>CM070679.1:34084531-35444531 GCA_036346265.1 Melocanna baccifera
GAATCCCCAATAAGGCCACCTTCCTCTCCAAGTATGAGGTGGTCTTTGAAGCTCTTCCTCACAACTTCCAGAATGACTGACTCACTCAACTTGTCTGTGCTGAACAAAAGTACAGAGCACTCTAAATTCAAATGCTAATGCTGTTTACACTAGATAGTGCTTATAAAAGATGACTTTAGCAGGTAGCAACACTTGAAGTTTCAAAGTGACAACACATTTAGAGAATTATAGGCACAACCATATAACAACGAAATTAACAACAGATATGGACACAACAAGATAAGTAACAAGTCTTCTTACTCTGTCACCAAGTCTGCAACTCCCTTATAATGGATATTGCGTGGCTTATTAACAGCTTCCATTACAACCTACAATGAATTGAAGACAAGGAAAAATGCCTGAAAATTGTTTCATCAAAAGTAGAGCGAGAAGGACGCGAGGAACTTCCTTAAGAGCACGGAAAATCCAAACTTCCTCCTTTCAAAAAAAAAAAGAGAGAGAAAGAAATGAGGAACTTTGAGCATTTATAACACTATGAACTGCCGTAAGCTTGTAATCCTTGTATCCTCGGTTATACCACTAGGTTAATCCAATTTTTGGAGCAAACGAACCAATTTGGCCTCTCTAATTAGTCAGGAGACCCAATTTTGTCAAACTTATCCCTAGGTCCAATGCAGCCAGTAGTTCTTCGCATCACAGCACGTTAATCAGCGAGTGCCAGTTCTTCTCCCTTTTTTTTTATTCCGAGGAGCAACTGCCAATTCAACTAAACGACTAGCATTTCTTACTGCTGTTCAATAAAGATACAGTTTTTATTATAAATTCCAAGCAAACCAATCGACCTGCGAATCAGTCTTTGACCAGAACCAACCTCACAAGGGAGAAGTGACAAGAAAAGAAGCTCAAACACACCTCGGCCCCGGCCTTGGCGGCGGCCTGGATGACTCCGAGGAGGTCGGCGGCGGGAATCGGGCCGGTGGTGGGGGCAGCCACCTTGGGGTACTTGGTGGGCGCGGCGGTCTGCTCCGACGCCACCGCCATGATAGGGCGTGCCTTCTTGCACTTGGATGCGAGCGCGCGGAGGCCAAGGATCGGCGCCGGCGAGTTCTTGGCATTCTTGGGGAGGGAAGAGGCGGCGGTGGTGGTGGAAGGGAGAAGATACCGTGCCATCGATGCTGAGAGAGAGGATTTGATGGTTCTGTTTTTTTTTCCCAGTGCACTTTTTTCTAGCGCTACTAGTTGTGGTAGCATTATTCCTTTTTCACCTGCATGTATTAATTCATGAGCTGCTTTCCGGCTTGTCCTTTTTTTTTGTTTTTCAGTAATTTTTAGCTTTTAGGTTTTTTTAGTAATTACTATTTATTAGAGTAATTTTTTGTCTATAGTTTATTAATCTAATATAATAAATAGAAATTGTTAAGAGAAAATAAAAACAAAAGTCGCTGAAAAATTATAAAATAAAGTCAAAAGTCATGAAACTGTAGTGCAAAAGAATAGCAATAGGGTTTTTTTTGTCCAGCTCTACGTGGGTCTCCAGGCCAGCCCTAAAAGCGATTCAACCCAGGATTCGAGTTGCTTAGCAATCGTGGGTTGCTTAGCAGTCGGGCTTTTCGGTCTGTTTGAGCCTAGCCCGGCTGAACAAAACTCGGTCTGAGCCTGATCAAGATGTAATTGCAACCTGCACGTGATATGACTCAACTCTAGCCTTGTCTATGTTGGCTTCGTCTTAAGCTTGCAGCTACCCAAAGCTTGAGCTCTTCCGAACAGGGTGCGACTTCTTGGCCTTCTTAAGAACCTGATCGTTTTGGTTTTTTTCGGCTTCAGTTTCTAGCTTTAGCTTTTTTTTTTACTATTCACTACACTATCCACTAACTCAGCTACAGTAAAATTTCAGCCAATTACAGTGAAATTTCAGCCAAAAGTCAGAAGTCATCGCTAAAACGATCGCTAAATCGTCAGAAGTCTTTGTATTAGATTTTGCTAATGAATTTTAGCTACGGCTGATGAATAGTAGTAGCTGATAGAAGCGATTGTTGAATAGCAGTGACTAATGAATAGTAGTGTATTATGTAAGAAAAACGGTACAATGAAAGACACTACAACATTCGAATCGCCATACGACTTATGGAATTGTGATATAATAAAATATAAAATACATTACAATATGTGTAAGTGAAAAGTAATTGTTGATAAAAACGATTTATACAAACTAGAGTGTTTGTATTGACTTCTGTTCCCCATAGTCTCTTTTCACCCTTTTAGTTTGGAGAGAAGTTGGCTTTGAGAGGAAGCTAAACTCGTCTAAACAAGTGGTCCGTCTTAGGCAGTGATCGTTTTAGCTTTTAAAAGCTTCAGTTTCTAGCTTCAGCTTTTTTTTACTATTTATTACACTATCCACTAACTCAGCTACAGTAGAAAAAAAGTCAGTTACAGTGAAATTTCAGTCAAAAACCAAGAGCCATCGCTAAAACGATCACCCCCTTAAGCTAAACTCATGCTAAGCTGAGCGCCTGATCTATGGCTGTTTCACAAAATGTTGAAGAATGGAATGGATAGATGAACGCTTGATGTGTTAGATTTTTTTTTTCGGAAGGAATACAAGTAATAAGTTAGATGAGACAGTGAGAAAATAATGTGTGATATGGCATGCTCAAATTGTTTCTTCAGTACTTGGGTCCTTTAAAATGCTGCAAGATTTTTATAATGGTTTGATAAATGTGATGTTGAAAGGGGTGGTCGGGTGCTTTAGAGTAGACAGGTAAGGAGCGGCGGTCTACATAATCAGGCGACTAATGTAATCACGTGACAACCATGATGGAATTTATCCGGCATTCCCAAGACATTTGTGAGACTAGCTGTAGCATTGCTCTATACTGGCACTTCTACAAATTCACCTCACGGTCTCCTTTGAAGACTGAAATAAGTAGCAAAGAATGCTTCCAGAGAGACGGACGGAAAGACAGAGAGAGAGAGAACCCATCTCATTTGCAGTCAATTAATTCCTGCCTCCTGGTATTGTTGTTTGGCCTGGTGGCTGTTAGATGTTCTTGTTTAGTGTTTACAACGTTGGAAACAGTCCAGCTTGTTCTTTGCCCACATCAGATCGACTGAATTCCTGTCCATTTCCATGACCATGAACACATAAAGGACCAAACGGCTTCGGCTTCTAACTTCTTCTGGCATTCGGCTTTTTTAAGCCAGAAGTTACTTGAAACGTGTCAGTTTCTAATTTTAGTTTTTAGCTTGTTTAACTTTGCTTTTTGCCCATTTTTTCTTTGTATTGTCCATAAAGATATAACAACGTTTTTTTATTATTTTTCTTTAATTGAATAACTCAGAGAAGCTAACAACAGTTACAGTATAATTTTAATCAACAGTCAAAAGTCGCAGCCATAAACTGCTTAGAGCGACACCCAATTACTCTCTTCTTCAGAAATGCAGAGTAACAAATCCACAGAGGACACAATCAAATACTTTCTCTGTTCTTTTTAACTGTCGTTTTGAATATGGACGCAGCCTTAACACGCACATTCTAAAACATAATCTACGGGAGAGATGATGCACAGCTCCTGAACATGCACACACACACACATCGGTTCAAGACAGACACCCGCTCCAGCGTAGCAGAGAGAGAGAGATAGATCACCGGCCAGCAGATCGACAGCTTTGCTGATCCGGCCGTACAGTCGTACGGATGAATTTGCAGGCTGGTAATCGGAAAGACCGGATCGATCTTGCAGAGAAGCGTTGAATCTGGCAGCATCCATGCATCAACATGGCTACGTGCGTGCTTGGCACGGCGCTGCAGCTTGCAGCCATCTGCTCTGAGCATCACTGACCTCCGATGTGTGGCGGACTCAAAATTTAGAAAGAAATAATAAAATTTGTTTATCGGTTTATCAAATACTAAGTTATAAAAAAACACTATTATGACTATAACGGGCTATTTTAGAAGCTATGATAAACGTGTTGTAAATAATACGGTATAAACAAATATTCATATTTAATTACAGCATAATTCAGTATAATTAAAGACATTTCTAGCAGTGTGACAGTAATTGCATATAAATATGTAATTCTACTATATTATTTATACAATAGCATATATTCATCGCATGTAACAAGATCACTGCCGAAATGAATATGTAAAGCATATTCATGAACTAGAGGATAACTAAAACTAGTATAAAGCATAAGTTTTACATTATTGATTATCACTCTCAGATGTATGGTTGCACAAAATGTAATCTTGACCTTTCCGCTACTATGGTCTGTACTCTTCACTAATTAAATATGTCAAATGAGATTAAAACTTTGAGCTCTAAATAACAAGTTACTTATCTATCAAACTTAATATCAATAGTTTGCACTTTTGGCCAGCAAGAAGGCAAAGCAAGGTGATCACAAGACAGTACTTATAACTTGATATACTCCCAATGTAATCAATCACAGATTTAACAAGTTTGATAGCAAACCGAATTAGCTAACAAGCGAAGCATAAATCATGAAGTACTAAAGATCATAGAACTAATAGTCAGTCATTTCGAAAATGACAGACTGCAATACTAAGAAGCAAATGATAGCAATAGTAATAATTTTAGAGTTTAAGTTTGAACATTCAATCTCAGTATAAAAGCATTATCATCATTGAGCTAACAAACCAAACCCACATTTATCTATTTGCAATTTCCATTCAGCGACAGATAGCAATTACTCACAAAATGGGTATTTGAAGCAAAGTGCAAAGAGTAAGAAGCCAAAATACTCACAACACCGGTGATACTCGAAATCACCAAAAAGAATTCACACAAGGTAAGGCATACACACAGCGCTGTCCCAAAGAACCAATCGTCTCGCTATGCTACCCAAGGAGACAAGGTTGACAAAGATACAATGCCACCCTTCAAGCCCAGGTTACTAGAGTATGAAGACGAAGGTCGGAGTAGATGTCGCATAAGACTGACAAGTGCTCCGACCAAGAACACTTGTGAACACAAGAACAAGCCTCATATTCTTCTTCAATCACTCAGCGCAAAACCCAGCTGAATCAACCTTCTAGAGGTAAAGCCCCAAATATTCCCTCACTGCCAGATACAAAGAAAAGACACAAGGAAATCGCAAGGGGAAGCCCAAAGAACGGTGATTTGAGTTGCACAACTGAAAGTATCTAGGCGCCTAAAAATAGTTTTGGTAATTAATGATATTATGTGAATATAGGACTAACATGTTTGTTGAGTGTTTGAAAGATTTAGTTCCTATGACGAATGTGAGATGCATGCTAAAGGTCAACATGAGGATCAAGATAGTTCAAGACTAAGATACAAATAGCTTAGGATCTCTTTTTTATTTTACTGATCTTATGAGAAAGATTGAAAAACTAAATTATAGATTAAATATTGTACTGTTAAGATGGATCATAGCAAATAACTTGACAGCATGTTCTTGTGCCATTTAGATCAATTTAGGATCATGTATGCACTTAAGATTAAAATTGATAGCCAACTGTGCATTATCAGGAAAATTGATAGTATTGGTGTATAATTAGCGATACTACCGCTAAACTGTATGATCGGGATGGTAGTGTAGAACTATCGAAATCCAAAAGTACCGACGTTAAGTTGGTGGTACGTTTTCTTTCCAAAGATCACCCTTTTGAAATACTTAGTTTCTCTGAAAATTGTAGTATCGAGATTTGAATGGTGCACTATCGCAAAGCGATATGACCGCACCCTTGAAGTGGTAATACCGAAACTCAGAAGTTTCAAAAATTGGATGAAACATTTTTTATAGAGGACCATCTTTTGGGCTCAAAGCAAACGGAAGCACCACATCAAAATTTTGAAACTATCGAAAATTAGAACTACCGCGATTGCAACGACGGTAGTACCGTGCCGAATTTCAATGGTTAGTTCTGATGCCCTGATATAGCTGTTACTGTTACTACAGTACAGGTGAGGTAGTACCGTAATTTACACAGCGGTACTACCACTCGTCCTGATTTTTTAGGATTGTTTTTCCCAACAGCTATATTTAGTTGGTGAGATTATAAATACCTCTCGCCAGCTCAAGGATAAGGCTAAAGACTTTATTTAACATCATTGAGCAATAGAGCACCTCTCCTACACCTTAATTTTATATTGTGTATTTATTTGAGGTAATTAAGCCAATTCAAGTGTATTTTCATCCTAGATTAATTTTTGTCACTTGATCACCGTCAAGCAAAACATGATTTGTTACTCTTGATGTTTGCCGGTATCTAGACGGCTTGACGGGAGTTGCAAGGTGACTTCTTTAAGAAGATTGTGAAGAAGTTAGATTTTGGTGGGACATACGGTTTGAAAATGATGTCGTAAAGGCATGCCTTTTCAATTATCAAAAATGAGGAAAATAGCAATATCAATGTAAAGGAGTTCATGGAGGAGGAATTTATGTACACAGATATTAAATAAAGAATATCAAAGGTAAACTAAAGCTCAATGAGAACAAAGCACTTCGCAAGGGAAATTGAATGACGGGCAAATTAACTCGAGTCTTTATGTGATTTGGAAAACTGAAGAAAGGGTCAAGTTTTTCTTATGTATTGTCGATTAAGTTATCATTCCTTGATTGAGGGAAATTACATTTCGAGATAAATCCTTGATTGCATGTTTTCAAAATATACAATAAAGGAAACTTGATTCCTAAAGAGAAATGTTACAGATAACAAATAAAGTTTGATGATTTGATCACCAATGGGCAGTAGTTGTCTGTCAGTCTTAGCCCCGCTCAGGTTGGCTTTTGCCAACGCTGAGTGATGGGCGACAGTGAAATTTTTTTTTGTTTTTTTTTAAATTTACTTATACTTTTTTTTCGTTTTTTGTTTTCGGTTTTTTTATATTTAATTATACTCAATAAATTAACTCAACTACAGTGTTTTTTCAATAAAAATCAAAAGTCATCGTTATTCCGATCACCCCCTTAGTTAGACTTCCAAGAAGGGAGGTAATAAGGAGAAAATTGTCCTGCTAATCTATCATCAGGGGCAGTACAGACATCTGGATAGCTTTATGCAGCAACAGAAAGAAGCACAATGGTTTTCTTGCTTTGCCCATGCAGGTTTTGTGGCCTTGTGATATGTGACAAGGTGTCATCTGAAATTAACATTCCAACAATAATACCAGAGAGTAGTTAATCAGACTGACTTGTTTCAGCTGCGCATAGATTGTTAGATCCAAGCGCTTCACTCAAACATAAAAACAAGTCAAAAACTTGGTCGCGACTCATCTAGCAATAATATCAACATGAGCACATTCTTTCTAAGAAAACAAGAATACCAACATGAAACAAAGAACTATAGCGATTGTTATCATGACACCTAAGTTCAAATTTTTTTTTACCATGTCGAACACACTTCAACACTTATCGAACACCCTTAGCAACATCCTAAATAGAGGAAGAGGCTAAATGGAAAAAAAGACAACAACAACTAACTCGACATCCCTGCTCATGACTAGACGAAGTAAAGCTAAAGTAAGACTAGAAAAAAATAATATTGATCGTCTTCTCTATCATAACTTTGATGAAGTAAAAAAAGGTGGAGAGCAAAAAAAATAAGAGATGGCTTTCAATGATAGAAATAATGAAATGAAAGGCATCAAAGATGAAATAATGAAATGAAAGGTATCAAAGATGGAGTTATGGCCACGTGAGTTTAGAAGAGAAAATATATTCATTTATCAATATTATATTAATATGTAGTAGCGAGTCTTTGAATCTTTTTTTTGCACAGAATCGGACACTTAAATCCACGATTCCTGTGTCCGTGTCCCATGTGACACTGACCATGACAAACACAGCGATTCAAAGCGTAAAACAAAACAAAATATCCTTCGCATCCATGGGAGTATGTTAGTTCGAATCACTTCACTCACAGCGAGGAACTCAGAAACTTATTCACGACTCGACTACCAAAACTTGGTGATAAGCCTATCTCAAGTTCATTGAACCGTAACACTGCAACGTTACACCAAAGTCTGAAACAATATGAAATGCAGGCTGATAGGCACAGCTGAATTCACGACAGCAGCTTATGCATCATCAAGGGCAAGAACACCTGGGAGAGTCTTGCCTTCCAACAACTCCAAGCTCGCACCACCACCGGTCGAAATGTGGCTCATCTTGTCAGCCAGACCGGCCTTCTCAACAGCAGCAACGGAGTCACCACCGCCAATAATGGTCGTGACACCATTTGCAGTAAGCTCAGCCAACTTCTTGGCAATTGCCTGGGGAAAGACAATTATACTTAGCAACCAGAAAACCAAGACAGAGATCAATGGATGTGATGTAAGATTATACTAACATCAGTGCCTGCTGCAAACTTCTCAAACTCGAAGACTCCCATAGGTCCATTCCAAATAATAGTCTTGGAGGTGCCCAACGCTTCACTGAAAGTCTTGGTGGCGGCTGGGCCAACATCGAGACCCATCCAATCATCGGGGATAGAAGTGGCAGGAACAACCTGCAAATGATGTGAGCATCACAAGATAGCTGGAGATAAATGTGTTTCCATATAATTTAATATCTGCAAGATGAAATTGCTCCACGTTCATCTAGTTTGTAAATTAACATGCCATGTTGCTATTCACAATGACAACTATTCTTATCTAGCATTATTAAATATATGATCTATTTCAAGTGGATGTTATAAGTGGAGGATGAAGTGCCATGCATGGCAGATTACATTAAGCTTTTATAATCTTGTACGATGCTTGATTGCTTGGGAATGAGTTCAAATTACTAGTTCCAGTTTTTTGGAATTCACAGCTATCAGTCTTCTTAGTTTTCCTACTTTGGTGCACTATGTCAGTTGTAAGTAATTTCGGAATGTAACATGCTTTCGCAAGGAACATCCAAGGTGTAAATTGTGTAAATCAACGCACCTTGCTTTCAGCATCTGCTGCAAACTTGTCAGCTATGACAACATCAGTGGGAAGCAAGAGAGAAACGCCCTTTGCCTTCGCCTTTTCAATAAGTGAAGTTGCAAGTTCAAGTTTGTCTTCCTCTACAAGAGATTTTCCAACAGCATATCCCTGGGCTTTGTAAAATGTGAAGATCATACCACCACCAAGGATGAGGATGTCAACCTTCGCCAGCAGAGACTCAATCACCCCAATCTTAGTTGAGACCTTGGATCCACCAACGATGGCAGCAAATGGTTTCTTTGGGTTGGCAACAGCTCCTACTAGATAGTCTAGTTCCTGTTATAATTATAATTATTAGTTGAACCATACTTTTTTGTTCTGAAATACTAGTTCCAAAGCCTTTCAAAAAAATCTATCCAGCATATCTTTTGAATGTTGCAAAATATAACCGATAGTCAAAATGCAAAGGGTCCATGAACTTCCAAATTTATGTTCTTTAAAATTCTATGTCACCTCCTATGATAGATTTCAGTCTAAAAATCTCCTATGGTAGATTGAGCGTTCGCAGCTTTTAAGGGAGGTATTGCTTCTTTCAGAATGAGTATACATTGATTGAGGGGAATAACGTATATTGACCCTACTCCTACTAATAGCATAGATTGATTGAGGCGAATAACATATATTGACCCTATTCCTACTACTAGCAGCAGGACCTGAATATTACAGGAAAATATATTTAAGCAAGCAATGAGAAGGACTGAGATTTCATTTCAGCAATACCTTCTGCATGAGGAAGCCAGCAACAGCAGGCTTCAAAAACTTGGTCACCCCCTCTGTTGAAGCATGAGCTCTGTGTGCTGTGCCGAAAGCATCATTTACATAAAGGTCAGCAACAGATGCAAGCTTCTTAGCAAACTCAGGATCATTCTTTTCTTCCTCCTTGTAGAATCTAACATTCTCTAGGAGAAGAACACCACCATCTGGCAAAGCAGCGGCCAATTTCTCTACTTCCTCACCAATGCAGTCATTGGCCATCACAACCTATTTACGCACAGAAACGGATGTCTCTTAAGCTAGTTCAAAGACAACAAAAGTAATAATGAGCTACTATCATCCCATAACATACATTAACTCCAAGGAGCTCAGACAAGCGTGGGACAAGAGGCTTCAAGCTGAACTTGGGGGTGACACCTTTTGGGCGGCCCTGGAAATTACGTTAGTGAATTACATTAGAAAATGTCAAAAAGGAAAAGCAACAATCGAGCTTAGTACATTTGACAGTAAAATTCCACTGTATTTTTTATCAAAGCAAGCAACAAGTAAAAGATTTTTTTAAAAAGAAAATACAAAAGTCTGGATTGATTTGAACAATGAACCGCTAATCCTAAGGTTACAGCCTATAGTAGATATCATGTCATCCATACAAAATCAATTAAAAGCAACACAATTACTTGTCCTATGATATAACTGTTTTAGTTTGGACAGTTCTAAAATCAGTAAATTCTGCTGAAAATCATCACGGTGCAAAAGGGGACAAGATCTGTTATCAACATGGTTTTTTTTATCAGGAGCCAGATGACCCATCATTCCATCTGATGTACTGAAACTATTTATCATACTTTCCAAGTCCAAGCAATCAAATGCTGTTTACAACAGAGGACAGCAATAAAGAAACATGCTCTGGCTGTGAAACAGAAATGTGGAAGCAGAAACAGCTTGATAGGTCTTTGTAACCGCTCCAGCATGTGTAGCACACAAAGGGTACAACTTTTTAAACCACCATTTAATGATCAGTTATAGACTAAGAAACTTGCATTAGCTGGAAGCAACAGCACAGAAGACAACCACCCCAGGTATTGTTCATGGGATAGATAGTCTACATATTATTATAATCTAGAAACATAAAAGGACAACCTTTCATGCTGACAAATTTTAAATTTCTTCTACCTGTCTTACTAAACGTACAAAAAAATAGAAGAACACTAGAAGCCTTGTCGGATCATGCCGAGAGGTTCGCAATCAGGTTACCACAACCAGAATGGTTTGCAACCAGATGTTGAAAGGTAATATTTATAAAACAGCAGATTACCCAACCAGAATGGCTCACAAGCACAAAGTCAGATCGCAACATTAAACAAATGCATTGGTCCAACAACCACAATTGAAGAAGTTCATTTTGGGCACCGATTAAACAAAAGAGGAAAATAAACAACCAAGCGTGTTAAGAAGAAAGAAAGAACGAAGCGGCAGGCAGGTTGGAGAGGCACCCTTGCATTTCAATCTCCTCGCAATTGAGGTACAGCTACTTCTCATGCCACTACATATTCTAAAGTAAACATTCGGCATGGTTACATTCATACATTACAAAATGGCTATAAAATTGTAACAACTGATCTAATCTGTACAAAATTGACACTTATCAGCTATCACCAATTGTCACTATTACAGTATGCAGTAATTGGTTCAGATATACTAGCAGTAAATCTGCAAAGTAGAGGGGAAAACTAACTCAACCTCACTGTGAACCTTCATCCAACGACTAACAGTAAACTAATTGCACGCAGGTACTGACTGAGATAAAGAGTTGCAATTCTGACTTAGATTACAGATCAACATATAGAAATTAATTCTGACAACACAAATGGACCACCTTTGCCTCATGTTCACGTCCTTGAAATAAAAGAATACCCGAAGTGTAGCCACTGCTCTAGTATAATAGTATTCACTACAATCCTAACAAAAGCGCCTATATCTCTTTTTATACCCACTGATCTAAATTCGAAAGAACACAGAACCACTAAACCGCATCCAAATCCTCCAAATATGCATCCAATCCCCATTAACAAATCCAAGATTAAATTTATTGACTGGCGCAGTATGGCGCGGATCAGGAAGCGTGGGTGCTCACCAGATGGCTGGCCAGGATGACCCTGGCGCCCTTCTCGAGGAGGAACTTGATGGTGGGCACGGAGGCGCGGATGCGGGTGTCGTCGGTGATCTTCTGGCTGTCGTCGAGCGGCACGTTGAGGTCGGCGCGCACGAACACCTTCTTCCCCCTGAGATCCGCCTCCCCCAGGGTGCCGACGCTCCTCTTGGTCGCCATTCCTCCCTGCTCCCTGGACCAAATCCGACGCCGCGAAGGTCACACAACAGCCCGCGAGGAGGCGGCCATGGATCCAAGGAAAACGAAGCGATCGGAGGAGGGACTCACCGTGGAGAAACCGGATCGAATCGGCTGCGATTTTGGGTGCGAGATTGGAATGAGAAGGCGCAGCTTTGGATGTGGCGACACAGGGAGGGCGCTCCGGTTTCTATATAGAGGCGGGGGGCCTCGCGATGGGAGGGAATATTCGGTGGATCGTCGTGGTGGTGTCTCTATGACGCGTGGGGACAGATTAGGGTGGGACCCACGAGGCAGTGAGACAGAAGTGTTTCAGGGAGTGGCTTGGAGAGCGGGGGTAAGAGGGGCGCCGCGCCCGCGGGTTCTGACCCACGGATTGCGGACGGACGGCGTGGATTCGATGGTTTTGGAATGGAGGGCGGGCGGAGAAGCTTCTAGAAGGCCGATGCGTGGAAAATACCGAGGCGGACGTTCGTCTTCTTCCTCCGACCTGGATGGACCGCGGTTTTGGCGCGTCTTGTTTGCAGCTTCATGGCCCCATGGAATCGGATTCTCCTGCTTCTCCCTCTTGGAATTGCCACTCATCTACGGTGATCCTTCCTCCTCCTATGAGCGGGCGGTGAAGCTTGGATACCGTTCGGACACTGCACAGCATGTTTGGTGTCTGTGATGTCAAATTTGTCACGCCAAGGTATACCAAACTTGGCCATCGAATTGGCAACGAAGAATATAAACTAGGAAGCAAGGGGGGAAAGAAAATATTGCTAGAATTTGGTAGCCAATCAAATGTTTGCTAAATGGAGTCAACATTATCTAAGGGTGGGTTCTTTTATATTAAGATTTATGGCTGTAACTGTTGAATTTTAATTTATTCGTAAGAGGCAGTACGTATAAGAAAATAGCCGTATATAATTTTAGTCGGTATAACTAAATTTGGTACAGTTTGTACTACAATTTATCTTCACATCTCATCTTAAAAACCGCACCAATTTCAAATTAATTACTGTTCATCCGCAATTAACCATTAAGCAAAAAGCCGCCCTTGAACCCAGACTACTATTTAGTAAGGTATCGATTTCAAATTAATTACTGTTCATCCGCAATTAACCCTTGAGCAAAAAGCCGCCCTCGAACCCAGACTACTATTTAGTAAGGCGAAGTTGCCGAAGAAGCGAAGTGTTCATCCGGCCTCGTCCCACTAAGGGCCTGTTCGGATGCTGCGGTTTTTAAATCCCTTTTTGAATACCATATTTTTTTCGAAGTACTAGGAATGAAAAACCACAGTTTACGAGTACTACAGTTTTTTTACGGTTTTGAGAAAAACTAAGACGTGTTTGGTAGTTGCAAGTTGCAACATTCAGTATAGTATATTGTTTTTTAAAAAGGTAGCTGTTAAGTTAATCATACATGTTACTACGCACATTTGACAAAGTTATATACATACAGAATAGCTACTCGATCCTTGTATGCACATTTTTTACATAGATTATGAAGATCTACGGGTAGACTATGCAAACAAAATTTTAAAAATTCTACCGCGTAAAAGGAACTCCTCTAGTAATAGATCACGGGATTACCACTAGACGCGCAGACTCGTAGCGGAAGTAGAGTCGATTTTACGTGTTGATGCAGTTGTAGTCGTTCTAGCAGAACGTCTCCTCCTTCAGGTCCTTGTGATCGTCACGAGTTGCGGATCGTCCTAGTGTTGAAGCTTCGTATCAACACCTCCAAGGTATCCACACGTACGGGGCAGGAACACCACGCGCTGGAGTGCTAGCGCCGGCGGCACGGTATTAGATGAGGAAGGTGTGGCAACTAGAGTTTCAGGAATTCCGAATTCTCTTGTCAAATCCTATGCCACATCCCCTCTATTTATAGGCATCCATCATAATAGGTCTCGAACTGGAGGCCCATTAGGAACTCATGGTCTATAAAAATTCGGATCACTATTCGAATTAAGTCCCATCCTTTTAAGTGTACGACCCTATAGGTTCACATACACTTAGACATAGCCCGAATACTCCTACTCGTCCACTAATCGGCAGCGACCCCTTAGCAAGACATGCCGACTCCTAAGTATATGCAAAGATCATATCGGACGAACCTCAACAAAACTCATGCATTTCCCTTTGCCTCACGATATCGGTTAAACTCAAGGCAAGTACGTGTCATCCTTGTTTGGTTAACTCAACCACTCTTTCTCGATTATGCGACTTGAATTCCCGACTACGGTTAACTCTTTAACCGTGAATAGCATGGCCATGCATTTCTGGAATCCAATCACTCGAGAGGCCTAGAGATATCTCTCCTGTTGCATGGAGGGGCAAATCCTATCTTGATCGACCATACCTCAATGCACGCATCATAACAAAACCCGAAAGCTACCTTTATGACTACCCAGTTACGGAGTAGTGTTTGGCAACCCCTAAGTCAGTCATTATGCATCTTGAGTACGTGCGACGATCTCAAGTCTTAAGGACATAGCATACGCATTGTGAATGAAACCAATTGATGACGGTAAGAATGCAACATTCTCGTAGTGTTTCATGGTGGGTCGATTCAACCCCATGTTTGCTAACATGTGTCCATATTATTGGTTTAATATATTTATATCTATGACCCGTGAAACATGATCATCAACCAATACATATGCTAGTCTATTAATATGTGTCCTCATATGTTTGACTAGAGATCATCTAAGAATAATCATCGCAGCAATATAGAGTTTCACAATCAAGTCACACACTTGATAATAAATATTGATGATGTTATTCAAGGAACAAGATAAATTATCCAATAATTCATGAACATAATAAACAGAATCATTTCTATGATTGTCTTTAGGGCATATCTCCATCAGATTATTAATCTATGTCACTAGAAGGTTGGACTGATCAAGTCTCGTTAGTGGCGGACCCAGGAAAAAATTATAGCTAGGGTGAAGTCGAAAGTATGAAACAAACAGTATTATCCAAAAGCAAAATAATCCATTATCAAACTACGTTGTAATCACACACACTAATAAGAGTATATGATACAAAATAAAAGCAATAACTATAATTCGTATGTTAACATATGTAGATAACGGTAGTACATTAAAAAATACCTCACTAATAAAGCTTAATCCACAATTGTAGATGAGCCGTAAAAAAAGTAACATGTCAATTGTAAAAGATATATATTAGTGGACACTGGACAGTGGGTATCTTTGGCAATTGGCATCATCATATTCATATCACTCCTGACATATTCACATTCAAATGACATCTATCCATTTTATCAGATTACATGAGTGGAACTTCTGAGTTCTGACAGAGCAGTAGAGGTCTAGAGCACCAATCACATATTCACATTCAAATAGCATCTATCTATTTTATCAAATTACATGAGTGGGACTTCTGAAAGAGTGGTATGCAATTATGCACCAATCACTTATCACAATTTCACATAATGACATATTTTGAATTCCGATTGTTGAAGTTGAGTTCTTGATTTAAAGTTTCTGTCGGCAAGAGCTCAATTAAGCGAAACAAATTCGTAAAATCCAATCTTCAAACAAAATTCAAATTCCTAAAATTATTTGATTGTCCTAAACCTAAATTGTGAAAACTAGAAAATTAAAGCCAAGATTTAAGATTGAAATTAATTATTAAAGTTTTCTCACCTAATAAAGTTAACCAAGGAATTATTTTGCAAAATTTCAAAAATCTCAAAATCTTCTCTGGGCCTCGGCCCCTTCTCCTCAGGCCTTCGACCCGCTCAGCCCATCCGGCCTCCCCTTTTTCCCACTGCCTCTCCTTCCCCTTTCATTCCAGCGCCGCCGCCCGATAACTCCTCTTCCCCTTTTCCTTGCTCCGCCCCACGCGTGTTCTTCTCCCTCTCCCGGCCCGTTCGGCCGCCTTCTCCAGCCCAGCGCCGCGGATCCTCGGCACTCTCTGCTCCTCCTCTTCCCCTCCTGGCGCTTGCTCGCGATCGGCCCAGCCCGTGCTCCAGCTGACGACATGATCAGGGGCGGCGGCGAGAGGGGTCCGCCGCCCGTCGGCGACGGAGCTCGGGCGGCCGCCCGAGCATGCCCGAAGGGTGGATCCACCCCTGAGTCTCGTGAAGGCCCTGAAGCCATTTTCTTCGACGTTAAACATTACTCCCATGAAGCACAAGGAAGACGAAATTAAAAGTATGCACGCATAGATCGCATGGCCAAACAGAGGCAGATGCAAAGGTGACCGTGAGATCGACGTGGCTAAAGGCGAGGAGTGACCGTGAGATCGACGTGGCTAAAGGCGAGGAGTGAATCGCATGACTTCGGTTTTTTGGAAAAAAAAAGGGTTGGGAGTGGATTTTTAAAACTCCTAAAATACTGTGGTGTTAAGGTTATTAATTTATTAAAACCACAAAAATATTTTGTACCCAAACACGCCAATTTTTTTGATACCGTAGCATTTTGTAAAACTATAGTTTTTTCATAAAACTCTAAAAATACTTTGTATCTAAACTGGCCCCGAAAGTGTAGGCAAGGCGTGCAATTTCTGGGCTTACGCTGCCGGTTGAACTGCTGGGCTTTGAAGCCCTTAAGAGGCCCAGTATAGTTGGAGCCAGTGTCGCTTCATGGGCTTCAGGACCCAGCGCAACTCTTCGTAGAATATGGCCCAGTGACTATATTATCACATTGCCAACATTAGCGCCTATGGTCCGTGACATAGATTCCCATTTTTTTCCTTTTTGGCTCGTACCATGTATACGTACATACGCACCATGCACGCTTAATAATTGTTTATCTTGTCGTAGCCTTCCTTCTTGCACCATGTCTTCTTCTTCTTCTTTTGAAAGGACGCATGGGATCTGCACTTATTTTTTGCTACAATTTTGCATAATGCTCAGATCTATTTACGTCCGTATTATCATTTTGTTTTAAAGGTGGCACCTCATCATGAACGATGCTGCAATGTCTAAACATGTATGAAAAATTAGAAATGCTGATCGATCATCGATCGGTAGTGGACAAGGCGCAACGGTGAGAGCAGAGAAGCGGGGACCCAACCCTCTCCACCTCCGCGACCGCACCAATGGCGATCACCGCTTGCTTCCCGCCGCTCGCCTCCTCTCGAGGCTCCTCCTCCGCCAAGCGCTTCTTGCCCTTCCCGCGTAGGCCCCTTCGCCTCGGGTTGTGCCTCCGCGCGAGCTCCATCAAGGAGTGGTGTGAGTTCGAGGACGTGGTTAGGAGCAAGTAGGGACGGAGCCAGGAATTGGATAGAGAGTAACATGGAGAATAAGTAGAGTAGAACTAATGAACCATGCCGAATTTACCGATCCAATAGTCACATATTAGAGCAATATGTTTTGCAAATTACAATGCAAAAAAATTACATATCTATTATTTAGAATTTGGGAATTTGGATCTTGAAGGGAGATTACAAAAATATTTAGCCAATGGATGTGTGATCTGAATCGCCCTTTTTATCCTTTCCCGTGCAATCCCCTTGTGCCCTTTCTGTTTGAGATCTGGTATTTAGGATTTGGGAATTTGGATCTTGAAGGGAGATTTGCCTGGGTGTTTGCCGAGAAGAGAAAGGGGGGTCCAAGGTTTGATTTCATGGGTGCTCTTTGGTCGGAGCCCTCGACGGTCTTATGCGGCATCCTCTCCGACCCTCATCTTCAGGCTTTGGTGATCCGAAGCTTGGAGAGCGGTATTGTATCTCTGTCTACCTTTTCCTCCTTGCACGGCATAGCGATGCACTTGGTTTTCTAGGACAGCGCTACGTGTGTGCCTTGCCTCGTTCAATTTCCATCTCAGTGATTTTGAGTATCACTGATACTATGAGTTTTATAGCTATTTACTCTTTGCAATTTTGTGATATATTTCATTTGTGATTCATCACTGGTTGGAAAATTGCAAAGAAGTTTTTGTGGGCTAATTACTCGGTGATGAAATAACATAAAACTGAAGATTATATATGATCTCAAGTATAGGTTTGGTCTTGATCTATCGGTTGGTTTGCTATTTGTCATAATTTGGTCATTGATATTCTTATATATAACTTGCTACTCATTATTCTTGCACTTGTGATTCTTTGTTCGGTCACTACAATTGATCTCCTAGCCATGCCATGCTGAAGTAATCAATTTTTGTTCCTGTCAAGTGGATGTTAGATTGATTATTGAAATCTTGTTTAATGTCCAGCAAGTTGTAATCATGATCTGTTAGTAACTGTAATAGCAAATTTTGATTTAAGCTCAAGATCGAATCTATAAGTTGTCATATATAATTAAGATTATATTTTGTCATGGCAAAAACGGCAAAGAGTAAATCTTGTGTAACTAACCTTCTGAGAGTAATATATAACATTCAAAATGTTATTAACATGCCGAATTTAGTCATACATGTTATGCTTATGTTGAGATCAGCATTCAGTTGCAATTATTTTACATGTGTATATGCTGATTATGGACTCTTACATGATATATATGTTGGGTATATATTTATTTTCAATGATTTAAAAGATTCATTTGTTTACATGTTGGTTAAGTCATTCATATGCCTTTTATATCATGTTTATATCTTTATTGTTTATGCTAAAATTAAAATTAAATATATGCTTATACCACAATATTTACAACAATATAGAAAACCAAGTATTAAAGAAATGGTTTCCTTATCTAATGTCATTAAGCCGAAAGTGTTTGACGGTGCCAACTTTAAGTGTTAGAAGGCTAAAACTAAATTTTGCCTGACTGAACTCAAATTATTTTGGGTGATTTCAAATCCTTCGGTATTCCCATTGAAAACTGCTGAAATGACATCGTGGGAGGATGCGAACAATTCAGTTTTAGCTCATTTATTAGACATCTTATCCAACCCGCTGTTCAACGTCTACATTAACTTCACAAATGCTAAGCAGCTCTGAGACAAACTTAAGGAGAAATATTTTGAAGGGAATAACAGGAGTGAGTCATTTATAACTGCTAATTACTTGAACTATAAGATGGTTGAGAGACGGTCAGTGATGGAGCAGCTCTATGAGCTACAATTTTATGTATGTGATTTAAGTTAGTACGACTGTACCCTACCAGAGAAGTTCTAAGTAAACATTATCCTAGCTAAGTTATCATCCTCGTGGCGTGATTTTGTGACCGCTCGTAGATATATAAATGAGCGCTTGACTCTCACTGAGCTGTCAGCTGTTATTAATGTCAAAGAGCGTGTTGGAACCGGTGACAGTGCAGAAAGGCTCAAGTCCAAGCTTTTCAAGTGAAGGTCAAGAGTGCTCCAAGCAATGCGAAACCAAGGTTTAAGAACCAGTCCCAGAACAAGCTCAAAGTCAAGAAAATGAATAAGAAGAAAAAAAAGAAGAGATTGCCTGCTTTATTTGTGGTGCGGCTAGCTATAAGACCAACTATTGCCGCAATCGCAAAGATAGGGGTCCCTCTCCCGATCGGTATAAGAGCCGTAAGACTGAAGTAAATGTTGCATTGGCCAACTCCAGTTCAGAAGAGTATGTATCTCAGACCTTTATAGCAAGTCTATCAATTGTTTGATGGATTGATACAGGTGCTACTAAATATATATGTATTGATTGATCTTGTTTCTCTTCTTTTCAGGGTGAATGTGATGGATCCATTCTAATGAGGAATGGAGCTATTGTGACAGTACATTTGATTGGACAGGTATACCTGAAGCTCACTTCAGGCAAAAACACTTATTCTGAAAGACATACTATATGTGTCTGCCATGTCTCTCAATCTGCTGAGCAGGTCGATGCTTACGGGCAGGTCGGTGCATGCGTATACATGTGTTTGTATGATACAACATTTATATACTACATTATTAAAAAAACAATAGTTTTACATATATCATCCATAGAATACCATAATTTTTTTAGATTGGATAATTCATACTATACCACTCCAAATGTTAACAACCACTTAAAAGATTTTTCTTTAGAAAATAACACTCTAACTCTAAAGATGTTTGATTCACACAATACTATTTCTCCTCATTTCCTGCTTGTAATTCGTTTTTTTACCTTTTGATCTGGCTTAAAAAGACTTTTTTACTATAGCCCCTTAACTTTATATGTAATCATGCTGACACTCAAACAGTTGCTATTACTAACAAGCAACTGTGTTAAAAACATATAGCTGTAAACCAAACAATACGCATGATATATAAATGGGTATTTGGTGATAGCGCTAACGATGTCCGATGTGCACGGTGGCAACGGGGTGAAGCAACAGAAAAACTCGGTTTAAGAAAAAAAAAAAAGAGGTCTGGAATGTTTTTTTCTTCTTCTAAAGCTCCATAAAAACCATAGTATTTGAGAAACCATAGTATTAAAAACTGAAGTATAGGTTGTATCCAAATACCTCATAATATTTAATACTATGATATTTTGTAGAAACCCCTTGAAACTCCAAAAGTACTTTGCATCCAAACAGGACCAGTCTTTCGTGCATACTTTCAAGAGATGTATTTCGATTCCGATTCCATTAGGTGGCAGCAAAGAATCAAATTTCAGTGGCATACCAAACATCGATTCCGAGTCTTACAGATATACTCCAATTCCAACCAGCACCAAATTCCCTTGGATTTTCCAATGTTTTTTCCTTAAAAGTTATATGTGTTAATTGAATTTTTAGAACTGAGATGATATATAACACTCAACTATTTTTTTTTTAGTTTCAAACAGATCTATCACTAATTGGTGTGCTTGAAAATTCATGCACTTTTTAACTCCTTTTTGACTCCGGTGGGTGCGAAGGGTAACACTCTAGTGGGCTGCCAAGCTCCGACGAAGCCGGCTTGACGGTGGTGGTGACGACAACGGTAACGGATAATCTATTTTATCTGATATTTGTATTTGAGAAAATAAGAATATGATAAACAAAATCCATATTCGAAAATATTCATATTCGTATCTGTATTTGATAATATTCATATATGTATTCGAGACTATTCGATTCGTATTTGATCCGTTTTCTATGTAGATGTGTAGTGTAGATGGTATAGTCATATAATCATGTTACATAAATTTGTTTTATTGAGATTTATTATAAAAGTTGTAGAAAGATATTCGTATTTGATCGAATTAAGCACATATTCGATTCGAATTTATATTCGTTACGATTTATGATTCGTATTCGTTATCACATTCGATTCTTATTAAAAAAAACTAATCGACAAAAAAATTGGATTCAATTTTTGTAAAAAAAAAGACCCAAAAATTTATGTTAAGAAAATAAAAACACAATAGAAAAATCAATTGAGAAAAGCATATTAAAAATGTTTCGAAAAAAATCCTCACTCCTAAATCCAACTGTGTGACGTCCCTGTTGGCTAGTAGCCTTGTCGGCGACGACACTGGAGGCCCTCAGCAGTGGTTCGCGTGAGAGCAAGATAGTAGCCGCATCAAGGCTTGGTCGGTGCAAAAGAAGGAGAGAACAAGGGCGGGCATGATGGCATAGCGTCTCATCAGCGGCTTAGGGAGCAACGGAGGCACGAGTTGTTGTCACAGGGAGGCTTGGTCTTTGTCGAAAGAAAAGAAGCGTAGAGGAAGAGGATCAACATAGGGACGGACCTACCGGGGGGGGCAGGTTGGGTAGGGGCGCCCCTACGGCCAGCCGCCCTACCCAACCCCCCTTACTACGGTCTTCAGTGCACATGCTGTCGAAATGCACTCTCATCTCCCTTGTGAATATCGTCTATCTCCTCGCCTAAAAATACTAGCATGCAATATATGTCACATGCACACACCACTCCTCCCCTTCCGCCCTCCTCTCTGTCGTTCCTTCCCTTGGTGATAGGCTACAACCTACAGGAGGAAGGTAGGGATAGTATACATGCACGCGTGTCCATGGTTGCTGCGGCGGCGAAGGCCGTGAAGCCGATGAAGGCGACGTCGGACAGCTTGTTCTAGGGGGAGAACCCGCTGCACTCGGTGCTGCCACTGATCATCTTATAGATATTCATCTAACAGATGTTAACTTTCTTTCACTAGCTCTCTTTAAATTTTTATTTTGGGTACGCCACTGCATCAACACGAAACCGCACCGATCCACGCCAGAAAAGTCACGGACGCGCTGCACAGCAAATAAAGATTTGATCGAATGGTGTTGATAGAATGGGAGTGAGATCCGACGGCTGAGAAGTGCGTCCGCCGGAAGGGGAAGTTAAGGGTGCTAGCGATTTTGATTACCCACATGTTAGTTAGTTGACTAATTGTTTATGTGAAATTAGTCCATGGGCCGCAGAAAACTGGAGCTCTCCTCATCGGCCCACTACGGTGCCGGCAACACTGACCAGCTCTCGCGGCGCGGCGGCTGTGCTGAAACCCCAAGCCATGGAGCAAGCGACCCCTCCGGCCGCAGCGGCCGGCGTCACGGCCACCGTCGACTTCTCCCCGGCGGCCGCTGATCTCGGCAGAGTGCATCTCCTGCCCTGCGGCATCAGGCACAACAGCGGCGCCGCCGTCTCCGACTACTTCAAGCCCAGGGACACAGGTACGTGCGTTTCTTGACGGCCTCCTCGCCTCAAAGATCTGATCTCTTTTTTTTTTTCCGTTTGGTTGAGAAATTGGTGGGTGCGTTCAGGTGTGGAGGTGGAGGGGGTGAGGGTGGAGGAGGCCTTCTTCCGCGGGAGGAAGCTGCAGGGCGCCACCGTCGCGCTTCCGGATGGCCACCGAGGTGAGTTTCTTGGATATGGTGTTGTCTAAGCTTGGTATTGTTTGGTGGTACGGTGAAGTTATCATCCACTTGGAAGCTTTCGGTGGGAAACGTCAAATTTTGATTGGTTCATAGAAATGTGCATCGAATTATGGCCTGATGGTCTGATTGGTACCAAAAACTGTGCAATTGCACCACCCTATACCGAAGTTGTATTATTTTTCACTAGATTTGAGGAATTGTTGTGTGCGGTACAGCTCAAAGTTGAAGCTTCCTGTGGAAATCTGGACCCTTTTAGAATTGCATTGTGACTCAACGGCGTATTATTGTGAATGTATACTTAATTTGATCCTATGTGCGTGTTTATATTGTTAGATATCTGTAATTCATTTCAACTGGGTAGTGCTTATAATGGAAACCCTTGGCGGGGTACCTGAAGTTTGGTTTGCTTTGACTGCAGAAATGTTCATTGAATGGTGACATGGTCTTTTACTCTTCTGTTATCTGAGGTATCGTCTTCGTGGTAGAAATGTAAAATTTTCAGGGAATACAATGCAACTATAGCAATGCATATCTGGACTAATTTGATGATATGATATTATGATATGGGTGGTGGTCATGGTCTATGCTTTCGGATTTTTCAGTAGAATGTGAATTCATACAAACTTTGTATTTGATCAAGTTTATGGTGGTTTTAAAATTCTCTGTAGGTTATGTACTGGAGAAGAAGAGTGGAGGAAAGGATATGCAGAGCTTGGATGGGGAGGTTAGCAATTTTGTATCCTGTGCAGAATTCCAGAACATAACATACTGGAATCATGATACCATGCCATCAGCAGAGGACCCCCTCCCACGCTGCTTCCATTGGCTAACCATTGCTAATGCAGTGAGTATTTGTTTCCAGATTTGTTGACCCATTTCCTGAGTAGTTGAGTTGTTATGCTTCTGTACTATTGAGTGTCCATCCCTCAAATATTTGGTAGATTCGTACGAACCATGTTGTAAGGCACATAATTCAAATTGTTGGTAAAATCAATTTTGTCAATGCCCATAGAATGAATTGACTTAACGTCTTTACTGTTTCCTTGCTCAGTGAGTTTGCTATTACTAGTAATTCCTCATTTCAAGTTCCACTCTGTTGATGCATCACAATGTTGCCAACCAGTTATATGTTAGGTCTTCTTGACTGTGCAATGTGCACCACTGTTGAAATTCCATCACAGTCCTAACTAGAGCTTCCTGTTCGTGCAGATGCACAAGCCAGTGGCTGCTGAAGAGCTGGCTAACATGTCAGCCATGCAGAATCAGAACAGCTGACCAAGATTCATTACATAGTGGTTATGTAGTTTCACATGATATGCAATTCAGTGTCTAGTTTCCAGTAGGTGAACCATCCCAACAACCAATCAACCAATCTAACAAGCAATCTACTATTTCACCGCATCCAATGAACATTGAGAAGTCCCAATTGAAACATTAGTCTATAACTGAGCCTGTGAGGGCCTGGTACACTGCTTAAGGTGATCAGCCTTGGGTACCATGCCAAAATGTTTGCCCAGTTCTCTTTTAGAAGAGAGAAGTTTCTGCATCAAATGTACTAATGCCTTCTGGAACTCGTGTTCTTTTCTTTTCTCAGACCATTCCTGTATCAGGGTATCAGCTACCTGTAATGTTGTGATGGCCAGTGTGAACTTTCTTTGTTGTGTCGTAATATGACGTGGAAAAAATTATAGTGTCTTAATGTGATGTAGAAAAATTCTCAAATTTTATAACTGTCCAAAGAAACATAAATTTCACCAGAGTGCTATGTTTGAGTAAAGAACTCTTAAAACCGGAAAGGGCATCGATACCATGGAATGTCATCGACGGCATCACCTACCATTGATAGATTGTAGGATTCATAAAAAACCTCAACTCCGGTTGGCAAATGTAGGTTTCACCGGACAATAACATGACCACTTCAGCAAACAAAGATTCAGAACAGTATTATTTTTAAAACAATAAAATATCTGCACAATTACATCAAATTACAATGTTACAACATAATTGAGGGCAGAAGCCTCCTCCAGAATTCGATGGAAATACGAGGCATAACAAGCCGTGGATCCACATTCTAAGTTCTAACCCACAGTGTTAAAAGAACTTAGAAGCCTCTAGCAGAACTAGGAGCAAAAGGAAATCAAAATAACCCACTCAACACTCTAATTGGGCCGTGGTGGATTTTTTTCATTGCAAGCTATCAAAGAAGCCGGGGCCAGCCTTTGCTTTCAGCTCATGGCCGGCATCTTTACCCATTGCAACCATGTCATCAAAAGCATATGGTCCACTTCTTGATGTCTCATATACTGTAAGCAGAATCACCAAAAAAAATGTCATTCTATAATAAAAAGCAGCTATTTCATGTCATATCTTTTCATGGCAAAAAACAGAAGATACCTTCAGAGCCATCTGGTGAAGCCAATAGCCCTCGGAATGAACAATTGCCATTCTTATCACGATAAGCATATGCGGCAATTGGAGTTCGGCAGTTACCATCAAGAACTGCCAAGAATTCTCGTTCACATGCAACAGCTAATCTGGTCTCTTCATGGTTCAACGAGGATAGATAATTCATCTACAAAAAGGGACAAAGAGGGAGATTTCAGCATCTTTAGCAAGAGGGGTGTAAATAAAAGAACGGCTCAGGCAAGCGCCTGCCATGCTCTGCACAGCTGCACAGGGCATTCATGCACATCGCTGAATAGAATAGAAATATGAAATCAGACGTAAGTAAAAAATACTCTAAAAGTGCACTGTAAGTCTATCAGTATTTTCAGAAATGAAATATCTTTGGAAAATCCAAATATGCTGCATGATCAGGGTAAAGAGCAACAAACAACAGGATTGGAGGATGCACTAGACAAGTAAAAATGTGAGGAGTTGGCTGACAAAGCAATCGGATTTGGAAACAATCGTCTGTGGTGTGTTAACGACATGTAGTACAGCTGCCAACCAGAAAATACACTCAATTTACCACTTTATCAGAGGAGCATGCAAAGTTGAATTACTACAAGAGAGCGCAGCTGGAGTCAGATTTGGATATGGCATTATACATTCAGATTCTATGTTTCTTAATGTACAAGCATATCTGGAACATTATATCACCTACCATTTTGTCATCATTGCTTCTGCAAGCAATGCCGATAGCACCTTGGGCAACTGCTGGAAGCATTTCTTCCACTGACAGTACAGATGTTGCATTTTCCGCCATGTTTAACCGTTTTAGTCCAGCCAGTGCCAACAACGTAGCTTGAACATCTCCTTCTTTGAGTTTCCTTAACCTTGTCTGAACATTTCCTCTGAAGTTAACAACCTGAAAACATTCACTACTGTTAAACCCTACATTAATTGAGATGAAAATCTAATCAAATCTTGCTTGTAAAATTAATAAAGCAGAATATATGACTAAGTAGAAGACTGAGGATAGTCTGCAATTGGATAGGACAAGTCCTCTTTATGAGGAAAGAAATATCGCAAGAATACATCCTAGCTAGGCGTACTTTTACATACTAACCACCCCTTCACAATAGCAGTCTGCAAGACATGTGCTTATACAAGGATTTTCTTTTGACAGCATAAACAATTATGTGCTCTACATTGCCAAGAAAGAGCTCGGAGATCTCTCTGTATAAGGAAAAAAACACGAGCTTAAGAGTGCGTGAGGAAGTATTAATGAACCGACAGTGGATTATCTAGCAGTAAAAATATAAGATAAAACATCCGGCAAACATACGAGTGAAGCATGGAGAATTTTGAGCGTGATAAACAACAAAGGAGAAAACAAAAGCAAAAAAACATGTACTATGATGATTGGAGTCATAGTTCTTACTTTTAGTGATGGATATCGGTAGAGAATCTGAGATTGTCTCCGCAGGGAAGCACTTCCAACAACACTACCAGCAGGAAGTTCCGCAAGAGATTTTGCAGTCAAGCATATGAATGCATCTCTGACATCTTCACGAGGGAGGTTACAGGGCAATATCGTGCCTTCTGGTACATATGTCGGAACATCTTTCATCGAGTGAACTGCAATGTCAATCCTTCCCTGCAAGAGTGCATCATCTATCTCCTTGGTGAATAAACCCTTGCCCCCTATATCTGCTAGGGGTTTGTCCAAGATCATGTCGCCTGTGGTCTTTATGATGACAATCTCAACAGCTCCATCCTCAGCTAACTCCGAGTGTGCCGCCTTCAGTTTATCTCGGGTTTCATGAGCTTGCGCAAGAGCAAGAGGACTGTCCTAAATAGCCAATAATTTGAATTATAGACTTGCATATTTCAAGCAAGATACTCTAATCCAGAAAAAAAGACTGAAACACATTCAGCCGAACATTGAAAAGACAAAGTAGGATTGAACAGTAAATAATAACTTTCCTTGTGGATTCTTCTTAGAGCTTTTTTCCCAGCCAAAAAAAAAGAGCCAAAATGATGCATATTTTCCACAAGATCCAAGTTAAAGCCAGAACTCACCAATGTAAGTCAAAGCCAAAACAAACAGAAAGGCAGCTCAGGCCAACAATCTTGTAAACATCCACATGAAACCTTTAGCTAGTTTACTAAAACGCAAAAACAATACAACCTATCGCATTGAGCAACAATCGTACAAGATAGCATCTAAAGGTACAATTTTACCGATTGCAACAGTCTAGTCTTTAGCTCTATTGTCAATGGCATGTTACTACCGATCCAAGATTCCAACAAAACGAAGATAAAAGCGTACATCATGGTAAAAACCTTCAATACTTTGCATCTAAATTCACCCAATGTGCAAAATATTTGGTACATCCCAAACGCAATTGGATCCGCACTGCCACCCCCAAATCCCCAAATCCAACAAATAACACCGAAAGACTCGATTTTTCCCAACATGACCACAAACGAACCGCAAATTCCCCATCATCTCAACCAAAGAAAGCATAACAAAGGCTCGATTCTGATCACCTCCCGCGCGTGCCAATCCTGACGAGGGAGACCTTGGCCTGCGCCTCGGCCTCGACGGCGACGGCGGCGCGCACGACGGCGGGGCACCTCCGGCGCGGGCGCGCGAGGCAGGTCGGCGAGCCGAGGAGGGAGTGGTGGGCGGTGGTGGTGCATCTCAGCGACACCATCTCCGGCGATTGGCAGGAGTGGATTAGGTGGGGCGGAGAAGAGGAGACCAAGAGGAAAGAATTCTGAATTCTCTATTCTATAGGGATGGGATGGGAAAGAATTCTCTATTCTTCGGGATGGGATGGGATGTGCTTGCGTTGCGTTGAGGTGTTGTGATCTGTTCTCGGGGTCGGCATAGATGGATGAGGGGGAGAGGATAAATGTGCAAGGACTGGCCAACCACAGCAAAGTTGACTACTGTGCAGAGAGATGCTGCCTCTCCCGTCGAACCCTAGATTTGTCATTTGTTATTCTGTGTGCTTTCGCACTATTTGTTAGGATATCTCTAATGTATAAGGTTTAGGTTGATCTTAAGGTATGGTGACATGATTTATTGTAATCTGCTACAATGTATAAGGTCTTTGTGGGTATTAAGATGAGGCCCACATCCTAATAAAAAAACTGACCTTTGCCTTATGGTGGGGGGAGAGAGAACACATGATTCAATAAAAAATTGTGTTTTAATACTTATGGCCAGGTCTTTAGCTTGAGGGTTGGTCTTAAGCCTTTTTTACTTATAATCTTTTTAAGACCAACCCTGTAATATATAAGGTTGACTTTAAGGTGGCTTAAGACCTCCTTTTTCATACACTACAGATGCCCTTAGATCAGTAAGTTGTACATATAAAAATTTTTGGTATATATAGCATAATTTTATTTTATATTTATAAAAATAGTTGTACGTGATGAAAAATGACAGAAATAATACTACTATTATCACATGACACACTATGACACATGCTCCTGCCGTTTAGTCACCAGGCGGCTCCTGGCCTGCCGCCCTACCACCAGATAGCAGGAGATTGCCGCTCTGCTGCCAGACGACATGTAATTAAGCCGGCTTAATTGTTGAATTAATATTTTTATTTATTACTTGTTTGAATTTTTAAATATAGCAAATAAGCTCAACAAATTACCAAATTTTATATACAGCCTTCCAACAAAATATACTTCATTGTGTAATTTTTTTAATAATTTTAACCACTATGAATGTTGCTTAAAAATTCATACAATTATGATATTTGTAGGAGTTGTTACGTATAGCAAATGAGCTTCAAAAATTACGAAATTTTATATGCAGCCTCCCGACACAACCTACTGTGCAAAGGACACAGTGGAATGCATGAAATTTGGAAGCCACGCAAATTCAGCAGAATGCACTTTAATATATATACTAGTGTATCAGGAAGGTTCAATGGAATATTGAGGAGCACAAGGTTGACATTGAGCTATCGGTTGAATACGCAGTTACAAGTTGATTCAGTTTACTTGTAATGTCTCAGATGAAGGGATTGGATTGGATTTGATTTTGTTGTAAATGTTTGAACTGCACTGCACATCAATTTTGCTATGCTCGCTGTCGCTGGATTGCATACCTCCATGATCACCACATATCAGTTCATGCTCTTCTGCTCTTGTCAACCTGCGGAACAAGGATCATGTGATAAGAACCATTCTCCTTGTAAAAAGTATCACATGGATGTATGCAGTTCAAATATCAGTTGATACTCTTATGCACTTCAATCATGCAGTGTTCATGGTGCAGTACAGATAGATTCTGCTTTTAGAAGGAAAGAATTTCCTATTCATTCAGACATTTTTCATGCTCAGAAGTTTGGAGACATTGCCCAACTTAAGATTACCAAAACTTGCCTTTGGATATTGGAAAATTTCATGCTCAGTTGATCACTACTTTCGTGTGATAAATTTGTTCGTGCCTGCATGTGTACTGTTGCAACCTTGGAATCTAGATATAAACCAGTCCTCGTTCCTACGAAGGTATCACACGTTTTTCAACTACGCTTTGTTGAGACAGCGCACATCCAAAGCAGAATCTTTTTCAAGGAAGTTTCTTAAGTCACAACACTGCAAACGAACAAACACACTTCATACAAATGTTTCATGTGGAAGTGCCAGCGTCAAATTCTCAACAGTGTGAAGCTGTGCTCCTGAAACCATAAAAGGCTGGGAGAAAAACGAAGTATCACACAGCATTTAGCTTTACAAAGTAAAGACTGTTCAATACAATCAATGCTTTTCAGGAAACAACTTTTGTACACTCTCACAAAGTATACAGACAATTCTTGGCAAAGTCATCTCACAAGTGTGACATGCGCATGTCCGGTACCATAGAATAGCTGCACCTGCTCGTTTGTAGACAAGACTCAGCGAGGAATTATCCGCCCGTGTGTGATCGTGTTCAGTCAAGTGTTATGCGTCAGAAGTCAGTGGCATGAGACGTTATTCGTTCCGTAACTTAAGCTTTGAAGGCTTGAACCTGACGTATCTGTCATCCATCTCTGTGGCCCACCATCATCTCCAATGACATTGTACGCGTAGGATGATAGCCCGACATTCTCGCCACATGAACTTGCCTTGCCCAGCTTATATAACCTTTGTGTTCTAGACAGCACTACAAGGTTGGAAAATGTTGAGAAGCTATTGCCAACAAACACATCTGCTCTCGCACATACCTCAAAGTCGATGGCAGACTTTATAAGATAAGGCTGCCTATCGTAGATGTCAGTAACTCCAAGTCTCTTCTTATCAAAAGCGATCATACCCACTCTCCAACCGCTGGTTATGGAATCATCTTCTAGAAGGCTGTCGGCTACTGCAAGATAAACTACAACTGGCCGACGTAGATCAGTGATCTGTGAGACCTTATGAATGATCTCTTCTTTACTGCTGCAGATTTCATTTAAATTGGACCGCTGCTCCCACTTCTTGCAATGGATGATCCAATCTTTCTCTATTCTCATGTGAACAGCAATGTATGGTACATGTATATTCATTGAACCATCTCTCCTGCTCTTGTTATGAGAAATACCAGCCTCATGTCTTGCTTTTTGGCCTGCCTCTCTAATATTGGATATGACCTTGACCACTTCAATTTCTATCTCAATGGCCAAGGCAAGGCAATCGAAGATCCTCGCATAGTCCTTGACTGGCCAATGGTCAGGCCACAGAAATGGATGTTTCCCAATGATTTGAATGACTTCAGAGTCATCTGCCTTGCCCCCTTTGGATTGCTGCAGTTGATCCAAGTCTCTCTCCACCGTCCACCTCCTACCACTTCCCTTTTGGAGTTTGAAAGGCTCAGTATGATTTGAAACTTCTGAATACCGAGCTAACCTTACAAACCCATGACAACGGGCATTGAACTTGTTAAAATCAAACACCTTGTCAAAAGAGATAGGCTGCAGTAAGTCAACCTCTTTGTAGAAAAGTGAAGCACTCATACTTGGCATGAGCAGAGATCGATTCAGGAATTTCGCAGTCAAGCATGCTCTGGCAAAAGCAATCTTCTGATTGTTCAATCCCCATACAATCTGTGGGACCTCAACAAACTTGTCTCGCCTAACTCCAAGCAGCAAGTTGGAGGTTGTCGACTCATAAAAACCATCCTTCTCAGACGAATTAATGGCAAGAAAAGGAGAGACAATTGCTCTCAATACAATTAGGACAATAACTATGAGAAGGCATTTGCAAATAACAGGCCTCGTCGGCAAGCTAATGTGCTTGAGATGCTTAAGCTCTAGTAGGATGTTCATTGAAACAGTGCTTTAAACCCTTCTCATCCTAAAAAGTCCTTTTTATCACCCAACCATGCAGAGTATCTCATTACCAGTGCCCATGGCGCATGACCAACATTTCCCTTTGAATTTTCTTCTTCTTTTTTGGTTGAAGTACAAACTGCCCAGCAATTCAATGGAATCAACAACCAAACACACTTGCTTTGATGGCTTCACGTGTTCTTCCTGGCCGCTGAATAAAACGGCTGCCAAGTTCTGATCACAGACTTCTTGAACATTTCAGATAAAAATTTAGTACATGCTCAACAGGAGAGGCTGCAAATGCAAGGAGAAGGAAAATAAAGATACAATTCAAATTCAAGTTTGTTGTACTGCCATCCATTATGCAATTTAACAAATCTACTAGGTGACCCCATATAGAACATTTTTTTCACTGCATTCACTCATGGATAAACTGTCTTATCAGTAAAAGAATAACCATTGTCTATAGGAAGGTTTTTTTACAGGCTTATGTATAACAACATGCACATTAAGTTTTTCATAAGATACCCTGGGGTGGATGCACCTAGATCTTGCACACACTCAAGAACCGAAGCGAACTATATGCAGTGGTGGGTGTAGGACTTTACACCAACGGGGCATGACTAAAATGCAGCCATCACCTCCATATTTAGTTAATACTAAAGCATGACCCCAATCTTCCAGAAATTTGGACACATCTAGCACTGTTGTAACCGAAAATTCCATTTTTAGCTCTCAGTGTACATTAATTCCGTTTCTAGCCCCCGATCGACTGCACGTTTTACGGAGGGTCGACGTGTGCCCGGTCGTGCGGTCCCGGACCGCACGACCGCACTGTAGCTGGGTCCAGCGCACGACCCCAAGCGCACGACTACCGCATGACTAGCTCGTCCAGCGCACGACCGGTCCAGGCGGGGCCTGTCGTGATTTATACCCCACGAGACTGCATTGGGTTTTACAGTGAAAAATAATCAAGATTAATCATGGTGCGCATTCCAAGTATCAGCTCAGTGTTAAAATTGAGCATGCTATGCAAGTATGCATTTCTATTTCACTAGATGAACAATAGCAAGGCAACGGTAAGAAAAGCTGTCCCAAAAAAATGTACAGGGCCCGCCTGGTCCGGTCGTGCGCCGGACGAGCTAGTCATACAATCGGTGGTATAGATCGTGCGCTCGGCCACTGCACACTCGGGTCGTGCAGTCCGGGACCGCACGACCCAGCTACAGTGCGGTCGTGCGGTCCCGGACCGCACGATCGGACACGCGTCGACCCTCCGTGAAACGTGCGGTCGACCAGGGGCTAGAAACGGAATTAATTTGCGCTGAGAGCTAAAAATGGAATTTTTGGTTGCAACAGTGCTAGATGTGTCCAAACTCCAATCTTCCATTGTACTACATGGTAACTATATAGGCGGATGCACCTTGGGTCCTATCCAATCGGGTCAATGCACAGGGCCTATCGATCTTGCGCGCTTAGTAAGAACATGAATCAAACCATATGGATGGATAAACGGATCATAATTCTTCTTCTTTTTGTGAGGGATAAACGGATCATAATTCCTTTTTTTTTTGCGACGGATAAACGGGTCATATTCGTCAAGTACCGGCAAGCAAATCCGCAACTGGAGTGAGTATTTCTTCCAATAATGGTCGCATTTGCACTAATTAGATGGGGCATCGCAGAAAAAATTTGGATTTTGTTGCTCACAGCAAGCAAAGACCGGAACAAATTAGATCGAAGTGAGATCAATCCAAACAAGGTTAGGGCTTCGTTACCAACAAAAGAAATAAGTCCGGATCGATCTCCGCTCCACGCCGATCCAGTGCTGGGGGAGGAGGACAAGGAGGAGAGCACTCCACGCCGATCCGTTCGGCGGCGTCGGATTTGGGGAAGCTTAGGCAGGCTTGGTAGATGAAAAGGCCCACACGCGGACCCCCAACTCAACTCCCGTCGCCGGCGGTAGATCGCTCCACTCCACGGCGAGCTCACCGGAAGGGGAGAAGAAGAAAATTATTGGGAAATTTGGGAAGGGAAGGGGAAAAAACACGAAACGTAGGTAAGGGAGGATGTGCGCAAAGCGGTTTTACCGAACTGCTATGCACTGACCCGTGGGCCACGGGCTGGTCCAATATGTCAGTGTTGGGGGAATTCCATTTGCCCTTATTTTTTTCCAATTGCTCTGGTTAATAATTTTTATCTGTATTTTTTGATATGAAACTCGACAGCGATACCAACACGGAAGACTTGTAAACCATTTAAGAATTCACTTTAAAATCACTATATTTATTTTAATTTTTGAAAAAAATATAAGACAAAAGCTCAAAAGAGAATGGTATAACTGCAAGTTTGGCAGTAGCTATAATCTTTGCCACACGTATCCAAATCATTCTGGATTGCTCGTTGCCTCAGTCCCATGGCCAGCAAAGATTGTATCGTCAGTTTCTTAGTTGTAAAGAAACATGTGTGCTTAAATAAAACGAAATATTACTTCATTTAAGCATGGGTTAGATTTTACTTAGCTTTCCCTGGATGTTACCTTAGTAAACAAAAAATAAATCATAGAAATTTTTTGCGATAAAATAAATCATAGAACTTAGCATTGTTCCAGCGAACTGATAACATCCGTCCCATTTCATTGCCTGAAATGGCCTGCATTTGCCTAGATTCTCGTCTTGTTGGCTTTCTTGTACATAACACCTATTTTTTTATTTTTTCTTGAGGTCAAGTAACACCTAAAAATAAAAGAAGTATTCAAGGATCTCTCTCAAATAAGAAAAACTCAGTTTGCCAGTGCTACGTATTTGCCTTTTTTGGGGGCATAAGCATAAGAAACAAGAACTGGCATCACTTATCCACATAGGACTAGGATTGATGCAGGATATTTTTTGGTTATCCACGTAGGATTAGGATTGATGCAGGATATTTTTTGGTTATGTATGGCAGAGATTGTAGCTACCGCCAAAATTGCAGTCACTACTATCATCTTAATCTTATTCTTTTTAGTTTATAGCTTATGATTTATTATTTCCTCCGAACAAATAAACAAGATGATTTATTAAGATAGTATTTTCAAAATAATTTATCTCTACTGAACATAACTATAAAAGCTAATAACTACAGTCGAAAAAAACAGACCCACTGCAACCGATCCCAGTCCGGGGAGAGAGGGTAATTATGACTTTTTATGAATCTCTACTGGATTTTAAATAGTACTATTATAATGGGTGCTAGTGTGTCTCAGCAAATGACCTGATATATAGGTGTCTTGAAACCAATTTTGCCTAGAAATAAGCTAGCGTGGGATTATTTTTATTTTTAAAAAGTTTATTTAATAAAAAAATGTTCTACTAGTTGTTGAGTGCTTTGAAATCCGGTCCATAAACGCATATTGCATTCCTACACAATCCAAAAATATGTAAGTGTAACGAAAGTAACAGTGTACAGCTCAAGAAAGCGTGCCATTGGCAGACCTCATAAGCAAGAATGAAGTTTTTTTACAAGGGAAACAAACTCTAGGGCTTTACAAATCAAGAAAAGAAATGCGCACAGCAGCGGGCAATTGCACCTCTTGTAACCAACCACTTCTTCCATACCATACTGGTATGTAGTTCGTGATCCCTGCGAAGCTGTTCCTCTTCAGATGTCTGTCATCTGCAGCAGGCAAAGAGGAGCTCCTTTGCCGTCCACGTCACTTCTGCAAGATCTTGCAATGACTCGACTGTGTCTTTCTTCAACGGGAAAAGCTTTTCCAAGCATTCTGCCAGGCGGATAGGTTGACATAAAATGATAAAGCTCAGAACGGCGAATGTAAACTAATTCGGAAAAATAGACCTTGCTATTTACATTGCCACAGAAACATCACTATTCCACAATAAACATTGTATAGACGATAGATCAGCGGTGCTCATAGCAATTCCACATGTCATAGACAAGAAAGAGCATATCTTCCTACAATAATCCCAAAAGGCGAAAACGATGCCCCCCTCAGACGAATTCGATTCTAACATATCATAAATAGTAAATGCCAAACATATGATCCCCAGAAAGTAAAATTTCCAACATTTCACTAGACCAGTCAAATTGATATGCATATCTTGGCTAGATAGTAATATATAGGGGTGAATACGGATTAAATACGAATCAAATAGTGCCCTTACTATTAGAAATATACCTATAAAATGGGGCTCATTTTGTAATTCTAAAGCATGCAAGGTTTAGTACTATATTGCTAAGACAAGATGGGGATACCAATTTATAAGGTGGAGTCTATGTTACTCCTTAAATTATGGATATAGATGTCAAGAGGATGACTTTGACTAATCACATAAGTGCACGCACGTGCACGTGCGTATTCGCGTGAAAATCACGTAACTTGTGACTTGCAATTGTGCCGTGATGTGGCGCGCCACTTGGTAGACTAAGTCCACTTTTATTTTTGCTGAACCGTGCATCTCTCTCTCTATTTAAATGAGATTCAAATGTTGGAATTGGGGCTTTATTGGATTTGATGACAGGCAGTTACCAATGGGTAAATAGCTGGTTAAATATATCAGTTACCAGTGGATAAATAGCTGGTTAAATATGACAGTTACCAGTGGGTAAATGACTGTTTTAATTATATCAGTTATCAGTATGTATATATATATATATATATATATATATATATGTCTGGAGACGTCCAGAGCATACAACCAAAAATCTCTCTGCTTCCATTCTCTTCCTTCTTGTGCTGTTGTGCTGCTCCTTCTGAACCTCATCGACTCTTTTTTCCGGCGTACACCGTGAAGAAGAGGAGCGGTATCTCTGACCGTTGCTGCCGTAAAGACCTGCTCGGGGTGGCAATAAGGTTTCTGAGCAGCGCACATCTGCACGACCGTTCACTGCACTGCGTCATCTACGTCCTGCACTGCATCGAGCCTTCCTACTTCCTGTTCTTCATCAAGCCCAACAGTAAGTCGTTCGCGCGTTCGATCGACTTTAATACTGTAATATATTTCTATTTTCTTTTCTGAAGTACAATGAGTAGCCTGCTATTAGTTATGTATTTTGCATCACTAGTTTATTGTATTTATCTCCTAGTAAAACTTGGAATTAAAATATTGCTTACATTTTCAACACTTACCATATCATATTTTGTAAACGAATACAATATGAATTCGAATATTCTCGAATACGAGTACAAATCGAATATTGTAATGAATACGGATTCAAATCTTATATCTACTCAATTCGGTCGGATCCAGATACCCTCATAACTTATGTAGTATAAAGATATTAATAATATTTTATCCTCGTACAGTCACGCTTAATCATTCTAATTAATTTATTTTACCTAAAGAAACACGAATTCATATTTAATTAAAAAATTTGTCCAACAAATTAGCCGTATTGCAATAAAATATGTATATTGCTTCACCGAATACAGATACAAATAGTCCAGATAAAATAACATTTTAGATGATAAAAGTCTATACCATATTCGTATCTATATTTTTTATGTGAATTCGAATACAAATACAAATAGGAGAGAGATTGTTAATCAGATAGAAAAATCTATACCACATTCGTATCCTACCGAATATGGTAACCGGATAATACAGATAATTCATATCCATTTCCCAACCGTAGTAATATACAAATGATGTAGTACTGAACAAAGAGTTGTATCAGGCCTGAAATGTACTAGGAAATAAATTTAAAGTAACTCTAATGACAAGAATGCATTGGAGATGGCCAGAAGAAATGTACCTGGATGTCTCACAAGGTTCAACAGTGACAATGAAGCAAGCACCCTCTCTTCCAAAACTCTGTCATAGCTTAAGCTATCTAAAAGCTTAGGCACAAGAATGGGAAATGCTAAAGGCTGGAGAGTGTTGCATCCATGCAGTGGGGAGAGAGAGCTGCTCATCCATGTAACAGTGATGAGGCATGATCGGACCAAACTTGGGACTCCATCAGATATGCAGTTTGACAGTGCTGTGAGGAACCTTTTGCTCCCACTGTTTAGCAACATGAGGGCGAGTTTCTTCAGCCGTTCTTCAACTATCTTTTCTTCTTCCTGATAATTAAGACAACATCCAGTGTAAGAAAACAAAAATACCAAGCCAAATTATAAGGTAAATTATATGACATAGTTTTCAGAGCATGAGCATGACAACATACCACTCGTGCACTCTTATCATTGAATATCTCTGTTCTTCTGAAGGATTCTGACAGGGAGTCATCTAAGCCTGCTCTCTTTAGTAGCCATGCTTCTGCTATGGGTTCCCCAGAGGATGAAAACCACCCTGCCAAGAGTAAGAGGGCTCGAGCACACTGTTCTTGCACCTTTCTGCTGTGTGATCTATGATCCAAAGCAGCTATAATAGCATCAATCGCTTCCTCTCTGTAAACACTATACTGCAAAGGATCTCCCTGCAAAAAAAACTGTGATATGGGGATTGTACAATACCAAAAGTTTGACCGAGCAAAGGAAGAAAAGATCCATGTTTCAAGATGTTACCAGGAGATCAAGCTGAAGTAACATGACAGCTGCTAATGGATGTTGGACAACAGGAGCTTGCCGGAGATAGACCAATAGAATATGCATTGTATTCAAGCAGACACCATTTTTCAGCTCCTTGAGGAACTCTACAATCTGGTTTGTTCTGTTCATAAAAGGAAAGAATTAAGGTCAATTCAAAGGATGTTTTAGATGTGCTTCCCAGAATCTACACCTTACCGACTAGAGCCATTTTACCTCTTAAGGCAGACCAGTTCACTCATCAAGTTGAGGGCAGCAGCACTAGCCTTCTTCTGAGTTCCTACAAGAAGTTGAACAATAGGCTCCTTCTTCAGATTATCAGCTATGTAGTGTCGACAACTGCCATCAGCTTGGATACATGACGTCAAGAGAGAGATGCAGTTTTTGCTCTCACGGGCATCAGCAACTTCAAGTCTGCTCATGAGCAGGTCCAAACCACCTAGAGCAATCATCTGCTTTGCGTTCTCAACATTTCTGTCAACGTCAAATCCCATAAGTAGCTGATCTAGGAAGTAGAACGCAGCTACTTTTGGAGAGCATTTCACAGAAGACAGAAATTGCACCTCATCCCCACACTCCAATATGTGCAACACTAGTGGTATCCAGTCCAATGATAACATCTGCTTAGCTTTAGGCTTCATCAAATAGAGTACTACAGCTGCATTCAGGAACAACTCGTTGCTCCTCAGAAGTCTCAAGAATACCTCAAGCTGCGGATCTGCATTAAGGACAATCTGTCTATTGACCTCATTACTCAAAACCAGTTCTCCCATTATCAAGATTGCTGACTCCAGCACTGCATCATCTTTGGAAGTGAATGTAACCTCAAGAAGCCCTTGAATAAAAGAGGGAGATGCCAGCCAACTTTCAAGATTAGGATTTCCTTGCAAGTTTGAGCATGCTCTGGCAACTTCATGCACAGCATGCTCGCACTGCCTAAGATTGTCTGAATTTGATACCACAGAAACTGCTCGTTCAAGAGTCATTGTTAGCTCATTGCTGTCTAGATCTTTCTCGACAGAGACAATTTCTTTCTTTGGTACCTTGGGGTGATTAATAACATTCCTGCTCAGATCTCCACGACATGAGAATAATCGGAAAGAGTAGGATTTGCGTTGTGTAGGCGCTGTTTCTGGAACAGTGCCCTCTTTCCTAATGCGGGAATGCTTTTCTTGGAGCACCATGTTACTCTGTCTACTCAAAACAGGCATAAGTTGAGTAACTTCAAAAGTATAAACGGGATTAAACAATTCAGCTTTTGTGACAAATGAACATTGGAACTTCGCATGCTTCAAACATCAATATCAAAAAGAAGGGAAATGCACCAGGCACACATGTGCTTTAAAGCAAAGTCTATCAAAACGGTTTGATTTTTCTTAAGATATCTTTGGAGTTTCAGTTCGACTCTTATCACTTTTCAGTCAACTTTTGACTAACATTAACTACTGTGAGGGCATAAAGACAACGATATTCTAGGAACTGGAGGCAGTTGCCAAAGTTTCTGGACAAAACTAACCCTGCCAGTCAGTACATTTCTTTTCACCTTCTCTATTAGTCAAAATTAATGAAATTTGCCCCCTTTCCTATGGAGATAATGAATCCATATTGCAATTATATCTTGTATAACAATGGAATCATAGGGGTTACTTTACAAAACTTCTCATTTACAGGTACGTCTAGTGCAATTTACCCCAGAAAGAATACACAAAAACAAATCCTTATTTGCTGGCTTCTCTCTTGCGATACTAGGAAATGCTAGTTTGCTCCCTCTGTACTAGAAATGCTATACTAGTAAGTTCAACCAGTCAACAACATGAAACTTATATATTTTGTAAAAGTTTGAACTCACCGATCAAGTGAATAATACAACTAGATGAATAGCAAGATGTAGATAAAACTGTTTATCAGCCACCAATAACAGTAACATTATTTTGGAACGCACTATACTACAGTGGCATTCTAAACCAAGATATGGATTTTTCAACGTCAATTTATCATTATATACTTTCTCAAAAAAAAAATACACGAATCATAAATCAAGAACCACATTTGATAACTACTTACTTGGCAAAACAAATGAGGCATCAAGGATACAATGTTCTTCAGTTCAGTGGCGACTAAAAACCGGACTCTAGTTCTAGGCCTAGCACCTTAAATAGCAAGAAATGCAGCCAAAATTGTCTAGACCCCACACCATGGAAAACAAAAATGATTCCCTGGGGCTCAAACAGCTGTCTCCTTGACACCATCTTAATTATCTGGACTGCAATGAGTGACCACAATTTGTCGCTTGTCTAAAACATGCTTGTATTAATTTGACACACCAATAGACATACATCGTTACGAGGCAAATCAGCGTACTGAAAATAAAGGAACTGTTGACTCACATGAGCAAGCTTCTCCATCTTCAAGCTCCCTGAATTGTCATTCAATTCGACATCCGTCTCCACAACCAATTCAGCCTCATCAGACAGTTTTGCGTCTTTGACATCTTCCTGCTCCAATGCTGTGCCGAAAACCGCATTGTACCTGTAAAAATCAGACCAGCTAAACACGCACTTACACAAACTGACTCATATAGGTAATAAACTGCAAACTTCTTTCTGATGCATCCTATGGCAATTTTCACGTACAAGCTTCTGTTGATCGAACTCCTGAGCACCGAAGCCGAGTGCTTCTCGCACGTATGGAAATCCCCGGGCATCGAAGGCAATGGCACGGATGGGACCAGAGGCGTGTCGGCTCCGGACTTGAGCCACTCCTTGTAGTACATTGCGAACTGAGCCGTGCCACTGTTCATGTGATCGTTGTACAGCTTCTGCAGGCTCTTCATCCTCCTGCTCCGGTCGTCGACGTCCCAGTCGGCGACGAGCTCGGCCTCCCTGGTGAACCAGACCTTGAGATGGAGCAAATGGGGCAGGAAGACGTGGTCCCAGAGGTCCGGGAGGAGGTTCTTGCGCGCCAGGTAGGGCGCGTCGACGAACACCTGGAGCAGGTAGCGCGCGGAGACGTGGTCGTTGCGCTCCATCCTGTACACGACGGACAGGTAGAGCTGCGAGCACGCGGAGAGGTGGGAGTTGGGCACCCCGCAGGTGTAGCCCTCCTCGGCGGCGCGGGTTGGCGCGTGGAGCGAGGCGACGACGCTGAGGAGGCGGATGGAGTTGCGGAGGGAGCGGATCTTGACGTCGCGCGGGGCGGCGCCGTCGGCTGCGAGGCGCTCGATGCTCTCGATGCCGAGCTCGAGGTTGGCCAGCACGGCGTGCCCCGCGCCCCGCCGCGCCGCCGCGGCGGGCGCGAGGCACGCGGCGCACTTCTCCCGGAGCCCCCGCCGGAACTCCGCGTCCTTGAGGAACCTTCCGGCGTACCCGGACAGCATCGTCACCACCGCGCCCGCCGCGGCCCCCTCCTCCTCGCAGGGAGGCGGAGGCGGTGACGCGTGCCTGCTCAACAGCGAGCGCCCCGACGGGGACCGGGCGGCGCGGCGGGTCACGGAGGGCGCGTGGAGCTCGAAGCGTTCCTGCGCGAGCAGCTCGCGGAGGGAGGAGGGCGGCGGCGGCGGCGATGTCATCGCCATCGCGGTCGCGGCGGTCCTTGGCCAAGAACTATACAGGAAGCATTTGTGTGCGTGACGGAGTAAATGGTGGGCGGTGTGGAAGGGAGAGAGGGGGGTTAAAGCGCGCGTAGGCCGCTGCGGCGTGGGACCCACACGTCAGGCCATGGAGGCGCCCACGCGCGCATACAGAGGCACAGGGGTGGCGTGGCGGGAGAGCACGACAAGGAGAAGGTGGTGGGCTGGTGGCGATCAGTTTCTTTCCGTTTTTTTTTTCCCTTAACCCGTGTGCTCGTCAGTACGTGACCGGTGAGCTGAATAGCATTATTCGCAGGCTGTAGTGTGCTAACGTACTAATCGGCGTCAGAACCATAGGTCATATCTCATATGCTTAAAGCCAGGTTAGATGGTGTTTGGTTCAGAACCATAGGTCATATGCTTACAGCGATGGTTTGTTTGGTTTTGACAAATGATTTTTATCTATATTTTGTAATATAATAGTAAAAGATGAAGACATATTAAGACTAAAAAAACATGGCCTCAAATTAGCCCAGCTTTGTTTGGACAAAATGGGAAACTGAACTAAAGTCCTGTTTATTCCAAGTGATTGAGCCTACTGGAAATTAGCCTATAAGTTGAGGCCTATTTCTTTTAAAATCTCTAAAGCATGCATAATTTAATACCATATTATCTAGTTGAGTGGGAAAAAAAATACAATTATAAGATGGAATCAATGCCACTTCTTAAAAATAAGATGGAATCAATGCCACTTCTTAAAAATACATGATATATGGCATGAGGAGAACTTTGGTTAAACTCATACATGCACGTGCGTATTAGTGCATTTTCACTTGAAAATTGCATAATTTGTGAATCATGTATTATCTCTCTTTTACTTGTGACTTGTGAAAAATGTGTCTGTCATAGCACGTCTTCTGGCACATTAAATTTATCTTTTATTTTGTTGAATCATATATCATCTCTTAATTCTATTTTAATGTGGTTTCAAAAAGGCTGGATTAATTTGGTTAAATTCATGTTAATGACATCGGTTACTGGAGAGTAATTGCCGTGCATCCTTAAAAGGACCTAGATATGTCCGGGTTCACCAACCGAATTCTCTATTCCTCTCCCACATATTCTTCCTCCTCTGGTAAGCTGTGTTGGAGTGTTGACCACCAAATTTCACCGACTTTTGTTCTCGACGTGCACCAAGAAGAAAAGAGAGCGGACTCTCTGGACCATTCCATAGAGGACACATGCACAGGGCGGCAATAGGATTTTTGGGCAACACACATCTACGCGACCACTCGCTTTGCTGCTTCATCTACGCTCTGCATTGTATCGAGCTTGTGCTGCTTTTTGTTTTTTATCATGCTCAACTGTAAGTCATTCGTGTGACCGATCGACTCTATTATACCATGTTCTTGAGCATAGTTTATAGTTCAATGTCTTATCTACTGTTAGTATTGATTTATAATCATTAGTTATTACCATTGATTTTTGCATCACTAATTATTTATGATATTTAATTCCTAGTAAAATCTGAAATGCATGTGAAGTTTATGTAAAACTCGTACGTACGCTCCAAATGCATGCGGTCGAACTAGTACTGCTGCAGGTCGTGACCCTTTTTCCTGCTCGTGTATGTGCAGGGGATCGTGTGTATCTGCGTACAAGGTAGACGTATCTTGCTAACACAACCTGTGCCAAGTGCCTGACGTTATTTTTTCCGAGAACACGGCATTTGATGTTTTACGCTTTTTGAAATTCAAATTGAACGTATTAGGGCAATCGATCGTTTGTCTTTGTCTTTGCCCACAAGCTCAAAATACAAACCCCGAAAAAAATTTGAACTACAACTTGAACATCACGGCACGCACGTAGCTCGCAAGTACGTACGAATCTGCAATAAAGATATAGCTGCATGCATGCATAAACACAAAGCAATGCATAAATTAATTAACAGGTAATTGAGTACTAGAGCGACTTGGGCTACATGAGCATGTGAGGTGAGGGCAGGATGCAAACGGAGCGTATAATTTTCATCCGACCGATCGAATAAAGTCTTATAAAGTGGATATGAAAGAGGTAAATAGGTATCCGACACTATCTGTGTCTGACTCCGATTCCAAGAAAAAATATAGAATATTATACGGAATGAGTGATATCCGTCTGTATATATCCGTATATCAAGTGATATGAGGAATATGAGAAAGTCTGTTGTGACTTCACTTAGAAACAAGATAACATATAGTTAGATTGTCACATCTAAATATGCAGAAAATACTAAGTACTCTTACTTGATAACATATAGGTAGATTGTCACATCTAAACATGCAGAGAATACTGAGTGCTCTTACTTCGATATATTGATGATTAATCTTTCTGTGTTCATTTAGATCGCATCCTACTATCTAATATCCTGTGTAAAGAAGTAGATAATTTCCGTCCAACCGACCAACCAAAGACTTGCAAAGCGGATATGGAAGAGGAAATAGGTATCCGATAATATCCGTGTCCGACTCTGATTACAAAAATAATACGCAATATGATACAGAATAAACGATATCTATCTGTATCTGTTTCGATTGCACCCTTAGTAGCTTCAAGAACTGGTTAATCTAGGTGAGTGCGCAGCTAGCGACAAGCAGCAAGTAGACAGAGCTGCACACCAAACGCTTTTGCAAATCAATGTGCCTAGATGCTGATAGGCTGTTCGTTGCAGGCACCATTTGGCATGTCCTCCGGCTCAAATGTATGTTGCTATCTATTTGTTAACAATCTCAATTTGTTTGCTTCTTGCTTGCCTGAGATCAGGCTGCCGAGCAGAGGACGCCTCGGGCCCCAGGCATTTTTCACCCAGTCCCAGACGCAAGCAGCAAGTACTATACGTCTCACCTTCTCTTGCATGCTTGTCTTCTACAGGGGGACCCACAAATGAAGCTAGAGTGAAGTTAACTGATAACGGATTAGAAACGTCACTAGATTGTAATTAAATTGCATTATAGCAAAAGCATGTAACCACTAACATAACAACTGATATTATAGCGAATTGAATAGTCTAATAACACTTTAAAGAAGTATTCTAGCTAGAATAAATACCTAATTAAGGAAGATTCCTTCCACCAAACCATCATGAAAGGTCTTCACACTATATTGACACCATCTATATTAAAATTTGGTCAAGCATACACACACACACACATACATACACACACACACACACACACACACACATATATATATATATATATATATATATATATATATATATATATATATATATATATATATATATATATATATATAAAAGTCATAAATTGAATGATATGGTATGAATGGTAAATTCAAAAATATAAAACATACCATTAAGTTCTATCACGAGATAATTTGTTCCAATGTGATTTCATACTTTGAAAAAGCTACAAAATGCCGCCATCTCTAATGGTTGCAAACATGTTGCATTATCACCAGTTACATTTGCAGCTTTGGAATCCTTCTCTATGTACCATCCTAGCATCTCCAAAATGTTCCCCAATTGCTTGAGGTTGAAGACTCATTATGTTTACGAAATGCAAGAGCTTGCAAAAGGAGAAGTCTTACAACTCCTAAAACAATAGTCAAGCGAGCTTTGTATTGCTCTTCCTTCTTTGCACTTTTCTCAGACCACACATAAGCCACACTATCTCTGATTTTTGAAATCTACATCATGTCTCCTTGCTTTGTTGTGAATACTATTAACTCCTCTAACACACTCATTGAAACATTTCAATGCCCTCTTCCAATTACTATACCCTATTTCGGTGAATGCACCATTACAAAAGTTGTCAGTCCTTAGTGTCTTAAAGAGGTAACAAAAAAAGCAATAAGCTATATTTTATGCACACTGTATTCTAGCCAATCAAATTTGGTTAACCATGAATTTACAAATACCCTTGTCTAGGATCCCTACTCTTTCATGGAAAATCACGGCCAATTGCTTTACATGGACCCATAGCCAAAAATGCTCTATTAGCATCATCTTTAATGTCAGGATCAAACTCTTCAATTGGCTTCCGAAGCCTCGGACCAACCACAATATTATTCATGTGAAGCTCAATACAATCTTTTTTGCTCAACATCGCTACCTTGAGTTGTTAAACTTTTCTTAGAGATATCTTTTGAATAATATCTCTCCATCTAATAACAGCTCTAGCGAGTAGCAATTTTAATTCTAATTAGTCATTTCAAATTTGCCTCTTAGACTTTGGAACTAGGAAGTGAGTACACATTACTGAGTAGTGAGAGGCTGACACTCTTAGAGCAATTTACAAACCTAGTGAAGACTCTGGGAGGCGACTTGGCAGTAGGGCAGAGGGTAGTGTCAGTCGCTGGCAGTGGGGGGAGGGCGATGACCGGGACCCCGAAGGGCGGAGGCGAAGACCTGTGGCTTGTGGCCGATGGTCGAGCCGCCCGATCCCGGAGGCATGAGGCTAGAGGCAGAGCGTGGCGACCTAAGCCAAGACCAGATGAAGGAGTCGAAGGGTGGCGGCCAGGACCCAAAGGAGTGGTGGGCGAAGTCGAAGGTCGGAGCCAGAGGACGAAAGGGCTAGGGGCGTACTAGCGGAGGGTGGAGGCGGTGACCTAGTCCAGGAGCCTGGGCCTCAGAGGGAGGAGGCGGCTAGCGATGGTGGCACACCTAATGGCCCTAGGGTTGGGAGGAAGGAGCCAGGGCCTCAGAGGGAGGAGGCGGCTAGCGATGGTGGCACACCTAATGGCCCTTGGGTTGGGAGGAAGGAGCCAGGGGAGAAGGTGCATGTGTACTATTCGGCTTAGAACAAGATATTAGCGAATGTTGGGCAGGAAATCTTGGCCCTGGGCTGACAACAACGTACGTATGATCCGATTAGGTCAATAAAACTAGATGGATAGCCCTTGAAGTTAATGGGCTAGACTGAAGCTACAACCCACCCTTGGGCCTAGGTCCGTCCCTATCTGCAGGGAAAGTTATTAGTCACACTATTCCATCCTTGGGATACGCCTTCTTTCATAGCACGCATCAGGTACTATCAACGTTGAATGTGCAAATATTTGGAAGGGAAAATGAAGGAATTCTAGTTTTGTAGTGTTGTTGCATGCCTGTATGAGCAACTCTCAGCTTCACTTAAATTAATACACACACGCACACCACAAGCTACCAAGGTGAAAGAACCTAAATGGCACATGAGGGTGACGAATTCGGCATGCAAGTTGCCAAGGAAACGACATGGGTTCTTGGTAGTGCATGGGTCGGGGCGGAAGGAAATCAATCGCTGCAATTGCAGTGCAGGGTTAGCCGGTGAGTAGATCGACGCCGAACAGTCGCGCCCGTGAGAGCCTGCGATTCCATCATACGAACCATTTGAGCCTAGCTACACGATATTTTTAGCTGGATCTGGTTGCCGTTGGTGCGCATCGATCGTCCACTGCAGTGCTGTGCAATGCCCCTACACGATATTTGGTTTGATCTGAAGGTGCCTGTTTCATTCTCTCCATGATTGGGATTTAGGAGCCCACGGTTCAACGTCCATCCACAGCTTGTATCAGTACCAGCCATCAGGCTAGCTCATCCACCGTTCGGATTCTCTCCGATGCAGCGTTACTATTTTACTGCTCGTTTGCCGTTCACCGTTTTACTGCAGCGTAAATCAACTGCCAAGCACTTGCAATTTGCAACTTTGCAGGGTGTAGAGCAGATTTCTCTTTCTTATTTGCGCTGAGAATGGATGGTCCCTGGAGCCTCAACAAGTTTTTCTTCGTTCGTGGGGGAGTGCAATTGATGCAAATTAAAATGTACAGGACTCTTACACCTATCTTTAAGACCTCAGCTACCGTTGTTCGGTAGAGCAAAGTCTGTGTTCGCCGCAATGCGCAGTGGCAGATTCACTCCTCTGAACTGACTAGTAGTAGACGGCGATGTGGAGCAGCTGAGCTAGCCGTCGACCATGTCTGTGGCCTGATGTGAAATTTCCTGAAATCTAAACGGGTGGTCAGGTACTGTGAGCCTGTGACCCAGCACTATGTGTTCTCAGAGAACAAACAAGAACAGATCAAGTGGCTGCTGCGCCTGCAGCTACTCGACGAAAATACCTCAATGATTTGGCAACTGGGACTGAGAAAGGCCAAAAGGTTCAGATATATGTTCGTTGTAGCACAGCTACGTTGATGTGCAATGTGTGTCTGCCAAGTGCCACCATTTAGTACGTCTTTGTAGAAAATTCTTAGGTTATACATACCATGGAGAGTACTCACTCACAGTACATATTTGCCAGACGACGCAGCTCTGCTCCAAGAGAGGAACAATCTGACACACTGCGAGTCTGCGACCAAGCATGGGTTTGAAGGCATATTTATTTTGGTTCATTCGAGTTTTCAGTACTGTAATTTACCATTATTTATATTATTTTATTTATTCTTCATTTTGGTTTGAAGTGGACCGGTCTTATGTTTTAAATATTTATTTTAATTTTCACTAGTTCTTTAATAAAGTACTATTAAAGTTTTTAATTTTCTTATGATTTTCTTTGTTGATTTTATTATTTAATTTTTTTTGGTGATAATATTTTGTAATAATATCTCGTACTGGTATGTGAGATGCTACAAGTAGCGTAGTGCACATGTTGGTGTTTGGCGTTCAATTAGCTTTGATAGCAATATCTCAATCTGTTGATTTAATTAGTAGATTCAAATGGATCAAGATGTCAACCTGCGGTCGATCGAGCAGATAAATGTCAACTTATCCGTTCAGTATACTATGTTAAAACAAAAGGACGGATTGTGTGACCTTTTCTTGCAGGGGACTAATCAAGCCTGAAAAACCTGCCATGCATCAAGTCTCGTACAGGGAAGATGCTACCGGTTTTAAAATTTCACCGCCCCCTCACCGCTATGGCTGGCAACCAGCGGTAACCAAAAATTTCAGAAAAATTTTGACCAAAAAGTTGAATTTCAAATTCGAATTTTGTGAAAAAAAAATGAATTTTTGAGAAAACTATGGATATTTATGGAGATAAGCTAGATATTTTTATCTACACAAAATAGAGACGAAAATGAAGTTGAAATGAGATGCATTTTTGTATTTAAATGAGTTTTATTTGAAATGTATGCCCCACAACCGAGATCTACCAAAACACTGGCCTTACCGGCCCTCACCGGTATGACAGGTTTTTGTCGGTAACCGTCGAAATTTTACCGGTAGCATTTTCCCTGGTCTCATATATTAATTTAAGAGAAAAAATTAAACAAGGACTGGGCCCAATATTTTACGTGAAAAAAAAAACTAAAATGGGTTCCATGGGATCCTTCTCTTCTTCTTTATTTTTTAAAATATATTTTCAACAAAATTCTCAGGCTAATCCAACTGAACAGAGCCCATGTCATATGGCTAACGGCCACAATTCGAGTTTCACGTGCTACATGCTACGCAGGTTTATTTTTGGATGAACCTTAAGGATGGCTATACGATCAATAAGTCGATATATATATACAATAATACAACCAAATGCACCTCCTCAGGGAAAAAAAAAACTTTACGCTTTCTTTGTCTGATTCTTATATATTATACATAAGAGCTCAAACGAACGAACTGCATCGATCCTTGGGAAAAACAAGCAGTGCAATATGCAAAATAACTTGCATGCACACACATAATTAACTAGCCGTCTCCTTGTTTTCTTCTCCCTACTGTCTACGTGCAATCAGATCATGAATGAGTTCCGTGTTTGTGAGGAACCATTCTCGAGTCCATGCTGAGCAAAACCAAGCAGAGGCACCTCTCTTTTGACCGCAAGGCCTTCAGTCCTAGCGAACTGGTTCAAAACATCTTTGATTGCCTTCCCTGCGTGCTGCCCTCCAAACGAGTCTACGGCCGGCATGGACGGCATGTTCGTGGACGACGATGGCAGAGGGGAGCTAGAGGAGCAGGGCACTTGCTCATGACCCTCAAGGTTCTGCGCCACGCCGGAACGGTTGAAGGAGATGAAGTTGTCGACGAGGGGTGGCAGCGGAGAAGGTGATGTTCCATTGATGTGAGGAGTACTCTCCATTGTTGGCACTGCAGCCGTTGTCCTGCTCTTGTAGAAAACCCTACACAGGACCCAGACCTCCTATCACATGGCATATGAAAAGAGAAAAAAAAGTCAGCTAATGTATGAATAAGGAGAAAATATTGCAAGAGAAGATTCTGAAAGAACGGCAGACAATAATTTGCTGGACAATTGCAGAATGGAGTGACCAAAAAGATGCATTATTGTGTAGATCGAGGGAGAGGGGAAAAAAAGATCTTGTGCGAAGGAAGAGTTGTGCATACATCTAGCTAGTAGAACATATCTGAAAGTGCGCTGCTAGAGCCTAGAGGATATCATTCGTCTAGCTGGCATGGAAGTAACTGACAAGCAAACAAACACACGATCGAGTACAGAGAGAAAGCGAATCCCATGGGCATGAACCGGTGAAATCATGCCTGTTAATCAAGTACACCCTTTGAACTCTTCACAATCAACGCATGCATATCATGAGAGGCTGACTAGATCTAAAACCACATGCTTTTAGACACAAGTTTACTAACCTACTAGATCACTTGATTGCGATGGATATGGAAGACTTAGCTAGTTTGTTTTGCATCACCTTGAGAGGCGACTTCGTCTGATGACGATCACCTTGCTCTTCCATCCGGAACTCATGCATGACCCAATCAGTGTTCTTCCCCCTGGGAGCTCTTCCTCGGTGGAACACGAGGGTCTTGCGCATGCCAACAAGCAACCCTTTCCGCCTTATTTCCCGGTCTTTCCCGGTGGCCTTCCAGTAGCCTGAATCCGTCGCTCTGTTCGTTCGTTGCCCGGTGGCATACTTCCTGTCCTTGAGGCTGTAGAAATACCACTCTTTCCCACCGATGCATGCAGTTTCTAGATATGCAACAAGCACCAACTAATAAAGCAATTGATAAGCATAATTGTAAGAGATCTATAGCAAATAGCAGTCCTTACCCACATTACATGTGTAGTTATCTGACAGTTTAATGTATTTTTCATTTCTACTGGGCATGTACTACTCATTTCAGTTCTATAATTTCCTAGAACTAACCGTATCTTGAACAGATTAACATCCATTATTGGACAAGGAATTGAGGGAAGCGCTACATATACAGGATCGATTATAGGAAACAATTGCCGATCCTTGTCCAGCGGTCATTTTATTCTTTTCCCATGCTTTTGCAGACTTCAGTACTTCCTCTCAGGGAATACATTTTTGGGCTGAAATTCGTGAATTTCGGCCTTCTCGGTCTATTCCAAAAAAGCCCAAATCGGTTGAAAAATTCGGCCCTATTGGAAATTTTTCGGCCTAGCCCAATCGAGGATACTAGAACTGGGCCAACTCTCTGTCTCGTTCCCCCCACTCTCTCTCTCTCTCGTTCCCTAATCATTTGTGAATAGCGATCCACATCCACTGACCAAAAGTGACCGGTGCCATTCCCTAATCTTTTGTTCCTGACCCCAATCACTCTCTCTTTTGTTTCCCAATCCACATCCTTCAAATCAACCATCTCTAGCACTGGAGGTGGCGCCGAGAATGGAGGAGGGAGGCGACGGCGATGGCAAAGGAGGAGGGGGAGGCAGCGTCGGGAATAAGGGGGTGGGGGGGAGACGATGCCGGCAAGAAAAGGTGTGCATGGAAGGTGGATGTGGAGCCGCAAGGGAGGGAGGAGGTGGCGCCGGCAAGGGTCATGGGGAAGCAGCCATGAAAGGTGTTAGTTTATTTGAATATTTTGGATTCAAACCATATTTTTGAATTTTTTGACAATTTTTTTCCAAAAAAACCAAAATTTCTGAAATTTCGAATTTCTTGGAGGGGTCCAAATTTTTTCTTATATTTTCCCAACTTCCACTAATAGGCAAAGCCACGGCCTCCTTTTTCCCATGCTTTTGCAGACTTCAGTACTCTTTTGGATCAGGCAAAATGGGAGAATATGAGCAAGGACCATGGACCCATGTATGAGAGAAGAGGCCAGACAAACTCTCTTGGCAAAAGGAATATCAGTCTGTTATGGTGACGAGAAAGACAAGTCAACAAGTAGGCAGATAAGACGTGTGAATTTTGTTCTCATTGCAGATGTTTTTGTTATGATTATATCTCTCCTTAAGAACAAAAATAACATAAATCAGGTACGTAGCTCCTCGTTGAACAACTAATTGTTTCAAAAATATGTATGAGTCTCTTCTAGTCGGATAAAAATTCCACCTAGTTGTATCAAATTATAGACGAGCCAGCCATGCCAATATTCTGTGATCAAGTTCTGAAGTTTAATTAGGTCAGCTTGACGAGAGTTATGTGCTTGAATTAACATGCTTGCTTGGAGATGCATGGGGAACTAATACTAGCTACTCGACTTGCATGCCAATATATTTTCACATATTACGCATGTGGTCGATCACGGATGCATTTATAGCAAGTATATATGTTTGCAGATTATTAAGATACATGGCTTAATTAAGGGCTTGTGTACCTGGAAGGTCCCAAGGCTCGCACTTGTTCAGATCGACGTCGACCAGCGTAGGGCAGCCGTAGACGCTCGCCGCGACGCCGCCGCCGAGCTTCTTCGACAGGTAGTCAATCACGAGCTCATCGTCTCGCGGATGAAATCTAAACCCGGGAGGCAGCCTCGCCTCCACCATGCTCAACGAACTCATGACGACCAGAGAGAGAGAGAGAGAGAGAGAGGGAGGGGGGTTTCCCCTAGTACTATAATATATACCAAAAGGCAAGAGAAAAGATCAAAGGGTAGCAAAGGCATATTTAGTGGAAGCGAAGCCCAACTCAAAAACTTCAGTTGCAGAACTAATTTCCCTCCCTGAAGCCGCCATTCATGCGAAAGATAACTGTTCATGTAAGTACGAATCAAGAGAACTTTCCATAGTCAATGCATAAAGGATGCATGGATCGATAAAATTTATATGCATAATCTTCTTGCTTTTGTGAAGAGCATGGAGATGGAGCTAGAGTTGTCCAGGACAACTCAAAATGACTGTAACAGCATGCATGGTGGTAGGATTTGAACTCTAGTCATCACTTATATAGCCACTTTAGACTACGTATATATTCACTGTTCAACCGTTGGCGCCTATCATCTACTTGCGTTTTGTTAGTACCCCACTCACCTGAAGATATACAACGCAACAGTTTTATTTGGGCATATAACTACATGTACGTTTGAGGGATGTGTACTTCACTTGTACTCCTTTACATATCAACAATGCATTGCGAACTTCTGAAACATACACATCCCTCAAACCTACACACACACACAGAGGAGCTCAGGTAGTTTCACGTGCTCTGGTAAGGTTTCTAAGATGCATATATAATTTTAGTGGTGATCTGGTATCCCAATTTGCAAGTTTTGTATGGATCTAGGCGTGTAATAAGGGGACGCGCTTGTGCGTGTATGCCTGTGTGTCTTTCCTGTATTTCGAAAAAAAAAACTGTTTCAAGAAGGACTAGGCATGCATTAGTTCATTTGCTCAGTATGTACTTACGCAAGACTAATCGTTCAAGAGAAAATTTTGCGTTCTGTACGGAAAGAGCATGATAAACCATGCATGGAAGAAACAGTACTTGTCTAGTGATTATTGTATCCAAACCCTGTTTCTAAATCAGAACGAAAAATGTGAAGTTAACTACCGATATTTTGCAATCAGTTCAGAGCATCCCACAGCAATATGGTCCTTCAAATGTCAGGTAATGACAGTCTGCTGCTGGAGTTACGATGTTCTCTGTAACCAGGTGGACCAATCAACAAGGACTTAATTTCACTCGGACCATCTTGATCTTACAGTTTCTCCTTAAAAAAAAGTACCTAATTTCACACCGGAAGATTAATTGAACAATCAATATAACAAGATTGTCCTCATTACCGACAGTTACAAATTTAGATTAGCACAAAAGTAGTGACAGAATGTTATACGCATTTGTTATATCAATGAAGCCTATGAATGCAGTAGATAGAGCACAACCGACTTGCAGCATCCAATAGCTGAGCGTTGCTGCCTTGAGCAGATGGCAATGCAAAGTACTCAAACAACGACTGTTACCTAAACAGGACATAGATGGCAATGCAAAGTGCTCAAACAACGACTGTTACCTAAACAGGACATAGATCTACTTTATCACGTGAAAAAAAAAGATCTGCTGGAGAAAGTCAAGATGTGCAACCTAATAAAAAAGTACAAAAGCAGTCCATTTCTGTTCTAGCAGGAACCACAAGAGAAATCTATTGGCCTGAAAGATGTAGGAGTCAGTTTCAGAGTTGTCAGGTTGTACGTGCTCAACAGTACTATATATCAGGTAATATTTCAACAGAACAGCAGAAGAGCTCGAGAGACTAACGTCAGCTACAGTGTTTTTTCAGTAAAATCCAAAAGCCATCGCTATTCCGAACGTCCTCTAAGTTGAAAGCAAATTTTGTCCCACAGAATTGTATATTTTGCTGATTTGAATGATTGCCAACTACTATCGCAAGAGTGCGTTGAAGCTCTTTGTCAAATTTGTTTCTCATACTCAACAATGTGAATTTCAAGCAATGATGGAAGCCAAATAGTGCTTGTTGGAAAACTGATCACAAGTTACTCAGACTTAAAAATGTGGTGACATCACTCTTTTTTTAAAAAAATGGATCAAGTAGCATATATTGAGGTCATCTACTAATTTTCGAAAAATGAAAAAGGAAACATCAAGTCTCGGTTTAGTATATCTATTTCCTCCTTGTCATAGATAGATAAGAGTAGGGTCCTTTTTTCTCTACTGAATGACATCAAGTATCCTAGCACCCGTGCAACAGTATATATGTTGAAGTTCTTGAGTTAGGCATTTGGATTAAGTGACAAATGAATTCAGCAATTAGCATTCATCAGGCAAACGGTGCTTGTTGGTAAGTGTGATTGCAGTACGTTGCAGTCACCACATCACTCTCTGATAGGTAATTGAGAAAGGTTGCGCTGAGAAGTCATTTTGCTCCTGCAGTTGTGTTGATTAACCTGTATCAGTTTCCCCTAAAGTAGGGAGCTAGTACTAATCCCTGCTCATTTCAATTTAAACTGTTAACTTCTAGTTTCACTATTCTTAATTTCTTCTTTTTTTGGTTTTTTAGATTTTTTTTTGTATTCCTTTACATTATTCGTAATAGCTTAGCCTTTTTTCTTTTTTAAAAAAAATTAATTACACAAAAAAGCGTCAATCAGTTATAGTGCAAAATAAACCAGCTACAGTGCCAAATAATTAAAAAAATAAACTAAAATAAGCACCACGGCGTTCGTTTTAGCGATGACTTTTGGCTGAAATTTCACTGTAGCTGGCTTTTTTTACTGTAACTGATTTGGCTTTTTGGCATAATTAAATTTAAAAAAAATATAAAAATAGAAAAAATATGTTAACCTACCACGAACAATGCAAAAGAATACAGAAAAAAAAGAAAAATGCAAAAAAGCCTAAAAAATCTAAAAAAAATTTAGAAAAAGATAAATTACTGAATAGTGAAAAAAAGTTGAAATTAGAATCTAAAGCTTAAAACACACAGACTCGTCCAGTTACTGCAAAGTAAAATTTCAAACAAAGAACTCTACATATAGGTCCTAAAGGATGGCATGTCTATGAATTTCAGAAGTCAGAACTGAAAAAATGTGAAAGATCAAATATATCAATTTCTTCTGGTATCACATGTTACTTTCTAAATATTGTGTTCCAGCGCAGTAAAATAAAACACGTACGAATGCTTTATTTGATTTTTTTCGTTCAGAGGAACTGACCTACTAACAGTAAGAAACAAACTTTAGATTCCCATAATTCTACAGCTCTACCCAGCTGAAAGTTAAGTATTTTATGTTTTTATAACGAACTGCAGCTGCATGTGGCTTCATAACCATTTGACACACCATTTTTCAGAAAAGATGTCTTACACTGCAGGAAACACAGCAGAGGTTACATTTTTATAGGATGAGACAGCATTCCAGGAGACAGCAAAAAGAGCAAGAAATCACATATGCAATATTTCTCCAAAATACGCTTTACATTTATCTTTGGAAAGGGAAGAACGGACGCCATGCATAGACAGGCTCAATACTTTCTCCAACTCACAATTCATCTGTAACTGAATATGCATTACAAAGTCAGAGATATTCCAGGCTTCAAAGCCTTAATTGTACAAGAAGTTGACTTAACATACTGAGAGTTCCTCTAATATCCCCCCATCAATTCATCATAGAGTAAAGCTAACCAAACTAGACTTGATTTTGAATAAGATCTCCCATCAATTGAAAAAAAATAACACCAACTACAGATACAACTAGAGATTAATCCAAACAGAGTTCCATCTTGTGGAAAAGAAAAAATATTGTCTATTTATTTCACAACAATCCATGTTAAAGAGCAAACAAATTTTACAGCCCACCTCACTTACACCCCTAAGTGGTGGGCCTCGAGAAAGCCCATGTCAAAAAGCCCAGAATGTCCTCATTGGGACCCATACAAGTGAGTTTTTTAGTGGGCTATCTCATGATTCACAAAGATATTGGGTGTGTTTTTTCGGCTACGATTTATATCTTTTAACCCTGCTGCAAGCACCACTCATACGAAGAAACCAAAAGTTGATAGGATATTTCTAAAAGGCTATTATGATAAACCATTTTGAAAATAACAATAGATAAATCATTCTATTTATTAATTTATTTAAAAAATTATAAGCTAAAAAGATCAAATCCATCAGCTTTTGCTTATGCTTCCCTTGCATGGACGTAGCAACACTGAAACCCAGAGAGAGGCGTTGCGTTGCGTTGCGTTGCATGTCGAAGCGAAAGGAGGCATAACGTGACATGACGAGACGTGCAGACCATAACGTACGTAGCTAGGTAGGACTAGGGCGAGGACGTCCAAGGTTTATTTGTCCCGACATGCGTACGTGGACGCGTCCCATCGCTCGCCTGTTTCCCAAAATCCACTCCGATGATACGTCACAACAGCAGGAGCTAGCAATACATCTCCTATCACCGTCCTGACAAGCTGTAATCGATGCATGCTACTGTACTTCGATACCATGAAACAGCGCTCTCCCCCGCGCGCGCTTTCTCTCTCTCAAGATCACGCTGCTATAAAAATTATCATTACAGATAATTCAAAAATATCATTACAGATAATTTTTTTGAATCGTTTGAATTTATGGATTAGTGATAATCATAGGTTATCACAGATGATTTGCAAACCGTCGATAATAAATACAATACAGACGGTTTGTAACTAGAACTGTTTGTGAAAAATATTATCACAGACGGCTCCAATTAAAACCGTCTACGATACTCACATATCATAGACGGTTCTAGTTACTAACCGTCTGTAATAGGCATGTATCACAAACGGTTGGTATATAGAACCGTCTGTGATACTTTCTCATCACAGACGATTGATAAATAGAACCGTCTGTGATGTGTGAGCATCACAGACGGTTTTTGTTTCGAGTCGTCTCTGATAGTGTTTTCAGACAGTTTATACTATAAAACTGTCTGTGATAGTTTATTCTATGTATAATTTTTTTTCTAATTTTACTCATTCGAACCTTATTCGGTAAAATACTTCTAAGTACAACAGGAAGTAATTGTGTCATTAGCACATGACAGTCATGAGACTTCATGCTAAATAATTTCAAATCTTTCATAGAAACAAGTTTCTTCATGCTAGCGGAGTAACCGGATGGAATATTTACACCATGCAAGCACAAGCACAGTTTAGTTCTCTCGTATTTAGACAGAGTGTAGCAAGCTGGGGGAAAGTACATCCGGCCTTTATCGGTCACTAATGGTGCTAACTCGGTCCTGATATTTATAGCAACCAAGTCACACTGTGCATTGATACCATCATTTATTTTGTCACAAATATTCAATAAAAGATCCATCAAGCTATCACATATATTCTTCTCTACATGTATGATATCCATGCAATTACGAACTTTTAGGTACTCCCAATAAGACAAATCCTAAAATATTGACCTCTTCTTCCACATGTTCTTCTGACGAATCTTCAATTTACATTGCTTTCCAAACACAACATCGATATTCTTGACCATATCGTAGACCACTTTCCCGCTAAAAAGTCTTGGTGCTTAGTCATACTCTTTTTTTCATCAAATTATTTCTACATCTTGCGGTATGGATAATACATTGAAAGGAACCTACGGTGACGTATGTACACAGTTTTACGTGAGTTGTTAACTATACACTTTCGGTATAATCTAAACAGTGCAGACAGTCATTGGTCCATTTTGTACTCAACCCCAACAGGTTACCAAGGAAAAAAATCATTGATGGTGCAGAATAACATGACACGCATAGTGAAGTTCTCTCGTTTGTCCGTATTCTACACCTGTACCCCTTCGTTCCACAGTGTCACAAGATCTTCCACTAATAGTGCTAGGTACACATTAATATCGTTACTAGGTTGCTTTGAACTTTGGATAAATAGTGATATCAAAATGTACTTCCGCTTTATATATAGCCAAGGAGTAAGATTGTATATGCATATATTCATATGCTAGGTGCTATGTCGGCTGTTCATATTATCAAAAGGATTCATTCCATATGTACTCAACTCAAACCTTATATTCCTTGGGTCCACACCAAAGTCTACAAATTTTCTATTGATGTTCCTCCACTGGGCAGAATTAGCAGTGTGTTTTATCATTTCATCTTTCTTACTCTACTCCAAGTGCTAACATAACAATCTTGTATCCTTTCATTTTTACAAATAAATGCTTCAAACGGAAAATTACAGGCAGATACCACAACATCTTAGTAGGAGGTCTTTACTTCACCTTGTTGCCTTAGCCGTTATCGGAGTCATTGTTACGCTTGTATCGTGATAATTTGAACACCAGACAAATATGTATGTTTGCATACTCTTTACGATAGAGGATACAATCATTTAGATATGTATGTATTCTTTCTACTTCCATTCAAAATGGACAAATAACCTTTTTGGCTTGGTAGATGGTTCTCGGCAACACATTTTCCTCTGGAAGGATGTTCACTAGGAGCTTTCAATTTTAACAGTTCAAAAACGGATGACAACCTTGTATATTGCAACTTGTATGCCTAGAAACAAAGTTTTCTCCGAATCCTCCATTAAACTCTCGAATTTACCAAATTCTCTTTCACTGTAATTCTCTTATGCATCATGTATCATCTGATCTAGATTATCATCTTGCGACCTATCCTTATCGAAAACACGGTCTACAACTAGCATGTCGTTGTCTTCCTCGATGATGTTATAACTATTTTCTTGTATAATCTTCTTTTCACCATGACTGGTCCAACATGTATACCCCCTTTTGAAACCCTTTCGAATCAAGTAAGATTCGAACTACACTGAATTGGTAAATATTTTCATATTATCGTAATACAATGCATGGACATTATATATATTTTATCCCCTTCTTCAACATATCCTGCTTGTTTGCTCTTCTAAAAGCATAAACGTCGTTAATGTACCCTTCACTTATACAGTTCTCAATGTACATCTTTTTTTGGTCCATCTATGCTACACATGTAATAAATAAATGTCAAATTGGATCATTAATGCTACAATAGCTAACCAATCTAATATTTACACATAATTGCTATTTACCTTATAATAAATTGTCCATATCTAAATTAAGTAGCTAGCCTTGTATTCATGAAGCAACACACACACACACACACATCAAGTAAAAATATGTTGAAATAAACTAGAAGTACTGACCCATTCTTAAATTGGAATAAACTACCATCTCTCTCTAAATCTAACTAGATCTAAAAACCTAACTGTGATCTCTCTCTATTACAAGGCATATAGTTAGAAGCATATACTAACCTCTAATCACCAAGAACAAATCGATCTACAGGTGGTATGCTTTTGCCAAACTCCCCAAAGCCGGCCACCTCCTTCAATGCAGCGCAATGAAGACAGATCTGTAGAGACCCCGCTGGCTAGGCATTTAATAACATGGCATATCCGAGACACGTCCAACCGCGAACCGTCTGCGATATATAATTATCACAGATGATTCGTATCAATAACCCTCTGTGATAATTAGTTATCACAGATAATTCTACTTAATAACCGCCTATGAAAACACATCATAAACGGTTCTACCGTAGGTTCGAGAGCGAAGTCGTATTGATGGGCATTGTCATCCTCGGCCTGATGAACACCGACGACATCCTCGTGCCAGGCTTCACCGTGGACCGCTACGGCCGGAAGCTGCTATTCATGATCGGTGGCACAATCATGTTCACCTGTAGGCATACAGTCGTTGGTAGGTCCTAAATATTAGTATACCTACAATTTTAATTAGCTGAGGTTTTTCAAAACTATTAGACCGTAATAGCTGGGATCATGTGCCACAAACCAAAATATATATGGTTTTCTGCAACTCAGGCCATAAAAAATGGGGGGTTTTGCGCAATTTACTAAAAACAAAACTGTTGTGGCGTTTGGAGCGTGTCCAGAGGGCAGGGCATCTGGCACGACCCCTCTGACGGTAGGTTTGACACTTGGACACTCGACATGATGCAACTTGTTTATGGAGTACAACAACACAGCAAGGTAAAGAACGTTTTTGGGTACCGTAGTATTACTAGTATATAGTACAATACCTAGGGACGTGCCAATGGAGGCTAGATCACATGCCGACATACATGGGGCAGAATGCGTGACCGGCCACCTTGAGAGATGCAGCATATAGCTGTAAACTTGTGATCAACATGAGCTTGATTAGTGTAGATCCGCCATCAAGGGAGATCGATAGATATGCCTATAGAAAGTTTACCAACAAACTGTGTTAAATGGTAGCTTGGTGGTGGTAGTAATGATGAGCAAGCACAGTTGTTTGTTTGTTTGTTTGTATGGCTGGCTGGCTGGCTAGCTTAGAGAAGAGGCACCAAGCATTTGTCTAATTTTTTTTTTAAAAAAAAGAGTAACAGATGTTTGTATATGGAACTCCTTAATTCCTATCTTGCCGTTGATGAGAGATCCAGGTGATCATTGATCAGACCGCACTCTGGACAAATATATTGGTTTCATCAGACCAAGTAATGCATGTGCATCATTCCAACAAGGGGTTACGTGCATGTATACATACATACATACAAATTAGTAGTACAATCAAGGAAACTTAAGTTGAAACGTACCGATTGTACTTGTGGACATGTCGTTTTATCCTTGTTGCGTTTGGACTGCGGTTTGCTGAGGGGAACAGTGGCCGGAGAGAACGTACCACTGGAGTAGTACCATTTCTTCACAGCGCATGGTGGATTATTGGTGTCGGATACTCCATGGCAGGGCTTCTCGTCGGTATGTCTTTTCTTCTCAACTTTTAAAAACTACATTTCAGTTTTTATATAGACGATAACTTATTAAGTTGATAGTAATACGCACTGTAGCGACTTTATTTACATCGATCAAAATTATATGCGAATTTCTGTTACTCCGTACCCTCTTTTACGAACAATTTGAAAACCATAAGCCACAGTCGCAAACCATAAACGGAAGCCAAAACTGTGACACGTGAGGGGGGGGGGGGCGAAACTGAAGGAAGGGTCGGTCTATGTAAGTGTCGGAGTGAATGCACCGGTCATGCTACATTTGGGGGGATGGGCGTGCAGGCGCGCGCACGGTATGGCGTGTCGTACGTCCACTAGTTCATTACGCACCGCTGCCGCGTGCCACTGCGCGCTGGCTGCAGGCAAATCATGATGCAACGGGGCTCGCCGTTCGCGACCTTGGGCCGGCCCACCACCGCAGGCTCAGTCGCCATGTATGTACAGTACTGTACACCGTCCTCCACGAGCGCGTAGCGTCGTTACATTACCGTTCACTTCCACGCAGTCGGCGGCGTTGCAGCTTGCACGAACTGCGTTTCGCAGCTAACGGCTGCTACGGCTTGTGGGGGTACGGAGAATACTGCTGTAGTTTTCACTGCCAGGTACAAACACCACCCACGTTGATCCATCACTCACCCACCGACGAAGCTGGAGTGTACGGCCAGTACGGCATGAGGCACGGTCGTGGTACGCTACACCTGTAACGAGTGACGCCTTATCCGTATCGCAAAACGACAAACGAGAGCCAGGAAGGAGAATACATGTATGCATACTCGTCCGTACACCGACAGCAACGGGGGGCACGCCTCGTCGTCACATCCCAAACATGCTCGCCCCCTGTCTTTAGGGTCTATTGGATAGAGTTTCAGATTCTTATTTTTCAACTTTTATTTCAGATTCTGTAAGAATCCACTTCTCTGAGAATCCAGAGCTACCTTTGAAAAACGTTTGACTAATGAGTTGACTTTAGATTCATAAAAAAAAGATTTAAGAAAAATAAACCATATTACGCCTAGTTGTAACCCTTTTATTTATCTAATATCCTACTAAACATGTCTCGTATACAAGCAATTCGTCTGGAACCAACATCATCAAAATTCACGCAGCTGAAATGTGCAAAAGTTCAATCTGGTAAGTACAATTTTAAAGAGGAGTGCCTAGAAAATGTATCATCGGTTAAGTAGATAAGACAGAGAGTATGACAGGACATAAAGCACGCTTAAGAATCATGAGACTTCGTACACTCACCATTTCATTGATTTGCTAGAAGATGGATATGGGGTCTTGTTTTCTATCAAATACTCTCAAAAGATACTACTAACCCTTGAAAAAAATTCGACATTTCCTTCATAGTACTTTTTTTGCACTTTCGGATAACATTTTGCTCCTCGCATGAACACGGGAGTAGGATGTAAGAAATTCGAAACTATATGCTTATATATACATGTATTAAACCGATTACAAGCAAAGGATTGGAAGAAGCGGAGGTGGTATCAATTGTCCTCCGAACAACAAAAATACGGAGGAGAAACTGCGCGCAGCAAATCTATGAGATTTCCATGATTCTAAACAATGCTCTAATAATCAAAATCTGTTTTCGATCGGCGGCTCTCCTCGTCACTCCATCTGCGCTTTGCCTGCATGCGGCTTGAGGATCGGAAGGAGCGAGCGAGCTCTCGCGTCGGCGTTCATCGGTAGCGGGCGTTGTTGAACTCCCGCATGAGTTCGGCGCGGAGAATATGGTCACAAGTCTGCCGTCCGTGAAGAACTCGTACCCATCCTCCACAACTGTTCCATTGCCATTGGCATGCCAAGAACTCAATGTCAAGTTGATTACGCAGCGAGTAAGAGTAGGAATGCATGCATCCGCATGCCGGCATGCTCGGAGTGAGGGAGGCTTGCCTGGTGAAGGATTCGGCGACCTTGTCGGCGCCGAAGGTGAAGGAGACGCCGCGGTCGTTCTCTCCCCAGCCGGAGCTCTCGCGGTTGCGATCACGAGAGAGAAAGGGGAGAGGGGAAGGAGGTGGCGGCGCAAGAGGGGAAGAGGGAAGGCGGCGGCGTGAGAGGGGAAGGGGGAGGCGGCGGCGTGAGAGGGGTAGGGGAAGGTGGAGCGGCGGCGCGAGAAGGGTAGGGGAAGGGGGCGCTCGAGTGGGGAGCGCGAGGGGGGCGCCGACTTGGGAGAGGGAGGGGGTGCTCGGGTGGGTAGTTGGATTGCAATTGCGGGTAATTTGTTTTAACTTCAATAGGCAGATTTGATGTAGAGTACACAGCTCCTCACGAGAATCCACCAAAAGACTGCTTCTCCTTTTTAGTTTATTTTGAAGTCTGCTTCTCGCGAGAAACAGAATCTACTCATTTTGGGGATATAAATATTTGGTACAGCTCTATACATATCTATTGAGAAACTAGAAACAGAAACTGTACCAAACAGGCCTTACATTACGGTCCCGATTCACTCCGCACGGCTGGATACCGGGCCCGATCGCCGAGGGGAAATCCCCGTACCACCCCTGCCATGACGTATTTGACTGCTACAGTATCGCGTGGAAAGCGACAAGGGAGAGGGCACTGTGGTCTTTTCGCGGGGGCCAAATGATTGAGCCCCTCCTCCGGTCCTCGGTCGGATCGTGGCTGTCGTGCGCTATTTTGACCATCCGGTTGGTGGGACCCGGCCCAAAACTCTTGGCGGCAAACTTCCCTCCCTCTCTCGGTTTGGGATCTTTCGCACGTACACTCTTCCTTGTACTAGTAACCCATGTACCAGCCAAAGCCAACAGTCTAGGATCTTGTGCGTAATCGCTTTTACTTCTAATTTTTATTTATAAAACCTATAAATTATAACCAAAAGTTATAATTTATATCCAATAATCATCAAACAAAAGTTATCAGTAAAAACTAATATAAACGTTCCTTAAGCAACAACACAACAATTATGTTTCAAATCATAACTCCATCCTTAAAGCTTATGCCGTTTTAAAGGATTTTGTGTATTCAAACTAAAATTGTTGTATTTATTTTCTTAAAAAACTACGTGATAGTTGAAACTCGTTCCTACATTTTCCAACAGCAGTGTCAATTCAGTACCTGCGGTATCTCTACTTTTTCAGGTGCCCACGGTTGAATCTGATCATGTGCAAACGTTTTCAATATTCAGAACTGCATATACCGTCGTTTACCAAGCGACGCTAGTACAAGCATAGTAAACTTCTGAGAGCAAGAGCACAAACAGATACGGTTACTATTTTGATGGTTTATCTACAAATTTTTCACGACATCGCAATTCCCTCAAACCGACAGGGGCAGGAAGGGAAGAAACCCGCTCGCTTTTCTACGAGGGGCGGCAGCGCCTCGCGGGCCACGCCTGTCAGAGTTAACTCTATCCGCCACGTGGCTCCCGGCGGGCGCAACAGCAGCAGAGGACAGCTGGCTGTCACGTGCCACCCCTCTCCGAGAGCACGCTCACCGTCGGATTTGATAGACGGCCGAGATGCCGTCCCAAGAAGAGGATAAGGGCCGCAGTGAAGTGGAGTAGGTTGTGGGGCGTCACGTGCTGCGCGCGGAGACGCGATGTGCCCCTCCTGCCCTCGAGTTTTGGCGTGGTCAACGTGGGATCGCACTGCGGGGCAGTGGGTCGAGCTAAGGCCAAGAGATAAGGGAGCCGTTACTGAGGTAGAGAGCCACCACCTCGATCAAGACAAAAAAAAAAGAAATTTACAAGCAATCGTAGCAAACAGCATAACTGTTCATATATATATATATATATTGTAATGATATTTTTTTTAAATTTGATGTTGGATATCTATTTTTAGAAATATAGCCTTATCTCTGAATTTGATGGGCGCAACAGGCGATACGTGCCACCGAAGCTCGGCTGGAGGGTGCCACCTCGGGAGGCCAGCTGAGCGCAGCAAGGCAAATAAGCGTGTGGTAGCTCCTGCTGAGCTTAGTGCCTCACTTTTGCATGCATACGTCCATTTTAACCGTCACTTCACAGCAAGGAGTCATTGCAAGAAGGTATCACGAGATCCAGCACCAGATAGAACAAAGATAGGTACAACAAGAAGTTAAAAGAAATCGAGTATCACATAAGCACTCATCAGAACGAAGGGCACTCATCAGAACGAAGGGAACTGAGCAAGGGATACATGGACGGATGCGCCTAGTGAGGCTGGATGCTCAGCAGACATAGTTATTAAAATTGGACCTAATTGCCGGTTGAATCAGAAAAAACCAAAACCGATGCATTTTGCTGTTTGATTCGCTTCAAGGACCGTTCGAGCAATTGAACTAGAAAAAATCGGGAAAATTGAGTGGTTTTTTTTGCAAAACTGATGAATCGGACGGTTTTGAACGAACCAGGTGTTTTTTTTGTTACCTAAAACATGAAAACAGAGTAGTGAACAGTCGGCCCATAACGTGCACCAAAAGGGAGGCCTATAGCTGCCTAGGCTCCCTTCGATTTCAACTATGTAGGTGTTCATTCTTTTTTTCCCATCACCCCTCGGATGGCCATTGGACTTCATTGTCTCCTCGAATTCTTCACCCGCCCCCTTCCCATTTAGATCTCCCTCTTTCCACCCTCTCTTTTTACATATAAATTCTCATTTCACTCCAGATCCCCCCTCTCATGTTTTTTTAATTGACCTCGGCTTTGTGTCTTGCCATGTCATGTTATTCGATTTGACATCTACTTTTTCTCCTCTATGCAGAGTTTTTGGAGGCTCATAGAAACTATCTGAAGGTTCAGTGGTTACTTCTCCTACTTACTCTACCTTTGTTTTTGCTGTCATTTGATGTTTTTGGTGCTATTCTGTTTTAATTTTGCTTTTTCCCTATTTGAACTTCTAGCCTTCAAGCTAGACAGGCTAACTGCTTTTCAATGATATCTGCTTGTTGCTCCTCTGTTCCCTCTTTGGGTGTTACAGAGCGTTTCTTTCAGGTAATTCATTGACACTAATTAGTGTTATTAGTGAATAACCTTCCCTATTCTCTTTTACACCATCCACCAGTAAATGAAGAAATTAGCTATTACTATAGTTCTGAGAGCAACATGCATGTCTAGGAACACCACATTGAGCCCTCTTCCATATTGCTTTGAACAAAAAGGTAACATTCAAAAGGTACAAATTGCTATGGGTATGTTTGCTATGCGTACTCTCCACTTCAATTTTTTTTCATGCAACAGGATTCCTCCCGATGCTAATGCACCGGTGGACCGACAGTTTGACCATTGAACCGATGGCACGGCTGTTTTGATCACCGGTCTAGTTTCAATAACTATGAACACAACAGGAGATATATATCGTCTACCGGGTTTAGAGACGAAGTTATATTTGTAAAAATGAACGTTTGGAACCAAATTTAAAAAAGAAATATCACTACAATACTGTATATGTGAACAGTTCCAAACACAACGCCTAGACGATGAGAAGACGGAAACAACCTGGACAAAAAGAAGAAACTCTAGCCTTTCCACGAATGAAAGATTAGACGTGTAGTACCAGCAGTAGTAACAGAATTTGTTACAGGTAGTCTAAGCCATAAAGAGCCTTTCAACATCAGCACACGGTTGCGCGCGGACACGAATGATGTCGTTGTTGTACTGTGCAGCGTCCATTGGCATCGCCTTGCCATCACGGCGTCGTCCATCACTTCCAGCCAGACGAGGCATTCATTCACGGATCACAATCTAGCCTCCATGACGGCACTATTTTGAATCGGCATCCATCTTGGCCGCAAGAAATTGTGCTGGTGGGTGGCTCCAACCAAGCCTTCTGTCGGATGGGACTTCATCAAATTGGACGTCTGCCTCTCCACCATGGCAGATCACCAGCGCAGCTCCAACCAGTCAAAGGGCTTCCTTCTTGTTAGAATAGGACCTTGTTTAGCAACATCTTTGTATCGAGATCTGAATATGTAAATTCAAATTCTCTATATACACTACGCTAGTTTAGGATCATACTAATGCACACAGTATAGTATAGATAAAATATCGATAATATGTACGATAAAATAAAGAAAAAACTCAAATATTAATACTTCAGAGTACAACCTTATGGCCAAACTTACAATAATAACCTGACGCGTTTAAGAACCTATTAGTGGAAAATAGAATTAAGCGTAGTAGCCATTCGACATGTCCACAGGCAATCAACTGGGAAGCGAAGTCCTAATCTGTGAAGTCATCGAAGTATTCTCCTTCTGGTACCTCTTGCTGATATGGTTCCTTCTTTTCAACTGAGCAACAGTAGGCATAAAGCCGTGAGTATATTAATACTCAGCAAGTCGTTTATAACAAAGATGCAATATAATATGCAATGTTTACCATGAATGGCTGAAAGGTTATTTTACATAAAGCAATAATTTAAAATAAATATAATAAATAGATTGAAAGCGATTCTTTAAGAAAAACTATCATAAATAAATAATCAAAGAAATTATATAAACCACAGGTGAACTAATCATTCACTCCAATGAACCACATATAAACTAACCATTCATGTAATGAACCACCAGTGAACTAACCATTCACTTTGCATAGCTCTCCCAGCCAAAACTTTTAGAAAAAATATCTACCAATTATGTGAAATCATTGAGCATTGTTTATAACCGGGGACACAGCTATTTGAATATTTTTATACTCTGTAGAGATTGCACAACTTTACCCACAAGACATGATCATCTCATATTGCCACGCGATTAACACAATTCATTTGGTGTGCGATGGAAAGTTTATAACAGGGTTTTTACAATGTTCAATCTCAACTCAGTTCCGTCCGCTAAGGTTTTGCCGTCGAGTAGGTTAACCACCTAGTCGATAATTGCCTCCCTTGCACCCCGTGGTAATGTCTAACCAACACCCACTAACATCTCAGTGATGGAACCGAAGTTGAAATATCATAAATTAATCAGTAACCAGGTTTATCCCATACTAGACATATGGTTGTACGGTAAGACTTAGATCAATAGCACACAAAGTTAAGTCCTTAGACATTATCCAGATGAGACTTTCACATCCCTCGAAGTGTTAATCATATTTTTTCCTTTACTGCATGATTACTCGTCCAAAAAAAATAATTTTGTATAACCAACACCAATGACACACCTGCTATCGCATCGGCCGTTCGCCCTCCCCCGGGCCTGCGCCCTACCGCATGCCACCTGGCCTGCCGAGCAAGGGATGCGACAGGTGACACATGTCGCCTACCGCGCCTTCTAGGCTCGAGGAGGCCATTTTTGCAAAAATGGGTGTTCGGGTGCCAAATTTAAAAAAAAAATTGTTGCACCGGTCCAAAAAGGGTGAACAGTTCCCTCTTTGTTGTGTTGCTCGTAATCAACTAGGCTCTTTTTATCTAAGGAAAAGTTCCTAATTTATATTAGATTAAAGCACAACACAAAGTCCCTACATTTATAGTGAAGTTAAGAGAATATGGAAAATTACAACCATTTCCAATTGGATCGAACTGCAAACTACACTTCATCACAGAGGAAACTACGTCAAGATTATAGAAGATGGCTGACGTTGACTGAATAGGAATGAAGTCACCGAACATAAAGATGATGGTCGGTGAAAACCTTGTGAAGCTTCTGATGGACGAGATTCGTAGCTCGTCACAAGACCACTAATCAACCGCCCTTGACGCGCGCAGATTGAAAAACCAGTGCCGTTGTGTGCCTCCACATCGAGACAATGCCGTGTTGAAGGTAAATTTAGAAGGTGAGTCCAGTGGTAAAGGATTTTTGTTGAACCAAACCAAAGGTACGGAATTGATTCTAGGAGGCCCTAGTTTTACCGGATGTCAATCGGCGATATAATCAAGGGGATCATTTTTGCAAATCAGGGGAGAAGTGGGAGCAGGGGGAGAATACACAACGACTGGAAAGAAGTGGCGCACCGGCCACGAAGGCGATGAACACCAGTTCCACAAAGGGAAATTTATAAAGGGTAGCTCACTGATGCTAGATACGCCAAGCATGGACAAGACCATCGCAGAAGGCAATGGACAGTGCCATGGCAACAGTGGTGAAGGAGTACTACAGATCTGGTCTATCGCAGTGTGACCAAAGTGCAACGTTACAATACCTTACCTTTTTGTACTGCAATATGCCTTGGTATTTGTTGACACAACACTTTTTTTAAAGGTACAAGGTAGATATATATAATCTATACACACGCACTCACACCATAGGCACACACATACTAAAATCTAATCAGGGGCTTAACAAGACTGTCTCACTAAATGCATAATATGCATAGGTATATACCCTTTCTAAAAGATACTGTGTAAGTAAACAGCACCCAAAATAATGAGGCAACCAGGATCGAGCCCGGGCCAGCTGCCCGCTCCGGTGAGGAGATGCACGGTACCACTACCTACCCCCTGTCAGAAAAATTAACCACGGATTAATTCCCCGTTTCGAGCTGCAGGACACATCGGAGATGGCCACGCGTCGGCGTCCCACTGGATGGCTCGGCGACCCGAGCCCGGGTTGTCAGGAAATTTACCGTGCCCGCCTATATATACGTGCCTTTACCCCTGTCTCACATTTCTCACCTCCCACAGCTAACTTGCTAAGTACAGTACCAGTGTACCACCCTTGCCGTCTCCACCTTTGATGCGCCTCGCCGCCGGCCATGGCATCCGCCGTCGCCAGTAACATGCCCGCCACGGCCCCCGCCGCCGTGTCGTACGGCTGGCTCAGCCCGCGCGTGTCGTTCGGCCGCGACGCCGCGGCGGATCGCGAGCCGGCTGAGCCGGCGATCTCGAAGGACTTCATTGACTTCGAGTTTAGCCTGGGGGGATCGGCGACCATGCTGCCAGCGGACGAGCTGTTCGCGGATGGGAAGCTGCTCCCGCTCCGGCCGCACCCCGCGGCAGTGCCGGAGGCGGAGCGGGAGAACCCGACGGCGGAGATCCCGCGGTCGCCGGAGCTGGTCAAGACCCTGCGGACTGCGGCGGCCGAGGCCCTCGACCCGTACGTGTTCTCCCCCAAGGCGCCGACGTGCTCGAGCCGGTGGAGGGAGCTGCTCCGTCTCAAGAAGGTCCAAACCCCGCAGAAAACGTTGCCGTCGCCGTCTCCATCGCCATCGCCCTCTACTACAGCGGCGACTCCATCGAGAGCCTCCAACTCTTCGGCGGTCAGGTCCCTAAAGCTCCTCCTCCTCCAACGGAACGGCGGCGTCTCCGCGGCGCCGCTCCTCCGCGACAGCTCCGATTCGGAGGCGTCCCTCTCACTCGCGTCCTCCCGCTTCTCCCTCTCGTCGTCGTCGTCGTCCTCCGGTCACGAGCACGACGACCTCCCGCGCCACTCCCTCGACTCGGTCGACCCCACCCCAAGGCCCCGCATCCGCCTCGTCCGGTCCCAACCCCAGCCCCACTCGCCCGCCACCGCCCCGGACCGTGCTGGCCTCAGCCCCGCCCGCCGCCGCCCCACCACCCCACCGCCGCCCTCCGTGGCGTCGGTGGACTCCCCGCGCATGAACGCCTCCGGCAAGATCGTGTTCCAGGGCCTGGAACGCAGCTCCAGCTCACCTGCCGGCAGCGTCCACTCCGGGCTCCGGTCCCGCTCCCGAGTCATCGACCGGTCCTACTCCGCCGGCGTCCGCGCCACGCCGGTCGTGCTGAACGTGCCTGTTTGCTCGCGGCCGGTGTTCGGGTTCTTCAAGGACAAGAAGGACGCGCCGACGAAGGACGCAGCAGCTCGGCCACGGTCGGCGCTTGGCCGGAAGACTCCCCATGCCGGTGGCGGCGGAAGCAGTGTGAATTGCAGAGATCTTGGCACTAGCAATTGACCTCGTTTTGACTAAAGCTAGTAGCAGCAGCAGCAGCAAGTAACAACCTTAATTAGCTAGCATTTCCTTTGAAAAAGAAGAAAAGGAACAAAAAAAAAACAGAGAGAGGGAACAGGCTGAGAAAACCAGTTTGGAGTGAGAGATCCTGAGAAGAGAAACAAACTGGGAGAGGAGAGGACAGTTTGGTGAGCTGATTTTGGATGTTGTTTTGAGAGGCTAGCTAGAATCATCATCTGATCTGATCCATTAATTGACCAGTCCATTTTGCTGTCTCCTGTAAATTATGCCTCATGTCTTTTTGCTGTCCTTCTCCCTCATCTCTGTCCGTTTCTTGTTCTAAACATCTTAATTTGATATCAAGTTCTGAACTCCATTCAGGCGGGAAAACGGAAAACTTTTTTGCGGATGTCTTTGTTGTCTTGCAGTGCCAATTGCTCACAGCAATTACCTATTCTGGATGTAAAGTAGTAAAAGCTGAGCCTGCTGAGGGGGTTAATCATGGTGTCAAGTGATTGTGAGTTGTGATAAAGAAAAAAAAAGACAACGATGATGCATGCAGATCGGTTACCTTTGGGTTGAGCTGAGCTTCGTTTAACTGGCCTGAGGCATTGTTGGATGGTGAGCGTTGGTAGTTAAACACTAGGCAACCTGGCTAGGCGGTCAGGTCAGACCGGAGACCGGCCCGGCCGGAGCTGAGCTCCATGTGTGCCGGCGATCGGGCACTGTGCAGCATGTGCACATATCTAAATTTTTGTGTAGAAAAGGTACTGCTCTGCGAAAGGAGCAGTAAAAAAAACACACTTAAAAACAGAAGAGCTGCAGGCTGCTGAGCTGCTGTTGGTGGCTGTGCAACTTCTCAAGGGGAAAAAAAGCCGCCTTTTGCTCGGTTCCGCAGCTCCGTGGAGGCGTCGGCAAAGTTGTGCGCCCATGTGGCTGGGCGCTGTTAGAGTGGTATAACTGCACTGCACTGCACTGCGCTGCACTTTGCCTTCTCACTGCAACCTCCTTTTCACCTTTCCTTGTTTCACTGACTGCATCCACCAATGGCTCCCTGCATCCATCCAGCGCTTACTCCTTTCAGCCTTTCGTTGCCTGGTCTGTCTTTACCCTTTTTGACTAGCGCCAGCCTTTCCTAAAGGCTCCGTTCTCTTGTTAACCCCTAGGCTTCAGTTTTTCTTTCTTTTTTAAGTTATTTTTTTTGGCTTTGGGCTAAGCTTCTCGGTCTGTAAACGGTTTTTTAAGTCTGGAAACGTATACATTGTTTGCGCTGGTGTCTCTGTTATCCGTCATCATCTCGAAAAGTGTAACCAAAATTCATGAGCCGATAACATGACCTTCTTGTGTGCATGACCCTATGGTACCCTCTTATGATCATCTACTTTTGGCCACGCTCACATCCACGTTTACGTTTGCTTTTTGCGCTTGCGTTTGTTTTTTTACTGTTTTTTTTCTATTTTTTGTTTTTTTCCTCGTATTTCTTTGTATTGTCCGTGATAGACTAACATATTATTCTATTTTTATTTTTTAAAGATTTAATTATACAAAATAAGCCAACTCAGCTACAGTAAAAATAAATCAATTACAATAAAAATATATATAAATCATCGTTATTCTGAACACCCTCTTTACTTATTTGGCCATTCCACTGTGCTGCACTAAAGTAGGATTCGCCGCAAATAATAAGGCACACTATTTTCCTTTTTGCAGTGATACAGTTAGGCAGCCCTAGTCTTGACACGAATTCAGCCGATGCAGATGCAGCTAGCACAACAAGATTCCTATCCCTCTGCCTCCTGGAGTGAGGATTTGACCACAGCAATCTTAGAGGTCAAAGAAAACAAGAAATCTCTTCTCGGTTGCTTAGCCTTTATCTCAGCTGTGACTGCGGCCGTCTCATGGTAGGATCGAAGCGCGCGCCAGTGCAGTGGAGCCGTGATACGTTGTGTCGTGATGGCCTGGTGGATCTGACGGCTGGGATCCTCGCGCGCTGCTTGCTGCAGTGAGTAAATTCATTCCTCGTGCAGTTGCAGTTTGCAGTTATATAGATCAACCTCTTAGATCCTTATGTTCTAGAGTGGAATCTTTTTTTTTTTTGCTGTGCTTGATCTCTTTTGGTTCTGAGAGAGGGTCTTACCTGTCGGTGAGACAGAAGAAGAGATAAGGTCGAAGCAGTCTCTCTCGCTTGCGTGAGAGGGGAGCTCGGCTTGACTACTTCATTTGGGCGACCGAGTCTTGAAGAGATGGCGGTGGGGCCAAAGGTGCCTCCGGCCCGAGCGTCTCGGCATCGACAGTTGGCGGCAACCAATCAGCCGCCTCTCTACTTCTCTATATATGGCGACCTCCTCTCTCCTCTTTTGGGCACCGAATGCAATGAGTCCTCTGCTCCTTCTCGATCTCCTATTCCTCTCGGTCGGGTCTCGATTTGAGCTTTGGTTATGCAATCTGAATCGCCTCCTCTCGGTTCTTCTTGTGCGGTTTCCTTGTGCCATTTGATATCTGACACAGATGAACTTTGGAGATTTTCCATTGAGGATTGGATTCGGTTTGTGTCGAGTTGAAAATTGAGAAACCGAAGCTTGATCTTTGTGTTCTTGGCCGAAGCACCCGTCGGTCTTGTGCGGCATCTTCTCCGACCCTCGACTTCATACTTCGGTGACTTGAGGTTTAAAGAGTGGCATTGTATCTCCGTCTGCATCGTCTCTGTGTGTGGCATAGTGAGGCGTTTGGTTTTCTGGGATAGCGTTGAGTGCATGCCTTGCCTTGTCTAGTTTCCTCTTGGTGATTTTGAGTATCACCGGTGTTGTGAGTATTTTGGCTGTTTACTCTTTGCGCTTTGCTTCTGATATCTGTGATTTGTCACTGATTGAAAATTGCAAAGAGATTCTGTGGGTTGAATTGCTCGGTGATAAAATGACATGATACTGAAATTATATATGAATATTAGTGTAGATGGATCTTGAGCTTTCGGCTAGCTTGCTATTTTACATGCTCTGATAATTGATATTGTTGTACATTACTTGATGCTTACCGTGTTATCTCAATTATGTGATTAAGTTTTGGTCAATCTAGTTGATATCCAAACACAGTTGTCCTGTTATGAACAATATGTTCATATTAATTGAATGTTAGATTGATTATAGAGGTCATTTATACTGTCATAGCTGTCAGGGTCAAGATCAAATCTTGTGCAACTAGCCTTCTGAGAGCAATATATAACATTCCAAGTATTAGCATTGTTCGATTTTAGGCATTCACATGATATATATATATATATATATATATATATATATATATATATATATATATATATATATATATATATATATATATATATATATATATATATATATATATATATATATGTTGGGCATCAGCATCTACTTGAATGAATTAAAAGGTTTATACGTGTATATATTGATTAAGTCTTTTATTGTCTTTGATATCATGCTTTTATCTTTATTAATTATGCTGGAATTAATTCTAAATTTACGTTAAAACAGCATTCCTTACTGCAGAACGGATGTCTGCGATCCAATTCGGCCCATCAAAATTTCGATCGCGGTGCATACGCGCGACCAAAGTCGAAATTTGGATCACAGATTACTTGAAACGAAATGAAAAGTACATGGAAAGCATGAAAGAACACGAGCTAAGTGAACACGACGAAACAAACGGCAGATCGAGCCCTTTTATTTATTCAAGCCATGCATAGAAGAAGAAACACGACGAAACAAACTCTTGTTCACTGAGAGACCACTCGATCTGGCTAAGGCGTAAGCCCCTGTATACGAACATACACACAGACACGGGAAGTTACAGCCCGTATTGTCAGAATAGACGGAATCAAGCTAGAATACAACAGGCAGACGGAATCAAGCTAGAATACAACAGGCAGAGTGCACCGACCTAACCTAGCTAGCATGGCCATACGTATTCTCCAGCGACTAGCTAGCACTGGATACCAATGCAAACCGGTAGGCAGTAGCTAATACCAGTTCAGTTCATGGCTTCCCGGCGGACGGTGGGCTCGTCTGGAACAGGGGCAGATTCGGAAGGCTCCAGTCCACCCTCGGCAGCGGCGGCAGCTGGAGACTCGGCAGCGCCGGGAGTGTCACCGGCTGCGGCGCAGCCGGCGTTGCCGTGCTGGCCTCCTCCGTGAGCTCGCGGCTCACGACGACGGTGGACGAAAGAAGCAGAGCTGCCAGTGCGAGCACAAGATTAATGGAGGCCGTAGCCGCAGCGCCATTAGCTTTGCGCGCCATTGTACAAAGAACGTACCGGCAGCGAGCGTCTGATCGGTGTGGTGATGACTGATGAGGGAGAAGCCAGAGGCGTTCGTATATATAGGGCACGGCCCGGGAGTGCACGCAGGGCAAGTGACCTGCATGCGATGGATGCATGCTTCTGGTACTCGCGTTAATGCATGCATACAAGGTTGGTTGGGGCGGTTGGACGCCGACGGTTGAGCTGGTCGCTAGGTACGTACGTACGTGCTCGTACCGGCATTATATTCCTCGTACTCATTCCAGCTGGCCCTTGCTCCGGATCGACCTCCCTTGCTCGATCCGACGGTCGGTTGAGATCGGCCCGTCGACGGCAGGCAGCTGGCGCTCGGTCGGTCATGCATCGATGTCGGCTGCGGTTGCTCTCCGTCGATCGCACGCACCGGGTATTTATGCGAATGCGCGCCGAAATTTTAGCCAACGCACCAAGGAAAAACCGCTTACCAGATATTGGGCCGGATAGCTGTGCAGGATCGGGCCATGGGCAGGCCGGGCTGCTTCATCGATTGTTTTTTTTTTTCCTTTTGTGTGATTTGCACCGTTCGTTACGTACAGAGCTCTCTGTTGCTCCATATGGTTGCAAAAGGACCAGACGCCAACAGGTGCACCACTAATCCGGCTGATTGCATCACTGGGTTTCATCCTCTTGAACATGCAGTTGAGTATCTTGATCATGCTTTCACTTTTGAGTTCATTCAGCACAGTGGTGTTGGTCTGAGTGCGCAATCCTGGCCCTTCGTGCAAGCATTAGGAATAGATATCTAACATTTTTCAGGATTCTTTTATGAAACGGTTAGTTTTGGATGGTGAAGATATAAATACTTTCCTACTAGCCCAAGGAAGATATATGACACCTCATTGAACATTTTTGAGAAATAAAGCATCTCTTCCACACCTCTTTTTTAATTGTAAACTCATTTAAGGTAATTGAGCTAACATCAAGTGCATTTATCTTAGATTAATTCTTGGCACTTGATCACTGTTAAGTGAAGTTTTGATCTATTACTCTTGGTGTTTACCGGCACCTAGACAACTTGACGGGAGATTGCGAGGTGACATCTTCAAGAAGATTGTAAAGAGACCTGGCACTGACTTGTGAGTGGTTTGGTGTCTACCATCTCCGGAGTGAAGGAAGGACAACCACTGATAGATTGAGGAGTTGAGGTTTAATTCATGGAGCAGATCCAAGTCACTCGGGCTTTCCTTAAAATAGATTAGGAAAAACCGGCAAATTTTCGAACACCACGGTAAAACATCGTGTATAATTTGGTTACTTATTTTTCTCTACTTTATACACTTACATTTATAGATGTGTGATTACTAAGATTGTCATATTTATTTTTTTCTCAAAATATATTTATAGTGATTATTGCTTATGGTGCTTCGATCTTTCTAAACTTGTGTAGGTTTATAGTTGTATTGAAATCTTGGTTAGCTATCTTTTGTAGTAATTAGTTTTAGAAGATAAGAATTTTAAAACATCCTATTTATCTCCATCTAATCGGTTATCCTTTCTCCTACAATTGGGAAGTCAATGAGAAAGAAAGCTTTTCTTCGTTCTTGTTACACTGATGCTAATGAACACAGAAGGTGTGAACCTTTTCCCCATGTTTTCTACCCTTTCAATTTTGGTGGCCCTATACAAGTGTTTTATGATTCGTGTAAATAATAGTGTCGTTTGGACATATTTTTTATCTTCTTTGTAAATTGATTCGATGATCCTATAGGACACTGTGTGATCTCACAGGACGATTTGTGTGCAGCTAATTGATAACTTCCTAAAGCATGTCAAATGTTATACACCCTTATCTCTTTGTTTGTGCAAAATTTGACCTTTTTAGCCTCATAAGTATATGTATAGTGTTGGATATTGCATGATAATGTAGCTTAACTTCTAGGACAAACCTTGCAGATGGCATCCATGTTCTCTCTGGTTGAGTGGCTTCAATGAACTGGAGGAGCAAAACCTAATATTTGCATTGCATGGTGGAGCAAGACTTGGTTTAGCAGACTAGATGAATGTGGTGACACATATTTCAATATTGTGATATTTATATGTTTAATTAATTGAATATGAATTTCTCAATTCTTTCTCAGCTGACACCGAGAAAATCTGTGTCCCTAAATTTGAATTACTGATCCAACAAAAAAAATGTAATTATTGTTCTGTTATGATTCCTCATCATGCATGATTGCTTTCTAGTTTTCATTGATTTACTACTTCTTAATACATCTGTTCAAGAGAAATGATTTTTTTGTTATTGTTTCTAAATATGCATTACTATATAATCTGTTCAGGAGGTGACACAGAGGGATTCACCTGTGCGAAATCAGCTATTGGTATTGTCTATGAATAAACCGTGCTCCCAAGGAAATTTCTTTGTAACACACCCTTCCCTTTCTACACATGCCTTAATTGAAAAAAGGAGTACCTATTACCGCCTCTTCTGAAATTTTTGCAAAATCTCTTCCTGTTCTAAGAGAAATGAGAGTTCTATATGGCTATCTGATCTAAGTTATTTTCTAAACATTATTCGGTGAAATATTTACTTATTTATTAAGGTGCTATGAATAACTATTATTTTATGAAATACGACCTAGTTAGTCGGTTATTGCTGCTACCGACATAGATATCTATTCAATTTTCGTTCTTTTTTCAGTTGTAACCAGTTGTAACCTTGTGAGTTCCCTCTTCTATCATGGAAATGCAGACCTATTTTTATCAGGGAAATGGCTTGTGTGATTGTGTTGCTGACATATGTCTATGGTTTCATTGAGTGATCTTTGCATAAATTTGAGCAAAATTATCGATCGAAGATCTTTCTGTAAGCTGATAAATTTCTGGATGTTAGCTATCTGTGGTGCGTATGATGCAAAGAAAAGATTGAGTAGTAAGTGTAGACATATCTTTTTTCTCCTTTTGATAGGACTAAAGTGAAGAGCGGTAATGGTATGTTGATAAACAAAGGTCGGGTGCAACATTGCATGTTTCCAGATTCTAATGTTATATCATTTTGTCTTAACATGTTTTGATTCAACATGGACATAATCTAGCACTCGTGTCATTGCATATTTGAGATCCGTTGCAACCATGTGCACCATATTAGTCAATTAAAAGAACAAGAACCCAAAAAAAAATCCTGTCACAAATTTTTAATCGGAAAACGCAGTTGTTTTTCTAGACACCCAGTGGCCCAAGGCTTGTTGCATTCCGTGGCGTGCTAGAACTCGATGATCGATATAGACTAGTCCAAGTCGTTGCATCCAATTAATTTGTCTCGTACTCCTTACAGCTACCACATGCATGCCCTCCTGCTATTGGCAGTTGCAGATCGTCGATCTAGTCAACATATACATTGCTGTACTATCGAACACGTACAGCCATGGAATTCGTAGACCGAGTCTCCTCTCGTCTCAAGTTTTCTATCCTTGCCATTGGCGTACCTCGATTCTATATATTCAGGTCAACCCGCAAGTCGTCTATATATCGTGTAGAGAGCTGCCTAGCCTAGCTCCGGCAGGCCGTCGACGCTGCCGGCTCGCCGCTCTATGTCGTCACGGTGGCTGCATATGTACGGCTCTCTCCTCTCAGCGGATTGTTCTAGGATGGATGCAGAAGCATGCGTGATCCGTTTCTATGTGACGCTCGGCTTGACGACGATGCCCGACGTGAAGCTGGAGCTCCGGTGAGTGTTCCTTGCCGTTGTATGGTGATCCGTTCTTAATTCCTCTTCCCTCTAGCAAGCAGCGGCACGCTGCAGCATCTTATTTTGCCTGAATCATTTCTTTTTCGTTCGGTTTGCAGCAAAAAGCAGCGCAAATGATTAGCAAGTTGGCTTAAAATCAAGTTCTACTTTTGGTTTCTGTTTTTTTCACTATTCAGTAATTTCACCTTTTTTTTTTACATTTTTTGGGTTTTTTTGCCTTTTTTCTCGTATTCCTTTGTGTTGTCCGTGATGGGCTAACATGTTTTTTCTATTTTTATATTTTTTAAATTTAATTATACGAAATAAGTCAACTCAATTATAGTAAAAAATAAGCCAGCTACAGTAATTTATACTCACTAACGCCAAACTGAACACTACCTAGAGCTAATTGTACAGTCCAGTCTAGTTTAACTAATTTGTACTCACTGAGTTTTTTACCACAAAGATACGTAAATGTATTTAGATTTATCTCGTAAGAGTTATACCAGTAGTAGATTTGACATCAAAAGCATCTATACGCAGTGGTGGAGACAAAAGGGAGCGACGCCCTAGGCTAGGCTACAGCGCCATATGTAGCGCTCACTATATATGTGATATTTTTCTAAAATTTGCAGTGCGCTTTTGATCTTAGGCACAGGGCTGAAGCCCTAACAACTCTAAACCTAGATCCACTCCTGCCTAAACGAAGTTATATTGTTAATAACTTTTTGTTAGCATATGATTAGAAAAAGTAATGGCTAAAAGGGCATATTAGAGACCTCTTGATGTCTAAAATGGAGGTAAATAGTGACTTTTTATATGAATTCCTCGTTTGCTTGTTCTTCTGATTCACAGAGAGAGAGAGAGAGAGAGAGAGAGAGAGAGAGAGAGAGGAGAGGAGGGAGTACTTTTCTTTTTTAGGGAACAGAGGGAGCGGAGATGATTTCGTGTTGCTGTTTGACTGTGACCTGCGCGTAAACTTGTTTCTTTGAAAAGGCCCAGATGCGCGGATGGGAAGCTCTTGCTAGCTTGAAGCCCATTACGTCAGCCCATTAGAAGTAAAAGGGCGAAACTAATGCAGCCCACTAAACTGTCACTGCCGTCGCAAACTGGCGGTTAACATGCCATGCATGCACGTGCCAGCTGCTTGCTTTCTCTCGTGCGTTTCCCGTTGTTTCAAGGAAAATTGCACGCCGGAAGAAATGATCGGGCAGCTTCCCCCGTCCGTCCACCAAAATTTCGTTTTGCGCCGATCAAAACCGATGATGTACTGCTACTCCGGCGCAATTTCATGCAGTGACTTTTTCCTCGTGCTTTCCTTCTCCTCCTTTCCCTTCTTTTTTTCGAGGCAAGAAAATAGCAGTCGTAAGCAATCCCTAGCTGCTCGCAAAGGCAAAACCCTAAACCTAACCGGCCGGTACCAGCCCGTCGCTGCAAAGTGCGCACCATGGACGGCGACGGCGCGCTCCCAGCCGCCTTCGACGGCCGCCTGGCCGCCCGGGAGGAGCACGACGGCGCCGCCGTGGGGTGGTTCCTCTTCCGTACCCGCACCCTCCGCGCGGCCGCCTTCTTCATCCTCTGGGGAACCTCCGCTATCATCCTCGGCGCCGTCCCCGACCTCTCCACCAACCCCGACCACCTGCTCCTGTGCTTCTCCTTCCTCACGGTCGGCGTCGCGCTGCTCATCCTCCAAGTCGTGGCTCCGCACCGCCCCATGGCGGCGAGGGCGGCGGCTCGCCTCGAGGGCTGGCTCATGGCGGTCATGCCCTAGCTAGTGGCTGGCTAGCTAGCTGAATCGCCATGGATCTCATCGATTTGCGCTCGTAACTGTGCTTAACTATGTGTGAAAGTTTGTTTGTTCATGTGTTGTGTGCATGGCTCCCCTAGGTTTGAAAGCATGCGGTTAATTGGGATCTTGGAACTTTAGGAGCCCTTGTAGATGTGTGTATTGTTGTTACCATGTCTCCCCCTCGTCGTACATGTGTGTTTTTGCTTTGCTGTTGGTTCTGGACAAGTGTGCAACTAGATCCATAATTATGGTACGTGTTTGTACGTACTGCCTTGTCGTATACCATATCTTAATTTGCTTGTGGTAATGTGTTATGGCCTATATGATCCGGCGAGGAACCATAGCCGGTGGATAAATAGTACTGTGTACTGTAGCACATGAACCGCACTATAACAGTCATATTAGGAATGGTTGTATGTATATCTATGTATTAAGAATAATTAGATTCATATTTTGATATTAGAAATAGATATATGCACACCTTTATATTAGAAATAGATATCTTAATATTTAGATAGTATTAATATGATGTTATCTTTAGTTTGTTGTATTAGATTATGTTAGCTTTCATATTGTTAGAGGTTAACCTCATCTACATAAAGAGAGAAGTTGTACTATTCATAATCAAACAATAAATAAACAAAAATTCTCCAAATAAACCTCAGAGCATCTCACCTCATCAGGGAAGAGCCCTGCTAATGGTTAGATGAGGGCGAGTGCCCTATCTCTAGTCTTCAGACACATACACAACCATCAACCACAATATTTCGTATCAGGGCCACAACATTTGGTATAATGAGTACTTAATTGATGCCAATTTCCTTTCCATTGTTCTTATTTTATTAATTGATGTATTTGCCAATTAGGCATGATTTTGTTTGGGGTTTATTGGTGAAATGGAGTACGATAAAACTTTGAAATGGAGATTCTGGCAATCTGATGATCTAATCTTTGCAAACCTGATGGCAATCAGTGTAGTGAATCTTAATTTGCTTAAAATTATTGCTTCCTTGTAGTGTACCTTAAATTAATTTGCTTGTGATAATAACGAGTACTTGATGCCAATTTCTTTCCTATTGTTCTTATCTGCTGGTTAATTTCTTTGCCAACTAGGCTCAATTCTGTTTGGGGTTTATTGGCTAAATGAAGCACTGATATAATTTCAATTGAAATGGAGATGCTGGAGATATGTTCTGATCTTTGCAAACCTGATGGCAATCAGATGAAGCTGGCAAAAGCAAACAGCATGGATGGGTAGAGGAGAGCTAGCTGGACATCCGTGGTTCTGTCAAGTCTTGATACCATGTATGTGTAAGCTTGCATGCATGCCCAGTCCGGTGATGCCGCCCGGCAGGCATACTGCAGATCAATGCGTAGGGAAAGAATGCAGCACGGTTATCGATGAACATCTCAAATGTAGGTGAGTAAATGTCTTGCCCCTTATATTTGTTGATTTGCTTAATTTCTACTTTTAGCAAATTTTGCATGCTGCCCATGTTTAACACAGCGGTGGACCCAGGATTTGATTTTTAGTGTGATCGGAGTTAATAAAATATTATTCAATTGAAAAAGTAAAAATCTATAGTAGCAAATACCAAAGTACAATATTTTCGTACTAAAATTAACATCTCAAAATAATTTAGATAAATTATAATTTAACTTGATGATTCTTCACGTCTTGAAAGCACCTATGTTATCCAAAAAGCTATTTTTATGGTACCTTAAAATGAATATGAGCCGTCAAATCTTTTGATCCAATGGTTTAAATTAATGAGAATCTAGTTATACTACCTACCATACTACTAGCAGTATAATCTCCAAATGGGTACTATACACAAGTCCCCATAAACAACGAAGTGCAAGACTAAGCCCCAGCCGTCGGCCCTTGCGACAGGGGTAGGGCGGAAATTGACATTTTGGTGCCCTTTAAGTTGGTGCGTGAGGCCATCGGCCGTTTCGGCAGCGCCACCACTTGGAGCTCCCATCTCATCAAGCGCATGTTCATGCCCCAAAAGGTGACCACCCACCTTGCTCCACCCTCGCCTCTTCTCTACGCGTGCGGCACCAATCTTGGCCCATTTCCTGCTTCTTGGTGCTAGAATCGTGTTGTAAAATTGGAACAAACCGCTTCTGCTTTGTAGACTATAGAGTAATTGTATCTCTGTATTGTATCATACTTTAGGTCTGTAGCACGATGGCGCCCTCAGTCTTGCCGTCCTAGAAACGAAAAAGAGAAATTGATCTGATTAATTCTTCGATTGAGCTAAACTGATTCAATTCGTAGCACGTAGGTAATGAAGATGCAACTGCGGTTTACACATGGATGTTTAATGAGATAGTCCAAAATACCCTCATGAAAAAACCAAGTTGAAAAATCAAAAGTCTATAATACACCTCATAAATCAACGATCATATTTTATTTCTATCACCAGTATAGTATACTATAAAAAATCCTATCCGAAATCTAACCTACGCAGCATGATATCTCTCCATCACTGGCATCGCACGTGTAAATTAAGTCTCGCCGGTGGATTCGCCCCGATTGGGCGCGCATAAGTGGGATTCATGGCATTGGTGATCAGCTGGCTAAGCCAATGCGTTGCAAACGCACACCGCCATTTTAGCCAACAGAGCTGTTTTCCCCCACATTTTTGGAGAGTCACAGAACTGGAGTAGTACTTTGTCTCTCTCGATCTGTCTCATTTTGTTGGGGATCTGGGCTCTGGAGTATTCTAGACTATACGACTTCGTAAAAAACTAAGTCGTCTCTCAGCAGTGGCGGATCTAGGATTTTATCAAAGGGTATGCTGTACCAAAATTTTCATATGCAATTCGGTAAATAATTGTAAATTTTGCATTATGATTCGGTATACAGGCACTAAATAATATGATAAGTCTTAAAATTAAGGATTAAATTGAAAACTTACACAAATTACAATATAAATAGTTCAAACACCATACTTATAATCTCAAATATACATAAAAAAGACTTACAGTACTACTTGTCTGACTTTTTTAGCCTACGCTTTCTAAAGGACATGAAAGTCTCGATTATATCATCTTCATCCACTTCAAAGAAAATATCCCGCTCAATAAATGTGACTAGACAATCGTCCAAAAGACTATCACCCATCTTATTTCTTAACTTTGTTTTCACTAAAACCATTGCAGAAAATACCCTTTCAACACTTGCTGTTGCCACTGGTAGAAGCAAAACCAATTTGAGAAGCATGTAAACCATATCATACACTTTATGCCTCTTTGTTTCAACAAGCTTAGCCGAGAGATCAACAAGATTGTCTAGATCTTTGAAGCTATCAACTTGTCTCATGTCATCAATATAATTACCAAGTTGCAATTCAAGTTTTAGCAAATAATTGCTCGAGAACTCTTTAGGGTAGAACTCAGCTAGTCTACGTACCTTCTGTGCATCGAAAGAAGCAAATGAGTTGAAAAGATTGAATGCCGACATACAAGAGAGCAACTCCATATTAACCTCATCAAACCGATTATCAAGCTCTTGGCTAATTTGATCAATGACACCAATATACACTTCTCTTCTGAAGTGATCATCATTTGTTTGGTTTCGAGCACGAGCGTACCTTGTTGATTTTCCATAAGGCACATAATCACCATCCATAGCAGGAACTTCAACATCATATTTATCACAAAATGAAGTGACCCTCTCAAGGAACTTATCCCAACCATCAGACCTCAATTGTTGCATTCTGTTCTTTGCCACATTAACAAGTGAGATTGCATTAAGAATATCTTGCTCCCTTCTTTGCAAACACTCAGATAATTCATTTGTATATCCAAGAATAACAAACATTAAGTGTGCAAAAAAAACAAACTCAAAGGTCTCAAATGCTCCAAGCACAAAATGTATTTTTGTCCAATCGGCCTTATGTGCAGTATCATCACCAAGATCTATGAGTACATCATGAATTGTAGAATACATAATAATGATGTTGCATACAGTTTTGTAATGAGAGCCCCACCGAGTCTCACCAGGCCTAGGCAAACCCATCTCTTGATTTAATCCACTCCCAGATTCAAGTTCACCACAATCAAGTGCTTTCTTGATATGCTCAAGTCTAGCATTTCGAAGCATGCCATGACGCTTACAAGAGACTCCAACAATATTCAACAGGAGAGATACTTGATCAAAAAAAGTCACACAATCAGTATTGCCCTTAGCAACAAAGAACAAGAACTAGTTGGAGTTGATGTGCAAAACAATGGATATAATAAGCGAAGGTGACTCTTGCATTATCAATGTTTTCACCCTTTAATATCTCCTTTCATGTTGCTAGCCCCATCATAACCTTGACCACGGATTTGAGCCATAGTCAAGCCATGACTAACAAGTAAAGCTTCAATTGCATCCTTAAGTGATAAAGAGGTAGTATCATCTACATGAACAATTCCAATAAAGTGCTCACATGGCCTTCCCAATTTATCAACATAACGCAAGCAAAGAGCTAGTTGTTCTTTATGTGATATGTCACTAGACTCATCAGCTAAAATTGCATAGGGCTCATCACCAAGTTCTTCAATTATTTTCTTTCTAGTTTCTATGGCACAACAGATGAATAATTTCCTTTTGTATCATTGGGCTAGTTAAGGTGCAATTACCGGAGCATTGTTCAAAACATACTTGCTCACTTCTTCATCATTTCTGCAAAAACTTCAAAAGTTCAAGGAAATTCCCTCTGTTGCTAGACTCTTCATTTTCATCATGTCCACGGAATGCCAATCCTTGATGCAAAAGAAACTTGATACATCTAAGTGAATAAGTCAACCTTTTCTTGTAAAGACGAAGATCCTCATCAGTCCACTTCTCAATGTGATAATCAATTGCTACCTTGGGATTCTTAAAGCCAATGTATCTCTCTTGAGCTGCATTATGTGCCTTAGAACCCAGATGTTTGAGAAGTGCTTTCTCTCCTATATTCCAATTTCTCCAGCCACCAACAAGAAATTTATCGACCTGCACCCTTCTTAAACAAGTAGCATATAAAGCAAAACACAGAATCTTTTTTGATACTATATTCAAGCCACTCCTCATGTTTATGAAACCATACAAAATTGAATTGACGATCTCTATCTCCAATCTTTCTTTTTAGAAAATCATGTGTATAAGGTTGGAATGGACCTTTAATAATATATGCTCTTCGAATTGCATCTTGATCATTAACATTATAACATTCAATGGGCTGCCTTTCACCTGGATCATGCGGAAGGCGATTGATGTCATAAACCGGCGACGGTGACAGTGACGGGGGCGAGGGCATAGGATTTACAATTTCATCAATTACTCTCTCTTGCTCTTGAGTTTGCTTTTCTGCCACAGTTTCAACTGGAGATGGAGCAAGATTTGAAGCAGCAGCCGCCGCCTTCTTGGCTGCATGTTTTTGAAAAAGAGATGCAATATCTCCGCTTCTCTTCATAGCTGAACAATTCCAAAAAACGACAATAAATTAGCACAGCAAAGTACAAAGTTCATATTTTATTGAAGTACTATTAAACAAATCAACAAAGTACATACTTTATTGAAGTACAAAGTACAAACCTAATTTTAAAGTACTACTGTACTAGCACAGCTGCACAGCACTGCTTTAACCCTCCTGGCTCCTCCGCTCCAATCCTCTAGGCTCCAGTAGTCCAGTCCCTTCGGCACTTCTCGGCTGCTCGCGCGTAGCTCGGTCGGCTCCCAGTCCCCGCCTCGCGGTAGTGCGGCACCCCGTCCCCTCGCTCCGCCGCCCGGCCGCCCCTCCGGCCTCCGGCGGCGCTGCGCCTCGGCCACCGGCGGTCCGGCCTCGGCCCCCCCCGCCCCTGCCTCGCGGCCCCTAGGCCCCGCCCCCGCCGCGCCCGGCCCCCGGCCGGCCGAGCGGCCGCGCCCTCGGCTCGCCCCCTCCGGCGATCGGGCGCCCGGCCCGGCGCGGTCCGGCTCAGCGCTGCGCTGCTGTCTGCGCTGCTATGGCCGCGGCAGCGAGCTCGCGACCTCCTCCTCGCCTCGCTGCGTCGGCCGCTCGGCGCCTCCCCTCCGGCCTCGGCCTCGCGCCGCCGGCCGCCCCCTCCCTCGCGGCTCGCCTCGCGCTGACGCCGCTGAAGTCGCCAACTGCCTCGAGGGTTTCCTCCGTTCGGCTGATTCAGGGTTTCGAGTTGGGCTGATGAGTTCGAAAGATTCAAGATATTCGAGGAGTTGGGCTGAGCCTCAGGGTATGCCGTAGCCCACCCGGCATACCCTGTAGCTCCGCCCCTGTCTCTCAGGCGACCTTCCCTTGCCATTGGTGTGCCGGGCGCCGGTGTATGGAGGCGTACGTCGAGCCATGGAAGGGTAGCTGCTGCTCGTTGCGTCCGTCCAGCCGTCGCCGCCACGTGATGCCTGCACGTACTGCTCGCCTCACAGCAGGCAGCCCAGGCGGCTGACACGCGAGGGGCCCTGTGGGCTACATATGCGGTACACCTCTCATCTCCGCCTCTGCTTGGCTGCTGCAACTCCATGTATGTTTGGTCCATCCAGCTGCCTTGTTTTTTCTGTTGTTCTGGTTTGCCTTGCTTTTGGCTAAGTTTTTTCACTTATTTTAGCTTAGATTTCTACAGTAACTAACTTTAAAATATTATATTTTTTTAAAATAAGATCTATATAAAAATTATAGTAGACACTATATCAAATTCAGTTATACCGGTTAAAATCATATTTAACTATAAGCCTGCACGCTTTTCTTAGATGATGATCGTTTTAGCGATAGCTTCTGGCTTTTAGCTGAAATTTCAATGTAGCTGGTTTTTTTTACTGTAGCTGAGTTAGTGGATAGTGTAATGAATAGTGAAAAAAAATTGAAGTTAGAAACTAAAGTTTTTAAAAACCAAAACGATCACCTGAAATTTTTAAAAGCCAAAACATCACTGCCTTAGTAAAAGGTGTGCTATGCTATGCTTTTTGCGACACCGGGCCGTGCACAGCGCAGAGATGCGCATACGTTACTCAGGCCTGCCAACTTAGAAGGCTCATTTTATGAAAGCACAGCCCACTTACAAGCCCACAAAAATACATGCCCATCAATTGGTCCATAACTTCCTTGGTCCCATTTCCTCCTGACCCCTCACCCTCCCTTTTCTTTTCTTAGCTGATTTCGACTCATTTCAAGAGTTGGACATCTCGTTCGTCGTCCACTACGCTTGCATAATCACCTTGCTAGAACCACGTCGTGTGTGTGAATTGTACTACTCCTACGTGCTAGAGAACCACGCATAATCACCTTGCTGCTATCGATTTTGGATAACTGATCCGCTGTCAGATCGTTTGTACTGCTATTAGTGTTTTTGTACCAGTCCTGGAACTGTCATCGCTCACTGCTTAGTTAGCATGCATTTGATGCCGATCGACTCTGCTCTTCTGACTTGGTCTGTTGGTTTGTCATGGCGGAAATTAACATCATAGTGCAGAGCAGTACGTATGCTGGTTATCATTGCGACATGGGTGGAGAAGATGGAACTGAAGGTGGTGCTGGATCTGCTTGCTAATGGAGAGTAGGAGAGAGTTGCACCTATCGCACACATGTTCGTATGCCAACTGAACTGACGCAGCCACAGTAACGTAGCATATGATTTAGCATTCTCCCAATCAAACACTGTATCGGTGAAAACTTGTTTTAGTTATTCTGATCCAAATAAAGTAATATATGAACCCACACTAACAGAATAACAACTTAAAACCTATTTTCATAAAAATCCTAGACATTGATCGGTATTTTCCGTGTAAAATGGTCAACAAGCCACATCTATTTGGAGAGCTTAAGCTTTCATTGGCTATATAAGTTTATGTTTAAACTAAAGTTCCTCTAAATAAGCTAGCCTAAATAGCTAACTTGAGGGGAAAACATATATATGATCTTTCCCTTTGAATGGAAATTATGTACGAAATAAAACTAGGGATTTTTTTGGCCGAAAATAAAAATCGGAATTACCGGCACCCCCGGTAAAGCTTGGTACCGCTGAAAATTTTTCGCTTGTGAATGTTTTTTTTTTTGTAAAATATAAGGGAAATTTGTAACTAATCCCAATCATATATCTGTGCACAGTGTGGTGGTAAGGCGCTTCTTTTGGAGACCTGACCTGTGGTTTGAACCCCAGGAACTGTTTTTTTTTCATTTTGTTTGTTTGAACTTAAAAAAATCAAATTTTAATTGAAAAATTTTGGCCAAAATTGACCGAAAATCAGAAATATCACCCCCCGGGTAAAATTTAGCATCTGATTTTGAAAACCATGATACTGCATATCTTCTTTGAGAGGCTATTTTTTTTAACTAGTAGAGGTTGTTATACAATTATTATAAACTGAACAGTTACAAGCACTTCGTTTTATGAATTGAACCGTTCACGATTAAACACTTTTGTTGACACTTAGTGATCGTTTTAGCGATAGCTTTTGGCTTTTTTACTGTACCTAGCTTTTTTACTGTAGCTGAGTTAGTGGATAGTGTAGTAAATAGTGAAAAAAAGCTAAAACTAGAAACTAAAACCGAAAAAAATCAAAACGATCACCACCTAAAGACCACTGCTTCTGAATTGGAACATGGACACGGAGAATGACGTACGGATGATTTGTTGGCTTTGAAAAACATTATCTAAAAAGTTAAGAACATTCTTTCTTGTGCAAACGGTTTTTCCCCCCGCAAGTTAAAATTCGTATAATTTTCGTATAAATAAATTGATAACCAAAGAGCCAGCACAACATATCCACTTTGACCGAGTATATATCTTATCAGCAGAAAAGGCAGAGAAGAGTATGTTTCGCTGGCTTTAGACAAACAAGTTTTTTTTCTGTGGAAGTCTCCACTTCTCGTCATTGCTAGTTGTTGGGTATCATTGTCCTAGAGTCGGTGGTGGCTAGCCGACTTTGCGTGCGCTATTTTTGTTTTCTGGTTCCTTTTCTCCTTTTTTCCGTTAATTGTTTGTGACATTTTTTTTTCGCTCGGGCGCATTTGGTTGCTAGTGTTGCGCAAGCATCCATCAAATTTGTAGGCCAAAAATCATTTTAGAAATGCTTGGCACCGAGCAGCACAAGCAGGTCGGTGTGCGCTTTGCTCACGTGGACCGCAGCGTGGTCCAGGACATGAGCCACGGTATTTTCAACTTATGGATGAGTTTTTCTTGAGCCGTGTCGTATAACTGAATTTTTTTTGAATTATATGATGTTTATGAGAGATAGTATATAGAAAAAAAATAGTCACATAATATTTTAGCTAGTACAACTGAACTTAGTACAATTTATACTATAATTTAACTGTAGACAACGTTTTGAAAAACACATCATTTAAAAGTAAGTTACTGTAGCAAATGATATAAGTAATAAGCACAAGTACTGCTGAAACCACCTATAATCCATAGTTTATAGTTTTCTTTAAATAAATAAATAATATATATATATATATTGTAGTTATTTTTAAACGATTTATTCGATCAACCTTCTCAAAATAGATTATATATATTCAATTTATTTATACTAAATTTAAAAGCCATCTACCACACTTAGAACAACACCCCCACAAGCTTCCGGGAAACTTCGGTGGGCAGGAACGGCTGGCTGTATATAAGCACCCGACCCATCGAAGAAATTAAGAGCCGGGCGGTCTGAGATTTATTTAATTAATCGCCATGGACCCGAGGCTGTTCTTCGTGGTGCTCGTCGCGGCCTCCGGCTGCATCGCCGCGACGGTGACCGGAGGATCTACCGAGCCACGCCAGGCGTGGCCTGTCGCCTTCTTCGCGTTCGTCTTGTGGTCCATCTTCTCCCTCGCTGTGTTCATCCCCCACCGCCGCGCGCCCGTGTGAAGAGCCCGCCTCCACGCACGCCGGCTGCGCGCGCCACCGTCCAGTCAGTGCCTCCCAACCCCCTCTACTCCTCCTCCTCGATCTGCAGCACGCACGCACGCTATCTCTGTACGCAGCCTGCCTCTGGGTTTTCTTTGGCTCTTGACGCTGCCGCGGCACCGGTGATCCGCGTGTGGGACTGCCTGCCGAGTGAATCGAATTGGAGCCACACTCCCATCCTCTCTTTCTCCTTTGCTCCCTGGTTCCCCCTTTTCCTTCCCTTTAGTACTAGTTTATATGTAATACTACGCTTGCAGCTAGCACAGATCTATCGTTTTGATTCCTTTTTTTTTGGGGTCGCAATTCAACTGCTGCCTCTCTTGTGGGCAGGAACTAGATGGCGGCAGCCGGCGATCTATCCGGCGAGATCGATTCACGAGAGCTCGCCGGCCGGACTCCAAAGTACCAAGTCAGATCGAACTGGAGCTAGCGTCGTTCAGTCCAGGTATCTTTCGTCGAATTGAAAGCAGGTGGTGGTACGGTCCACCCTGCAGGGTTGATGTGTCGTCGGGGCAAGCTACATGGAGTACATGAGTCGAGAGCTACCTGGCACACTGCTCGATCTTCAGTGCCGAAATTCTCTCTCCAGTACTGCATGAATGCCACTCGTGGTGCTTCGTCAGTCTAGCGAAGAGCGACAGTAGAAGAGGCCGGAGCTAAACAATCTACTAAAAAGTCAAATAAGTCGTAGCTAAAAATCGACTTAAAGGTCAAAAAAAAAATCAGAGACTAAGTAAGTACCTCTGATAAGCATGTGTGTTTATGTACTTCTGATATGCATGTGTGTATGTGTGCATCTGCTCCAGTTACTCGAAATGGAATAAAATCGTTGTACGTCTTGTGTCATTTGTGTGTCTAATTCGCTCCGCTCCGCTGTTTGATCAGGCGTGCACATCTCCCGTCGTTTCTTTCTTAATTCTCTGTCTTGTGTGAGATCACTGAACACAAAATGGAAGGTGAGATTCTTGAGAAAGAAAAGGCGCAAATACATGGCAAGGGGATTCAAACGACTTCGTACGATCGACACCTGGTAATGTAAGGTTTGGCGTGTGATATGACGATTGATTATTACGAAATTGAAGGGTACTAGCTAGTCTGTGATGCCAAGGATACGATAATTTGTTCGAGCTTCAAAGGAAAACACGCAGGAACAAACACATTCGACCACCGATGGAGAAGAACAGCTGGCGTGCATAGGCATGCTTGAAACGCAAAAATATCACAAGGAGCAGTTCTTTCTCTTTTTTTTTTAATAAACAGGCCTAGCTTAAGTGTGCTCTTATGCCACCGTTACTTTGTGTTTTCCATTCTTCTCTGGTATTTTAAAAAACGTACTATTCTCTATTTCTAAATTGGGAAGCAATTTAGAAAGCAATTAGGTACTGACGTAACTTACGTACGTGCGTGCTAATTAGGAAGCAATAAACCAGTGGTTGTCGCAGGCGACACGACGACGCAAAAGCGAGTTTTTTTTTTCTGATGCGGCTACTGACGTTCGTACGATCGATAGGATGGTCCAATCCAAACGACGCCTATGGTCGACGAATTTTAGCCATGTTTTTCGAGACAACATGCACAGCGGAGATATGATCCAAACAATTTTTGGCTCAAAAAATTGTTTAAAGAATGTTTCAAAAAACTACTCTATTTATTTTGTTTTCTGAAAAAAATCTCCAAAAGTAAAAAATAAAACAAAAAAGACCCTGTTCTACGGCGACACGTGCGTGACGATCGAGGCCATTACCTCAGCTTGCTTCATCGGACAGCAAGCAGCGCCATATTCTTCAGAGATTGCACGCATGCATCGTATCCATATCCAATCCAGCCATCAGCAAAACTAACAAGCTTCCAGGCTTCCAGCCGTGTAACCGGTGTACTTACATGATCTATACCTAATTTATTTTAATTTTTAATTAATTTGAATTAAAAGTTATTTTAAACATATCAACTTCTAATTTTAACTTATTTAAATTTTTTCAACTTTTTATCTTTCCTTTTTCTCTTATTACTTTGCACTGTCTATAACGATATAATAATTTTTTTCTTAGAAAAAAGATAACAGCCGCTACAATATAATTTTAACTATAAATTAAAAATAATAGTTAGAAGCTTAAGTGGTAAGTTAGTTAGAGCGAAGCCAAATTAATGCAAACCCACCAGTTGAGATTAATTAATTAATTAATCTGCGGACGAAATGAAAAGAGTGAAAGACACAGTTGTGCTGAAGAAACAAAAAGGTAGTACAGTAGTACTACGTGCAAGGAATATTCGCGTCCTTGCTCTGCATACTCGAAATCTTTACATATTTGGCCCTCTGGCGTTATTTTTTTACAACTGTAACCCTTTAACTATTTTTTATAAATCTAGTCCTCTCCTTAGTGTAAAATTATGTGAGACTGACATGTGGCAAATCCACGCTCGGCTGTAGTGTACTGTAGTGTAGCTTTTGTACTGTAGCTACAATACCCCGTAACCCAATTTCTGTGTTTGCTTAGCGCGGAAATTAAAAAAACCGTGCTACAGTGCCGTGAAAACTCTATTTCCGCACTCTCGAGGGCGGATTTGTCATATATCGGTCTCGTATAATTCCGCGCTCAGAAAGAGACTAGATTTACCAAAAAAAATTCTGACGGGGCTAAAACTACAAAAAAAAAATGACGTCCGCTGTCCGGGCCAATTTAGTTAAGATTTCCATATACTCGTCCCGGCCCGGACTGAGAATATTTGATACTATTGATTTTGATCAATAATATTTTTCTAAATATTTAGTTTGATTGTATTAAAATAATACTGTTAGGTTTTGTGTAACAAATATTTTTATTTCATAATATTTTGTAAAACATATTATCTATAACATTTTACAAATATATTAATATAAAAGTAACGGCCAAAGTTTAGTTCTAGTCTTCTAGAGACCTAAGAATTCAAAGGTGCTAAGTAAGAATTCAAAGGTGCTAAGTAAAGGGAGGGAGCAGCGAGCTGGCTAGTCTCCACCTGGACCACGTCGTCGTGAATTCCAGTCGAGGCGTCGAGGGTGGTGTAGATGGATGGGGGCATATGGGGCTGTTTTTTTTGTTTATATTTTTTGGCTATGTTTTATGGTTCTTAGGTTGTCTATGAGAGAGTATATAGTAACAAAAATTTATATGTAATTTTAGTTGATATAAATAAAATTATTATAGTGTGTACTATAATTAACGTATAAACTTTGACTTAAAAATATATTCTATTTAAAAGTTAATTATTATATAAAAATTAAAAAAAATAATTTTTAAAAACGGAAAAGACCAAGTCGCAAAGTCCGCCGCCCGACAAGGGTGGGAGAGGGCGGCACGAAAGCCATGTTTCTTTAAATTCTCACAGCAAGTGGGCTGTCTGTGTGAGCGACTCAGTGGCGCACGTGGGGTCGACCGAGCTCCAAGCACGGGCGCACGTCGCCGTCCTCGTGGGACGATGAAACGTCGCTGGCCGGAGACGTCGTTCGTCGTTACGTCGCTTGGCTTGGCTTTTCTTTTTCTTTTTCTTTTTCCAAACGGGTTTCCCGGATGCTGCACTCGTTTCTTGTCTTGATTAACGGCTCATGCATTACGGAAAGAACATGGAGAAGATTGGCCTAGTTGCGAGACATGGACCGTTTTGGTGCAGCTCCAAATAGCTTAGGCTATGCTTGGTTGGACTCTTTTTTTTTTTTGTGATTTTTAGTGTATTTACTATAACTAATTTATTTTGCACGATAACAATGGGTAGTTCTTTAGTGTAATTAAATTTTAAAAAAATTAAAAATACAAAAAATATGTTATTCAATTACAGATAATGCAAAGAAACATGAAAAAAAAGACAAAAAAAGCTAAAAAGCCAGAAAATGATGAAATTAATGAATAGTGAACTAAAAATCAGAAATTGAAACCGAAACGAACAGGACCTAAAAGCCTGGCTTTTGGTTTATATTGTTTTTTAGCTGCATGTGCACTATAACAGCTATTAGTTTTTTTCCAAATCAAAAATGAGAAAATAGTAAAAAGGAAATATAAAACATTGTTATACTTTTTAGGATAATACAAAGTAATAAGAGGGAAAAAAAGAAAAAAAAGGCTAAATTAAGAAACCGATGTGTTTCAAGTGACTCCTGACTTTTGGAAGCTGGAAGGCAAAAGCCGACAACTTTTAGAGCTTGTTAATATTGGCTTTTGGTTTTAGCTTATGAATAATAATAGCTTGTAGATAAAGTTGTAAAGAGACTCGTGTGCAATTTGGATTGATATAAATGAAGTTATTACAGTGTGTACTACAATCGACTAGTAAACTCTATTTGGAAAAGATACTTTATTTGAAAGTTAGGTAATATAAAAAATTATTTTGTTGTAGAAAAAATAACTTTTAGAAGTCAATACAGGCCTTAAACCGTTTGATGTAGCCTATTTAAGCGCTACCTTCTTTTCAGAAAGAAAAGAAAAGAGCGCAAGAAAACTGTAAACATGCAGGTTAAGATAGCATTCGGAATAGCGATGACTTACGTCTTTTTTTTACTGTAGTTGGCTGATTTTTTACTATACCTGAGTTGGCTTATTTGGCATAATTAAATTTTTTTAAAAAATAAAAATAGAAAAAATCACAGATAATTCAAAGGAATACATAAAAAATAAAAAAACCGAAAAATAAACAGATAAAAAAATAAAAAATAGAATAGTTAAAAAAAAGCCAACGCCGGCGTCAGAAGCTGGCGTTTAAGCGCTTTTGTGCGCTGCCTTAACGCGGTCTCTACGACGGAGGTCCCGTCGTCGCACGGCACGACCGCGCTGTGCAATTCACGGCTGGATATGTTGTCTACACGGCACGGTGGTTCAGGCAAAATTCTTGCTTCATTTTCTTTTTGCAGGGACATGTCTGCACCTGGCTCACCACGTCACCCGAGCATGGACCGATTTCCCTAGTCCAAGCCCCGGGGCTCGATGATAGAGACGGTACAAAACGGTATCGTGGACAAATATTCAATCTATCTTTAAGAGATTTTTGATTATAATAGATAAATCTATATATACGGAGAATAGATCCAAAATTAATAAAGAACTCAATTTTTTGGTGTTCTCTCTTAATTGTTCTTTGTCAATTCTCTATTGATTGATTATATGGATTGTATCGGAGGTTATTATTATTATTTCTCAACACATTATCAGTACAAATTACTTTATAAACCCTGCATACCATGCTGATGCTGCGGCTGGTGCTGACCATCAACACAGTCTGCCTGTGTTTCTCACCCACTTTGGCCTTAGCTCCGACGAGTCACGGACCAGAGAAGAGAGGAACCTGTCGAGAACAATGTTAGGGGGTGATCGGAATAGCGATGGCTTTTGGCTTTTGGCTGAAAAAACATCAGAGTGGTGAAAAAACATCAGAGTGAGTTAGTGGATAGTATAGTGAATAGTGAAAAAAAAATTGAAGCTAGAAGCTGAAGCCGAAAAAAATCGAAACGATCAGGGCCTTACTCCGAGAAACCTTGGCACGGGCTCTAACCACGGCTTCCTCAGTGATGAAGTGGTCAAAGGACAAAGCCCTTTGGACTTGAGAGCTTATCAGAGTGAATCGTCTTGTGGAGCCCTGACGGCGACGCTGACGACAATGTGGAGCCGAGGTTGACAGGGGGAGGTAGATCACTTGTGCCCTGTGCGCTGGCCGATGCTCACGCTCCTGTAGAGATTAAATGCGTCGGGCCGGTGGAGGGCAGCGTGCATTCGCGGCCTTGGCTTTGGACACTACAAATTATTTTACAAGGGGTAAGATATGTAAACCGTAAACCAATTTATTATGTACCGTGATCTTGTAGATCAATCTAGATTAGAATTTTGATTGTTTGCAATGCAATAATTAAATAAATTGTACTCTATACGGTAGACAAATTACGATAATCCTAGAATTAATCTGCAATTTTGATAGCATGATTTTTATACATTTTTGTGAATATGTTAGATCAATCTGCTAAAATATAGATCTGTGAATATGTTCATCATAAACTACATCGGCACCAAACGCTGTGATCCAATCGGCTGACGCCGTTGAGCCGTCGGCCGCCCAAAGTCGCTGACACCTGCCTGAAGCTACTTTGCCACTGCGTGCTAGCCGCCACTGCCGAGGTCGCTCGGCCGAAGCGCACCAACGTTGCCCAAAGCAACCGCCTGCTCATCGACTGCCGAGGCCACTCGCTTAAGCCGCCGCCACCCGAAGCCGCGGCCAACGCACGACCTCGCCCGCTGGAGTAGCTGCTGCGCCTTGTATCCGAAACCGTAGGCAATCATGATAATCCTAGGATTAATCCTAGGATTATCAAACATCAAATGGTGAAGTATGCAACTAAAAGATGAGTGGTGAGGAGTATGAGATTGGCTAAGGGAACTGCGAAGCGAAACAAAATTGAGTAATTAGCACACAGAAGGAAGTTAACTCGAGGAGAAAATCGTGGGGGCTGTGGAGTGGTTACCAAGTCACCGGGGAAAGCATTTTTTTTTCATTTTTGACAGGGGAGGCTCATAGAGAGGCCCATCAGTTGGCGCCAGATTTTTTCAGTTTTTTTTTTTTTGTGAAAGCCTGGTAAAGAGAGGAGTGGTGAGCAGATAAACTCCTCTTTTATATTAGTACTAGTTATGTGCCCGTGCGTTGCAACGAAAAACCAAATAAAAGTGGTGCATACTATCAAATATTATTTCAAACTGAATAATAAATATCAACCTTTTCTTATGTTATCATGTATCAAACAAAACATATATGTTCATACTCGTAAATAAATCAAGCATCATATTAGTAAGATGTAACAATACTATATATACAATCATACAAAGGTACATATTTTTAGAAAAAATCCAAACCTATAGCTTCAAGTACATGAGCCAAGAGCAATAAAGGAGTTAAATTTGATTTAACTCCTTTTTTCAAGCTAGGCGATCTGGAAACGATTATAGCGCTTTCCTTCGCGTGCAGCTTAGAGCCACCTTAGGGTTTGTTTCCAACTTTGCATAGGCAAGATGGGGATTTGGACAGAGAAATTAAACTTAAATCCCCCCACCAATCCCTTCTAATCCCTACGTATCCGGAGGGGACGGATCTCGCAGAGACTTTATAGGGGATTTCGAAGACATTGTGCTCAATTACGCGGGACCCTGTGTTCGGGAGGGCCCGACGGCCATGCATAGGAGGACCTTCATTAATCTTTTTCATTAGTATTATGATTGGCAGCTATTGCTGACTTCGCACCATGATATGTTGTAACCCCATTCCTTGACAGTGTGTTCAGATGCATTCTATAAAGACTTGTAGTTTTTTTTAACCCAGCAGATGCCATTTCTTCTGGTACCAGAGATAGAATCGTAGAGCTTCTTAGTAGTAACACTTGCTCATCCTAAAAAGCTTGCACTCAGGCTCTCTATCGCTCAATTTTTTGTTGTTGTAACCCAGCAGATGCCGACGGGGGGAGGGGAAGAGGGGAGGCCGGGAGGGGGAGGGGAGGAGGGGGGCGGCGGTTGGAGGGTTTTAGGGTTGGCCGGGTGGTGGGAGGGGGAGGGAAGATCCGACGGTCCAGATTGGATGGAGGCTTCGGCAACCACCAACTCCTTCTTTTATAATAGTAAAGATAGATAAGTATGTGGCTTATGTCTCTGATTGGTTCACTTGGTTGTGACTTGTGAGACTGCTTAGCTTAACGATTCAGTGCAACTTGCCAAGACAAGGAAATTACGATATGAAGAGCACAGACACCGTTAATCGTTCTGATGGATTAACAACAACGGCGCAAAAAGAACATGTACTCGATGGATATTGGTTCTGCGGCCTCGCAACCATCCATGTCAGGTCAGCTGGGACGCCATGGACGCAGGTCGTGGTCGGTGGAAAGCCGGAAATGCTCTACCACTTTTACCCCCGTCAAAACCCCCAACACTCCCAATGGTTGCACGTCTTCGGTGGTGATCACCGCCAAGCCGGTAATGTTAGCCGGAGTTGCTGCCGCCGACGAGGTTATCAGGGCAGAGCTTCTCGAGGGACAAAGGGAGCAATTGAGCTTCTCTAGGGCGGCCCTCCCTATTATCTAAACTCTTTTCAGTTCTTTTCACCCAAGCTCCGTCACCGGATGTCATACATGTCCTCCTCCAGGCCTGCTGCTTTGCACATAAACCACTCACTGGTACGTTTACACACTTGCACCCCAGTCCCACACACACTGACCTGTTCTCTTATCTTGTATCATTACTGCTGTTTTCGTTTGCAAACAACAATGCAATCATAAAAAATAAGTATTACTATTCGCTCATCGATCTTTACTAAAGTTACCAAATAAACATATACATTCTATTGAAACAATACTAACATGGAGAGAAAATATGATCACAATCCAGAGAAATTAATAGCCTACCAGTGTACTACTACCATTTTTAGTAACATTGTCAAAACTTCAGTGCCTCCCTCTAAAACCAAAAGCACAAAGCTTCAGTACAAGTACAAAAATTCAGTACGAGGGCGCAATCGACAGTGACGATTCGTCCCTTCAACAAAAGGCAGAGTTTATCCTTAGATTTATATTCACTACAGATATTTGCAAGTTTATTCACTATGTGGTACAGAAAAGCATAGAACATGACAGCAACGAGGGCAGTCTCCAAACATACGCCCGTCTTACAAACTTCATACAGAAATGGCCTTGCAGGACAAACTGTCTCCAGTAAATCCAAGAAGATGAGTGGTGGCCATGACAAGTAATTCCACACCTTGAGGCCAAGAGAACTAAACCAAGACAGCTACAAGCTGAAAACCACCTTGATGATCGCCGGACACGTGCCTTCAAGTAACAGCTTGTAACACCACTAAATTCGCCTGGATTTCCCTCCTGAGGGCAAAAAAAACTCAGCCCCACAGAAGAGACTTACAGGTAACAATACCCAACTGACTGCGTAAGACATGCAAAACAAACTGCATCCCTACAAACAATCAAATGACATTTTGATGAGTGATAGTAAAATGGAGCCTTGTATCACCAGCAGTTTATCGATGCACCAACCCTCTTAAATCTTGTTTCTTCTGATTCATATAATCACAAGTTTAGCCTTTCTTCTCCGAGGAAAAAAGCGTAACCAACTCATCTCTCAGATTGGGATATACTCTGAAGTCATGGGTCCATTACCAGGCACATGAGAACTATGACTGTAAACAGGGACAGTACGCTGAGCAAAGTCGAGCAACTGCTTGCGCTGATGCTCATTTGTGTGAGGAAGGCTAGCACGCAACAGCTCTACTGGCATTTCCCTGCTAATCACTGCTGCGGCAGAAGGTTGTGTTTGCACTGTATGAACCAAACTATCAAATTTACTCATGCAATACTCCGTAAGCAGCCTGAAGAACGCATCAAATGATGCCTGCCACATAGCCCGGTTCTGTATGCTGTAGGTAGAGGCCACATGCTGATCAGTGAGAAGCTCTGTTGCTTTGTCCAGGACAGACTTTATGACGACCGAAGCCCCATCACCTGCGGCATATCCAAGGGGTCGAAGAGGTGGCTGCAATGACGAACAGACAATAGCTGCAAGACAAGCACTGAGGCCACTCAACTCCATCCGATGAACACAGCTGGATACAGCACTCGCAAGTTTAGTAGTTGTCTCAGCTGCGCTGCTATCTGAGGGCAAATTGCCAAATATAAATCTCAGATGCTGAAAGACTGCCATGCAAGCTATCCTTGCAAGCTCGTTGCCCGGAATAACAAGTTCAAGGTAACGGGAAAGTAGTTTCCGGCCCTTCGGTAGAGAGACTATGCGGAGAAGCACCAGATCATCATTTGGCGACAGAGGTGCATTCTTATTGGGGCCAAGTGGATCAACTAACTGCAGTGATTCTGCCAGCTGCTCGAGGAGAGCCTGCCTTCTGTTTCTCAGTTGCAAACCACCATCTTGCTGCTGGCTAAATTGCAGCAAGCGATCAATGTCATCCACATCAAGTAGTAGGCAAAGACCATCTTCAATTGTGACCCTAGCAGCAAGCATAGGTTCTTGGTCCAGAGGTTTTGAAGCAGATTTTTCAGGAATGTTATCACTTGGAGCAGAAGCTTCTTCAACATCAAGAAGTGGACGAGGCCTGCGGATGGAAGAAAATGGGAGCCTCCCAAGAGCATCAACCTGAAGATATGCATGTGGCTCATCCTTACTGCGTGCACGAGAAGATGGATCTCGAATCAAAGTTGGACAGAAGTGGTGCTTCAGTCGTGCTCCTGCTGATTTTCTAGCCAAACAAGCTTGGTGGTAGTAATCATCAATGTATGTATCATTGATATGAGTGGCAGCTTGCCGCATCCTTGCAATGTTCTCTATTTCTTCAGTGGACATGTACTTGGATCTGAACCGTGGCCAGCCATTATCCATCCTCATATTTCCAAGCTCAAAACCTTGGGGAGGATAACGTTGGCCCTGCCTTCCGTGGTGCAGCACTGACCTTGCTCTTGGATTACTCAAGTCAGGCATCCCCAAATTTGCATCAAACCTACCCACCATTTGTGATGGAGGATACTGAGGACCGGACATCTGCAAGCTTTGTGGTGGAGAATGCTGGGGACCAAGCATCTGGGTCTGTAGTTGTGAGAATTGTGATGAAGACTGTTGAATTGGGAAAATTCCATGTTGTTGACTGGGTGGCAGCATTTGAGGTGGCATCAATCCATTTGGACGCTGCAGTTGGTGCTGAATCAAAGCTGGTGTAAACCTGGCACCATTCCCACGAATTGGCCCACTATTTAGAACATGGTTTTGTTGCACATTGTTAGTCGATAAGCCCACAGAACCCATATGAGCCAGGTTCCTACCAAATAGTGGCCCTGAATGTGTACCTCCATGAGGAAACTGGGGAAGTGGGAGCTCATTTTGTGCGGACATAGGCACATGGAATGCAGTGGGTGGAGATGGCATGTTCATGTGATATGGTTTATCAGGCGAAGAATGAGATACTGAAGCGGATGGAGGGTAAGAAATAAATGATGATTTAGGTACAGGAATCGGCTTAGTATGATTGTATTGAGGCTCTTGTTGGGGATACGATGACGTTCTGTGCAAAGGAGATGCTTTTGGTCCAAGAATAGGTTCATTAGGATTGTATTGAGCTTGAACATCTTGTTGTGGGAATGAGGATGTCCTGTGTAGTCTGGAATCGGCAAACTGGGATAAATGGGTGGGAGGTTGAGACCTCCAGTTCTTGTTATCCAGGCCTTGTTCAGTGTCCAATACAGGCTGCTTAGGCCAAAATGAAGATTCAGGCTCTTGTGCCCAGGCTGCAGTACAAGAACCTACAAATTACAGCATTAGAATAAAGATAATAAATTAGAAACAGAGAAATCCAATAGAACAAAGATTATCTTTTCCATTGGTGAACTGAAATTTACACATTGGCAATGAAAGATTAACAGATATATCATATATTCGTCCCATTGGTCAGACAAAAGAATGCCACTTGAAGTATCTCTCAATAAAGCATGTGATATTAAACAGTCTCACAAATTGCGATTTAGTTTTCTGTAGAATACCTAAAGCACTCCTTGTTGAAACAAAAACTTGCCATTTAGCAACATGCACACTTTCCCATTTAAAAAACATGCACACTTAATAAAGGATCCAGTATTCCCTTGTGGATTGAAGAATCATATCAACAAGAATTCTGAAGACAATTGAGCAAAACAGAGCACTACCCACTTTGTCTAGAAACTGAGCCCCCGCGACCAACTACTCCATGGTGCTTTGGTTCATTAGCAATTCTGGTCTGCTGGAAGCAAACAGATATGCATCAGATCAATAGATAAGCTTTAACAGTAAAAAAGGGGGCAAAAGTAATAAGACAAACATGCAAATCAGATAAACAGTTGTCAGTTATTCAGGTAAAACCAATATGTGCAGCTCATGCAATAACTGATATCTATAATCTACATTCTATGATCTTTTTACAAAAAAAAACATAAACAATCAAATGTACCACTTTTTGTCCATTTATTTTCCTTTGATGCATGTGCAGGATGTAGCTGCAAAATTTAATTTTTTTCAAAGAAAGCAAACCTTTGAGAATGTTCTAGCAACATCATCAACATCAGTAAATGAACCTACACCTTCATCCTGCAAAAGCAAAGTTTGATCAATGTGAGCAGTTGAGATCTTCCAGTGTGACATAAATAAATGATGCTGTAGCTTGCAATCTTTTAAGGTACTTTGCAACACACCATTTCTAAATCATTACTGAAAGCATATTTAGGCTCCAATGGTAAGTGGAGAAAAGTAGACAAGAGAAAAACGCAGGATATGGTACATACATAATAATTTGCAGTATTTCCTCCATGATGTATAAAGCTAAAATTTGCTTACATGTGCAGATGGGACTACCTCCAGTATAATTTATCATCATAAAGTTTCTACTTCTTCCAAGTTATGTATACAGGGTTTCAACCATAACTGTCCACAGAGCTCATTAACAATTGCAAGAGAGATAAGGTCAACTTTGTCAGTTTACAAGGTGATGTCGTTGGCAAAATAATAGCTCTCCTAAAATACAATTGACTGCATTATCTACCAGGCTTTCAACTGTAAAATGCCAACATTCTCAGTTTACAAAATAATATACTTGGTGGACATGGTAATTCCACTAAAACGAAATTGGCTACATTCTCTACCAGGCTCCTGCTGGCACTAAGCAAAATGGAAAGAACATAGCACTTAATTCATTGCAGGTTTTTTTTTTTTTGAATAGGACATAAAATGGACAATGGTCATCACCGCAGACATAAATAAGATCTACATTACCTCTAACATATCACTTCCATAAGTCGGAGGGTATTCTCTGTCACCAGGCCCAACAAATGCAGCATCACTGCCACCACCATCATCATCCAATCCACCTAGCTCAACCTCCTCCATCACATTGTTGCCAAAAAAAGCATACTGTGATGCATCAAATTTGGTATCGCCTGCACAGAGATTGTGAAAAAAATCCAATAATCACTACCAGATGCTACAGAATAACAAAGCAAAAGAACAATAAATATACTAATATAGCGCGCTCACGGAAAACTGTGAGAGACTAAAACAGCTTCAAATGGATTCACAATAGAACATCACTATACAAAGTTAATTATAGATGGATGCAAGTTGCAATATGGGCAACCACAGATGGTGTATAGTTAAGCAAATGCTAAAGCGGCAATCAAAACTGAAACTATTAAATGAACCCACCATGTGATTCAATCACTGCAAAATAAATTTACTATAGCCCACTCAAAGCATAATCTTACAAGAGGATCACATCTGGTTACTTAGCTCGAGTCTCTACCTATCAAGATACAAGGGTGTTTCCAAACTACAGACTACCACAATAATCCAACAATAGAATAATAAGCTCAGGTAGCTAGGTATAACCCAACAGTGCTGCAGATTTTAGCTACTAAAAAAAACATAGGGACAGCAGAATTCTTTGAATAATAACAAGCTTTATTATTCACTCAAGCACACAAACACTATTATTAATACAAACCAAGGTGGAAATCAAAACTGATTTCAACAATGTAACTAGCTTAATTTACCACCATGGCCAAATTGATTAATCAATTAACATTGTATTCCTAGCAAAGAAAACTATGTTGGAATCTCAGTTGATTGATTATTTGATTTCAAAATTACACTTTGCCACTATCAAAACTCTGGAAACCATCAGAACAGTTAATTTTTTTTAGCAACAACTCAGCTCAGAATAATGTAATACCAAATTACTAATAACAACGCTCACAGGAATCTCAACTGAGTAAAAAAATCTTGATCAAGCTCCTGATTCCATGGGTTGGCAAACCAAAGAAACCACCGTCCAGAAAGCCTGATATGATTCGAACAAACTACCGGCAGCCTGAATTCATTGTCATCACACTACTCATGCAGTTCTACCTACCTAGAGCACAATCCAGGGAAACCACTAACAATACAACCATACACAGTTACTGGTTTCTTGACCGCTCTTTGAAGCGACTAATTCCTATAACCACAAACCCAATCAGAATCGCACATGAACTATAGCTGATTGATGGAGGAATCAGATTCCCCAATCGGAAACTAATAACTGGAAGCTCATATCAGTTTAAAACGAACAAAACTGGAAGCTCAAATCGCCACCCTAACGGGCCGTGATTTATACCACAGCAGAGCATAATCTTGATACATAGAAGAAATATTCTGCCGAATTCTTTTGTAAAATTCACGAAATTTTGCCAGGCTTTGCAGACTCCCTGAACGATAAATCCAGATCCCAACATAAAAAATCTCCACACCAAATCCACACCACAAAGGTAAAGGACTCAGGCCTCGAAGCGAAACGAAATCAAGCAGATCCAATTAACAGGAAGAGGAACCAACCAGAGGAAGCGAACCCACCTAATCCGGATGCCTCCAGGCCGCCCTCGCCCCCATCGTTGAGCGCCGCCATGGCTAAAACCCTCGCGAGACCTCTCGGGTTAGGTTTCGCCTTTCGCGAATCAAGGAAGGATCGATGCTACACAAGGATTAAACAACCAAGAAACCAAAAAAGAAAATATTCTACAAAATCGGAAAGAAAGGTCTCCTTATTCAGTTCAGAGGCAATTGCACCCTACAAATTCTCTACACATACAATGGCAAGAAAGAAGAATCCTAACAAACCACGGCTAAATCTAAATAAGGATTTTTTTTTGGTAAATTAATCTGGAGAAGTTGAAGCAAAGAAGAGGAGGAGAAAGGGAAACGGCGGGCAAAGGCCTAGAAGATAACTGCTTTTTTTTTCCAGCTTTCCTTTTCGTTTTTATTCTGTCTCATCCCCCCCTGCGTGGTGCCTCGAATATACAAGGGTATCTGAAATATATTATTTTGAGGTTTTGATTTGATTTGTTTACTGAGCATGGCCATGTATTGGCCATTGTTGGAGCATCATTTGAGTTTGTTTTGGTTATGTTGGTGTTGTTTATGTGATGAGAATTTCAGTTTAAGCTGTCATTATCAAAGTTACTAGAAAAAAAAATGTTGGAACAGTGGGAGGAAGTGGCTAGTATTGTCGTGGAATTTTGAATTCGAGGGAAAAATATAAATTTTGTCGATCTTTTCAACCAACGTTAAGGTTGTGAACGGTGTTCTGTTGGCGGCATTTTTTAAAGAGACGGGAGGGGGCATTGGGATATTCTCGTGTCATGAAAGGTTAAAAAGTCAAAAGTGATTTGGTTAGCAAGCACTAGTTGGTACCATGCATCGCTGTATATATACTTTCTTTTTATGGAATATATATATATATATATACCTTCTTTGCGATTATGTGATATGTATTCTTCGTTGTAAGATCGTCATTGCAGGTTGTATTTCGATTTTGATAGTTTTTTTTGGGTGAAATAGATAAACACTCTTTAAAAATATAGCTGATTAAACCCGAAAAGAATTCCACAACACGATCTTCAACTACTGCCTAGTATAACATATCACTAGTTATAATAGATACTCTTTACTCCTTCCACAAATTTTTTAGCGTCACTTTCTCACTAGTTAAGAAAACAAATGAAATTGGCCCCTGCTTAAAAGTTGGCGCCCAATGCCTAATTGTGCCAACTTTTGTAGTGACCACAAATTTGGAGCTACTTGTGCTAATGTGAAAGATTACTGAAGGGAAAAAAAAAGGCAGCGAGGAATAAATTTCTTTCTTTTCCTCGGGCCAGTGGAGCATGTATAGGGAGAATCCTTGCGCAGCTCTATTATTTATAAGGCTTTTTATTTGTTACGGGAAGGGTTAGGAAATTGGGGAAAAAATCTTTTCGTTACATAAAACTGCCTTTGTGACATGCGAGTATAATTTTGTTCTGAAATGTTGAAGGTCAACTCTGCATTGTCTTTTTTTTTTAAAAAAAAAATTAAGCTCATATTTATTTGTTTCTGAAAGAGAAAAACAGCTTTTAGACTTGTGCTCGAGCTATTGAAGCAACCTTCGATCGAACAACTTTATCGAGAATTTTGAAAAGATTTGCTGACAACATTTTGAAGGTGATGTTCACTTAAGCTTATTGAACCTCAAGCTAGAGATGGTTGCCAAGAAGAAGCTGCTAGCCAGCCAAAGTGGACCAATCATCAATCTCATGGTGCATGCCAACGTAAAGTCAATTTCTCTAATAATATAAATGGGGAGATGGTCTACAGGTAGATTATAGTAGACGTTATATCAAATTTAACTATATCGACCAAAATTATATGCGATTATTTACTTCTGTGTATTGTCTCTCGTGAACAGTCAGAATTCAAAAACCATAAACTAAAAGCCAAAACCTAAAAAAACTCACTCCATATGCTTTGACAGGTGTTATTTTCCTGATGGTGATTTAGCATGCCTCAAACAATGGAACAGACGAGCTTCTTTTGACACCTGTTGGTGAGCAACTTAGGAGTAATGGAAAAGTACTTTTCATGAATTTGGACAGAGAGCCAAGCAAGAAAAAGAAAGAAGAGGGTTTTGATTTGCCGACTATGTCGTGTGAGTGACCTTTCTGATCAGCAATAGCATTCATGTTATCAGGTTCACTACTTACCTTTCTTTGCTCATCCTTTTCAAACCATGGCTAGCTCCATTTCAGTGCTTAACTTTCTTTGCTCACCCTTTTCAAACCATGGCTAGCTCCTTCATTTCAATGCCTGATCTTACCTTTAGGATGGTGACTGGACCAACAAGTCAAAGGCAGACTTCTTTTCCACTTATGCTTAGGCTTGGGCTTAGGTTTCTACAGTAACTAGTTTTTAAATTGGGTATTTTTTCAAGACAGGGTCTACAAAAAGATTGTAGTAGACACTGTACTGAGTTTAGTTATACCAAGTAAAATCACATGTGACTATTTTTATCAGCATATTGTCTCTCACGAACAGCCAGAATTCAAAAACCGTAAGCTAGATACCAAAGCCACAACTCAAAAAAAAAGCTACCTAAAAGCATGCACAAGGAACACAACTATGTACATGGATATTTTGGTTGGTGGCCAAAATTTTAGCATAGCCAAAACTTAGGCAAAGTCAAATATTAGTAAAAAGTATGTTGTTTGGATCATGCCTAAGATAAAATTTGACGTTACTAAAATTTTGGTGAGTGATTTTCTCTCTCGGATTGCCCGTGTATGACATTGAATTTCATTGGCATTACCAAATTTTCATGGATTTTACCACATTTTAGTAGCAAATCAAACAGGAGCCAATTTTCATTGGTGTTACCAGTATTTGGTTTGGTTTGCAAGAGTAGCAAACCAAACAACCCATAGTTGACTATAGTAAAATTATGCTTGCAAATTACCTTTTTTAAAAAAAAGGAAGATGCATGCTTGCAAATTACTAGGCTTTTTAGTGGTGCTGGTAAAAATGAACACGATATAGTTGATTTGCAACTCTAGATTTGGGCCAAGTTGGAAGGCCCAGGCCAACTGGTTAGCAGGTGGATACTTTGAAGATAAGAGAAGGTGAAAGGGATTAGCAGTACTAGGAAAGATAAGAGAAGAAGATGAGGTACCACAGAAAGTAGCACTTCAGAACTTCAGCCTCACTGCAGAAAAAGATAAGTCTCCAAGATTAGAGATACCTATAGTCCAATAAAATTAACACACCAAATTTCCTGTCCATTTTATTTATTTTTAAGAGAAAAATTTAACTCGAGAGATCAGAGCCGGCTCTGTCTAGAAATTAATTCACCAAGGCGTAGACTAATCGGTCATATTCTCTGCCCTCAAGGATTCAATCAAAACATAAGAAATCCATATGCTTTGAGTTTACAGGCGTAACAAGTCTCATTTTCCTGATGATGATTTAGCATGCCTAAAACAATGGAACAGACGAGCTTCTTTTGACACCTGTTGGTGAGCAACTTAGGAGTAATGGAAAAGTACTTTTCATGAATTTGGACAGAGAGCCAAGCAAGAAAAAGAAAGAAGGAAAGAGGGTTTTGATTTGCCGACCATGTCGTGTGAGTGAACTTTGTGATCAGCAATAGCATTCATGTTGTCAAGTTCACTAATTAACTTTCTTTGCTCATTCTTTTCGAACCTTCATTTCAATGCCTGATCTTACCTTCATTTTAGTGTCTGATCTTTACCTGTAGGATGGTAACTAGACCAACAAGTCAAAAGCATGCATAAGGACCACAACTACGTACATGGATGGATATTTTGGTTGGTGGCTAAAATGTGCCCAGCAAAAATTTTAGATAGCCAAAACTTAGGCAAAGTCAAATATTAGTAAAAAAGAATGTTGTTTGGATCATGCCTAAGCTAAAATTTGACATTACCAAAATTTTACGGAGTGATTCTCTCTCTCTCTCTCAGATTGCCCACGTGTGACATTAGATTTCATTAGCATTAGCAAATTTTCATGGATGTTACCAGATTTTAGTAGCAAATCAAACAGGAGCCAATTTTCATTGGTGTTACCAGTATTCCGTTTGGTTTGCAAGAGTAGAAAACCAAACAATCTCATAGTCATATAGTGAAACTATGCCTGCAAATTACTTTTTTTTTAAAAAAAAGGAAGATGCATGCTTGCAAATTACTATGTTTTCTAGTGATGCCGGTAGAAATGAACACGATATGGTCGATTTGCAACTCTAGATTTGGGCCAAGTTGGAACGCCCAGGCCAATTGGCTAACAAGCGGATACTCTAATAGGCCTCAGGAAGTCAGTCGTTCCTTTCGCTTGTGCATGGGCCTCTTTGGCCCAACAGTTTGAGGCTTATCATGCATCCCCTTTATGCCCAAGTTTGGTCGGCCAAAATTCAAGTGTTTTTTCTCTCTCAAGGAATTACCGCGTATATAAACACAACACGTAAATTGGCTAGCATAGTTATCTTAAGAATCATAACTTGTAAGCTACTAATTCAACAGATCACCAGTCAACTCAACTCGACTACTAATCATAAGATTAGGAGTTGGAATTTGGGACCGCGTGAGATGGTTTGGCCTAGGCCGCACTCCAATGCACTTGTGCTTGACTCAGGGGTGTTCAGAATTGTATTGGCTTATGATTTTTTTATTATAGCTGACTTATTTTTTTATTAAAATTGAGTTGATTTATTTGGCAAAATTAAATTTAAAAAAAATTAAAAACAGAAAAAACACGTTAGTCCATCATAGACAATGCAAAGGAATACCGAAAAAAGAAAAGGCAAAAAGCCCAAAAATAAAAAAAATTAGAAAAAAAGAAATTAATGAATAGTAAAAAAAAGCAGAAGCCAGAAATCAAAAGTAATTGAGTGGTGCCTCAATAGAAGATTTGGTCACATGCATGTGTCTCAGCTTGTATGCTTCATTTCTAGAGCTCCATTTGACTTTACGTTTTCTTGCATGTCACGTATTGATTCATTTGTTATATCTGGTAGTTACTATATATAATTATATTTATATATCAATCTGCTTTGTGGAAATTTATATGCTTTTGTCTAATTTACAATTGAAACTTCTGTCTCTGCATGTCTATATTTGTTCTTCTCCTTGATTGTATTGGCAGATATACTTCTACAGTATGCTAAATTCTATGTTTGCACCTGCAAAACTAGTCTCCTCACATGCATTGACCAAGGGGAGAAGAGTTTCTTTGCCCATGGTCACAGGAAAAGAAAAAAGTACTATCATCTCAGTATCTCACCACTTGGGACTCTGTTTGCATAAAAATCTGTCAGGAATGGTAATGATTGATCTGAGAAGCAGAGTAACCCCGCTGACCAAATAGGACATTACATTGAAGAAATACAAATGCTTGAGTGCAAGAATGCTCTTAGAATGGTGAGGACAGCAATACCTAAAGAAGCAAATAGCTCTGTAGCGATCAGTTTAGCGTTTGCTTATGGTTTTTTTACTATAGCTGCTTATTTTTTACTGTTGCTGAGTTGGCTTATTTGACATAATTAAATTTAAAAAAATAAAAATAGAAAAACCATGTTATCCCATCATGGATAATACAAAGGAATACCAGGGGAAAAAAGGCAAAAAAAAGCCCCAAAAATCTAAAAAAATCATAAAAAGATGAAATTATTGAATAGTGAAAAAACAGAAGCCAGAAGTAGAAATTGACTTTAAACTGTTTTGAGTGGTGCCTAAGAATGATGAGGAAAGCAAACCTCTCTTTCTTCAGCTCACCTACGCGTGCTGTGCAAGGAAACGGTTATTTTTTCAGCTTCATCGATCACAACTCTCTACTGAGTGCATGGCGGCCCAGGCCAAACCACCTCGCGCGGCAAGTGGCACGCTAGGCCACCTCACGCGGTCTCGGGGCGCGCCTCATGTGTTGCCCAGGCACGTAAGGGGGCCAATAGTGGCTTTCCGATCGGGTGGGGGCTACATTGGGAATTATGACGGCGCACGAGGCTAAATTGGCCAAAAATTCCGTACCATGCATGGTAGCGCAGCAGCGAGTTGTTTTTTTACAACAAAATGGCAAAACGTAGCATGGCTGTTGAACAGAACGGGTGAACAAGTTTTTGATCAGAAGCAACGATAAAACACCGGTCAGACGCACAAACCCAACTCATCTCTCTCTCTCTCTCTCTGCGTATGTGTGTGTGCCTGCTTGCATATGAGGCTTGTGGCGGAGCCAAAACTTAAACTGTAGAGTCAATTTCTTTAAAATCTTTAAAATTTTATGTGTTTAACTACAAATATCAATAGTATTTAGATTATTTTGTAAAAACCTATAGGGTCACTTGACCCCACACGTCATAACGTGGCGCCGCCACTGTATGAGGTGGGTTCTTTTGGACTATAGCTTTTGGCTCATGGTTTTAGAATTCTGACTGTTCACGATAGACAGTATAAAGAGGAAAACAATCATATGTGATTTTGACCAGTACAGTTGATCTCATTACAGTGTATACTATAATCAACATTTAGATACCGCCTTGGAAAGACGTACCATTTAAAAGTAAGTTTTGAACTGAGAACTGTGTTGCTTGCTAGAGGTGGGAAAGCAAGCCTGCGCAAGCATAGCATAGTTCCTATCTCCTGAAGAAATCTCTTGTCTTTAGGGTTTCTTCTTTTCAGCATGTAAAAGTTGTTTTTTGGCTTTTCTACAGTAACTAGCTTTCAACGGAGTGTCTTTTCAAGGAGAGATCTATAAATTAATTGTAGTATATATTGTAGCTGCTTTATTTATATTCTCCGTACTTTTTCTTATGGATAGCCAAAAAGTCATAAGCCGTAACTAAAAGTCATAAACCAAAGTAAAAAAGAACAGGTCCTTAACCAAATTGTGTCCATGTATCAGTGAATTGTTTATGTTTTTTTTTTCAATTTTAACCATTAACACTCATTTTTGCAAAATGGCCCTCTCCTCGAGCTTAGAAGGCGCAACAGGCGACACGTGTCACCTGCTGCACCGATTAGCTCGACAGGAGGCGTCTCGCGAAGCAGGCCAGCCGAGCGCGGTAGCCAAATGCATGGCATGGCAGGTAGTTGGGCTTGGGCACTGTCGAGCCGCTCCTGCTCAGCAACAAATGTTGAGCCGCCCTTGCACTACTAGCGGGCACAAGTAGCTATGCGCGCAGGCAGGGCGCCAACTGAGGGAATTGTTGCATGGGGGCAGAGGCACAGGTGTGCGCGTTTTGGTTGCTAGCGCGAGAGAATCACATTGGTGATGATGCAATTACTCTCATGCAATTACAGAATGGTCATTATCTAATGACCTGGTCTTATTTTCAAAAACTAAAAAGCAAAAGTTTCACAAAAAATATAGCGTACTACTGTTTCTACTTACCATTCTTAGTTCCTGACTCACCTCTCTTTATATCTATAAACTATTACTAATACCCCCGTTCAATTGTAGCTAGTCGGATCACCTGACTTTGGCCCATGGGACTACTTCACCCAGGGAGAGGATGAAGGAGAATTTGTTGACATACTACGCAAACTAATGCAGTACCTAGGTTACTATCATTGACCCATCTTCAAGGGACAGAAGACCTAGGAAGGAGACAAGGGGGCCTAGATGATAGAAGTGTTCTTGTACGCAAGGGAAGGCTAATACACCTCCCGCACCTTCCACGCTGAACACCTGAGGAGTACTCCATCGACGCCCTTCAAGACACTGCCTGCTTGGCTTGTGCTCACTTGTGCAAGATCTATGAGGTGGACATGCTGATCTCCCCGTTTTGCTACTATCCATCCCTCCAGGAAGGAGCATGCTACGACGAGATGTTCATCCCCTGCTCTAAGGACGACCCGCTCCTAACCCACTAGATCCAGCACACCTTGAGAGCTACCTACATTGAGGCTCTAAAGGAGATCTCGGACCTTCGCTAGCGCCTCACTGCCAGCTATAGCCACGTTGAGACTCTCTGCGCTCAGCTCACCAAGTGCAAGAAGGCCCTAGCTGCAGTGGAGCTTGAGAGGGCTATCACAGTCACCAAGCTCAAATGGACTGTAGTAGCAGCAGCAGTCCGTACTCTAGCACCCATTGAACCCCCTATCATCTCCACCACCCCTGCTCTAACTCGGCCACTCACTGAAGGACTACGCTTGAGGAGTACCGCACGTAAGAGTGTGTGGAGCCCAACCTGCCAATTTTTGTCAACATTGAAGATACTAGCTGAGGCTGCAGTTGCTCCCACTCCCACTTTCACTCCAGTTCACCTGATGATTGTACAACCTGTTGTGGCCACAGCTTCATGGAGAAGTAGCCCGACCTACAAATTAGGTCAGCTTGTAGTGCTTACTTGGAGTAGGTTTATGGTTACAAGCACCAACCTATATACTAAGTGTAATGTGTAATGTATTGTATCCACATGCAGTATAGCCTAAGTTCTATTGTGGTTTATATTTTGTTTTTTGATTGACCCAAATGTGTACGATGATTGACTGAAATAATGACTTTCAAAAGGCATACATGTATCTTAGTTGTAGTTGGAGTTGTTGGTTCACACATGTTGCCACTTGTATCTATGAGTAGTGAAACAAACATATGCATCTAACTAAACCATACGCACCATGTAATTCGCACATTCATTGCAAACTACTTTGTCGACCTATACATGGTCCATTACGACAACTATTTACAATAACGTATCTTTACTACTTAACACAAGGAGTTTGTGATAGTGGTTCATCTGCCCCCTCCAAACCCCCTTTGCACCTTCCTAAAAAAGTTCTACGTACACACAAACAAATCATAATATGATCTTTTATTGCGTATCAAAGCACATATTTTAAACTAGTTTGCATGGGTATTAACCTAATTACAAAAAATTAAATTTGTTGCATGACGTTGCCGCACCGGTGCTGCAAACGAGTGCCCTGAACCCCGAGCCTTCCCCCAGCTAGGGGGTGGATATCGAGCCAAGTCGTCTTATCGAGCTTTTTCCAAAATTAGATTATTTAATATTATTTTACGTATATTTTGATAGTATTTTTAGAAACAAACTAATGAGCCAAGCTAGAGCAAAATTCAAATTAACGAGTATAATTAAAACAATTTTGAACCGAGCAAATAAGGCCCATGTAACTTTTTTTTTTGCCACACCTACCCCGGACCTTTGCCCTGCTTGCCCAGCCGGCTTGCTGCCAAGTCGGTGCAGCTCGGCAGTGCCTACCGAGGAGGGGTGGCTCGGCAGTGCCCAGGCCCACCCAGCTACCGCGCCGTACATTTGGCTACCGTGCTCAGCCGGCCTGCCGCGCGAGCCACCTCCTGTCGAGCTATCCTAGCACGATATATGACATGTGTCGTCTAACTCGTCTTCCAAGCTCGAGGAGGCTATATTACAAAAACAATTGTTAGGGGGCCAAAATTATATATAAAAAATATGGCATCGGTGCTAGATACGGGAACAATTGTGTAATAATAGTAGACTAGCAGCAGTATGTTGCTATCTGAGTATCTTGTGTTTAACCTGAACGGGGCCAAGGGCGTGCAGTGCCTGCATGTAAACATGCAAGCGCGCGGGACATGCTCACGTGTGGCTCTGCCAATTTCCTGCATGCCTGCACTGACCACACCGTCACACGTGTGCATGAGATAGAAGAAGACCGGCAGAGATTTTTCTGTTAAGGAAAAAACGTCGAAACTAAACTTGTGGCAAGTATAATTTGAGGTAGCTACGTAATCGCCAACTAGTTGCAGAAACTCAACTAAGTATTGTAGCTAACACTGGTGCTGCTCATTTGCTGGCAAGAAGGCCGGAATCACGCGTGTTCGACAATGTCAAAGCCCAAAAGGTATCGCTGCATGCTCATGGCCTCATATGTGTGGCATATTTTCGATGACATAGATTGAGCATGCATGGTTTATATCTGTTCTGGGCTTTGCTTATTAATCAGCAGACGTCTGATCATGTTTTTAAAAAAGTAGCTAGGTCGAATCTTGGAGAGTTGGAGGTGTATATGATTTAGCTAGAATGCTGATGTTTATGAACAAAAGTTTGACCTTATCTCTGAAAAATCAAGTCAGACAACCCGATGTATATGCTCTCTATAACTTGATCTTGCATTCTTGCCTAAACGGAAGGTTCTTCGTGAGGGATGCAAGAGTGGCTCAAACCATTTACGCATTAATTTCATCTTATCAATGATCTATTTTGTATACACGGACTTTACATTAGAAGCATAATGAATGGTGGATAAATGCTACTTATCTCTTTGTTTATTTTGAGATTAGTGCTACGTACTCTTGTTAGAGAGGAAAGTATAGAAGCACTACTCATACAACAAATGAACTAAGGTCAGACTGACCCGACCCACTTGCGTCCTAGCTCTAGCTATAAGTGCATACGTGCTCCCTGGCAAGGATATGGTTCGGCGCTGCGGAGTAGGCGAGGAGAGCGGGGAGTCGGCCGAGAGGAACTGGGGCAACACCAGGCGGCCTGGGCTGGGCCAGTTGGTAGCAATCAAGATTGTTAGAATCATAATATCAGGTAAGATCGTTTTTTATCTAATAGAATCATATCGAAGAATTATAATTCTATCAAAATTTTAAAAATTATATATTTTATATAAAAATTAAATTATATTTTTAAATATGCAAATCTATAGTAGATTTTTTGAATTTAATTTTGTAAATTATATTAGTAAATTATTTGTAAATATGCAAGTCTATAGTAGATTTGTTTAATATAGATTTTTTTGTCTATATTAGTAATTTTGTAAATTATATTTTTAAATATGCAAGTCTAGGAATCATGTTCCTTTTCATATGTTTTGGTATTCGTCATTTCATATGAAAGAGCTTTGCAATCTTCACTGTTATGTAGTAGCCAAAGAGTCATCGTACAAGATGTGCATGAAGGCCAGTCTGTAGACAGTGTGGTCACTATTCAGGTTAGCACAGAACTTAAGTACCATAATTGAGTAGATATTTCCACTTTTCTAACCAGACTATACTTTTTCAGGGACTGACACCAACTAGGTATTTGTATGCTATTGGCGAGGATGGCAAAAGTTATGAGCTTCACCTTGATGCCAACACGTGATGCGCATTCGCTATCCATCGCTATTCTCATTTGTCACCCTAATGCTTCTCTCCAGACATGTCTGTAAAGAATGCAATGGTCTATCAGATATCATTTTGGTCAATAAATCTGACACAATTTCCTGCACTGCAGCTTTGATTTTTTTCGAAGTATTGGTGAGGAGGAAGATGGAAGCATACAGAGATAGGTAGTGAATTAGTAGAACACGTTGTACAAGGGGATGGAAGGAAGTTAAGAATTCCAAACAAATTATGAATGACATGAAAAGATGCTTAAAACATCAGCACAATCACCTGCATTCCAGTGTATGCTTTAAAATATAAGGAATGTTCTTCAAAAAAAATCAAAGTTATCTTCTCACGACAGGTTTGAATAACTTTTTTGAGATTCGGCCCCGCTCGTTTCGGCTTTTTTTCGGCTTCTGCTTTTTATTACTATTCAGTATTTCGTCTTTTTCTGAATTTTTTTATATATTTTAGGCTTTTTGTATTTTCTTTTTTTTCCCGTGTTCCTTTGTATTGTCCCTAATGGGTTAACATGTTTTTTTCTATTTTTACATTTTTTTTAAAATTAATTATGCCTAAAAAGCCAAATCAGCTATAGTAAAAAAGCCTGCTACAGTGAAATTTCAACCAAAAATCAGAAACCATCACTAAAACGAGCGCCCCCTAACTCATTGTATACTGACAATATCAGAGGTTGATTCCGCTTCTGGTTTGCTACTGCTATTTGGATTCCACGGAAGATAAACCAGGAGTCAAGTCCAGAGGCTGAAACACCGGAATGAGTTTCGGCTACGTTCCAAATAGTTTTTGATTTTTAGCTTTTAAAAACCGGCTTTTAAATGGAATAGCTTCTCAAGGTGGTTTTTACAAACCGTTTGTAGGGGTCACTGTAAAAACCGTTTTGAATAAAGTAGTTTCTCAACGCAAATATCTCTTACACCTCGCTCAGAATGGCTTTTGCCATCGCCAGCGTTGGGCGTTGAGCGACGGTTTTACTGTAGCGCGCACTGTAGCGCTACAGTAAAAAAATTTTTTGTTTGTTTTTGTTTTTTTTCTCGTATTTCTCTGCATCGTCCACTCTATATTAACGTGTCGTTTTTATTTTTATATTTTTTAAAAATTTAATTATACTCAATAAACCAACTCAGCTACAGTAAAAAATAAGCCAGCTACAGTGTTTTTTCAGTAAAAGCCAAAAGCCATCGCTATTCCGAACGCCCCCTTACTCAATATCCCTCGCAATTAGCAAAAAGCTACAGTCAAATGACAAAAGGCACGGCACTTTTTGAATAGGACTGAAATGTCAGGTAGAATCTCAAGGACCAAAAAGGAGCTACTTGAAGGGGCGCTCGTTTTAGCGATGGTTTCTGTCTTTTAGTTGAAATTTCACTATAACTGACTTTTTTACTGTAGCTGATTTGGCCTTTTAGGCATAATTGATTTAAAAAATATAAAAATAGAAAAAACATGTTAGCCCATTAGAGACAATACAAAGGAACACGGGAAAAAAAGAAAATACAAAAAAGACTAAAATATCTAAAAAAATTTAGAAAATCATGAAATACTGAATAGTGAAAAAAAAGCAGAAATTAGAAGCAGAAGTCGAAAAAAAAACCGAAACGAGCGGGGCCGTACGAGAAGGGCAGGAAATCATGAAACATTTCTGCTGCTATTCGTAACTCCGATGAAAATGACAGCCGTATGGAGTTATTTGTATACTTGTATTGCAACATGCTCTGCTGTACTATTTATTTAGCCGGCCGAGTTTGTAAACTAACTGTAACCTTCAGTACAGTTCATGTGGATGTTGAAATAAGAGCAAGATCTGAACTTTCCATACTGCTGAGCTAATCTTCGTTATGTGATCTCTTCCGGTTTCCTCTGGTCGAAAACAAGATTCAGGTATTTATAAGTCCATCAGACCAATCCATGTTTTACGGTAAAAGTGACACTTTTCGATCTGCATTCATTCTGATTAAGAATCGAGAGAGAGAGAGAGAGAGAGAGAGAGAGATCACAATTGGTCGGCTTCATCTCGCTGTATAAACACTAAAAACAGCATAGGCAGCTCATCGGATTAGATGCTTGTGTCCAAGTGTCATGGATGACGTTCCTCGTAATCAATCGGCAGTCTGCAACCTTTCTTGCTCGTGGACTACGATTATCGACACAAACAGGAATACACAATTTGCTCTCACACGACATCCCTGAACAAGCCTTTTTAATATTTTCTTGCTGAGGTTGCCCATCTTGGCTGCGCCTGCCGCACGAGTCCAAATCGACTCATCTGCTCCGGTCATCCTCCCCCTCTCCCCTTGTTTGCCGGGCGCGGACCCCTTCTTGGAAGCGCAATTCCTCAAGATCACCAAGGTGAGTTCCAATCTTGGCCTTCTACTGCTGAAAAGATTTTTTTTTTTTTTTGCTTTCTTAGACTGTTCTTGGAGGCTTCCCTTCAGTTTGGGAATCTCGCCTGCAAGTTTTGCTTTCTAATCCAATTCAGCAATTTCAGTATCCCAGGGCCAATGGCGGTGGATGATTCAGTTGTTTCTGCTCAGTGGCTGCATCAACACTTAGGGCAGCCTGATATTAAGGTGAAGAATTTGTCATCTACTTCGCGTTTTCCCTTTCAGTTCTGAAATACTTCCTTCTTTTCGCCAGCATTTTGGAAATAATAATCTGTTCTTGATTTCTTATCCATTTATCCCCATGTAAGTAGTATGTGGAGGACAGTTTAGTGATTATTAACAGAAGCAATTATGATTAGCTACCAATTTGATTTTACTCCCTTCCACACGGTGTATTCTTGTTGTTCCCAAAAGAATTAAAAGATTACAGAATGCTGTGTTTTTTAACATCCAACTACTCGGTTTAGGTATTGGATGCTTCCTGGTACATGCCACAAGAGAATAGGGATCCATGGCAAGAATACCAGGTTTCTGGATTGTTTATACTGTGCCTTGTTTCCCTTTTTGTGGTAATGTTCCCTCAGCTCAAGTATTCTGATATATTCAGGTGGCCCATATTCCTGGTGCACTGTTCTTCGACATAGATGGCATAGTTGATCGGACGACTGATGTGAGAAACGTTTCCAGATATTACTTACTTTATAATTTATATTATCGTTTGACTTGAGTAAATAAGCAGCAAGGACATCCTGGTGTTTTGGCAATTGACATAATCTTATTTGTACATCTCATGTATGCAAACTTTTCCACCAACAGATAATTTATTCTTCCAATTAATTTTTGCAAGTTGTATGTTAAAAAAATTTATTGCACAAAGCTTTTTTGTCTTTTGCTTTTTGAGGCATGTCTACAAATATAGATATGTGATATATCTTTACTGCATGCAATTTGTTTCAGTTGCCACACATGCTGCCATCAGAAGAGGCTTTTGCAGCAGCAGTTTCTGCGCTTGATATCAAAAACCATGATAAAGTTATTATTTATGACGGGAAGGGGTTCTTTAGTGCACCTCGTGTTTGGTGGTAAGCAGAACGTTTGCATTCAGTTTATGAAAATGATGAAATTGACTGGATGTTGTTAATACACAATGAAATTAGAGCTGTTGGTATATGACATGTTCAAATTTGATATTGATATACCAAGTGTTTTCTTGTTTTCTGTTAGTGAATGTAATCAATCTTTTGTACTCTTTTATTGTATCTCGCAATACAGGTTGATAGAGCTAATTACTTTTTCAGCCTAATGTTCTAATCTATGCCTTACTTCAAGAACTAAAGCTTTGATCATGCAATAAAAGCATGAAATTTACATGCAGTGAAAAGATATGGTACTATACCTTCATTGTTTCATTGTTTATCTATACCCAAATTCTTGAAGTATACCTGGCATACATGCCAGAGTGGCCATTCTCTGTTTTACTTAAGTAACATGCCCTACTTCTGACATGCACAAGATTATGATATTTATGCATACTTCATCAATTAATAGGATGTTCAGAGTTTTTGGACACAATGAAGTTTGGGTGTTAGATGGAGGTTTACCTCAGTGGCGAGCTTCTGGATTTGATCTCGGAAGCAAGTGCCTTGATGATGCAGTTCTGAAATCTAAAGCTGCTAATAGTGCTGTTGAAACAGTTTATAATGGTGAATTGGTAAGATAGCTGTAAAGATGGTCTACCTGTGCTTACTGCGAACTCGTTTTGCTCAGTCAGTAACCATGGTTTCATTCCTTGCAGGCAAGTGCTGTCACATTTCATACTGAATTTCAGCCTCAGCTATTCTGGACTCTAGAAAAGGCTAGCTCTTCTTTTTACCTAAAAACTGAAGTCTTCTATATTTATAGATACGGATGAATCTGATCATGAATGCATGTGCTGTTTTGGTTTCTACATTGCTCCCCCAACTCAGTGTTACTTGGATGTTCATATCTCATTATCTTAGTTTTAACCTCTTTGGAAAAGATCTTATCTTTAACAGGAAAAAGTATGAAGATGATTGACATAACTCGGTGAAACACATTGTAGTTGATGCCCATGTTGTGCTGAGCTGTTTGGTTCGTGTAACAGGTCAAACACAATGTAGCTGCTCAGGCTCACCAACTAGTTGATGCCCGATCAAAGGGCAGGTGATATCTCCTAACTTTTACTCGTTGATTACTCCAATTGCAAGAGCTGATTACAGAAGCTTTGGTAATAATTAAATGTAGCATGCAACATTCTTGCAACAAAGAAGTTTATGAACACAGTGTTTATGTTTCAAGCGAATATGATGATTTATCTCACCGTTTGAATGCATAGGGACTGCATTAAACAGGAATCTGTAGTGTTAGAAAAGGTTTTTGCCTTGGGAGGTGCTTCTATGTTTTCCTCAACAATGATTTGTATAATTTTTAAAGCATGATGAATAGTGGATAGAAGTTATTTACCTCTTTATTTGCTTTGAGATTAGTACTACTCTTGTTAAAGAGGAAAGCATTGAAGCACTGCTCTTTTGCCTTTTATCTATCTCTTAATTTTCAAAAATTAATGTAACTGATACATTCACTGCATGGCTATTTGATGCCATTTGTTGTTGTTAATCTTCTCCCCAAGGTACCTGCAGTTTCTTATTGTTGTGAAGAAAACCATTGACTTTTCATTCGCAGATTTGATGGTGTAGCACCAGAACCACGGGAAGGAGTAAGAAGTGGACATATACCGGGAACTAAATGTGTTCCATTCCCTGAGGTGGTTATAACGCAAATATGCATTGGCTAACCACAAATTGCTTAGAATTGACATCGTTGGTCTTGAACCAGATGTTTGATGATGCATCAATGCTTCTCCCTACCGATGAGCTGTGTAAAAAGTTTGAGCAAGCAGGTCTGAATTCTGTTTCGTCTCACTGTTCTAGTCTGACACTTGTAGTTTGGCCATGGCCTTTGCAACCAAAGAAACAAAGTAAACAACCTTTCCAATGTACACAAACCCGAAAAGCAGAACAACATCAATGGTTCAACTATGTAGATCTTCTGACCTAACAAAAAACTTCTTAGGAATATCATATATCTACATCAAGTATGAAAGTTTCACCAAGCCATAACAATAACAGCACCTGGTTCTTTGTTTCTTCAGGGATTTCCCTCGATCACCGCATTGTCGTCACTTGTGGATCTGGTGTTACTGCCTGCATACTTGCTCTGGTCTGGAAATCTTCCCTGCTCTTCTGGGATTGTGCCATGTGGTCGTAAAGCAGTCCCTAACAATCTCTCTTTACAGGGGCTCTATAGAATCGGGAAGCGTGATATTCCGGTTTATGATGGATCTTGGACAGAATGGGAAGCGCGGCCAGATACTGATTATCCAAAAGTTACTTGCACTGGTTCTTAAAACCACCAATTCTGAAGTGACGAATCCAGTTGAGTATCCTGTGGCATTCAGTTCAGATTGTCAGCAAAATAATAATTCTGTGTAACAAGCTTTGCACTTAAAATCGAGGTGAAGCTTATAGCGGAAAGAAACGTCCAAAATGCTTCAATGTTGTACTGTGACCAATTGCGATAATGACAGGAGTACAGAATTTCTTAGCATATTGTCAGAAACTCATAACCAAACCAAGGTTCGAAAAACCGGAACCGGGTTAAATCCCGGCTGCCGGGTGGTACCGGGAACCGGCCGGTTACCGGAAAACTCGGTTAAAAACCGGTTAAATTTTGGCAAATGAAAATTTTGAAGGGAGCGAGAGGGGACCGGTAACCGGTCGGAAACCGGAACGGGAGAGCACTGATTTGAGCATGCACACAGGATTTTCGGTTTTTAATGAGCATGCATGCATGCGGAAGGTTAAGAGGCATGCATGCGGAAGGTTAATGCGCATGCACGGGATTTTCGGTTTTTAATATGCATGCATGCGGAAGGTTAAGAGGCATGCATACGGAAGGTTAAGAGGCATGCACGGGATTTCTGATTTTTAATGCGCATGCACACAGATTTTTAATGCTGCATGTGATCTTTGAAGGTTAGCTCCAATGTCAGTAGTCAATAAATAGATTCTTAAGCATCCAAAGTAGCTACAATCCCCCTGGAACCCATTCAAACATCTACAAATTCAATTTTTTGAAATTTGAATCTCGATCGGTTTTTTTTCTCCCGGTCACCGCTGGTAAAACCGGTTACCGGCGGTAACCGGCCAGTTACCGCCGGGATTTGGAACCTTGAACCAAACTTAGGGTCTGTTTGGTACAGCTCCTGCTCCTAACTTCTCAATAGATTCTTATAGAGCTGTGCTAAATACCTAGATTCCCAAAATGATTAGATTCTACTTCTCACGAGAAATAGACTCCAAAATGAACTAGAAAAGAGAAGCAGCATTTTGGTAGATTCTCATGAGAAACTATCCACCTTATATCAAATCTACCCATTAAAATTCATAAAAATTACCCGTAAAATGCCACTCAACTACCCCTGCCTACGCCCCGCTGCCTCCCTCATTCTTCTCTCGCGCCCGCCTCCTTCCCCTCTCACGCCGCCGCCTCCCTCCCTCCCCTCTCGCGCCGCCGCCTCCCTCCTCGGCTGCCCCCGACGCCGCCCCGGCCTCCCCCGGCGCCGCCCTTTTTATGAATCTCCTTTTTTATGAATCTGAAGTCAATCTACTAGCCAAACGCTTTTCGGATGTAGCTTTAGATTCTCAAAGAAGTGGATTCTTACAGAATCTGAAGTAAAAGCTGAAAAATGAGAATCTAGAGTTCTACCAAACAGGCCCTTATAGTTGGCGAACTGAACGTTATTATTGAAGGAATTTCGACTTGAAAACAACTCTAAGCTTCTGAGTTGGTCTTGTTTCAGAGTTGCAAACTGTGTTGGCAATACAGATTATCGTGATCGCATAGCCTCCGAAGCTCTGCGACAGCGCAACCAAGCCACAACGAGTTCTACCCTGTAACATACGAGCAACTTGAGGGTCGATGCATCGAAATTCCACCTCACACACAACAATTTTCTTTTGTAGCTCAAGGAAACCAAACACGAAAAATGATTGCTTAGAATTGAGCGATTGAAACCAAAAAGAAACTAATTTTCGATCGTTAGACCACCTGTTGGTATTGTAAGAACTTTTAAGTTTCAATAAAATCCTTGAGTTTGTATAATATACTATTCTGTGAACAACTGGAATCCTGCACAGTTGAAGAATTTGTTTCGGGGACATTGGATTTAGGTCTAGTACCCCCACAGTACCTTCATTGTATTTTGCCTTCTTGCTATGCTTGTTTTTATTTAGTGAAATACATCACAGATACAACAATTTGTAAGATGGATGCAAACAGGTCATATAACTATAAATTTGGTCGTATATGTCACCGATTTTGTTTAAGTGATGCAACAAGGTACAAAAAAGACCCGATGGCATATCCAATACTAACGTGGTGCTCGGGATCGTCTGGTTCATGCATGCAATTGTTATTGTAAAAATTGCTAACAAAACATGATCACTTTGTTAAATAATTGCTTACAAAACAAGATCACTTCTAGTCAATGTTTTTAGCGAAGGTTGCCCATGTTGTCAAAAGCTATGCATCTTGGCTAGGTGTTGCTCATGAATTCATTTTATTAGTGCTTCTGAATGATTTTAACGTGAGCTTACCTGATTATTGAAATATCTAGCTTTTGTCAAAAAGTTGTAGTGAGAAGAACTTCCAGTAGAGTCGCCAATCTCTCAATGGATTCTAGTGAAGTTTCAACGATGTTCTACTGTCCTTCTATTGATTCCCCCACACCACCATCGCCCACATGGCATGTGCCCTCACCGCCACCACCCTTCGTGCCTCCCCACCTTGCCTGTCTTTAAGAGACCATACGGATAGGTCTAGGTCAATATGTAATGAACAATTAGCAACTGGGTTGAGTTGAATATAAGATTTTGCAAAAAGATTGTAATTTCCTAAAATTCAGGTTGTTGTCAGTCGTATCGGCCAAATGCTGACAGTACTATCGAGGCAGTAGTACCGACATGATGGCCATGGTACTACCACAAATACGGTTCGATCGGGAGATAGTTCATAGTAGCTATTTTTTAGAGAGGGCTGTTTTAGGTGTGTTCAAATCCGGTAGTACCAGATGGGATTCACAGAACTACCAAAGAAAACGATATGATCAAGCTTTGAATGACGGTACTACCAGGGCGGTATTTACCAGCATGATGCGAGCGGTCATACTAGCTACCCTGTTATCAAGGAATGTTTGAGGAGCGGTAGCACAAGCCATTGGTTAGCAATAGCGGTATGACCGATATGGGGTGTGCAGTCATGCCAGCTGAAGGCAATATGTTCTGAGATTGGGAATTGTGGGAGTTTTGATCAAGAGATGATAAGGGAACTCTGGTCTTGGTTGCATTGTATTACATGTTGTATGTTTATGCTAACGTGGGTCAAGTTGTAAAGAATTTATGTCCGAAAAATAATTTCTTGTTTTTTGGATGTGCAAGAAAGTTTGGAAGCAACTATAATCAATGACGAACGACCAGGACTAGGTTAGGTGGATTAAGGCCCAGAATGCTCAAGGAGGTCATGTAGAATAGTTGGGCTCAAGTATGGCATAGCAAAGCCAAAGGATGTGATTGAAGTGAAGTTCAAGCAATGGATTGAATCAAGTTAGTTTTATCGGTTCAAGAGAGACATGGTCTTATGGGAGCCAAAAACGGGAGAGATTTACCAATTGAGGAAAGTCATTGATCAACCTATATGTTTCATACATGATGGCTTACACGACAAGAAGACAGAATCAAGGGAAGGCTCCGGTAAGCTTTGTCAAGGGCATTGTGGGAAAATGCCAAATATTGAATTTGAGGTCTACTCCAAAACTGTGATGCTGGAAGATGCAAAAGAAGTGGTTTAGGGTCAGGTTAGAATCGTGTGTGGTGTGGATCAATCCCTAACATGTTAGCGGGTTGATCCTTGTAAGTGCTTTGAAAAACATACGCAAGTGTAAAACCTGGTATTGTGGGGTTGACTAGTTTTCCCAATTATTAGCATGTCTAGACCCACTAAGGGGAGCTGGATTAGCTACCTATTGAGAAGAGGAGACTAGGTAGGGCAAGGAAGCAATTAGGGTTAAGTTCTAGGTTTAGGTTTGTTCTTCCTCTTTCTCATGGTGTGAGTAGGAGTGGAACTTAGGGTCCTTTTATAACCAGCAAGCTATAAGAATCACTTATAACCCTCTCGTGGCCACGCCCGGACTACTCACTGTCATCACCGTCGATTGGAGAGAGTTAGGGCTCGTGAGGGGAGAAGATTGGAGTTCATGATCCGTGTGGCACTGGCATACTAGGGCTTTAGTGCTCGATTGCTGTGGACTAGCACAGTAGGCTTGGAGGGCCAAGCCTAATGGCCCACTAACATAGCAAGACCTTGGCCCAGAATGACTGAAACAATTGCCGTGTATATCCCCAGCCCTAGCACGCGGCCCAGCTGCCCAGGAGGAGATGTCGCCTTCAACCTCTAGCCGCCTAGACAAACAAGCCATGGCGGCCATAATCCTTTCTGATACTCATGGGGGTCTTCTAATGGCTCGCAAAATTGAAGCTCGGGCAAGTGCCCACCCTGTCCAAAGGGTTGGCTCCGTCACTGGCCCGAATGGCCGAAAGTCGGAGAACAAGGGCAGTCACCACCTACTGGTGGTGGTGAAGGACAGGAAAGATGGCTACCTGGTGTACGGGTCGCCGTCAACGACCTCTTCTCCGACCCCGACGAGCGCGGTGGAAGGAGCGTGACTGGAGCTGCCGCGAGCTGTACGTCGCCAAGCTCGGTGGCCTGCATCTGCGCGTGCGACCTCGAGGCCGATGTGGGAGGAGACTAGGCCGCACGGGTGTATAGACGAGGGCTAGACCATCAACCAGGACGGCAGCCTACCCCGCAAAGTTCTGCATCACCAGGGTCGTCGGCGTCAGCACGCTCTCCGCTTGGTGGCCGAGGAGGTGACGTGCTCTGGCAAGGACAACGGCGGCGGCGAGCTCCTGCTGGTGAAGGGCAGTATCCTCTGATACGTGACGTGATGTCCAGCCACGGTGGAAATCTTCAGCCTACCAAATAATTGCTGCATTGTTGCACCCGCCTTCCTACTCCACCCATGCATTTTTCTCATTTTTGTGTACGCGCATATTTAGTTAAGAGTATATTACAAAAAAAATGTGTACCTTTTATTATCATAGTTACAGAACCACATATTTCTTGGCTGGCACTTAACCCAAGTTTTATGGTCATATGATTTCACATGGAGGCCGGGGAGAGGCCACGTCAGACAACACATATTCGTGCTCGATCAAGGAAAAAACACAGGATACAAGCCGACTGAACATCCATCGATGCAGGTCTCATCTCGTTTTTGTAATCACAGGCGGCTTCTACCCAGATCAGGAAAATATTGGCAAAAACACATCAAAATTGCACTTCCAAACAGCAGGTGCTTGCACCCCCACAAAGGTCAAACAGAACACAAGGGGGGATATCGAGCTACACCAAAAAAAAAAATCATAAAATTAACAATGTGCCTATTGGGGATTTCATACATCTTTCAGGGTTTCAGGGTCTAGGCTGTCGAACAAAGCACAAGCAAATGGCGCAAGAACAAATGTCATGAATAACCGAACTACAATGATATGACAAACAAAATAAACAAAAATAGATCAAGACATCTCCCTGAATCGTGCAATGGCCTTCTTCTGGATGATGGTTTTGTAGCTATCCCCAGCTTGGGCCTCCAGCGACGGATCAGCTGCTTTCCGCTGTTTACTTCCAAGTCCAGCCTTCACGTCGACAGATTTAGCCTGGACTGGTTCCTTGATGCCACTACCATCCTTTCCCAGACCCTGAATATTTGCAAAGTAGTTGCAAGCAAAAGAAAATGCCAATATATACTCACGTCAGGAAGGATATACTAGTTATGCAGCTTCCATACTGTAGAAAATATCGGCAAACTGGTTCCTCTGCAGTCACAGTAACTTCTCATGCCTAACAAAACTGTTCATTCCCACTGGAGATTTTTCCCTCATAGTTTCTAATTTCTCCACAGTAATTTCAGACTTTTGCAAGTAGAGCCTAGGGATGCAAAGGAATCACATGAACTTATAATTTATTGGTCAAGATGGGATTTTTCACTAATTTAATTCAAAACAGGAGCCTACAAGACACACTCAAGATTTGACGCTCGATACTGACAACCTACTCACAATCTACTCAAGCTCCAAAACTGACAACAGTTAAGAGACAGGCCAATCGCGAGTTGCATGAAAATAAATTCAACATTTATAAGAAACAATTGTACTTAACCAGTTTCAGTTATACTGCAAAACAAAATGCCCAAAATAAACTTCGTTGCAACCACCCAAAAAAACAAGGGGGCATGGAACTCCTGATCAAATGCAGGCAACAGTAAATGCTAATAGGAAAAGTAAAATTGCCACTAAGAGCCTAAGACATCCAGGAGGAAAACTGTGGTAAGAGGAACTTACTAGTCCTTCCTGCCAACCCATGTTGCGTAGAATACGATTGCCCACATTCGTTTCATCTATCACTCTGTCACAAGTGATCACCTCATAATTTTCAGTATTGCCAATTTCACCACTAGAACGTTCACCCACCCCTGGAGGAAATGGCATTGATCCTATCTCACTTGAACCCTTTCGAGATGCGTCACCAGCTTGACAACAAGGAATTTCCAAAAAATCAATACAAATCTTGAAGAAACAAAATGGAAACATTAGCCCTATAATGTATAATTTTGTGTGTAGGGGTAATATAATATCAGTAGGGGTAATCAAAATAATCCCCCCACACACACACCCCAAGTTGAGCCTATATCACACAAGAATAGAAAACTGAATATACTGTCTGCAAAACTGCTAAATGAGAATTGCAAAATCTTCACAGAAAACTATGTTGTTGGATGGATAGTAACATCTCGTGCCCAAGAAATGTGCCTAGCAAAAAAATTGACAGAGCAGTTTGTACATGGTGGTGTGACAAGTTAAGAAAGTGCATTCTTACTTGAATCCAGTCCAACATCATCATTGCCAAGTGACGAAGATGATCCATATAGACTTCGTCTTTCTGCAGCCCGATCTCTGTACTGGGATTGCCCTGGTGCCTCAGAAAACCGACGTTTAGCACTCCCAGAAACTCCAGATGGACCGAACGAGACTACGGGAGATAAATATGTTTTGAAGGGTCCAGAAGCAGCAGGAGCCTCGGCATTTGTCGTTAAACCACTTGTGCTTGTGGTTATAGTGGAGGAAGAATGAGTGCTACCAGCATCAGATGATGCATGAAATGTAGTATCTGACTTGATTACTCCTCTACCAGAACCTCTTATGACACCCATAATAGTAGTTCCTAGACTGTTACTGACAGGGCTAGGCTTTATGTCAGAATCCAGCATTTTGGTAGCTGCAGTTCCTTGGCCAAGAGAATTACAGCTAGCAGCTGAGTTCATATCCCTAGCATTTCCAGAATCAGAATTAGGCTTGCCTCTCAATAAGAATCCAGTTCCACTGTGTGAACTGTTAAATTTATCATCAACAGAGCTGGACGGTTCCTTGTCATCAAGGACAATACGTGCAGCCTGGCCTTCTTGATTCCTTTGCTTCCACATAGCTAGGACATTGTTCATCTTCTTCTTATTAGCTAAAAGATTGCCTTTTGAGGCCAACTTAATCTCTTTAGCCTTCTCCTTTTCTTTCTTTTCAGCAGCTAGCGCTGCATTGGCAGCAGCTTGAACAGCCTCAGGTAGTGAAGTCTTCTCACTTTGTTTAATTGTGGCAGCAGGTGCAGAAATCACTACCTTTTTACCACTATTTCTTTCTGAGATCTTCGTACTTTCATTTGCAATGCCCCTAGCTGCCTTACTGTTGCTCTGTTCATTACAAGGGACATACTGCTGAGTTTGTTGATCATACGAGTACCAAACTCCAGAATTACCATCATAGTAAAGGCCTGCAACGAATACAAGGTATAAATTAAGTCACAAATGAAACACATGCCCAAAAGCAAAGGTTGTAACAGAACTCTTTCAGATGGAAGGCGTTCCTAAATTAAATACGGTCGGGTCCAAGAAAATTGCCACAGTAGACTTTCAAACTTACCAGAATTTCCATCATAATAGAATCCAGAGGCAGAATCATAGTAATAACCGGATTTTTCATCCCAAACAAATCCTGACTGGGGAGCTGAAACATCTTGCTGAGATTCTGAATTGCTATTCAGTTTGTCATCAGGATTGTACTCTTTGGGGGCCCAACCTACAGCATCATACTGGTCCAAAATGTAAAGGGAGTAAAACAATGAGCACCATGTGTACAAGCTGCCTAAATTATATGCTACAATGTAACATGAGAATATGAAAAAAAACTACTAATTAACAACAAAAGCAATAACCACTTAGATATAAGGCACTACGAATATCATGATAGGGGCCATAACGAACCTGCTGAGCAAATGATGCAGCTTCAATGGCAGCTGCAGCAAGGCTATTTGACTGTGAAGCCCCCGATGCAGGTCCATGTGTACTTTTAGCATAGGCTACACGTAAAACTTGACCATTTTTCTCAAGTGTAATCCCATTTGTAGCTTCAAGAGCCTTCGTAGCATCTTCCACCTATCAAAATTGGATGTAGAAAAATATCATGAACTGACGTCAAAGAAAAGATCAAGTTTGTTATCCACCACTACTTACTGAATGAAAATGGACGAAGGCAAAACCTCTGGACACATGAGTAAACTTATCCCGAACCAGGCGAATATCCTGCAGAGAAATGACATGTAATTATCTCAACAAAGGAAACAACCCTAATAGCAAGAGCCACTCGCTTCTTGCCCACCTTTATAGGTGCATGCTTAGCAAATTCATATCGAAGCATTTCCTCATCAGCATTTTCATCCAGACCACGAACAACTAATACATGAGTTGGGCCTGCAAATGACAGCATCTAATGAGGCAAACCTCTGCATATTTTACATAATTCCACAATAAAAGCACAGAACTTGCCTAGCTCAGCTCCCCTTTTTCCAAACAGTGAAGTGGAACTTGTTGCATCAGCTGGTAGAGCATCCTCAGTACGTGGCTCATTGCACTATAAGAATACAAGTACCGATGCAATTAACCAGAAAAGTTCAAGAGCACAACAACTACACTTACAGTTAGTTATCCCAGAACTGCTATTTGTTAGCCCTTATCATATATTAAGGTAGCATGCAACAGGAGTTACTCTCCAAAGTCACTCAGGTAGGCAGAGGTCGGAGGTATTTCAATTTACATTTTAAAAATAACTTTAAGAACTATATCTCAAATGAATCTTACAACAAAAAAACAGTCCGACAACAGTAATTTGCACTATACGACATAAGTATACCTGAAAACAGGAGGTTCTGCGGGCAAAGTTCATACATTCACATATAGTACATATCCAATCACATGGTGCGGCAACAGTCCTGTGCCCATATGGAGACCGTGTAAAATTGTCTTGTCCAAGAGAAGGCCCACTGAACGCACCAGTTGCTTTACTACTGCAATAAAGACGGTTGCCAGAAATTATTACAGTGGAAGTACTTGATATAAGTCCATGACCAATCAAACAGTTAAATGCAAGCAATACAAAGAATATAATGATATGACTGCAAAAAAACTTTGTATGAGAGATTACAGCTACTCGAAAAGGGCCCATTCAAGCACAAGTAGGTTCAAGTTATTGCTTTACTCAATTTCATCAATGTGCCTTTCTGCAATAATGACCTTAATGCATAGTAATACACAATAGATAAAATACAAGACAAGAATAGCATCCAAAAAAGATGTACAAGTAACTGGAAAAGATTCTACTGTGTCAGTGTTTAACATACTAAAAGTAGATTAACTGTTTTGCAAGACAGGCTTGTTGCCATACTAACATATCCACATGCTTACATAACAACGTAATCTCACTTTAACCCAGCCTCATAAAATCCTTTATTTTGAGTTCATTATTGACTGAACTCTATCTAAATTTTGCTTCAATCAAATCCCTTTCTGTCACATTCTATCAAATTAACTAGATATTACTGCATCCTGTCTGGTCTATGTCATATGCTTTGTGGATCAGTACTCAAAAAGCACACATACCTGTACTCAAATAATATCTTCCTACCATCAACTACGAGGCCATTGTACCCAGTACCTTCCATCATTCTGCAGGCAGCTTCCTGTGGAGTACATACAACTTTGTGAGCATAATAGTACATGACAGTCTGAATGGGTAATGTAGTAACACTTGTAAGGTTAGTACCACAGTAGGAAAGTCAATAAAAGCAAACCCCCGAGACAAGCCAGAGGTTCGTTCCTTGATTACGCGCACACTACGAAGAGGGCCCCACTCAGCCTAAAAGAGACCAGACCCCAAATGATTAAAACGAACCAGACAATACACTTTCAACCAGTTTAACAGTTCATGAAGAGGAACTTGTACAAGAATCTGATATAGGTCATCTTCATTAGTTCTCTGGGACAGACCCTTAACAACGACAGTGGCAGATGGGGCCTACAAGCATGAATGCAAATGTCATAGTCTTCGTAAGTTCAAAACACATTTTACCAAGCATGCATGTATTTACAAATAAAAGTATGGCCATACCACTGAATCACCATGCCTTCTTTCATCCCAGTCATATTCTCTTCTTTTGTCAAAGCGATTATCATCATAAAAGCCATCTTTTTTGTTCCGATCACGACTTTTGCCACGAGGAGATCTTGATCTAGACCGAGATCTTGATCGGTCATCACGCCCACGTGATTGAGAGCAGCTGTGGCGCTTGTATGGATTTTCATCTCTTTCACGACTTAACCCTCTTCTTTCATATTCACTCTCACATGAATCATGCCTTCTCCAGCTACTATCTCTCTTGCCTCTCTCATAGTCCAAATCGTAGCTGTAACGCCCATATTCACGATCTCTCTCATAGCTGTCCTCTCTGCTTTCGTGAGCACTGCGGTACCGGTCTTCGAACTCACCATGAAACTCCGCACGGTCTCTGCTTCCAATCCTTTTGTTCCTATCAACACCAAAATCACGGTAACTACCAGATTCATAGTGGTTGTCAGCAGCACAATAATTATCACAGAGTCTATCAACTCCTCTGTATGAATCAAATTCATGATGCTTTCCATCATTGTGATAATCGGTGTCATGCCTTCTGTAATCTCTGGCAGATGCATGTTGCTCATCATGATTTCTTCGATGCTGAGACCACATGGTGCCAACATAGGGTGGTTGTGGATACATATTTCTATCACGTACATCCTGACAGAATGCACCCCTTCCATACGAATGTGTAGGAAAGCCTTCATCAACAAATCTCCTACCGTCATAGGATCCACCAGCCCTGCAAATTGAGTTAGTTGTGGAAAATACGGTAACATGACAAAGCACTTCAAAGTGAAAATGCATATCACAAATGGAAAACATTTACAGTTACACCCCAACAAAATATAGCTGGGTTCACTTCAGAAATAAATTGAAGTATTGAACGAAATTAAAGATGAATACACACATTTTACAGAAAATAATGGACGCAAATACCATAGCTAACATAGCACCAGAATAGCTTATTGACTTACCTAAAATCTGGCTCATTGATGACACCATACCCATCCGGTGCCTGTAGATTCAACAGAATAAGTTGAGTCAGCAACAAAGTCTACATAACAGGCAGGTAAATCCATTCCATTTAAGCAATGGCCGCTTCTTGAACTTCTTTGCAGCAGAATGCTTGTTACACGGAGGTCAACCACATGGCCAGTAAATCTGTTATTTTCGTCATCCTTGGTAGTTAATAAAGGAAAAGGCTGCAATTACACTGTTGCTCTCCCGTCCATGCTGTGGAGCATAACGCCCATGATCCATTTCCAAAATTCAGCACCAGTGTTATCCTGCAAGGTTCTTGGTGATCTTTCAAACTTTTGGGTGTAGATTTTCTGAGTGTATCCTGTAAGAGACGCATGATATCACACAGTTAAGCAAGTGCCAACAAGGAAACCATCATATGGCCACCCTCTTTACTGGAACTTTAGAATGAAACAGAAGTGCTAAAACCATCTTAGGTTCCAGCTGTTTAATCAAACCAACAAACATCCATTGCTGCCACATGTACCAACTATCCCCAAAATCCCACTGCCATCGAAATCAATTAACCATTTCTCAACTTACTTCTTATGGCACTAAACTTTTAATAACCATACAATATTGAGGCCCTTTTGGAGTGCAGGAATTTCTTCAAGATTCCCAGGAAATTCCTACATTCCAAACAGCACCTAAGTATAGGTCGAAAATGTTTTGAGGGGAAAAACAAATTGCATCTTGCGACTCCAAAGTCCAGACTCCAGAGCATGAAGTGAGCAGTATCACTATAACAAGGGCAAGCTCACTGGTAATGGTACTTATCAGGCAGGGTATTAATTTATAAGAATAAGGCTACACACATGAATGTTTGGATTAGAAAACATGCAAGCTTATGGCTGGGTCCCACAGAACACTAAGCCTATCAGCAACCGTGTGCAAAAAAGAAAGACAGGATCTGCTTCTACGCCTTTCCTATTAGAAATATTGAGGATTTAAGACACCTATGGATTTAGAAAAAAGCATGGCTAAACGAATAGCTGAGATTGCACTGGTTTTTAGTTTCCCTTGTTAAGTATAATTACAGTAAATCCCTTTAAAACATGCATTAGGATAACAAACCAAATGCATAGCCTTCAATGAAAGGGTCCTTCGTATCACTACCATGTCCTTGGATGTAGCTTCCTACCAAGCAACAGATGAGAACACTAGAAGATCCATCTGCAGTCAACCCTCCTGCTAGAATCGTTCCTTAATGCTAAAGTGAGTATAAAGTAAACATATGCACACTGAATGCCCATACCATGTGGTTCGGTTCACATCGAGCCTTAACAAAAATTGAGCATCTGAGTTCTGAGTTTGAGAGTAAAAATTATGATACAAGTCATTCAATCCACATATAAGCAAGCAGCACATACCAAAATCATGCACATAGTAGTAAGCGCGATTGTCCAATCTAGTCTAGCCCGCAGAAACGGCATGTACGGCGACAACCTAAACCCCGCAACAGCGGTGAAATTGAAGCGCCACAAGAGCGCGTCCCAGGAGGAGTAACAACAATCCATGGGAGACCCTAATACACGCCCAAGTTTACCTCTTGGTTCCGCGGCGGCGCAGGGAGGGAGGGATCGGTGACGGCGACGAGAGCAGCCGCGCCAGGGCACCGGTGCGAATTGCGATCTGCGAGAGGGGATTGAGGCGGATGGAATCGATTTGGTGGAGGTGGAGGCGGACGCGGACGTGGTAGAGCCGTAGAGGGATCGTGCTGTGCTGTCAGGGTTTCGGTTGCGATTTTCTTTCCTTGGTCGGTAATTCTGTCGGAGATGGGAATTGGCCCACACAATATCGGCCCAGAATTCTTTCCTTGCTGGGCTCTAATTTGCTCGAATACGCGCGCGTTGCCCTCAAGTATTTTCTTCTTCTTCCTCCTCCTCCTCGAGCATTTTTTTCTAGTACTCGTATTTTTTTGGGCTTACTCGTATTACTCCCTCTGTCTTTATAAGATATATTTTTGAATAGACTTATTCATAAATATATAACATACTTTTTACCGCTAATAAATATATAGTTTTATTTATTATTATCTGCATACATATATTAAATATAGAGCTTAGGAATAATAATTAAGAATAATTTAGTCATATTTATTATTTTTTATCTATATATTAAGAACAAATACGTCTTATAAATTTGAACGGAAGGTACTAAACTTCTACTTGTATTACTAGTGCTAGTTTTGCACTTCGCTGTCCAAAAATTGAAGCTCCAGTCTTCTGCGGGTTTGCTATTCGGAAGATGTCTGATTTGTAGTTAAGCAGATTTTTCTTGGTCTTTGAGCTATTTTCGGAGATGTCTGATTTGTAGTTAACTCTAAGTATATTTTCTTGGCCCTGAGTTAGCTTCGAGATGTGTTTACGATTCTAAGTTGACCTAGTGGTTAAAAAATATGACTCTAGAAACGCTTGCAGACGGGACATTATTTTCAGCCTTCCATTCCGTTTTTCTACGCGCTTTGTAGAAGATGGTGGTGCTGTACGTACACACTGTCGGTCGACGTCGCATTGAAATACGTATACGACAGAAGGAGACGCACAGCCGGGTCATCTCAAACTTTAATTTCATAATTGACGCTACTGCTGTACACTGGAACGACCGACAGAAGACACGTATGCGCCAGTGCCAGCAAAATGAACCGCGGGCTTCCACTCCGCATTAACGAACATATTGCTATCAATCTCACTCTGACGAAGATCGATCGAGCGGATCTTCTAGAACATTGATGCGACTGCAAGAAAGGTCTGCTCCGCTTGTTTTGATTTAGTTTTTGGTTTATAGTTCGCTATTTCTAAATTTCGATATAGTTTTTGGTTTACAGCACAAAAATAAGGGTCTGTTCTTTTTGTCTGCGGCTGATAGTTTTTGGCTGCGGTTGATGGTTTTTTGGCTGTTTGCGACAGAAATTACGGAAAGAGAGATACTCACTTGCAATTTTTGATAATACAGATATTAATTTTTTAACGTGTACTACAATTAACTTGTAGACCCTATTTTAAAAAAATACTCCGTTTACAAATTAGTTACTGTAGCAAAAGCTAAAAGCGACTTTTAGAAATCGCAAAGAAGAGGGCCTAAGTCATAAGCTAGTTTATTAAGCCAAACTGGATGACTTCTAAGTTGACTAAGGATTTGAACTCAGATCGACTAAATACAATCTTTGTGCCCTAGACAGGCTTTCCAGGAGAGTTTGTTTCTCACATTCATGCGACGTAGAAAACATAACAACCACATGAGAAAACTTGCGTAAGTGGAGGAGCATACACCGCTCGCTCGCTAGTTCATCCCTTCTAGAAACATGCTTGAGAAGTTTTCGCAGAGCTTGCTTGGATAACAATATATACCAACATTGTCTCTGCACAGAACGTAGAGTGGGTTCTTTTAAACTATGATTTATGATTTATATTTTAAATTTTGAAATTTTGGTTGTTCGTGAGAGGTAGTATATAGAAAAAAATAGTTGTATACAATTTTGGCTAGTACAGTTGAACTCAGTACACTTTTTACTATAATTTTTATGTTAACCCCTCCTTAAAAAACACACCATTTAAAAACTAATTACTGTAGTACAAGGCATAAGCCACGAGCCATAAGTCCAACCGAACCAGGCCATGGGCTCAGTTTGGAACGCTAGATTTAATGAGAATTAAAAATATATAATTAATATTTTATTATTAATTATAGTGGTCATAGTATTTTGAGCTAAGGTCTACCGAGTATACTCTTGATCAGGAGATAAGTGTACTCAATTAGTAGTAGTTTTGACTAGAGACCACTCGAAAGCATCCACTAAATTGGCATGTGGGTCCTTTTGCCTGTGAAGACATTTTGGAATTTCCCTATTTGGCTTTTGGTTTTAAAGAAATTAGATGAGATAGAGAGCAGGGCCCACCTCGCATTGGCATAAGAAAAGAAGATAAGGAGAGGGAGTGTAGGATCGAATGGCAACAAAGTAGGGTAAATGATGCATAACAAAATTTTTTCCAAGTATTATCTAAATCTTTACTCTACTAGCTATTAAAGACTACAAAGATTATATTAAGTCACCACCAAAGAACTCACATAAGAATGGAAGCAAACCGAGATCAATTTTTAGAGCTGGTACTACCGCTGAATATATGCTAGTATGATCGGAGTGCCAGTACCATAGGTTAGAGGCCAGTACAACCGGTGATCGGTAGTATCACAGGCCAAGGAGTGGTATGACCGTTCCCCTATTCCCAAAATAGAAAATCAACTTGAATTCAAACCACTTTTGGCGCAACTCCAAAAATCCAAAGCTAAATGAGATAAAACTTTGCCCACACTTTGCTTAGTGTCTCAGAAACCAATTACATTCAAGGATCGCTTGAATTCATATCAAAGTTCAGACCTTTATCAAGAATTAGCAAAGTTGCACCAAAATCAAGCAGAAACCAAAAACTTAGGATATGATTTACTCGTGGATAGATGATGGCCAAGATGTCTAGATGTATTCTCATATATCGCAGCAAGCAAAAACTCCTAAAGATTCAAAGCAAAGACCTTAAAATCGAGATACTTCAAGATGAGGCCAAAACCATGTAAAATCAAGCAACTTTGAAAACGTGCAAGACTTAGTGCCTAGATGGATGGAGTATAATCTCTATGATTTATCTCCACCACTTATACATCCTTGCAACACAACAAGATCAAGAAAGGGAGAAAAGAGATCAAAAACAAGAACAATAGGAAATCAACCAAAACAAGAAAACACCATGAGAGATGAACAAAATTAAAGTATTACACCTTGAGAATAAATATTTTACAGTCACTACACCTGAAGTACAAGAGAGCATACCGCAACACTCACTCTTCTCAAACCCCAAACCTAGAATACAAGGTCGGAATGATGAATGGTTAACTTACAAGTTTCTGTCCCAATCTATTAAATAGATGAGCCAACTAGTCAATATATTATCCTAATGAATACTATCCACTAGCACATTTAGAGAGCAACCCGTTAACCCACATAATATGGATTTTACTCACACACACTTAACTCATGCAGGCTTTACAAAAGCACATTAGTCCGAATCCATTAAATCTTCATACTTTGATCTACTTGATCTTCTCAGCCTTACTTTGACCAAAACAGCTTTCCCAAGCACCACTCAAGACCCGTGAATTTCTAGTATTTGGCAAATTACCAAACTACCCTCGCCTTGACTCGGTTTTCAACTTTCATTGCAAGCAATCACCATGCTCGTCACGTATAAATGCACCAATGGCTTTCTACGCATGGGTAAGTCCCTCCTATTCTGGTTCCACTGGATCACATCTAACTTGGATTGATCAAGCCACTTGGTACAACTAATCGTTCAAACTTTTTCTTCAATATTTTTTGTTTTTCTCGTTCCATACTTAAGCTCAACCATTTCACCGGCATCCTTGACCGTTCTAGGGCTTGGCTCCTCTATGAGTGTAGCCTCGATCCTTGTCATGACTATGGTCCACTCCAAAGCTTTCTGGACATCCAAAAATAAATAAATTGTTTCTGTGTATAAATTCTTCACAACTTGACCCGCGTTAGGCAAAACATGCATCATGCATTAATGCACTGATGAAACATATTTCAAATTAACCCAAGACCAGATTTCTAAAATCACAAAAATCAAATTTTAGGACCAGTCTGACCGCCAACCAGAGGCCGGTCATACCGGTCACACTAAGCGCAAAACAACCTGCTATAGAAAATTATAACTGGTAACAAAACAGCAGTCATAACGGTCAACAGTCTGACCGCAGTAGTCATACAGCCCGGTGTGGTCTGACCGGCAACAAGACAACAGTCACACCTGTTAGTCTGACAACAAACTTCATAAAAATTCAAAATTCAAATTTTCACACCATAAACTTACCAATAATTCATTACAATACTATCCTGGATATTCTTACGTGGTCTTTCAATGAGGTGGTGTAACATCATGTTTTTAGATTTTATTTGAAGCTTTTAAAAGAAAATTCATCATTTGGATTTTTTTCGATTTAATACAAGCTTATATTAAATTTTTAATAATTAAAAGGATTTAATATAACTAATATAAACATTAACATTCACTAAAAAAATTTTATTTGGATCCTTGTCTCTCAAGGAATTTTTTGGATTTTTTTGTGATTTTTTTGGATTTATTTGTTATTTTCTAGAGCTCTTTTAATTTTATTAGAATTGCTGAAAATAAGAAAAACATCAAAAAATCCAAAAACAGTAATGGGCCAAGCCCATTACTATTCATTTCGACCCATTGAGCCTTAGCTGCCTGTTTTCCTTCTAGCCACGTGTCACCCATTCGGGTGTCCCCCGAAGAAAGCCGCCGGATCTCAACCAACGACACGTGTCATCCATCAGGGAGGCGTGCGCTGTTTATTTGTGCGGTCTGCCCTCAGTCGTCCATTGTTCTCCTGAGCCACACATCGTCCATCCAGTGGCTCTAGCACTGTTTGTCTTCCTCACGGGAGGCCGCCACCGCCATCTGCGCTCATCCTACCTCGATGTCTGTGCCTAACGAGTTAGACTCGATGTCCGTGCCATAAAAGCAGTCGCTGCCCTCGTTCTCTGCACTCTGCCGCTATCCCATCTTCGGTCAGTTCGATCGTCCCTAACCTTCCGATCATCATCAGACTGTCCGATCATCGTCACTCTTCGGCCTTGTCTGAACATCCTCACCCTTTGGACTGTCCAATCATTATCGCGCCTGTCCTCAGCCGTCCGAGAGTCATTCCCTTTGGACCATCCGAACATTGTGACCTCTTCGGACCATCCGATCATTCCTTACGACTAGGATTCATCGTAACGTTCACTTGGTTAGATTGTCCTCGGCCGAGTTAGCTGTCGACTCACCGCCATCTTAGCCCTAAACCTACGAGGTTGCCACATGTTGTGCCACGCGGATGCCATGTCAGCGTCTTGTGTCATCTGCCACGTGTCGTGCCACGTCAGTCCTAATAGCCAGCTGTCAGCCACGTATCTGCCACGTCAGCCCTAGCCGCCACATCACCTCAACCATGCACAGTTTACTGTTCCATACGCTGAGTCCACTGTAGACTAGCCTTTTCATGCACCAAATCCACATCACTGTTACCTTTTTTAATATTTAGCATTTTATTTAGATTAAAATTTTCAAGAGCCTCTTTTCCTTCATCCTAACTCCGATTGATCTCGTTATTTTTTCTAAATTCATTTAAAATTCAGCTCTATATTTTAGTTCTAGTTTTAAAATTTTTGAAGTTTATTTGAATTTATTTTATACCTCATTCGTTTTCTCTCTTGTTAGATCGCGTCTTCGAAGGAACATAAGCACACCTAGAAGCAGTGGCGGACCGGCCAGGTGGGTCGGTGGGTGGCGCCACCTACCCCGTGGGAGGTGGGTACCCCATAGCCCCTACCTTTGGCTGGGGTGCCATGCCGCCGACGGCCACCGACTGTCCGGCACTCCGGCTGGGGCTGGGAGGTGAGGCCGTGAGCCCGTGACCCGTGAAGGCAAAACAAGGCAATGACAAACGGATAAGCGATAGAGTACCAATTTGGGCGGCACACCCAATAGCGGGAGGAGGCCGCGAGGCGCCGAGGCGAGTGGGCCGATCGGCGGCGGGCGGCCGAGGTGGGACTAGGGAGGCCGCCGGGCCGGAGGCGGGTGGGGCGGAAGCGGGCCGAGCGGGAGGAGGCGAGGCCGCCGCGGGTGGGCGGGGCGGGGTCGGAGGCGGAGGCCGGGAGGCCGGAGCGGCAGTGCGAGTGAGGCGAGAGGCGGGCCGAGGGTGAGGCCGGAGGCGGCACAGGCGTCGGCGGAGGTCTTTGGCGCCAGGTGGCGGAGAGTCTTCTTGCATCTTGCCTTTGCTTTTGAGGAGGAGGCGGTCCACAGGAGGAGGAGTGGAGGACTGTGTTGTGAGAGGGTGAGGCACTGAGGCAGTGTCTTTTGCTTTTGAGGCTTTGAGGGAGCCAGGGAGGGGACCGAGAGCAGGCACTGATCGAGAGTACTCTTTTGCCAGCGAGAGCACTGCCGACAGCCAAGAGAAGAGGACAACAGGTTGATTATATTATTAAAACAGTGTACCAGATTGAAATTTTCATAGGTATAATTCATTCTTTTTAATATCATATGAATTATGAAATATTAAGTTATTAACATAGATTCATTCTTTTTAATTTATGTAATTATGAATTGTGATTTATTATCATTTATGTAATTTAGTGTTATTTATTATCATTTATTGATTTATACAGTTGCAAGAAATGGAGAAACGAACATTGCATAAATATTTTTCATGCAATACAAGTGGTACTCCATATATTAATGAAAGTCAAGTAAAGAAGGCTCGGATGGATTTTAGTCCCGATGAAATCATCGCTGATCCAGCGAATCGTATACCTATTAATGAGTATGATAATGAAATTAGAGATCAACCATCACTATTTTCATGTTGAGATTTTCATTACTGCTATTGATACCATTACATCAGAGATGAACCATCGGTTTAATAAAGTTTCTTCAGAGTTATTGGTATGCATGTCTTGTCTTGATCCAAGAGGCTCTTCTCCAAGTTTGATGTAGATAAGCTTGTTCGACTTGCTGAGATTTATGCTGATGACTTTGACATAGCTGACCGTTTGTTGTTAAGAAATCAGCTTCAAACATTTGTTCTCAATGTCAAGAGAAGTGTAGAATTCCATGGATGTGGTGATATTGCAAAGTTAGCTCAAAAGATGGTTGAAACAGGAAAAAATAGAACATTCCCATTGGTCTATCGCCTCATTGAGCTAACATTGATCCTTCCATGCAACGGCATCTGTTGAAAGAGTCTTCTCGGCAATGAATATTATCAAAACAGATTTGCGCAATAGAGTAGCGGATGAGTGGTTCGATGACTTGATGATATGTTACCTTTGGCGAGAGATTTTAGAAACCTTGATGATGATAGAATTAGAAAATGCTTTCAAAGCATGAAATCTCGAAGAATACTATTGCCTCGTACTTGCACTACTACTACTCAATCCTAGTTACTGGTATGTTTCATCCTTTTTTCAATCTTTATAACTATTCACAAATCACAAATACAATTTCTGATTTCATCACTAAGTTTACTAATTTTGATGTGCAGATAACTGCTTACATATATTTATGGGTATTAGAAGGCACATTATCTATTATCAAGGTACAATCTTTGTTGTATTTTGTATTTTTACTATGTTCCTATTCTAATTATGTATGATTTTGGATTGCAAAATATAGTTCACTTTATATTTAGTGTGTTTATCTTTTATACATTATGTCCCGTTAGCCCCCCCTAAAATTTGGTTCTGGGTCCGCCACTGCCTAGAAGATCAAGAATTCGTAACTGAGCAAGTCCAAGGCAAGTCGTGTCCTTTTGATTTTGTTGAACCTAGTTTTTAATCTATTTATTTATTATTTTATGTAAAATTATCATGCATTGCTATTTTGTTGAACCTTTGTACTTGGTATTTACTGTCTAATTTGATTAATCCATCTCTTGATGATTTTGAATACCAAGTTATCATTATCATCATAAGATAAAAAATTATTTAGAGATACCATATTAGTTATCGTATGGGTTGTACGATCAATTTGCTTAGCTATGCTTATAGTTATATTGGACTTATCATCACATGTGATTAATTAATTAATTTAACTTAATAAGATGTTGAATCGTGTTTGTAGCGACAGTTATAAAATTTATGTACTATGATATTTGTGTGTCTATTGGTGTTGATTATATAAAATTGGTTTTTATTCGGACGAGTGATCGTGTAGAAAAGGAGAAAGTGTGGATTCACTTCAAGATATGTGGATGTCTCACCTGGGTAATATCTGATGACTTAACTTTATGCACCATTGATCTAAGCCTTATCGTACAAACCACATATCTAATATGGAATAGATTTGACTGATTAATTTATGATATTTTAATTTTAATCCCACTATTGTGATAAACATGATTGCTGATTTTCATGAGACGCAAAGGGGGTGTGATGCGAAACTCTAAAGGCCTTGTTGTGATTTCCCTTAGCACAGGGATGATCACATCATTTAGGTACAGTTGTGCAATCTCTATAGAGTGAAACTATTCGAATAGTCGTATCCTCGATTATGGAAAATGCTCAGTGATTTCATACGAAGCATAGATATTTCATAAAACTTGGTTGGGACAAATTGGAAAGTAAATGGTTAGCTCATTGGTGATTTAATTTGTGAATGGTTAGTTCACGAGTGGTTCATTGGGTGGACGGTTGATTCACTTATGGTTTATTTAATTTCTTTGGTTATTTATTTATTATCATTTTCTTTAAAGATCATTTTCAATATTTTTACTGTATTTACTTTAAATATCGTTTTCTGCAAAATAACCTTTCAGTCATCCATTGGTAAGCCGTATATATTATATTGCATCTTTGTTATAAATGACTTTGTTGAGTACCAATATACTCACAGTTTTATACCTACTGTTACTCAGTTGAATAAGAGGAACTATGTCGACAAGAGGTACCAGAAGCAGGATACTTCGACTACTTCGTGGATTAGGACTTTGCTTCCCAGTCGATTGTCTATGGGCATGTCGAGTGACTACCATGCTTAAATTTGTTTTTTTGCTGCTAGTTTCTTAAGCCCTCAGACTATTACCTTGTAAGATTGGCCATAAGGTCGCAACTTTTATAATTGTTAATATTTGAATTTTTCTCTTTATTAATCATGCATATGGTTGATATTATATATATATTTATACTGTATGGACTAACGTTATTCTAGACTAATGCAATATACACGGAGAGTTCAGATTTATATATTCGGGCCTTGACAGGTGGCCTCCAGTCGAGTCTCTCGCGGTGCTCAAGGCGAAATCGTGGGGATCGTCCCGATCCCCACTTCCTTAGGGATCTCAGGCGGCTGATGGCAAAGCCTTCTCACCTTACCTCTTCATACACCAGTTTGGGGTTCTTCTTCTCTTTACTTGAGCAGTTCTAATTGTGTTCTCCCTCATATTTCTTCTTTTTCACCATGAGCAAACCCTAGGGTATTGAGCTCTAGCGGCAATGGCCCAGTTCATTTCCTTGGCTCCAGCAACCCAAGGCCTTGTCCTCGGTAAGTAGTAGAGCTCAAATTAGCAAAATATCTAGTGGTTATCATTGTGATGATTGATTAAATTGGACCTATTGTGTCGAGGGGACCTTGTATCCAAAATACAAGAGCAACTGACATCTGATGGTCGGCTGCTCGGCTTACGTCCGGAACGGTCGCCGGGGTTTCGAGCAACCGGAAGGGACCTGCGTGTCGACGTGCCGGAGCGGCGGGGGGTCGTGGCACGACGCGCTACGTGTCCGAGTCGGGGGCCGCGCTCCTTCCAACCGGCCGAGGTAAAGTCACCGCCTTTTAGCGGGCGACAAAGCCGTAAAATCGGGCGGACTCCGGCGACGTACGTGGTCGGGAGGGAGAGGCTTTTCAACCCTTGTGTTGCGTGCACGGGCATCCATTCCAAAAAGCGGTGTCTGCCTGCCTGGTAGTACCGGCGATGATGCATTGCATTGCTTCCAATTCATATGAAAAGATGGCATTGCTACCAACCCTACTTGCCAGGTTTCATTTGTAGGTTGGGACACCATTTCACCTTGACCATGCTAGCTAGTCTGCCTATGCAGTACAGGATTGCACGCCCTCTCACATGTCGACTCGCCAGCATACATCACTGCTGTTTGGAACGTAGGATTCTAGTTTCACTTTTGTTTCTGGCTTCTGGAGCATATCAACTTTTACATTTTATTTTATTTTTGTTTTTAGGTTTTTTTGTATTTTTCTATTATTTTTTATATTATCTGTGATGATATATCTTTTACTTTTTAAACTTAATTACCCAGAAAAATTAACAACCTCTATAATATAATTTCAGTTGCCACAGTATTATTTTAGCACTACAGTGCTAGAAAAGCAAAAAAGCTATAAGACCGCAGGAGCACCGCTCATTTCTAGCGTCCTACAGTCCAAATGAGTCTTCAAATATGTGTGACTTTACTCGCGTACTGCAATAGAGATCACATGACTAGTTCTTGAGGAAGGGGCTGGATGGAGATATTTTTCCAGGGGAGACGTAACCTCATCAATAATCGTGCTTAACATACTCTATAAAACCACTATACACACACATATATATATAATATTTATTTATTTATATATGTTACGTGAGACACCTAAGTGTCTACATCAAGAAGCATCTCATACACGGATATAACATAAAAAATTTTAGAGTTTATAAATGAAAATATTTTATACTATTGATATATTTCTAGTAAATAAGTTTTAAACTTAGTTTAAACTAATTTGAACTACTTTTAAATTTAATTTGACTACATTGAGTATATACCATGAAACTAGCTTAAATTAAAGTTAGATTTAATTTTTTAGAGTTTGATATCTCAAATATATTTTTTATAGGTACGTAAAGATACCCACGTCAAACATTGTGAATCTCAAAATACATCAACAGGTATTGATTTGAGTGCCTAGATATAAGGTGCATAAAACACTTATGTGTATATATGTATACATATATTTGTATATACATATATATATATATATATACATAAAACACATATGTGTGTATATATGTATATACATGTACGTATGCACATACATATATATATATATATATATATATATATATATATATATATATATAGATATATAGACGTGTGTGTATATATACCACAGGAATCCACGGAATCTTCCCAGCGAGACTGCCGAGCCTTCCGGCTTGGAACAAGCACGCAGCTTGAGTTTACTCAGGTGCATGCGCGGCCAAAAAGATGAGCACACAAATGTCACATGTCGATCCAAATAAGCTCGAAAACGGTCACCACATAAATGTCACACGAACAATTGAACAGACGCGTCACGGGAGCACCGCGCGTAGAAGATCATCAACAAAGAACAGTGGAGAAAACGAAACCCCCCAGGAAGGAATATCTGGACAGCTCAGAGCAGCAGAGCAGAGAAGAGAAGAGAAAAAAAAAAAAGGAGGAGGAAGAAAAATCCGGGCGTTCCAGGTGGGCCCCACCAGTCCCTCTCTGCAGCTAGCCCCTCCCTGTCAGTCGCCATCCACCGCCTCACCCCTCGGGAGCCCGACCGTACGAGCCGGACTACGGACGCGGCACGGTGGGCCATGGAAGGCGATGCATCCAGGCGGGTGCGGTCGCATCGGTCGGAGCCGGAGTCGGGCTCGGGCACGCGCCGGCTGCCCCGGGTGGCGAGTTAAAACGCACGGCACGGTGGTGGAAATGACGGGTCCGGCGCACCGGCTCTTTGTCTACTGTACCCGCCCGCCGGGTACACAAATCCGCACCAGCTTGTACCCTTTCCTCCACCTTGCCCTGCCCTTGTACTCTCTCTCTCTCCTGGATTATGGTTCAGCTTTGGCTGCCGGTTATTAAACGAAGTTGCATTTTAAAATAGTTCTTATAAGTTATTTGCAAGAATCATTTTGAATAAAATAACTTTTCAATGTAATTGTTCTTTAGGTTTGTTATTTTCAACTTTTAAAACTGACTTTTGACTTTTAATATAATACCTAACTTTCAAACGGAGTATTTTTTTTCAAGATAAGGTTATAAGTTAATTGTAGTACACGTTAAATACCCAACATCTGTACCATCCAAAATCACAAGGAAGTATCTCTCTCCGTAATCTTTGTCACAAACAGTTAAGATTCAAAAATTTCAGCCAAAAGTCATAAGTCATAACCATATCAAACAGACCCTTTACTCCGTCAATTCATCTCGTAATCAGCTAAAAATCAAAAACCACATCATTTTTAAGCAAGGCTTATATTGTTCTCACCTCTGCCCTTCTCTTGCCTAAAACTTTTCTTCTCCTCCTGGCATTTTCCGTCTTTTTCACGTAAGTGATTGTATGTAAAAATGCTACGAACTTGTCGTGCTGCTTGCTCTGCGACGCAAGTGCACCGAGCATGCACTTTAGTTGCGTGTGAGAAACACGCCTAATCTTTCTTGTCCCAAGCAACACTGTACTACTTCCGCGTATTGTTATTGTCCAACCGGAAGTCCGTCTAATTCCCGTTTAAATTGGAGTGCTCATATGTGTAACATTCTAAGGTTTAACTTGGACTGGTTCAGACACTTCATCCGCCTAAAAGGGTTAAACGGCTCTCAAGGTCTTACAGATTGGCTCCATGCGAAGAAGAATTTGCTAACACAAACAAAAAAGATAAAAAGTTCACAAAAAAAAAAGTTGCGGCAAGCACTAGCCCCCTCCCCTAAGAAAATTATAAGGGGAGGGCTTAAAAGTCCAGTTGAGGTCTTTTTTGGATTGCGTATCTAGAAGTAGCACCAATTTTAAGACAATCCCAAGATTAATGCTAGTGCTATGTGGCACAATATAAAAAAAAATATTTTGGATTGTCTTAAGATTGATGCTAATGCTAGATAGCACAATCCAAAAAGGAGTTTAAGGTGTTTGATTTTTGGTCTCATTTTTGTATAAGCACGGAACACCACCTCACCCCACCCCACCCAGAACAAATGCAAATTCACACTTACCCTTCTGCTACCCATCCTCCCCTCCCCAAGAACTCACCTTCCCCCCTCCTCCCCTATAGAACCATGAAGTGCCTCCTCAGGTGGCTCTCCCGCGTTGCCACGGCCAAAACTTCGTCTCCTTCACGGCGGCGTATTAGCAACTCCGGTCAAAGTAGGCGTCACCACCTGTGCGGGTGCCACAAGGGCTCTAGCCGAAGCAGGCATCGTCAGCCCAGCCCTTCAGAGCTTCTACTACTCCTTCCTACTGTGCGTCGCCATGCTGTTGCTGCACTAGGATAGTGAAGAAAAGAGATGTGGAATGGTATTCGATGGTGAAGAAGAGGAACACATCGGTGCAGACAATGAGGTGTCGGTGTACACCACCGAGGACAATAACAGAACAAAAGTGTACACTACCGAGGTCGACGATCGGGACATGGAGCACACCGACACGAACAACGAATAGGGAGGTGGAGTACATCGGCTCGAACGAGGTGTACATCGCCAGAGATGAGGAAGAACCGCGAAGCCGACAGGGTTGAGAGGGTAGATCCAGTGCGGTGATCTCGGCAACGGTGAATCTAACCGTGCAGACCTCGCTCTTTATGATAAGATACCTTCCTGTTTTGAATATTCATTGTATGATTTGAATCAAGTTTGATTGTATGTATCATATTCTTTGGAAACTCTGTTGCAACTCACAAATATCTTATTAGTGAATAGTGACATGAGTATTTTATAAGTAAATAGTGAATACTGAGAGAAATCAAAATAACTTAAAAGACATAAGGAAGGTGACCGAAATCACCTCCACGCGAAGAAGAATTTGCTAGCACAAATAAAAAGATAAAAAGTGCACAAAAAAAAGTTGCAGCAAGCACTAGCTCCCCTCACAGAGTCCCAGTGTTTCTATATAAGCACGGCCCACCCCCCACCCAGTACAACCGCCAAGGCACACGCCTGGACTCTTCTGCTGCTGGCTGCTGCCCCTCCCCTTCCCAACTCCAAGAACCCACCTTTCTCCTCCTCCTCCTCCCCTGTAGCGCCATGAAGCGCCTCCTCAGGCGGCTCTCCCGCGTCGCCGCGGCCGACGACTCCGCCTCCTCCGTGGCGGCGTACCAGCAGCTCCGGCCGAAGCAGGCGTCGCCGGCCGCGCGGGTGCCGCAGGGGCACGTGCCGGTGTGCGTCGGCGAGGAGGACGGGCCCGTGGAGCGCTTCGCCGTGCGCGCCGAGCTGCTAGGCAGGCCGGCCTTCGCGGCCCTCCTCCGGCGCACCGCCCAGGAGTACGGCTACGGCCACACCGGCGCGCTCCGCATCCCCTGCCCCGTCGCCGACTTCCGCCGCCTCCTCCTCCGACTCTCCGACGAGCCCGCCGCCGAGTGCTAGGCCCCTCCTCTTCATGGCCACTGGACGGACGCGCAGTTCATTCCCCATTTATGGCTTTACCCCTGGGTAGAATGTACATACAGTGACTGATGTGAAGCAGAGTTAGAGGGCACGATGGAGATTTACTAGCTTTCTCCTACAGCTTTGTTACTTCGTTTTACTAGTAGTTTTACTGCTAGGTGAGCTGCCTGATGGGAAGAACTATGGGTGTTCTATTTTTACCCCTTCTAGTTCTAGGACTTGCAGTGTTAGTGTCTCTGTGTGTGTGTGTGTGTTTTGCTAGGGATTTCGAGGTATTCAGTATTAGCCAAACACGCCATTTGCTTACCTGAGAGTAGTTTCATGGGATATTATGGAGGTAGTAATTTTTTACTAGTACATTGCTGTGTTCCTTCAATTCCTTTTCTTTCCCATCTGTTTTGTTTGATCTCTTGAGTTTTGGTGGCAGTGGTGCATTGTCCCCTACATACTTTCAGGTCTGATTGGAGCGCAAGAGTTTTTTACCAGTTCAAAATGGATACACATAAGAATTTTACATGAATTTAAACGGGATTTCTCACGAAAGGAGTATAAATTCTCTAAAATTACTAACGAATTCCGAACATTATTCTCTCGTATCTACTCTCCTTTATTGCATTGCACTTTGGGGCGTAAGTTGACATTGGTGCAAGCTGTGATGCAAAGCAGAATCTGCTGAAGAGAGCTGGACAGTGCACGCTTGCATCTTCAGTCCGCACAGGCACCGGCTCTCTAGCAACAGTATGGATGCAGTTTTATTACATCAAGACAGACAATATATTTGGAGCATTTGTACAAACCGATCTAGTCTACGAGTAAGAAGATGTCCATCCAACCTGAAAGATTCATCGATATTAGTTCATAAAAAAATTTGTAGTCTGCCTCTGAATTGCACTCTGCGTATATCAGCCTGATCTGTCACGGATTGCCCATCAAAATTTGGTCAGTATCTTCAACGATGCTCTCATCAAAATTTAGTAATTTTGGGCGTGCGCGCATGCGAACCGTTCGATACACGTGTACGATTGATAATTTTTTTAGAGTTTAGATATGAAAATATTTAATACTCTTGATATTTTTATAGTGAGTGAGTTTTGAACTCAGTTTAAATTAGTTTGAATTACTTTTAAGTTTGATGTGATTATAGTGAGTATATACCATGAAAGAAGCTCAAACTAATTAAACTAAAGTTGAATTTAATTTTTTTCGGAGTTTGATATCTCAAATATACTTTTTTATGGATATATAAAGATATCCATATCAAATATCATGAATCTCAAAGCACATCAACATATATTGATATGGGTGCCTAAACACCTAGGTGTGTGTATATAGGAAGTCTTTTTCGTACTCTTAAGAGCACATACTCTCATTCAATATAGCACTTAAACAAATAGGTTATATATTTTTTTTTATCACTTTTGGTATATTTAAATATTACTTTTAAGATAATCCAATGCGACTTGGTTGAAAAATTTTCAGTGGAGTCCTTTATTTTTGCTATACATCTTTTTCCATACATAAAAGAAGTATATACGTAAATTATACTATAAAAGTAGAATTTGATAAAATTATTCGTGGAACTCACTTTGGAGTATCTTATAATAATTATTAAAATATGTTAAAAAAAGATAAAGAGATGTAATAACATTATTTACACGATGTGTGTATATATATACTATTCAGTGGCTACGCGTAGAATAAGTGTGTGACCCTCCTACGTGACCCTACCCAAACAGTCAATCGCATCACCCCCTTTCAATCAACCCCACACACGGTTTTAGCGGTCGTATTTTTGAATTCTGGAAAAGTTACTTTCGATTATGCATAAAGTTCTTATCTATTAGTAATGAAGTTATCATTTATATGGTAAAGTTACTATAAGTTGCACGTAAAACTATCGTCTATAATTTATGAAGTTACTTCGATGAAAGTAACTCCTGCTTTGTTTGGTGGTACCTTTCACATTGCAATGCTATGGAAAGTTACTGTCGAACCCAATTACGCACGAACCTGCGACCTACCCGTAGCATGCTCGTTAGCGCGCCATATGTGTGTGTGTGTATGTATATTTATATATAGACACACACACACGACTGTGCTAATCTGCATGTGCACGCCAGTTTGCATGTCAGAAAGTTACTATCATATGTAAGTGAAGTTACTATCAAATATATGTAGAGTTAATACCTAGTTGTGTACTAACAGTAACTCTACATGTGTTTGACAGTAATTTTACTAACAAACGATAGTAACTTCCCGGCGTGTATTTTACATCTACGCGCAGAACAATGATATGTATGTGTGTGTATGTGTATATATGTATATGTATATATATGTGTGTGTTTTGTGGGGCTAGGATAGAAGCATGGCAAGAAGGAAGCATCCTGCAGAATTGCAGTCTTCTCTTGGTACGACACTTAACTGATTGTCAGGCTGTCATGAGAACGAAGGTTTAGTTTGGCACAACTGAAAAAGGAGATGAGACATGCAAGATTGATTAATTCACCGTTTATTTTCTTGTTCCCTCATCAAGCTAGGAAACATCGGCGTCAAATCCTCTTAGGCGAAGGCGATCAAGTTGACCACCGGAAATAAGATTGATGCATACACTGCCTCCGTTTCTAACCTCTAAAGCGAACATGCGGCAAAATGAGTAGGAACAATTTGCCCAAATTCATGCGGAATTGAAAATTTTGCCGGTTTGGTCGAATTTACGCAAGATTTGACTTGTTTATTTTTCTCCAAGGAAACAAAAGTACAACAACTCTTTGTGATAACATGCTACTCCAGGTATGCAATGTAGTTCACCAAGTTGACTTCATCATCAGCCACATCGTATCAAAGAATGGTGTTTCAAATTTCTCCATGGAGGTTTCCCTGAAATTTCGGAGTTCAGATGTAATGCACCGCCATTGGAAGAATATAAAATGCGTTGCTTCAAAAAAAAGAAGGAAAATAAAAGGGCAACGTGGGCAAATTCTTGATTATACAACTAGAAGCAGCCCCATGTGCAGAGATATTGATCAGTACAGTTGCTGTGACTTATAGCTGAGAGGGAAGATTCAGTAGGGTTCCAGCCTACTTGTACTTAAAGCAACTAATCTTACATTATTAGTATCATAATGCTCTCACCCTAATCATTGTGACAGAACCAGTGTCAAACTGTTTCTGAATCTCCTGTTCAAAATGAATTAAGCATGCCATACATCGTACATGAAGTAAGTAGGTTTATATTTTTCTAGGTTTGAACAGGTGAGAAAACAATGGCAGTTATTGGCATTGAAAAACAAGTGGAGCCAAATATATCATACCATCGATGCCCTGCTCATAGTTGATCTCTGATATACACAGCACACATGCATAGACCACAACAACTCAAATCTCTTTTCAATGAAAAATCTGCATTGTCACATGGTGAGCACTAGGAACTTTCTCCACAGTTCCAACTTGCAATTACACAGGTGCAGAAATGGAGGTATGGCAATGCAGAATTGCAGATGCAGAGATGGGCAGCAACTGACAGGAAAATAGAAAATGTTGCCTGCATTGGTACCTGAGAGGAGAGTTAATTGGTACCACTCACTTAGCCAGACATTTTTTGCACCAGGTCATGTGCAGTGCAGGCCACATTGAAGCCAAGGGCGCCCATCCATCCAGTCTTACAGTCAAAGTGCCAATTGCCAAAGGCAGGCAGACACATGATGGGTTCAGACCCCCCCCCCCCCCCTGCTCGATATCATTTCCAATGGCATCAAGTGAATCGCAGGGCACCACATTGCATGGTGCATGCCGCGTGCAGGTCTCTGGATACAGGGGAAGACACGTCAGGAGGTAGCGTCGATCTCCTTGTGCGGAGCAGGCAGCAGCAGCAGCAGCTCAGTGTTCACTGTTTGAGATGGCATGGCATGCCCTGATGGAGCAAGGTCCTGCAGCTACAGTGGAGGCAAATTGGCAGCGGGTAGGCAGATGTATGGCACAAAAGAAGAAGTGCGAGTTATCTTGTCTGAATGAAGTGTAACCGTAGACCTTGGAGCTCGTCCTCGGGTTGGGCTGGGCATCATGCGTACAGCTGAGCTCGGTTTCAGTGGGTGCATCCTCGTCTCCAAGAGACTCGGCTGGGACTCACTGTATAAACCTAAGCTATTACGCTCAGTGGCGGATCCAAAAATTTTACAATAGATATTCAAAATTATAAAAATATTATTTAATAGAAAATATAAAGATCCATAATAACAAAAATTAAAGTACAGTTATTCTCAAATAATATAAAAATTAAAAATAATTAAAAATTAATGCTATAATGCTTTATACCTTGAAAGCGAGGTATAATATACGAAGACAATTCTCTTTACCAGATTTTTGTGTTCCATAAACAAAAGTTCAAAAGTACTTTATCATAAATATACTTTATTGAACGGTTTCTAACTGAATAACTTAAGCGGTATTACCTAAACTGCTAAACACAACATAGATCGAACAGGCAGACACCAAAGGGGATCAAATTATCGAAGTGACCAACACATCAAGCTATAAGAAAGATTTGACAACATTTGCATAGTTTCTATATAATTGATACACCAGACATCATAATATAAACACCTACTATGCAAAAACTTTAGAATTATTATAAATACCTCACTTTTTTAAGTAAAATACAATTTACATCTTTATTTAAATACATAATTTTGCTTTAGATCAAAGATCGCTAGAAGAGGAGAAAGAGATGAAGGGATTACTGAATTAGGGATATGGGGTCATGCAGCCATGAGGGTTGCTAGGTCAGGGAGGATGAACTTGTGTGGCTATGCCGCGTCAACGAGTGACGACGGTAAGATGACTTGTGACTTGCAAGATGGCCGCTCCAGTGCTCCTACATAATCTCCTGAGTCTTACCTCTAGAAATTCAGAGTCCAAAAAACTAGAAGGTTTCTATGTCGCTAGATGAAGAGAGCCAAAAAGGAGAGACTTGAGTAAAAGGAGAGATTGAGTGAGATTTGTAGTTTCTACCATATGTCGTGTAAATCACAACAGTGGATCTATGGCAATGTCTGGCACTAATTTTGGCACTAATTTGGGTTTAGAAGAAAATAGGGCAAAAAGATCTGATACCAATTTAGGCTGACTGGGTATAAATAAGATAAATTTAGTCTAACTATTAGTATACATATGTATTATATCTTATATATAGTGGATATTTACTAAAATTTTAGATATTCAACTAAATACCCTTGACTTCTATTAGAACCGCCACTGATTACACCATCCACTAGACATTAATAGGTGAATTCTTTTCGACTGTAATTAATAATTTTTGTTTTAATATGAATAGATATACAAACAAACTAAATATTGATAAACCACTTTTAAAAGACTATACCAATAAACCAATTCGAATAGACGGCAGAGAAACCTTCCCGATCATTTCCCTACAAGCCGCACAAAAATTACTCTGACAAACACATCCTCAGCGATTGGAATCATAGTTGACAGCACTGCAATCTAAATTTCTAATCCAGATAGACCGGCAGTCGTTAGAAAGCGCATTGTTGCAACCAAAGCTCCACAAAACAGCACGGCATTGAGAATTTGGCACTGTCATTACCATGCAAATTAAAATTACGCATACAATAACTGAAATACAATACTAGATTCCACATTTACTGAATTACCACCAGGTTTTATACAGAAAAAAATGTCCAACACACAAAAGCCAGCCATTTGATCTCAGAACCCTTTTTCATACATTTTTGCAGAACCTTTCAGCCATACGAGGCAGTAAAAAGTACAAACCTCTCAGCTATATCATCCAGACTAGCTCCAGCAGAAGCATGTACTCTTCACGAGAATATCAATCTAGAGCAATGCAGGGTTGAATCTTCACTCAGAATTGGTACGCACATGTACCAAGTTGAGTTTCACCTATTTTCTACCATATACAAAATTCAGCTTTTTATTCACTACGCACTGAGTTGTACTTCTCAGCAAGTGGAGGAGAGGCCATTATCTTGTTCATCAGATTCTTGAACCTCATGCTGTAGTCGCTGCCACTGCAGATGAAAGTCAAAAGCAAAAAATAGTTAAGAGACCTCAAAATAACTCAGGTGTAGGATAGGAAGACTATTTTGTAAGGATAAAGGCTGGGTTTTTTTCCACTTTCAGCCAGTTTACGCTTGTACGGACCAGGGTTCAAAACCCCAGCGGTTACCGGCCAGTAACCGCCGGTTACCGTTTTTACCGGTGGAGACCGGTAACCAAAAAAACCAGCCGGTATCAATTTTTGAATTTTGGCCAGTTTTTTCCGGTTTTTCCGGTAACCGGCCGGTTTTTCCGGTTACCGGTTTCAAAACATCTCAAAATTCAAATTTTGATTTCCAAATTTTGACCGATTTTTCCGGTAACCGGCTGGTAACCGCCCGGTTACCGTTACCGGCCGCCGACCGAGATTTCTTCCGGTTCCGGTATTTGGAACCTTGGTACGGACTACAATAACTAGCTTTTAAACGATACATTCTTTCATAGCGGGGTCAACAAAAAAATTGTGGTATAAAATGTATTGAGTTCAGCTGCACCATCCAAAATCGCATGCAACTATTTTCATGTGTGCACTACCTCTCGCGAATACCCAGAATTCAAATATTTAAACCATAAGTTATAAGCCCAAAAGAACCTACCCAAAAGCTATGGCCTTTGGATTGGCTACAATGCAATGAAAAAGGCCTGACTTTTATGATGTCAAGAGCAAAGACATCAAGACGTCGCTATTAGCAGGTAACAGAAAGGATGACAGCACGGTTTAAGTTTTGGTTAAAGCAGAAATAGTAGTGAACTAGCAGGGCACAATCAATCTTGACCTTATGCGGCTTAAAGCAGCAATTGCACGAAGAGCACTGCGAATCATGTCTTCATTGCGGTCAACCTCCTGCTTCACTGCATCAACCTTGAGTCTGTGACTTATAGTTTTCTCAATAGGTTCCACTAATGAGTCCAAAACTGAAACAGAATAGTAACAATATTAGAAAAGGCATCCGCAACATACGAAACATCCCTTAAAAGGTCCTTGATCACAACAAACCTGCAAGAACGGCAGAAGGGCACTTGTCTGCTAGCTTTGAGAGAATCAGATGGCAAGGCATTTTTACATCATAATGATCTGCAAAAAGCAGTTACTTTAGCAAGTTCAAATTGAAACCCACATTCAACACGAATATGCTAATAATGGTGAGAGGTACCATCTTAAGGTTCAGAAAAAGAATTACAGAACGCTCAGTGATGCGGACCTTGTCCAAAAGGAAAAGCCAAAAAACTAAACTATAAATATAATATCACATCACAACAATAAAAGTAGGTCAAACATCGCTGGTAACAAGTAAACTAGATAAACATGATTTCTTTGTAGTGCATACAGGGTCTGAAAGACTACACAATGGTAATATAATTAATGAGGCACATCTATGCAGTCCAGGACTATTATCACTACATCGAATTAGAGCGGAGTGCAGTGATGAATTATATAATGTGTAACTGTTCTTACCACCTAAGCCAGATAAGAGGAAAGGAACAATGAAGGACGATGGATTCACTTGATCAAGACAACTATCCAGCAATGTGTCGACACATTCAAAGGCAGCTTTCCTGACTTCAAGCCCATCATCTACAACATGCTTGAAAGGCCCTAGATCAACTGTCCTGATCAATTCTTGCTGTGAAGAAAGAAATCATTACTTCCAAGATGGATAAGAGATGCGAATTTACTGCAACACGTTGAAGTAAGATGCATATTATGTGTAGCTTCCCCAGGTCAGAACAAAATAGGCAACCAAAAAGAAACAATACCTTCACAACAGTTTGGTCGTACAAAAGGGGCAATAATTCAGGAAGAAGACCTTTAATCAAATTTGGCTTGTTGTGTGCAGCTGTACTCAAAGCCAAGACAGCTGCACGTCTCACATGCTGCAAAGTGCAAACAAGAAATGCAATTGTCAGCTTCATATCTTACTAACATTACTATGTAAAGATGTTAAACTATGTCGAGAAGTATCATCACCCTGTCACTGTCTTTAATTAACATCAGGAAAGTAGAAATCTCCGAGTACATGATTTCATCTATTTTTCCAGGCCGTTCAACAATTGAATATTTTATAGCAATGGCAACTGTAGCTCTTGTGTTTGCTGCTGGGCTAGACGTGCGTTCCTACACAAATATAAGAAACATCCCATTAGGCTTCATAGCAAGAAATGACTGAAAAGCGGAAAATAGCTTTGTTAATTATCCACATCACACCTTCAGAGCAGGGATTAATTTCTTAGGTTCAATTAGAGCAATTTTGCCTAAACACTCCGCAACTACATTCCGAACTCCTTCCTCCTCACTTTCACAGTAATTAAAGAGCAATGCCAATATCTTCTCAATGTTTGAATCCTGGAGCTCACTCTGCCCAGTATGATCAACAGATTGTCGTGCAATTACCTGATAGGTTATGAATAAGAGCACAAATTAAACAATAATTATATGGAAAATGCATTTTACAAGCCAAATTCCAATAGAAATCAACCTCTTTCAGTGAATGAAGCAAGAGATATTGCTTCTTCTGTTGATTGTCAATCTGATTCAAGATAAATGGCAAATACTTGGATAGATTGCCAACAGCAATGTTTCCAAGAGCATATGATGCTGCAGACTTTATCTCCTCAAAGGGTGATTGAAACGACTCAATGACAATATTTTCGATTTGAGCATGATTACTGAGGTCCTTCCTCCTCCCGATTTCTCCCAAACATAACAAGGCCATGTGTTGTTTAGCCTGGCAAATACAAATTGTACACAATAACAAATGACAAAGGAAATGATATATTACATCTTTTGATGTAAAAACATAAACTTATGCAATCAACCAATAGCAAATGCAAATAATTTGATGACGCCAATTGTGGCTAAGCATCAACGCTGCCACCAAGGCTTTAAGATTTGCCTGATTACCATACTATGCTTTTAAGACTGTGGACTAGAGACCACCAATCGTTAACTTAATGTGTAATCTCAGTGACAAAGAATGTTTTTTTGACCTTCTATTGACCAGTGCAACATTGAAAGATATCATGAGCAGAAGCAACTTAGCATACCAGAAATTTTCAGAACTGTAATAGTTGTAGGAAACAAAAGAGAGAGCATGTAGTATCCCGATTTCACAATGCTATACAGTATAACTGAATAAGATCATCTAGATAAAGATGCTCATGAATTAAATTTTCAAAAAATGGCTTCAATGGATTAACCAGACATTGCATGTTACACCAAAGAGCACAAGTATGACATAGATGAAAAAGTGTAAATCTGTTAAAACTTGAACAACAGACATATCCATGATCAGGAACAAGCAAGCCTTACAGAATTAGTAGCGCTGTCGTCCTTTAGAATGCCTTTAAGCATTTCAATAGTTGATGCACACTTCTGATGACCAGCTGCTAGGCAAAGCACAGCAACACACTGCGCAATGGAAGACAGCGCCTGCTTGGCAAGACCACCTGACTGTGATGGTTTAGCAGTAGAAATAAGAGAGTCCAACAAAGTATCGAAGCTTGTATTTGCAGACTGGACCAGCGAAGCAAAAAACCTCTGTAGCGCCTGTAACAGAGAACAATGTCCCATGTTAGTTGCAACTTAAGAAGAAATCAAGTGTTTAAATATGAAAATATACCTGTAGTGCTTGCCCTTGCAAGAGAGCACTCCTGATCAAAATAAGGGCCTGAGGCAAAACCTTATATCTCACAGCTAAACCAACATTTTGAATGGATTTTCTGTCAACCATTATTGTGCAACAAAGTTCCAGTGCAAGAGCAGTCATATGCAAATCCATGTCACTGCAACAATAAATAAGTCAATATCAGTTGTCATGGTGAGCAGCATATGCAGGATTGAAGAAGAATGATATAAGGAAAAAAACCTTATGAGGGTAGAAAGTTCAGCGATTATAGTTTCATAAGAGGAAGAGCCAATTTGACCACCATATGTGACAACCAGAGAATTTAGTGTTCCCAGTGTTGCCTGCCTAAGAGCTCTGTTGGCCTGTTCAAGAAGGGGGCAATAAATAAAGCTTTAACCTTCAAGTTTGATGCCCACTGTTTAAAAAGCGTAAGTTTTCAAGATGAAAAATCAAAACAAACGCTGTGCATAAATGCACAATATCTTTACCTTTCGAAGGAAAGCTGTGAGCTCAGAAATGACAGGGTCCAGGACGCATGAAAGATCAATCCGAAGAGGTGAATTGGCAATCACAGCAAATGCCTGTAAAGGGATGAACATTTTAAATACCACAACAGAACTGACCAATAAAAGCAATAAACAGCCATACAATCGACAGCTACATACAAATAGAGAACGACTAAAATTGCCTTAAAAATTTCACACGTAGGCATGAAGCGACAGATAACAGGTGCAAAATTAAAATGGCGAGGACAAGATCCAAGCAAATAAATTGGTAGATTCTACCCCAGCTATGTTTACATTGCAAGGAATCCACTATAAAACCCTCTCTTCCAAGCAACTCAGAGAGATGGCAAGCCCAGCACTGATCATTCGCATTTGTTTTTGCATCATTGACCGTAATATTGAAATTTGATTTTGATGAAGGTTTACTTTAACCATTCTGTCCCTATTTTCGAAAATCTTCATGTAAGTGTTTCAGACTGAGACTAAACATTAAACATAAAAGAAATAAACAAGCAATGCTCATAAGGACTGAATTGAGAAGGACAACAACTTTGTTAGATCTCAAATAGGTTTTGGTATTCTAAAGGTGCATTCTACAGCTTACCTTGACCGCTGTAAGTCGTGTTATTTCATTACCCATCCTATCAACAAGTATGGGAAGGCATGACGGTAATTCCCTTTGAAGACCATCACCAAAAGTGGAGACCACAAGGCTCATGCAAGATATGGCACACTCTTTAACCTCCTGCCAACATAGACCCACATGAGAGAGGGAGGGAGGGAGGGAGGGGGGAGGGCGGGTCATTTTGCTAAACCTGATCTTGATCTTGATTAGCCAAGCGAGCCAATATAGCGTTATAGATCGGACCAATATATGGCCTGAAATCTAGAGTGTGTGCCTGTATCACAAAGGAACTCAAAACTAAAAAATCAAAATAACTGGGTACTTTATGTCACCAACAAATGGAGTACAAGATTGACCTCGAAATTTGGACGAAGGACATGGACTAGCTCTCCGCACACCCGTAAAGCCTCAGCGGTGACTTTGTAATATCTATCTCCAATAGCTGATAATATTGGGCCAGAAAGTGCCTGGAAATTTGATTTTATGATTAGTAATGAGTACCAATCGCAAGTGTCATAAGTGATTTATTAAAGATTGAAGCTATAATGCCTGGATGTATGGATGAAACACAGAGTATGAATGTGAAGCCATAACAAGCCTTGTAAATACAAGGGCTTCAATTTTCAGGTTGGAGGTAGACGATTTATCCTATAAAATAGATGACAAGTTAAAATCAAACAGAAGTCCTACACAAGAAATTTCTAAGCAAATGGAAATCACTAACATTCAAAGCCTTCTCAATCCCAGTAACAAGTGACCCAAAATGATCAGCAAGACAGTCTGGTAGTACAACAACAAGCTCCTTCAATACTGAGAATGCCCCAACCTGAAAATGTACATAAAATCATAATTGCGAATCCAGACATAATTTGCAAGGTGGTTGAAGAACAAACCTTTGTCTTTATCGATTTTTCACGCAACTGCCTACTGATAGACTTGACAACTTTGGGTACCTCTTGTTTCATTAGCCATCGAGGGCTGCAAAGTAAAAAGATTAGTAACACAGACTCAGTGCTTAGGACATGTAATTACAGTGAAGAAACAGTCTCTTAGCACAATAAGGAAGTCAAGTTGTATACTCATATCTGCTAACCAGATACAAACCAGAGCACAATCTTTGCATTCAAATAACAGGTCATAGCAAGTTTTAACCCAAATAGGCTCAACTTCAAGTTATTAATCTAACTAAGGAAGCAACTGCGTCAGATACTCTAATTTATAGTAAATTTGACGAGGATGGATAGAAAATAATACAAGGAAAAAATTACCTAGACTCATCAATGTCATCTTGTCCTTTCGTCACATTGCCAGTTTGGCGTAACAACTCAATAAACGTGTTGAAGATGTCCATCTACAATTACAGAGAAGCTTCATAAGATCGATAAAAAATGACAACTCGAGTCTAAATAACCAGTTAGATACCATTCATTGCAATTACCTTTACATTCTCCTCTCTTTCCCTAAATCGTTCAATTAACTTTGGACAAGCCTGCATAAAACCAAATAAATTACTCCACGTTCCATGGTGGAACTTACATGATTAGCAAGTATTCAAAAGATATTATCAGTAGATAATTGGTAAAAATCGTCTCAAAGACATTGTTAGAAACATGGCCGAAATGGAAACATGCTGTCATGAAGAACAAGATTTGCCAAATATGTTGGTTTAACTTGCTTTTGCCAACATACCTCCTGATACATCTTAGACAACATTTCAGGACGAGATACTATAATTGCAGATAGGCACTTTGCTGATGCCCTACGAACTTTCCAGCTTGCATCCTCATCATCTGTGTATTCATTCGCACTCTCACTGGGAAAAAATGTTAAATATGTTTTAATTACTTAAATAGGAGCCAATTTATCTGTACTGCAAGAATAAAAGTGACATACTCATCATCTTCCTCATCCTGGCCTTCATCGTCAGTATCCTCCTCCATGCAATCGGTGAAATTAGGATCATAGCTTACATATTCCAAAGCAAGATTCAAAATACGATCACAATACGGGGATATATCTCTTGGGCACCTGAGCATAAAACTCTCGAGGGCCTACATGATGGAGATAAAAGTCATGCAAGAAAAAACACTTCCAGTTCTTTCCAGTTCTAACTAGGAAAGAAGCAGAAATTCTCACCTGCAAGCTGTATTCACGGAGCTCTTCATCATTTTCCGATGCACTTGTACAATAGCTTACGAGCAAAGGAACAGTTTCAGCAAGGTGTGGCCCAAAACGGTAACCAACCGAACGACTGTAAATCAAAATAAAGTATGTTAGAACATGTGCTGCAGTAATCACTAAGTCACCAACTCAAAATAAAGTAAAACTATTGGATTTCTTTTAGTTTTTTCATCCCAAAAGACTTACTTTGTCCTATTTGTATCAACCAGCCATATTAAAAGTTTTCTAAATATTTTATCCATGTTTGGACTAGCTAAATTTGAAATTGGAACATTTAACACATATAAACTATTATGAGCAAATGACTCTGCTCCTTAAATACCTAATAAAGTTTGCATGCAAAGTTTGAAGGCTGAAGTATATACCTTAGAGCACCAATCATCTGGATATTTGTTCGGGTTATTTCAGACTTTGCACTTCTATTTTTCAGCAATTGGACAACCTCCAAAGTTGCCTTGGCTAATAAATCATCTGACAAACATGGAGCAAGCGATGCTGCAAAATAGAGTGACACATTATAGAGTCGTTATAAATAACTATCATCAAAATAATTATTTGCAAGCAATGAAAAAGAAAAGAATTATAAAAGGTATCAGACATAAGTTTGACATACCAATGCAAGAAATGGACTTTTTTCTGACACTTGCTTGATTGGAGCTCAGCTGTGACAAAAGTGCAATGAGCATATACTCATGATCTTTTGTTATTAAGTTGCCAAATCTATGAAGTACATCCCCTAATATATCAAGACATTCACATTTAATTTCAGCACTTTTCCCCTGTCAACAAAAGAAGAGTTACATTTAGCGTCTCCAAGACAAGCCACAGAGCAAGTAAAATGATTTATATGCTGCAAAGCCTTGAAACATGCAAATATATTTACAAGCTTCTCCGTAATAGTCACATGATAAATTTGTCATGCAATCATACTTCCAGATGTAATGTCAAAAGCAAGCAACTGAATACACTGCTAATCCAACAGAATTACAAAAGGCAAGAATCAATGAAACATAAACAGAGCTGCAAACCTGCCATAATTAAACAAATATTTAACGTTCCCAAATCAAATCTAGCAGATTGTGTGCATAGTCTATTGCCAATTTTCCAGCTAAGATTCTTCATGTGTTAGACAGGAGGGCCTCATGCTTGTGTATCTCAAAAGCAATGATTGATGGCATTTTTCCATTAGCAACTGCATTAGATTTGCAGTGGTGGCTAAACAGTAGAACTACAGTTCTAAACATCAACAACTAGAAAAGCCAACGTTGACTGACCTGGAAAACCATACTGGTTTCTGTTAAGGAGATAGAATCCGTATTAGCAGATAAAGTCCGTATTCTATTCCATATATGCCTTATCTCTATATAGCATATCCTCCTGGACTCCTCTATATATATGGCCCCTTAGGCCTCATATCAATATACACACAAAATTTGTAACATAGTATCAGAGCTAAGGTTCAAACTCTAACATCTAGTTCCGTACTTCTTCCGCCGCCGCCACCCCCCGGGAGGATCAATTTCTACTCCCAGGGGGCGGCCACTTCTTCGATTTACCCCATCGAGACCTTGCTCCGCGTTTTCCGCCGCTACCTCCAGTTGGAAACATGCGAAAAAATGACATCGTGTGCGCTCACGAGCCCACGTCGTCTCGTCTCAGTCCACATCTTCGACAGCAGAAGGGGAGCGGGAGATGGATTCTCCGTCGGCCGACTACTTGGGATCCGCTCGGGACCGTCCTCCATCCACCCGTCGCAGTCCCTGCATCGCGGATCCGGGGAGCCGCCGCCGCCGCCCGTCGTAGCGTCCGCCCTTCGACTCCTTCCTAGGCCTCGTCAGTTCCGCCGCCGCCCGTCTCGTCGCCTAGGGAGCTGGGCTACCGCCTCAGGCCTCAGATCCGGGCCGAACTTCTTCGCGTGGGAGCCCGTCCGCTCGCCTCGCCTGTCCGGCCGCCGGCCTCCGCCTCAGATCCGGGGCCGCCGTCGCAGCGTGCAAGTCTGTTTCCTGCTCCGACCGCAAAGAAGAAGGCGTCCTCCTTTCGCATGCCGGCTACATCGGCCCCGCCGCCTCCGTTCTTGCGCGCGCGATGTGGCACTCCGTGGCGCCTCGCGGCATCCTTCGGCGGATCCGCCACCGTCCAACGCTCGTCTCGGATCAAGCGGTCTCGGGCGGATCCGGCCATTCGCGCCGTCGCCCTCGGCCCTTCTCGCCGTCGCTGGGGTTGCGCTTGAGAACCGAGCTGTCGCCGTTGCTCTGCCGTTCTTCCTTCAGTTGCAGCTCGGTCACCCAAATAGGCAAGATACCCGAGTGATCTGGGCCGCTGATCTGACGTTGTATAAAAAGGAAGAGGAGACAGATATTTTGGCTTTCAATACCAACCGAGACGTAACTGTGAGACTGCAGAGAGGCCCCCTTCGACTGCAGAGAGGGCAGCCGCCCGTCGTAGCTTCCCTCGGCTGCCGTCCGCTCGTTGCGGTCCCTGCAGACGTCTTCATCCTCGGATCTCCACCGCCCAGCACCTCGTCAGATTCGTCCACTCGTCAGATCCGTCCCTTCGACTGCAGAGAGGGCAGCCGCCCGTCGCGGTTTCCCTCAGCTGCCGTCCGCCCGTCGCGGTCCCTGCAGATGTCCTCATCCTCAGATCTCCACCGCCGTCCGCCTGTCGTAAATCCCTTCGCCGCCATTCGCCCATCACGGACTCTTCCTCGTCAAACCCGCCGCCTCCTACAGCCACCCGTCGCGCTCTTCCTCGTCAGATCCGCCGCCGCATCCTGCAGCCGCCCGTCGCGGCTCTTCCTTGTCAGATCTTAGGCGTTTTCGGTTTTGCTTAGTATTTTGCTGCTCAGTATTTTGAGTCTTTTAGGATTTTGAATCTTCCGTTTACATCCATCTAAGTATTCGGATTTTGTTTACTATTTTAGTATCAACTCTTTCCAAATGCAATGATATTGCATACGCTTTGCATTTGAAGGGGGGTGTTAAGGAGATAGAATCCGTATTAGGAGATAGAGTCCGTATTCTATTCCATATATGTCTTATCTCTATATGGCATATCCTCCTGTACTCCTCTATATATATGGCATCTTAGGCCTCATATCAATATACACACAATATTCGTAACAGTTTCAACAGTAGTTTACGTGCGATACTTGTTATCATGGCTCATAAAGGTTAAAAAGCACATATCTTGGGTTGCAGTGCTGCTGCTACCCACTCTTGTTCTTTAGTTAGGATTGCTAACCAGCAGATAGCTATAATAATTTCAACATAGTAGGTAAACATGTCTGCACTCATGCCCAAATGAGCAAGTTTCCAGATAGATCATTTCCGTTGTAAGAATGAACAAATGGGTGAGATACAATGAATATACATAGAGTACTCTTGACTTGCATAAATGTATACTGATGTTGTACCTTGCACAAATACAATGAATAATAACGCTTAACTAGCAGGCACTGAGCATTTCAGTTACAATGCCAAACTACAAGGTCTGAGTAAGTTAAGAGGCCCACAGACTACTAAGGAAAAGCACGTTTTCTGGCAATCAAGACACAGATTAAAAACTTACAGAATTAGTGACACCCTTGATTAGCTGTGGGGCAAGAGAAGCCAAAATCTTTTCAGCAAGTGATGTCGTAGTAGCTTCCACAATGATTGTCTTCAGAGCTATACTAGCAGTATCTCGATGCTGGTCCTTTCCATTGAGTAATTTATCACAAAGTTTGTTGGTCATCTCCACTACCCTGTCCTCGCCAACCTTCTTGACAAGTGGAGCCAAGCTAGCAAGACAAGAAATAATAAGAATGAACATAGGAAATGGATGTAGGAAAACACCACAAAATGCAGTGTGTGGAAAACATAACAGAATAAATTGGTATCAAATTTCTCTGCAAAAAGTGCTCTTGCAGGTGCAATAATTGAGGAGTAACAAAACAGCACTTAATAATCCGCAAAAGTATCTTCTATAGCAAAGCAAGAGGTAGTCTAGAAGATTGCAGGTAGAATGCCATGTTAACAACAGCTAGTGCACCTGACAGAAATTACAATACATCGAGTAGCATCATCCTAATGTTCCCAAATTCTAGCTGGAAGGAGGGGACAATCAACAATAACAAGATCTTAACATGCAAAATTCCCACTCCCCAACAACCACATCTTGAAGAGATATGTGGATTCATAGTTTTATAAAACATAGATTGAACATAAACTTAAAAAAGCAAGGATGCCGAAACAGAAAAGAGAGATGTAATAAGATGATATTGTGGTAAATAATGGAAGAAAGTATTTTAAACAAAGAACTAAAGAATATATACCATTTCACAGCTAAACCGGAAACATCTCCTGAAGCATCTTCCAGTTGTTGAAGGACAATATTCGTCAACTTTGGCTCAAGGTCTTGATCAGCTTTGAAACCCTCTTTGTTCAATTCACTAAGCAGATCTGATGTTGCCATATATCTGTAGTCTTTATCTTTCCCTGTCATCTGAAAGTACATTCCACAAAAATATGTTAAAATTTAGCATACATAAAGAGCAAAGGTCAAAAGATTTCTCCTCCAATGAAATGTAAATTAATGTAAGGGATACCTTCTCCAAGATGTTGGTTATGTTCATATTTGCCATTGTAACAAGCCTGTATCCAAGTCCTCTTCAGAGTGAATTCACTAGTGTCCTGCTGGAAAGCAAATTAAGCAATGAGACAAGTTTTATTGCTGACATCCTAACAGAATACGCGTTGTTGAGTGTTCACTTGGTGTCATGCATATAGCACTCAACGGCGTCAGGAGATCCTAAACTATGGTCAAATTCATTTCATGATCCCAAAAGAGAAATGTTTTCAACTCTAGATCCGTGCTTGATAGACAAGAAAGGATACTGCTTCATTGCATTGCTATGATTTTTCTGGTTTCCTTTTAGCCTAGGACTACTGTACTTCCTACAAATTATGGTATGTATTACAATAACCAATTAAGCTTCAATTAATTGAAATTCCAAAACAAATTAAAAGTTCTACTTTTACACAAACAACTATTAAATATTTGGCATGAGGCTAAAAAAAGACGATGTTACCACTTGTCTATTTGTACTTTTTAGACAGGCAACCAACCAAAATTAACATAAATAGAAAATTTCAACAGACAATTATTGACAACTTCAACATCTTACGTATTTTATCCGCGTAAAACATAACACTGTCAGACCATATGGGAGTAGAAGTAATTTCTAGTAGCCACGTAACTATGCTCCAGGTGAAACAAAAACAAGATACCAAAATCACTCACATTAAATCACTCACAGCAAGTGATTCTGCCAACTCAATGCATGCCAAATCCAGAAAAAATAAGGTTAAGCTCATATCGGTCAGGATGCAATGCCTTATGATTCTAATCTCTCAAGCTGCAGTACAATGCTGACAGCAGGCAAGCACCGATCTAACATCGTACTAGAACATCGCACACCACTCCCAGACCGCTTCACCATCTCCGGTTCCAGCGGGTGATGCGATCCGGAAGTGGAGCACGCGGCGCTCGTACCTAAGCAAACCAAGCTTAATCAGAACGAAAACCCACAAGAGCACACGAGCATTACACAGCTAGTACTTCACGGTGACGGTAGACGAAGCAGCAGCAGAATGGGGATGGCGACGGGGAGACGGGGATGGCAACAATATACCTTTCCTTTCCCTCGATCTGACCGGCTCGTCGGCGGTGAAGCGGAGGACGCGGTCGATCGGAATGCTGGGCACCACTACCACCGCGATCTCCGACCAGCAGAACCCCCGAACCCTACACCACGGCGACCTCCGGGCCGCGCGCGGAGAGAATGGCGGAGGAGAGTGGAGGAGGACCAGGGCGACGGTGGAGGCGCCGTCGCCGGGAGAGGCGCGCACTCGCCGGAAGGGTGGGGGTGGGGAGGCGGCCGGGGAGTGGAGGGAAGCAGGAGAAACCCTAAGCTAAAGCCATTTCCCTCGAATCCTTCCCTTTTACGCTTGTAAAAAATCTCGCAAGAAAAAAGAAAAGAGAAAGAAATATGTTAACGTGGGCCGGGGAAGTTTAGCATCGTGGGCCGAAACAGAACAGCCCACCAGTGGGATGATTATAAGTGAAGAGTAAAGCCCACGATAGTTTTTTTCAAATTAAAATGGGTTTTTTCGTTTGTCGTTTTGAATTCTAACGGTTTGTAACAGAGATTATGAAGAGAAAAATAGTCATATATAATTTTAATCAGTATAACTAAGGGGGTGATCGTTTCGGCTTTTTTCGGCTTCAGCTTCTAGCTTCAGCTTTTTTTTCACTATTCACTACACTATCCACTAACTCATTTCTGATGTTTTTTGACCACTTCTGATGTTTTTTCAGCCAAAAGCCATCGCTATTCCGATCACCACCTAAAATCGGTATAGTACATGTTACAATCGATTAGTACACCTACTTTAAAAATATATATTGTTTGAAAGTAAAATCGATTGGTGGTTTTTTTGGACAGATGACTTATGATTTATGATTTAAATATTTGAATTATGTCTATTTATAAGATATAGTATGTATAAAAATAATAATTATATATGATTTTAACCGATATAGTTGAATGGAACCAGATTTTACGAGTGGTTTATTGCTTCACTTTCTCTCCTTGACCGAATAGGGCCGCGACGTCGCCGCTCTCGTCGGAGACCTCAACGGCTCCCTCGTGGCAGACTCTGACTCACGGAATCAGCGCCACAGCCCTGTATTCTGGTCTTCGAAGCCCACGATGCTGCAACAGCCTTCACAGCACTCGCTGGCGACCTTGATTCAGCCTTGCTCATTTTAGCTTTTAAGCCAGCTTCTGTTTCTGGCTTCTGTTTTTTTCATTACTCAATATTTCATTTTTTCTGGTTTTTTTTAGATTTTTTTTTGGCTTTTTTAGCTTATCCTTTTTTTCTGTATTCGTTTGCATTGTTCGTGATGGTTTAGCATGTTTTTTCTATTTTTTATATTTTTTTAAAAATTTAATTATGTCAAATAAACCAACTCAACTACAGTAAAAAAAATAAACCAACTACAATAAAAAAACTATAAACCAACGTCAAACTGAACGCTACCTATAGCATATCACCGCGTCGGCTCGCCTACGACCTCATGGTTGCTACTAGGCTACTAGCCGAGTAAGTGTTTCTATCCAAGAAGCAGCTGAGCTACATCCAATTCTTGATCAGTTGATTCTAAAGATTCATAACACCCCAATTCGGGCGATGCGATCTTTGTTCATCCGCAGCACGGCCAGGGCTGCATCATTGGTGCGGGGTGCTTGTATTTGAGTGCACATCATTGCAAACACATACTTAAAAGGGTACAAACCTGCTTTATTACAACATATATAATGGCTTAAACGGCCAAGTCTAGCAGTGGGCGACGGCCCTTACAATACATAACGCAAAAGGTGCCACAGGCAGGCCTGAGCGAAGAACAACCACTAATACCAAACGTCAACTTCGTCAAAAGCTCCTCCGTCGACTTCAGCTTCTTCAAAAACTTCAACGTCGAGCAGGACGGTTTCTGTTTATGTTGTTTTAGCAAGTATGAGTACAACTACCGTACTCAACAAGTCGCACGGAATTCTATTGAATAACTACATGCAGGAGAATTTCAATAGATATGAAATAATGGTTCTATTATTTTATGAGGATGCAGTTTTACTTTTATAAAATGCTTTAGATTCAAAACCACTCAAATCGAAACTTCTTAAACTTTTGGGTTTATAAACTTGATTAGTAACATTTGCATATTACCAACATTTATTCCAAATCTACTTATGCTTCATTACTGGGGTCACCCAAATAAACACAGCTTCATAACCGGAAGCACGGAGTATTCGAATACAATTCGCATGACACTCTGCAGAGCTGCTCAGCTTTACCCACAAGATTTCTTAATCCTCATGACTGGACCAAGAAAACAAAGACTTTCGTTTACTCAGCCCTGTATATAGCCTTTACCCGATAGATTAGACACCAACACAAACCCGGGGATCCGACTGGCCATAGTCAGAAAGAGGGACCCGTTTTGTGAGGATCTATCGTTGTGGCCCAACGGTACCAACCTTTTCTTTATTAGTAAAGATTCAACCGGACTGAGTAGCTACTAGTCTAGGTTTGACGAATCAACGCTTGTGGTTGAGCGGTTATTATGTTCTTTATTAGGCATAAGGGTCTTGTCCTTACACTCTTATCGAGGCAACACCGCTAGTATCTCCTGACACTAGCCAGTACCATTGTACTGCACCCCTTTCATTTTTAATGCCTCCGCTTCTCAGGGTAAGGTCAGGGGACCCGGCCAATTAATGGCTTCCCGTGATTATCCCTTATCCTCCACTTTTATTTTATAAATTCTACCGACAAGCGTCGGGTCACTTAACAGTACAAAACATGAGATTCTATGCTATCATGTGATTCAAGTGATTCTGTAATTTAAATACTAGGGTTCAACAAATGATTATATGGCCATCAAAGTTATGCTGGTTCTTTATCGGTGGTAGGTATTAACTAAAGCATGTCATTCTGAAAATACTTGTACATAACATAACAACGTAAAGGTAATGTAACAAATTAATGCGTACTTAAATAAGTAAATACGTGGGTTCAATATGATCAAAGATTAATGCAACTTGCCTTGCGACTCGGGGATTTCAACTAATTCGTATTCCGGTAGACCTTGGGCTGGAACTGTAATTTCTTCCTCCGGTGCTGGTGGATCAGCGGCGTCGGATACTTGCGTAAAATAAACAAAGTTAGGCCCGCCTTCCAAGGGATGAAATAGGACCGGAAAAACAAAAATTAAATCGAGCAAAGCTCTCAAATAAAGGTTTTGGGTTAATAGGAGCTTGGTATGGGGCAACGGACCTCGGAAATGGAATCAGGGGCTCGAAACGGTTCAAACGAGTATAAATTTGCTTTTTGGGTTCTCGGTGCGGGATGAGCGATGAACGGTCGAGTGCGCATTCACGCGGGTTAGCTCTGATGCTTGCGGCCCGGCGCGCCGCGCAAGCGCTTGCCTCGCGCGCGCGCGCACGCCCTCGCGGTTGTGGGCCGAGGCGCTCGGCCGGCCCAATTGGTTTCCGCGCGCGTGGCGGCCGCCGGACATGCGATCGGACGCCGGCGCGCGACAGCTGCGGCGGCGGCCGGATGGCAGGGAGGGACGGAGGTCACGATGGCGCCGCGTCATCGTCGTCTTCCTCGGCCGGCTACTCGGCCGGGGCGAGGGAAAGAAGCGGCGGCGACTGGCTGCGCTAGGGGTTCTCGCAAAACAAACCAACGGTGGGAACGGGTAGAGGGGAGCACTAGGGTTCCACTTTTGAGCTCAAATCCGGCTACAACTCAGGCGATCGCCGGCGACGACGACAAGAGTGCTCTCGGGTTCGCAATGACTTTGGCATGTTTTAAGGGCTCTCAGGTCAATCGGGCTCGGCTTAAGCATCTAGGGAGCAGGGTAGGACTATTGGTAGCAGTGGCTTGCTCGGGGAATGGCTAGGCTGAGCTGCCCACGGTAGCCACTAATGGCCGCGCGATGGCGCTCGCGGGTAGGGCGGAGGAGACTTCGGGGGCCTCGGGGAAGGTGGGGGAAAGGTTCACCAGGTCCCTGAGATGCTTCACAACAAGGTAATTAGACTTTAACGGAATAATTCACCGAATTGAGAAACCGAGCTCACCTCGGGGAAATCCGGAATTCAGGCGATAGGGGAGGTCTGGAGGCGATCGGGTGCGGCTAATGCCGGCTGGTGGTGTGCGCTAGAGGATGGAAGGGGTCGCGGGGTTTAAATAGCCGAACTACGTCGGTTCGAGCTCGCCCTGGCTCCAATGGCTTGCGGAAGGGGCTGGGTGGCGCGGGTAGGTAAGGGAGCTGGCACAGGGAGTTAATGGGCGATGACAGGGGTGATTCGGCGGCGGTCAAGGGCGTCAGAACCTGTCAAGTCGGCTGAGAGGGGGCTGTCGGCTTGGGGGAGAAGGATCGGGTGGCGGCGCCCGAACGGCGGGCGCGCGACGCTGGCCGTGGAGGTGTCCCAGGCGTCAAGGGCTATGGCGGTAGGTGTACGGTGCTTGACTTGGCGAAAAAGCGAGAGTTGCGGCGGAAGGCTCGGGAGGAGTGCGGTGGCGCGTCGAAGCGGCCGGCCGATATTTTCGGACGTGCTCGATGAATCGCGCTAGGCAGCGATTTGGAGGCGGTTCGAGGTGGAGTGGGCTGGTTTTGCTGGGCTAGGTTCGCAACAGGGCTGGGGAGGGCCAGGGATTGGCTTGGGCTGAAAAGAAGCAAAAATTCAAAGAAAATTTGATTTTCGAATTTTGGTTTTGTTTCAGATTCTATTTGTGCTACAAGCTGAGATGAAATCGAAGTCTTAGGGCGTCGAAACCTTCTGCGAATTTGTGGTGTACATAGAATCGAATTTATAGGGCTTCCATATCTTCGTAGTAAGAATTTCTATTGCACATCAAGAATTCAGAATGAATTTTAAGGATTCCACAAGCGCATTACACCTGATGCCGTGACAATTAATGTGCTACGTCAATGGCAGAGTCAGGATTAAAATGTAACTAGAGCGGATTCAGAAGCTTATCGCTACAATTTTGCAACCATCTCAGTTACAAGATTTAGTTGCGTCATTTTATGCAACTAGTGGCAATGGTGGAAGTGCTTAATATTTAGCCATATCTTGAAGACAAACAATGATGACAAGATAAATAAACAATCCAATATCAGGACATATTTACCTCGTTCTCTCATTCTCCTTTCTTTGTCATATTGAAACTTGTCATGGATTTGAGTGACTCTTTCCCTTCACCTTGTTTGCTTGCCCTAAAACCAAGTTCCTGCAGTGCAAACTCGTTATTGACAGCATCAATGATAGAATGATAGATGTAGCTTCCGCACAACTTGGCTAATTAGTTAATTTAGTATTATTGTCATATATGTCTATTGTGGATAAATTGAGGATCCAGTTCAGAAAGCTCTACAAAATGTCACATGAAAGTAAAGTGGCCTAGAAATTTGTAGCATCCATTTAGCCCCAATTATTTCTGTGCAAAGCCAATCTTTACAGAAGCCCACTATACCAATTAAAGCATCATCAAGCATCCCTGAATTCACAGAAGTTCCAACCATCTCATTCGCAAAATTCTAATTAGGTACCCATCCTTGTAAAGCTAAAATGCAACAATGTACCAAAGGATGTTGCTCCAACATGCTAACACAAACTCAACTTCAGAATCTGGTTGTTCTCCAGCGCCGAGTCTCCCCGCCATGGGATTTGGTTGTTATCTAACTTCCCCGCTGCATAAAGGAGCAGAAATTACCAATATTTTTCTTAAATGGATAATATTTCAGAGCTAAAGAAGTAGCAAAGATTGGGGATTTTGCTCATTCAACATCATAGATATAGCATTAGAAGCTGTAATCACCAAAGCATTAATCTCCATAGCTAAAGGAGCCAATTTCACAGCTCGACAAGCAAATTTGAGTGGAATCTGATAGAGTTAATCTTGATACTTGTTAGTAGGAAGTCAGTTGTTTAGTGGCTACCAGGTCATGGGTGCACAGGAATCGGTCGCCGAGAACGGGTCTTGCGGCTATGCGTGCGTTAGTTGCAGGTGTGGCTGCATGTGTGCTAGTACGTGTGTGTATGGCTTATATGAGCCTACACGATAAGATTGTTCTAGTGTAGTTGAAAAAGAAGTTAGAGCACTGTAGCAGTCTTAAGTTAGAGTATTGTAGCAATCTTAAAGGAGAGAGAGTACTGTAGCAGTCATGAGTACTGCAGCAGTTGAAAATTCTATAGCAGTCAAAAGAGATAAGAGAAAATCGATGCAAGTCAAGTTCACCTTGGAAAAATTTCTCTCCGTGTCTCTATGTTTGTTCTCATGTGCGTGTGTAAGTTGTGTCTACGTGCTCGCGTGTGTTCAATCCTAGGGGCAAAACCAACATTTGGTATTAGTGATTGGTGTATGTCAAAAATCATGCTGAGAAGTATAGAGATTGTCAATGCGGTGTAACGGCGGCATCAGCACCGCCAAGCGCATCGACAAAGGAGAGCTCCGCATTGTCGCTTCACTAGCCCGTGCTCACGAGGAGAAACTATGTGACATGAACGATGAAGATGGAGGTGTACATGAAAGCCCAAGGCGTATGGGACGCCATCAAGCCCAGCAACGCCAACATGCGTAAGGACCAAATGGCATTGGCGGCTATCTACCAAGGTGTCCTAGAAGACACACCCTTCCTACTGGCTGAAAAAGAGACGACCAAAGCTACGTGGGAGGCGTTGAAGACCATACATGTGGGAGCTGAGCGTGTGAGGGAAGCCAAGGTGCAGATCATTAAGTCAGAGTTCGAGGTGCACTTGATGGAATCAGATTAGATCGACGACTTTGTCATCCGGTTGACAACAATCGTCAACAAAATCCAAAGGCTTTATGATATACCATGCAACGTGGAAATCACTATGCTCCCTGGAGGTAACCCCCTGTTAGATAGCTGACGTTCACCCCCCACTTGTGTTTGGATTTCACACCTACAACACACACACACACACACACACACACACACACACACACACACACACACACACACACACACACACACACACACACACACACACACACACACACACACACACACACACACACACACACACACACACATATATATATATATATATATATATATATGACGCTGAAATAGGATACCATGGTGTCTGAGTATCAGACCTCCCTACATTTGAATTTGCTTTTAGATGCGTGCAAATGCAATGATATATAATATATCAGCAAACTTGTTAGCATTCATTATATATATATATATATATATATATATATATATATATATATATATATATAGCCTCTTTTCTACATCTGGGTGTAATTACACCATATATCGTATCTCATAACGTAGAGAGTATCTCGCGTAACGGAGAGTATGTACGTATAGTATACGAGTATTTAAGATCATCTAGGTGGTATGAATAATTTTTCAGAGTTAGTATGTATATTTTTTAGACATACTCCTTTTTATGTGCGTATATGAAGGCATTTACAAAATACGCTAAAAACTATGGACTTCCTTGCAATTTTTTCATGTGGTTCACATCGAAATATCTTATAATTAGTATATGAGTATATCCAAAGTGATAAAGGAGTATTTTAAGTTCGTTTAGGTGATATATTAGAGGTGGGTGTAATTACACCCGGGTGTAGAAAGTATTTTTCCTATATATATATATATATATATTAAATAATAGGGGTACCATGGTGTCTAGGCTCCATGATTGAGACTTTTCATCCATGATTGCTCTAAATCAATAACTTCTTTTTCAAATTGATACCTTTTTAAATTAATAAATACCGAATCAATCATGGATGAAAAGTCGATTATGGAATCCAAACACCATGGTGCTCTTGTTAATTGCGTGATGCATGGCAATTGAACATTCTTTCTGCTGCACGTACACTTGCCTCTTCCTTTGCCAAGTTTGCGAAAAAGGATCAGGGCATGCATGTTTGGTTCAAGACCATAATTCAGTCGACATAACAAAAATCAAGTGTGTTGCATTTGTTCATCACGTTATTTTTTGCACTAGCTAAAAACATTAAAGCGAGGTAAATTTGCCAAAAAAAAAAATCGCCACATTTGACGTGGCCAATTGGGCTTTTCTGCCACGTATCCCACCCAAGCTTCACTACAGACAGGGCCATGGAGGCCAACCGAAAAGGCTCTAGAGCTTGGAGAAACAAAAGCGAACAACGCATGCCATTCTTGTCACTGGTTTAGCTTCACAGAAAGCAACACAAAGTTAAACATGGTAGCTAGTCAGATTAGACAATCGGAATTGGAATCGTGGTGTGCATGCCTTTGAACGAATGGTCTGGGTACGTGCTAGAAAAGGCATGGAATGAACACGGCAAAGGCAATGTCCTTATCTTTTGGGAAGACAAAGAGTTGGCTTTTTCTTTACTTCAATAAAAATAGTTTTAGCATAGTTATATGGTCCGAATAGATCGAGACTATGGGGGGGTGAGGTGACTGCGGCACTTTTTGTTCATTTAGTACAATGTATCAATTCTTGTTTCGAAATTCAATTGCAAGTCTGGGATCTTTGACCAGAGATACACACACACACACACACACATATATATATATATATATATATATATATATATATATATATATATATATATATATATATATATATAACACCAGTGTAATTATACCTACCTCTAATATATCACATAAACGAACTTGAAATATTCTTTTATCACTTTGAATATACTCGTGTACTAATTACAAGATACTCCAATATGAACCATATGAAAAAATTACAAGTGAGTCTATAGTTTTTAGCGTATTTTATAAATACCTTTATATATGCACATAAAAAACAGTATGTCAAAAAAATATTCATACTATCTTCGAAAAATTGTTCATACCATCTAGATAGTCTTAAATACCATTCTCCTGTGGCACACCATACGTAGGACCTTGTTTCCTTTACAATTTTATCTTTTTTAGGATTCTGTTATTAGTACTATCAGTGATACTAGAATTAAATCATAACTAATCTGATTCATTAAATTAAAATGAATGGATAACTTATATTTATTTTAGGGTACTACTGTAAAAGAGCTCTGTATTAAACAAATGCACTGGCTTAGTATGACTGCATGAGTGACCAATTAACAATGTCCGGTTTAGCGGTTTGAAGCAGACAGGACCTAGTGTGTTACAGGTCACAGATGTAGATGCTTTAGTGAACAAAAGATTTTGTATCTTTGTTAATTGACTGCTGTCTGATAAGTTAATAAACAGTGTTTAGCTACACTATGATTTGATGTATGTATGCTGCTAAATGTTGTCATCTGAAAACCATATGAACTGTTTTGGCTAGCTAGCTGCAGGTTTTCCCAAACTTCAAATCCTGGAAATTAATAGTACGTGCACAGATGCTACGAACGATGGAACATTTCGTGGTATTCGTACTGAAAATTACAGCACCTGTGTACAGTCCGATAAACGCAATGAAATATGCTACTATTACCAGCTAGTAGACAGTGAACAGTGACATGAACATGGTCCAAGCCATGAACAGAGCTGTACCGACCAATTGTTCAGGGACAGCGTCCGGGGGGGGGTCTAGCCTAGGTAATAACATGCACATGCATCGTTAAGATAAAATACACCCACCCTGACAAAGAGGCCCTACCTATTGCGGACCCACTAGTCAGGCATTGCACGGAATCGAAACCAATCGTGTGCATAGCAACACCCTGAATAGGGGTGGCAAAAAAGCTCGAGACTCGCGAGCTGGCTTGGCTCGTGACATGAACGAGCTGAGCCGAGCTAGGGTTTCAGCTTGGTCCGCTAACTAGCCGAACCGAGGCGTCTCGTGAGCCACTCGCTAGGCTTGTTCGGCTCAACCCAATTGGGTCATGTTGTAGTTTGTGCAATTGGTAATTTCGATTTTGCAGTCATAATAGTATGTGTCCTTTCTCATGGATCCCTAATTCTTGGAGATTTTGGATCTATATCTATTGCTGAACTCATATTATTCGTAGAAATGGACTTTTTCGATCCAAAACGCAAACCACGTTACCTCAATAAAATACTCATGGTGACACTCCTCACCATCATGTGTATCATCATGTTCATCCAGTCACTTTGCCATGGAATGTCTCCCAGTGTGGTAAATGTAATCTTCTAACTCTATTAGTGGCATTTTTAGATCCACTTGCATGTAATTAGTTTTGCAGTAGGGATGATGTGTGGTGAAACAAAGGAGAATTAAAAGTTCTTTTTCACAGCTGTGTCTACACAAAAGCTGTAAAGTTCTAAATAAATTTTACTAGAAGCATTCCTCAATCCGGAACATAACTTGAATGTTATTAAGCAATGCAGTAGAAATGATGGATTATAGCGTACTGTCTTAGTCTAAATGTTTTGGAGTAGACTGCAACCGGGTATCTTCTTACAGACAATTCAAGTTCAAACAAGCCTAACGAGTTGAGCCAAGCTTCCTAACAGGCCGAGCCAAGCTAAGCCCCCTTTTTAGCTTGTTAGCTTAACAAGCCAAGCTGAGTCAAGCTGCCTCCTTACCAAGCCGACCCAAGCTAGCTGGATACCCACCTCTAACCCCGGAGACATTGTCTTATAATTTTTGGTTTTTCAGCTGTTTTTAGTTTTTAGCTTTTCTCAACAATATTAATTAAACTAATAAACCATAACCAAAAACATAATTCATAGTAAAAAAAACTATAAGCCGTGACTCAATAAAACGGGCCCATTTTCTTATGGCGACTGATATGGTAAGGTTGGGTATAAGAAAATCTGGAGCTCGGCCAAGTGCTCCGGACAAAATCCACTTCACTAGTCAGAGCCATCAACTTCATTACAGGCGACACCACCCCTCCTCTCTCTCTCTCCCCCCCTGTGAGCGAGTTTGTTGTGTGTGAGAGAGCGAGGAAGGTCTGTGCGAGTGTGTGTGCCGCCGCTGCAAGAAAGGTTGGAAAAATGGTGATTCGCTTTCTATTTCCTCCCTGCAGTCTCCATCTCCATAGGCAAAGCTCACAGTACCCTATGCTAGCTAGCAGGATGCTCCTCATCAAAGCCTACACGATCGAGCCCTGCAGGGCGGAGAGAGTACTCTTAATAACACCAGAGAGAGAGAGAGAGAGAGAGAGATGAGCCATATATGGCCATGAAGCAGAGAGAAGCTTCAGACATTCTTTTGCATGCCATTGGTTGCTGTGGGTGGTGATGGTGGCTTTATACTAGTATTAGGCCAACACTTTAGTACATAATATAAAACTCGGAAAGGCACTAATTGTAGTGTGTAGGCGTCACATAAGCTATTGCGGCATGGCATCAAAAGCTTGATCCTTTAATCCCCTTGGGAAGTATCCTAGTGTACGTCTTGTACTCCATGTCCTTAATTTGCTCTTGCTTTCCTTTATGGTAAACACAGGAGAGCAAATAAACAGCCATAGAGTTGCAGTAAGTTGCAAGAGAGAGCCAGCAACATCCTGCCCGGCCCCTCTATAAATCCAGCTTCACCTCCTTGCTTCTACCACCATCCTTCACACCTTTGCACTGTTCTACTTCCTAAACCTAGCTCTCTCTCTCTCTCTCAAGTAGCCTCCTTGTCTTGCTTCCTGTATCTTGTGCATGCCCATCAAGATCTGGTTTTGTTCTCTTGGTCTTCTTGCACTATTGTGTGAATGAGAGATGAGGATATTGATCAAAGATCGTGTGTGCCTGGCTCCCTGTATGCCACACATGTAGCCCAATCCATGATGCGGTTGCCTGCTGTGGGTGGCGTGCAAGGAGCCAAGCATGCATATATATATGGTTGTTCGATTCTCCCGTCATTTGATGTATTTCATGCCATATTTCTTTGATCTTTGGTTATTCTTGCAGGTTCAAAATAACTGAGATGTGTTTCATGTTCTCCGACGACTGCCGACATAGTGGGTTATGGTTTTTGTCCGCGGCTTTTAGCACACGACTGATGCTCTTCTGAGAATATTGCTTAGCCTCTGCTTGATTTGATAGAAATGACTGGCTGTTTGTTCTTAGTTCTTACTAAATGCTTGAATGCAACCATGGTCTTCCTATAGAGATACCTTTTTGTCCCGGCCCTTTGGTCGAACATTCATTCATCTTAAATGATCCCCTGAGGAATCTGTCTATTTGATTTGTTTTGTTCTTCTTTTCTATATATTCTGTTTGAAGTGCAGTCTTTTGTAATTTAGTTCTTAAGTTCAGATGTTACAACATGTATCGTACCTCACTTCTTCTTCTTAATTGTTTATTTTTGATGAAGTGGCATGCATGTAGGATTTGTGCTACAAATGACCAACATACAAGCAAGGTTCATTAGCCACTATATTATTTGACCAAGAAATCTACTGAAAAAGGTTTGCTGCTTCGCTCATTGTTTTCCTCCAATGTTTCAATCCCGATGCACTTCTCTTCTCCCTTTTGGAGAATGTTTCTCCAATGTGCTTACCATATGCTCATGCTTGCCAAAATTTTTGGCCAAAGCTGTGTCTAGCGCACTGAATCTACAAAAGGTCCTCAAATATTGAGTAATCATGTGTTTTTGCCAGAAAATTTGAAAGACATGGACACAACAACTTTTCATTTTTCATTCTTTCCTTTGTGTTCTTTTTTGGGTGGGTGAGTTAGCTAGGTGAAGCATGTTTGTGTACTTGTTGGTCAATGTGATCAATGCACAATGCTTATCTCACTGAAAGAATATTTGAATGTATTTCCATGTCTCCTCTAATTTGCTAAACAAATGTTCTTCCTTAAAGTTTGAACTTTGAAGTGTAGAGAGCTAGCCTTTTTTTGGATTCATCGGTACCTGAACCAAAATTGTTGACATGGCTAGATATAATGTTAATAAGTGGGTTCTCTTATGATCTAATTAGGATGATGCACAAAAGGTACATATTCTCCTGCAGTTGCAGCATATTTCTGCCCTATACATGCAGAAGGCTTGAAGTAAGCAGTAACTTCTGGAACCTAGCGCGTTGATGAACTTCTCTCATGAGCTAAATGCATGTCATTTGAGTTGGCATTTATTTCTTCTGGATTTTTTCTCTTCGCTCTTGGTTAGATTTCCCCCCTTTGAAGTGATTAATTGCTATTGATTAGTAATAATTTGTCCTTGTCAATGGTGAAGCTTAGCACCAAAAGGGTTGTACTGCAAGTTATTTTCTGGGCATGTACTTGCACTGCAATTGTACTCTAATGCAGAATGACAAGACATGGGGTTTCTTTCTTGTACGTACATTAGAACAAAGTTCCTATAGCCAGCGGTACACATGTATGATATGCACACAAAGTAATTCACTTGTTAATCCATCTCATTTCTACTCAGTAACATCTCATTTGAATTCCTTGGTTTCCTCCATCGATCGAATTAATTGACTTGAAAAGCCAGTAGAGTAAGATGAATACCACATTTTACAACTGTGTACACACACACATATGTAAGTATTAAGATAAGGGTATATTTTGGTCTCCGATCTAGTTTGATCTATTTTAAAGGACGAACTTTCAATGGCAACACCCTTACCTAATATTTATGTTTCTTTTGGAAAAATCAGCTTCACAAAACCTAAACGTGATATATAGGTTGAGGAGTACTTCCCCACAAAAGAAACATGTAAGTTGGATATGAAGGTATGCATGGTGAAATATTGGTTGGTTCATGAAACTCAATATTTTTAGATACATGTTGTTATCGCAAAATTTCATGTTCAAAACAGCTGGATAATTTATGTGAAGAACTTTCACGAAATCTATTTCAATAGAAGATAGAAGGTGCAGATCAAAGTTTGCTTGGAATGCTGTTATATATGGTGTTAGATCAAGTTCAAGATCGTTCAGTGACAAAAAGATATTTACTCACCGTTTAGATCGAATTCCTACATGTACATATATATATTCTTTTTGCGAGGGTCCTGCAGGTACATATTGATGGAAGGGCTTCATCAGGCTTTCGATTAGCAGAATTGTTCAATTATCTGAACTTGTACGTGCTCATCTTTCTTTCACAGCTTTGCTGCAGATATCATATAGGCCGTACAGAAACGGAGCGTGCGCCACTAGTTAAGCCTCCCACGCTTTTCTTTGGCCCCGCTCAGCGTTCGTCGCTGACGGTGACGATGGGTGTTGAAAACACTATAGCAGATACTGTGATGAGGACATAGAGAGACCGGGAGAGGCCTTTTGTTGTCGCGCTGCCTGCAAATGCATGTGATGGGGCCTTTCATCCAGTCACCTTTGAGTTGGAGGACGTGCCGTGCCGGCTGCTGCGCGCTACTGGAAACCAAGCCGGCCAGCGTTGCAACGCATTACCCAGCTCGAGCTCAGCTTTCTCTCCTTCCAAAGCATCTCCCTCCCTCTATCTAGATGTGTAATGAGTGAGAGAAATTCCATCAGAAAAAATCAGAAAAATAGTGCTTGTATTGCACCATGCAAAGGGAAGCTGGCTCATCTTGGCCTTCGGGCTATTAAGGGGCGTTAGAATGCACGTGAAGGAGCAAAAGAATGTAATCCAAGTATGAAAATTCACACGAATTCACTCAAACCAGGGGAAACAGCAAAATTGGTGTTCCAACAGTTGTATTTGACAACTCAAGAATCCGAAGCATACTCAGGAAATTGATCTATAACAATAGTGTAATTTGAAATCAAGTCTTCAATCCCCAAACAAACAAATGGGATGGTTTCTAGCTCCGTCGCCATTTCGAAGCGGTCTATCGGGATAACCTTTTCGAAGCGATCTATCAGCATTCAATTTGTACACACAAACACTCGCGTTAGGGCCAAAAATCATTAGCCACAGCTGAAAAGAACCCACCCAAAGTTTGCTATAGTTGGTTATTGTGGTGTTCTCTCGGATACCAGGTCTTGAGTTTGCTTCCTCACACCCTAATAATTTTGTTTGTTTTCTCCTTGAGTTTAATTGGTGTGAATGTCTTTGAGATCTTGTTTCTTAGGATTTCAATAGCTTGTCCTTATTTGAACAACTTGTAAAGTTTATTCTAGAAAATAAATATGAAATGATGCATTTTCTAATGCATTTTAAATTCTCGTAAGATTGATAAGATTAGCAATTTACCATTATATGTTGAGCAAATTTGTTCAGTGCTATCGCAAATTTTCACAACTTGCAAAATACCATCGCAAAAAAGGTCAACTGAAAAATAACATCACAAACACGAACACTATGAAAAATACCATTGCTGTCACGTTTTTTTGCGAGAGCAATTTGTCCAAAATACCATTGCAAATTGTCACATTTGGACAATTTGTCCAAACTATCACATTCCAACTATCACGTTCGGCTATTTGCGACTGAAAACTAATTTGCACAGCGGTACTACACACTGCAAGTGAGATGGAGGCATTTGAAGCTAAATATTAAGGGTTGCCTACTCCCTAGGGGCACATGTAGAGGAATATGTTCCAACTATCCCTTCGCCAAGCAACAGGGAGAAGGAGAGACAGAGAGGAGATCACAAGCTCCTCTGATTCCGATTTGCGACTGAAAACTACTTTGCACAGCGGTGATTTCTCTGATTTTTCAAAATTATTTTATGCAACAGCTATATTTGGTTGGTGAGAGTATAAATACCCCCACCAGCTCAAAAACGTAAGAAGGATTTTATTGAACATCCTTGAGCATTGAGCATCATTCCCACACCTTAGTTTCACATTGTGTATTCATTTGAGGTAGTTAAGCCATATGAAGTACATTTCATTTCTAGATTGATCCTTTAGCACTTGATCGTCATCAAGCGAAGTTGTGATCTGTTACTTTTGGTGCTTGCCAGCACCGAAACAGCTTGGTGGAAGATTGCAAGGTGATCTCTTCAAGAAAACTGTGAAGAGGCCCAACGCTAATTTATGAGTAGTTTGGTGTCCACTATCTCGGGAGTGGAGGAAGGGCAACCAATTGTGGATCGAGAAGTTGAGACTTAATTTGTAGAGCTGGTCTAAGTTGTTTGGGCTTTTCTCAATGTGGATTAGGGAAAATCAGCAAGTTTTCGAACACCAAGGTAAAACATCGTGTATCAATTCGTTATTTCCTTGTTTCTCTTTTCGCACTTATATTTCTAGCATTTTTGTGATAATCGTGATTGTTTGTATTTGCTTGTGCTAGAGATATTTATAGAGACTAGTTCTTGTGGTGTCTTAGATTTACTAGAATTGTGTAGGTTTGATTTGCATTAAAATTTTACTTAGCTAAAATTATGATATTCAGATTTAGAAGGTAAGAATTTTTACAACATCTTATTCACCCCCTCTAGTTAGTTATTCTTGATCTTACAACGAAAGGCGGGCAACGGCCGAGCCCTCGTGTGCTAGGCCATCTCTATGTGGGAGGGGGCCAAGCTATCACCGACATGACGCGTGGTCGGCACGCCGCACCACCTGGGAGAATTGTTTCAAAAAAATATGTTACGACACTCCACCTGCGCGGGGCTCAAGTACGCCAGCATCAGTTGAGCAAAATTCATAATGCATAAAATTCTTAAAAAATAAAAAATTAGGATGACTATGTCAGGAGACTGCACATAAAATTTTATAATTTTTAGAGCTTGTTTGCTATACATAATAACTCCTATAAATATCATAATCGTATGAATTTATAAGCAACATCCATAGCGGATAAAATTATCAAAAAAATACACAATGAAGCACGATGTGTCAGGAGGCTGGACATAAAATTTGGTAATTGTTTGAGCCCATTTGCTATATTTAAAAACTCAAACAAATAGTAAATAAAAAACACTAATTCAACAGATAATTAAGCTGGCTTAATTACCTACCGTTTGGTGACAGGGCGGTAGGCGGGGAGCTACGTGGTGGCTGGGCAACAGGCCCCTGCCACCTGATGGCCAGGCTCCGCTGGCCACGTGTCGCATGCATGACGCTGTAGCCTGGTGGTTGGGTGGCAAAAACGATATTTTTACTATTCCCAGTCACATACTGCTATTTTTGTAAATACAAAATAAAATAGTGTTATATGTGCCAAAAACTCTCTAAAAGTTTGCCGTCAAGAAGATGACCATCTATTCCCCTGATTAGGAATTAGTATGGACAATGTGCAAGCACAAAGAATGCACAATAACATCTGCTCAAGGCCAGTACCTAGAAGCTGCATCCGGGCTGCCTTTCTGTACCTTCAAGACGACACGGTCACCTAATATATCATGCAGCCTAACTAACCAGTTCCATCAAAATCCAGCACAAGTTGCTAGGTTTATTTGGGCTTGCTGTATGTGGTTTTTGGCTTTACTATAATAACTAGATTTTAAATGATACGTCTTTTTCATGACAGGGACTATAAGTCGATTATAGGAGACACCGTACCGACTTCATTTATATAGGCTAAAATCATATATAACTATTTTTGTCATAAATAATTAAAATTTAAAAGTTATAAATTAAAAACTGTAAATCTAAGCCTAAAAGAACCCATCGCTAGACATGGTCCACCAGTCGACCGCATTGATTTGTTGATGATCGCCATGCACGCCATAGCCAGGCCCACCGCACCAGCTCACTCGTGTTAGTTTCTGGTGAGCCAGCCATTGTTGCATACTTGCCTGCATGCATGGACCACTCCAATGGCAGCAGTACTAGTACTAAAGATGCACTTTTACTAGGATGTATGCAGGGAGCTAGCCGCCTCCGTGACCACAGGGGAGAAGAAAAAAGGGTAGGTACAGACAGTGATGGTGATGGCGAGGGCTGTGGGGAGGAGGACACCGCCGTACGTGGCCACGTTAGAATCCTCGGTGTTTCGGAGGGGCACTTGGGTTCCCTCTCCTCTCGCACACGAAAATGGCTTCTCTATTTCTATTTTTGTGTCTCCCTCCGTGTTCTCTCGATCTGAACCGCTCGTTGCGATCAACGAGCGGTCTAAATCGAGGGAACACGGAGGGGAACACGAAAACGGGAAGGAAAGCCTCACTCCTCGCACACACGGCTTGCGTTACGATGGTGCTGACAGCATATATGGCAGCAGTTGCTCGGTAGAACACCTGCGACGATGTTGGAGGCCCATGAGATGAGACGATGCATCAGCGTCTGAATTTTCCTAATTCCACTGGAGCTGGAATTAGTTGTAACAGTGTACAGGGAGAAGTAGCAAGAAACTGATCACACGCAAGATGTTCTCTTCGTCACAATATTACAGGGCAACAGGTGAACATCATGCATTGTGAGGGCTCTCAAGAAAGAGTAGAAGACAGTAATGTGACATTTATAAGTCAAGTGGAGAACCAGATCATCTAGATAGATATATCCAGACTATGGCTCCCTTTATTTGGGTTTATGGTTCGACTTTCTATAGTAATAGCTTTCAAATAGAGTGATTTTTTTAAGATAGTTTGCAAATCGATTGCAACAGATACTTCTCGATTCCTGACTTCATTTATATTAGCTAAAATTGTATGTAAGTTTCTCTTTCCGTTCTCTCACTTGTGAATAGACAGAATTCAAAAATTTAACCTAAAAGTCATAAGCCATAGTCTAAAAAAACCCACCCATGTGTATTGTACACTCACAAGACTCAAAATTTTCATCAGGTATTTTGCAATTTATCACCAAACACAAAACAGCAGACAGGTTGTGCATGTACAATGGAACCGTGTCAGCAATCATCCAGTATTGTACAACATACAGAAGTCGATTCCTCAACAAGAACCACCTGTATGCACCTCTTTGACCCAACAATACTGTTCAGACTATAAATGAAGTAAATCTATACATAAAAATCAAACCAGCAAGAAAATTTCTGGAAAAAGGTATTCGCTTGTGCTTCCTTTTTCTCGACATGGTCTTCATATCTGTGATCGACTTCAGGTCACTCACGATCTGATACTGCAGTGAATGTCATGGATGCTTGTGTCGTCTCTTGCGACAACAAAGGAGAAGTGTGCGCCATGGAGGATAGCAATGTGGAGGATGTAGCTATGTCATTTTCTTTCCTCATGCTCCTGACCTTAAGATCCATGAAGTCGCTAATCATAGCGGGCTTGCTGATCTTCTCTGAGCCAACATCCATTTCGCCTGTCAGCATGCCGACGACTGCCGACATAGTGGGTCGATGTCTTGTGACATCTTGTGTACACAGAAGCCCAACTTTCAGGAACCTGCAGGCTTGTGCAACATCCAAGTCATCGCTCAAAGAACTGTCTATGATTTTCTCCAAATCTCCCTGCTCATAATACATCCATGTCTGCAAGAGGAGAACACCATTGCTGATCTCTGGGAACTGTAGCAGTAAAGAACAAAAGCCTGATTTAGTATTTGCTCCCTAGCTTGCGAGGATTTTTTACATGATGATGGTGCTTCCATGTAGAAAAAGGTAGCAAACTAATGTGTGCTTGGCAGCAGGCAACTAAAATTTAAGCGCATGATAATGGTAATAATTTTTATGTTGTACAACTAAATTAACAACTGAAAAATTGACATGTCATGGCTAAGATTCTGAAAAGCAAGAGCTGTGTGTATCGACACTAGTCCTCTTATAAGAAAGCAAGACCGCTCTTATGCACTCCAAAATTATGTACCAAACATCACAACTCATGCTGCAGATAACCTCAGCCTAAAAAATTCATTAATGATGGTAAAAAAGCAACTTTTACGATGCAAGGAGTGACAAAAAAGAAGTCAATGTTGTCTTGCATTTTATCTAACCTTTTCAAGAAGTATCTGATCTTCATAGGGTAATCTTGTATTGGTGTTGGATCTCCCACTAATTATTTCTAGAAGCAGAACACCAAAACTATAAACATCTGACCTCCGTGTCACCTGACCTCGAATGGCATACTCAGGAGCCAAGTAACCTCTGTCAAGTAAAACTGAATAAGTAAAGCTTCAAGTGTATTGATATTTGATAGGGCATAACTATCATTCATGAATAACTACGTACTTGTTTGGTATTTGTAATTTCAATTGCCTTAGCTTTTCCTCTGAAATAGATGTTTTCAAATATGTGAAAGGAAAACTTTTGAGATATACTTTAATATGGATCACCCAACTAAGTTGAAAAGAATGCTATAAGTAATAGCTTCTGAAGGTAGAAAAAAGAAGAAACCGGAAAACATGCATTGTAGATGATAAATCGTTACATATAAAGTTCCATATGACAAAGTTCACTTACAATGTTCCTGCAACCCTTGTGCTGACATGTGTTGCATTTGGGGGTAGAAGCTTTGCTAAACCGAAATCAGAAATTTTTGGGGTAAGATCCTTATCAAGAAGTATATTGCTTGCTTTGATGTCCCGGTGAACAATGTGGGGATTGACACCATCATGGAGGTATGCTAGTCCGCGGGCGATACCAAGGCAAATATTTACTCGAGTTCTCCAATTGAACTGGATGTTGCTGTGGCCAGAACCTAAAATGGGGAAAAGCTAAGGAGTGTAAGAATATAACTATTTTTGGGCAAAATATGTAATTTGTTGAAGGGAACGATAGGAAAGATTCAAGTAGCCAAAAGTTACCTAGGAGTGTTTGTGCAAGGCTATTATTTTCAAGATAATTGTAGACAAGGATCCTTTGGTTTCCTTCCGCACAATAGCCATAAAGTCTGACTAGATTATCATGAGATATGTTGGAAATTGCCATGAGTTCATTCAAAAACTCCTTTATTCCTTGTCTTGACTCTAATGATAACACCTTGACAGCAACAAATTTTCCATTCCTTAGCCGCCCCTGCACCATTAAGTTGTCCAATGTTGAATACATGTACATTTATTCCATTAGAATTTAATTGTCATATTTGTTGAAGATTATTCATATTACCTTATACACAGATCCAAAACCTCCCTCACCAATCTTATTGGATGGGTTAAAATTTTCCGTTGCCCTTACTAGCTCCTCATAAGTGTATCTCGTTATATTCGTATCACCAGGGAGGCCTGCACAAATAAGGTCAATGTTGCAATAGAGAACATATCAAGGAAGAAGGTGGACATATCATATTCCACAAAGAGTGTAGAGTTCAGTCTTTTTAAGAGATCTCTACCTTCATTATACTGAGAACTTTGCGGTGGGGTTGCCCTTCTCTTCTTGCAAAAGATAGAAAAACAACCCATTACCGAGATTCTCAAACTATTATATCCGCGTTACTGTTGTCAGTTCAATAAAATACAGTTCGCAGTTATGATAGCCACGCAAGCATTTCATCAATCTTCAAAAACTGTCATCATGTCCTGAAAAGAAAGAATGTCGATTATGGCTACCTACAAAGAAAGCTATACTGAATACATATCATTTCAAACATTCTATTCATGATTAACATTTTGGTCAAGATTCTCCATTTAACGGTGTGAACTGTGAACTATAGCTAGAATCCCGTGCTAATACAAACACAAGAGTCATCTTACTGGCTGCAGTACTTAAGTTACACAAACCTTCCACAAAGTCAGGATTTCACTAGTGATGTTAATGGTGTCACAAAGAATATTCTGCTATAATTACTAGGCTTTTAGCTAGGTCTTGTGATGTGGCAGAAAACAGCCTGAAAATGATGGCCCTGTTGACCTGGCTTTGCAACTCTCTTGTACATGAAACCTAGGTGTGTGGCCTTGAAAGCCTTGAGGAGTATGTTTGGCTTTTAAATCCTATGCCATGTGCGTGCTATTGCAGTACTCTTGTGCGAAAGAAAAGAATGAAGGTGCTACCTGGGCAATTCAGAAAATTAAAAACAAAGTAATGGAACAAAGCACGTTACGACAAAACAGAACAAAACATGATGCATGCCATTTGATGCATATCGTGCAACTCCAAGAATGATGTAAGTATTGTGGTGGCACAGAATTGAAAAGGCTTTCTTATTTGTTTCGCAAGCTCCGGGACTCCATGTACACTACAGGAACTATTTCATTGGACAGATTTAACCCCAGAAAATATCTTATAAGGAATATTCTCACTTTGCCAGTGCATCCAATGCCACAAATTTCCCTCTGTTAGGAGTCTTGGACTATCACAATGTCAGGCTGATCTTACTTTTACAAGATGTAGCAGTTCTCTGAGTCCCTTGATCAATGTTTAGTTGTTTACAATAAGCAGCTACATTAGGCCATTGTTTGCTTAGAATTCAACCAAGAGAAGTAGCAGTGCTGATGTATTCCAAACTTAAAGTAGTGTCTTCAAGCTCAGCGCATGCATGGAGTTTTCAATTTTTAATCATGGAAACACAATTAATTCATACAAGTGAGCAGGTGAAAGCAACTAACTTAGGCTTAGAAACAAATACTACAAATTGGATTAGGTCCACTATAACTTGTCTATATTTCAAATTTTCTATTCAGAGAGATGCCATATTGGACAGATCACCGCATAGATGATTGCCAGCCAACATATCCAACTAATTTCAGGAAAATGTTGATGTCTTTTTCTCAACAAAAATTGATTTTATAACTTAACCGTCCTAGCAATAAACCTAATTGAGACGCCTCGTGCCATTACCAAGGGGTAATAACATTTAGGCAACGGATTATTATTCGTTTAGCCAGTAAAACACCGCTCTAATGAATAATAAACCCATCAGAGTGTTACAACGGAACAATAGTTAGAGATAGTACTTTCTTATTACAGCACTCTAGGTCTGAATATGCTCGCCCTTATGCCATGCGGCACCCTCTAGGTCTGAATACGCCACGTCTAACATAAGATAATCCCTAGCTAGACAGGGATCTAACAAAGGAATTTACTAGCAAGGACGAGTACAAATGTACTCAGTAAGCATTAATAACAAAGAAATGCAATGTATGACTCATCTCTTTCTCATTATGATAATTTCTATTTCATCTCTTTCTTTAGAAAAAGATTGTTAAATTAAGTGAAATTTCAAGTTGTAATTTTTGAAGATGCTACTAGTCACTCGGTGAGAAGAAAAGCCCCTAGTGGTCTTCGTAACCTCCAATCCAGAAGATAGGTATGAATTCATGATTTTTATTTAGCACTACGCAGGCTTGTGCCACTATATTCTGGATGTTGGTTGGGCCGATTTTTATTCATGATTCACCCTCACCTGGCACCCACTGACCTCAAATAGATGTTGGTTGGGCCGATTATCCCTTCACCCAATACTATACTTACACTAATATATGCGCCTTGGATCCCCTACTTTCGGACTCTCTACTGGTTTTTAGTTTCTCCACTAAGTTATACTACTTATCCATTGTGGAGAGAAATAGTAACATAACAGGGTAGCATTTTCCGTCCGTCAAAAACGAAAATATGGTTGACACTTAAGTACGGTCCCTTTTTCGATTGAGAGTTGTTTGGTCCTTACGTCGTACCCATATGTAGAGGGTCCCAACCTTTTCCTCTCTTTCCTAACCAGAGCACTCTCTACCCGCCTATTATACTCTTTCTTATCTCTTATCTTATCATCTTATCTCATTTATCCTGATTATTTTGAAACATATTTTTAATGCACATAATAATATATGTTGTAGGAATTTAGTTTTTATCATATAAAATAACTAGTTAAAGTGATCAAAGAATAAACTTACCTAGGATTTAACACAGATTCTGACTCAGGTAAGATTGAGTGAAGTCCTTCCCGTGACTCAGATCGTCACCTGCATTTAATACGTATGCTACGACTAAATTTACGAAAACATAAAAATGCAACATGCTGATATGCTTGTGCTCCTAGGGTGATGCTGTGGTCAATTAAATCGATAGCAGCAATTTAATTTAATTCTATCCTATACTTGCCGCTTGATGTTATTTTACTAGTGTTAGGTTGTGTGGCTTATTTAAAGGGTACAATCGGCATTTTGTTTATTTTTAGTAATTTACGGTTTTGACACGATTAAGTATATACATGCACAAATATCTACAAAAATATTCCTATTTGATTTTACGTATGCCATTATGTCTGTTCGATTTTACGCAAGTGTGTATGTATTTATCTACCTCTCTAAATAATTCTGGGTCTCAGGGTCACTCGGATAAATCTTCCCTCCCGGTACGGGTTCTTTTCCCGTAATTAGTACGCACACGACGATTTAATTTACAGATATAAAAGAAATTAAATCATAAATAAGTAATTAAATAAACTATACTAAGGTATTCTCATGCTATCCCCAATTTTTATTTCAGTCATCTATGGATTTTTACAAATTAAATGCAATTTAAATCGCTGTGTACAAGTTTAATTGTCGTACATGATTTTAAATCATTGTGTACTATTCTAAATCATCATGTACAATTTTAAATCTTTTGATAGCTATTAATTTATTCAAATAATCGTAAATAATCATTAATGGGTTTTTACAATTTATATGTGATAAAAAAATTACTGCATATTTAAATGTGTAGCAGAGCTATCTAGACAGCAATACACTAATTTAATTTGTATGCGCAAAATGTTAATCTACTGACATCACTTAATTTATTTTTAATAATAATAACTACTTGTTGGTGGTGTTTTGTAATTTAATAAGATTAATAAAATTTTATCAAGTAATTTAAACATGAACGGAATACTCGGTATTAAAATTCGCGAATAAAATTTATTTGTGCGCGCTTCCTCTCTCTCTTTCCTAATCCCTCTCACCTCCGCTCACTGTTCAGTCGAATGGCCTTCAAGCCATTCACTGGCTTCTTCTTCCCTTACCTCTTCTCACTCCAGTCCTCTTTGTTGGAACTAATCTTGACTCATGCTAGCCGAGCATTCGAAGTCGTAGCCGAGTGTTCGAAGTCGTAGCCGACTGCTCGAAGTTGTAGCTGAGTGCTCGTAAAAGTACTGTAGCACTCGTAAAAGTACTGTAGTAGTCTAAAATCATTGTAGCACTCATACAAGTACTGTAGCACTTATAAAAATACTGTAGCAGTCTGAAATCACTGTAGTAGTCGTAAGTTACTGGAGCAGTCGTAAGTCGTAGGAGTCTGGAAGTGGTCTCAATGAGACCGGGCTTTTCGAGTAGTACGCGATGTGCGCGAGTTGTGGAGTCATGGTGTGAGATGTGCGTAAGTCGTGGAGTCGTGGCCGGTAGAACCAGATCACAGAGTGTCTATTTATATTCGTTATAATCAGTCCGTTAAAGCTAGAGGAGTGAATAATAGAGAAAAGAAAAAACGACGTAAGCTATGTTACACGTCGGCAAATTCTTGTATTCTTTGTTGTTCATTGTCTTCCTTGTGAAAGTGTGTGTACACGGGTAAACCGCGTGTGTGATTTTGGTGTTGTATTCCAACAATTGGTATCAGAGACAGGTGAATGCCCAAAATCATGCCAAGAAGAATGGACATTGTCGACCCGGCAGCGTCAGCATCGGCGAGCGCACTGACGAAGGAGAGTTTTGCGGTAGCGCTTCACTATCCTATGCTCACAAGGAGCAACTACGCGATGTGGGCGATAAAGATGAAGATGTACATGAAGGCCCAAGGCGTATGGGACGCCATCGAGATCGGTGACGCTGACACATGCAAGGACCAGATGGCATTGGCGGCTATCTACCAAGGTATCCCTGAAGACATGATCTTCCTGCTGGCTAAAAAAGAGACAACCAAAACCGCGTGGGAGGCATTGAAGACCATGCACGTGGGAGCCAAGCGCGTGAGGGAAGCCAAGGTACAGACCCTCAAATCCGAGTTTAAAGTGCTACGCATGACGGAGTCGGAGTCGATCGATGACTTCGCCATCCGGTTGACAACAATTGTCAACAAAATCAGAGGGCTCGGTGACAAGATAGAGGAGAGCTAAGCTGTAAGAAAATTTTTTCGTGCAATCTCCGCCAAGTTTCTACCGGTAGTCTCCCCAATCGAGTAGTTTGGTGACCTCAAGATAATGACGATCGAAGAGTTGATCAGCCACTTGAAGGCACATGAAGAACGGTGGGCATCTCATGCTATAGGTGTAGGGGATCAGCATTTGCTATTGACAAGGAGCGAGTGGGAGGCCCGATCCAAGAAGAGCTATGGCTTCGGCAAGAAGGACGCTTTTGACAAGGCGAAGGTGCGCTACTACAACTGCCAGGAGTACGGACATTTTGCAAAGGAGTCCCACGAGCCAAAGAAGGAGATGGCTTTTCTTGCTCTAGTGGGTGCAGAGCATAAGCCAACATTGCTTTAAATCCAACAAGAAGTCTTCATCATTTATTTGTTGTATGTAGTTGAGTCCGTGTACGAGTATGAGTGCACGATTGCATTATGAGTCATTTGGCATAGTAGGTATGTTGCATGTGTCATTTATTTGGTCGTGCACGTAGGAGGTTTGTTACATACGTACGAATAGTCGTGTCATGTTCGTGCACGTAGGTGTGTCAGTAAATGTTCTATGTGTGTGTGAGTCCTTATAGTTGTGTCCAAGGTCTCGTGTGTGTATACTCTGATGAGAGTCTCCGTCACCGTCAAGTTGTGTCATCAACGAAAAACAATTAGGGCTAAGGAAAATGTCAAAGTCGTTGATAAGGTGTATCACCGACGGTGAAGAAGTGAAAGACGTTAGCAAGTTATATCATTGGCGGCATGGTCAACAAGAAGAAGGCAAAACTCCTTAAAGATGCGTTAAGAGATCGGACTTCGTCTTGTGAAGTTTAACAAGTCAAGATTAGAGGGGAGATTGTTGGAGCTAATCTTGACTCATGCTAGCCGAGTGCTCGAAGTCGTGGCCCAAAGGCTCGTAAAAATCATCAGAGCATGCGAAACCACCGTAGCACTCGTAAAAGCATCAGAGCGATCGTAAGTTACTTGAGCGGGAGTAGTCGTAACTTGTAGGAGCCTGGACGTGGTCTCAACGAGATTGGGCTTTTCGGGTAGTGCGCGATGTGCGCGAGTTGTGGAGTCGTGGTGCGAGGTGTGTGTAAGTCGTGGAGTTATGGCCGGTAGAACCGCATCACAGAGTGTCTATTTATATTCGTTGTAATCAGTTTGTTAAGACAAGAGGAGTGAATAATAGAGAAAAGAAAAAACGGCATAAGCGGTGTTACACGTCGGCAAATTCTTGTATTCTTTGTTGTCCATTATCTTCCCCGTGAAAGTGTGTGTACACGGGTAAACCGCGTGTGTGATCCTGGTGTTGTGTTCCAACACTCTTATTCTCTTTCCTACTTCCCCCATTCTTCCTCTCCTGCTTTCCTTGCTCCACCAGCTGAATCCCCATGGCACCTTCGACCACCTGCACCTTGGGCTCGGCCCCAGGCCACCGCGCCTCCCCAATGCTGGCCCCATGGCTCCTCCCCTTGGCCGGCTGCCACTGGCCACCCTCCTCTGCATGGTGCCTCCCTGAGGCGGTCCCTACTGCCCCTTGCCGACGCCTCTGGTTCCAGTGCTCCCTCCCCTCCATTCCTTCGTCTATCCCTACCTCCTCTCCTCTATTTCTCTCTATCTATGATTTTGCTTGAGTTTAAGCTTATGATTTGAATTGACTTTGTTTTGAGGATGGTGAAGGTGGTGCTACCGCAGCTTGCTACGGTGGGGCTCAAGGCCTTCCCGTGCGCTGAGGAGCACGGGTGGCTGTCGGGTGTGTGTGGCTCGGTCGATGGTGGAGCGCCATCATAACTTCAGCCTCACCTAGGTATACTGCTTCCTTCCCTCTTCTTTCCCTCTTCTTTGTGATGGGTCTATGACTCGCAATGGATGAATGTATGTGTGAATGAGGGTCTTGGGAGTGTATGCTAGTGCTCCTTCCTCTGTGATGTGCTTGTGTTGTGTTGCACTGATGGATAAAAGAAATGGATGGATGGGGTGACCTCTTTGGTTTATCGGGTTAGAACTGGAAGACGACAACGGTGGTCGTGGCGGCAGTGACGTGCTCCACGTGCTCTCGGTCTACTCCTTGGTCTCCCTCCTCCTTGTCCCTGTCGGCCTGACGAGATCCTCGCGACCGTGGACTGCTCTATGTCTTCATGACTATCGTCCTCATTCTGCTGTCTTCCCCAACTCCTTCGAGCTCCTCTCCTCCAATTCTCTTCTCCTTCACTTCTTTTCTGTGGCTGGTTTTGGATGTGGTGATGGTGTTCGGCATGTGCTTTGTCTTTGGCTGAAAGGCAATGGTGAATGGCTCTTTGCTTGACCTTGGGTTAGCTCTCGGTTGAGTGAAGAAAATGAGTGGTGATGAGAAGGGTAGGCTTGGTTGGCTTGCTTACTTATGAAGGGAGAAGTGGCCGTGTTCTCCTTGGGCTATGTTGTGGACTCATATTGGAGGACAACATATCAGAGAAGGTCAAGGAAACCTTTGCAGGTAGATTCGGACTCCTCAGTGAGAAACGGCAATATGTGACATGCTACAGCAGTTCGGATTTCAGGAGGGAGTCAGAAAGGAGTCCGCATGGCCAATGAGTATCAGGGATTAGCTATACTTCAAATAGATTTCCGAGTTAGACTATGAGCAGGATATCTATTGTATGCTAGGAGATGTAAAACTTATATAAAGGGAGGTACCTCTTGTACTAAGGGCAAGCAATAAAATTACTTCTTTCAGTTCTGTCTTCTCTCCTGCCTTCCGATTGCTACTCTTCGGGTTATCTCTTCCTTGCATCATGGCATCTTCTTGCTGTGGGCGAGATCGTTCACCAGTGCAGCATCCATACTTCCTGCGAAGCAATCCGAGTGACAACAATTTGGTATCAAAGCAGAAGATCATAGCCATGGCTTCCAAGGAAGATATCCAAAAGATGAATGAAGAATTGAAGACAACCATTGCAGATCTTGCCAAGCAACTGATGGACAGTTTGGCCACAGTTCACAAGGAGGTCGCAACGGTTCATCAGGAGGTGGCTGAACTCGACGGACGCATCAAGACTTTGGAAACTAGAGATGGTTTCCTCCCAAGACAGGTCGGTCTTCCCTTGCTGCCACAGGGAACCTCGGCTTTGGGGAAGGCATCAACGACAACATCGGAGATGCCAACATTCCCCATGGGGATGCCACCGCATGTAACTACAATGCAATCTTCAGTACCATTGACGGTTCCTCACTTCAGTTCCACATCGCATGTTGACAGTTTGGTGACGCAACAACAGTTTGCCATGGGGCCTCCCTTCGCTCCAGCATATGCTTCGGCGGGTCCAATATTGCCACAACACAAGACCACGACAGTACCTCGCTACTACAAGATTGAGTTTTCGATGTACGATGGCAAAGAAGGCCCATTGGTTTGGCTTAATAGATGTGAGCAGTTCTTTTGGCGGCAAAGAACAGAAGAAGGCCACAAGGTGTGGTTAGTAGCTTACCACATGGTCGAGGTGGCACAATAGTGGTATATGTAGTTGGAACGCATAGAGGGAACACCAACATGGGAGCATGTCAAAGAGTGTTGTCACTTAAGGTTTGGGCCGCCAATTCGCTCAAAACCCATTAGGGGAATTGGCAAGATTCCGACTTACAGGATCGGTGGCAGATTACCAGGAAAAGTTCCAAGCTTTGTTATGCTGAGCTGGCCACTTATCAACAGAACAACTTGTCTAGCTATTTACTTCCGGATTATCAGATCTATTAAGAGCTGACGTGGAAGTACAAAACCCTTTGGATCTCCAGGTGGCAATGAGCTTGCCTCGGGCTTATGAACAACGGGTGGCCATAGCAGCATCACTATCGACTAGTCGTCTAGTAGCATGGCCAATCCAGTAGCCCCATCCTTCCAACAGATTTGGCAGGGGATCGGCAACGGCGACAAATGGGGGGATGCAGCACAATGCAGAGGAACACTGACAATAACACTACGATAGTTCTGCCGACTCAGGCTTACAGAAATGGCAGAACGTCGTGAAAAGGGGATGTGTTTTAACTGCGATGAGAAGTATATTCCAGGACATTGATGCCCAAAGTTTTTCTATTTCGAGGTGGCTGATGATACCAGTCCAGGAGAGGGGGAAGACTTAGCTAAAGAGGGGGCAAACCCGTTAGTATCATTACATGCCTTGGCGGGAATTTGCACCGACCAAACCATGAAGTTGAACATTCGGGTGGGCAATGCCAATCTTGTGGCATTGATCGACTCTCGATCCACTCACAATTTCATCAAGGAAAAAGTGGTGGCAGCAGCTGGTGTGGTTCTAGCACTACGGCCTGGATTGACGGTGACCGTGGCAAATGGAGAGAGGGTGCCTAGCACCGGATTGCAAGGCAATTGGCCTACTGGATTGGGAACAAGAAGTTTTGCACGGACTGCTATGGGTTACCCTTGGAAGGATTTGATGTTGTCCTCGGTGTCCACTGGCTGCGAACATTGGGCCCGATCTTATGGGACTTCGAGCGGTTGACCATGTCATTTTGGCAAGGCAATCACCAGGTGGTGTATCAAAGCATCGCTGGACCACCAAGTAGTCTTCAAGTCCACAACTTCGATGGACGAGACTTGATGGGCACACTGTTGGCCGAATTCACGGATGTGTTCGCAGAACCATGTGGGCTTCCTCCGGCTCGGGATTGTGATCACCGCATTCATCTAATACCGGGTACACCGCCAGTGGTGGTTCATCCATATCGGTATCCGGTTCACCTCATAGACGAGATTGAACGCCAATGTCGAGCCATGCTGGAGCAAGGAATCATCTGTCCCAGCAAGTCTGCTTTCTTGTCCCCAATGTTACTCGTCAAGAAACATGATGACACTTGGAGATTTTGCGTCAATTACCAGGCTTTGAATTCCAAAATAGTCAAGAATGAATTTCTGATGCCAGTGATCGATGAGTTATTGGATGAGTTGAAGGGCGCTCGGTTTTTCACCAAATTGGATCTTCGCTCTGGGTATCACCAAGTTCGAGTGTCTGGGGAAGACATAGAGAAGACTACCTTTTGGACACATGAAGGACTCTTCGAGTTTTTGGTCATGCCCTTCGGACAAACCAATGCGCTAGCTACTTTTCAAGCCTTGATGAATGCAGTGCTTCAGCATTTTCTACGGCGCTTTTTGCTCGTCTTCTTTGACAACATACTCATCTTTAGCAAAACATAGGCCGAGCACCTTCTGCATGTCCGGGCAGTATTGAATTTATTGTGGGAAAATCACTTAGTGCTAAAAGAATCCATGTGCTCATTCGGCCAGAGAAGTGTAGCGTATCTCGGTCATGTGATTTCAGTTGAAGGCGTGGCCATGGATGATGAAAAGGTCAAAGCTATACGAGGCTGGCCTCAACCTCGATCAGTATGGGTGCTTTGGGGCTTTCTCGGTCTCGCAGTAAATTATTGCTTGACTGATGGAATTAATTATTGTAAATAGATTGCAAATATTTTGCTTGACTTGTGTTGCTTGGAATCATGTTGAGAGGAATTTGTATTCGACAATTTGAATTTTGAGATGGTTTGTAAATTTTTAATTAGACTTGTCTTGTGGAAAGATTTTATTAATTCGGTTTGTTTTGCATTAAAAGAATTCCTTGCACAATTGTTTTAATCAATTGCTTAATTAATTTTTTATTAGTCTTAATTTGTTTATTAAAACGGATTAGGAAAATATGGGTTCTGACACTAATACCTAATTATTGCAATATATCCAGCAAGCAATAATTTAACGCATGACTAATGTCCGAAAAGTTCAACATTCCATCTCAGCATTATTCTTCACACATTTCCACATTTCTGCTGTACTGCATTTCTCAGCATCCTTATCCAACCAAAAGTCCCAAAACCAATCGAAATTCACAGACTACTGTCATATTTATCGCACGGGGCAAGGTACGAAAACTAAAAACACATCAGTAAGCAGCCGTACGAGCACAATCTAGAACAAAATTCAGTATCTTAATAGGAACCTTAATTCATCTCAGGAATCATTCGCAAATTAATCTTTGATCAATCAACACAGGAATCAGACTAGCAAGAACACTCCCTAATTAATTCCTTGGTCAACAGTAAACCTAAGACCGTCAAGACAACAGCGAGAGCCCAAAAGAAACAAAAATCCAATCTTCATCTGCAAAATTCAGAGAGAGAGAGAGAGAGAGAGACCAAGCAAGCAAACTCACCTAGCTGATCAACCGCCACGGCGAAGCCGAAACCAATCCAGCCGACGAAACAGCCCCAGCGACGCAAGACAAGAACGCAGCAGACTTTGTCACCACCCACACAGGCAGCACGAATCCCGGCTCCAGCGAGGCACCAAGAAGAGCCAACCCGCGCGAACCCACCACTCAAACAGCCTCGGAGCGCGGCGGCGGCGAGCGTTCGCGAGGAGACGAGACGGGGGGAAATGGCAGCTCTGGTTCGACTCGGACACTTGGATGTGGTGGGCTTTGGTTCCAGGTGGTATTTGACTTCTCCGCGGGGAGGGAAGGATAGACAGGGCGCCTTGAAGAAGAGGAGAGAGGAGAAGGCTGGGCCGGTCAAACCGTTGACCACGTCGCCGTGTGGGCCGGAGCAGAGCAGCCGTGTGGGCCCCGCCGCCCCCGAGTAGTTGGGTTGGGTTCGCCCTCGGGGATGGACCGGACCAGGGCTCTATCGGTCGGCCGGGTCAAGTCACTAGACTAGAGTCACATGTGGCAAGTGGCTCGAGTCGAGGGCGAGGTTGGTTGATTCGAGTCAATTGACTCGACCAGGCCAGCGTTTGGGGCTGGTGCACATTACGCCTGTTTGTTTTGGCTGTGGTTTATAGTTTTTAGTTAAAATTTTTAAATTTTAGTTATTTACGATAGAGATTACGGAAAAAGAGATACTTACTTGCGATTTTGGATGGTACAGATATTAGACTTTTAACATGTACTACATTAACTTGTAGACCTTATTTTGAAAAAAAATACTTATTTAAAAATTAGGTACTATAGTAAAAATCAAAAATAACTTTTAAAAACAGCTTCAAATAGTCTACGTTGTCTTTTCTTTTCCCTTGAAAATTTTGATTAGTTGAAATGGTGATGTTGACTTCCGCGGTTGTAAATTGGCGATTCACTCCAAGGAATGATGCATTCTTCTTGCACTTAATTACATTGCATTATTGGTTCATTAATTGGTTGATTCACTCCAAGAAATGATGCATTCTTCTTTCACTTAATTACATTGTATTGTTGGTTCATCAATTGGCTTCTCCTTGCGAATTTGTTCTTCCGATAATTTTATATATAATGATATCTAAGGACATATATAATGATATAGACAATTGTTGTCTATGTTATCGCTTATATTATTTATAGACAGCACTAAAGACAACTCTTGTAGTGAGTTGTCTTTTTATATGTCTCTATAAATAACTTCTTTATAACACAATATTATCGTCAACTGTTGTATGAGAGATGACCCAGTTATCTATATTTCCTCCCTCTTTCATATCAACTTATGTCCTACGTGATAAGATTTATAGATAACTGACTAATATATTATTATATATGCTCTAACTTTATGCATGTATTGAATGATGCGGGGTGCACTAATGAAACTGATGCATATTTTACTTTCGAACTTTAGAGAATGCCACTTACCCTATATCGAAGATCTACTTGATAAAACAACAGTATTTATTATTTAGTAACAATAACTTGAAGCACGTGCTAACAGTCATGCAAGAACGCAGGCCTCACAATGCCTTGGTCCCTTCTAAAGAGGATATTTTTTAGGCCGTCGTTAGGATTCTATGGCATGTGAAAAACTACTCTTTTTTTACTTGAAGAAGACATGCATATGAAGAGACAAAGAATCTTTGAAAGCGGTTAATGACTAGAGGCTCGAACTGGCTACATGACTGATGCCAAAATTTTGCCACGTACTGCTCGGCTATCTTGCCTTTAATTAAACGTACGTTATTTTTTTTACTGTAGTTGATAACTGTGATTAATAATTTTTAGCTATAACATAAGTATTTATGCTAATAAATCAAATGCCGATAAGCCGCTTCGAAAAAGTTGTCTCGATAAGCCGTTTCGAAATAATGACAAAGAAGCTGTCCTATTTATTTGTTTGAGAAAAGGCATAAATCATAAACTGAAAAAATAGAACCAAAGTTTTTCTTTTGAGATTATACTGCTCTACAGCTACATATGATGCAACACACGTACATACATACAAAGGAGCGGAGCTAGCCCTAGCCTAAGCCTCGGGCTGGGCCAGCTATTCTTAGGCCGAATCTGCAAAGGAATAGCAAATCATTGATAGCCTGCAACGGAACAACACATCGTTAAATCCCAAGTTTTAATGGGCCTTTGATCTTAGGTCTTGGGTTATAACCCATCTAGTCCGAGGTCTAAGATCTAACACTATACATATACGTACTCAACACACACATAAAAACCCATTCAGATTAACCGCGTATTAATTAATGAAGCGCTCGTCAACCCTAAGGTATCGCTCATTTCAGCTTAAAGCCAACTTCTGCTTTTTTTCTCCCTATCTAATAATTTCTTTTTTCTGAGTTTTTTTAGATTTTTTAAGCTTGTTTGCTTTTTCTTTTTTCCCAATATTCTTTTGCATTGTCCTTGATGGGGTCAATATTTTTTTCTATTTTTAATTTTTTAAATTTGATTATATCAAATAAGCTAACTCAGATACAGTAAAAAATAAATCAACTACAGTAAAAAACCATAAACTAACACTATTCCTAACGCCCCCAGAAATTGAGATGCAGGTGCGGGTTGGCCGATCGACCGAGGGCTTGATAGTTGGCCCGACGTCACAAGGTACTAACTGCCATTCTCTGATCTCATCTCATCCAGTTAGGGATATGCAAATTAGTCCTAACTAGTTGCAGACAGAAAAGAAACTGATCGAGGCACATACATATATGCCAGATTATTATTAGTCCATCCACTGCTTCAATTCATCCGCGATATATGTGAATCGATCTGGTAGAAACTTCAGTACTAGCTAGTAAGCGCTGGAGATGTCCTCCTATTAATTAATCTGTTGCATGATGCATGTTAATTTATGGTATGGTCTATAATTCCAGCGAGGCGTGCAGCAGGACGTAAACAGTATGTGGCACTGTAGCATAAACAGTATATAGTATTGTAGTGTATACGGATTTGAATAGTTTGATAGTGTATCAGGCTTAGAAATATAATAATTAGCTTTCTTATTATTTGAGTTTATTTTTTTTGGATTTATTCTACGTATTAGAAATAAGTTTTCTATTATTTAGAATTAGTTTTCTTAATATAGAGATGCATTTTTTAGAGGTCAAATCTAATCATCCCTATTTTTAGAGATCAAATCTAGCCATCCCTATAAAAGAGACAATATTATATCGTTATTATGAAGAAAAAATAAACAAAATTCTTTAGTCTTTCTCTCTTCTTTAAAAACCTCTGAGCCTTGCCGGTCAAACTATTCTTAGGCCTCAGATCTATTCGTAAACCGAATTAACCGACTAATCAAGGACTAGCGCCCTACCCCCAGTTCTCAAACTCGTACACAACAATTTGAGTGCCGACTTCAATAATCTCATCCATCTGTCGTAGCTCTGCCTTTTGAACCATACATCATCAATTACATCTGAAACAGCCTCAAAAATTCAAAATTTTGCATTTACTTCTTTGGATTTTGTTTGCTCCCTCTCCAGCCATCCCAACCCCTGATCCCTGCTTGGAGATTCGTGCCACCCTCTCCTCCTCCTCGCGCTGCTCGATCTCGCTTCGCCGCGCCCGCCCACGCGCCGCTGCCCCTCCTCGCGATTTGCGGCGCCGAGAAGCTTCTCGCGTGCGCGCCTGCGTCAGCTGCTGCAGCCGTGGCCCCCACCCCTCCAGAGCCTCCCTCTCTCGCGGCTCTGCCACCCCTCCTCGCCCTTCGCGCCAACCCGAGCGGAGGAGCTCCCCGCCGTGCACCCGAGCCCCTCCGACCGTCCGCATGTGTTGGTGCCGTACTCGAGCCATCCCCTCCCCGCCAAACTTTGTATAGATTGTACACCAACTCTCCATGCCGTTCGCACCCCTGGAACCGCCTCTCTACTTCGCTCCTCCACGCGCCGGCGGCTCCCGAGAGATACCACTGTTGAAACCGCCTCACCCGGCCCTTTAAAGTGCAATTGCCGATGCAGGCCACCTCCTACCACTCCCACAAACCTCTTTGGGCAGCCGATTGCCCTCTCGTGCGCCCAAGCTCCCGCGCCGCCGTGCCCTGGTCCCTGTAAGCTCCCGAGCTGATCTTCCTCTTCACTCGATTAAAACCCGATTCCCCGCAGCTGAAGCCTCACCATGGCCCCTTGAACTCGAAGCCCTTTTCAATTTTGCAAGAGCATTCACCAGCTAGCCCGGCACCGTGAGCCTCCTCGCGGCCGCCACTACTTCACCGTGGACAGCCCAGCTGGAGCTTTCCCGCGTTGAGCCCATGCCTCCCCCTTGAAACCCATCCTCTATGGGTGCTCGAACCGTAGCCCTTCGGGCTTATGCGTTTCTAGAACCTTCCCGAGCCGCCACCTTCTCCACAACCTTCCTTCCCTTCCGCGACCGCTACCTTGAATCAAAATGGACTCACCTCACTCCCTTGAACCCATCGGTACCGGTGCTGGCCGCTGAGAACCCCGGTCGAAGTCGAATCGCGAAGTGGGGCGGTGCCCTGTTTTTCCCGCCTCCATCGCTGGCTCGAGGAAGAAGACGACCTCGCGTCGTCGTTGCGTTCGCATCCGGACCGCCCGATCAAAATCCAATGGCTCCGCCTCGCGCGTTCGCCTCAGCGCTCGCCCAGCCTCTCGGCCGCTCGCGCCGCGGAGTGGGCCGACGGCCCACTGGCCGATTCAAACCGCGCCCACGCGCGCGCGCGCGCTCCCGCGCGAGAAATGGGCCAGCCGTGCATCAGGCCGCATCAGAGCGCATCCGTAAATGGATTATTTTGAGTTTCCAGCTCTAGAAAATTCCAAAAACACTCCGTTTGATTCGTCTCGATGATCCGAGTTCATTTTCGGCCTCCTTTGTACCAAACTACACTTCTAAAAATTTCAATCCAAGCCATTTGAATTTTATTGCATTTATTCCTTTTTAATAGACCTTTATTTTTATTTGTCCTAGCTTATGTAGACATAAGCACGGATTGATGTTATTTCCGGTGTGTTTTTCGTTAGCTCCCGACGAGTCCGAGACAGCAGTGCAAGGTTTGGAGCAACCGTCAGCAGTCTACGATCTCGTCGAAGTCATCGACCCGCAAGGCAAGTTGCATGTTTTTGAACATACTGAACCCTTCTCCATCGTATTATTTAATTATTGTATTTGCATTACGATTAATTGCCAAATTTATTTATTTAAAATAAATGCTTGGAATGACATGTTAATTTCTAGATAATTCCTACCACTATGCAAATGCCCTGTCTACTTTGAAGGCCACATTCACCTTGACAAGTTTAGAATTATTAAACTATTGTATAAAATAAATGTTGCTACCTCACTTAAAGTAACGAGCTGTCGTTTGATTCAATAGTTCGTCGGCAAATTGTAAAATTTGAACTGGGGTAGGGCGGAAGTTGTGGAACCCCTGTAGTGGATGTCCACGACCCTACCCTAGGGTGGAGGGTGCAATGCATCGACACGCAGACAGTTCGTATATCGATGAGACGATCGTAGTTGGCGCCTCGTGGTAAAGTTAAGGACTGGACCCTTATGCTGAGTCTAGAGCACAGTAACCGCTCAACCACAAGGTGGACTCGTCAACCTGAGTCCAGTAAACTGCTCATTTTGTTTGAACTCCCACAGGAGTACGGGTGTGGTATGGGCGAGTACTCGCCATAAGCACAACGATAGACCCTCACGGACTCGGGCGGTAGCGTTCCGCACTGGCCCGCGGATACCCGGTCTGGTAGCAGGATTTAATCTATCGGGTGGGAACGAATTAATAAATTGAGCAATAAAGACTTTCATTTCTCATATCGATCGCTGCCCTACCGGCGTGTGTTTATAGCTTGACATTGAGATTATGAGAAATCTTGTGGGTAAAGTCGAGCAACTCGCAGAGTGAAACAAATTGTATTCGAATACGCCGTGCTTCCGGTTAATGAAGCTGTGTTTGATGGGTGAATCCAGCAGCGAGGCATAAGTAGTGTTTATGATGTTTTAATGATGTAATTGACAAAGTTAATGTTTTAACCCCAATTTATTATTATAGTTTTCCGCTTGAAGTTATTTACAAATTCAAACTGCATCCACATAAAATAATAATGAACCATGTATCCCTTTTTCTTGTTGAATCCTTGCATGTAATTATTTAGGGTTTACCCCTGTAACTTGCTGGGTACAGTTGTACTCACTGCTTGCAATCATCATCAGAAAGCAATTAGGAGGTCAATGTGCAGTTTGTGGATCAAGACTCCGATGATCAGGCGTCTGCGGAGGATCCGTGGTTTTAGGCCTTAATCGTGTTCAGGCGCGTTGTTGGGACTTTTGTGGTGTAACTATATTTGGGCTTGCCGCCGTTGCGTCAAAACCTAGCCGACGTGCATTATGTGTAAATAAAATCTGGATCTCTTTTGCTTGTAAGTGTGTTCTGTTGTGATATCATTACTGTACGGTACCCGCAACTGTGCGTTGTCGTACGGATGCGGGTTTGCTGGCGTACCCGGAAACGGGGGCGTTACAACATCTGCACTTCGGATGGCACAACATGCACACAACCATATCATTGTAAAATAGCTAGATTTGTGATGAACAAACAAAGTTTCAATTCGTATAGTACTAACCCAGGGAGAGATTCAGATTGTGTGTATTGTGACTATTGAAATATACAATGCATACTTTCATAAGGTTCTAGAGAATTCCCAACGAGGCATGAGCTAGAGATATCTCCTAGGGATACTATAGGAAAAGTTATTTTTTCCATGCTTTATGGTAAAGTATGAAAATCTCTAGAGCTAGATATTTCTAGGTGAATATTCTAGTGATCAAGATATTTGTAGTTGAAGGGTTTGAATTATGCCACATAGCAACAATTCAATGGTCATGTAATCCTATAAATAAGGGGTGTCTCCCACCCCTAGGGAGTGTGCCATATGTGTGTCATGTGTAAGCATCTATACAAGCCACAATGAGTATGGAAATGTAGTAGGAGACTATGAGAAGGCTTCGGTTGGTGTGAGCTGATTTTGATTGGTGTGTTATGTGATCGGTTAAGTGTAGAAGAAGATGAAAGCGAGCTTCGGAATTGGAACAAAGAAGATAATGGGGGATAATCATGCTCGCCTTCGAGCAGTTGAAGGGATCTGTTCCCAACCAATGTGCACAAGGCGCTGAGACACCTAAGGTTAGGAAATAGATCTATTCCTTACCCTTCTCTAATACAAAATATGTCCTCTTATATAGAACTTTGCAACTCTTAACTCAAACTTATAATATATAACATAATTTGGAAAGCAAACTCGGAGATCTATCTAGTATCTAACACAAATATTTTAGCTTGCAACAAATAGGACTTTCCTATCTAATAGCAGTCCTTCTAAACCAAAACATACTCAGTTGTGCGCTAACTGTAGCTCGTCACCGTGCGGACTATAGCCAGTCACACATTGTTGACTGCCGATCTAGCGTCCAACACCACCGTATCTTCAGCAAATGCAGTCCTCCAAGTTGCAGATCTTCAGCCAATGCTCGACTATGTTGTTTAATATAGTTGTAAGTTTGCTACTAAATTGAACAATGCTTAGTGCACATACTGATACTGGAAGAAAACAAAATTGCATGACCATTTGGACCCCAAAAAAGACTGTAGTGTTAGTTTCAACTTGCCTACAACATGAGCCAAACTTAGAGAGAGAGAGAGAGAGAGATAGAGCAAGAACAACCATTTCTAGTATTTCATTTTATAGGCAATGCATAACAATAATATTGAAGTAATTTTCTAGTACTAGTAGGAGCAGAAGTAAATACTACTAGTACTAGGTAATCCATAGTTTACCTGGTGGGTGGTGGCCCTGCTCGGCTGCTCCTGGTGGCCAGCACCCTGTGCCAACAGCCGCACATGGCTTTGCTGGTTGGCTCCGCGCCTCCGTGGCTTCATCCCTACCTCCTGGTGTTGCCGCAGCGGTGACCTATGCGTCCCTGTCCTGCTGCACCCTGTGCTCTACGCGGCTACCCCCTACCGCAGCCGCTCTACACCTGGCCGGGCGTGGCCCACTTGTTCACGCCATCACTGCCTATGGTTGTGTGTGCATGTGCGCAAGGTTTCAAGCATCCCCAAAAGATTGCCATTTAGTGGCCGTAAAGAGAATTCTAAGATATTTAAAACATTTCTCGAGTATAGGTTTGTGGTTTGCAAAAGGTGCTAAATTTGATTTAATTGGATATTCGGATTCCGATTATGCGGGTTGCAAAGTGGATAGAAAGAGCATCTCGGGGAGTTGTCAATTGTTAGGAAGATCCGTAGTATCTTGGTCTTCAAAGAAACAAAACTCCGTAGCTCTTTCAACCGCCGAAGCCGAATATATCTCCGCCGGAAGTTGTTGTGCACAATTATTGTGGATGAGGCAAACATTAATGGATTATGGAATCAAATTTGATAAGACGCCTCTTTATGTGACAATGAAAGTGCGGTGAAAATAGCCAATAACCCCGTCCAACACTCAAGAACCAAGCATATAGATATTAGACATCATTTCTTGAGAGATCATATTAGTAAAGGAGATATTGAGATTAGCTACATAAGAACCGAAGACCAATTAGCGGATATTTTCACCAAACCATTAGATGAAAGTCGCTTTTGCAAGTTGAGAAATGAATTAAATGTATTAGACTTCTCAAATGTTGCTTGAACCCTTGTTGCATGTGTTTGAGTGTTACTTTGGCAAATTTGAGTATTTTTGTGCTATTTTATCGAAAACCTTTGCCAAAATCTTATATTTTCAAAAAAAATTATTTGATTAGATTTCAAATAGGTTCTCTAATGCAAAATGATCCTGAATGACTCTTCACTGTGTGCAAAACTAGGAATTATTTGCATAAATTCTCTTTTCAGCCTCAAAATCAGGAAGTTCCAGAAAAATCAGACAACAAATAGCTTCATTGTGCAGTATTACACTGAGCGGTACTATCAGCAGCATGAGCTGTACTACGCATGAGGCAGTACTATCGCGATAAGTGCGGTACTTCCGATTTTTCTTGAGGTGGTCGGTTACTTCCGGATTTTTCTCCCTTTCCTTCCAAAAACCGCTCCCTCTCTCCTCATTACTTCAAACCCGAAAACTCTCTCTCTCTCTCTTCTCTCACCCCCAAGAACTCTCCAAAATCCTCCCCTCCGATCTCCAAATCCGGTGGGATTTCTGTGGTTCTTGGATGTGCATCTGCTTCTCAAGTGCTCTCCTCCTCCAGCTGAAGACCCCGCTCTTGAAGACTAATCTTTTTGGTCCTTGATGCCAAAGGGGGAGAAGTATGAGAAGAAGGAAAGAAGAAATATTTTTATGTAATAGTTTATGCTATGTGGTGTAATAACACTTTGAATGTTTATCTTTCCATTTATGTGTGATGAACTATGTGAGTTGTAATGAACTATTTGCTTCCGTTGAATATGTTAGATATACTTCAGTTTATGATCTTCATTGTTGAATGCTTATGCCGAGTGAAACGTGTAAAATTTTATCATATTATCATTCTTCACTCTTGCAACCCCCGCTTAGTTGTAGGGGGAGCGTTATTTGGTTCGATACTTGAATATAATTGAATCACTTTTGCTCATCATATTAAAATGCTAGATTCAATTCTACTTTCATATGTCAAATTGAGTATGCAACTCGCACATGCACAAGTAGCATATTCAAAATATTTCTTCTCTTATAAAATGAAAAAGTGTTGTCATCAATTACCAAAAAGGGAGAGATTGAAAGCATCTAGGCCCCTAGATTAGTGTTTTGGTAATTAATGACAAATTACGAATATGGGACTAACATGTGTGTTGAGTTCGTATAGTTAAAAGTCTCACAAGTATGCAAAGGTGAAGAATATGCTACAAAGGAGATTTGAAACTCAAGAATGTTCAAGACTGAGGTACATAAAATTTAGGATCTCTTTTTCGGTTTACCGGTCTTAGGAGAAAAGGTGGAAGACCGGATTATAGGATACATGCCATACTATTAAGAGGGATCATTGAAAGTAGCTTAATAGCATGTTTGGGTGCACAATGGATCAATCTAGGATCATGCATGCATTTGAAAATGTGTTTAAAAACTCACTGTGCTTTCTCAGGAAAATCGGTAGCACCAAGATTCCTCAGCGGTACTACTCATGATGGCGGTAGTACCGGCGTATAAACTGCGGTACTACCACACCACGGTAGTACCGATTTATTGCGGTACGTTTTTTCCAGTAAGCACTTTCTTGGGGACTTCATCTCTCAGAAGTCGGTAGTACCGCAAAATGAAAGGCGGTAGTACCGCGTTGCGGTAGTACCGCATGATAATGCGGTAGTACCGATTGTCGGAATGTTTTTTCCAGAAGGTTCCCCAAGAATCACTTAGCCTCTCAGAAATCGGTAGTACCGATATTTGCATGGCGGTACAACCGGAGTGCGGTAGTACCGCACCTCTCGCAGTAGTACGCAGAAGCGGTAGTATCAAGATTTTGAACGGCGGTAGTACCGCACTAAAATCCAACGGCTAGTTCTGATCGCCTGACATAGCCGTTACTATTTGCTACAGTAAAAAATCGGTAGTACCGCACCTACAACGGCGGTAGTACCGATTTCCCTGATTTTTCAGGAGAAATTTGATGCAACGGCTAGTTTTGGTTGGTGAGGCTATAATACACCCCACCGCACTTGGGCAAAGTTCTTTCAAGTTTCATTGAACTCATTTTAAGGCCAAGAGCATTCACTCCACTCTCCTTGCACTCTAGAGCATTCGTTTTGAGCTAGTGGAGAGTTTTTGAGTGCATTCATTGCTAGTTGATCCTAAGTGCACTCAAGCGCCGTCAAGCGAACTCGGAGGTCTATTCTCTTGGTGCTTGCCGGCACTTAGACGGCGGGAAGATCGATAGCTGGTGACTTCTTCAAGGAAGATTGTGAAGAAGCCCGAGCAAGCTTGTGATTGGTATGGAGCTCACCAACTCCGGAGTGGAGGAAGAGCTACCAATAGTAATCGAGGTGTTTCGCAATCGTGGAGCCGGTCCGATTCGTCCGGGCTAACCTCAACGTGGATTAGTGGAAACCGGCAAGTTTCCGATACCACGGTAAAAACATCAAGTGTCATTGTGATTGTCTATTGCTCTTTATTGCTTATTGTTTTTGTGTAGAATTGCTTATCACGTATTTGATTGCTTAGTGATTAGCTAGACCATAATTGTTTAATTTAGTTAAGAATTTTAAAACATCCTATTCACCCCCCCTCTAGTTGGTCATCCTTGATCCTACAACCTGCAGAACAACTTAGTTGACCATGCATGTACTAAAAAATCAAAATTGTTTGTGTTGTTCAACTGAAAGTAGAGCTATACCACAGTTAATTAACAACATTGATGACTAAGTAGTAGTAAGCCTATCAGCATCTAGACGGGTGCTTCCCATGGAATCATGCATTGTAATTGATAGTGACACCAATGGATATGACCCTAGCTTTGTGCTGGATAGAACAAAGATGCAACCTTGAGGCTATGCAATCACAAAATCTTAATCAATTTTGTGTTGTACTTAAAATCCTTATAAAATCTTCAGTATATATAATCCACGGATGTGTGTGGTAAAATTGCAAGTGGGTATGAGTAACCTGATCCAGATGGTCATCGAACTTGGCAAATTCAGTCCCTACGACTCCCCAAGCAAAGAAAACGAGAATCAGCTTGCACAACCACATAGTTTGGTCCCAGGTGTAGCCCTTTTCTGAACCCCAAAGAAGTTGGCTTTGCCTCAAAGAAACCATGGTTGGCCATGCTTCTGACCTTGTAGTACTCGATATCATTGATGAACTTGGCATGAATGGCTGCCATGATCTCGTCGAAGTGGACCAAGAGCCTCTTCTTGTCCAGCTCTGAGAGCTTCAAAGAAAAGAAAACACACCAATGTCAATGTAAGCGCCGACGCCTCCTCAACACTTGTGGAGGGGAGCAATTGGAAATAGATGACAAGAGAGGGGGCACCTCGACCTCATCAGGACATGCCGCGGGCAGCGAAGGGGCACCGACGCACCTTAGGTCGATCCATTGAGTTCTCTCTAGTAGCATGTTCGTGTATCTCGTCGATCGCTTGGGTTGGGCCTAGGGGTGGCAATAGGGCCGAGGGATCCAGGGGAGGCCCCTGCCCCGATCCCCACTAGCCCATCTCGACCCCCGACCCCTTTTAGCCTTCATGGGGGGACACGGCCCCCACCCCAGGTCCCTGTGGGGACTCGATTAAAAAATAGGTTAAAATATTTTTTTAAAAAAATAATAATAATATAACTTTGTTTATTAATTTATAATTATTTAGACATACCTTTTTTTACAAAATATAGTTTTAAAATATATTTTCTAACATATAAATTAAAGGTTTAGTCTAAATATATAAGAAATAATACAATCTTCTATATCTAAAAACTATAATATATTATTTAAAAATATTTCTTTTATCGGGTCCCCATGGGGTCCCACAGGGGGAGGACGACCCCATCCCCGTTCCCTGTTCCCCTGTGAGGGGAGAGCGTCTCTGCCCCTGATGGATTAATTCCCTATGGAGCCTCATCCTCGTAGGGGAAACTGCCACCCCTAGTTGGGCCTCGCTTTTGTGCCGACTCAACCTAAAAACTCTATTAACAACAAGCCATGTCCAACCAGGCAGGCCACAACACGACTTTTGAAGCTCACTTGGGTGTGCCTGAGCGAGGACGAAACCTAAAACCAAAGATCATCTACTCCAAAGGAATCATCGAAGTCTTCCTCGAAGGGCTCTTCGTTATCTTCCCAAGGTATTGGTGTTGATATTTTAGCAAATATGAGTACAACCATACTCAACAAGTCACAAAGGGAAAGCTATTTAACTAATTATCAATATTTCAAGAGATGTGATTATAATGGTTTTACTACTATATTTGTTAACAACTTTCTAAAGCAAAATATTATATTCCTAAGAGAAAAGGGATTTAATCAACTTAATTACCAAATTGAAAATCTTACCAAAGCTACTTATGTCTTGCTGTTGGAACCACCCATTGAACACAACTTTATTTACCGAAAACATGACCTATCCGAATACTGTAAGTTTTATTCTATAGAGTTGCCTAGCTTTACTCATAAGATGTGTCAAACTCTCATTGTCATGCATAGACATGCAACCAAATAGCATGCAACTGAGTTGAGATTACAAGGTTCTTCACAGCTTTTCTCTTTCTAGCTCCTACCTAGTAGGCTCATGACCACACATTGTTGGGAATCCACAAGCCAATGCGGAAATCGCGACCTTACACTGAGTGGATCTATTGTTGTGAAATATGGCATGTGACTTTTCGATCCCACTTTCATATCACCCCATTGTACATGGGTCGTTCCACCATGATAGAAAAGCTAACTCTCATGTAGATATTCAATTGAATCAAGTAGCTACTAAACCATGTTTGACAAGTCAAAACTTATGGTTAAGTAATTTCTGTGTCTTTTACTCAGCATAAGGTTTTAGTACTTACTTTTCACAAGTGAGACAATCGATCACAAACCCAGTGCGTTACAGCACTATACCACCAATTCATACCAAAGCCTCTATCCTAGGGTATGGTCGTGGACTCCAACCATCTAGTGGCTTTTCATGAGTTATCCTTAACCCTAGTACATTTTAAAATCTATCGGTAAGATGCTAGAACAACTTAGTATTGTAAAACATTGATTGTCTAGTATACTGAAGATTAATTATACTGTAATTTATTATTATTGAGACTGTCAAGGTGAATATGACCTTCAAGTGAAATGTAGCTTTTTCATTGGTAGGACTTAACTAAATATTATGTTATTCTAAATAGTTATTTTAAATAAATATCAGTGCATAAAATAATAATAAAAAAGTACCAATAATTAAATAATAATGTAGGATCAACACGATAAAAAAATGTGATTTGCCTTGTTGTTCGAACTCTTCAACTAAGTCTTGTAGGTCTTAATATACTCCTGAGATGGACGGCTCGGCGAATCCTGGTGTAATTGCAAGAAGATAAATAAATAAGTTCGTGGTTGAAAGAATCTGAGCTAGAAAAATAAAATAAAAGAAGAATAAAATTCAGAAAAAAATCAAACACAGGTGGGTTTGTGTTTTAACGAAGTCTGGGTGGGCTAAATGGAGTTGAGAATTGCTTAAAAGGGCTCGAAATGGTCGAAATGGTTATAAATAAGTTAAATGAGTTTTGGATGAATAGTAACCGATGGGGGTGAATAGTAATAGGTTGGCACTATTCCTAACAGGTTAGTTTACATGAGTAATTACGTGTTTGGGCTGCCTATTTGGGCTGAATAGTGTTAGGCTCAGGCCATGAACAGTAATGAATTGAGCTTGAACAGTGTTAGGCCTTGGCTACTGGGTTGGCCCATTTGGCTCATTGGCCTTGGGCCGACTCAATCGGCATGGACGCACAACCTGCCAGGCTTAAAGCTTGAGCGGCTTAGCTTGGCGCCATGGTCACCCAAGTAGGGCGCATGGCGGCAAGCACGATTGAGCGTTGACAGTGGTCAACGGTGGCGAGCGGTAGCAAAAATAGGACCAGAGGAATCTAGGGGTTCTATTTTTGGCTTGCATAAGACCCAAAGTTCACCTGTGAGTGCTGGAGGTTGTAGGAGCTCACCGGAGCAAAGACATGGCACAACGACACTTTGATGATGTTTCGATGAAGGTCAAAGCAGTTCAAGCATCTACGGTGGACAAGGGAGCTAATGGCAGTGATGGGTTGGGCTGGCTCGGTCGATGTGTGGCTGTCCACGATGACTTGGCTTCGACGGCAATGGCGCATGACGTCGGCGGTCTAGAGGCCATGGGAGGGGTTGGCAAGGTCTGGTGTGGGGTTCGCGGTAGTCAGGTGGTGCTAGGGCTACGACGAATTAGGTTTTGGTCGATGCTAGTAGAGGATTCGAGTTTAAACTCATCGGCATAGGGCACAGTGGCGACGACGATTGCTTGTCAGAGTTGGGAGAGAGATGGCTCAAGAGTGTGATTAGGTGCTAATGTGTGCTATCTGGATGCTTGGTAAGGCTTTATAGGTTGAGAGAGGTGGTGGAAGCAGTGGATGGCCATGGAGGAGGCGGCGCATGTGTGGCGGCGCTGGTGGTCAAGGGCATTCAGCGACATTGCTGGCAGTGGCACTAGCGTCTCGGGCGTGTAGTGTCTCACTGGCGCAAGGGAGTGTGCTGGTGAGGCGCGGTATGATCTCAGGCATGTGTCGACCGAGTGACGATCGAGATGGCAGCAATGAAGTCGACAACGGTAGGGCACGACGCATGGCCGGGAGGTGAGGTGGTAGGCATTGAAGGCGCGGTTGGTGAGGTGGCAGTGTTGTGCTTGCGTTGATGTCTGTGGCAATGGCGAGGTGTCGCAGAGTGCTGGCAGCAGTGCCTAAGGGCGAGCAGTTGGGCGGAGAGGGAAAATACGCTAACGATTAGGAGAAAACGGAAATCCAAAATTGGAAAGCGGATTGGCTTGAGGACTTATTGAATTGGGCAATAATTCAAATTCAACCGAAATTCAAATTTTTTGAAATTTTGGGATATGTCACATGCGGACTTGGAGAGTTCCACCCACTCCTAGGCTTTCAGCTTACCAATTAAAAGGGTGGCCATCCGCATGCAACTCATGATACATTAACAATAGCATTGCTTATGTGTGTTGCCTCCAGATTCATATCCATATCCAAATCCTTCACCATGCATGAACTTAAATTTCAAATAGAACAGATCGAAATTTTGTGCTATATATTAGCTATACCAACTTATCAATGAATTGTCAATTTCCCCCTCGTCTATTTTTGTTTTTTTTCGAAACAGTGGCAGGAGCGCTGCCTTTTATCGAAAGAAGGGAATGGAGGAATTTTAGTTGAGCCTAGAAGAAACACCTAGGCCAACACAGCTAGGAATCACGAACTGGACTTAAGCCTCAAACCAGAGGATAACAGCAAGGACAAAACCACTACTTAGCTACTACTGGCTAGGGGAAAATAATTCGCCCTGCACAACAACTTCCTGTTGAATTAGCTGAAGAACTTGATGAGGTTGAAGCGCTGAATTCTGGAAAGTCGTCCGGTTCCAGAGGTTCCAAAGAACGTAGACGATGATCACGAAGAGCCAACGATAATCTACGATCTCACAAAATTTATATTAATACCGTCCTCACATGTGATTGAAGTCGAACACTAGGATTTAAACTCTGATAAATAGATCCATAACTCCCCCACCACACCGAGAGAGATAGTTTCCTGCCGTTTCCGGCTCTCGATCACATAGCGTGCAAATCTGGTTGTTCATTGTTAGGTAGCACATCGGCTGTCTGGATCCTGCTTAGCAGTGGCAACCACATCGTCAAATTTTTATCCTGAGCAAACACTTATGGCTGCGTCTTTTTTTAATCGATAAATTTCATCCGGAGCACACATATTTTCTGGATTTTTCCGAAACGGAACCTCACCTACCGCGACGACCGGCTCAAACGAGCAGAAAAGTCAAAACATATATGAAATGGAGAAAAGCCTATGGCGCGAATTGATCGAGAGAAACCATCGAGATTAATCAGCAAAACACATTTCAACCTTACGTAAGATGTTGGAAAAAAAAGCCGTGCAAATCACACACGTGTTTACACGTTCAACCGGCCAATCCTTCGACCGTGCCTGTCCCCACCGGTCTGTGTCTAGGAAATACGCGCGCAATTTGTACCGGGTCCAAACGAACACCTGGCTGCTTCCCGGCCATCCATCCGTAGGCGCGGCCTACGGTGGGAGCAGGTCTGTGCGGGCGCCGGTGAGGGTCCTGTCTCCTGGGGTATAAAGAAAGAGCGGTGTATGGTGGACTCGTGGTTGTTCACTCTGCTCCAGTGCTCGTCGACTATTTCTCCACATATGAGACAGCTTTTGTTTGCAGACTAAGCAAGCACTTGTTTTCTACAGCAGTCACTTCACGTATGGCTCGTTGCTTCTCATGAATAAATAAGCAGGATGAATTGTTCGTCGTTGTCATTTCGAAGCGACTTATCAGAATTCAAATTGTTCAAACAAACGTTAACATTAAGATAAAAAATTATTAACCATATCTAAAAAAAAGAACACCTACGAGAGTGTGCTGCTGATGGAGAAGGTACTTCTAGTGTAGAAGTGCTGCACTTTCAGCAAAAACCTTCTCGTCGCCTACACTCTGTTTTTTCTTAGAGATCTAATGGACCACACCCTTTCATACAATCTACTAATTATTCCTCGCAAAAAAGATGGTCTACTCGTTATATTGTATTCCAAGAACGCATGTATTAACTTATTCGGCTGAATGGGTCAGTGTGCATACGGTGCTGGAACCAGACTGCGTCGCAGCGGTGAATTAAGTCGTCGTCGGAGAAGTCCTGCTGGAGCCCGGTATACAAAGAAGCCAACGCCTACTTGCATTGCTGCTCACAGAAGTGAAAGTCCAGAAGATGAAGAGATAGTGTAACAGGGTATTGCTCATGAGCCTTCTCGATTAGCAAAACGTGATGTGCATTGTGCGGTTTGGAGAGCTCAGACTCCTACTTGCATTACGCAGCTACTCATCCAAGATTGTAATCTTGTTTTATCTTATAAATAAAGCTATCTATTTTCTCTAAAAAAGATTAACTATTTATCTGTTTTACTCAGATGGAGAGTACAACTAGTATTCTGTGTAATCGTTCTCCTCCCAAAAACACAAGTTGGGTGCTTGGACAATGTTGGAGATGTAGGCATTTTTTTTTAATTTTAAGTTTTAGTAGGAGTCAAATATTATAAATAACTAATGATGTATAAAACAGTACTAACAACAAGCAAATCATTGTACTTAAATATATTAAAGCAGAATTTAAACAAATTGATCGGACAAGCGAATGACGTACTCTTTAGCTTGATGAAGAATAGGAAGCAGCGCAAGCTTGATGTAGTGTAGAACGTAGATGACGCAGTGTAGTGACGGTCGCGCAGATGTGTGCTGCTCAGAAACCTTATTGCCACCCCCCATGAAGGTCTTCACGGCAGCAACGGCTCGGATATATCGCTCCTCTTCTTCACGATGCACGCCAGGAAGAAAGTTGATGAGGCTCAGACGGCGCAGCACAACATCACAAGTTAGTAGGAGGAAGAGAATGGAGCTAGTGAGATTCTTGGCTATATCCTCTTGATGTCTCCGGGCATGTATATAAACAAACTGATATGATTAAAATAGTCATTTACCGACTGATAATTGATATATTTGACCTGCTATTTAACCGCTGATAACTGTCTGTCATCAAACCTAATAAAGCTCTAAATTCAAATGTTTGAATATCATTTAAACAGAGAGAGAGTATGATGCACGGTTTAGCAAAAATAAAGATGTACTTGGTCTACCAAGTGGCGCACCACTTCAAGGCACGGTCGTGCATCGCAGTGTGTCATAAAAATACATGAATACACGTGTGCGCATGCGCATGTGTGTGATTAGCCAAAGCCTTCTTCATACCATCTTCATTTATAATTCAAGAAGTGATATGGATTTCACCTTATAAATTGATTTTCTCCATATTATCTTAATAATATGATACTAAACCTTGCACATTTTAAAATTAAGGAAATAGATCTCACTATATAGACCTATTTCTAGCACATAATGCATAGTTGTATGTTCGATCAACAAAAAAAGCGCACCAAAACAAGTGTTAAGTGTACATGAAATACCAAGAAATTTGAGGATTAAAACGCAAAACGGAAGGCATCAACCAGCTGACCCCGCCCCCTCCCCTCCGGTCCTCCCTCCCTTGACTTTGTTTGCGCAGACAGCAATAACACCACCTACTCTCTCTCTCTCTCTCTCTCTCTCTCTCTCTCTCTCAACCTTAGTGCCTCTCGATTCTCGAAGGTAGCTGAGCCGCAGATGGAGAACTCTGCGGCTGCGCCGCCGGAGCCCGGCAATCGCACGGTCAGATTCTATACCCAACGACACTATTTGTGCATTATTCCTACTTCTTTGGTATGTACTGTGGGATTCTTTTAGCTTCATGCTTTCCATTGGAGTTTGTCACTTGTGAGATCCTTCACTGCGATTCATTAAGAAACATTGGATTTTGAGGTGTCTTGATGGAATTGGATGCCCACTTTGGTGTTTTTGGGGTTTACAAAAGTTGCGGTCTTTGGCGGTGAACAGTGGCGTGGAAATTGCGGATCTTCTGTATTGTTTGTTGTGGTAGGTCAGTAGGCGTGGTTCTGGAAGATCGAATATTTTTTTATTACTTCTCTATTATCAGAGTTCTTGCGTCAAAGTGTTATTCTCTTTGCATGATTTGTTGGACCCCATTTGTCGTATACATGTTCTGGGTTCTATTCTTTTGCTTCCCAGCCTCTAGATTGCTCTGCTTTAAGTGGTTTGGATTAGTAATAACTCAAACATGAATGAAGGGGTCTAGCCCATTGTCAGTGATCTTCTCTGATGAAACTTTTGCATCGAAATTTTCTGTTATATCCAAGAACAGTCTGTTACAAAGTGCACAATTCCTGTGTTTCCGGTGTATTGTAAAGCTGTCAGCATTTCTACATTACTTAATAAGTGCTATCTTTGCTTTGCTAGATTGTACTAGATGCTAGAAGAAAAATAGAAAATGTCAAGACACGACAAGTATCACTCATTTTATCCTCTTTTCGAAACTGAACCCACCAAGGTTCTACTTAGGTCTTTCTGCTCTAAGGCCATATGAATTTTAAGCACTGACTGTCATACCGAATAAATTGAACTATTAGAGAAATGTGGCATTACTTCTCTCTGGGATCTTTGAAAAATGCAATCATTTCTATTCATACTTCTTCAAGTCTTATGATAAAAAGTATCCAGATTACAGCTCTAAGAAGACTGGCATTATCAGTTGAAGGATATACGTCATTTATTAATCTTTGCACCATGGTAGGAGCACCAATTTAGGTCATGTAAAAAAACTTAATAAGATATTTTGGGTTCTCGTTCTTTGTTGAGATGTGAACATGAGGTTGGTAAAAGAGTGAAGAAACACACAGCGGTTCAAAATGAGTATTTAATGGTGCCAGAATTCCTAATGTTCTGTAATTGTTGTATGTGTTTCTAGGCTGCAATGGCCCATGAGTCATGGTTTTTCCTTGTATTCTTGTTACATTGCTTCCCTTCATAATTTATTTGCCTTGCGAGAATAATCTAACTATATTCAATGGCAATGATCGACATAGTTGTTTTCTTAAATAAATATACATTGAATCAGGGTGAAGATGCTAAAAGAGATGGTGTATCTGGTCAGCACTCTCGACGGCCAAACCTTTCCTTGCAAATACCAACTAGGGCCTTTGATGACCGTATACCAACTTCAACAAGCATCAATATATCCCCTAGCCCAAGTTCAGCAAGATCTGGTTTGCCCCCAAGGCCTAATTCGACTAGAACAAAATCATCCATAAGGGGCACCATTCCACAAAGGAGCTTCAAGGCAAAAAGTTCAATCCAGGATGGTGATCAGACAATTCTTCTAATTCCTGGCACACCATCATCATCAGGACAGCAGGCAAAGCCAACTACATCAAGATCATTTTCTTTCACAAAGGTCATTAGCTCCTTATCAGCGAAGCGAACCCATTCTCTCCCAGTCACTCCTGTAGCAGCTTCAGAACCCACTTCTTTTCAGGAAAGTCATGCAGACAACCTGCCAACTACAGCTGTAAGTATTTCATTGGGATTGAGTTGTTTGCGTGTTGATCTATTTTTGGTATGTCATAACTGTATTTAGATGTTATTAGTACCGTGTATTAATGTCTCTTAAGCACGTAAAGAGTGTTTCAGATAAAATGTGGCAAGGTTTTAACATGTTTATATTGGCAAATGGAAAAAGTAAATGACCAAAATGATGCCTTTACACCTTCTAGTATGAAGCATGTTCAGTTCAATGAAGATGGCATTCATATTAATGTGGTCCACAATGGTTGCAGGAGAAAGAAGTCGAAACACAAATTAGACGCTCACTCTCGGTGCCAGGAAATCCTAAAAGTAGGAGTTTGAGAACAGATTCATCAGGCCTCATCCGTGTAATTCCAACTACCCCACACCCTGCACCTATTGAAACTATTGCATCAAATGACGGCACTGAAGAAGCAGTAGATGGTACTAACCTTAGATTTAACTCTTTTTACAAGTCAATCTACAACCCATAACTCAATACATTATAAAAAACATTTTATATTAGCTATGTGTCCATAAACCGATTTATTGGTTTCCAATAGCAAAGTTGCAAAAAGAAATCCTGAATTTGGTTTCATGCTCATCCTTGACAGTTCCTGAAGACGGAGGTGAAGATATTCCTGAAGAAGATGCTGTCTGCAGGATTTGTCTCGTTGAACTTAACGAAGGAGGGGAAACACTTAAAATGGAGTGCAGCTGCAGGGGAGAACTTGCTCTTGCACACCAGGACTGTGCAATAAAATGGTTTAGCATCAAGGGAAACAAGATATGTGATGTTTGCAAGCAAGAAGTTCAGAATCTACCTGTGACTTTATTGAGAATACCGAGTCAAACTATTAACAGACGACCACCAAATGGTGTTCAGCAAAGAGCAACACAGCCATGCAGGTATTTCAAAACACAGTTTCAGTGTAGATATGCTGACCCTTAGTATTTACTGCTATAGAAATGTTTACACGATTAGTATTGTTTGCTCCTTCTCGTTTTATGAATGACAAACTTTGTAGTTCATCTTGGAATGGCCTTTTCTTGTTTGATGCCCCTTTTTTCCTGTTTAGAGCGAAAGAAATATCAATAATTCATTTGACTTTTCTTTTTGGTACTAAATTTGCCTTCCTATTTTCTGACAGTTTTTGGCAGAACACTCCAATTCTTGTCATGGTCAGCACGCTTGCATACTTCTGTTTCTTGGAGCAGCTCTTGGTTTGTGATACGCTTCTTCTTTTAGCTTTCCATTATGTGAATTTTGTTGTATCTGAGTATGTGACATCAACCCACTCGTTGGAACTTTGAACAGGTTACTGATATGCAATCACGTGCACTAGCTATTTCTTTGCCTTTCTCCTGTGTGTTGGGCCTCTTTTCTTCCATGGTAGCATCCACGATGGGTAATGAAATATTTTCCATCTCTGGCTCTCCACATTTGCAAAATTTTGAATTTAGTAAGTTTGTAGGGAACAAGAGGTCTTTTGGTACCCAGTCTCCTCAAAGGGGACGAACCATATACATGTGCTTCACTGTTTTCCATATTCAGATTTATAACCTACCTTCAAAGTTTAGAAACGTATAGTGTATATATCTCGATTGTGTAACAACTTTGATAGGGTACACAATTCCTAGAGGATCTGATTTCTGCATTTCTACAGAAAATAAAAAAAAAACTCTTGAGTTATTGCTCTTTCCGAACCTAACCTCCTTAAAGGAGAAGAAACATATTCCTCTCTCTTCAATATTTTCCATATTCAGATTTGCAACCCAATATTAGGTGACGTACATCTCAATTGTGTAGTGTAACATGAAAGTTAAAACTACCTTCTTTTCTCAGAACCTACTATATATTTGTTGTTTGGTGGATATATGCCTCTTACTCACCATGATTGTCCATTTAATTTTGTTGTCATTTCTCTATTCAACAGTAACTAAGAGTTACCTATGGGCTTACGCTTCATTTCAGTTTGCTTTTGTGATCCTGTTTGCTCATATCTTCTACAATGTGGTATGAAACGTTCGCCCTCAGTTATATTTCCAGTGGATGATATGCTTGCCATATTGCTTATTACAATCAGAAAACTTGCAGTTGAAAATGGGTGCAGTCCTTGCAGTCCTGCTTTCCTCATTCACTGGTTTTGGGGTCTCTATTAGTATAAATTCAATGCTAGTAGAATACTTGAGGTGGAGATCTCTGCAGAATCAACGGTTGACTCAGCGCCGGAATAATGAGTATGGTCAATCTGGAAATAATGCTTCAAATGAGAGCACTGAAAGTAATGCTAGGCAGCAAGGTAGAGGTATCTATCAACAGCCTCTGCAACATGGCTATGATTCATCTATGATTTTTCAGGTTTCGTGATGATAAAGTAAGTCTTGTTTCAACTCTCAAGTAGGGTGGAAGATCCAAATTAATCTTTTTGGCATGAATACTCACCTTCATCTGGTAAAACCACAGATCAGCTATTGCAAGGATGATATATGCCATTGCCACCTAGGGTGCTCGAGAATTTAAGTCAAGTTATACAGAAAGGGGGCTCTCAAGTCTGAAACAAAGGATCAAGCTACTCCCAATGATAGTTTAGTAATCCGATGTGATATGTGTGTATATGAAGGTATAAATTGTGAGAGGAAATATGATAATGTGATATGTGTGTATATGAAGGTATAAATTGTGAGAGGAAATACGATACAGATAGCTTATATCACAACCGTTAACTAAATCTATATAGATCATTGTTGTGGATTTTACTTGCATTGTTGTTGTAAATTGTGAGCTGGAGATGCTACAGTTCCCTTAACTGAATTTCAACCGTGTATGAAATTGGAGACACGATAAAAGATGTTTATGAGTTTAGAATCAGATGGTGATCTTTTTTCTTGTTTTATATTATTGTAACATATTGTGGCAAATATTCAAGGCCAGCAACTTTACATTTACTCAGCAAGAAATAACCCTATGAAGCTCAAATAATGAATGATCCTTTTAAGGCCAGACAAATTTTGTATGACATTCCATATGACCACATTTGATCGCAAATTAAGGGAATATTTAGACATACATTCGTCCAAATTAGATGCATAGCAAATTAAATGATAGATTGGAAGCGCCTAGGTTCTAGAGGAAAAGCAGCATTCACTTGTCCCAGAACAGGAGAAACATATGCTCCTCAGCTGAGCAGTCGACACGGCAAGGCAGATGAGCATGGCAGATTAGCCACGGGACAAATAATTCCAAGCTAGCACATTTCAATCCTTTTAAAAATAGGAGAGTGGACCAAAACATTTTTACTCCCCAAATCTTTTTTGTTTGTAGGGCATCAGGCAATTAGTGCGTGCGTGGGCATGGGAAATGGCTTGAGGGGACTAGGGTTAATTTTCAAGTTCTTTGTTTGGTTAGTGGGCATGGTAATTCAATTTAGTTGGTGATTGGGAATTTTAGGTTCAACTGGTGCGCGAGCTCCGACGGTGGGGAGGGCCAGCCAGCCGGTGCGTGCGCGAGCTGCAGGGAAGCCAGGCGACGTGAACGGTGGTGGAAATTGAGAGGTGGTCGGAGGCGACCTAGCAGGAGTGGACTAGCCGCGGGGAGGAAGCTAGAACTCTCCTGCAGCGAGCTCCAGCGGCCGAGTGGGGACAATGATGGGCTGGCTTCTGGGGATCTAGGAGAACATAGGGACGGTGGTGGCGCAGTCCGGGGAGGTCTAGGAGGGCTAGCGACGAGAGCTATGGAACGCGGGCCCATGGAGGTCGCCGGCAGTGAGAGCACCGGTGGCTTTTCCAAGTGGGGAATTTGAGGATTTGCTCTGGTAGAAGATGTGCATTTAAAATTTGCCACTCTATATCTTGCTGACGTACGGTCTCTGGATCTATATGTCAGTGAGACATCGAGTGACAAATATTTAAATACATATCTTTACAGTGGTAAATTCTCAATTATTCATTTTTCAGCTGGAGCTTGAGGATGAAGTGCTAGTTTGAGCTAATGTGGCCCGAGTTGGGCTGGGAGGCGACGACACTCGCATGCGCATGGTGGTAAGAGCTCGTTTACTGTTGGGGAGTGGTTATTATCTTGGTCTAATCGGTTCACTATACCAAAGTTCTATTACGCGTATAATTACGTAACAAGTCCAGTATAGCCATGCAAGAAAAGGATACATTTGTCTTTACTATTATAGACCCTAAGGAGAACATTTGTATAAATCTCTCTATAGTTATAAAAATGGCTCCTAGGGCGCCATGGAGAGGATTTATTTTGTAAAAAAATGTCTAAGCAATAACAAAGGCGTGGTATATACACTCTATACTACTCTCTACCGTGAGTAGCAACGGTGGGGCGTCTATGGAACTTTTGTGTGCTCAATTATTGTCTAGGGAAGTTTTGAAGCCGAGGTTGTCGGGGGCTAGCCAGTTTATATAGGCCACACCTATGACCAACCAGAAGCGAGAAGCAGCGAAGGTGGCGAACTAGCGGCGAAAACAAGATGAAAATAGAGTATGCGCTCAAAGACTAAGCTTAATTGACACAAGTATAGACTTTTATCCTTGTACAATCTAAATTCATACAAGAATAGAAGAGAAGTAAAGCAAAAAAAAGAGTGAAATACAATGAAGGTACCTAAATGTTGGAAAGAGTATCCCAGAAATACATAAATATGCTTTCGGTGAGTAGCAACCTGTTATATGTGTATCAAAATTAGTGATATAATAATAAACTACAAATGATCATGAACATTCAAAATAAATGAAACATACCACTAAGACATTAGCTTAAATTACGAGGCAAATTTATTATGCAAAATTTCATGCCTTGTAAACATCTTATGATTCTATCATCGTCAATGCTTTTAAATATCTATCGCTCGATGTAGCATACCATCAATTCATTGAGCCACTTATCAGCTATCTTGTTGTGCAAATTTATTTTGATAATATTCATTATTGAAAATATTCTCTCAACAGATGTCGTTGATATTGGAATGATCATGTCAACACAATGAGGTGATATATCAATAGAAAAGTTATATCTTTTTTGGTTTTAACCATCATTTGAGCGAGTTTTGTAATATCGCAACATCCACGGAATACCTCGCTTCTCCTAATATGGAGAATGAAGGTTTGAAGCTAACTTCTTAACAAGAACTGATCAGCTACCGTGAAATCATTAGTATAAATCTCAGCAAGTAGAACAAGCTTCTCAACGTCAAACTTAGAGAATGAGTCACTTTGATTAAGACAAAATATGCATACCAATAACTTCAAGGAAACTTCATTGAAGCAATGATTCAGCTCATTCATAGTTGCATCAAGAGCAGCATTGAAAATGTCAACTTTGTAATAATAATAATGTTGAGTCATTGTATGTTTTCGACATATAGATTTACCCATTACTCCAATGTTATCATCCATATTCACACATCAATCTCATGTGCCTCATAAAAGCTTTTGACTTGTTCATATCATGCAAGCGTTCTTTTTCATCTTGTGTCAAGCACATAACTTCAACAATGTCAAGCAAGTCATACTTATTCATAATGCTTAACAAGGTTATTAAGAAATATATGATAGATACAAATTCAAAGTATTCTTTCTTTTTAGCAAAATTGCTCCATCATGACTTGTTTTCACAAGCATCTTCACTTATAATCTCTAGAACATCCACCACTGCCTCCCATATTTGGTATATGAGCCCCAAAGAGTATCTCCAAGTACATCTAACTAGGCTAGCTTCTTGATGCAGCCTTGTCCAACAAGACATCAGGATGCTTTGCAATCAATGTATCTTTTGTCTTGCACGATGCATTCATAGTAGTCACTATCAGGGAGATATAGTTGAAGAAATTAGAAATAATTGTACTACATCTTGCGACCGTGACAATGACCAATTATAACTTGTATGTGAACCAATGGATATAGAAAGCCTATAGATCCTCATCCCAAATAAATTTTTGCAAGCTATTAAATTGTACTCTCATATTGGAAGCTCCAACGTAGGTCTGCCCATGAAGCCTTGAAATAAGTAGATTATGTCAATCAAGCAAATCAATCAAAGCTTTTTTTTCAATACCGCAAATATACAATTTGTGATATGCTCAATAGCAAGAAATATTTCCATGACCTTTCCATGATTGTTCACAAATATGCATGCCACAAATTTTGCATGGTTAGATTAACACAACAATATATAAATGATACAAATAAAAAAAAGATATACAACTAACCTCACAATCACTACCATTTGCCCCTTTGTTAATACATCCTGAGACTCATCAATAAGCATTGTGAAATTTCTATCTCCAATCTCACCCTTAATCACTTATGTGACCTCTTATGCACAACATTTCGAAAGCTCTTTTCAAATATTTAGAGAAATCATAATTGCATGCCTTAGAGCTATATCAAAGGCCTCCTTCACTTCCTCTTTCTTATATATGTACCAATCCAATAACTCTTTAAAATTGCCTTTGTTGATAGAAAAAAGGATTCATCATATCCACGAAAAACTTCACTTTACACTATGAGATATCTTACACAATCTAAAGATGTAGGATTTTGTATACAATTTAAGCCTCCTTAGTGTAATTATTTAATTTACTAGACACACTTGACCGTTGATTCTTGAAGTCATCACACTTACCCCTTGCAATGTTGTGTAAACCAGTTGGACCACCAACATGTTTATTGAAAGTATATATAGCCATCTCTAATGAAAGAACCCAACTTTTATAAATACATTATTCCCAAATGTGTTAGGTTATGACGGTTTGTAAAAATAAAACAATAGAAATAAAAAAGGGCATCTTTTTCCACACGACATTCCAACCAATCAAACTTATTAAACCAAGATTCTTGAAAGGATTTTCATACTTTACCATACAATATCTTTGAAAAGGCATGCCCAATTACCCGAGTTGAACTATTCAACAAATATACCATCTTCACTTGATTTTTCCATCGCGAAAAGTCAGTCAAGACTGGCAAATGACAAGATCTGGATCCAAATTTGGGCCCCAACCAAAGATCTGAGAGATGGAGGAATGGCCGAAGAAATTGATGGTGTCTATTCACGCCATTGCACTCCACATGCATCCACTTCAAATTTGCCACGACCCACAACCAACCAAACCAATTGTAACACGTCGGCAGGACCGGAAGGCGCTACAACGCAATGCCGAAACGTAGACAAGGTGCAAGGGGATCGGAACAGGGATAGCCATTTGGACCTGAAGAAATGTATATTTGACGGGAGGAGAGGCATCGCATTTGTTGGTTGAGATGGAATGGATGAATAGTTGTCTTGTTGTATTTCACTGTTTTGAAGGAGCAATATATAGAGCACAAGAATCCAAACACTAGAAACTAGAAAAAGACACTACTACCTTTAAACCCTCTCCCCTTCAAATGCAAGGTATATGCAATAGCATTGTATATGGAAAGGTTGACACTAAAAATAAGGAAAAAAACAAAGTCCGGGTCTTGAAGATATCGTTATAGCGTGCGGCTCTTGAAAAATTGTGTCGAGTACCAAAAGATCACCTCCCATAAAAAATCGTGCAATAGCCCAGAAAGCACAAAGTGCGGGCTGGGAAAGTAGAGATAAGCGGAAGTAAAATCGACCATGGCAACACGATGAAGAGAACGTGGAAAGTGACACAAATAGATAGAACTTTCCAATCAAGCCGAAGAAAGAGATAAAAACATAGCAACGCAGATCGAAGCTCGAGATGGCGATGACGCGAAAGAGAAGAGTGGCGGCCTTGGAAACTCGGGGCGACGGCTCAAAGAAAAGCGGAGGCATCATAAAGACTTCTACGATCTACCGTGGCTCAAAGATATGAGCGGCAGCTGCGGCTATGCGAAAGAAAGGAGATGACCACGCTCATCCAAAAGGATAGACCATGGCTAACAAAGCAATCAACTGATTGATAAGAAATTTGTGTACTCGCACGGCTTTGACAAACTGAAAGAGAGAGATACCACGGACTTAGATGGATAGAATGGAAGACTCAAAGGCTAAATATACTAGCAACATCCTTCGGCAGCTCAACACTAAGACCAAGGAACAAGCCCACCTCCTGAGTCGCCCCCCACTCATCCCTGTGCAACATCTCTCTGCTCTCCAAGAGAGATCTCACAGATATCCTCTCCCCAATAAACCACTGATGCTCCAAAGCCACCAACTGATGGGCCACGCTATAAAAGCAGGCCTTCCCCCTCTCACCCCACAAACAAATGGTTCATAAGCTCTCGGCTCGAGGATGGAGCTGGAGGGGTTGAGGCACCAGACAGTGGAGGTGGTGGCGATGACTAGCGAGCGGAGCAGCAAGTTGAAAGGGAGTCGACGGCTCCCCAGGGCCAGGTGTGGCGGGATCTGGTGGCGGCGGACACGGGAGCGGCAGTGGTGGGATCCAGCGGCGGTAGCCGAGGGGTGAGGCCAAAGCAGAGTAGGCCGGGAGGAAGCGAAGCGCGGGCGGCCGGGAGGCGGCCTGACATAGGCAAGAGGAGCGGTGGCTGGATCTGGGGCTACACCAAGAAGGAGCAGGCGGATCCGGGTGGGAGGCTACCTGGCGTGTCGAGGCCGAGGGTGGAGACAGTCGGATCGTGGGCGCAGGGGAGCGCGATGGACCCCTAACTAGGCTCTGATACTATGTTTGTTGAGATGGAATGGATAAATAGTTGTCTTGTTGTATTGCATGACCCTAAAGGGACAATATATAGAATACAAAAGTCCAAACCCTAGAAACTGGAAAAAGGCACTAATACCCTTAACAATATTCACCTCCATAGACAACACTGACCTCAGGAAAGGGCGGTCATCTTTGTCAACCATTAGTTCAATGGGTGGGCGCTCGAGGTTCAGTCAGATGGGGACCCAAAAGGCACATGGGAGGGTTGAGACTTTTTGGCACATATAACGCATTTTGAAGCTATGTGGGGCAAGATGGGTTCTAGGTAGGGCGAATATAGCCTTCCCCTAGATGAAACCTTAGCGGGTGCAATCCTTCGCTATATGCATTGTAAAGGCTATGTGGTAATCCTCTTGATCTGCATGTCAAAAGAAACATGTGAAATATAGCAATTGGATTATCTCTTGTGGATAAAGATATATAATCTCTGCAGAGTATAAATTGTTCGAACAGCCATGCCCATAGTCAAGAGAGACATGATAACTTTCTCGAGTTGGTTTTATTTCAAAAACCTTTGTGGATAAGATAAAAACCAATCAGAGAGAAGTACTCTGACTTTAATTTTTTCTGGAGAAATATACTCCAGTGGTGATAAAAACTAGTATTAGTATAGGTAACCATGCACTGTAAAAAGTGAATGTAAACTGTGCTACAATTATTACTATATTTTCACAATTAATTTTAGAAAATCTGGTTTAGTTAAAACTGCTAAATCTCAGAAATTTTCTTACTTATTGTACTTTCAAAACAGTGCTTTTAGCAACTAAAAGAACTTCAAGCCTCTCTTAATAGCTTTGCATGTATTATTATCGCATCATGTGTGATGGCTTACTAAGTATAGTTGTACTCTCTTGCTTAATTAACATCATTTAGTTAGTAAGGTAAGAAGGACAAGCACTGTTGTGCATTAAAGGAGTCGACAGAGATGAAAATCGATAAGGCCAAAAACTAGATCACAAATCCCAATTTACTGCCTGTAGGCAAGTCCTGAGGGTCCCACCTATGTGAAGTTTTCGTTACTGTATTCTTTGTTTTCGGCCTAAACAGTCCATAAATTATTATTGACTAATTAATCTTCTATATAATATATTTTTGTATATAGTAATATATCTGTAAGTATTATCTACTGATTTAGAGAATAATACGATAGAATAATAGAAGATCTAAGTTTACAAACTCAAGGTCCAACATAGAATAAGCTGCTTATTAATATTGGACGTACAGCTCTTGAAGTTTGCAAGTGGAACATAGTAGGGTTAGCTCTCCGGTCACTTCCCCTGAACAGAATTTCATGCAATGTCCTCCTACTTACAATACCATTGCGTAGAGGTCTACTACCCTCCATTGCTAATTTGCTATCATCAACAGTACATTGTGGAACCAAAACATAATCAACATACAGATGTGGCCAAAAGAAGCACGTGTAACACTGCACATCAAGAATCTAATAATTAGAGGCCCTACATTAATGGCATTAGTATTCCGCCAAACAAAGAGTTGGCATGTACACCAAAATGTAGTAGTTAATACTAAAAGTCGATATCATATGACATAATTATCAGACAGTGGATAACTTTGAGCTACACTTGATCTATGTGCTTTTGTTCCAGGTCACAAAACTAGGAAGAGCTGCAGAAACATACAGAACAGGCCAACCTAAAGCTGAGGGCTATGAGCTCCCTATCTTCAGAACTCAACTGAACCCACTGACGCAATTCCAGTGCTTAGGCTTCTTGATTCCTGCCTGCTGACGTAGTTGTCACAGCTGTTGCCGAGCCTCCTTGCAGGAGCTGAGCTCAAGAGCTCAATGCCCTGCTTGCCCATCTGCTGCACCTCCTGCGGCGAAAGTATCTTTATGCAGGACACACTGTTCACAAATTCCCTGCATATTACAAGCCCGATAGATGTAAGAACACATAAACAGTAAAGACGGATGCTCAGGAACTTATTAGGATTGTTAAAACTTACCGCCATGGATCATCACCAACCAGAAGGACATCATCCTCTCGGTCAATAAATACAAGCTGCCAGCCTGATCTCAAAGGTTCTTCCAACTGGCCCTCAAGGCCAAATAGGCGCCCTACCTCACTACGAAGTTCATGATAGCTGCTAAATCTAGTGACGTCAAGCAAACTTCCAACGGTTCCAGATTTGTAAACCTATAGGACATAATTTTGTCAATTCAAAGTGCTTCAGGGAAAAGAAATGAAAAGGAAGCAACTGTGTTGATTAATGGTGCATCAGGTGGACGAGTCAATTCACTCACCTTCACGAAGGTTGCAGGCGATCGATTTACTTGATCAGAATTCTCCGAACATGGAACATATCCCGAGTCATCTAAGCAACTTGGACTAGTTAGTGCTTGATTCAAGGGGAAATCATTTTGAGAAGGACTCAGGAAATTGGAGGTGGAAAATGGAATTGTGCTTGAACCATTGTCATTCTGAAGGCTTGGAATGCCTCCTTGCATCAAAAGTGACTGAGAGTCTATATTAACACCAAACAAAAGGTGATTTTGAGGATCGGAGCTCCCATCTTGATCCACCAAGCACTCTTTTCCAGGTAACGGTGCTAATGCAGAGCTTTGAGGGATATTAGAATGCGCCAAATCCAACTGTTCTATCTGGGACGAAATAACATGAGGTCTAGAAAGAATCACAGACTCCACTGCGACTCGCTTAGATGACCATGGGTCAGAGACAGGTACCGGGGTGGTTCTTGGCACAGCTGGGAGGGTTGAAGCTGCTTCTGAAGGGAATGGTCTCAATGTGTTATGCATGGACGAGACATGTAATGGAGAGAGCGAGCTGATATTTGTGTCTGGAAAGTTCTGTTGCTGTGAGAATGCTGAAACTGTATGCAATGCGGAAGGTGAAGACTCAGTGGCGGATGAAAGCTGAGAAAAAGCCGACAATGAATTTGGTACGGACTGAAAGTTGGGTAAGTGCTTCTGTTGTTGCATGTGTTGATGCTGAGGTGTTTGTGCACACTGTGACTGCTTCTGGTAGTGTGGTTCTTGCTGCTGCTGCTGTGGTTGCAGCTGTGGCTTCTGTTCATTAAATGACTGGCAGTGTTGAAACTGTTGCTGGAGGTACTCAGGCTGAGTATGGCCTTGGATTGTGTTTTCATTGATGTTTTGGTGGTACATCTGCTGAAACTGAGGCTGTACTTGCTGCAGAATCTGACTCGATAGAAGAGCAGTTCTACCAACAATGTTCTGAGGCTGCTGGAACTGCAATACTGCAGGTGATACTTGCTTCGTGGTGTTCTGTAAAGCTGCTGCTGCTATTGTTTGGTACATGTCAGGTTGCAGACCAAGTAGGGAAGTGTCCAACCTTGGCTGCATCCAAGGACTCATACCAAGTCCGCCAAAATTCAATGACTGGAAACCTGGGCTTGCACCATCTCGAAGCCACATAAGAGAAGAGGTCAAGTCATCCTCCTTTCCACCTGCAAAAACCATTAGAGCAAATGCATTAACAACTGAATTGATCGACCATTGTACACTGCTATGGCTTGAAGGCATTAGCTAAGGATGCAATCGAAACTTGTACCATATAAGGAAGGAAAGCCTGTTGGCCATGGACGCTTAAGTCTGAGAGGGAAAGGAGATGGATGCATCGGGAAAGTTGTCAGAGGCTCAACCTCCCAAAGAGACACCCTTGGCTGCCTCTCTCCAGAAGTTGACTCATCCCATCCAACCTGCATGGTTCAAGGAAAAAGATTACATGCTTAATTTTCAAGCATGTCATAGCCAAGGCAGCATATGTCTAAAACACACCATCTGATTGAAAACTAGACTAGGATGCAGGTAAAGAAGTGTGAAAGTGCATGTTGCCGATTATAGACAAACAGATATTTGTTTGCTTCAAGATCTACCTTTACAGAACGCCAGTGCGAGTTCGGCCAACGAACAGGATCAAGATCACTTATTCCTGTAATTGTGCCCATGTATCTGCAAGTAAGAGCACTTGACCAATTTAGACCACTTATATCATGTAAGTTAGTTTGAAAACACGCAGCTAACATGCAGCTCATTACAACAGATGAGCAAAACAGATAGATATATATAGATTATACACAAAGCACCAACACAAAGAACCTGATATTAAGGGCATCAAATGACTTATCTACATCCTATACCGGGGGCAAGTGAAATCACGACAAGAATAAAGTACGATGCAACGCCCACACAACAAAATTATAAGAGATAAACACAGGTTTGACATACCGCCTAACACTAGATTCTTCTGTCTCGAAAAGCATCCGGAAACGCATGCCCACAGATATGCAGTTATGGTACAAAGCTTTTACGTACTTAGCCAGTGGTATGACAAACTCTGAAGGGCTTGCTCTGCAAAACACATGGGAAAAGTTGAGTATTTGAGAGGAAAATGATCAGATATATGTAAGAAATTGTTCTACCTTGGATTGTAGAAAATAGTAAACCGGCTATTTGTTGATGAAGCATGAGCAGCTGCAGCGAGCAAACCAATATGTATGCTATCACTAGACAATACTGAAGATGGCATAATCGTTTGTGGCCTATTTGCCCGACGAATTCCCAGAAGCAGCTGATTGTTGTCATTCCTGATCAACCAAAGACATACATGAATATATCAATACAAATAACAGAAAAAATCTCCACTGGAACAATAAGGTTAAGAAGGAGAGCACTGATTGATTGTTCTGAAAAAATTGAAAGAGCAGATATACCAGATAAAAAGGACAGAGTCTCCAGCAACCAGTCTCTTTGCACTTACAAAGATGCTCCAACCTGTCGTCAGAAGATGCCGCTTTGGTTGGCCTGCACCAAGAATTTGAAATTGCAAGTTCATTTTCATCATACTTGTTTTCTGAAATTTTTATGAGTTGTATAATACAAGCTGCATGAAACAAGGGTATGATACAAGGCCGTATGCACTACCAAAAATCCCAAAAATAAGAACCAACTAAAGTGCTGGAAAATAACTAACCTCGAAAGATATGACGGAATTTCCACTCATTGCCATGAAGGTCATTTGCAATCAACTCCTGTGCTGGAGGCTGCTGAGTGAAATCCTACAGAATTGTCAAAGGAACATTTAGAATCACAAATGGTTTAGTTCACTTGATCTGAAGAAGAAACATGTCTGTTCAAAAGATGCAGCAGACAATTGCTGTTCAACAACACATACCAGCGGAGGAAACACTTTCTCTGCTGCTCGGCGGGGAACAGAAAATCCACCATGTGTACTTGTGTCACTTGCAGTTAATGTTTTGCAAAAATAATTCGTTGGTTGTTTGCTGGCAGTGCCTAATTCAGCAGGTAGAAATGGGTCCTTGAGCTGTTGCTGCAAAGAAAACTAAGAAAGACAACATAAGCTTCTTAGATACAAACAGAAGCATACAAATAGATGGTGGTAGTTAGGAAATCCTGTATTACCGGGCTGAGTGGCTGTAGCGTCATTTGTGCATAGACCTCATCTGTTTCTGCATCGGCCTGAAGGAAGAAATACAGCAAAGCTAATGAGACACAAGGGATATTACTTGGTTTTTAAACAAATGTGCTATATAGCTCCAGACTTACGTGCATGGTCACATTATGTAGTTGGCATATAAGCTGCGGAGGCAGGTTAGGATAGTTTGGGATCTGGGACTCCATTTCCTTGTTTGTTGACACGGCTACCTATGGTAGAAATTTATGCAAGTTCATTAACACCTCAAAAAATCTTTAGTTCAGGCAGAACCATTTAAGATCTGATGATGGAACGCTGCAAGATATCGAATTCAACAGAAAAATCACAATATTTACAGAACTGATACTTAGAGAAATTCTGCAACATTTCGGTCTAATCTTTGTAGCAACCTGTAGTGAGAGGAAGAAGAATAACCTGCTCGCTGTGACCTTGAGGAAAATACAGCACCCGACTACCGACCGCAGGCAACGAAACAAGAGGCCCGGCACAAGCATGCCACAACTCAGAATTAAGGCACTTCTGCTCTTCTGCTACTGAAAAGGAAAAATCATTTGAGCAGAAGACATAGCAAATATAAAGTTCATTTAACAACAGTAGCTCTAGGAATCATCTTATAAACGTATCCATTCCAAGTTCATAACATGATTTCTATATCTTATAAACAATACAGTTTCTGCATATTTCTAGGAGGGAAATGATTTTTGCCAAGAAAAATCTGCACTAATAAATATCACACACTAATTTGTTTGTAGACATGTAAATGAGCAGACTATAAAGAATCAAAATTTCAAATCAATTGCATCATGTGTATTATTGCAATAACTGAATAGTTCTGTTGTTAAAGGCAAAAAAAATCACTCAAATGAAGAATAAATTGATAGCCTGCCACATTGGATTAATTTGGATCACTTAAATACATAGAAATTTAAAGCACGAGAAGCAAACAACCTAACTAACTTATCCAACGCACTTACACTACCAATGGAAGAGAAGAGTATTAATGAGCAAAAATTCGGTACAAACCGTCAACTGAAATGCCAAGATGAGATGGCATACCTTCCGGCGACCCCGGCTGGTCCGGGAGGCCGCCGCCGGCCGATGGTGAGAGCTTCATTCTTCCCACCACCACTCGGCCAACTCGACAACTGATCTAGAACGCAACACAAGAGTGCACGAAATGGAAGAGAAAACGAGAGAAAAAGCCCCTTCTTTCTACACCAAATCGCGAGCCCTTCCAAACATGCGCGTGGTCTGAAGCAAGCAACCCAGCGCCATCGCTTTCTCCTCCCCCCCAGACTGGCCAGACCTCTCGCTCTGCGCGACCAGCCGCCCCCAAAGGCGCAATCTTTTCGATCCAAGAAGTCGAGATTTTACATCACGGCGCGAACCACTCGATCCAAGAACCCCAGTTTCACCTCCAAGAGCTGCGAAGCTTGCAGAGAGTCGCGGTCTTCAGGAGCAGGAAGTGGCGGAAATGCGCAAAGTCGCCGACTTTGCCAAGAAACGCGCCGGAACAGCGAAGCCTTCTCTATTGAAGAACGCGCAGCCTCAGATCGCGCTGCCACGAGCTCCAAAGCGACAGCTCCCAACCCCGGAGGACCCGGCCCTCGCTCCACGGCAGATCCGCCCGCCGCCGCTGGAGGGGGCGACTAGGAGCATGCTACTGCTACTACTGCTCCTTGCTTACAGTTTCCTGTTTGTGCTTGCAACTTCGCTCCTACTACCAGGAGAGTAGCAGGGAGATAGAGAGGTCACTCCTCACTTCTTGCTTCGTTTGGTTGCTTCTCCTTGCTGCTGCTGCGCCTTGTGCAGCTGCTCCTATGCAGTTCTTGCGCAGCAGCTCCTATACAGTTCTTGGGGTGCTCCTCCTTTTGCTTCTCTCTCCCCTCCCTTTTAAACCAACCTTTCTCTGTGCAGCATGCTTCTGGTAAGTTTTTGCACCTCTTTTTTTACTGCCCTTGTAACGTATGTACGCACGTCCGCATGTACACGGCTACAAGGCCACATGGTTCTTGACATTCGATGCATCATAATTACAGGTAAGATACACAAGGAGGAGAGAGAAAAAAAGTTTTTCCTACATCTTATACACCGCCTTTTTATGGCCTAGTTGACACCGCATTGTTATTAATTTAGGTTATAACAGATAATTTTTATCTATATTTTTTAGATGATAAAGGATAAAAAAAATGTTACTGTAGACAACGTATATGATTTTAAGCTCAGAAAACCATTTAAATGATCTACTTTAAGAAACTAATTTATTTACTTTTACTTTTAAAGAAATCAAAACCAATAACCAAAAAATAAGAAACACCAATGATATGAAATCGATACCTGTTGAGACGAAAAAAAAGGTGAGACTTCTTTTCTCAGTTATGGTCATCTAGTGGGCTGCTTCATTTCATAGATCCCCATGATTCTATCTTTTTTGGGTGAATTTTTTTTACTTTTGTTTATAATTTTTGAATTCTGATTGTTCGCGAGAAAGACTATGAAAAAAGAAACAGTCGTATATAATTTTATCAGGTATAATTAAAATCAGTACAATATCTACTACCATTAACTTGTAAATCTCATTTTTAAAAATATGTTATTTAAAAATTAGTTATTGTAGCAAAGAAAACAAAAGTCATACCCAGTAAGCCAAAAAAAAACCAGCCTTTTACTTGTGTTTATTCATCCTGGTTAGCGATTTATCAAGCGTTTCAACAGGTTTTAGATTTAATTTGAAGCACTAGCTACCAAAAGAACAACCTATATTTCCTGCCTACCCCCAGGGGGGAAGTATCCCCTATCTACCACATACGTACGGTACGTACGTATAGATACATAGAATACCGTACAATGGCCAAAGGTATATACACTACTGCAGAAAAAGTTATTATAGACGGTTCAAAAATATCACCATAAACAGTTTCGTGAGCCGTCTGAATTTATAGATAAATAATAATATGAAGTCATCACCGACAGTTTTCGAACCGTCTGTGATACAGACAATTATGACAGACGGTTATTACAGGAAACCGTCTGTGATAATTGAGTCATCACAGATGGTTTGTACATGAAACCATTTATGATAGTTGAATATCACAGACATTTTGTATATGAAATCGTCTATGATCTGAGTATCGTAGACTGTTTGTCCTAAAGAACCGTCTGTGATATTATTGTATATTTCTATGTTCATTTCTGTTTATTGGTTAGCTTGTTAGCCAATAAACAGAAATAGATAGAAAAAGGAGCGTCAATTGTCTTCATGAAGAATAATTCCTGAAGAGACGGTGGTGCTTTGGTGAAATGTCAATCGGTCCTTGGAGTTCTTCCACTATGGGTGGTGGAAAAGATACATTCCGCGGATCAAATTGACTTATCAACCACCTTCTGATCATCGTCGAAAGGGCAGAATCCATGGATCGATCATGACTTCAAGATGGTCGAAAAGTCAATTTAGTCTATGGATTGAAATCTTCAAAAAATTAGTAGAAGAAAAAAATATAAAAGCATCAAGATTTACATGATCAAAACCCTAACTAACCATCTATCAACTTCGTAATTTCAGATCCAAATATCAAAGAAGAGAGGAGAGGAGATCGGATGAGGAATATCATCGGCAATGAAGAAGAGGCGACGGTAGCGTAACCATTGTGTTACGATGATAAAACTGCACAAGACACTCTTATGACACTTAATACAAGAGTGCATTATGCAGTGAACTGTGGCGTCATAACCAGAGCGGAGAAGCTCATGGCGGTAGTTGGCGTCGTCGAGGGGATGGGGCGCTTCGGTTTGGAAAGGAAGCAGGAATAAAGAGTGAATATTATTGGTTCTTAGAGGATAAAGAAAGAGGGGAAGTACTAATTAATAAGGGGTGAGAAGTGGGAGGAAATCAGTGTCTGCCGTTCGATGCTGAAAGAATGGATGGGTGAGATCAAAATCCTGAGAGAGATGCCACGGATTAGTGATGTGGTATTATCACAGACAGTTAGGATTACAAATCGTCTATGATGTATGATGATATCACATATGGTTTTTAATGCTAACCATCTGTGATAATAGTCAAAGATGGTTTAGTATACGAATCGTCTGTGATAATGCTTAAAAATGTGTGCTCTACTCCCGCCTATTAATATTTCGATGTATATAACCCTTAAACTTCCACACGATTCTAGCTTTTATATACAGCGCATATTTTTTTTGATACAATTCTTTGATACCACAAACTTAATTTCATCTAAACAGTCCTTTCTCATCTTCTTCGTCAGATTTTTCAACAATGATATCCACTATTCTTTTGATCTCCTTCCTCTTATCTATCCATCATAAGTTGTTCGACCGCAACCTTACACAAGCGGTCAACAACTTATGTCTGAAAAGCTCCTCTGCACACGTCCTGCTCTCCTTCCTCGAGTAGCTTTCATCCGTCAACTAGACCTCATCATCTGGTGTCGACAGAGGTGTCTCTTTGCCGCTCAAGAAAGGGAGGCCGCCCTCAGCCTCGTCCTTCTCTTCAATGTACGTAAAGTGGAAGAAACTTTTGCGGTAATAGAGAAACATATGGATAAACTTGCAGCTCAAACAGAAGCGGTCGATTCTGAGGAAGCTTATCATGGCATCCTCTTTAAGATTATGGACCATGCTAATGATTTGTCCAGGTTAGAGGAGGAAGTGGAGAGGGCAATGATAATCTTCGCGTTATGCAAGGATGTAGCCGCTGATCCTCCAACTTCAAAAGTAGAAGAGAAAGCATATAAAGCCCAGAAGACTAAGATATAGGAATATCTTTTTTTACTTTGTAATAAATTTGACTTTAATTTATTTTTTGTAAAAGTGACTAATCACACTGTTTAGCCAATATAAAAAAAGTATTGCATAAAGTTGAGTCGTATGTATGTCAAATTCTTACTTATCTGTTAATTCCAGCTCATAAGCTTCTGTAGTTTATAGGACACAAAACACAAATGAATCTTTTTTAAAAAAATCATATGTGATAATTCACATACGGTTTTAATTAAAAATCGTCTTTGATAATAGGAGACATCATAGACTGCTTTTAAACCTAATCGCCTGTGATAGTTTCGTAGATAGTTCTTATCAAGAACCGTCCGTGATAGTTATGTATCGCAGACGGTTCTAGCTATTGTTAGAAGTATAGACGGTCACGCTTGTAAAATTGTCTGTAATGAAACGTCCAATATAGCCTGATCTGTAGTAGTGGTACGTGTCTAATTCTTCTCTCTCATGGGAAAAAATTAGAAACTAGCCCCTTATTAATGAGTTAATTAATTATTACTCCTATGCAAATCAGAAGGCCTCTTCCATGCAGATTAATTAACTATCCCCTATTCATGTACATATGAAAGATGCGAATCTCCTAAACTGTTCATACGGAGTGCTGTTCATCAACGGCAACGGAGGAGGACCACGGAGCCTGCATCAGCATCACTAAATTTTTCCAACTTACATATGCACGTTCACACAAAGCCATGACTCGAGTACTGACCATCCCACGATATAAGCTTTATCTCCCTCGCCGACATAAATTTAAGTCAAGATCAAATGGTATCCTAGTACTTCAATTAAGTCAAGATCATCTAGCCTATTACAAGTTCCATGACCAAGTTTGTAAGAGATCTCTCCGTATTATTTTGATTGCGTCTTTCTTGAGTTAGGGCTTTTAAGAAGTATGCATAGCTTAACGCCGAGTTCACGTCACAGGGCTAGCTAGTCCAGCTTAGACAAAAGGTGATATTTTCATAACAAAACTACTTAGAGCCCGTTTAGTACAACTCCTACCCGTAACTTTTTATTCAGATTCTGTGAAGCTACATCAAACACTTAAGTTCTTAAAATGATCCGATTCTACTTCTCACAAAGAGCTATCTCGAAAATGAAGAGAAATTACTTCAAATTCTCGGCGAATAGTCCGTTAGACTTGAGCTTGTTAACTAGCTCATGAGAAAATATCTTAATGCTTGTACATGTGTGATGGTAATGAATGCATGAGTATGCTACTGCTTCTTATTTTCTCCATGAAGTTATGGTTTTTATTTGGAATTAAAAATGTAGCTGATGGTGATTTATTTGATATAAGTAAATTTAAAAAATTTAAAAAATAGATTAACATATCACGTATAATGTAAACGAATGCGAAAAAAAGAACCGGTAAAAAAGTTCAAAAAACCAAAAAAATAAGATAAAAAGATAAAATTTAGAAATAATTAAAAATAAGTTAGAAACTCAAACCGAAATGAGCGGGCTCTTTGTTAATCAGCCATGATTCTGTTCAACATTGTCTGCGATCTGGACTTTGAAACAGATGGCAGTGTACGATGCAGCTGTTGTAATTTCTTCCTTCGTTTCAATAATTCAAGATCTGTATCTGACAGATTTACAATGATAAGACGAGCTTTGCAATAACCAAAGTGATACTTCACATAGTGCCGTATTATTCAGTAAAAATGTTATAAATGGGAAATTTGTGAAGTGCTCCAAATTTTGGGTAAATAATGCATACGGATCAGATCTAGAACGAATGAACAATTGGCCATAGATGTACCTTCGAACACTTTCGCCTCTATGCCTTTATGTTTTATGAATAATACAAAGGAATAAGACACAAATAAAAAATAAAGTATTACAATTAGAGGTAACGTGGTCTATTTGCCTTTAATCTCCTTTTATGTTTCTGGAGCCAACCTATTAGCCAAATATTTTTCAATGACCGCTCCAGAGTCTGAAAGAATCCAAAGCAAAAATTAAAAAATAAAAATCTAGAACTCCACTAAACATACCCTTATTAACATTACCCTTAATAATAAATATGGTAACAGTGAACTATTCGGACGAATTAGTTGGTGCATCGATTATAACCCATGCAAGAATGGAACAAAGCGCAAACAAACAAAAACGTCGTGAGAAAGCCGATAAAAATGCTTACCCTCTCCACGCAATTCTATCCAACTCCACTATTCCTTTTTTTATGTTTTATGGCCTTTTTTTCGAATAAATAAACGAGATGATTTCTCGATCATCTTTTTAAAATAATTTATCAGGATAATTTTTTTGAAATAACTTATCGGTATTCAGTTTATCCGTATAAATATTTATATTAAAATCAAAAATCATTAAAAAAACTCACACATTCCACATGGCGATCCCAATGGCAAGAAGCATCTTGGCATCCGAAACATACACGATCTGTGCTAGGAGCTCTGGATAATTGGATTCCACTCGGACAGTGACCTGACCGACGCCCCCCACTCGCTGTGTCCCCCTGCCCTTGCAACACCCCCCCCCCCCCCCCAAACCTGAAAAGGCCCTTTAGGTCCATTCCCTAATAAGCCAACGGGGCATCATCGCATGTGTGTACAGACGAATCCGCTATGCGTACGAACGAAACACGCAGAAAACATTCACAAAACGCCCCGACAAATCTATCGGCATGTTCTTTGCGGTTTCTAAAAGTCATTTTTGATTTTTGCTACAGTAACTAACTTTTAAACAAAGTATTTTTTTAAGATAGAATCTACAGATTAATTGTAGTACACGTTAAAAAACTAATATATGTACCATCAAAAATCGCAAGCGAGTATCTCTCTTTTCGCAATCTCTGCAAAAACAATAAAAAGCCAAAAGCCATCACCACGGCCAAAAGCCATCACCGCAAATTAAAAAGAATGTGCCCTATATATGATAGACATATAGGACTTGTCAGTAGGAAATTCGGGGAGAGGCAATCTGTCAGCGATGCAACGTACCTCTCCTGGCATTTCTGATCTCACTCACACACACATATATATAGCTCTGTTCTTTTGCGGCTTCTAAAAATCGCTTTTGGCTTTTTGCTACAGTAACTAACTTTTAAACGGAGTATTTTTTTAAGATAAGGTCTACAAGTTAATTGTAGTACACGTTAAAAAACTAATATATGTACCATCAAAAATGCAGCGCGAGTATCTCTCTTCCGCAATCTCATGCAAAAGTACCAAAAGCCATCACCATGATCAAAAGAACAGGCCCTATATAGGGTCTGTTTTTTTACTGCGGTTTATAGCTTTTGACTGAAATTTTTGAATTTTAGCTGTTTGCGATAGAAATTACGAAGAGAGAGATACTCGCTTGTGATTTTGGATGGTACAGATGTTGGGCTTTTAACATGTACTTTAATTAACTTGTAGACTCCATCTTAAAAAATAATCCGTTTGAAAGTTAGGTACTGTAGCAAAAGCCAAAAGCCGTTTTGAGAATCTGAAAAGAATATATATATATATATATATATATATATTAACCGGCCGGTACGCGGTCACATGACGGAAGATCATGCGTCGCATGGGGGGTTAAGACCCGTTCAAAAGTGCTTTGACTTTAACTTTTGGCTGTGATTTTTAGCTTTTGATTGATTGCAAGAGAGATTGAGGGAGTAAGAGATATTCATGTTAAGAAGCCACAGTAACTTCTACAAACAAGTTATAGAAATCACATTTAAAAATTACATCATTGAATTTTTTATTTCTAAAACCTAGAAGACAGAAGATATTTGAAATATAAAGTCTAAGGGCATGTTTTTTTTTTGCTGTGGTTTATGACTTTTGGCTGAGATTTTTGAATTTTAACTGTTTGCGACAGAGATTACGGAGAGAGAGATATTCACTTGTGATTTTAGATGGTACAGATGCTGGACTTTTAACGTGTATTATAATTAATTTATAGACTCTATCTTAAAAAAATACTCCGTTTGAAAGTTAGGTACTATAGCAAAAGCTAAAAACTATTTTAAGAAACTGAAAAGAACAAATCCTAGAGGCATTCGGCACAAGGAAAGAAGTGTGGGCAGACAGCTCAAATGGCTGCCATGTCCTGGTAACTGGGTAGTAGCCTAGTAGGTCGTGCACCGCATGTGTACGGCCATGCAAGCATACATTTGTTTGTTTGTTTTAGGCTCCGCTCAGAACGGCAGTGGGCGGTGGGCGGTGAGCGATTTTTCACTGTAGCAGGTACTGTAGTAAAAAATTTCATTTTTTTAATTTAGTTATACTTTTTTTCGTTTTTTGTTTTTGATTTTTTTATATTTTTGTATATTTAATTATACTCAATAAACCAACTCAGTTACAATGTTTTTTCAGCTAGCTACAGTGTTTTTTCAGTAAAAGTCAAAAATCATAGCTATTCCGATCACCCTCTTAATACAGCCCTCATATATTGATTAGTCTGCAGATTAAGGAGAAGAATGGTCTGGTCCTGGTGACTGATTATGGCGATATTTGTAATAATTTAAAAATGAAAGAAAAGATTTGTTTTTTTAAAAGAACTTCTTTTTACATAGAAATATTCAATCTCACTAAACTCATTAAAGAAAAATCCCATCATAATTAATCCTGAGATGGTGACAGTCTGACAGGGCTATGTATATGTTGCAAGCAGTTTTGGAGTCCGCCCAGTTGAGCTAAAAAAATAATAGCTTATGACTGAATTTGTATTGTAGTTAGTTTATTTTGTACTATAATTGATAGTAACTTATTTCGTATAATTAAATTTAAAAAATAAAAATAGGTTTGCTCATCACGTATAATGCAAATGAATAAAAAAAAGCTGATAAAAAATTTTAAAAAAACTAAAAAGTAAGAAAAAATAAAATTTAAAAATTAGAAAAATAAGTCCGAAGTTAAAAGTTCGAGCCAAAAATAAGTGGTGACAGTTGCACACCATGCATGGTGCCAGGACCAGGCATTAGGCAGGCTCCGCCCAAGAAGCATGTGTTGATTGTGACAAGTAATTTGTCACTGCGTCTAGTCTTTTTCATGTGCATGACTGGCCAAACTGTACAATAAGCGTTAGGTATTATTTGGTTTAGAATGACATGGACTATTCTTTTTTGCTGTGTCTTATGATTTTTGGTTACAATTTTTGAATTTAATGGTTTGCGACAGAGATTACGGAGAGAAAGATACTCGTTTGTGATTTTAGATGGTACAGATGTTGAGCTTTTAACGTATACTATAATTAATTTATAGATTCCATCTTTAAAAAATATTTCGTTTGAAAGTTAGGTACTTTAGCAAAAGTCAAAAATCGTTTTGAGAAGCTGAAAATAACAGGCTATTGGACTCCATCTTAATTGTTGCTATTTAACTTCATGGACTAGGTTCGATACAAGGGACGAGAATAAAGTATATCATTGCCCTAAATTTTGCACAAATAAGCAGTGCCAAAGTGCTAGAAATATAATCTGGTAAACATTTTAATTACTAGATCTTCCGGTTTGTTCACCCTAAGGAATGTGCTATCCAACTACCACATGACTTGCCAAATCTGAGAACCGGTAAATCAGCATCTGAGCAGCTGTTGGACTGTGAATGGTGATGCAGAAGATTATCGAGATAACAACTAGGAATTGGAACATTACATTATGGTGCTCTGGATAGCTGCAAGCATGCATTTTCTACTTAGGGAAGGGGAGAAGAAAAATATTGTTAATTTGGGATCTTGCACAGTAAAATTTCCTCACAAAGGCTTGTTTATATTGGCTGCGACTGATTAATTTTAACTTAAAAATAAATAGTAATAACTGAAGAAATAGCTTTTTAAAAAAAGGGATGAATGGTGATGTTGTAGGGGTGGCCCCCACCTGAACCCAACTAGCCTGTATGGACAGGTTGCGAAGCTGCGAGGAATCCTTGTAGGCTCTGTGTGAAGTACATATATATACCGTTCTTGGACAGACCAAGAGGTCATTCGCTCACCTAACTCTCCACTACCATATCTCTCTCTCTGTTTGGTCTGTAACCACAACAGTTGGCGCCGTCCGTGGGGACGAACGCGAGCGAAACCTCAAGGATGGCACCGGAAAAAGTTTCATCATCGACGACGACAAAGGAGGGAGCTGCGGTGGGGCCCCGCGTCGGCACCGGGGCCTTGACATTGGCGGCCGCGGGCGAAGGCAACGAGATTTGTCGCGCGACGTCCTATCCCGCCATCGTCGACGCGGCGACCGACTCCTACCCCGCCATCGTCGACGCGGCGACCGACTCCTACCCCGCCATCGTCGACGCGGCGACCGACTCCTACCCCGCCATCGTCGACGCGGCGACCGACTCCTACCCCGCCATCGTCGACGCGGCGATCGTGAAAAATGTGATGGAGAGATGTGTGTATGAGCAGGAGCGAGAGGAGTGGAGTGCTGATATGTCCGTGACCTTCTACCTTATCCCTGAAGTGAGATGAAAGTAAGAGAAGTTAAGAAGCCGTTTCAAAAAATCAAATATTTATATTGGATTCTAACCTTTTCAAATATAAATCAAAAGCAAAAGTTAATATAAACAGACCGAAATGTGCCCATCTGTTCACTCCATGCAAGCTACAATGTGAGTTAGGACCATATTGCTCTTGTTGGGACACCTAAAAGATGGCCCCTCTCTCGAGTCCTTATCTCTCTCTGACCACTTTGGAGAAAGGGCTAATAAGTTCTTTGTGGAGAACTATATCCTTGTGGAGAACTATATCCAAGGGTCAAATGTAGTTATCTTTTATTTTTGTTTCCTTGGATTGGCAATAGTAATACAGGGCAAATTCGTTTGCGTCTCGTTCTTTTTTATTTTCAACTAGTATTTGGCTTTAGCTTTTTCAATAATTACTATTAATTAGACTAATAAACCGTAACCAAAAAACCATAAGTTGTTGCATTGGTAATAGTAAGACAGGGTCAATTAATTTGCAAGACATACGTTCGTTCTTTTCAGTTTTTCAGTTGGTATTTGGGTTCAACTTTTTTCAACAATTACTATTAATTGGACTAATAAATTATAGTCAAAAACTATAAGCTGTAGCTTAAAAGAAATGGCCAAATTGATGTGGGGATGATCTAAGAGAGAGGGCTCTTTGGGATTGCAAAGCACTCTTCTCCTAACTAGGAATGGGCAACACCTCAAAGAGGTAGGTGCCATAGGTGCTGTACATCTTATGTCTGGTAAAAGTGCTTGTCAAATTTACATTCAGGCTTCTTGTACGACAACTGGTGAAGTTTTTCTAACCGCCCGAGTGGTTGTACCTGAATAGCAATAACTTGGATCATTGTACATGCTCACAACAGCAGTTAATTTCTAGGTTTTTTTTCCTCCGTGTAACGGCACATATCGGCCACTCCTAGTACACAGCTAGTAGATAGGTAGCTAGCCAGCCATTGCAAATTTCTGCGAGGACGATGCAATTGCAGCTGCAATGGCCATGGATGGCGAGACGGGGCAAAGGAGGAGAGGAGCTTAGCCTGTCCGATTGTACCATTCCCTTCCTGAACTACCATTAGTGCACATGTACTGTGTGAGGCCTCGTCTCCTTGCCCTTTGCTGTGTCAGCGAACAGTATGATTGCTTGCTTGATGTGACCGGGTGGCCGTAGTGGGGCTGTACAATCGACACCAATTGAATCCAGGGAAATAAATTGCCATCGACTAATCACCCAGAAGCGGCACTGTGCACATAGACCGGGAAACAATCCGGTGGCACTTGCGCGGTACTTGGGTATTCTAATGTGGTGTTTAAGTTGGTTTAAAATTAAATTTTATTTCTGATTTTTATTTTTTTTACTATTCAGTAATTTTATTTTTTTTCTAGATTTTTTGTGTTTTTTTGCCTTTTCTTTTTTCCATATTTCTTTGTATTGTCCGTGATAGGCTAACATAATTTTTCTATTTTTATATTTTTTAAATTTAATTATACCAAATAAGCTAACTCGGCTATAGTAAAAAATAAATCAGTTACAATAAAAAAACTATAAACCAACATCAAACTAAGCGCTACCTTAATCATCCTCCATCAGTCCGATCATACGATAAACGATCCGTATCGAGGCGACGAAAAAACAAATCTATCTATTTCTCTACCGAGCTCGATCTGGGCCGTCGATTAGGACTCTATTTCTTTCTCATCTGGGGCTCTTGTTTCTGAGTCTATATATGTGTATCCTTGTAGTCGCACAGTTAAAATACGTTAATGTTCTCTATGTTTGTAATCTCTTCTCGTATATATAATATATTCTGTCTTCGTGTATCTATAATTTTTTTAAAGGATTTTTTTTACGTTAAATTCATATCTTTTTATAACACTTCATGTCGACTCTTCTTGTTTTCTTGCGTTCACTGACATACGAGTTTGGTCGGTACCTGTCAAACATAGGGAATAATTCAGACATTTTTTCTTACTAATCAGCACACTTTCATTCACATACATATCTGTGCCAAGCAAGTCCTAAAAGCTTAGCATGCTTTCTTTTTTGTATGAAGTTTCCTTCAAACACTACATATCATCAATCTTGTAGAAGAGATGGGTTCTAGATGGGAAAACAATCATTCTGAACTCATGATTCAGCACTTGCATAGTTGCATCCTACTAACTGTCTCATCCTGAGCTTCAAGAGCTGATGAACATTGGCAGCTCAAGGAAAATTGCACAGCAATGGTAGGACACATTGGCTAATAGTACATGGCAACTGACAACAAGAATAGTCTTGATAAAGATACCTTCACACACACCCTCCTAGTCCACTTAATGAATTGGTGGGGCCATTAAACAAAATTAATGGACAAGACAACTTCAATGAGAGGAGAAGCATAATAGCGTCAAAAGTAGTCAAGAAAGGCATCCAATGATGCTTGCTAAGATGGCCTTATTCTTCCTCAAGTTAGAGCAATGGCCTTAGCTTTCCATCCCATTGTCAATCAGCTAAGGAAGATTGTGAGGTTAGGTATTAGTAGGGATGGCAATTGGGCACAGCGGGTACGAGTAGTTCTTGTTTATATCCATACCCGCGACCCCGATTTACACCCACGAGTATGCCCACGAAGGACGACGGGCGAAGAACCTCTCCCATGCTCATCGCTCGCGGGTACCCGTAGCCTGTGGACATGCCCGTTTACTCACGAATTGAGAGTACCATCTGAGAGTTGAACTAATGACAGATACATATAAGCAGCAACTATTGCTAGAAAATATAATAGCTATCTTTTGTAGTTCTGTTTAAATTTAGTTTCAAACTAGTAGATTTTCTTACTAAGATCCTTTTCAAACTTATTATGAAAATTAATTATCCCCTAGATCAGGAACTAAAAAGTATAGAATCAGTTGTAAGTAATAGTAATAGATAAAGGAATTGCACAATTGAAAAAGATCCCCCTTAATTAAAGTGCTAAAAATACAAATGTACAAGCAATCATGCACCAGGTAATTGCAAACAAGAAGTGCTTCTAATGAGTCAAGGAAAAAACTAACAAACTAAATATTTAATCAGAAAGCAACAGTAATAACTAACTAAATTTCATCTATCCTTCTAACACACCACGTTTTTATTGTTTTTTCTGTTTCATCTATAGTATCGTACCTAAAGAGAACAACTTTTGAATAACATATAAAGTGTGTTCTCGAAAAAAAAAAGGAATTACATAATTACAATTAGTAAGAATTGTCTCGATTATCTCAAAGATATGCATCTTCTATGGGTAAATGTGCGAGACAGGTGCGGGTAGAGTTTACCTATGCCCATGTCCGTTTACCCGACGGACAGAGTGTTCCCCTATTTGCATGCCCGTAGGTAAATAAAATATCCCATATCCAACTGTATTAGGGTATTTACTCATAGGTACACAGATAAACAAACACAATTGTCATCCCTAGGTGTCAGTAGCATAAAATATGTAGCAATGACCAGAAATAACTACTCTAGGGTTAGTTGGTTTATTGAGTGGGGGCATGACCTTAATAACTCTCATGCGCTATATTAATTACCAAATTCAGAAAGAGATTCAATCTTTGCATTATTAATCAGTATAGTCTGGTACTTATTGCAAGTAAATATATGTGATGTTGGTCCTTATTGCAGTAAATGCCAGTAATATTTAGTCCGCAGACGTGCATATACAGCCTTCTCATGCATTATTCGCATTTGCTTGGTTCTATTTCTAGGGCAGCTTCTAGATAGAGTGAAAGGTATTAACGAGTTGCAACTCATCTGCTCATCAAAGAGATACTTGAGAATGAGATTCACCTGCCAATGCAAATATACACAACAGTATGGTGAAGGTTCACTTCTGAAGCTCATTCAGATCTAGTCAGCAGATAGCCAGGGCCTCTCTCTACTGGCTTCATGATTGCAAATTATGCACAGCAGAAGCAGGTCCATTGATTGAAAAATAAATATTTGAGCAATTAACATTCTAGGACGATATAATGACTTGATTCTTTTTAGCTTTAGCTTTAGTTTATCATTATTTTTAAACGGTGTATTTTTAAAGCGGGATCTATGGATAAATTACAGTAGATATTGTATCAAATCAGCTATACCGACTAAAATCATGTATAACTATTTCTCTCTATGTACTGTCTCTCACGAATAACTAAAATTTAAAAAAAAACTATAGTAAAAAAAACCAACCCAATATATAACAATTTCCTTGAGCAGAAATGCCTGTTCGGAACTAGGTTAGGTTCTTCAAATTGATGGAGGGAGGTTAGGTTCTTCAAATTAATGGAGGGGGTCCCTTGGGCCTAACTAACCCAGTACTTCACATAATGCCACTTTAACCCTAGTGATGCCTAGGCCTAGCTAGTCCTGTGCATGAAAGGTCAGAGACTGTTGTTGTACGATTCACCGTATTGACAAACTAGCTTAGGTAGTACTCTATTCATGCTTAATTGCATGAGACTCTTGGAATTAGCTTCTCATCACTATCCCACAAATTTACTTGTCAATACTGTACCGAATACCATTCATACCAACATATTGTTTCAAATTTAATAAAATAATATAAATATATATATTTATAAATATTTATTTATTTAATTATATGTACATAAAATATCACTTATAATATTATTTCAAATACATATTAGTACTATCGAATATAATATATAGTTTGATATATAGCATTATCAATTCTACTGGTATGGCTGGTATCGAGCTATATGATCGGTATCGAGGCCGGTATGATATATAGAGCTATTTTATACCGGTTTAGATAACGGTATGATACATACCAGTCAGTATGGCCGATACCAATATATGGTATAGATAACATTACTATCACATTCTTAATCATGCATTATACATAAGACAAATCCAATTGATCATAGTCTATGCATATTCTAAACTGACAGCACATGCATCCTAATGCTACTAAAAAAGCCTAGCTAAACCTCAGTCTAGGTACTCTCTATCTGAGAGGGAATTAACTAACAAGTGGATGCCGACTTGTTAACCAGCAGCAAGTGCATATCTGGTAAGGACAACACCCAAATATGATATGCCATGTGGGGCCATCCTTGATGAGAGCTTAACACCAAGACATACACATCTAGGAGGTTCATAATTCAGCTACTACCATGCAAGAGTATTTTGCTTTGCTCTGTGCTGGATTGGTCTAGAACCCAAGAGGGAAATGATGATGATGATGGTGATGATTAGGAGGAATCAATGTTCCTAGCTTTTAATCATGGAGACCTCATGCGTGCAAGCTTATTGTTAAAGAGAAGGGTATATATGCATGCCCATGCCATGCCATGTAGTGATGCGTATGTATGCAGAATGCTTGCTTGCCCCTGTGTTGTGCTCCTGTTAATTAGAGCCTGCTCCTTGATACCACGACAGCAGGACACACCAACTTTTGCTCTAAGTAATTAATTAGCTAAGGGGGTGATCGGAATAGCGATGACTTTTGGCTTTTGGCTGAAAAAACACTGTAGCTGGCTGAAAAAACACTGTAGCTGAGTTAGTGGATAGTGTAGTGAATAGTAAAAAAAAAGCTGAAACTAGAAGCTGAAGCTTTTAGAAGCCGTTCCGATCACCCCCTAAGCTCACCACTACCACATATTATGCGCACGCATTCTTATCCAGAAGTTTGTATGCTACATATATATTGCATCCACATGTTACGTACGTATCATCTTAATTTATAAGTTTATATACTGCAGTGCAGGCATGATCGATCTTATCCAGAAGATATCCCTAGTGTTGGGTACATACATACACGGGCGTATCATGCTGCACACTATTGATCGTCCAATATATGCATGTATCAGTATAGGCTGTTGCTTTCAGTCTGACGTCCCATGAGCATTTTATTCTGTAGCGATCGAGTAGACTCACTGTAGATCATATGATATGTCGTTTAAAGGGTGTAATAATTTAGCATTTGAACATGGAAAAAGAAAGAAAAGGAGGCCGAATTGGATCATCCGATAGAATTGCATGATACGCCACGAGGAAATCGCGAATTGGATTGAGAAAGTGACAACGACTAAAGCCTAAAGGAGATCTACCGGATGACCATGTGTGTGCATGTGTCAAAAAAGGGGTTGAAAAAGGAGTCCACGCCCAATTGGTGATGCGCTAACCTAGCTTTTACTCCCACCTTCCTGTAATACAAATCTACAGTTTACCATTCGTACAGATCAAAAAGATATAAAATTTAAGAAAAAGTTAATACCATTGGATTACATACACCCCTGTAAAATAGCGTACTATAGCTACTCACTCATTTCTTCAGCATTCAAGTAGATGCATATGGTGAAAATATTATAATAACTATACATTTGGTATCCGCAACGGACTTATATTGTGAGACAATATTTCATAAGAATGAGGGCTTATATTACGAGATGGAAGCAGCAATCAATTTCTCTCTCTAAACACAATTGTTATATTGTTATGTATGGCGCATTTATGACAATACAAAAGTAAGGAGATTGTGTCCAAAAAATAGGAGCACAGCGTAACCCTCTATAGACATTTATAACGAGGGCTGAGTCAGACTATGTAACTAAGGTATAAAATATACCTCTGAACCTTTTGTAACCCTAATCAAAAAGAAAGAAAGAAACTCCTCATGTAGACAAAGCTACCATGATTCGGCTCTCAGAGACCTAGACACATTACCGAACCTCGTAAACAAATTCCCGCATTCTTTGTGTGCTTTTCTACTTCTTTGTGTAATTATCTTCGCTTTTCTACTTCTTTGTGTAATTATCTTTCTTATGGTCGGTTCCAACAACAATTAATAATATCCTCCGACCTCTAGAGAGGCTAAACGAGCAACAATTGGGAGAGAACTATCAAGGTCCATCCCTGTGCAAGTAACAGTAACACGGTTGGGGGCAAAGGCCGATGATGGAACACTACTGTGCATACAACTATACCAACGTGGGCTCCAGGTGCATCTGTGTAACTCAGTGTTGCATATACTTCACCTTTTTCTAAATGAAAGCTAGAGTACAGCCAACCGTTGTAGCTAGCTAGTCCAACTGGCTGAGTGTTTTAAGGATTGTTTAATTTTAGGTTCTTTTCTCAGTTAATCGGTGTCTTCTAAGATTTGATCCCGCAATATATCCTCTCAACTAGGTAGCACGCATGAACATTTAGGGTAAATACGAGGTTTTTTTTTTTGTTAACTAGTGATTTATGGGATTTCAACACGCGGCTTTCCTGTCTTTTTCTTTTCTTCTTCTTCTTTTTGCGAGAGATGACTATGTTTTTCTGCAGGTGTTCTTCCAAAAACTCGTAGATTCTTGCCTACTGATCGTGATCGACATAACATGACGAATTAAACAGTATGCTTCATACGTTAAAACAAACAAAAACAGTAGGCTCCACAGGATCTGCAGCTCGTGATGTATGAACTGTTGTGACTACCTGCCTAGCAAGCGAACCCACAAGCTAGGAACTAAAAAGATCTTCCCAAGGGAGTGAACAAATCTGGCGTACACCTGGGTCACGTAGCCTAATCTGGGCTTGGCTCATGGCCCATGGGAAGTAACCAACCTAACCTCAGCACATCACACAGCAAAAACTTCTCTCTTTTTTTGAAGGACTATACGAGAAGATCTAGGATAATATTATGATGAATTATTATAAGTTTTACGGAGTGGTTATTTAGTTTTGCAAAGATAGCATATTATCTTGACTAATTTCTGTTTTGGACAGAAATTGAGGATTTCGAGACTTGAGTCATGGATTGAGTTTGGGTGACCTGGGTCATTGCATTAAGATTACATGATATATGTTTTGGCTAACATGGGTCAAGTTGTGAAGAATTTATGCTCAAAAATGATTTTTTTGTCTTTGGATGTACAGAGACACTTGGAGTCACCATGGTCGACAGCGAGGATCGGGGCTACGCTCAGAGAGGAGCTGAAGCCTAGAAGAATCAAAGATGCGGGGGTGAGATGGTGAGCTCGAGCATAGTATGAGAAAGGCGAAAAATATTGAAAGCGGATTCAAACAACGGGTTTGCACTATGTGGCTTGGTCGGTCCAAGTAAGACGTGGTTCAGTGGAACCGGAGTGGTAGAGACTTACCGTGCATGGCAAGCCAATGGTGAATCTACACGTAATAAGCATGACGATTGCTTGAAAGGAAAGATGAAAACTTGATTAAGAAAGGGTATTTTGGTAAGTTTGACCAAAATACCGGAATCTGCCTTGGATCAAAACCACAGCGCACGAGTGGTGCTTGGAGAGAGGTTTAGATCAAGAAGAAGCTTATTTGATCAAAATGGATCAATGTAAAGGACTTATAGGATTTGGCCTTATACGCTTTGAAAAGCGTGCATAAGTGAACATGTGTGTGTAAACCTCATGTGTAGGGGGTTAGTCCACCTATATAAAGAGATTGGAATGAAAACTTGTCTTAACCATCTAATCCATCTCTTTGTCTGATTTAGCCCACCCGGATCGGAGCGGAACCGGAGATGCGTGGCTGGCTGAGGAGGAGCTGCGATGCGATGGTGGCCGGCCGGGCGAGGAGCACGGGCCTCCGCTTGTGCGGGTCTGTGGCCACTGCCATCCCTCCCCCGATCAAAGGAAAGGGGCCTATACATACCCGGCCACGACAAGAGAGGAGTTCGTCGTCTTCCTCCGCCTCTCCATCTCCAAGAAAGGAAGAGAAGCAGCGGCCGCATCCGTCAGCTACAGCAGCAGCATCTCCTCCTCTTACTCTCTCAGTAACCATCTGCTAATTCACTTCTCTCTGCTGCTGTTGCTGCTTGTTCTATCCATCGACCATTAATTCTTCCCTGGGACACATAGCGCACTGGGATATATTGACAGACAAAAAAAATACGACTTGATCTTCTTGCCTGGTATGCAGCCCCTAAAAGGTTCTTCAAAGCCACATCGCACCTGCTTCTTTCCTTTCTTCCGAGATGTCACGCCGCCTGCTTCTGCTTCTTGCTTCTAACACCACGCTTGCTGCCTCTTCACGCTCTTCTATTTTTCTTGCTTCTTGCTGCTTCTTCTTCTTTTGTGCACAGAACAGCCTTCTGCCTTGCTTCTTCTTTATCTTTTTCTTCAAGCAACTCCTTTCTTTTTGCCTTCCTGCACTGCCTCTTCTCTTGCTTTGCTTTCTTGTTTCTTCTCATGTATTCTCTTTATTGGCTTGCTTGCCTACTGCTTCTTACTTCTCTCAATGCCCTCACATTGGCTACGACCTGCATGGCCCTTTTAAAGGAGCCTACACACACTGACTCATTTTCTACGTGGACTCTGACACCAACTCGGTTTCGTATACCGATTCGTATACAACCCGTACGCGATACGACTCGAAAACCAAATAAACAATATTAGACTCTAACAATCACCCTCTTAATCTTGTTTCTTCGTTATGATCACACCGATCTTCTCTCGCTCCCGCACCTGAAACTGAGTCCATCCTTCCTTGCATGCCTGCCTAGGCTGGAGCACTTGCTCCCACAGCTATCTTGCTTTCGTCGTTACTAGAGCCTCCTGCTCCTCTCTCTTGGACCAAATTCTTCCGCTTTTCGTGCATATCTTAGCTAAGGCTACACCGCCTCTCACTCCCGTGCTCGTACGTCCTGTCTCCAACGCTGACCGCGTTCCATCTGCAAAACCACAAAAAATTGTACCAACTTGTACTCCAAGTCTTCCTTTTGAAACTTGTACACTTTTTCCACCTGTTAGCCCACCGCCTGCACGAAATCGATCATCCGCAGCTGTATGCGCAAAACCATCAATTGTGTACGCACCTGCTTTAGCCCTGGGGATGCCACCTTGTGCACCCAAGCAACTCTCCATGCGCACTCCCTGAGCGTGCACATACCGCACCTGGGTCCCGCCATCTTGGCCTTCTGCATGCCATGTTTGGCTGCCCCCAGCTACGCTCAGCAAGTCTTGCCCTCGGGCCCTGTCATCTCTTGACTCTTCCATGCTCTTTAGACAAATTTGCTTGCAAGATTTCAAGGAAATCTTGTACAACCGGTTTGGAGATCTTTTCACCTTCATCAACAGATCATTGTTCTTGGTATAGACACGCAAGAACTCATTCTGCAGTACTACTCTGCATCCTTTTTCTGTCATCTGTCCGAGACTAAGTATGTTGTTACACAGATTTGGTATATAGTAAATTTCTGTCAACAACTTCTTATCTCCGTTCTTGCATTGCAACATCATCGTCCCTTTGCCTCTTATTTCTACCATGGAGCCATCACCAAACTTGACCTTACCCCAAACCTTCTCGTCGAGCTCATGGAACATGGAGCGATCTCCCGTCATGTGATTGCTTGCTCCATTGTCCAAATACCACTGATCTGAATGATCGTGGTTGCCTTCCTTCGTGTGTAGTTTTGGAACTACGTTCTCCTCGTTTAGCATCACCATGACCGGTGCTTTTTCAACATATAATGAGAGAGGTGGTACTGGATTGTAATCTACCTCTTGGATGAGGTTTGCCTCCACGTTCTTCCTTTTGCTTTTGCAATTCGAAGCATAATGTCCAAACTCGTTGCAGTTGAAGCACTTTACGTTGTGCAGTGACACGTAGTGCCCGTATTTGCCACATTCAAAGCACTTGATATGTGACTTATCATGGAATCTGTCACCACCGTCTTGCCACGCGTTATCTCCACAGCCACCTCTACCGTCTCGGCCACTCTGGTCACCTTGCTCGTGCCATCGCCCGCCTCTACTTGATGAGCCACCACTCCTTGTATCTCTCTTCATCAACAACACGTGCTGATTATCAGAGTGAAACCTCTGTTCAATACGAGACTGAAACCCCTTCAGTAACTCCTCGTGCGCCTTGAGAGATCTGGTGATCTCCTCGATCTTCTTTTTCTCCAAGTCAGGGGAGTACATGAGCGTGGTGACGACAGACACGTACTTTTCTGGTAGCACGCGCAGGTACTTCTTCACTGCCACAGATTCCTCCATCTTGTCACTAAGAGAAACCATCTGATTGTATAGTGAAGTCAACTTACCAGCGAACTCGTCCACAGACTGGGTCTCTCCCATCTGGAGATTCTCGAACTCGCTCCGTAAATTCTGGAGCCTCACCTCCTTCACACGATCAACTCCCTCGTGCATCTTCTGAAGCATCTCCCACGCCTCTCGTGCCGTCTCCTTCCCGACGAGCTGAAGTATCATCGAGTCTGGCACCGCTTGGTAGATGATAGCCAAAACCGCCTGATCTACCTTGTCTTCCAGCTCCTTATCCTTCCCCTTCGGATCGACTGCACCCCAGACTCCCTGGGCGCGCATGTTCGCCTTCATCTTCATTGCCCATACCAGATAATTGTCGGTCGTCAAGTGAGTGTACTGGAGGGAGATTAGCCCACTCTGGACTTTCGTCTTCTCGTTCATATTCTCCAGGCACCGTCAAGATCAACACGCTCTGATACCAATTGACAGACAAAAAAAATACGACTTGATCTTCTTGCCTGGTATGCAGCCCCTAAAAGGTTCTTCAATGCCACATCGCGCCTGCTTCTTTCCTTTCTTCCGAGATGTCACACCGCCTGCTTCTGCTTCTTGCTTCTAACACCACGCTTGCTGCCTCTTCACGCTCTTCTATTTTTCTTGCTTCTTGCTGCTTCTTCTTCTCTTGTGCACAGAACAGCCTTCTGCATTGCCTCTTCTCTTGCTTTGCTTTCTTGTTTCTTCTCGTGTATTCTCTTTATTGGCTTGCTTGCCTACTGCTTCTTACTTCTCTCAATGCCCTCACTTTGGCTACGACTTGCATGGCCCTTTTAAAGGAGCCTACACACACTGACTCATTTTCTACGCGGACTCTGACACCAACTCGGTTTTGTATATCGATTCGTATACAACCCGTACGCGATACGACTCGAAAACCAAATAAACAAGATTAGACTCTAACATATATGTCTCCAATGTCCGATCTTTCTTCGTTGCCCATTTTTAATACACTGATACATGGGAGGTGTGCTTCGAATTATTCTCGTGAAACGAAACTCAAAGTTGTCATCTTTAATGATCCACTATTCACTAGTATTCCCATTCCCCTCCTAGAATTGGATTGTGCTCTAATTTCGATTTCTGACGATCATTGGTTTTTAATGCCCATGTACTTACTTAGAAAGGATTAGCGCTAGATCCGCAACCGCAAGCATCTCATCTCATCCTTCCTTCCTCCTTTGTAATTGCAACCACTGTTTTAATCTCCCTCTCTGCCTAATGTCGTGAGATCTATCTCCTTCGCCTCACCTCGGCTAGGTACAAGAACTAGAAGAGGAGCATGGCCGACGCAGAGGACATCCAGCCCCTCGTATGCGACAATGGAACCGGCATGGTCAAGGTATTCCTTCCTATCCTATTCTGACGGCTATTCCTACCATTACCAACACTAGTATGCACTGCAAGATCTTGCCCATTTCTTGGCCAAATTTATGTGTGCTCCTCCTGCTCTTGTCAGGCCGGGTTCGCCGGAGACGATGCGCCGAGGGCCGTCTTCCGCAGCATCGTGGGCCGGCCGCGCCACACCGGCGTCATGGTGGGGATGGGGCAGAAGGACGCATCCTTCATCGGGATGGAAGCCGCGGGGATCCACGAGACCACCTACAACTCCATCATGAAGTGCGCCGTGGATATCAGGAAGGACCTGTACGGCAATATCGTCCTCAGCGGTGGCACCACCATGTTCCTGGGCATCGCTGACAGGATGAGCAAGGAGATCACTGCTCTGGCCCCTAGCAGCATGAGGATCAAGGTGGTGGCTCCACCGGAGAGGAAGTACAGCGTCTGGATTGGAGGCTCCATCCTAGCATCCCTCAGCACCTTCCAGCAGGTGAGCTCGACGCCACCATCGATGCCGGACTTCCTGTGTATCATTCACGCTTGCTCGCTGATCTCCATCGATCTGCTTGTCCTTGCTTGCAGATGTGGATCGCAAAGGCGGAGTACGACGAGGCTGGCCCGTCCATTGTGCACCGGAAATGCTTCTAATTCTTCTCCGGACACGAGAAAGCGGGCGAAGAAGAACTGTTACCGTCCGCGTCTGCGATTTTGTGTTAGACTATGTGCCAAAGTCTTTAGACTATTTTAGATAGATTATTTCAGGTAATGAATAATTGAATTATGATATTAATTATGGTGTGTTGTATGTGTACGAATTAACGTTGGTCAGAGATTATTGGAATAGTTTTATATTAGTTGTAGAAGAAAAAAAGATCTAATTTAAAAGTGAGAGAGTTTTTTATCTTATTAGTTAGTTTTTGAGTTGAGAAATTTTTCCGTTTCTTCGTAAGTTTGGCGGCGTGTCTCCGGCTGCCGTACATGCCATGTCTCTCTTTGCTTCATTCTGATCCGTATTTCTTCCACCTATGCATCTCGCTCGTGATTAATCGTGGACAAATATGTTTGATTCATTCGGATTCAATCTATGGCAAGCGACAGTGCTGCAAGTACACCTACCTGTGGCCTGAAAGTCAAATGATTGATTGTTCGGGGTGGGGGAGCCTCGTCACGGAAATTAGGGATGTTGTTTTAGTGGTGGTTTATAATTTTTAGTTAACATTTTATTGTAATTGATTTTTTTACTGAAACTGATTTAGCTTTTTAGGTATAATTAAATTTAAAAAATAAGAAAAAATAGAAAAAATATGTTAACCCATTACAGACAATGTAAAGGAACACAAAAAATATAAAAAAATCTAAAAAAATTAGAAAAAAAATAAATTACTTAATAATGAAAAAAAAGTTAAAACTGAAAAAAAAAACTAAAACGAGCTAGTCCTTATCGAGTACGTGATGAATACCATTTCACGAGAGGATTACTCCTCGAACAGAGGAGCAATTTTATCGAGTACGTGACGATGGCACACCTCCATCAAAACGTACCCAAATCACGCACACAAAGCAGAGGCCTACGCTACTCGGGAGATCGATCGATGTAACATCTGTACGAGCAGAAACATGAAATTAAACAGTATGCTCCACAGAATCGACAATTGCCTACTAAACGAGCCCACAAAAATATCAATCGGGTTGGGCCTGCACCTGGATCACGTAGCCAAATCTGGGTTTGGCCCATGGGCAGTAACCTAACATCAGCACAGGGAGCAAAACAAATTATTTTGCTTTTCTAACAAGCACTGCAAAGCATAAACACCACATGCATCTTGAAGAAAAAAAAGAATTCTTCTATTATCAAATGACTCGTTATAGAACCACTTCAAAATATCACAAGCTGACAAGCACTGCAAAATATCACAATCTGGAGCGCGGAAGGCGCATCCCAGATTACGTGTTCTGAATGGGAAGGTGTACTATTATGCATGCAATTTCTAGCTTAGCCCGTTTCCAACACAAGCCAAGCTTAAGGGGGCGTTCGGAATAGTGATGGTTTTTGATTTTTGCTGAAATTTCACTGTAGTTGGCCGATTTTTTTACTGTAACTAAGTGACATATTAGGCATAATTAAATTTAAAAAAAATATAAAAATAAAAACGGCACGCTAGTCTAGAGCGGACAATGCAAAGGAATACGAGAAAAAATAAAACAAAAAAATCACTACGTGACAATTGCTGCAGTACTCGCTATCGTTGCTACAGTGAATCCATCGCTAAACAGTAAAAAATAATCGAAGTTGAGCGCGGCCTAAATCCCAACGTGCAGCCATTAGTGGGTAGTCTACATTTGGAAACTACTTAGTGTTCCAAACGGCTTAAAAGATATAGCTTTTGGTTTCTACCGTAGACTTTTGACTATAATTGCATTGTATCGATTGTTAGTTTTTGAATTAAAAAATAAGAAAAAAAAATAATTATATGAGAAAATTGAAAATCATCATTATATCTTTTGAGACAATGCAAAGAAATAAAGAAAAAAACAAAAATAAAAAAGACCAAAAAACCAAAATTAAGAAGCTGACGCATTTCAAGTGACTTTTAACTTGCTAAAGTTGTCTGGAGCGAGACCTTAAGACTAGAGTTTTGTTCATGGTATGAAATGAAAATAGACCATGTGATGAACTTGAAATGGTACACATATGATTTGTTATTCTTTCTTTTTTCGAAGTTATTCTAACGTTCATGTCTCTCCTCTCTTTTGCTTGATTCTTTATTAATTTCAAGCTAAAGTGGTTTCAGATATTCCCTCACTTAGACATAATAATTAGTGATTAACTCATGGTATTTCAATGACAAATACAGCCGTCTAAAAAATGACAAATACAACTGCGGTTTATGGTTTTTGGCTGAAATTTTTGAATTTTAGCTGTTTACGATAGAGATTACGGATAGAGAGGCACTCGCTTGCGATTTTGAATGGTACAAATGTTAGATTTTAAACGTATACTATAATTAACTTGTAGACTCCGTTTTAAAAAAATACTCCGTTTTAAAAAAATACTCCGTTTGAAAGTTAAGTACTGTAACAAAAGACAAAAGCCGTTTTGAGAAACTGAAAAGAACATGTATTTCTCGAATCGATATAGCTAGTATTATACTACCTGTTAAAGATCATATAGTACAAAAACAAAGACATGATAAAAAAATTTATATAAACACTTCATAACACTTTAATGAAGCATATTGATATGTTTTATTATATGTACACAAATTGAACCCACCTTATTCATGCTCCTTAGGCCAAAGCCGCAACACAATTACTCATCATTAAGTCTAATAACTTAATACATTAGACATCATCTAAACCCTAAAAATTAAACCAACCCTTTATTCCAACCCAAAGAAGTTGCATGTTGTCCCATAAAACCCATCCATTTCATACATGGTGCCATGGCCATTGCCATCGCCAAGGTTGTAGCCATAGCCCGCGCTAAGGTTAAGGTTATTGTAGCCAAAGCCATGGTTGAAATGCGGAGGAGGCAGCGGCATAATCGGAGCGAAAGGCAGCGCCGGTGCAAGCGCATGGCTGACGTTGCCGCCCATCCACATCATCTTCGTGTCCACGACTGCCTCATGGCTGCCGCCGGTGCCATCAGCCGTGAACGCGAGGTCGCCGGCGCCACTGCCCGTGCACTGCATCATCGTCACCTCGGCGATGATCTCGTGGGCGCGCTCCGCCGCCTCGGCCTGGACCCTCTCCAGCGCGGAGAGCAAGGGCTCGAGGTCCGGCAGCTCCAAGAGCTGCACGTCGTCGTTGGTCAACACGCCGGCCGCGAGGCTCCCGTCGAGCGCGGCCCTCCTCCTGCGCGCCTCCTCCTCGAGCGCGGCCTTCCTGCGCGCCTCCTCCTCGAGGGCCTTGGTCAGGTGTTCCTCCTGGCGGTTGAACTCGTACACGACGGTCGGGTGCGTTACCGCCTCCGCCGCCGCAGAGGAGGGGTCGAGGAAGCGACCGATGACGGCGTTCACGGAGGGGTGGCCGAAGGAGTGGGGCTTCCCGGCGGGGGAGAACACGAGGAGCGCGACGTGCGCGCCGCAGAGCTCGGAGAGCTCGCTGGCCTTCTTGAAGAGGCCGGAGCGGCGCTTGGAGAAGCATACCTGCCGCGCGTCCTGGTTCTCGATGCGCTTGATCGGGATCTTCTTCCGCCCCTGCGTCAGCTTCCTCCTCCCGGCCTCGCCGCCCCTCTCCGCCGCCTTCGTCATGGCCGATGCCGAACGCTCTGCCTATCTCGATCTACACGTACGCGTCTGAATGATCGAGCAACGGCGAGCGCATATATATGGAGAGGTCTCTCTCTTTCTACGTGGCACGTACAACGTACGTGCATGTATACAAAGAGAGAGAAAGAGAGATGTATGTAAGGAAAGGGAGGGAAAATTATCAAAAAGGATACTGACGCGTATTGTGATTTGGGATTGATTGATGAGTAGAAAAATTTGTGAGAGTTTTGGATCTGTCAATTGGGAGAGAGAGAGAGAGAATGATCAGATTATCACGGCCAGTTTCCATCTTTAGGACAAGAAATCAAAATTTTGTTCCAACGGACGGGAACGGTCGATCTCTTGCCTCGGTCGCGTCCCGGTGACAGGACCGTCGCGGCCGCCGGACGGAGGTCAGATGGCCGGCCAGTAGTACCTCTTGTGATGCCAACCTATGTTATGTGCAAAAGTGTTGAGATTAATCGATATTTAATACTTACAAAAAAGAACCAAAAATAGGATATCAAAAAAGACCGAACAAACTAAATAAACAAAAAACAAAGTTGCCATCAGAACCCTTGTTAGAATAATAAAAATGGGCAAGACACTCATCGAGATACCATACCGTCTGAAGTCAGTCAGTGCCTCTCGCAGTCGTAGGGTCTCATCATCAGATATTAGAACATGAATCATTTTTTAATTCCCTTTTCACTGCCAACAAACCCGGTAAAAAGAGAATTTACCAAAATAACAGAGCACACCCTATTGAGGTAAAAACCTCTCCATGGCTCAGATCATGCGGCGCATAGGTGAAAGAGATAAGGCTGAGCAAGAGATCGACACACACACACACAGAGAGAGAAAGAGAGAGAGTCCAATATTCACCATAGCCATAGCCCTATCTAGAGCAAGCATTCTCACCGCCAGATTGATCCCAATTTTCCCCAAACCTGCAGTCCATTGCCGGGAAGGAGACGAGGGAATGGAGTGCACCATAGCGGTTGTACCAGAGGAAGGCGACTGACCTACAAGAAGGAGGAACCAGTGAAGAGGAAGGGCGGAGCCAGGAGGAGGAGAAAAGCAGAGCCGCACCCACACCAGAAAGGAGGAACCGAATACCAACCCTACCCAAATCGAGCCCAATAGTACCAAACCAACATATCCCCACATCACATTTCAATCCTCGCCATCACCATTGCGGGACCACATGCACATATGGCCTCACATACACATGCATCACACTAGAGTAGTAGCATCCACATATGTAGACTAGAGCAATGGAAGAGAGGGCTAAGGGGAGTAGAATATACCAGAGGAGAGGCTAGCCATGGCATCGATGTGCTCATTGACGGCCACCGCATGCACCCTGCAACCATCTCACACTCCCCAGTGTGCGAGGAGATCTCGAGCTCCATCATGGCATCCAAACCGGAGAACTCACATCCACCATATAAATCTCAACAAATGAAGAAAGCAAACCTCAAATTGGGAATTAAATCGAAGGTAAAATCAAGACTAAAAGTAAATCGAATAGCGAAAATGAGAGATAGAGGGGGGAAGTGTCGAATCCCAACAACTGGGGCTAGGACTATAGTTGCATGGTATGGATCTAGCCGGTGGAGAGTCAAGGCAGCGGCCCTGGGACCAGCAGTGGCTGATTTGGACATGAGCCGGCAGGAGAGGCGACGGGGTAGAGGCAGGATCTGAGGCATGGTAGGAGCGCACGCAAGAGAGAAGGGGGCTAGCCAGGGGAGAGGACGGTGATGCTTCACTAGGGAGCCAGTCATCGCCGCCTAGGAGTCAGTGAAGGGGGCAGCCACAAATGGCAACGGGGCGACGGCAGCCAGATGAAGGAGGAGATAACGAGAAAGAGGAGTGGGGGAGTGGAGTGTAAGAGAGAGAAGAAGGCAACGGAAGTAAATGGGCCAAGGCCTGTTCAGCTGGCCAACAGGAAAAAAAAGGAGGGGGAAGGCCAATTCATATATGCATGATACAAAGTTACAAAATACAAATACATACATACATATGTATGTATATGTATAAGTAAGTAGATATATTTAACCTAAGGAAAACTCGATAGTAACTACTCTAAAACATCATCTCAAAATAGTCGAATGCAAGTAAAATAGTAACGGACGGTGGGTATAAGGTAGCATTTAATTATAAATATATCAATCAGCTTAATTGACCTAGGGAATCACCATAGAAACACATTGACATAGTATATCTTTTATGCCTATAAATTAAATCATAGCCTATGCAATAAATGCAGGCAATGAATCGGGTTTGGAGGAAGTGTTTCACCTAAGTGCACCTAAGACCAGGACTTACTACCAACTCACAAGCAAGCGCGCATTTGATCATTTTGATCAAATTATCTTTAGTTAAAACAAATTATTTACCTACTAAAATATTATCACCTAAGCATCAAATAAAATCCAGCTTAATTTGGATGGATGATATGTGAAAAATAGAAGAGGAATGGCAGGTTCAACTGATAGAGCAGTTGGCCTGCAGTATAAGTAATCGGTGAGCAGAGGGTGCCTCTGGAAGGATGATAAGGTAAAGGTTGGGACTCTCTACATATAGATAAGATATAAAGACTTACAAACTTTCACTCATGTAATGGACCATATCAATCGTATCAACCATTGTTACATATAGGACAGATAGAATCAGTAACTCTATCAAAATTATTATACACTCCACAATGAATATGTAGATTTATCTAAAGATGAAACTGAGCGAGGTCTCGATGGAACTCAGAGTCATAAAGAATAAACCCGACACATATATTTAGCGAAGTGGAGTGTCAGATGAAGGTGAATCTGGTCTGATCAACGAATAGCTCATAGTCGGGTAGGTGTTGGGTGAGGGTAAGAGACCACCTCAAGTCAACAACTATGAATAGCGGGTGGAGATATACAGAGATAGAGGAAAAAGTTATGTGCTCTGATTTGGGTATCACACCCAAGGAAATACAAAGAACCATTCGCTACAAAAATCAGAGTAGCTATAGGTAAAGTGATACAAATCTGTACATTGCTATATAAACAGTGAATCCACGCTTGTCTCTTGGATTAGAAACTATAGGAACTAAATAGGGATTCTATCTGGTTATACGGGTGATCATTAAATTTCTATATTAATAATCTAAAATTCTTTATCAACATAAAAATAATTACTTACGAGGTGATATGAGGTGAGATTGAGCTCATTGGGATGTTGATTCATGATCATAAAAAATGCATCTTTGCTATTAATGTTTGCTGAGTACCTTGTACTAACCCTTATTATTATTCTCCTTTGTTTAGATGTTAGTCAATCCAAGATTCTAGTTGATGTAGAGGATGCCTATCCAGAGGAATATTGTACCGAGTGAGAGAGAGTTGATCCTAAGTATGATATGTATGAGATGAATGCCATATATGAGACATCGGATGAGTAAAGAATTACTAGCAGATTGTCCGCGGCACTCAAGGTATAAGATTATGATGTTATCTATTATCCCTAGCATTTGTGTTATAATTAGCAGCACTAGTATTATTTTTAATAATATTGTAATATTCAGGCTATTGTGTAGACCTGTTAAAGATTTTAGCTCTACGTGTCAATGATGTTATAATATTATAGATCTATCTCTCTACGTGTCAATGATATTGTAATATTATAAATCTATCTCTAATTACTATTCTGTTGTAACACTCTAGGCTTATTATTAGATGGAACAGTATTTCATTAAATAATAATCCATTACTTGGTGTTATTACCCTGTACTCGCCTTTTACCGAGCATTGGTGTACTGAATCTGTAAACGTCTCAAACACTCGATGTTACATGCATTTCGCCTTCGGATTTGCTCGGTTTCTGGTCACATCAAGCACGCAAGACCGTCAGGATAAACAGGCTACAAGCTACACAACCTGTTTGCTTGAAATCAGCGTTCTTAATTTGATCATGCGGAGAATCCAAAATTCCAAATACATCAATTCTTGCTCTTGATTGGAATGTCACACTTTTTTAGGAAACCCTCCCCGACAAAATTGCAGAACCAAAGGGAAATAAAGGCATGCGGCTATCCAAGTCACAAACCTTTTTTTTTTTGAAGGTAATTGGATCTGGTGGTAATACAGTAGGAAAATTAGCATCGGGATTGCATCCGAGCGAGGTGAAATTACTTCAATTCTACAGCGAAAATTAAATCAGAACACTAACAGATCAAGAACAATTATTCCTCCTCAAATCCTAACTATCAACCCAAGAAACTGCAAACCATCTGCACAGAAAGTACTATACAGTATACACAAATCTAATATCAGTGCACAGTGAGAAGATCCGACGATGGCGTCACAACGCGTCCAAGAACGCCTCCGTGGCGGCCGGCGGCGGCGGCAAGAACACCACGCCCCTGGCCGCAACCACCCTCCTCCTGAGCGGGTAACGCGCCGCGCTGCCCCGCCCCCTCGTAGGCCCCAGGAAGTGCGGTACGCCGCCCTGCTGCTCCGCCGCCGCGGCGACCGACGGCGGAATGGGGGGCGGAGGGACGGACGGGCAAGAGGCGCCCCGCGGCCGCCGCCGGCCGGAGGGAGCGGGCGACGATCCTGGAGTCCCGGAGCCGCGCGAGCGCGCCGGGGCGGAGGAACCGGTGGAGGCGCTCCACCGTGCGCGGCACGGCGCGGGCGCAGCGGTCCATCGCCGGAGGTGGATGGAGGGGAAGAGATTTTGGTTGGTGGATCCGTGGAGTTGTGGAATTGTGTGGGAGGATTCGCGGGGTTGGAGGCGGCGAAGTGAGCAGTGGAGGGAAACTGTGGCGGGAAGGAAAACGGGAGAGAAATTGGAAAATGAGATGATGCTATTGCTTGCGCTACGAGCACAGTGCTTTGGCACATGCCGACGAGCAGCCTCTCTCACTGACAGGTGTGCCCTAATTGTGTGTAGGGGGGATATAATATAATAAACCTGGAGAAGTGTAGCCGCGAAGTTTCTTTTTGACTGCGGCTTATAGCTTTTGACTGAATTTTTTAAATTTTAACTGTTTATAACAGAGATTACGGAGAGAGATACTTGTTTGTGATTTTAAATGGTACAGATGTTAGGCTTTTAACGTGTACAATAATTAACTTGTAGACTCTATCTTAAAAAATACTCTATTTGAAAGTTATGTATCATAGCAAAAGTTAAAAACCGTTTTGAGAAGCTAAAAAGAACAGGCCCAATATTTCATGGCTCAAAATTTGCATAAATTCATTGGAATATCCAGGCCCTTTTCCCCTAGTTCGAACCGGACAATTAAATCAGAATGAGCCTAAATTGTTACTCTCAATAGAACGTTTTTTTTTTAAAAAAAACATTCCTGAACTCATTGAAACGAAGCATCAGTAAGTTTTATTTCGGTCTTACATCTCGGCAGCCATAAAGTACAGGAGATGGATACAAAATGACCACCTTAAACATTTATCCCTCGAAAGAACGCAACGGCTCGTATACCCTCTTCACCTTCTCCGGCACCGGCAGACAGACGCTACGTAAAATTGTGGTCCGCTTCGCCGGTGCGTTAGCCTAGACGGTCACAAAATCAATCACAGCTACCTACAAATGAATCACATACAAACCGTGGGCAATGTACAGCGCACGCAGTGGTCGATCTACAAATGAATCGCAGCTACAGCAGGACGGCTTCTTGCTTCTGCTCTGCCTGTTGGTGTTTCGTCTGCTTCTGCTAGAAAGCGGCGTTCCACAGCGCCCTCTCGCCTTCGGCGCATTTGCTGTGCACTTCCCAGATCCTCCCCTCGGAGTCGCATATGCCGCTGCACCTCCAATCGAATGACGCGGCGCAGGTGTTCCCCGCCTGCGCTTTCCATTCGCAATCTGTTATGTTTCGAGAAAACAATTCGAGTGTTATGTTTCGAGAAAGCAATCCAAGTGAGCAAAGCATGATGACCAAACAAACTGAAGTCACGAGGATATGGGGTAACGAAAGCCTACCAGGGGGAGTGCCGCAGCAAAGTCTGCGGTCGTCAATATGCTCAACATCTAACCCGATGAACCAAGATCCTAATGAAACATCCTCGTTTATGTACTTGTGCAGAACATGCCTAGTATAATTGGATTAGCAGCAACAGAGTTAGTTCTGACAAGAATTATGCAAGATCAAAGTGCGTGATTACATCTGGGGAAACATGAAAACAGATGCTATCTCACTTGTTTATAGATATGTAGGTCGCTAGATCTTTTGAAATAGCGTATAATTGACCAGTAGCATGTTGAAAATACTTGTTTCCTGGTTCGCCGAATTTCCAGTGCTCAGGCTCATAGTATCTCACACCCCTGGAGAAAAGCACTAACAGGTCTTAACAACTTTGAGAAGCAAGAGAAAGAGAGATCCATACAATGTACTTACTTTTCAGATAGGACAGGTCCATATTTCATGCATCCAATATATACTCTGGGCCTCAATGCATGTTTGGATAAAATCTGTCCAAGTGTTGCTGCAAATGAAATCTCATAGAAATGAAGCATTTGCTTAATTCATTAGTGTATAGGGATACATATATAATGGTGACGCTAATGTGAATACATACAACAACTGCTAATGTAAATGGAAGCGTCATCTTGAACCGAGGCGTTATAGTGGGAACGGGATGGTAACCGAGACGTTACATTGGGAACAGGATGGTAGGCTAACACCCCCCAATTGGAATGGGAGCAGGGCAGACGTTGAAGCTGGAACAAAACTCATTGAAGACGGCCGTGGGAAGGCCCTTGGCGAAGATGCCGGCGTACTGCGAGGTGGTCGGTACGTGAAGAACGCGGACCTCACCGAGTGACGCATTCCCGAATAAAGTGAAGGTCAATCTGGACATGTTTCGTCCATTGGTGCTAGACGGGATTAGTCGAGAGGTAGACCACACTGATGTTGTCACAAAAAACAATTGTGGCCTGTTGAAGAGGGCGATGTAGTTCGGCAAGGAGTTGACGAAGCCAATAGGACTCGGTGACGGCGTGGTACTCAGCCTCGGCACTGGAACGGGAGACTATCTGCTGTCGCTTGGAAGACCATAAAATGGGGTTATCGCCAAGAAAGACACCATAGCCCGAAGTGGACTTGTGGGTGTTGGGGCAGCCGGCCCAGTCAGCGTCGGCGTAGGCAGTAAGAGAGGCCGGTGAAGTCTGATGGAGTTGCAAGCCGTAGTCGATGGTGCCCTTGAGGTAGCGAAGAATGCGCTTGAGTAGATTGGCGTGCAGCTTGCGTGGATCATGCATGTGAAGACAAGCCTGTTGCACAACGTAGGTGATGTCTGAACGTGTGAACGTCAGGTACTGAAGGGCGCCGGCGATGCTCCTATAATCAATGGCATTGGCCACCGGTTCGCCGGCAGAGGGGAGCTTGGAGCTGGTGTCAACTGGCGTGCTGCAAGGGTTGTAATTTGTCATGCCTACGCGGGCAAGTATGTCCTCAGTGTAGTGACGCTGAAAGAGGAAGAAGCCAGAGTCGGTGTGCTGCATGGAGACGTCGAGGAAGAAGTGCAAGTCGTCAAGGTCCTTGAGACAGAATTCGCTGTGAAGCGAGGTGATCACTTGGCAAAGTAGTGCCGACGAGTGCTCATTGGCAATCGGGGCAATGGGCACAGCCAAAGCCGGTAGGGGCGCAGCAGCGGCGTCGGGCACATGCGGGGGCTATGCAGGCGCAAGTGTGGTATCATGTGGGGGCGTGGGAGCGTGCGCAAGGGGTGCGGCGTTGGCGGGAGTGTAGCGACAGTCGCGAGGGGAAGCAGTGCAGGTAGGTGCGTGGGATCAAGTGCGGGTGCTGGGGCGACGGAAGTCGCAGGTCGCACGATAGGAAAGGGAGCAAGCACGAGTGTGTGAGCGACGACTGAAAGGAAGTCAGAGGGCACTGGCGGGTTAGGTTGCTCGGAAAAAGGAAAGGAAGATTCATCAAAGATGACGTGATGAGAGATGATCATGCAATTTGTGGAGAAGTCGAGGCAACAGTACCCCCTATGGTGTTCAGGATAGCCGAGAAAGACACAAGGCGTGGAGCATGGCACAAGTTTGTGCGCGGCGGTGGTTGAGAGATTAGGGTAACACCTACAATCGAAAACACAGAGATGAGAGTAGTCTGGAGGTGAACTAAAAAGAGCTTGGTAGGGGATGCCGAAATTGAGTGTTTTAGTGGGGTGGAGGTTGAGAAAATATGTGGCGGTGTGGGGAGTTTTGACCCAATATAAAGGAGACTTGCTCACTTGAAATAGAAGAGAGCGAAGAATGTCTTTGGTAGAGTAGAAGATGCGTTCCGCCTTATCGTTTTGTTGGGAGGTGTGTGGGCATAACATGCGGAGTGCAATGCCATGGGAGAAGAGCTGGTGGCGCATGGAAGTGTTGTCAAATTCGCCACCATTGTCGTACTGAATGGCACAAACGAACGAGAATTGAGTGCCGACATAGGCAAATAAATTATGAAGAGTGGTGAAAACATCAATTTAAGACGAAGGGGAAATGTCCATAAGTAGTCTGTAAAATTGTCAAGGGCAATGAGATAATACTTGTAACCAGAAACACTAGGAATGAGCTAGGTCCAAAGATCACAATGTATTAAATCAAAAGCTTTATTAGTGCGAGTGGGTGAAGGAGAAAAGAGACGCACATATCAGCCTAATTGGCACGCATGGCACAAGGTCTCTGCAGAAATTGTTACATGAAGTATAGGAAGCACTAGCAAGATGTGATAAAGCTTGGTTGCCGAGATGTCCAAAACGACGATGCCACACTGTAGAGGATGAAGTTGTAATGGAGAAGGCGCAAGGAGCAGGAAGTGGCTAGTGAAGGGGGTAGAGGTCGCCACGACTATTGCACCTTATGATCACGTTCTTGATGTGAAGATCCTTTACAGAAATGCCATAAGGGTCAAATTCAACATAACAGTGGTTATCTAAAGTAAACTAACAAACGGAAATAAGATTTTTAATAAGAGACGGTGTCATAATAACATTGTTCAACCGGAAAAAATGATGAGGAAAATTGGAGGTCGTGCCGGTATGGGTGATTGGGAGATGAGACCCATTGCCAACAATAGCGTATGGAGATGCAGCGGAAGGGACACGGGAGAAAGAAGAGATATTACCATGTTCCAAGGTCATGTGTGTGGCCCCGGAGTCCACATACCACTCGGAAGATGGTGGCGCCAGTGTCATGGTGTTGAATGCGTGCATCAGCTGGTTTTGGTCCCAAGACGCAGGCGGAGCGAAGGGCGGTGCAAGCGCGTACTCCGGAGCGCAGGTGGCAGGACGATGGCAGTGAAGACGCGGGCGGACGTGGGCCAAGAAGGCCCTGGTTGGTGGGCCAGAGTGCTTGTCTAGGTCACATCTGGATAGACCCGGTCCATGGGGTTTTGGAGTGATGGCCAGGGGACAAAACCCTTGCCGCTGTTGTTGTTGGAGTTCCCGCTGTCGCCATCGCCATTGAAGGAGCCACCGCCTCCGCGGTTGTTGTTGCGACGGTGGTTGTAGTTGTAGTTGCTACCGCCATTATTGCGGTTGGAGTTGGTGCCGCGGGACTGTTTGCTGTCGACAGCGTTGGATGAAGAGCCGCAAGAGGTGCTCTTGGAATTGTTGACGATGAAGGCCGAGGGTGGGGAAGACTTGAACCCCATCATGAGTTCTTCAAACATGAGGGCAGAACGTGTATTGAGAAAGGACGGCACGGGGCGCTGCATGGACAGTAACGTGCGCATGTAGGCGAGACACGGGCTCAACCCGCGCAAGGTGTTGAGGACGAGACTCTTATCGATGATCGTCGTGCCCACAGCTTTGAGCTCGTCAGCGAGAGCCTTCTATTTGCGACAATAGTCGGCCACGGACATGGAGCCCTACATGAGCACGTAGAATTCTTGCTCGAGGTAGATGGCGCGCGTCTCAGCGTTATCGCGGTAGAGACCTTCGACGAGCGTCCAAAGGGTGTACGCGGAAGCCGAGGAGTCCATTACCATGGTGAGGAGCTCGAGTCAGATGGCGCCGCACAACCAAGAGCGAACGAGAGCATCGAGTTGAGTCCACTGCCCATCAGGAGCCAAAGAGGAAGACTCACAAATGTGGTCGTCGAGGGCGTACTTCTGGAGGGCGACCTCGAACAAGCCGCACCATTTGGCATAGTTGCCCGCCCGGAGGTCGAGGGTGATGGGGACGAGGAGCTTGACGCTAGAGACGTCAACCGCTTGCACCCACAACGCAGTCTTGGTTGCGGCGGCCAGGGCGACAACGTCAGGTCTACCCGTCATGACAGGAGGAGAAGAGAATGTGGGAAGAGATCAAGATCGTAACCTATCTGATACCATGAAGGCTCAAAGAAATAAAGCACTTGTTTAATTCATTAGTGTATAGGGATATATATACAATGGTGACGCTAATGTGAATAGATACAGCAACTGTTAATGTGAATAAAAGCATTATCTTGAACCGAGACGTCACAGTGGGAACGGAATTGTAACCGAGGCATCACAGTGGGAACAGGATGATAGGCTAACAACAAATGCAAACCTTTGATGTTACAAAGAATCAATTGCCTAAAAGCAAGCCCTTTTGCATGCAACAATGCAAAGATGTTTTGCCAAAATTTGTCGCATGTTATCCTATTTACTATTTGAGTACTATCTGACACCTTGGCTAATACTTTTATACATACAAAGGGTACACTGATGATGGTCATCTGGGAATCAATGAGGAGCTTTGAATACAGACATGACAGCTGCAGGCACATATGATCGCTTTGCTCCTAATTTAAGATCAATAATGGGCATAAAGAACATGGAGATTTACCTATGTTTACATGCACGTCATCATCAACCTTCACATAAAAATCTGCATCCCATAACGAAACAGCTGTGGCAAAGTAAGTCTTTGTTTTGCCAGATAGCGCAAGGTATCCTTCAACATGATCCTGCATAAAGTTGCAAGCACAGTAAATAGGGAGGCAAAACAGCATTCCCGGTGAAACTCAGAACAATCACAACGTCACTCCCATGTGAAATTAATAGGCATTTAATCAACAAACAACTTACTATCCTCATGAAATCCCCATGTTTTCTGTCCTCTGCTTCAATTGTTCTATCAACAATTCCACCTGATATAGCACTGCAAAACATGTGGAGAATGAGGTTATGCCTGTTGCCATTAACAGATAACAAAACAAAGAACAAGGAAACATGAATAACAAGAAATTCACAATTTAACATTGATTGTCAGCGTAGAATTAACTGACCATGTCACATAAAGATTATTTTAACAATATTATCTTTCAACAAATATCTTGTATAAAGCAATGGTTAGAAAGGGGAAAGCTAAGGCTACGTTTCTTCAAAACCCACTGTGTCACAGCCTTATCTTGCAGAAGAGGAAAATAAATAAATGACCCTTCAAAATCAGTGTGACTGAAATTCACGCTCTTGAACTAACTTTTCCTCAAAATTTGTGACATTAGTCACCCTTTCAGGGTCGTTTTCGAAGGATCCTCAATTGCACTCACTCGCTTAGTAAGTCATTTAGCTGTAGTGGACAGAAATTACCTTTGGAAGCATCACTCAGCTGTGATAGAATTTGGGGTTGTATATAATATTTTCTTGTTTTCAAGGGTAAAGTTGAATGAAACAACTATAGAAAGTATACAGTTGCAATTGGAAAAGGTTGTGACAAAAGAAAAGAACTATGTGCAAATTATGATAGGTTATTTTCATGAATCATGATTGAAGAAATAAATAAATCCAAAACTTCGTAATAGTCAGATAGCATATCATAGATACACACAAAGTCTATCTCTATCCGCATCATACCTGTGGCCAATGACAAAGCGAATTATGACCCCCTTCTCTTCTTCAAGTTTTTTCCTTTTTTCACCTATTTTTCATTACATTATTATTAGTTATTAAGAGAGTGTGAATACGAGGAATACTCTAAACCAAGTGAGATTAGTAAAGTTTAATGTCAACAACCTTGAGGCATCCAGGTGTAACGTATGGAATCTCTTCTCTTGCGACTGCTAAAGGCAGTATTGATGCCTATCACCATAAGGTACTTTCGCCTCCCAATCGACTCGGAAACTTTGAACTCTTCTGCAACAGGGGAACCATTGAGCAAGGATTCTTGCAGAGCTCTTGCAGCTGAGAGTTCTGTCTCTAAGCTTGCTATTGTCTTATCTAGAGTTCTACATTCAAAAATGCCAATCAGAAGTTTTGAAAAGAAAAAATGATACTTTCAATAACGGAAAAAAAATGTTGTGCTCAAGCAAGACAAGGTCTGTACGTACTGTACGTCATGATGAGTATCTTGAACCGGTAACATATCTTTGTAATCTTGTTGTTCTTGAACCTGGTAACACATGATAATCAAAAGAGGTATCAACAATGACTCCGTACACAGCATTCTAACAGACAGAGAGGATTGACTTCTATAACACTGACTTGTTGTGGTGGCTTCAGCTTCAGCTTTTTTGTTGTGGTCTGCCCCGCTCGTTTCAGCTTTTTTTCAGTTTCAGCTTTTTTTTCACTATTCAGTAATTCGTCTTTTTCTGAATTTTTTTAGATTTTTTGGATTTTTTTGCATTTTTCTTTTTTTCCCGTATTCCTTTGCATTATTTGTGATGGGCTAACATATTTTTTCTATTTTTATATTTTTTAAATTTAATTATACCTAAAAAGTCAAATCAGATACAGTAAAAAAAAAGCAGCTACAGTAAAATTTCAGCCAAAAGACAGACGCCATCGCCAAAAACGAACGCCCCTACAACTGTGAAATTCTTGGAGAAATTAATGGAGGGAGAAATACACTACCTTTTTAGAACCACACTCTCCGGCAACTAGCATGTTGCTTTCCTCTCCATTTCCATTTGGTCGAGCAATCTCATTTGCCTCAGGTAGTGTCCACATTCTGGACCAAACCATCGGGTTAATGTAAGAATCATTTGGTAAACTTACAAGTCGGATAGCATTGCAATGAAAAAGACTAGTTGAATTTGGGATAATGGAACTAGACGTCCATAAACTGTGGTTATACTGCAGCAATAGGAGACCACTAAAGGGTACAAATATTCAATGTTGGACGAGGATGCATCACCTAGCAATAACTCGTCTCAACAATTACATCTCCATTCTGCGAAGGATCATTTGTACTCGGTCCCAATTGGTAAAGAAAAATGGCCCAATGTGGCAATCCACAAAATTCTCAATTCATGGAGCCTTAAACACTCCAAGTTCGATATCATCAAACTATTACATAAGCAAATTAGCAAAACACACATGAATGGCACAGCAGAATAAAATCACTGCCCACATAATCAAGAAATCCCCAAGGCAAGAACACAAATTCACAGAGAAGCAACAACCTAATCCCCTATGTGCCGTCCCCCAGATGCAGAGGCTCGGCAAACACCAAAGTTCTTGAGCAAGGACCAGCTCAAACTAGCACCGCTTGGAGCTGAGCTCCGCATACTGAGCTGCAGGTCTCGAATTGAAGAACCAGAACACAAAGAGACCAAGAATTGGAGCAGCAGCTGATTGATTACCTGTTCGTGAAGAGCAGCCCAAGGCAGAAGCTCCCCAGGCAGAACAGTACGGCCCAGCTCCTGGGCACCCCTCCATCCCCTCCTCCCCCTCCCCCTCTTCTCCAGCTCATGGCCGCCGCTATCCCACCATCACCTCCTCCTGCTCCTCTCAGTCTCTCACCTCCCAGAGTCCATGGACGGAGGAGGAAGGAGGAGTTCTTGAGCTGTTGTTCCTGGCCCTCGACGTGTCTTGCAGGCAAGCTCTACCTCACCTCCCCCGACCAAGACCCATGCTAGCAACACGCTCTACGGTCATGCAAGGCACTGGCGCACGCCATTCGCCCGGCCGCATTGATTAAACTAAACCCAACCAGCAGTAACAGCGAAGCGATGGTCGGCCGCCTGCACAGATGCATTCACGCAGCAAGAAAACAACCGAACTCGTAGAAAGAAGGCGGGTAGATCAAACGCACCGGCATCAAGGCAGCACTCACCGCCGGATCAGGCTTCAGAGACGGTTCAGAATTCCAGACCCTTCAGCAGGAGTGCTTCGTTTTTTAATTGCACACTTCGTCTTTTTCTCCGGCGCGGCATTCCACGACGGCTTCACATGCGCTGCCGCCCGCCCGCAGCAGACGTAAAGGCCCAACCGCTTCGTTGCGTTGGTGTGGCGTCTCGTTCGGTGCGGTCCTCCCCGCTCTCGCGCGTGCTGTACATGGTCTTCGTAGCAAGGACGGCCGGCAGGCAGGACAGAGCGATGGCAGGGTCAAATCACATCTAGCCCGGTTCCGGTGGGCTGCGGCCGATGTTTTTACTGTGACGTATAGTTTTTATAAAGTTTTTTAAGACCTCACTGGGGAATAGAAATATCCGTACAGATGATGACTTAAAATTATGTATATCATCTATTTTAAAAAATTATACTATTTATTTTAACTAGCAGAATGGCCCACGTATTTATATAGTTAAATTTGTTTAAAATATTTTAGTATCAAATGATATAACTTAAATATTTAAAAATATGCTTACATATCTTATAAGTTATTTAGAGTTTTAAGATATTATAAATATTAGAAATGACAATAGAATCTTTAAAAAATATAACTTGAATAATGTAATTAAAGTATAAACTTGATGGAAGAAAATTATTGGACATACTAAGTTATTAAGGTTCTTAAAAATATAATCACTCTCCATTATGTATGGATTATGTAGCAGCATGCGTCTATTCTTCTTCTATTAGTTACTCTTTTTTTAAAATATATGCATTCATATATACCTCTATTTAATCTTAAATCAATACGTTGATTATATACGCGACAAATTATCTTATTAGTTTATATGATATTAAAGCATATTACTTACGTATACACCGATACACTATGGGTAACCTACCTTGATATTATAATCTCTTTCGGCATGGTCCTCCCCATTCTCACGCCTACCTATGCGTCGACGGTGCTGTACATGGCCTTCGCAGCAAGGAAGGACGGCGGGTAGGATGGAGAGTTGGCAGGGTCAAAATCACATATAGCCCAGGGTCAAATCACATATAGCCCTATTCTAGTGGGCTGCGGCCGATGTTTTTATTGTGATGCGTAGTTTTTATTTGGGTTTTTCGAGACGACAACAGATAGTGAAATGTCGACGCAGACAACATATAGTTTTAAGCTCAAAAAGTCGTTCGGAGAATCCGCTTCAAAAATCCGTCCTATTTATTTTAATTTTCGGAGAAACTAAACATATCCTAATCTAGTAGGAGCATGTGTGCAAATTGCAACCACATAAAGCATTCTACTACTACAGTAGAGAAAGGCAGCATAGGGCCTGTTTGAAGTTGTTTTTGCCTTCTGCTACAGTACCTAACTTCTAAACGAAGTATTTTTTTAAAAATAGGGTCTACAAGTTAATTGTAGTACACATTAAAAGACCAATATTTGTACTATCCAAAATCACAAACGAGTATCTCTCTCTTCGTAATCTCTATCGCAGACAGATAAAATTCAAAAATTTTAGCCAAAAGTCATAAATCACAGCCACTTCAAACATGCCCACATATTGCTTTGACGATGGGACTACCCTAGGATTAGAGGGGCCGTTCATATTAGCCTTAGCTTCTCGCTTCTGTTTGTAGAAGCTGAAGCCAAATATGAACGTCTTAGCTTCTATAAGCTGTTACTATTCACCAACCACTACTTTACACTTTCATATGTTGTAACGTACTTTGTATTTTATTATGTCACAATTACGTAAGTCGCATAGCGGTCTGAATATTGTAGTATTTTTCCGCTGCATCGTCTTTCTTATATAATACACTACTATTCATCAGTCACTACTATTTATCAGTTGTTTCTATTAGCCACTACTATTCATCAACCACAGTAAAAAACTATCAGTAAAAACCAATACAAATAGACCCTAGGTTAGGCAGGGGATATTGCGCTGATGCAAATGTGAATTTTATTCATTCAAAGTACAATTTTACATCATTGAGCACAAAAGATGGCAGGCCAGTTAACCACAAATGACGCCCTACTTCTAGAGTGCAAACAAACTTTGCAATCAAGCAAGAGTTCAAGTGGGATACGTTCTGGAATACAATTTGGCCTCCAGATCAATTCAGATTCAGCCTGACAAGTTCAACTTCAAACGAGTATAAATTTCGCACACGGAATCCTTTTGAGGTCTATGAGTACTTGATAGAAAGCTTTTTTTGTCCTCTTTCCAACGGATCCAACCTTGATTGCAAATTCCTTTTGTACGCTTCGCAATCATCAAAAGAAATTACTACACCATCTGTTTAAGTCAAATTGGGCCTTGTAATGTATGGGCTTAAGAGGATCGTGCTACCCCCACTATTCATGGGCGTACTACTGTTCACGTGAACAGTAATAATAGTACCACCCCCTTATTTCTTAGTTTTGTGTGACTTCCACTCCCCTATTTAAGGAGGCCGTATCTCTTTAGTTTTTCTTGGATTTCGTTTATGTTTATTTTGCCTTCGTTGTAACTTGTATCTTCAGTTGTGTTAGACGACCACCTGTCAAAATTCTTATTCGAAATCCCACCATATTGAGTATTTCAATCCTATTTGTAATTTAAGATTGCTTGTTATCTTGTTCTTGTGTGTTCTTGGTTGTATGCAGAAATAGATCCTCGTGGTCAGATCAACCGCGTTCTTGACACGGTTAATAATGACTTGGAGTGCGGCAACGTTTCGAATCACTTAAATTTCTCTTCATACGTACCAGATCTGTCGGAATTGAATTGTGAGCCAATCTCCATGATCTTCGAAGGAATTTTAATGCCCCATAAAGATTTCCATGAACTAGCTGAGCCTTGAACATTTTGAGTTACCAGCTCTCTCATCTAGCCAATCTTCCCATTGTCTTTTCACTTTGAGTTACAAGGAATTGGCATTCCCTCAGGTACCTGATAGAGTACGCTCAAACCATCCCTGAATTCTTTTCCAAACACTATCCTTCAAGTACTTGAATTTTCCCTCTTTTACACGTGTAACAACAGTAGGGAGCCCGAGGTACATTTCGTCCAGTGCCTCATTATGAACATGTACCATTTGTTTGATGACGTTCCTTAACTCTTGTTTGCACCCCCTTGCTGAAACATATATTGAGGACTTTGAAAAATTGACTAGATGTCCTGATGCTGAACAGTATTGTTGGATCGCTCCATGTGTTGCTTCAGCCCCTTCAGTTGTGGCCTTAAAACAAGTAGACTATCATCTGCAAATAGCAAGTGACTTACAATAGGAGCACCCCTGCAGACTTGCAACCCATACGCCCCGCTCCAAATAGCATAGGGGGCGTTCGGAATAACGATGACTTATGGTTGAATTTTACTGTAGCTGACTTATTTTTTTACTGTAGCTGGGTTGGTTTATTGGACATAATTAAATTTTAAAAAATATAAAAATAAAAACGGCATGCTAACCTATTACAGACAATGCAAAGAAATACGGAAAAAAATAGAACACAAAAATATCAAAAAAAAAAGCAAAACGACAAAATCGCTACAGTCATTTGGAAGCCGGCCGAACGCCCATCGCTGCCGCCCATCGCTCTTTTGACCAGGGCCTTAGGCTTCCAACTTTTTTAAACCAGAAGTCATTTGGAATATATTAACTTTTAATTTTGAATTTTTTGGTTTTTTGACTTTTCTTTTGGTTTTTGCTTTTTTTCCTCTTTGTCCTTTGTGTAGGAACAGATGGCAACAAAGCGAGGGTAAATAGTGCCTCTTAAACTTTTTTTCAAGTATTCTATATTCTATTTTTCAATAACTAGGTAGTTACAGAGAATATCACCTCCCTCGTCGATCAAAAAGATTCAAGAAATCAAAGTTCGATGAAATCTTCAACACCGATGGTTTGACCTCTCTCACAGGGGGCGGTCGGACCATCGGATGGTCTGACCACCATGCAAATACCGGTCTGACAAAAACATCTGGTTATGAATAGTGTTTACAGCATTATTTTAAATTCAAAAATTGATATAACTTTTGATCAATAGATCTAAATGGTATAAATTTTGCAGAGATCTTCTCTAGGTTATCAAGAACCTATTTCAACAAATAATCATAAAAATCATTATCAAAATTGAGACTTTTTTTAGTTTGAAGGAAAAGTGCATTGAAACCGAGTCAAAATCAAAATAAATGATTTTAGATGCATTTTTACATATCACAGCAAGTTAGAACACTAACCAAAGGCACTAGCTCGCTCCTCCCGTCTTTCCTGTTGCCGTCGCTTCCCTTGGGTGGCCACGTGCCAGGACACTAGCTCGCCGTTCTCGCCGCAGGAGTGGCAAAGGCACTGCTCGAATCTTCTCTCTCTGTGTGTGCTTCGAAGTGTTCTTGGTAGGAATCAACATGTTCTTGGTTTTTTGGTCAAAAAAATTTGACCTTGGCTTTTTGGTGAAGGAAGGATAGGAACGGATGGGATCCCGCCTGTAGGGTTTGGCAACCAGAAATCCTCATGGCTTCATAACACATGTTGATCGTTGATTCGGTGATTTTCATGTTGTTGCACTTGTCTATCTGGTACCGACGCCAGGTGGGGAGCGAACCAGGTGGCAGTCATGTCCACAGCAAAGGAGAGCCGCTTGTTGTTCCTAATATTTCGTCATTTTGAATCCTTACTCCGAGGGTATTTTGTGGCTTATTTAAAAGGCCACCTTAAACAACGTAATCTCTTACCTTATGCACTGGACTGTTGTCGTGCCATTAGGATTTAATGGTGGTTACTGGCATAATAGACGTTTCTTTTAGCTAGCATGTTACAGAGGGTTTTGCTTGTTCAACAAAATCATTCTACCAAGGATTTCATAGTTAATGTAATCAACAAAGAATTGATATATTGTTCACATGTTTTTAAAAGAAAACCAAACTTTGGTCAAGCTTCTTAAGATTTTGTCATTGCTTTTTGTGGTTTCTTATAGGTTACCAAAAACCTAGCAAGCTAGGATCTTGAGGATGGCCAAAATGAAGATCTGTTTTTGTTTTCCTTGTTAATATCATCTCAGCTAAAACATTTTCTGTCGGAGCTCACCGGAATTTCAGACAGTAGAAATACTATGTAGGCCTGAGATGGCAACGGATCAGCTTATGCCTCAGGCCTACGTAGGCCCTACGTATATTATCTCCTTGACTCTGTATATGTCATGGAACAAAGCAATAGGGCCTACATACGCCTGAGGCATGAGCTGATTAGTTGCCATCTTCATTGTTATTACAAGGTGAATGTTTAAATTGTTCCAACTTTGATTCCCTATATGTGATATTGATATAGGTTTTCGGATCTTTTGCTTTTCTTATTCAGATTTACTAGAATTTCTAGATCAAACAAGATACTGTCCAGGAGGATTATTCCAAGGCACTCTCAAGGTAGAACCCCTGTGTCTATCTTTGAGTTAGCCAACAGGCATGATATTATGCAATTGCAAATATTAATGGCGTCACCATAGTGGTCGGGAATAGCGCATGTACTTAGCACTCAGTTTTTCGGATTGAATATATTAGTCGTTCAAAACACATATTTAACTGTCTGATTTGATTTGACGATTACATGACATCTTTTATGTTTTCATGACAATTTCTAAATTAACCATGTGTTTCCATGAGATTTCTTTTTGTCTCATCTGTTTGGTAAGTTGATTTGACAAAGAGCATATATGGTTGCCTTAGCTTGTAGAGATTATCTTAGTTATCCAGTTGTCGTAAATTGCTTCTTGCTATTGCAGATAATGTGATGTGGGGAATGACGAAGTGTGCCTCTAGACCTTTAGTGCTGTCAGGTTAGGCACTTCATTCTCTTGAGACTTCTTCTATCATTCTTTCAGGTAAAAGAGTCTTAATCAGGCAAAGCTAGAGTCCCAAGATATCGCATCAATGTTAGTCTTATCCCAAAGTATAGTGTCACCTGCCAATTCTCTGGTTAAAGGTCGTTATACCGTTTTTGCTAAGTGTTTGCCAAATCACCCAGCAGAACTGGTTTGTTTGGCTATTTTTTCTGTTGTTTTCTAATAGTTAGACATGTTGAAGTGTTCTCCATCGGTTCAAGTAGACATTTATCTCCTCTGTTTATTCCACCGTTAGACAGTTTCTATGTCCAGCACATCTTTTGTTCGGTGGTTAAGCATGATTTTCACCAATCAAACTTGAGACTGGCTACTGTTTTTGGATCTTTACAGGTTCACCAGGTGGGCATAGGCAATTGCATCTACTCCCATTATGTTCTATTGAGAACTGACTAGGTGTATTCACCCTATCGAAACAAGTGCAGATTTCCCTTTTGCTGTTTCAGAATGCAGAGTAGCAGGAATTTCTGTTTGTGGTTGATATTTTATGGTTTCATTGTAGTGTGGGACTGGGACAAGGCATGAACATGAGTGTCTAGGGCCTTAATCTGTATACAAATGTTGATGAAAATTTACATGTCATTAGGTCAGCGAAAGTTCCATGGAGTAAACTCCATAAAGTGCTTCATCGTTCATGTTTTCAGAGTTTCATGCATCATGGGTTATGCATATATATTATATATAAGAATTAGATCAAGTTTTCAAAAATAAGAATTACTTTTTCATCTAGTAACGTGCATGAATGGACATGGTGGGTAGGTAGCTAAAAAGATTAGCCCAAAAGGTATTATGGTCACCGCTATCATTTCAATTTTCCAGCAGTTTGAGTTGCAATTTACTGCAGTTTGTGCTACAGTTGAATTTGCCCACCACACTTATGCTCTACCTATTTCCCTGTCGAGACACGAATATGCATGTTGGGGGAGTGGCCCTACCATGAACCAGTCGGCCTATTGCACCAGTGGAGCAAACGCTTGGCCTAGCAAAGCACCTTAGGCTATAGAAATGGCATGTTTAGCCCTATAAATATAGGGCCAAATAGGGGTAGTTATGTAACTTTGGGTAGAGGAAATACCATATTTCCCCCTGTCAGTATAGATCTTGGTAGGGTGTTTAGGTAATAAGCCCCTATAGACATATATATGTGTGTATCAGTACGCTTTGAGGGACATAACTCTTTTTTAGGCAAAAGACAGATATCACAAACTTCTATCATATTCGCACAGACTTCTATTGCCACCTCCATGGTGTGTAAGGCTACGGGCAGACTATGACTATGAACAACTAAGAAAGACTTAAATATTATTAATTATCAAAGTAGCGATCTTACAGACAAGCATACAAATAATAGCCTAAAAGGCTTAACAAAAGCTAGAAACGGAAAATAAAAATAACGAAGTGGCAATTTAATATGCCTAAAGGTAATCGATTGAGGAGCGAAGTCCTAATTCGTGAAGTCATCGAAGAATCCTTCCTCAAATACCTCTAATTGATATAGTTCTCCTTCAGCGACTAAAAAACAATGGATATAACTGTAAGTATATAGAATACTCAGCAATTCGTTTGTAACAAGATGCAATGTATAATGATGCAAAACTTATCAAAGAAAGTTTGAGTGGTTATTTTGTAGAAAGCAATAGTTTGGAGTAAATACAATAAATAGATTAAAAGCATACTTTTGAAAATAACATAAATAAATAATTAATAAATTAAAAGATTGAATAAATCACAAATGAACTAACCATTCATTTTCCAGCCAACTTACTTCCTAACCAAATCAAGATTTTATGAAAAACCTAACATTCATGTGACATCACTGAACATTGTCCATAACTGGAGATATGAATATTCGAATAGTTTTACACCGTGTAGAGATTACATAACTTTACCAATATGATATGATCAAATTGTGGTGTCACTAGTATAATAGTTTTTTAGGCGTGTTGACCAAGAAAATCACAACAAGACTTTTACCATGCTTAATCTCAAACTGATCTACCCGCTAGGGTTTCGCTGCCGAGTAGGCTAAGCACCTCGCCATGTGAAAAATTACCCTAAAATAAACTAACCATCCACATCATCTCAACGATGAAATCAGGGAATAAAGATATCTTACCCTATGGTTTATCTCTAAATTGTCTAAATAGAATCTTACAATTTATGCATATGTTATAGATATAACAACAAAAAGAGCTATCTATAAGGGGCTTGTTGCATACTAGACGGCTTTTCTTTCCCACCTTATTTTCTCTCATCTACATCATCAAAAATTTTACATGGTAAGAAATATAGGGTTTGTTCTTTTGCGGCTTCTAAAAGCCGCTTTGGTTTTTGCTACAGTAACTAATTTTTAAATGGAGTATTTTTTTAAAATAGGGTCTACAAGTTAATTGTAGTACACGTTAAAAAACTAATATATGTACCATCAAAAATCGCAAGCGAGTATCTCTCTTTCTGCAATCTCTGTCGCAAACAGTCAAAAAACTATCCGCCGCAGCCAAAAACCATCAGCTGCAGCCAAAAGATATTAGCCGTAGCTAAAAAGAACAGATTCATAGACAGTTGATGTAACCCATTATACATACGACCGGTGTCCTGGACCTTGCACATCTAACCGAGCAGGTGCTTTTCCACTTGCCTGCCTTTATTGGCCCAAAAGCCAGTATCGTATAGCTGAACCTTGGCCAGCTTAATTGTCTGTATTTTTTATGAAATCACGTATTAATCGTCTTTATTAACTTGACCTACTCGCTCCACGCCTTTGTTACATTGGCGTATTAGCGTAAACCCAACCAGGAGGGAAGAGTTAGTCCTCGATTACGACACCGGCAACCTCCGGTCAACTCTGGCTTGGCACAAAGCGAATCCCAAATTTTACAGGGTCACCAATGCAAAAAGCGCAAAAGGCAAAAAGATCCACCGACGCAGCACACCGCTCTATGCTCGTTTGCACAAAAGGCCTGCCAATATTTACGTTTTATCGATTGCCCCCCTGAACTTCTCCAATCTTCACAACTCCCCATTGCTTCTTCCTTCCAGAACTTACCCAGATCCCTCATCCGGGTGGCTCCTCGCACTCCTCTCCTCGATCCGACTAATGAAAAAGCCCGCACGCTAAAAACCAAAAGCATTTCCGATTCCCCTCACGCGATCCCCCCCCTCTCCACTTCTGTCACGACCCGGGGATCGGGTTGCTTTGGGTTCGAATCGAATCCCGCACAGGCTCGCCTCGCCCTCGCGCCGCCGTCTTCTCCGCGCGCCCGCGCGGCGGTGATGCGCTGCCGCTGCCGCTAGCCGCCTGAGATCGGGGCGATGAACATCGTGAAGGGCGTCGCCGATCTCCTCCGCAAGTCGGCGCCCGCCTCGCAGGGGGCCGGTGGGGGCGGGGACGGCTCCCCCTCCTCCGCCGACAGGCTCGCCGCAGCGCCGTCCTATAGGGTCCGCTTCAGGTACGCAACCCAACCCGCGCGAATCGCGAGTTGCTCGTTTTTGCTTTGGGAAATGCGACTTGCTTGTGTGAGTTGTGGTGTGGATGGCTGCTTAGCTTGCATTGCTGAAAGTGTTGGTGCGCGCGCCAGTGAATTCGAGCTCGTCTTGGATAGTGACGGATGGGTGCTAGATTTTCTAGTTGCTTCAGTGTGTTAGAAATTTTCAAACTGTTGTTTGGATGAAGCCTCGAGGGATCAACTGTTGCTGACGGGAGAATGGCATAGTTATGTGGAAGTAAGTACACATGTTAACTCAGTGGCGGAGCTAGGAAATTTTCATTGGGTGTGCACACCGCATGTGTTGCACCTACTTGGATGCACCCCCAACCGCCGTGCCGCACTTGCTGACACACGCCCTTGCGGTCGTCGACTCGCCGTGCCACCGACACAAAATTTTTAACTGACGTCCTATAATCTATGTCGTCAAACTTTCTAAAGTTTGACTGTTAATATGTTTAAAGCTATCTAGATTTATTGCTAAAATACTTTTATAATATTGTAATTTTATTAGTATATAATAAGATAAAGTTACAAATAGTGATGGTCAAAGTCACGTCTTGTAGACCGTGAAAAATAAAAAATGCCACTTAAAAAATGGAGGGAGTAATGAAATGTTAGCCTTTGGTAAACCATGCATTGTGAATATTGTATTTACATAGTACTTTAACGTTGCTATATAATTAGTTGGGTTTTCATTCCAATTAATTGGCTACTTTACATATTTAGTTGTGAAAACAATATAATTTTATAACATCATAACGATAACAAATACTAACATTGACAAATAAATTCTATAAGTTTTTTTAGTTCACTATATAACCCGCATGACAATTCGTATACTCTACCACTGGAAAAGCACGTAGCTTTTTTAGTACATCTATACCTAGTATGACAATATTGATGTGGCCTATTAACGTCACATATAGCTTCAAAATTTATAATTAAAATGCGTTGAGTTGTCTACAAAACCTGAGAGAAGGTATGGATTACAATTTGTATCTAATTCCCTCGAGTATTATCAAATTGCAATGAAGTCCAACTTCAATTAAAATATATAGCAAAGAAAGGGTACACATATAGTTTTCAAAAATTTTGGGGGTGCCCGTGCATACCGGGCACCCCCCTTGGCTCCGCCCATGTGTTAACTGTCAACTCATTGTAGAACGATAACACTATGATGTTGTTATGTTGTTTAATGTACTCATCCTTTTCCATTTCAATAGGCCGGATGGTCACATGATTGAATGGTACAAGTAGCCTATCTAGAATTTTACTGTAGGCACACTAAATCTGTGGCAGTTAGGTAGTTGAATGGATTACTTTGGTTTGCTATGCCTATGTACACCAATTGTGAGCTCATGACGTCCTGAGATTTTAGAGTGTTGACAAAAATTCTGTTGAGATTTATTCGCATTATTGCGAAGGTTACATGGGTTGCATCTTAATGAAATCTACCAGCAGTTGCAGTAGTATTTTAAGGTCACAATCTGATAGAGCCATTTTATCCTAACCCTGTGTTATATATGATTCCAGTGACAGTGGTGAGGAAGGAGTCTTAAACGCGCTTTGGCAGAAGTACGAGAATGCCATTGACAAGGTACTTATCTGAGCATGCTGGTTTGCCTTTACAGACTTTTGCCTAGACTATATCGAAGATAATGTTACATAGTCCTTTAATTAGCAAGTAAACATCTTGCATAATGCAGATCGTAGTCTCAAAATTTCAGCAAAACATCTCCTTATTTTGGCGCAACATGATAGTCAATAGATAGTTTCTAATACTTCATCCTGTCTTGTTTACACTTGTCCATGAGATGGCTTTTTCGATGAGTAATTTGATTAATTTCTCATTGAGAATCCTGTATTAGGAAAGGAGATGTCCAAAATCATGAATGAATCAACAAACTTGTCTTCTTAGACCAATAGACCATGTAGCTTACTTTAAGAATGGAACTGCACACCTCTATGTTTCTTTCAGTAAGAGAATAACATAGCATAGTTACTTATGACAGTATTTAAATTCTGTAGTTTTATTATGGCATGAGCTATATTTTCATTTCATAATTTGTGACCATGTTTCCTCATTTCTCTTGTCAACAATTTCATAGGCTGAAAAGAAGAAATCTCTGCAAATATTTGTCCTGCATTTCATACAAGCATTTAAAGATTGGGAGCCACATCATATTGAGCAATCAGTTGATCGAGAATCAGTATTGGATGATACAGTTTTAGGATGCTTCAGTGGGCATCCTTCTGAGGTCATCCTTATTCTTGTTCAGGAGATTTCTCAAATAACTTCATTTATCACTGAGAGTAAGTGGATCTACTGAAGAAATGATATCTTTCTTGACTATGCACCCCCCGTCCCTTTCTTATAGTATAGCATACAACTTTTGATGTTTGCACCCACCATTAATCCTGTACCTTTTCAAGCTGCCGTTCATATGTCTGTCAGAAGTCAGAACATCTTTGCATATTGTGTGATTGAGTGACTTAAGACCGTGACTGTGCTAAAAAAGGAGCACAACAATCGCCAGGCTTGGGGTATATCATATATATGACTTAGGCGGCAGTTGTATCCACTAATCACATGACTTAGGCAGCAGTTGTATCCACTAATCACGTCAGTGCTTAAGACAGTTTTTAATCTGTACGGTTTAAAATTGGGTGCTTGGACAAGATTGTAGCATTTTGTTAATGTTTGCCACTTGCCAGATGCTTTCAAGCTGGTAGAAGTTGTAAGATTCAATTTAAGGACACAAACATACTAGGTGGGGCTAGGCAGCTTGAATTAGCTAATTATTCCAACTTTGAACTATCTGTTGAACATTTTCAGCTTCTTTTACTGAGGTTTTAGGAAGTGCATTTTACTGATATGGTGTGATACTAAAAGAATAATTACATTCTACATACCAGATTAACAATGAGCAATTGTGACTGTGTGGCAATTGTTGATATTTTTAGTGGTTTATTTTGTTTGGCAACTACAGTGAGTCAGTGATGATTGATATCTTACTTGTTTTCCTGCATTAGTAGGCAGCAGCTGTGCAGAATCATCTTCTAACCTTTCAGAGCAATCGACAGACCTGGGATTAAGTACCGAAGGATTTATTGTTTTGGAGTGCTTGACAATTGTTACTCGCTCAGTACATAACTGCAGAGTATTTAGTTATTATGGAGGTGTGCAGAAGGTCACTGTTCTTTTGAAAGGTACATTCTTTATTTTTTTGGGTATTAATCATTCTAGATTCATTTCGATTCCTTTATTCCTTTGTCTTTGTTACTAATTTCACTGTTGTAGCATAGATTATGATAGCTGTGAGTGTGATATGATTACTTCTGTAATGAATCTTATCTTAATTGGCCTTTTCTCTTGTATATTCAGCTGCAGTTGTAAAGCTCAAGACCTTGACCAGTTTGCTTGCCGCAGATGACCATCTGTCTAATAAAACTGTAGAAAATATGAGGATGATGCAAAAGATACTTGTATACATCGTTACAATAATTTCAAACTTCATGGATTTGGAGCCAACTGTAACAAGGATTCCACGGGTTTTCAATACCACTGAGCATACCCCATCAAACAATTATGTGGCCACAGTTACGCCAAGTACTACAAAAAGCATTGTTTCTGATAGAACTTGGCAGCAAAAGGCCATTGTTTCAGTTATGGAAGCTGGCGGTGTCAATTGGTTAGTAGGTAAAGTTATCTTTTCGATGTATGTATATATTTGATTATATTGTTCACAAATTTGCTTCAATACTTGCTTGGGACAGTTAATCTAAGTCTGTAATGCAAACTAGGTTGTTGAGTAACTCTGATAGCATGGTCCATAAGTCCAGTTTACTCAAAAGAGTTTTCTTTTAATTATCAAGTGCATTGCATGGTTTCTATTTTCCAGAAACATATTGCAGGAAGTATGCAAAAAAAGATGACGATGACATATTTCTACTCTGAAACTAAAGAGTGGGACAGAAATTACAACATGAGATGAATGATCCTGGCACTCTCAAATAACTTGGGACCAAAAGGGTAGATTGTTTTGGCAGGACTATGAAAGAACTGAGCAACTTGTGGACCAGCCCTGAATGTAGATATACAAATTACAATAAATCTAGATGAGTAAACATTGTAGCAAATAGATTTTTAAAGTTGTGGTAAAACGGTGTGAATAGAATAGCTATTCTATACCTAGGTAGCATAGTTTTTCTATATGCATCAGGTGGTAGTGCATCCAAGAAAAGCATTGTCAGTGAATTCTTCAGAAGCTTCTGATGTTATATTAGTTAGCCTGCGTTTTTGCATTGTTATTATCTTACAGATAACAAATCTGAAATTGTTGTTGCAGAACTCTTAAGGGTCATTCGAAGACTGAATTTGAAAGAGCAGTGGACTGACCTGTCACTTCACTTTATAACTTTGTATGCTCTGAGATCAACAATATCTGAAAATACTCGTGCACAGAATCATTTCAGAAGCATTGGAGGACTGGAGGTTCTATTAGACGGACTGGGACTACCATCAAGCAAATTTTCAGTCTCAAAGCATTCTCTTGTCCCCAGTGATGAAAGGTAAGTATTTCAGCAGTGGCAAAACCAGACCTTCGATGCAGGAGGTTCCAAAGTTGGAAAAAGAGGAGCAATAATTATGATTAGTGAGGAACAAAATAAAGCAGATTACTTTTCTGGGCGAACATAATATTCTCAAGGACTAATATAATTCTTCAAATCTGGGGAGGAATTGTGCCTTTAGGGGGGTATTTAGCTCTGTCCCTTTGTTTGGTGCCATACTGCCTATAGCATTGTTCTGGTTATGCGACCATTCTTTTATTTCAATTTGTTTCAGTTGTTCTGTCAAGCACAAGCATCGATATTAATTTCTTGATACATTTTCCATATCTTCCGCTTAACAACAGCTACTGTTGCCTACTTGCCACTGTACTGCCATTTAAGAGCAAGCTCTCCCATCTCCCTTTTGACTGAACGGAAAGAACTTGATAGTAATGTTACTGTCTTGTTAGCTACCCAGTATCTAGTGTTGAACAGGAGCAGTTTTGCCATTATAAATTGATGACGCACTGTAACAACAATCTGTCATTTATCTGATATTGTTTGTGACTTTGTGTGTCTGCTGGTCTGTTTCGTTATTGTGATCTAACATGACATGCTTTTGCAGGAGTAGCATTCTCCAGCTCCAGATACTATCTTTGGAAATTCTGAGGGAGGCGGTGTATCCTGTTGCATCATTTTTTAAGTAGGAAAATTGAGTGCATTCAGTTATAATACTTTGTTATTTTTTTCTAGATTCTGCCCTTTGGAGCAATGATAGACGCGTACATACTGAATATGCCAACCCCCTATTTAACAAAAGAGCTCCGATTAGATCGTGGGCATGGGCTGGTAGTGTTAACTTTACTTGTGATGTCACTGCCCACTATTTGGTCAATTTTAGTATTTTGTTTGAAATTAGATGCCATATAATGTTTGCATGATTTGTTTCTCTTGGATCCTTGACTGTTTATTCAGTTTTGGTAATGTCAACAATTTGCAATTCTTGTGTGAAAATGGGCGGATGCATAAATTTGCAAACAGCATCTGTTGGCCTGCTTTTATGCTTCAGGAGTTTCATCAGCAAAAGGTTCTTGATCCTCAAGTGCCCAACTGGAAACTTGATAAAGAAAGCAGCGGGACATCACCTACATTAGAATATTTCTCCAGTCCTGTGGATATTCTTGATACAGCCGAATGGAACGAGTATTCTGTAAAGTTAAGCATGGCACTTTGCTCTTTCCTTCTTCCTCCTAAGGAGATCAGGTACAGTCCTGGTGCCACTGATGTTAGCCAAATTTCTCTATCCATCTCATTGGCATACTGGGAGCAATGTGCGAGGTGGATTATAAAAGTTCTTTCGACAGTTTTCCCATGCATCAAAGCTTGTGCTAGCGAAACAGAATTGCCTAACCATATAAGGTAAGTTCTTATTCTCCTTTGGTTGGATGTACATCTTTGTTGACTAGATGAGCTTTCAATATTTCCAGTATATCATGATGGTGTATTGGGCTTCATATAAGATGTTTCCCAAGCTAAGATATGTTGCACAGACATCAAATTAATTAAAAAAAGTCAGTCTTACAAAATTTAACCAATGACAATTCCAATATTATGGTAGATACTTTCCAACATGTGATTAATGTTCCAAAGTTCTGCTGATCTGGTAGTATCTGCTATCTAATCCTTCTCATTGTTCAAATTGTTCGTTGTTCTGGCTAACATTTTTTTCCTTGGGGTCAACAGCTTTGTCTGTAAGGAAGTATCATGTTTGCTAAGCTTTTTCAAGTGATTGAATATCTATGTATTTTAATGGCATTGTTTTGTTTCTAAATTTCTTTTGCTGATGATTTTTTTTGTGTTGACTAACTCTCCAGGATTTTAGCAAATACCCTACAGCATTACATGCTCTGCACATTTAGGAAGGTTCTCATTTCAGCACCAGATCTACTCAAATCTTTTCGGGTGGAGGGTTTGTGGGATTTGATATTCTCAGAGAAAATTTTCTACTTTGGGTCATCTGTGGAGTACATTCATCAGATTGTTCATGAGATACAAAATGACCATTTTATTGATGCTACCGAATATACCGGTTCCAAAAACTTTAATCAAGCTGACGTCAACATTCTTCAAGCAGAAGCTATTTCCTTCTTGGAGTTTGCTGCAACACTTAGTGAAAACACTAATAACCTGGTATCCAAAATTTCTCCTGCCTTACATAAGATGTTGCCCATTTTACACAATTTTAATACTGCCATTTTATTTTTACATCCTTCTCTTTAAAATATTCTTTTGTTTGTAGCCAGAATGCTCAGCATTGCTAGGTGCACTTGAACGTTGCACTTATGGTCCTGGATTGGTTGGTACTATTCTTAAGAGTTTTCATGTTATCTTACAACTCGCCACTGAACAAACTCTAGTTTCTTTTAAGTCATTGGACGTGCTTACGAGAGTCCTGAAGGTTGCATGCCTTCAAGCACAAGAACTAAGGAAGCTGTCTCACCCCAGAGATGACTTAAGTGGAAATGGTTCTCAATTCAAAAATGTTCAGATTACCTTTTCGGATGAGAGAATTAAGAATACTCTTACATGTGTGGAATTGGCTTTCAACCTTTTCAAGGAATATGTCACAATATCTGACCTTGGAAGGATTCAAGTTTTACATAATGCCGGTTGTATTGAGTGCTTATTTAGCTTGTTCCAAGAAGAAAACCTCAGGAAGCATGTACTGGAGCAAGTTCTTGCCTTATTTAGGGTATAGTCAAGTTCACTCTGTTTCTCTCCTTCTGTTGCTCTTGATATTACTGTTTGGAACTAAAACACTCTCCTGTTCTTACAATCAGTTGCCCCCATCATCAGCACAAGATCATGCAGCAAAGTTGCAGCTATGCTCCAAATATTTGGAGACATTCACTCTTGCAAAAGAAAAAGAAAAGGACTTTGCAGAATTGTCGATTGATCTATTAGTTAGCATGAGAGAGATCATTATGATAGATCGTGTGGTACGTTTCTTTAAAGATAGGTTTGCACCCAGTAATTGCATACTATCATAGTTTGTTTCTTCTCATCATTAATACCACATCATCCCTGACGAATGTATTTTTTCACTACTATCATTGCTAGTATTACCAAAATCTGTTTCGCAATGGGGAGTGCTTCCTGCATATAGTCTCTTTGTTGAATGGAACTTTTGATGAAGCAGTTGGGGAGCAATTGGTCCATAATGTCCTTCAGACGCTAACCGAATTACTTGCTGAAAATGATGAATCTAAGGTAATAAAATATTTGGCTATAGTTCACACGTGTTACATATAATGTATTGGGCCCAGTACTTAGAGGGCTTCCAGAACAAGTTTTGGGTCATTCCTGGATGGAACCTGCACCTTAGGTTTTTTTTTTTAATTTAATCCCCAAGGCCACTTTGTTGTGGATCCAGCTGATTTCTGGTGAAACCGGGGTATCCAGCAAGTTAAAAATTTCCTATATTTTCAAGCTCTTTTTATGTGAAACATAAAATGAAAACATTAATTAGAACTCCTGCCTCTTACCTGTATTTCAGGCAACCAGTTCAGTTACTCTGGTTCATGCAATATACTTGTTTGATGTGCTTTTGAAATCCTGGTTTGTCTTATCCAGGCCGCTTTTAGAATGCTAGTTGGTGCGGGTTATCAAACGCTGCAAAGCTTGCTATTGGACTTCTGTAAATGGCTTCCGAGTCAGAAACTCTTGGATGCCCTACTTGGCATGCTTGTTGATGGGACATTTGAGATAAATGAAAAAACAACAATAATGGTAAGTGATTTTCATGATCTTTGAAGCCATGAGGCCCATGACATCCTCGTATACTCAATTGCTTCACTCAATTGTACCTGCATTGTTAGTTGATTCTGTAACCTGATGTTTCCTCTCTTTCACTCCCTTTTTCTCAGAATGAAGATGTAATTATACTGTTTTTAAATGTTCTACAAAAGGTTCGCCTCCCCCTCTCTCACACACATATGTGTGCGTGTGCAGATGTGCATGCACATATTTGTAACTTATCTGTGTTTTGTTGATATTTTCCTTTTATATATTTATTTAATGTTGGTGATTTCCAATTGGCAGAGCAGCACTTCGCTTCAGCATTATGGGCTTGTGGTCTTACAACAATTGATCAAGGGGTCTATTACAAATAGAACTTCTTGTTTCAAAGGAGGATTGCTTAGTTTTCTTCTTGATTGGTTTTCAATAGAGGAAAGGGATGACACAATTATCAAAATTGCTGAGTTAATTCAGATTATTGGTGGACACAGTATTTGTGGAAAAGATATTCGAAAAATGTTTGCTCTCCTGCGTGGTGAGAAGATTAGTGTCAAGCAGAAGCATAATTCATTGCTTCTGACAAGTCTTAGTCACATGCTCAAGGAAAAGGGGCCTGAAGCTTTCTTTGAGTTTAGCGGTCATGATTCTGTGAGTTATTTTCATCTTTTAGTACTGTAATCCTTTTTGGTAGTCTTTTGTGATAACTTTTTGAATGATCAGTTTCATTTTAATCTTCTTTGCATATTTTTCATTGTGTTATACAGGTTTATTTTTTGAAATAATGTTATACAGTTTTTTCATTGTTCTGAATAAAACCTTCTTGACTATTTTTTTCATCTGTGGAATATTTATGTGGTGACCAACTGATATTCTACTTTTGTCCCTTCAACAGGGTATTGAAATAAAATCGCCTATTCAATGGCCTTACAATAAAGGTTTATCTTTTTGCTGCTGGCTAAGAGTGGAAAATTTCCCTGAGAATTGTATGATGGGCCTTTTCTCCTTTTTCACAGAAAATGGAAAAGGATGTTTAGCTATGCTTGGGGAAAATGCTCTAATCTATGAGGTAATGGTTGTTGCTGACTTCATTTAGCGAGTTTTGGAAAACATTTATTAAACCATGCTAGTATTTCTTTATTAACTAACTACAATATATCCTAATTAAATAATTTCCTTGGCCAGTAAAATTGGGAAACAATTAAGTAATGCAAGCTAATAGAAGATTAATTTGTGAAGATGGTTATTTGTTAGCTAAGGTGGCAACATAATTGTGTGAAATTCAACACATTGGCTGACCTACATTGTCATGAAAATCCTTGTTAAGTTTGACAAACAATTGAAGAAATGACTGTGATTTGACTGACTAATCTTTGAACATGTAATGCTGGTTTACCTGAGATTAATCCATCCCTAACATAAGTATGATTATGATCCATGTTTCTGTTATCGCCTACTGTTAGGCGCTTTGCTGTCTATTGAGTATTCCCAGTTGTGTAGCAGACATTACCATGACGGTTTAGAATTTTCCAGTCATCTTTTTCCATAAGAACCTTATTATTATTTTTTGTCATAGTTACACTTCTATGTCTACATGGCATGAGCTTGCTACTTGACTTTAATTATCAAATATCAGTAGTTTGATTTTGGGATTCATGTCAAATCTGAACTCTCCACCCTCTGCAGTCTGTCAGTCAAAAGCATCAGTGTGTTTTGTTGCCTCTAAACCTCCCAACAAAGCAATGGAAATTCCTTTCTGTTACTCATACAATAGGGAGAGCTTTCTCTGGAGGAAGCCAGCTGAGATGCTATGTAGATGGTGATCTAGTATCAACCGAAAAGTGCAGGTGAGTCGATTCTTCATTTCTTTGGTACACCGTTTGATATTTTTTGACCTGTTCTATTTCAATAATCATATTTAAGGATTTCCAATAGTCTTCAATATTTTCTTGTTACATTATTCGAAAATTTCCAGTTGATAAAAACTTGCTAATAATGTTGTGTCCATGGTTGTAATCACTGTTAGTGACATGGTCCTACCATTGTAAAGGGAGAATAGTATTAGTGCCATGGTTATTAAGTCGTCGACTAGTCGACAAGTCGGTGGCGCAGGAACGACTGGAGCACTCGACTCGACTTGCGCCGCCACCGCCGCCGCCGCTGCCGCATCTGCCACCGCCGTCGCCGGATCTGCCGTCGTTGCCACCAGATCTGCTGTCGCCGCCACCAGCGCTGCCGGATCTGCCACCGCCGTCGCCGGATCTACTGTCTCCATAGCTCTGTCGGCTCCGGTCTCCGCCGCCGCCTCCGCGGCTGCTGCTTAGAGGCGGTGGAGAGTGGCGGCAGGAAGAGGGAGCATCCGCCGGCACTGGAGACGGAGGAGATGGGGAAAGGAGAGAGGGAGCGAGGCAGTGGGAGTTGGCGGTCGAGGAAGAGAAGGCGAGGCGTGGGGTGGTGGTGGTTGGAGGAAGAGGCGCTCGGGGGCGACAGGGAAGGGGCCTCGCGGGGGGGGGGGTGGTGGTCGGAGGAAGAGAGGCCGTCGGGGGGCGACAGGGAAGGGGCCTCGCGGGGGGTGGGGGGTGGCGGTCGGGGGCGACAGGGAAGGGGGTGGGGGGTTATAAGGATTTGGTATTTTGCAATTTAGCCCTCTTATATTCTGAAATTGCAATAAAATCCTTCTCTGTATATACATATTCATATAAATAGTACAAACAGTACCTGTCGACTAGTCAGCGACTAGTTGGTCACTAGGAGAGTAGTGTCGACTTAATAACCTTGATTAGTGCTAATTTGCTCACATTCGAAGAGAAATTGAATACCTACATGACCTATTTGTAACAGATAGCTGTTGGGTACCATGTGAACTCATATATGGTTAAGGGATTAAGGATTTTAATCTAGCTTTATGAATTCCCAAGCTATTGTTGAATTTTTTAAATAACTATTTTTTATTTGAAAATACAAAAATATACCCTCGGTTAAATATTTTTACAGGAGTAGCCTCCAGTTATCCCACCGTTGGGCGCATGGTTATTAAGGCGTCGCTTAGGCGACGCTTAAGCGTCGCCTAAGTGGTAAGGCGGTCGGGGGGGCAAGGTGTCGCCGCTTGCGCCCGTGCCCAAGCGGCTGGAAGGGCGGGCGCGCGAGACCGGATCCGGCGCGGAGGCCGGATCCGGCGTCGGCCGAGTGGAAGCGACGGCGGTGTCGTCCGGTGGAAGCGGCGGCGGCGTAGGGCCGGATCCGGCGCGAGGCCGGATCCGGCGTCGTCTGGGTGGAGGCGGCGGCGCAGACCGGATCCGGCGCCCGATCCGGAGGGGAGGCGGCGGCCGAGCCGGGTGGAGGAGGCGGCGGCGTCCGGAGGAGAAGCGCGCGCTCGGAGAGGCGCGCTTCGGGAGGAGGCGGTCGATCGAGTGAGTACGCCGAGTGAGACACACTCGGCCGATCAAAGGTGAGGGTTATAAAGAAATTGATATTTTATACTTTAGTACTCGGAGTTCTGTAAACTTACAATTAGGTCCTTTTTAAAGAAATCTTCTGATTTAGACTTTGATTTAGACTTCCAGAGTTCCATTTTCTTCGCCTTAAGATGCGTGCTAAGGCGTCGCCTCGCCTCGCGCCTTACCGCTTAAAAGTTGTGAGGGGGGTGGGTCGCCTCGCCTCGCCTTACCGCCTTAATAGCAAGGGTTGGGCGATTGGAATCTATCGCCCAACGACCGAGCGATACATAGGCAATAGGTGGACCGTTAGGAAGGACACTATAAAAACTTTTGTACTCTTCTATTGTTGGGTAGACCACCTTTGATAAAAATCAATCTACTGAAAGTTCTTTGAGTTCTTTGTGATTGCCGAAATTTTAAGAAGAATTAGGCGAGTTCTTCAATCAAAATCATTCATCCTTTCCGCTGGGAATTAGGTGCACGATAGATCTTTGCTTGTTGGTCAGCGAAATCGACACGAGTGTGTTTTGGTGGATTAAAGAGTGTTCGTCTCTTACACTGGAATTGTAGGGATCATTACGATTCATTAAGACTCCTGTGAGTATCCATCCTATGTCGAGAAGATCGGACGACCCCGTATCACTTATACTATAAATAATTTTTAATGGGTGTCAATAATTTACATGACATTGACAAAATTAAGTAATTAAGTATGTGACATACTGATTTAAATGCCAATATACCAATTTTAACAGTACACGTGAATTTTGAATGTACTTACGACATTAAATTCATTCCTAATAAATCATAAATATTGTCTAATAATATTTTGCATTTTCACATGACTAACCAAATTTTTTCCAGTACTCTAACATGCCACGGGATTCTCCCAGCTAAATATTCGCAATGAAATAAATTAATTACACCCGCGTTTCTCCTCCCTTTTATTTTTTGTCCTGTCTTCCGTCTGGTATTTCCTCTAACGGGACTAATTCCTTCCTACCTAATGGGATTAATTCATCTAACCAAAGTTATACTATTCTTTTCTACAACTATAATTTTCTATGGATGCTAATTTAAACTAAGCAAACTTTTTACTTAATACAAAAATATTGACTAAAACATAATAAAATTTTTACCTCGTAGAAGTAGCGGGACCTCTCCTTCGTTTTTCTTTCTTTCCTTCTTTCCCTTCTCTTCTTTCTGTTATGCTCAAGTATGCGCTCGGTTAGTTTGTTTTCCTTAATTCTCAGAGGCCGAGTCGAGCGGCTGATGATATATGCCATCCAATCGCCGAACGGTCGGGTGACTGGAGCTCCGGTCGCCCAACATTTGGGTGACAAGGTCCAATTGCGCGATTGGACCCTGTCGCCCAACGTTCGCAATAACTACCTACGTGTCGCTTCGCCGTTAGGCGACAGGGTCCAGTTGTCCAACGGTTGGGCGACTGGAGGCTACTTCTGTAAAAAATTGAAGTGTGCGTATATTTTTGTATTTTTGAATAAAAAATGGATTATTTAAAAAATAGTTCTTTTCAGCTTATGGCTTTCCCCAATAAACAAACGGGACAACTTCTTCACCTCTTTTTCTAAGCGGCTTATTGGGACAATCTTTTCGAAGTGGCTTATCGGCATTCGGTTCATTCACATAAGCGCTCGCATTAGGGCCAAAAGCCATCAGCCGCAGCTGAAAATAACCCACCCATTAATTAAAGATGTTTTAATCACTGTTTTCTGCTTTCAGGTATGCAAAAGTTAATGAAATAATGACTCGCTGCTGTCTTGGAACAGAAGTGATGCCCATTGGTGAAGAACCTACCTCTCTTGGTTTTGAGAGAACTTTTGCCTTTACTGGTCAAATGGGCCCAGTTTATGCGTTTTCCGATGCTCTTTCTTCTGAACAAATAAGAGGCATATACAATCTAGGACCAAGTTACATGTACTCTTTCCTTGGTGATCAAAACTTGCTTATGAATGATGACTCACTGTACAAGGGACTTCTTGATGCAAGGGATGGCATTTCATCAAAGATGATTTTTGGCTTGAATGCGCAGGTTTGAATTGGCTTAAGCATGATATTGTATTTTTTTGACCACTTGCTGGAACCAGAGAATTGAATATTTTGTCCTTTTCTTCTCTCCAGGCTAGTAACAATAGAACTTTGTTTAATGTGTCATCTGCTCTTGATTATCTTGACAAGAGTAAGTTTGAGGCAACCATCATGGGTGGGACAAAGTTATGCTCCCGGCGCTTGCTGCAGGAAATAATTTACTGTGTTGGTGGTGTGTCTGTATTTTTTCCTCTTTTGATCCACTTTGATGATGCTGTAATTCATAGTGGAGAATCTGGGTCCGCAACTGGTGATGAATTGGCAGGTCAAGTTATTGAGCTTGTTGCATCTGTTCTAGATGGAAATGTAGCAAATCAGCAACAGATGCATCTTCTTTCTGGATTCTCTATTTTGGGCTTCTTGTTTCAATCTGTTTCACCACAGCAGCTAAATTTTAAGACTATTTTAGCATTGAAGTACATGTTTAATGTTTTGAAGAACTGTGGTGAGCTCTCTCTCCCTCTCTCCTGCTTGTTTGGAAGTGTTTATATCACTAACCTATCTGCTTTTTCAGGTATGTCAGTAATTCTATTGAAAGATGCTCTTTCGCATATTTATCTGAACCCACATATCTGGGCATATGCAACCTATGAAGTACAGAGAGAACTTTATTTGTTTCTGATACAATATTTTGAAACTGATGGGAAATTTTTACCAATATTGTGTGGACTCCATAGGATCATTGACATTGTACACCAGTTTTATTCAGAAAAGGTAGATTCTAGGTCTTCTAAGCCTGTGCTGCATCTGGTTACCAAACAAGGGATTGGAGAGAGACTACACATAGAAGAAATTCGCAAGATCCGGCTTCTCCTCTTGAGTTTGGCAGAAATGAGCTTAAAGTAAGTACTTCCAACTGTTCATTCACAGATGCTCTTTTGTTTTTCTCTCCATTGGCGCTTCTGTATTTTTTTGTTCTGTTATCATTTTCTTATTAGCATTTTCAATGTTGTCATGTAAACAAGCATGAAAATATTTTCCTTGGACTTATATGCTAACAATTATAAGCATCTTTTCTCATGAGGTTAATTTGTAATATGACAAACATCTGTTGCAGGCTAGAGGTTTCTTCACATGATATAAAAGCTCTTGTGTCCTTTTTGGAGAGAAGTCAAGATGTTGCATGTATCGAGGATATACTTTACATGATTATTCGCGCTCTTTCACAGAATTCACTTCTATCATCTTTCTTGGAGCAAGTAAATTCCCTTGGTGGTTGTTACATTTTCATCAATCTTCTTAAGAGGTAATGCACTTTTAATTATTTACAAGTCAGACTGTCAAGACACAAGTCACACAATACTCTCATGTTTAGTCTGCTTTCCTGAGTTATAGTCTGCAGTGTAAATCTGCAGTGTAAAGTCACTCTAGATCAAATTTCACTTCTACAGGGAGCTTGTGCTTTTGACATATGTTTGGCTTTTAATAAGGGGTTGGGGATGATGCCATTTTTTGTGCATTTTGAATTACATTATTTACAATAGAAATCTGTCCGAATTTTCCTGGCCAATTCTTCTTAGGAGAATAGGGTCTATGTCTACTGGGCCATGTTTTGCCCTCATTTTCTGACTTTCCTTGTTTATACATGTTTGTTATGGTCATAAAATCCGGACTGGAGGATGTCTGTTCTCTTTTTTTTTTCTCGAAAACGCAGGAGAGCTGCGCATCAATATATTAAGAAGAGAGAAAAAAGGGAAAGAACCCAAACAACAAGACAAACACACACACACTCTAAACACACACAGAAAACCCACAAAGCTCTAAACACACACACTCTGCTGCAGCCTAGGAACTAACGCGCCGAAACAAAAAGATCACGACCAAGGAAGATGGCGCTAACCACCCGGGCGAGGGCATCCAAGAGGATAATCCTCGAGCCCCGCCAAAGACCACGACCTTCTATCATCTTCAACAACGGCAAGTGCACTGCAACACTTGGGGCTGCTCCATCAAAACGCATTTGTTGCGGTGTGTCCATAAGGTCCAAGCTCCCAGGATTATGAGAGAGTTGATTCCTTTCCTTAGCAAATTACTAGCAGCATTGCTCACCTTCTCCCACCAAAAATGATCACGACCAAGGAAGACTGGGCGCTAACCACCCGGAGCGAGGGCATCCAAGAGGGATAATCCTCGAGCCCCCGCCAAAGACCACGACCTTCTATCATCTTCAGCAACAGCAAGTGCACCTGCAACACTTGGGGCTGCTCCATCAAAAACGCATTTGTTGCGGTGTGTCCATAAGGTCCAAGCTCCCAGGATTATGAGAGAGTTGATTCCTTTCCTTAGCAAATTACTAGCAGCATTGCTCACCTTCTCCCACCAAAAATGAAAGGATGTTTCTGTGGGTTGCGGAGAAAAGTCTTGGAGTCCAATTCGAGAGAAGAAACAGAACCAAAACTCTCTTGCAAAGACACACTGGACAAGGAGGTGATCAATAGTTTCCGCAGCCTGGTCACACAAAGAACAGTGCTCAGGATGAGGGAGCCCACGGCGTGTAAGGCGATCCGCAGTCCAACATCGGTTGTGAGCCACCAACCAAACAAAGAAGCGACATTTGGGCGGTGCCCAAGTCTTCCAAACTCTTTCACAAGGCTCAAAAGAAGTAGAGCCCACAAAAAATCCCTTGTATGCGGTTTTGGCTGAATACTGCCCAAGTCTGTTCTCTTTCTATATCATACTTTTCAATCAATATTTTTTTAGGCTCTTTTCAATCAATATTATTGAGTATGTGTATATATGACATCACTTGTCCTTCAGGGAATTTGAGCCTATCCGCCTATTAGGGCTTCAATTTCTTGGAAAGCTTCTGGTTGGAGTTCTATCTGAGAAAAAAGGACCAACACTTTTTGGCCTTCCTGTAGGACGACCTAAATCCGTTTCTGAAAATCTAAGGAAAGGAATTACAGCAGCACCCCAATTGTTTTTCTATTCAATATCTGAAAGGCTTTTCAAGTTTCCACTTTCAGATCATTTGTGTGCTACTCTTTTTGATGTTCTTCTTGGTGGTGCCAGTCCTAAACAGGTAATTTGCCAAACTTATTGAATATAATACTATGCTGTTTACCCTCGTGTCAAGACTTTTGTATATTAACTGCAACCCATAAACAAATAATCTGATTGTTGCATTATATTTCCTGTTCAGGTCTTACAGAAACGTTCCCAATCTGATGCGTTAAAAGATAGCAGCAGTACTTCAGTGAGCTTGGCTCCATTTTTTGTTCCTCAGATTTTGGTCTGCATTTTTAAATACATGCAATATTGTCAAGACGCTTCAGCACGTACAAAAATCTTAAGTGATCTTCTTGATTTGCTGGATTCAAACCCTTCAAATGTTGAAGCCCTTATGGTACTTAATAGTTACTGTTTTCTTAGGCCTATATAAATTACTTCTGTGTTAATTATAAAGTGATTTTGTCAGGAGTATGGTTGGAGCTCTTGGCTTGAGACTTCTGTGAAGCTTGATGTATTTAAGGACTACAAATCAGTTTCAAAAGCTAAAGATAACGGCTTGGAGATCAATGAGCTAATTCTTGTGAGGAACATGTATTCATTGGTCCTCTCCTATTGCCTGTGCTGTGTGAAAGGTGGCTGGCATCAACTGGAAGATACAGCAAATTTCCTTCTCTTGAAAATTGAGGAGGTTGGAATGCTAACTCCTTTGTTTATGTCATAGTAATTTAGCAGCCTTTTTCCCATTCCAATAACTCTATGGATATTGCTTAATCTACAGGGACAATTACCAAATTCCTGTCTGCTGCAAGATATCTTTGAAGATATTGTTGGAAGCCTGCTTGAGACATCTCCTGAAGAAAACATTTTTGTTTCACAGCCATGCCGTGATAATATCTTGTATCTTTTGAAGCTTAGTCATGAATTGCTTGTTGATCAGATTGGAATTAAACTCTTGGTATGCTCTGAGCAATACTTTGTACTTAACCGAAAAATATGTTAGTTTTTTTTACAGCTTGTCATTCACTTATTCTGCTATTTTCTCTCACAGTTTCCTTCACCTGACATGTCTGCACAATCTTCATCTGATGACTCACTGAAAGAGGACATTAGCTCCACAGTTGTAGAAATAATAAATGCTGAGAGCAATGGCCAACTTACAAGGTAATATATCAGTTCTGTTGGTACATATAAAACACGTTCAATGGAAAATATTTCTGATAGGCAATTTCTGCATGTTAAGCTCAGAAAGAACATGTGACCTCCATGCTTTGAAGATCTATTTTGGTCAATGGGGAACATGTTATGCTAAAACACAATTGACGACCTTGCTTCTAAAGTCACTTACACTACCATTTCTTCTTTCAAGCCTGGAAAGATACACTCTATATCAAGTGGCTTACTTAGGATTAGTGACTGCTGCAGCAGTACAAGTTTCATTGTATTGGACTATTGGTACTTGGTAGTCAAAACCAGTGTTCGGATTATCGGCTGTTACCGGCCGGTAACCGGATATCCCGGCGGTGACCGGGATTTTAAAAACCGTCCGGGAGAGGAGAGAGAACAGCAGCAGCAGCAGCAAGCAAGCAGCGCAGCAGCGGCGGCGATGAGCGACAGCGGCGGGGAGCGCAGCGAGCAAGCGACAAGCGGCGAGGAGCCGCAGCAGCAGCGACCACCGGTTTTTCCGGTAACCGGCCGGTTACCGGTCTCCTCCCGTCCCGCCCACAAATTTCATTTGATAAATTTTATCCGGTTTTTATCCGGGTTTTCCGGTTACCGGGCGGTAACCGGCCGGTTACCGGTACCGCCCGGCGGCCGGGATTTACCCCGGTAGCGGGATTTCGATCCTTGGTCAAAACAATTCAATATCGATGATTTGGCACCAAACTGTTCGCACATCCTGGAGCTAAATCTGGCTGATTTGTTTTCATTTTGAAGTTAGGTGTGTCGTTAGTTTAAGCAATTTTGCTTTTACTCCATGACAGGGTTCGAAAAACCGGTGGTTACCGGCCGGTAACCGGCGGTTACCGGAAATACCTGTCGGTACCGGGATAAAAAACCCACTGGGATTACTCAAATGTAAATTACCGGCCGGTAACTGCCGATTACCGGAAATACTGGTCGGTACCTAGATAAAAAAATCGGCCAGGATTACTCAAATGTAAATTTAGATTTATAACTGCATAATGCACTTCCTACGTTAGTTTAGGCATTTGATGTGCTAGATTACCTATTGTATGAAGTAAATACGCATAAATTATTTTTCTCCCATGCTTTCTCTGCCTTTTTCCGGTTTTGACTGGTTACCGGAACGGTTACCGGTTTCAAACCGTCTAAATTCAAATTTCGAATCACGAAATTCGTCTGGGTTTTTCCTGGGATTTTCGGTAACCGGCCGGTTGCCGTTACTAGTTGCCGGCTGGGATTACCCCTGGTTCCAAGTTTTGGAACCTTGCTCCATGATGACCCGTAACTCTATTTATATGTTTTTCACTTGCCTTTGGATTTGATGACATGCAAGAGTAGAACTTACTGAGCATTTTGTATTACCATCAGTAAATATGTCAGTTTGCACTTTTGCAGTCCTTGGAGTGATAGCACATTTATTGATGGAGATAAACTGAGTGATGATTGGTGGAGTTTTTATGACAAGATATGGACTCTTCTTTGCAATTTGAATGGCAAAGGACAAAACAGATTGACACCAAAGGGTTCAAATGCTGCTGTCCCATCTATTGGACAAAGGGCACGTGGGTTGGTAGAATCGCTGAATATCCCTGCTGCAGAAATGGCTGCTGCAGTTGTAACTGGAGGCATTGGTACTGCATTGAGTGGAAAGACCAACAAAATTGCAGACAAAGCAATGATGTTAAGAGGAGAGAGATTCCCGAGAATCATCTTCCACCTTGTAATTATGTATCTCTGCAAAGCTGGCTTAGAAAATGCATCCAAATGTGTTCAGCAATTTATATCATTGCTTCCTAATCTTATTTCGGAAGATGATCAATGCAAAAACAGACTGCATTTTTTAATTTGGTATGACTAACACTTTTAAGAGTATTTTAACTTTCCCTCAATGATTGTGACTGTTTTAGTAATTTCCTTTTTGCTGCAGGTCTTTACTAAGGGTAAGATCCCAGTATGGGGAACTTGATGATGGTGTGCGTTTTCATATTATGTCGCACTTGATTCTTGAAACTGTCATATGTGGAAAGTCTATGCTTGCCCCTAGTATGTTGGGCAGAGGTGATTCTGCCGAAGCAAATAGCAATAAGGAGTCTGGGTTCATTCTTAATCTTGTACAGAAGGATCGTGTTCTTGCTGCGGTTTGTTCCTGTTTTCATTTTTAGTTTTATATAGAAGTTTTTTTGAGCTTTTCAGAAATTTCTCAAGCATTTACAAATATTGTGCCTTACATCGTTGCATTGCACAAATTCTTAAGTGTGCTCTATATGATTTGTTTTCTTTATTTTATCAGGAGAAAAAAATGTTATCGAACCCCTGAAGGCTAATTTTTCGTTTGTTTTGTGAACAATGCCAAAAGAAAAGCCATTGCTGAGAAATAATCACTTTGCTGCTTGCCAGGTTGCTGATGAGGTAAAGTACATGAACGAAGCAAAGGCTGATCGCCTGAGGCAGCTCCAGGAGCTTCATTCGAAACTTGATGAGCGCTCGATTGAAGAAATAGAACAAGTCCAAAGCTTTGAGGATGATATACAGTTTGCCAAGACTGCTGCTCTTTCTTCAGATGACAGTAGAAAAGCAGCTTTCCAGCTTGCGTTCGATGAGGATCAGCAAATCGTTGCAGTAAGTTGACTACAGTAATTTTTATAAAACATGCCAATGTTTAGTAGTTTAAGAATGCATATAAAACTGATTTATGTTTCATATCAGGACAAATGGGTACATATTTTCCGTGCTTTGAGTGATGAAAGGGGACCATGGTCCGCTAGTCCTTTTCCAAATAATATTGTGACATATTGGAAACTTGACAAGACAGAGGATAAATGGCGACGGCGACTGAAGCTCAAGCGTAATTATAGGTTTGATGAACGCCTTTGTCAGCCATCGTCTGCCAAATCTAGTAATGAAAACAGTGCTCTGTCCGTTGACCCTTCTGTTAGTGCCAAGATTCCAGAAAAATTAAAGCACTTCCTTCTGAAAGGAGTACGTGGAATTACAGGGGATATTAGTTCTGAATCCTGTGAGGATAACAATGATATGAGTGAGCCTTCCCTGAATAATCTGTCAGAGAACCAGGTCGCAAGTGATGCTGCAGACTCTGCAGATACCTCAGATTATCCTACTATTGTTCAAAATAGGAAAGAACCATCCTCTACTGGTGGAGATAATGATTATACTGAGGTAAGCAGGTTTCATTGTGTGCATGCAAAATTGGCATAGAGATTTTTATTGTTGTTTCCTCCCTCACACCCTTCTTTTCCTTCTCATTTCCCAGGTGCTATCATCAGTTCAATGTGTTCTTGTAACCCCCAAAAGAAAACTAGCTGGGCAATTGACTATCACACAAAATGCCCTGCATTTTTCTTTTGAACTTTTGGTTGAAGGCACAGGAGGATCATCTGTTTTCAACAGATTTCAAGATAAAAAAGAATCAGATTCCAAGAACGAGTTGGGAAGTGTGGAAAAACTGAAGGGTAATTTTGATGGAGTACGAGGCAATGCTGCTGAATCTAGTGATGCTCTGATGAAAAATCAATCTAACAAAATCAAACACCATAGAAGGTGGAAAATAACGAGGGTGTGTCCTGTGTCCTGTCTCTCTCTCTGTCTGTGTGTGTGTGTGTGTGTGGGTGCATATAGATCAGTCACAAATTTGATTCCCACTTTTCTTTGTTGACAGATAAGAGCAGTTCATTGGACACGTTACCTACTACAATATACTGCAACAGAGATATTCTTTGATGATGCAAATGCACCTGTATTTCTTAATTTTTCCTCCCAAAATGATGCTAAAAATGTTGGGTCTCTCTTAGTTTCTCTGAGGAATGATGCTTTGTTCCCCAAAGGAAGTCCCAAAGACAAAAATAGTGTGATTTCGTTTGTTGATAGAAAGGTTGCCCTTGAAATGGCTGAGAGTGCTAGAGAAAGTTGGAGAAGAAGAGAAATCAGCAACTTTGAGTATCTAATGATTCTGAACACACTTGCTGGACGATCTTACAATGATTTAACTCAGTATCCTATCTTTCCTTGGATATTGGCGGACTATTCGTCAGAAAAGCTTGATTTCAACAAGTCATCTACTTTCAGGGACCTGTCAAAACCAGTTGGTGCCTTGGATGCAAAGCGCTTTAAGGTATGATCAGGAGCTACGCGGTGATGTGTCTTCTGGTTATCATCCCCTCTGATTACATTCAATAAACAATATGCAATGTGCAGGTTTTTGAAGATAGATATCTTAATTTCTGTGATCCTGATATACCAAGGTTTGATTTTGATCAAATATGCATTGTATTCCTTCAAACTTTTTCTGCTGTCCCGAGTTTGCTCTAGACGCGCTTTACAGAGAACTTATCTTTATTTCCCTTCTGTAGTTTTTATTATGGATCGCACTACTCTAGCATGGGCATTGTTCTTTATTACCTTCTAAGGCTTGAGCCTTTTACTGCTCTGCACCGCAATCTTCAGGTTCTTTCTTTATTCTTGTCTTCCCGCCCTTCCTCAGCACTATATGTTGCTCCGTTGTCCTTTTTTACTTTGTTCTAAGTAATTTTTTACTTGATTGAAAAGTATTCTCGTATTACTAAACAAGGAAGATTAGTTTGTAATGTGTATATTCTGTCATGGCATATTTTTCACCAGAGTGCCAAAAAAAACCCACAATATTGCTAATACATTGTTTTACATATTTTGTACAGGGTGGTAAATTTGACCATGCAGATCGTCTCTTTCAGAGCATTGAAAGCACATACAGGAACTGCTTATCAAATACAAGTGACGTCAAAGAGCTTATACCTGAATTCTTTTACATGCCCGAGTTTCTTGAAAATTCAAATTCATATCACCTTGGGATAAAGCAGGATGGTGAACCTTTAGGTGATGTTGGTCTCCCTCCATGGGCAAAGGTAATTGATTATTTCTGCATATGCTAGTGTCAGTCATCCTCATCCATGCTCAATAGTACTCATGATTGGTATAGCTCTATTCATATTGTGCCAGGACACAAATCAGTTGCAAAAATGGTTTACATTCCTCTAGAGTTGCATGTGGTCTTCATATAGCTACATTACCATGTTTCGTTTATAAGAACTTCGTTTCACAAAAAATAAAAAAAACTTTTTTGTGAGTGTACTGTGAATTTCCAACCCAAATATAAAGATACGCAGTTCTCCTGCGTGTTCGAGAAAAAAAAAATTTCCAACCCAAATATGGTGCTCCCTATAGTCAAAATTTCTTGAAGTTTTTTACTTTTCACAGTATTCGAGATGCAACATTGAGCAAAAGTTTTGTATCACAATGTATTTGTAAAGGTATAGAAGTATAAATTACGAAAGCTTTTTTTTCGTGAGGAATCTACTCAATACTCATATATAACCAATCTAAATATTCAAAAGGATAGTATGGGTTAAAGACACGAAAGTTTGACTGTGCACAATGGGAACAAGAATCCATGACCAAAGGAAGTATGTCTCAATGGGTAATTTATCAAATTTTCATGTAGGGTTCACCGGAAGAATTCATTCATATTAATCGAGAAGCCCTTGAAAGTGAATATGTAAGCTCTAATCTCCACCACTGGATTGACCTCGTATTTGGTTATAAGCAGCGTGGCAAGCCTGCTGTTGAGGTACAAAATATATCATTTTTGTAAGCACACTTGAGTCCTAAGTTCTCACAATTTGATCTTACTAATCATGTAACAATTATTTGGTGCAGGCAGCAAACATATTTTACTATTTGACATATGAGGGTGCAGTGGATTTGGAAAACATGGATGATATGTTGCAGAAGTCTGCTATTGAGGACCAGATTGCAAATTTTGGACAGACACCGATTCAAATTTTTCGGAAAAAACACCCAAGAAGGGGGCCTCCTATACCAATTGCGCACCCACTATATTTTGCTCCACAATCGATAACAGTGACTTCTGTTGTCCCTAGTACAATCAACTCTTCATCATCTGTATTGTTCATTGGATTGTTGGACTCAAATGTTGTCTTGATGAATGAGGGGCTCATACTGTCAGTAAAGCTTTGGCTAACAACACAGTTACAGTCTGGTGGAAACTTCACATTTTCTGGATCACTGGTCTCTTCCTAATTACAATTATCTCTGAAGGGTGACAATATTATTTTATAATTATATGTACTTTTATTTATTATGTATATTCTTTTCTTGTAGGAACCTTTCTTTGGAATTGGTTCTAATGTTATTTCTCCCCGGAAAATTGGCACTTCCTTGGCTGAAAATGTTCAGTTTGGAAGACAATGCCTGGCAGCTGTTCAAATTCATAGTGACAATTATTTAATTTTATGTGGTAATTGGGAGAACAGTTTCCAGATCATTTCCCTTAGTGATGGTAAAATTGTGCAGAGCATCCGGCAGCATAAAGATGTTGTTAGCTGTGTGGCAGGTAGTTAAACATTTCTGAAGTATATGGTATTAAATTTCCTCTTTAGGCTCCAGCTTTAAGCAATTACGGTAACGTATCAGTTAGTGTTAGCGATTATTCACACTTCAATAGCCAGTATTATGCAGAACATTCAAAATGTAACCTGCAATCAACATGTTGATCTATCTTGGGTTCTCTTGCCTTTTTTTTTTTTGCAATTTCCACTAGCAAATCAAGTATGTTGGGCATCACTTGTACAAGTTCTTAATAATACCTGATAATAGCTGGCAGCAGCATGTGTTATTATGACTGTTAAGTCTGTAATCTTGTTACCCGCTGTCCACTGTAGGCTTTTAACAGTTTGGATACGTTAATGTGCTCAGGAAACCTCATAAATGCGTTAATGTGCTCAGGAAACCTCATAAATGTATTCTTTCTTTCTTTCTTTCCCTTTTGCCTTAACATCTGTTAACACACTTTTGTGCAGTTTCATCCGATGGAAGTGTAATTGCAACTGGAAGTCATGACACAACTGTTATGATCTGGCATGCATTCCGAGGAAGATCAAATGACAAAAGATCTAGGAATGCAAATTATGACCTATCAACTAAGGATCATGTTATCATCGAAAACCCTTCTCATATCTTATGTGGTCATGACGATATTATCACATGCTTATTTGTTAGTACGGAACTAGATATTGTTATCAGTGGATCAAAAGATGGGACTTGTATATTTCATACATTGCGTGAGGGGACATATGTTCAATCCATTCGACATCCTGCAGGTGCTGGTCTGTCAAAACTGGTGGCATCACAGCACGGTAGACTAGTATTTTATTCTGAGAGTGACCTCACCTTGCATATGTATTCCATAAACGGAAAACATATTGCTTCTTCAGAATCCAATGGCCGTCTCAATTGCATGGAACTAAGTTGTTGCGGAGAGTTTATGGTATGTGCTGGTGATCATGGACAAATTGTTCTGCGCTCTATGCATTCTCTTGATGTTGTTTGGAGGTATGAGGGAACTGGGAAGACAATAACTTCTTTAGTTGTGACTCAAGAGGAGTGCTTCTTGGCTGGAACCAAGGATGGCAGCTTGATTGTATTTTCAATAGAAAATCCTTTACTTCGCAAAGGTGGCATGCTACGGAACAAGATAAAATCTTCTGTAGGTGGTTAGTGGTGTATCTAGAAACATTAACCAGTTCTCCTCGCTGCAAGTTTTAAACAAAAGGTGAGTCATTGCCCTCAATTAATGCTGCTTCTCATGTCTTTGTTTTCTGATTTCTACCTTTTTGTGAGTCTTTGTGTCGATGTCTTGCATCATCTTGTTTGTTCTCATCTCCAAACTTGCAGAATGCTCAAACTGCATAACCAATTTTTGGATTGGGCTGCAGCTGTGTAGTTTTAAGGATCCTTACGGGGGAGGACATTGTTTTGACTGCTCTTAAAATCAACGGGGGTACTTACTGTTGTTAGACAAAGTTTACTTATTTTTACCCATCACATGTTTTTTTTATTTCAATTGCATGCCTTGGCTAATAATTAAACATTGAAGTGTAGTGTTCTGAGCTTTGACTTAATCCAGTGACCAAGGTTATTAAGTCAACAAGTCGACACTACCCTCCTAAAGATTGACTAGTCGACTAGTCGGCCGACTAGTCAACAGATACTGTTTATATAAATATGTATTGTAACGTCCAGCCAAAGAAAAAAAAACCTAACCCCCAGCTTTAAAAGGCCAGAGGCTGCCTCAAACCTCTTTGTGCGCCCCGCCACCCCCATACCCCTACCTCTCTTCCTCTCTTTCAATCTCTCTCTCTTCCTCTCTCTCTCTCTCCTGTTTTCCCTCTCTCCCTTTCGCTTTCGCTCAAGCATCTTGGGGGCTGATGGCCGGTGCGGGGCACGGCTCTGGCGGCGCGGGCTGGCGGCCAAGCCCGTGGACGGGCGACGTAGGCGTCGGCGCTCGGCTCTGCATGCAGAGGTGCGGAGGTTGGCGGCAGAGTGAGCACGGGCCGGGCGAGGAGGCCGGCGGAGGGTCGGGAGGAGGAGGCGGAGGAGGAGGGAGGCGGGCGAGGAGGCCGGGAGAGGAGGTCAGCGGAGGTTACCTGCATCTAGATCTGGCGGCGGCCGGCGGCGACCTCAGCTCCGCAGTCCGCACTCGAGCTTGCTTAGTCGCTTCACTGGCTCACTTCACTGCCCGTAGTCCCGCACTCGGTACATATCCTTTGGCTCACTGCTTCACTGCCTCCTCGGCGCCCGACTAGGCGACGCCTGGTCGACTAGTCGACGGGCAAGTCGACGACTAGTCGACCAGGCGCCCGACTTGCCGCCGCAAGTCGAGTCGTCGGCGCAAGTCGGTCCTGGCTCACCGATTTGTCAACTAGTGAACCCGACGCAAGGCGGTACTGGGGAAAACCAAGCCAGCGGGAGACCAAGGGCCGAGGTGGCCACAGGAGAGAGCGAACCCGACTAGAGAGGTGACCACCGGAGAGGCTGAATCCGGTGATAAAGGAGCTGGCAGCGGAGAGAGCCGACGCGGAGCAGGAGCCCAGCACGGGGGCCAATGTGGTGTGGAGCCGACCTGCGGGTGGCCACGTCGTCGATTGCTCGACGAATCCGGGGAGGAAGAGCCCGGTGGCCAGCACGCCGCCTCCAGGAAAGGCCTGATCCAGGTGGGGCGGCATCGGGGAAGAGCCCGACGTGGCCGCAACATCAGGTTAGAGCCCGACGATGGGGAAGAATCCAAGGCGAGGTGGCGATGTCGGTTCCGGGACGATCTGGCCGGCGCGAGGCTGGATCCAAGCTAGACGACGGCGTCCTGGCGCAGATCGGGCTCAAGTCGGCAACGAGGAGATCCGTGAGGAGTCGGTGACGAGCACACATTGTTCCTTCGCCATCGGAGCGGCGGCAGTGGTCCGTGAAGAGGACGGCGGCGGTGACTCTTGCTGTGGAAGATCGACGGCGTTGTAGTGTTTTTCGCGACGGCGAGGACGAGCCAGCCGTGGGCGGACGCAACGCAACGGTGGAAAGCCTCGTTGGGGAGACGGCCTAGAGCACCGAGCCGGTGGTGGCCTCAAGATTGGTGGCGTCGGCGCAGAGACCCGTCCCCACAATTAGTAGCAACCGCGGTGGCTTGGAACGGGCAGTGGCCTGGCAGTGGCCGTCCCCAGGAGCGGAGATCGATCCTCCCGGAGGTAGTGGCAGCGGAAGAAGAATGAAGGTTAGGGTTTGAACCTTTGCTCTCATATCATGTTTAGATGCATGGAAAGATAAATGCATACAGATTAGATATATTAATTTCAGCCTAGGGACCATATATATAGAGTACATAAGACACATAGCTAAACCCTAGAAATTAAGAAATACCATAAATACCCTTAACACTATTGACATTTGCCAAGTTTACATTGTTTATTACTGTACATCAGCTAGACAGCCTAAACTGCTAAAGCAACTGTGACTGGCGAGAATTTTTCTTGGTATATGCATCCAATTCCGTCAGTTTGCTAAGCAAATTGTCTGAAGTCACTGTACTTGCACCATGATTTTTGCTGGGAATATTGATGGTTCTATCTTGAACTCTGCAGGCTATCAGCAGTAAATGTAAAAGAGAACAGTTTTGTTACTCCTGTACACATGTACATACAGCATCAGATTGAGGAGTTAGGATTCTGCAGAAGGCATGAGCTGATTGCAATCCACAAGCAGCTAATTCTTCTAACTGCGGAATGAATACGATGGAAGCTAATGCTACAGTAGATTTACATTTGATTTTCAAGACAGGCTTGAATACAAACATCTTCATATGATGGACGCTTCGGATGCATCATGTTTTCTCCGTGGTGCTAGTTGCTCACCGAGTACATTTGAGTGTAACATAATCCTTTTTTGGTTCTTACTAGTTAGGGTGAGGCGGTGAGCAACGTTCTTTCCCGATAGAATTTGCCCGTACGTATTAGATGCCAGTGCTCTGTAATTACAAAACTGCTGCACACTGTACATGGAAGCTGTTCTTATAGTGACGAGAAAAAAAAAATAAACGGCACGCAGCTTGGGTTATAATTCTCTTGAAATTAGAATCCTGTGACAATACGTTACTAACACTTAGGCCTGTCCAAATCTCTAGCAGCTATTGACCGTTGAGCAATCTAGTCTAACATTTGACATAGGCAGGCAACTTTCAGACCGAGACCCGAAAGCTATAGCACTAGATATAGTTTTGATTATTGTTTTACCAGCATTAATTTAGTTTAACATTCCCTAAACATTTGTAATTGATAAGGAGATGGAGAATATGGGGATTGAGATCAGGTTTCCGAATCCGATCGGTAGGTTGCATTATCTGGAAGCTCGGTCAGAAGGCTTTATCAGGCATCGAGATGGGCAGAGTTTGGGATTGGCCCTTCTAGCAGATATCTTATGTTGGAGATATCATTAGGTCCGTCCAATAGATTACCGAGCCCTAGTTGTGCAACATCGAGTTTTTAGACACTAGAGGTTCTAACACTCTAGAAAGACGAAAAAAAGAAACCCCATAACATTCGAACATTGGAGATGGGGGCAGAGTAGAAACTCCTCTTGTAGAGAAGCTTATAGAGAGATATATGTGTGCGATTTTGACTGATATAAATAAAGTTACTATAATATATACTACAATCGATTAGGAAACCCTTTCTTAAAAAGATATTATATTTAAAAGCTAGTTACAATAAAAAAACTATTTACTACTAAAACAGTTTTTAAAAGTCAGTACTAACTGGATCCAGCGGCCCTCAATTGCCGGGAAGAATCACCAGTGATGCCTAACGTGGCAACGACATGGCCCAATAAGTAGGGCACGCGCTGCACTACAAAAGCGCGAGACGCCCTCTCCTCTGCCCTGCCGCCATTAGCCCAGTACAAAGGAGGATTTCTCTGACCTTTCTGAATTCTGGTACATAGAGCGAACGAGAGGGGGGAAAGAGAGCGCACGAGCGACGACGACGAGACCGTCCAACCTTCAGGCGACCGCCGTGCCCTGCGACGGCGGCGGCCAGGTGCGCAGCTGCGACGTCACGGAGGTCCAGGTACATTTACGCAGCGTAGGTAGGTCGCGAAATTAAGCGCGAGCTTGGTAAAATTTCACTTTGATCGCATGGAAACGTTGAGCTGGTATGCGTGTGCGATGCAGGCGAGGGCCAAGAGAGCGGCGAAGGAGGAGAGAGCACGGCCGTTGGATCGCGACGTGGACGGGCTGTCCACGAGGAGGTCGCTGCAGTGGTTGTTCTTACAGGGGCGTCGGGTGACGAGAAGCGACCACGATGGATCCGCCTCCTCGTCGTCGTCTCGCTTAACTTACTGCTGAATTAAATCTAGCGTGTTGGCGTATATGCGTACATCAGTATCTCGATGTAATTATGCTCTGTATGCAAGGTGTAACATGTACATCTGACATGAAAAACTCGAAAAGACCTCACATCCTCGCGTGGGAATTAATTATTTTGAAAAGATGGCAGGTGCTCTACCAATCAATTAAGAGAAAAAGAGAATGAAAATATATAGTAAGATCGTGCCGTAGCATCGATTTACTGTCTTAATTATCGCTTGTTTTGAGCAAAATTGAAGGATGACACAGGAAAGTAAAGCACCATTTCTTTGGAAGAGTTAATTAAGCATGCACGGAAGAGCAAAAATATACACTCCATGCTCTGTAGCTATAGCTAGCTAGGTTCATCTCTTAATGTACGGTGTACCTCGCCCAGCTAGCTTAGTTCTTTCTGTTCTTCATGCACCGACGTTCTTGTGCAACTGTGGCGCATAAACGACTCGCCGGTGCCCTTTGTGGTGACTGCTCTCCCAGCCGACCGCCTGGCCGTGGTTGTTATTGGAGAAGCACCTGCTGAGCTCCCTCATGAACCCACCCGTGGGCGCGCTCGCCGGCGACGCCCGCTTCAGCGACGCCGCCGTGAAGGCGCTCGCCGAGCTCTTGGCGGCCTGCTTGCTGTAGTGGTCAACGTAGGCCAGCTCCCTGTCGTCCTCGGCGATCGTGTCGAGGCTCCTCGGCACCTTCCTCCGCCGCATGATCGACACGAACTGCGGCGGCGCCACCTCCGTCATGAACCTCGCCGCCGCCTGCGCCTTCGCCATGTTACAGATACGCAGACAAGCCGAGCTAGCTATCTAGGCTTGGGAGTTGTGTGGCTTGTAATCTGCAAAGTTAGCTGTAGCTTATGCCTCGTGGAAGTGTAGAGAGCTTGCAGTCTACAGCTTACACAGTGCCTCTAGGCAAAGCGTGTATTTATATTTTATAGCAAACCGAACCAGCGGCTGCAACTGTGCCGCGGGCCATACGCCAGAATGAGATACGGATAGCGTCGTCGCCTTCCTCACAAAGACGGACCGCACAACTGCACGAACCCAGCAGCTCGATCGCACGCCAGCCGCTACCGATTCCCAGTGAAAAACCAGACAGGCATGCATGGGCATAGTTAGGCTTTCGATGGCGGCATTTGCCATGCGTAATGCGACTGACGGCGCGAGCTGCGGGTCGAGACGACCGAGCGTTCAAGGCGGAGTTAATGCGGCGCGCGACGGGCGCGGGCACGTCTGCGTCGCTGCCGGCGAATGGCGCCTTTTTGGTTTAATGAGGAGGGGCGCCCGCGACGGCGACGGCGAAGGCGCGGCCGGGGCGACGTGTCAGGAGCCCGGTGGCGAGGGCTCGACGTGTGGCGCTCCGGCCGTCTAGGGTTCTCCGGTAAACTTCGCGTGTAGAAATTTGTCCAGTGGTGCGTAGGATCGTCGCGCGCGTGGTAGATTTCGTTCGAGATTCTAGTTTTCGTTTCTACCTTGGGTGTGATTCGCGATCGAAATTAGTACGTCGCTTTTGATCCGTCCATGCGGCCGGCGTCATCCATATCTGGAAGCGTACGTCTGAGATGCGCAGCAATGCCGTGCACTGTCGGGCACATGGAGCCGATATACGCATGCTGGCGTTGAAAGAACGATTTATTTTGCATATGTGGACAGTGACAGGACGGAGACCATCGAAAGAGACGACACGACGCGAGCTTAGCTAGCTGTTACCTCAGCGCCCGCCGTTCTCCTGCATTCCCAACGGTGTATGAGAAATCAAAACATAGCAATACCATCTTGCCAATTGGTTCACCAAGCGAAAGATTGAAGGATCATGTGAGAAGATCCTGTTTAATGTTGTGATGAACCATTACATGTTTCGTAGAGTGGTCAAATAATTTTTGTAAAGAGCGCACTTTGTGAGGATTGGTTTTGGGTAAAAATTGAGGTTTTTGGGTTTTGAGTCATGGATTGAGTTGAGATGACTTAGATCATTGCATTAAGGTTGTATGATACATGTTTTAGCTAACATAGGTTAAGTTGGCAACCGGTTAGACCGCTATTAGAAGGTCGGTTAGACCGCTCAGGCCGGTCAGATCGCCGTTTAGAGGTCTGTCAGATCGTCGGGAAGAATTAGATTCCAAATTTTGTTGATTTAGGCTAGTTAGTTTGATTTTTAGTTGGGAATTCTGTGTTCTACACCTCTGTAGATGTCTACGGATAGAATCTTGAATACTTGAGGGAAAATTCTGAGTTGGCACTATTCACCCCTCATCTGTTGTCGTATTGAGTGTTTCATCATGTCACTGACTTGTCTGGGAGGGGGACACTTGTTCACATCACTGGTATGATCACTTTTATTTCAATTACTTTTTAGCTGCAGGCTTGCCATTGACAGATTAGGAACACCATTGATTGCCCCCATAAATTCATGCAGGTGGCATGAAGGTCAAAGCTGATCGCGACGAATCATCACCATATATATGCAGCTATGCTTGCTTCTTAAGATGTTTCACAGCGTTGCAAGGTTTGCATGTGAACATTACTGCTTCATTGGACCGGTGTCTGTTCTCTGGGTGGCTATTTCCTGAATTCTGATGAGTTCGAACTCGTTGTCTCTCCCTTGCACTTCCGGGAGCTTGGTATCACTGCTTTGCACAGTAAGCTCCGTGCCACTGGAGGCAACAAGATCAGGACACCCGGACCTGGCGCTCATTCTGCTCTCAGGGCTCCTGCTCGATCTGGCATGGAAATTGGACGCATTGGTAACTTCAGACATCCCACAGCATACACGCAACTGAATAATTATATAGATATCTTGTTTCCTTGCTGTTATTCATTTCGCCTATTCTCAAGAGTATTTGTATTGTCGACTGTCGTTTCATTGTACTTCTTAGGCACAGTGATAATTGTATATCTGATTCATTTGCAGAGGATGTGACCCCGTTCCCACTGACGGCACTCGCAGAAACGGTGGTAGGAGAGCTGGAGAGAAAGGAGGCTGTAGATGCCTTCTTTTCTGTCATCTCTCGTGGTTGTCATCAAAAATCTCCTCGCTGGATAGTCGTATAACTTCGACGTTTCCGCGAATGCGGTTTACGCACAGCTTAAAACGGTTAAAATCAGTTTCTGTTTTTGATTTTCGCTTTTATCACTATTCAGTAATTTTATTTTTTTTCTAATTTTTTAAGATTTTTTAGTTTTTTTCGTATTTCTTTATATTATTTTTTATTTTAATTTTTTTAAATTAAATTATATCAAATAAATCAACTTAATTACAATAAAAAATAAATCAACTACAGTAAAAAAAATATAACCAACGTCAAATTGAACGCTACCTTAGTTTTGCTCAGTGTTCAGAATTGTTAACTGTCAGTTAATTTGGGGCTGTGTTTTGGAAAAGGAAATTTCCATTCATAATTATGCGAACGACCTCTAGTCTATACAAACCTTTTTATGGTTCCTTCTAATATGATTGGATTGTTTTACGAGATGTTGCGCCACTCTGAGTCTCTGACATATTGCCGTGATATTTCTGTTGTGGAGAGGGGGGTTGTTACAAATTTACTGCAAGGCGCCACCTGCTGCATCGTGCATATCAGCTAATTTGGCTGTGGGCGTTTGGCCAAAAAACAGGAAAATTCGCAGTCTGCTTGATTAGTGTTTACATTTGTGATGGGGCCTGCATGGAGCCATGTTTGTGGAAACAAAATCGTTGCAAATATTTGGTATGCATCATAATCAATGTTTTAAATCGCCATTTTTTTTGCTTCACGGCAATGTCCCAAAAGCCTATAGCGCTTTATGCGCCTGTTCTTTTTAGTTTTTCAAAACGGCTTTAGCTTTTACTACACTATCTAACTTTCAAACGAAGTATTTTTTTAAGATAGAGTTTACAAGTTAATTATAGTACACATTAAAAGCCTAACATCTGTACCATCCAAAATCGCAAGCGAGTATCTCTCTCTGTAATCTCTGTTGCAAACAGCTAAAATTCAAAAATTTCAGCCATAAGTCACAGCCAAAAAGAACAAGCTCTATAGCTATTTACCTATTTTCGCGGCTTAACCACCGGGGGTCTAAAAAAAGCTATAGCAGCCCATTTCTTTTCTAACTTTTAAAAACCATTTCTTAATTTTTCTACAGTAAACAGTTTTTAAATAGAATATCTTTTTAAGATAAGATCTATAAATGAATTATAGTACACACTGTAGCGACTTCATTCATATCAGCTAAAACAGCACATAAGTTTTTCTTATTTTGTATTCTCTCTTACGTACAACCAAAAAACCATAAATCACAGCAAAAACCATGACTGGTTGCTATCCTGTTATTGCTGCATGCTAGAACATTGAGACACAGTCCCCTGTTGAGACATGCTAGTTTATTTTGTATTGCACATGGCTTTTCGATCGAATCATCAAATATTTGCTACTTTGGCCATTTAGTACTACTGCTCAACCGTGCATTTGTCATTCATCCCAAGAGGAAAAAAGTACGAGCATAAAGATACATCATCAGTATATTATAGCCGGAGAAACTCTGGCTTTCCTAAAGCCACATCATCGATTTTTTAAAAAGCCCTTCACGATTTTTGAAATAGCATAAGGATCCTTGGTATCTACAAAGAAATCCCTATCACATCAACAAATTTGCAAAAAGCCTTCTATTTTTTCAGAAATTACATATAAACCCTTCAATTTGTCAGTACAGCCCTCTTATTGCTGGATAAAGCCCTGCAATTTTTCTAAAATTACGTATAGATCTTTGATTATTTTTTTTGCAGAAAAGATCGTTATTTTTTCTGAAAATACATACAGGCGTTTGATTTTTGTAGAAAACTCTTCTCACAAATTGTTAGCTCTTTTATTTTGATCCATACGATAAGTAGCGCGGTGTAGTACTAGGTGCCTTTACAGTAACAATATTTTCTCCACTTAGACTAACGAAAGAACACCGCATCTATCCGTTTGCAAAGCATCAGAATTCAGACAGCAAGCATGGCGTATCCAATGCATGCTACGAACGAACCGGTGAGGCCTGCCACCGTGAGGCCAGCACCATTCTTGTCATTGGCGGGGGCAGGTGGGGCGCCCTTGGCCGTCGAGTTCTTCCCCGCCGCCGCGGTGGCCGGAGCACTCGGCGAAGACGGTGGTGGTGACTGCGCGGCGGCGCCATTCGAGGGAGACGGCGGCGAGGGCCCCTGTTGACTCTGGCTCGGCGCCGGAGCGTTCCCGGTGCTGTTGGCCGCCGCGACCATGACGATGAGCTTCTCGTTGGCCCGGCAGTTGGTCTCGACGCCGCTGATGAAGAAGAAGGCGCCGGAGCGGTCGAGGTCGAAGGCCGTGCTGCCGTCGTCGAACCGCTTGTCGTAGGACGACGTGTTGCACGCGTTGTAGTCGCCCGGCTCCACCAGCAGCACCGAGTCCTTGTCCTTGGGGTACACGAACACTGCACAAACACATCAAATCACACCACGAACGAAACGAAACGAAGCAGCAGCTGTGCATCAGTGCATGCGTATCAGGCTGCTTACAGAGCTGGTCTCCTATCTGGAAGCTGGTCTTCTCTGCCCAGGTGTTGTAGGGCTCTGCACTCGCGTCAGGCACGCCCCAGCCATTGTCGTCACCGACTCTGTACTGCGTCGCTCCGGCCACTGCGACCAGAAGGGCAACGCAGGCAAATGCTAAATCACAAGAACTGCTCGACATGGCCACAGAATTCTCAATGGCTAGTAATAGCTTCTTCTTGCGTTGCCATGCTTTTGGATGGACACTGGACTCTGCAGAGAGACAGGCCAGGGTATTTGTAGGCATATGCGAGGCTTTAGGGTATCAGTAGTGTATAAGGTCTCAGTGGGTCTTAAGGTGAACCCCATCTAACTCTTAAGGTCTCCTCTGTCATGTTTAAGATCACTACTGGGCTCTAAGGAAGGGTCCCACTTAGGAGAGAGAATGACAAAATACACAAGAAAAATTGTATTTTAATGCTTATAGCCAGATCTTTAGTTTGAAGGCTGATCTTAAGCCTTTTTTGCTTATAGCCTTTTAAAGGTCAACCCTATAATATATAAAGTTGACTTTAAGGTGGTCACCCCGAGCTAGGTAATGTCCTGCAAAGCATGCACGTGCCGACCGGCTCCCCTCTTTTCATCCTGTAATGTGCTATCCCACTCCGTTGCCTTTGGAATCGATGCTTTGCCGATTGCACCTGTAATATCCACCCTGTAATGTTATAGTTCATATCATATTGTCTGCACCTGCCTCATCGTTTTCTTTGGTCTCTATGACTCTTTTCATCTTCTCGTTGCCCCGAAAAAAGAGAGAAAAGAGAGGAAAATTAAGAAGTTGGTAGGCTTTTGCAACCCAGGAAATGGAAATCGTGTTGAAGCTGGGCCACGATCTTAGCATTAGCTCAAGTGGTGGGTTTGGGTGTTTGATCCCTGGATCGAACAAGGATTTTCTAACTTATCTCTTGGACTAGATCCTAAGAAGGAAGAGTACACGCATATATGGGCACATTCAGTAGTTAAAGCGTGTGCCTATGCTTCGTGAGGTGTAAGTCTCTGCTCTAGTTAAACGTGTACTAGTGGATGCTGTTGGGAATTGATCTATGAGTTGAGACTCATTTTGTTTAGTAATTCGAAAACATATATAGTTTAGTACCAAATGATCTAACCAAGTAGAGAGAAGGCAATTTATAAGGTGTATTTGCTCTTACTACTGTATCAATTTTACTTTGGTTGACCAATAAACCTGCCTAGTGTACTACCATAACTTGCTCTTTAGTTGGTCTGCAATTGCCGACCAAGAGAAGCAGTAAAAAATTAGGATACTCTATGTCAATTTTTATTATTACAGTATCATAACTTGCATTTCTCCCTGGCCCAATTATAACTTGCTCAATTCCTGTTCAAATTACTTATCGATTTTGCTCTAGTTTAAACATTTAAATTGCCTTGAATGGTACAATAATTTGCTCTCTGGTTAGTTTGCAAAATGTTGCCCAAGACAAGCAATAAACATAGGAATTGCTCTTGTTGACCAAATGTAGGAAGCATCCGTCCCATCCCATAGTTTAGCAAAAAAAAAATGTGAAAAATCCACAATGTAGGGTCAGGGGCAGCAACAGGGGCAAAGCTGATGATAAAATATGAATTAACTCAGAAAAAATAAAATGGCTCACATACACCACCATTTTGTTGTAGCGACGGACAGTGGAAGAGCTCCCCGTTTCCTCTTACCACCTCTAGGAATTTTAAAACTGCAAAAAAAAAAAAGAATGCTCAAGCATTTATTGTTTGATTATGAAGAAGGACAAAGCAAGTTTGTTCATAAACATTGCTCTCTGGTTGGTCTGCAAAATGCTTTGCTCTAGTTGGCCTGACAAGCAAACTATGATATACAAATGGAATTATTCATCATATACCCTCCTCTTAGACTGAAATTAAGGATTTACCCTCCGGCCCACATGTCAGTGATTTGACTATTTTTGTAACAGTTTTGTTCTAGTTGACCAAGTTAAAATGCTTGTCAATGTACCATAGTTTGCATGCCAGCATGGCATAGATTGCAAGTTTATTCTAAATTGCAATTCCTAATGAAGGAAATTTGTTAGTAGTAATTATTCTAATTTACTTGTGATACTAATAATAACTACTTATCAATTTACCATAGTAGACTATTCAGCTACAAGAGGACGAACTAGGACAAGTAGGCTACCTTCAGGAATTGAGCTAAAACCTAAGAGAAAACTAGGTAAGAACAAGTGTAGCCTAAGTGATTTTGATGAACACAAAGCTAGAACATGCTGAAAGAGGTTGACCAAGAAAGCCCAGCAACGTGAGTTGGATTTGTTTGCTTGATGACTACTATGGAAGAAAAATTCATACTTACACTTGTCGTCTGAGTATCCTCCTTTAGATTAGTTATCATGCTTGTGGTTGTGTACCGCATGCTTTCATGATAGTACCTTGTACCCATGAGAGAACCCTGCATTTGTTTTCACCCATCTTGACTTTGCTTCTGATTATAAGGTGTTTTGCTTTCTGTTATGTAAGTTGCTTTCATACACACACACACACACACACACACACACACACACACACACACATATATATATATATATATATATATATATATATATATATATATATATATATATATATATATATATATATCAATGATTTGTTTTTTTAATGAAATTCTATGCTTCCTATCTGGGCATCATGAAAACAGTTAGTTGCTTTATGGTCTATCATTTTGCTTTTTTAGAGAGAGAAAATTGCTTCCTATAATGTATCCAACATGCTTTTCCAAGTCATTTAAATCAATTTCTCCATTCTAGAAAAAGCAATACTTAATAATCTCGCTTTCGAAAAAAATGTGTCACATCCTCCAAACCCAGCTTCCTATCATGTCCTTTTGCTCTGGGGTCAAGTGCTTGTACAATCTTGCAGGAGAAGCACGATTCTCGTGCCCTTAAAAAAGGTAAAGAAGAATACCAATGTAAGGTAAAAATGCTATTGGAAAAATGCAAGAAATAATAGTTAACGCATCAGAAAACAAATAGTTTTGAAAGACAAAGAATGCCTCACACAACTCCAATTGGTTGTATCAAGAGGCAGACCCCATGTTTCCTTTTTGCGACCTCTAGGCATTTGCTTGAACTGCATTATAAGAATGTTCAGTAAATTGAAACCGTACTAGATTGGTAAAGTCATTGTTGCTCTGTATAACCATACTAGACTCAGTAGACTACTACTGTGCAAACATGAGCTTGTAATGTTTTTGTCTTTTTTAAATAGCAAAACATGTTGGATAGATGTAAATCAACTTGAGTTAATGATAACCACATAGGGAGTATAAAAAGTGCATTAAAACACTAAAAGTAGAGTCATCTTACATTAAATCATTGATTGATGTATTACAGGGCATCTTACATAACCACATAAAAGCGAACACTTCATAATCAAAAGTAGAGTCAATGAGGGTAAAAGGGCAGGCTGGGTGCTCCCATGTGTACGAGTTACTCTCATGAAAAAAAGGGGCTTTTGCTTTCACTCAAATAATATTTGAAAAATACATTTTCTTTTTTTTGAATTTGTGCACGACAAGCAATCTATGCTATGGTTTGACAAAGCAATCTATACCAAGGTTGGAAATATCGGTACCGGGGCAAATCCCACCGGCAAATCAGTAATGGTTACCGGTTGGTTACAGAAAAACTTAAAGAAAAATCGGGCACAATTTGTCAAATAAAATTTGAATTTTTTTGGTTTGACGGCCAATAATCATCCAAAAACCGGTTTTGGGTAATTAGAAATTGAAATAATGCAAATATTAATTAGAAAGTGTACCTAATTATTATAAACTAGTTGGTAATATGTGGAATATTAATCTCCATGTCCATAAGTTGGAATAGACTTTGAGCTATCATGGGATTCGTAGGAAGAAGAGTTTTGTGGCCAAAAGTGATCTCAAACTAGCATGTACTACATAGTTTGGATGTCCTACCAAATGTGGGGACATTCTAGGATAATAATTCATATTTTTTTAGTTCACACAATAGTTAATCTACCACAAATAATGCCTAAACTAACCTAGAAAGTGCATTATGCAGTCATAAATTTAAATTTATATTTGAATTTTTTTTGAAGACATGGTAGGACAATAATTTATACATTTTTACTTCATACAATAGTTAATCTACCACAAAAAATGCTTAAATGAACTTAGAAAGTGCATTATGCAATCATAATTCAAAAGTAACTGGGCGGTTTTTTACTGGTTCCCACTGGTAAATCTAGTTACCGTTAGTTAATGACCAGTAACCGCTGGTTTTTTGAACACTGATCTATACTATATTGAGAAGCATGTCCTAGTAGTATCACAAGCAAGTTAGGATGATTCCAATTTTGCCCCCATTATAAAAATAAATTTGTCCATTGATACATATCAGTTTTGCCTATTGATAGTCATGACGCGCTCATAAATCTGCCCATAGATGATATACTATTTGCTCTTAAAAAAATCATATTAGCAACGGGGCTTTACTCTTTGTTGATCCAATTTGGTTGCATACTACATATAGTATGTTGCTTGTAAAAAATATCCTTGTTTTTCCCACTGTTGATAACATACTTCTATGAGAACCACCACTTACTGGGTTGGTGGAGTTGTGACCAGATTAAACTATCAAATTAGCTCTATGTGACTAGATTAAACTGCCTACTATACTATCATAACTTGCTTGGTTGGTCCACACAAGTTGACATATTAGCAAATCAAAAGACGGTCTATATTGTTTGTCAACATAATAGTAACTGCATAATATTGCTCTGTCAATCTACACACATATTGCTCCTGCCTATTAAAAAACAACACATATTGTAAGTTAATGAAGCATGTATTGCTTTGTCAAACATGCGGTGCAAAATTATCATAGTTTGCGCAATTAGAAACACCCACCTCCTAACCATTCCACCCTAATCTCAACCAGTTAATCTAAACGAAACTACCCAAATAAAATCACCACAACCCCCCCTAAAAAAAATCCTCACCTTACCAGACTTAATTTGTCACCACATCGTGCTGTGCCAATCCCTACCGCCTTAATCTCACCATCTGCCTCCTACGAAGAAACCAATCTGTAAGCACAAAGTGAAACCACCTCAAAACCTAGCGAAATCCATAAAAAAATCACCCAAAAAAACCCACCAAAAAATCATCAGCTTACCGGCGTGGATTCGTCGCGGCTCACCGCAACACACCAAGCACCACCACCTGTGTCTCCCTATTGCTCTAGTACCCTTTGATTTCACCACTAAGGCACGGCTCAAAACAGCTTAAAGTCAATTTCTACTTTTGACTTTTGCTTTTTTCACTATTCAGTAATTTTATCTTTTTCTGGGTTTTTTTAGATTTTAAGGCTTTTTTGTCTTTTCTTTTTTTCTATATTCTTTTGCATTGTCCGTGATGGATTAACATGTTTTTTTCTATTTTTAAATTTAATTATATCAAATAAACCAACTTAGCTATAGTACAAAATAAATCAACTATAGTAAAAAAAATCATAAGTCAACGCTAAACTAAACGTATCTTATGGTGTCATGTTCCTTGAAAAACCCCTACGATGAACAATAAAATTGGAAATAAGGAACAGAGAGAAGATGATGACAACAGAGAGTCGGTTTACGAAGCGGCGCGACTCCCGAGATTCAAATTGTACTATAGTAGCATCGAGTGTTCCTTCTCCCTCCCACCTAAGCATTTGGCCCCACCTATCACCGCTGCACCCCTATTCCCGTTGACACACGCTACGCGACAAACAAAGGAACCGTGTCACTTCCTTTCTCGCCACGCATCGACGGTTCACTTCCTCTGTTTTTGCCAGTGTTCGTGCCAATTGGAAATCGAATTTATGCGAAACTGCTCATCGAGAGTTCCATTCTTCATTATTCATCCGGTGGAAAACGAATTCAAAGTGATTTTACAAATCGCAATTCTTTACAGGAATCACCCTTAGCACAAGAAAAGGCGCCGCAACTTCTTCCCTGTTCTTGGATCAGCCGATCTATCGCTCATCGCTTCGTCAGTCCACTTCAGAGAGCGAGCATGGCGTAGCCAATGATGCAGGCTCCGGCCGAGCTGACGATGCCCGCGGCCACCGTGAGGCCGGCGCCGTTCCGCTGCCTGGAGCCGGCGGGAGGCGGCGTCCCTCCTGCGCTCGGAGCGTTCGCCGAAGGTGGCGCCGGCGGGGAGCCGGTCGGAGCAGGGGGAGACGAAGGTGGCGGTGTCGTCGGAGCGGAGGCTGGAGGAGGAGCCGAGGTGGGAGCTTTAGGAGCGGGCGCGGGAGGAGGTGTGGGGGACGTCGCCGGCGGCGCCCTGGAAGCAGTCGGAGGAGGAGACGACGGCGGAGGCGTGCTTGACGCTGGAGGAGGGGCGAGCGGCGTGCTCGGAGGCGGGGATGAGGACGAAGGCGGCGGCGCCCCGCCAGTGCCGTTGCGGCCGGCGAGGACCAGGACGATGAGCTTCTCGTTGGCCCGGCAGTTGGCCTCGACGCCGCTGATGAAGAAGAAGGCGCCGGAGCGGTCGAACGTGAAGACGGTGTTGCCGTCGTCGAACTTCCTCACGTACGACGACGTGTTGCACGCGTTGTAGTCGCCCGGCTCCACCAGCAGCACCGAGTCCTTGTCCTTGGGGTACACGAACACTGCACAACCAAAAACCATATCGCACCATTACACCAACCACGATCATGGCAGAAAGCTTCAAGAGGATGCGTCAAGTGACTGAATTACCTAGCGAGTCTCCTATATGAAACCTGGTCCTCTCCGCCCAAGTATTGTACGACTCCGCATTGGCGCCGGGCACGCTCCAGCCATTGTCGCCTCCAACCTTGAACTGAGCTGCGCCGGTCATGGCAACCATAACAGCGAAGCAAGCAAGCCCAAGGCCATGATTAGCAGCCTTTGCCATGCCTGCAAATTAAACTAGCTAGCTAGATGGTTAAGGTAGCATGTACAGGTGCTTCTACCGGATGAGAAGAGCGAGCCCGGGGTTGATGGGCATTTGTAGGTCTCAACGCCTGGGGCTTTACAAGCTGTGGGGTACTTTGCTTTCCATGGACACCTTGAGCTATGTCCGCAAAGCATATGGCACCTAACCTTTCCTTCTTGTCTTGGCTCTGTCTTGTGCTTGTCCTGGCTGCCATTGCCTCCTCTCCTCTCCTCTACAGATGAGCTGAAGCCTTGCCAAGGGCCACTGGAATATTCATACCTTGTGTCTCGGTCTATGGTTCATGCACTATTGCAGAAAAGGTTACCACAGATGATTCAAAAATATTATCATAAACGATTTTATAAGTCATTTGAATTTATATGTCAGTAATAACATAAGGTTATCACAGACGACTTTCGAACCGTCTGTGATACTTCAATATCACAGATGGCTTGTAGTTGAAACTATCTGTGATACTTATATATCACATACTATTTCTACTAAAACCCGTCTGTGATAGTTCAATATCATAGACGGTTTGTACTCGAAACCATCTATTATATTCATTTCTATTATAAATCTATTTCTGTTTATTGGCTAGCCTCAGAAAATGCTAGCCATGCCCTCTGAAACAAACAAACAAACACAGTATATATCCAATTCACATTCATTCATTTTAGAAACAAGAACATCCATTTCATAAATTAATTAATTGAAATAAAATAAATTATCATTTAACAAATACACACATATACAATTAAGGTCAATCTTATCCCAATCAAATTTATTCTACATTATGAAACTTTCCATCTGATTTTATAACTTTAGACACTAAGAAGTACGCACACTCTCCTCAAATTTTTGCGAGATTGGTCTATTCCAACACAGTTATAGCGATAGACGCAACCTGTCGGTAGGAATATCAATATCGTGTATACATATATAACTAGATAAGTATGAAATAATTATTGTAAGATTGATAAACCGGAGGATCATTAGATTTCGAGGAATCGAGGAGTAATTGCACGTGGCAGTAAACATAGAATCCATAGGTGTTGCCCGACGGCTGCTGGTGGCACTGCAAAAATAGAATTTGTTAATTCAAGAGGCATTACTATGAAGTATTATATATATATATATATGATTAATGTGTACTAGCGAATACCGAGAAATCTAGATCGTGTCGTAGGGCATTGATCCCTCTCTTGGATTTCTGTATCTCTGCAACGTACGTGGCGAACAACCCACGTGATTCCAAAAAGTTAGCCTTAGTCATTGGGTAGGAAGGAAAGACTACAATAGAGTTATCTATGAAGAAAATATATTTACATGTCGATAAATCATTGGACAGCTATGAAGTTGGCTTCGTTCTTCTTAAGGGAATCAAGGCATATTACCCGGTTCCATTTTGGTATAATTACAATTAGAATCCAGTGGAACCTACACAGATATGTTGTCATGGTTATTAAATCTAATTTCGTGTTGTTTATAAAATACAAATCAACAAGTATAGCTACTAGTGCAGCACTTACCCCTGGTTGTAGGGTATAAGTATAAATTCTTTGTTGTGGTGAGCTATCAATGCCATCGTAATGTAATTCTCGATGAAAGATGCATCCTCCTCGATGGTATCTATAACGACCAAGCATGGGTCGAGGAAACCAATTGGTGATTTTGATAATCTGGCTTCAGTCACCGTGTACCTATACACACACATACACGTAAAAGTAATAAGTTATATATGACATTTATCGGTATTACATAAACGTAGACCATGGTTGTACACACTAACAATGTCCAACATCAAACAAGTGAGGTGTCGAGGGCGTTGACTATAAAGAGATCGAATATTTCTTCGAAGGTCACTGTAAAGATGCAGTCATGAACATCATGCTGAAAATGATGCAACATGAACTTGACGGTGAAACCTGAGCACTGTTGTCTCTCTGGCTTGTTGACCTGTTCTATGTACCATATATACAATCTCTAGCAACCCAGTTCTAGGGTTAGGAGGCACTCTTTCAGGATGACCATCGACTCGCCTAGCACAAACTTCTGAGCCAACGGCAAGTAGGAGATATCATCATCGATCTTCTTTGATTTGCGCTTGCCGCCTCGGTTGTAGGTCGACTTCACGGTAGTCGACCGTAAAGGTAGCTCCGATACGGATAGCTATAACATCTTGATTTTTAGAGCCTTTTTGAAGCTTTTAAAATAAAATACACCATTTGAATTTTCCTAGATTTAATACAAGCTTAAATTGAATTTTTAATAAGTAAAATGATTTAATATAACTAAAATAATCATTAACATTTGCTGAAAGTATAATCTCTTACTCGTATGGCTTCCTGGTTTATGTGGAAGAAAATTTTAATTTACGCTAGCGTAGCCTATCCATATCCCAACACCAGAGTTATATTATGATGAATTATTGCTATTGTAGAGCAGTCATGAATTTTGATTTTGCTGGATTTCTGGAAGTTCTGCAGACCAGGTGGTCTGACCACCCAGAGCATGCGGTCAGACCGGCCACCTCCAACGATTTGACCGGCCACCCCCAGTGGTTAGACTGGCTGAGGCAGTGGTCTAACTAGCTGATGAGTTTAGTTTGCTCTTGGTTGGACATTGGAATTTTGGAATTTTGGTCATGGGTTGAGTTGATTTGACCTAGGTTAGTGTACATATATTGCATGATATATATTTTAGCTAATATAGATTAAGTTGTGAAGAATTTATATTCAAAAATGATTTTTTGGTTTTTGGATATGTAGGGGCGGTTGAAGTCAACCATGGTTAATGGTGAAGATCGAGGCTATACTTATAGAGAAGCTAAGGCTCATAATGATCAAGGATACCAAGTGAGATGACTAAGCTCGGGCATGGCATGAGAAATGCGGGAAATGCTGAAGGGAAGTTCGAGTGATAGATTGCACCATGTGGTTTGGTCAGTCCAAGTGAGGTATGGTCTAGTGGAACCAGAACGGAAAAAACTTACCGAGGTGTGGCAAGCTAGTGGTGTACCTACATATGGCAAACATGATAATTGCTTACAATAGAATATAAAGACCGGATTAAGAAAAGATATTTTGATATGTTGATCAAAATAGCGAAAACTACCTTAGATCAAAACCACGATGCTTGAGAGGCTCTTGGGAGAGCAATTTAGGTTAAAGAGAAGTTGAGATGATCAACTGGATCAAAGGCTAAGAATTTAACAGATTCAGATTTATATACTTTGAAAAATATACATAAGTGTAGTATGTAAGTAAAACTCGTATTTTGTGATGTTAGCAAGTTTTTCATATGTGTTAAGTGGATAGTATCTATTATAATTAGATATGTGCTGGTTGCCTATCTATTTAAAGAGTTGGGATGTAAACATGCTAGTTAACCATCCAATCTTTGTAATTGAAACCAAGTGTTCTAGGGTTATGATTTGAAAAGTATGAGTACTGTGGTGTGCTCTATTGTCCTCTAGATGGAGTGACTGTAAACCTTTATCATCAAGTAGCAGTATATCAACTTCGTTCATCTCTTATGGATCTTTCTAGTTTAGGTTAATTTGCTCTTGATTTGATTAGTTTTGATCTTCTTTCTCCCTTTTTTGATCTTACTAGATGCCAAGGATAAGTTAGTGATGGAAATATACCTTGAAAAGCAATCCCTATCCATTTAGGCATTAGGTTTGGTAAGTTATTAAAGTTGCCCGGTTTTTGCTTAATTTGGCCTCTCAGAGTGGTTTCTTGATCTAGTTGATTTTGTCTCATTTTCTTGGGTGTTCTAATTTGCTGTGATACGTGTGAATACATCTAGAGTTATCTTAGCCATCATTCACCTACGAGCAAGTCATATTCACCGTATTGGTTTTTGCCTGGTTTTAGTATAACTTTCTTTCAAATGAAAAAAGTCATAATTTTCACAACAATTATTTCGATCGTTGATTAGAATAAGTCCGTGATATCCTAGAGAAGGTTCATGTTAAGTTTCAAGTCATTTGGATCACGGATCAAAAATTTCATAAATTTTTAGTTTTGAAATAGTGCTATTTTACTATTCTTATGCTGATTTTACTGTTCCATTATAGCCACTATTCACCGGTTTGACAGCCTAGGTACATCAAGAGTCGTTTTGCTCAGTTTTGTTTGGATCTTTTTTTGGTGATTGATCTATGATCTTCATAACTTCTTATAACTATTGAAGTCAAGATCGATGAATACTTAGGGAAAAAATTGAAGGTACTATTCACCCATCTCTATTACCATATCGGTTCTACATAGGACTTTGTCCTTGTCCATACATGTAATGATCAATGGCATTACTTAGGCATGCCGACTGGTCAATTACAGTTGTATGTCTTGAAAAATAATGTGAAACAAGCATGTGTGTAACATGATACGCCATTGAAAAATGTTAAACTCTATGGAGTCATAAACTGAAGTTAGCCTGTTTCAAAAAAAAAAAAAAGCTGGGTGATCATATATTTCTAGTATCTCATTTGCCATCCAATCATCCAAAGAATCTGAACTATGACTCAGAAATATTAGTGCTTGTTCAAACATTAATTTACTCCGTATTCCTTTGCATCTCCAACTATGTCTCTACTGTAAAAGAAAGAAAGAATCAAACAATTCACAATCAATTCCTTCCTAAACCGAAACATGTATATGCATGGTGGTCACACATGATTTTACTCCTTAGGCGACCCGAAACCCTCTTTGCGACTCGCTGAAAGCGTCGTATGCTGTTGCAAATGAGGCTCTTGACCTTGAGGACGATGATCTTGCGGATGAAGAAGGGGATAATGCTTTGGCCTTCTTTCTTCTCGCCTTCCTTGGGCCTCTTGGGACGTCAGGGCATGAGGAGGCTTCTTCGCCAGATTTGTCTGGGAAAATCTCAATGGGCAGCATACCTCTTGGTTGTTCAAAGTCTGCAGAAATAAAATACTACTGGTCAGCAAACAATTTGTGGATGTCATGTGTGAGGTTCTTCCATGACTCTTCCATTGCACCTTGTAAACATGCAAGCAACCAATGGGGAAATGGTGTAGTGGTGTGCCACTACTAACCGTTAGAAAACAGGTCAAGAAGATTCTCACGTTTATGCAAATGAATGATTAGTCGTGAAGATTTTGCACCAAATAGACTATATATATGAGACAATGTTTTATATAAGCCATGGCTAAAATGGCATATATAACATCACCAAGAAAATTTTATCATTTTTTGCAAGGATACTTTATATGTCTGCAAACATCGTTTGATTGTACCTTGACCGAATATTTGAAGGGTAAACAGTGAGAGGATGCTAATTGCTAATTACCTATACAGGCCCAAGAAGTCTGCCTTGACTGCCCAATTGTGCTCAGAGAGCCTGCTGATAAATCTTCTATTGCCTTGAATTCGTTCATCTAGAATGAACAATGTACATTACCAATCAGTGACAATACTAGATGGACAGCCGAAACTCATAATAAGAAAGCACAATGATGATGATCTACAAGAAGAGCAATTGAAAAAGCTGCCAAGTTATGATATGTTTACCCAGCTTGGAGATGTGTCACTGGTGCCCAAACCTATGTGAGCCACATGCTTTACATCTGTAGGGTACCCGATTTCCATCTTATGCTCCTTATGCACTGCAAAAGAACAAAAGTTCATGTGTAATTAGATATTACATTGATTAATTTCTGAGATTTGTCGCAGCTATACTCACAGTTTTTTTAACTGTATTTATCCCTTAGAAAAAGTACTTTAGCTATATTGTAAGTACAAGCAATCTTTTAGTGTTCTTTTACCCTATTTGCTTCAATATGGCTAGGTTTGTTCAGTAAAGAATGTCATAATCTGAATCTGGATATAGAAACCAATATCACCAAAACTCAAGGCAAGCAATGTAAACATGTCGAAATAGAAGAAAAAAAAAGAAAGATGGGATTATTACCAAACATTTGAGAGATTATCTTCAGCCCTTTGAAGATTCCCTTCATCTTTATCGCCATTGATGAGGCCCTCCACAAACAAGAGCACCTACAAGAATGGCAATGTGCAATAAGATCGAATGCACTAATGCATAAGGTCAAATGTATGCAAGGATTAGCTGTTTCCGGAACATGAAGCAAAATTTTAGCTTTCATGCCACAGAAAATTATGTTGAAGAATAGATTGCTAGAGGCCCAGAATCATGCATGTTTAAATGACAGATATAGAAGAAAACACGGCAGCTTACCTCCAGAGCTAGTGTTTCAGTTGCAAAACTTTGAAAAGCAGCTTTTTTCTTCTGAATTTTTAGACCTAGTGCACTCTGAAGAGGGAGCAAGCTAGAGCCTGATGATGAGCACAAGTAATTTGGTTTAGAACTTTAGAGGGAGAAGAGGCAAAGAGGGAGCTAAACCTTCTAAGAGGGTAGCATAACAACTGCTTAAATATGGTGACAAGTTAGTTGGATGCACCTCTTCTTCTTCTTTCTTTTTCAATTCTCTAGGGGCAATTCAAGCCTTGTTGAAAACTACCAACTTGTGCTGTTCTAACTGTACTTGGATTTTGTTTGCGCGCTAATCATTTCTTTATACTTCAATGGAAACTCGAATTGACAATATCATATTCTTAAAAAGAAGTTGATACTTATTTTCCTGCATGATTTTCTTAAGAAGCTGATGTTCCGCACGATTTGTTCTGTAAAAAGCTGGTTTCTTACTACAGACTTTAACTGTCAACGGTTAAGTTCTTTCTGCTTACAGCTGACTTGACATGCAAAACAAACTTCACCGGCTCAGTTAAGTTTGGCTTTAAAGCTTCAGGCCCAATGGTTGCTCAAATCTGTCATAGATAAAGATTACACATGTGCCTCAAGGCCCTACTGCTTTCAAAGAACAATGCATAGAGTTGCTGGCATTAGGTAACACTGAGTTATAACAGTATATTAACACAACAAAGAACTAAGGACTATTTGAAATGTCGACTAAGCATTTTTTTTCCAAATGGAATTTTAGTTATGTACTTGCTCATTCTTTCTTGTTGAACTACATGTGCATAGAGCTTACAGGAACAGAAATCAAGAATTGCAAACAGTTCTAAGAAAATCAAGATGAACATATACAAATTTGAACGTATGGCACATCAAGTAGGGCTTCAGTTTTTTTTGAAGGATATAATAGTAGACTTTCAGCTACGAAGTGTCCTCTTTTCTTGCAAAGCACACATCTGACCTATTTCTTTGGTGAATGAATGGTGGTCTGTCCCATTCCATCAATGCAGGATATGTGTTTGTGTCTATACACACACACGCACACACACATATATATGTATGTATATATATGTATGTATGTATATATATATATATGTATGTATGTATGTACATATATATATGTTCTTGAAAACTTACTTCTATATTATGAACACTTATATTTATTTCCTTTGCTTCTATGCTTAAGCCATGAAAGGTTCTAACCAAGCAGCAAGTGCAACATCAGCAACCAATCGCTAGAGGTTGCTTGTCTTACCTTTTCTGGATTAACTACTAAATTCCCATTTGAGCGGCTGATTTGCTGAAGATGTAACAGATAATAACATCATTTGCAGGCCAATAAAAACATCACAAAAGAAGAGGAAAATCGGCATCACTACCATTCTGCAAATCAGAACCTGGTGTCAATCTTCATGTATATTTTTCTGAATTCTCTCCTTTCTTTTTTTTCTTAATAACGAAGCCATTTTATTCATGCAGAAATAACTGGTGTCCATCTGTCATATGCCTTGGTCAGTCTTCTCTGATTCGCCTAGTGATATACCTGTTATGAATAGCACATGTATTTATCATGAGGTCAATAGACCAATATATATACACGTACAGACATGGCATATATGCAGAAATACCTCACATCGTCACTTGAAGAATTTTGAGGATGTCTCGCTCAATTTTTCCCCTTACGTACTTTGCGGGGTATTTTTGCCGCGTGAGAGGCTGTTTAAGCAGCACCAGTATTTCGAGAGCTTGACCAAGCACACTCACCTGAAAGGGCGTTACGATGTGATCACCTCCGTCGGCATCCCCTTGTGCTTGCTGCCTCCAGCTTGTTCCTGACTGTAAGTTTGGAATTTTTTCAACTGCTACCTGTGTTGCTAGCTTGTTTCCGTTCACCCAGTGACTTCTTGTTTGGCAAACAAGGTCGTGGGATTTACAATATGTCTCATAGGATTGGGAAAAAGGAGTGAACTTCCGTGGCTTCGCTAGTATCTCAGTACTTTGGCATGGGAGTGGTACTTCGAAGGCCATACGAGCCTACGATGTTTTTTTTTTTGGTTTGTAAAAAGGAGTGAGTTCACTTTATAACTCTCAATTATTATATTTGTATGATTGTCATCATCTAACTATGAAACCGTTTAAGTTTTACCATTGAACTATTAAAATCGTTTATAACATAACCTTCACACAAAACCGCTCTAGTTTGATTTGACATGATGATAGTTTAGCTTCAATAGTCCACTTTACAACACCCAACTATAGCCTCAATCCAATTTTTAACCTTAACTTTCAAACCATTCATTTTTACCTCGTAACTATTAAAACCGATGCAAAACACAACATTTATACGAAACCGCTCTAGTTTGATTCCGACTTAGTGGTGGTTTTACCTTCAATAGCATTCTAATGGACAATGCACACGTTAATGTGACATTCTAATACATAATATAAGTTAATATGGCCGTGCCTCTTAGTAATACTTTTATCAGATCAAAAATAAAATAAAATAAAAAAGGAAAGGCCCAGCAGTCAACCTCTTTTCCCTATTTCCTATTCTCACAACCGTCCACGTCATATGATGTTCCAAAACCTCGTCTCACGTATCTCCAAATTAATTTGAATTTCATGTTGACAATTGCTTATAATCGAAGTTCTTCTCTAGTGCTATCAAGCTTCCCCATTGTAGTTCATCACGACTGGTGAGAATCCGTTCAATTCCTTTGTACACGAGCATTATCTATTTCTCATCTATCTTTTGATATATTTATTTTTGTCTCTCTTTCACCACAGCGTCGTCGCCTCCCCATCGGAGGAGTGCTTCTGCTCCTGCCTCCCCTTCCCCTTCCGGGCTGATGGTTGCATTGGCCACGCATAGGCATAGCAGCACGCAGAAACAGACGAGCAAGAGCTTGTGTTGGACTGCCATCATATTCGTTGCAGCCTGCAGGGGCCTAGCTGGCTGGATGAATCAATCCCATGTGTATGCCTCCTCGATTTACTTGGTTTATCACAGCACGGGTAACCAGAGTGCATGGGAGATAGTGCATGCATGGCAGCACAAGTATGATCACCCTCAGCACTCCGTGGTCTGCACTTGGTCTTCGTTTAGGCGAATGACCATCGTATCTTTCTTCCGACGTGATCGCTGGGGTGAAGAAAACTTTGCACAACTTGGTGTGGTGCGCGCACCGAAACGACCGTCAGTCGCCCACTTTTTGCCACGCCACGCGGACGTCTTCGTCGCACCAAGCAACGACGTCCAAACTCCACTCCTATCGATGTAGTGCTAATGTGGTGCACCACCACTCTGGACTCTGCGGATTGTCGATGGTTGGCGAGACCAATGGTTAGGACGAGATGGACTCCTCGACCAAACGGAACCGTCACGGCATGGTATTCCTTCCCCACCCTCCAAGCCACCATAAATACCTGCCCCCCCCCCCTCCCCTCCGCGTCTCCTCTCCTCGCCTCAGCTTCCCAACACGCAATTCCCCAATCCCTAATTCCGCTTGTTGCAAGTTTCATCGAATCCTCATCCACCGCCTCCAGGTATGGTGCTTCCCCTATCCCGCCTTTCCCCTATAGATCTGCTCGGTGTTGTGTCTTCTTAGGGGCTTTTGATCTGATGGTTTGATGGGTGGGAGGAGAGGTTTTGGTGTCAATCCGTTTGTGGTTCGTAGATCCGTGGTAGATCCGGCATTGTTTTTAGGAGATTTGTGGGCGGAATCTCCCACGTGATCTATGTGGCTCGTTGTTGAGGGATGGCCTCCACCGGGGACCTCTCGGCCCATTATGCTAGTAATAGGGGCGGCTGGCCCACCAAAGGCCTGCCACATAACAAAATATCGGCCTTGCCCCTTTGTGTGTAGGTCTGAGTAGGACATTTATGTAATCTTAGGGAAAGAAAAGGGCACACTTGCCCCTATAAACATAGACCCAGTTAGAGTCACCTTGTAATATGCCTCCTCATGGGTATATAGGTAGGCCTTGAGCCCTATAGGGGACAGAGAACTCATTTTTTGGGAAATACTACCTAGTCCTAAGGCAGTTCACGTTTTTCCATACTCATCGGGCTTTGGGGAAGCCGCCTAAGTGACTACCAGGTAGCCTTGATCATACTGTTTGGCACGTAACCATGACAGTTGACGCCATCTGTGGGGATGACGTGCAAAGTCACAAGCTAAGGTGAGCCCTGTCGGAGAAGCATTTGCGCTAATGAAGGTGGCAACATCAACCCCCAAGAAGACGTCGGGCTGAAGGAATCGTCGACGCTAGTCACCAAGAGAAGGAGGAGCACCACGTCCGAGATCACCGCCACAAGAGTCACAGAGGCGGTGGGTGGGGCAGAGGAGCATCGGTGCGACGACATTTGGGGTGGCGACAAGCAACGAAGGAAGGCCCTCCACGTCGGCGTCGGTAATGGAGCAAGTGGCGCGACAGGCGAAGGGCTTAACGGCATCAACCCACGGCTACGTTTAGGGCTGTGCGTTCGGTTTTTTCGGTTTTTTTGGTTCGGTATATACGGTATATACGGCAAATACGGTATTTGTATTTCGGTAATATACGGTTTTTTTAGAAGTACGGTTCGGTATCGGTAAATCCCAATTTTTTTCGGTGCGGTGTCGGTAATTACCATATTTACCATAGTTAACGCGAATTGAACTAAGCAAGCAGAAGTGCATAACTGTAGAAGTAGCCAAGCAGTAAGCAAGCTAAACTTTCGGTTGGCTGGAGGCCTGGAGGTTCACTGGCGCAAAGGCCGGATGCTGAAGATTGAGGCATTGAGGCCTCTGATTTGCCGCAATGGCGCAAAGGCCTGAAGATTGCTACTTGCCTACTTTGCTGGACCGCTGGGCGATGGGGACGTCCACGTCTTTGGGCTCGCTGCTGCTGGTGGGCGGCCCAGGCGTCTGTGGCTCGCGGCTTTGTGGGCGTTGCGTTGCGCGTTGGGCAGTGGGCCGCCATTGGGCGAACAGGAGCCGGCTGCTGGAGCACAGACGAGCGGCCGGCGCGCTGCGATGTGAGATTGCGAGTGCGGCGAGGCCGCAAACAAATGCGCGCGAGTGCGGTCGGTTTATTTGGTTTATTCGGTTTTTAGCCGGTTTTTCCCGAAAAAACCGAACACAAAAAACCCAAAATCTGATAACCGAACCGAATACCGAAAACCGGTCAAACCGAGTTGACCGGTTCGGTTCTGTTTTTTCGGGCCGGTTTTTTCGGTTCGGTTCAAATATGCACAACCCTAGCTACGTTGGTGCTATCGTCGTCGACATACCTGCAGCGGAGGATGCGGATCCTCCGACCCTTGGATTAGGTGTAGGTGCTTTAGAGGCGATTTGCGGGACCCTATAGCGGGAGCTAGCGGATCTGTGGAGGGCATGCTTCAACTACAAGAGAGCAAAAGCCAGCTAGCGCCCGCGAGCCACCATTATCAACGCGGCCATCCGAGGCCTCCAGAGAGGCCCTCTCGCCGAATATAACACGCGAAAGCCCATAAAATCTGTGGCCAAGCTATTCAATAAGATGGAGTACGCTCGAGCGGAGGAGGACGCCCTGCGCCGCCAAGCCAAGACCACATTGTTAGCGCCCAAAGCAAAGATGGATCTTGTAGCGCTGAAGGGAGACTCAAGGAGAAAGCAGCAAAGGGACGCTTGCTCCAAATACGTCTTTGGAATCGAGGGACTTGAAGAGGGTAGCGTGACTAGGGGCTGTGGCCACAGACGGAGGGGCCGCGGCCATGAAGATAGGCGAGCACAATCACTATGGTATGAAGTGCACGGTCGCGAAGACCACCTCACCATGACTGCCCATCTGTTGTGGCCCTCTACAAGAGCATGAGCAGGGAGCGCACCCAGGAGGTCAGGGCACCAGTAATTGCTCATGTGCAGCAGCATCTCAAAGTTCCCTCGGTGCTGGCCCCGCCAACGAGATTGCAAATACAAGGCCCCAAAGCCTCCACCCGTAGGATGATTCACCCTATCACCAGAGGGTCAGCCCTCGAATTCCCCTCCAAGCGCCAGCAAAGAGCCTATGCGTGACGAGTGTACCACGTTGTTGCATACCTGTATAGATAGCTCTAGAATAGGCCCAGGTGGATATCACCTTTGGGGCAGCGGACGTGGTAGGTGTGGATTTCCTGCATCAAGACCCTTTGGTGATCACTGCCAACATTGCAGGCTGTGATGTGCGGTGGGTTCTCATCGATGGGGGTAGCTCCACAGATCTCATCTTTGTGGATGCTTTTGTACAGATGAGTCTCTCATGAAGTTGGTTATAGCCGGTAGGGATACCCCTACAGGGCTTTAGGGGATAGACCATCACCACGCTAGTCCAGATATAGTTGGAGGTAGCCTTCGAGCAGGGAGCGCAAAGTAGATAGGAAGTCATCACTTTCAATGTCATAGACCTCCAATACCTTTACAACGTCATTTTGGGCATGGCCACCCTTAACACATTTAGTGCAATCTCGCACCACAATTACCTGTGTATGAAGCTACCAAGCCCCCAGGGAGTCTTCACGGTGTGGGGCGACCAAGACCTCACGTGGCAAATCAAGTTGGGGGCACAAAGCCCGCATAAGAAGGTCCATGCCATGAGCAAGGGTGTGATCTCGCCCCATGGCCCCAGGTTGGACTAGGGATGGAAACAGATCAGATATGATCGAATAGTCTAAAATACGAATATGAATCCATATTATTAAAATGAATATGAATACGAATACGAAATCGCATATTCTCGAATACGAATACAAATCGAATATCGTAATGAATACAAATTCAAATTGAATATGTACTTAATTTGGTCGAATATGAATATTCTCGTACAACTTCTGTAACAAATCTCAGTATAATAAATTTATGTAACATGATTACATGACTACACTGTCTCCACTACACATCTATACAGGAAGCAGATCAAAAACAAATCGAATAGTCTTAAATACGAATATGAATATTTTTTAATACAAATGTGAATACGAATATTCAAAATACGAATACGAATATTATCAAATATGAATATGAATATTTTTTAATACGGATTTTGCTTGCCACATTCGCGTTTTCTTAGATATGAATATCAGATAAAACAGATTATCTATTATCGTTTCCCACCCATAGGTTAGACACTGAAGCCAAAACTGGAGAGTGAAGTAAAGGCTGTGCTGCTTCGGCTAGATCAGCTGGCAAAGAAAGTGTCAATCGGAGCGAGCCTAACCCCAGAAGAGCGAAGCATGCCCTCCTCAATGTCCTCTAGAGGAATGCAGATATCTTTGCATGGTCACCCTATGAGATTGGGGGGGTAGATCGCTCTGTCATAGAGCACAAGTTAGCAGTACACCCTAATGCAAAATTGGTCAAGCAATGAATGAGGCGGATGTCCGCCAAAAGACAAGAGGTTGCAAAGGTAGAGGTGGCCAAGCTTAAGGCCTCTGGCATCATCAAGGAGGTGGTCCACCTAGACTGGCTCACCAATCTTGTGCTAGTGAAGATTCCCAGCAGAGCTTGGCGCATGTGTGTCGAATTCACCGACCTGAACAAAACATGTTCCAAGGATAACTATCCGTTGCCACATATCGACTAGCTGGTCGATGCGATAGCAGGGTGCGAGATCACGAGTTTCCTCGATGCATATTCTGGGTACCACCAAGTATGGATGATGAAGGTGGATGAGACAAAAACAAGCTTCATAGTTCCAGGTGGGACATATTGCTACATTTGGATGCCCTTCAGGTTGAAAAACATGGGGTCACCTTTGCTAGACTTATCGCGCTTGTCCTTAAATCACAGCTGGGTCGGAACGTGGATGCCTACATAGATAACATCGTAGTGAAGAGCCGTCAAGCTGCGTCCCATGACAAGGATCTATAGAAAACCTTTAAAAACCTCTGATGAGCAGGTCTCAAGCTGAACCCAGAAAAATACGTCTTCAACGTGGGAGCGGATAAGTTTTTGGGCTTCCTGATCTCCAGACGGGAGATCAAGGCTAACTCTAATAAAATCGGTGCCATACGCTCCATAAAAGCTCCCAAAAATACAAGGGAGGTGCAGATGCTCGCTGGTCACCTGCCGACCCTCAGTAGATTCCTGTCTAGGGCGGCGGAGAAGCCCAGAGCCGCCACACCCCGGGCCCACCCGCAGCGACCCAGGCTCGTCCCGCCCGAATGTGCACTGATCCGCGATTGGTCGACGTATTCTTCGGCTCCTCCTTCCCCGCGTTGCTAAATCCCGTTCCCCCAAATGCCTCCCCTCCTCCGCGCCACCCCATCCCACCCCGTCTCCGGGCGCCGCTCGCCGCTCGCCGCCGTACGATCACCCCCCTCCGCCGTCGGGACCCGGCCCCCTCGCCGCAGGCCTTAGGTGGGCCCCCCGACAGCCCCGCTCGGTCGCGCCTGGATTCTAGGGGTTCAAACGTGCCGACCCCTGGGGGCTCCAATTCGTCGGCTCGGCTCCGCGAATCGGTTTCCCGGTGCCCTGGATTGCCCTGTGGGTTCTGATTGCTGCATGGTAGTCGCCCGCTCGTGCTCGCGCCTGTGCTCCCCCTACTGCTCTCTTGCCTGCTAGCCTGCAGCTGCTGCTGCTACGACGCCGGTACAGTGTTGTTTGTGCTGAACTAGGCTGCGTTTCTGGTCGGATTTGGAGAGGGGTAGCTTCTCCCCTGTTATTGCGCTCTGGGTGGGGGAGAAAGGTTGCTTCTTTTTACGGTTTTCCTTGTAAAACGGACGCCACGTGTGCTCACTTGTGGCTGCTGCATTCAGCTTGCTCTGAGCTAAGATGATGGTGATGGTCTGAGGCTCAGCTGGTAGCGAAGATGAATGTGGGGCAGGCGGCACACCTGTCGGGGCAGGCGGCGCAGATGAATCAGGTCGGCAGCAGCGGTGTTGGTGGTGCTGACGGGCTGCCGCAGCATCAGCAGATGCAGGACGTTGAGGTCCTCGCGGGGCTTGACCCCCAGTTTGTGGCTTTTGGATTCTCTGAAGTCGCGTACGGCGACTTCAGAGGGCAGTCGGGAATCTGAGCCGTCCGATCGGAAAAGGACGGCCCAGATCGGTTTGCTACAGTAAAAATTACTGTAGCTACAGTAATTTTTATCAGAGCAAACCGATCTGGGCCGTCCTTTTCCGATCGGACGGCTCAGATTCCCGACTGCCCTCTGAAGTCGTCGTACGCGACTTCAGAGAATCCGGTTCCCAGTTTGTGATCCTGCGCAAAAATATGCGTGAGAAGATGTAAGTGTTTATTACTGTTGACTTTATTTAGTAGTCCAGGTGTTAATGGTACTGAGTTAATGAAGTGCTATTTAATGGCTGACTGGTGGCATATCCAGAAGCTGAGCCATGATGGGAAACTGCTAACATGAGCTGAACAATAGTATCTTTATCAACTTTTATACTGCTAAAGTTATTTCTTTCCAAAATTACAAAGGCGATCATATCTATACTACCAAAGTTAATGACTTCCATTAAGGGCTCGCGCATAAATTTTGAATCTTTGGGAATGCAGTTGAATCCCCTTCCCACTTCCCAAAATTTAGGTCCACCACGGCGGCTGATGGTTTGAATCTGATAGAAAGTACGGGAATGTTTTTTTATGGCTTGGTACTCGTTCTTAATTTGGCAGATTCGAGTATATTGGAAGGAAGCAATCATCGGCTGAATGGCGGCGGCGGCTGCCAGAACTCACGAGGCGTCTTGAGGAAATCTTGTTTAGAAAATTCTCAAACAAGGTATTGCTCTCTCTTTCTCTTTTGTAGCTCTGGTTTTTGAGCAATCAAGTCCTTTTCTGTTCTGACCAAAAGAAAAACTTACTGTTTTGTCATTTTTACTGCTTGATATGTTCTTATTGTTTGAGCAGAATGACTACTATAATATGATGAATGGACCAATTGAGCCACAACTGCAGTTTGCTATTAAGACCTTTCAACAAAACCAACAAATGTCAAGGCAGATAGCATCTTCCTCTGGCTATGAAACGATGATTCCAACACCTGGTATCACGCAAGGTACAAGTGGAAATTCTAGAATGCCTTATGTAACAGACAACACTGGTATTTCATCATCTGGTGCAGGGATGGTTCCTCAGAATGCCAGCATGGGTACCTCACTGCCAGGTGTAGATGGTTTTGGCCACCGTTCCTCGCCTCCTCATTTCTTCCCTTGCTCCACCCACCCACACACAATCCAACCCAATCCCCAACTCGTTGCAAGGATCGTCGAATCCTCCTCCTTCCCCAAGGTGCGCTATTTCCCTCCCGTAGGTCTATCTGGTTCTGTTCTTGTATGCTTGATTCGATGGTTGGGAGTAGGAATTAATATTGGTGCGGATCTGTCCATGTTTCTTGAACCCGTGATGTGATGCTCGCGCGATCTGTGTGATTCGTGGCATATTCGTTTGTTAATCTCCGGTCATTTTTAGGTGATGTGTGGATGAGATCTTTCGTGTAATCTGTGTAGCTCACTGTATGCGTTTAGGATTTGCTCGCCTTTGATTGGATTCCTGATGCCCGTATGATCTGTGGAACCCCGTACTTGTTCACCAATTAATTTATGCTTGTCTGAATCATGATCTAGTTCGATTTTCTTGATAGGTCCGCCTGTTTCTGTTCGGGGATAATGAAATTTTTGTAGCATGCATGTGTGCTTTTGTTTGTCGGCGTACGATAAAGAGGAATAACATAGTTGTCTGACGTTGAGCAAATGGTAGATGCAAGGTATATAATGTGTGTGTGTGTGTGTGAAGACACATCGTAGGTGTTAAATAGTTGAATTTTTGAGAGATTGTTTTGGTGGAATTTTGCTTAGAATGTATGAGTGATTAATTCCGTACTTAGGACTTTCTTTTGGGTTCCTGTATTGATGATTTGAGTGTTATCTCCATAAGTTTCTGGTCATGATCAGCCATGTAAATATGTAATGATTGCAAAGAAACTGTTTATGCAGTCTGCATGTTGGCATGCTGGCCGTCTGGGGTGATTAGTTTTACTAGTTATTTCATCCAAGTAGAGATTGCCGATGCTCAACAATTGTGGAATCTGCTTCAGATGAAAATCTTGTGCTTATGTGCCAAATTCATATAGATGTTCGAAGAGAATTACCAAAATTCATAAAGTGTTTGGGAGATGAATTAGGTACTGAATTCTAGATTAAAGAATTCTTTTTCCACTTCTCCTAGGTGCTAATGGGAGCAGCCGGACAACTAATAGAAGGCTACATAATAGTTTAAGACAGTACAGGAGTTTGAAGTCCAATAATGCTGATTTCTTATGTTTACAGCTCTCAAAATCAATAATGCGATGATTATACTAAAACTGTCCATGGAAATTACTCCTCCCTCTCAAGATTTGCATAAGAGCGTTTTTTTTCCCGTCTTGCTACAGGCTGTCTTAGTTCCTTTTGTTGTGATGCAGGATGACAGAACTGTGGTTCTTGCGGAGGAGTCGGGCGACGAGGAGTGACCACGGTGGATCCGCCTCGTCGTCGTCGTCGTCGTCGTCTCGCATAACTTACTGCTGAATTAAATCTAGCGTGTTAGCATATATACGTACATCAGTATCTCCATATAATTGTGCTCTGTGTGCAAGGTGTAATACATCTGACATGAAAAACTCGAGAAATAATTGCCTGTTGCAGAAAGACCTCACCTCCTCGCGGGGGGATTTTTGAGGATTTACCAATCTATTCAAAGGTCGTGGGATTTACAACTTGTCTCATGGGATTGGAAAAGAGGAGTGAAATTCAGTGGCTTCGCTAGTATCTCAGTACTTTGGCATGGGAGTGATACGAAATCGCTCTAGTTTGACTTCGACTTGGTGGTGGTTTTAGCTTTAATGGCATGTTAATAGATAATACACGTAAATGTGTCATTCTAATGCATAATGTAAGCTGATGTGTGGCTGCGCCTCTCAACAATGGGCCTGTTCTTTTTGGCTGCGGTTTATAGCTTTTGGTTGAAATTTTTGAATTTTAGCTGTTTGCTACAGAGATTACAAAAGAGAGAGATACTCGTTTGCAATTTTAGATGGTATAGATGTTGGACTTTTAACGTGTACTATAATTAACTTGTAGACTCTATCTTAAAAAAATACTCCATTTAAAAGTTAGATACTGTAGTAAAAGCTAAAACCCATTTTGAGAAGCTAAAAAGAATAGGCCTAATACTTCTCCGCCGTAGTTCGTCACGACTGATGAGAATCCATCTGATTCCTTCTTACACGAGCAACATCTATTTCTCACTTATTTTTTAACATGTTCATTTTTGCCTCTCTTCCACCGTAATGTTATTGTCTCTATGACTTGATTGCCACCATCGTCTGTCACCATTGCCTACCTAACATAGTGCATTTTTACCCAAACCACCATCAATACAAGGTTCTTTATATCACCATTTTGCCCTCACCCATGTCTCTCTACCACCTCATCACTTGCGCCATACCTAGCCCACCATCTCCTAGAGCTCTACATCCATGTCTTATTTTGTTGAAAACCACTTACGAAACCAACTTAGGGTTGAAAAATAAACAATTTTAATAGTTCAAATGTAAAAAAGTAAACCATTTTGAAGTTAGAGGTTGAAAATTGGACTAAACCCAAAGTTGAGAGCCAAAAAAGTGGATTTGTTCTCTTATGAAATCTAGAATTGAAAAATGAATGGATTTAATAGTTTAAGGGTGCAAAGTAAACGGTTTTGAAATTGGAGGTTGAATATTGGACCGATACTATAGTTGAAGGTTGTAAAGTGGACTTGTTCCTTGCAAAAATAATACTATCAAAGAACTGTTTGAATACATTTCTAGTTCTATTTTTGCTGGTATTTGTGGATATCTGATGTCAGCAAATTGATGCTAAATTGGTAGTAACAATGTTAGAACATCGGCATTGATGCTGTTTCCCTTATTTGCATAAATCCTACCTTGTGTTTTCTTCCAGTCGGTGCTGTATTCATATAGACCTTGTAGGCGATCTGGTGTATTTTGTGTTGATTGGTATGCAGCCAGTTCATGCACATTTCAGCCTGAAGCCTGAATGGTGCAAAACATACTTGCTAATCTTGGCAGCGCAATGTGCCATTGTTGGTTCTGTAACACTGTAGATTGTAACTTGTAGGAGCTGTTGGTATCTGGAAGGATTGTACCTCGTTCCTGCTCAAATTCTTCACTAATCTGTCAGAGACGGTGCAGAATTTGGGTGGTTCTAAACCTTAACTCAAGGTCTTCCATTACACATAGAAAAAAGGTACACCCATTCCCTCTTCCAAGGTTGATATACCAGGCATAAGATACGTGGTTTGCTCACTCAATTCGTCAGAAAACAATGGCAAAAATGGTCTATTGTATAAATCCAGCTAATTAAGAGGGTGACATTCTCCATAACTCCATTGGTCTTATCCAAAGGCACCACATCTTCTAAAAATAAGCACAAGTTCTTGACTCTCAGCACACTCATTTTGTGCATGTACTTGTTTATTACAGGAATGATGAGTGGGGAACATTTGTGTGTTTTTCTGAATTGGTGACACCAAATTATAACATTAGAAACTGCAACATGTCTCCTTTTGCATTGGTTTTACTTTTTTTAAAAAAAACATTGCATTAGTTTTATAATGCCAAACACTAGTCACCAACCACTAATCCGTAGTTGGTTCAACTGTCCCAAGTATCTAATGGTTCAGCATTAGGTGCATCGGCTTCGTCCAAACAAATGCATTTCAGCTATGTCCCAATCCAGTGATGTCGTGCGTACTTTGCTCTAGAAGAAACTGGTTCTTTAAACACGAAGAAGTAGAAGAAACTGATGAACACGTCTGTAAAAAAAAGGGATACGAACAAAATAAAATGGGGCACGATTTCTTTGTATTTTTTTGGTATTGCTAGTGCCCAGACGTATGATAAGATCTTTCCGGTTGTATGCTCCATTTGCCGTTGGATCTTTATAAATATACGGATCCCACACCATCGGATCTCCTTCATGATTGGCACAAAAAAAAATCCAGATTACAACAAAGTGTATAGCCAAGTACAGCAAAACTCCATTGGGTTGCAACAAAAAACACTCAGGCGTTCCCCCACGCAACAATTATCTACAATTGAGATAACCTATGAAACATTTTGATTTCAAGTACGCATCATTATGCAATGATTGTTGCAATATTGAGAAAAAATTTGGGAAAAAATCCATTCTCTCAACAAAAATGTTACTACATAAAAAAATAATAGTGGCCGCATTTAGATGAGGAGGACGCAATATTTTGGATTGCAAAGAACAACATATCAAGAATATGTACTGCAATGTTCAAATATATGATTCCAACGTTTTAAATCACCTATTGCAACAAAAAATCTTATGCATGCAACAAACACTAGGCTCACTGGTTTTTGTGTCGCAGCAGCGAAGGAGGAGGCTAGTCTGGTGCCTCATCACCGGTAAGCTCAGATCTGGCAAGGACAACAGAGCAACGCTTGTGGTTTGCCGGAGTTGAGGAGGACAAACACCACAGCCAGGAGCTCATTGCCCTCTACCTCGACAACATCAACACTTGGCAGTGGTGCTCACCGTCTGGAGGAAAAAGAAGCAGTTGTGTGGGTAGATGTAAGTTCAAACTCCATTAAGTTGGTTTTGATGATAATAACAAATACAATTGTGAGACTAATATCTTATTAGTTATGATATTACTAGTCTCATTTAGATGTATTAAATGACAAATGCTATTGTGAGACTAATGCGTTTAATTGATTATGATATTACTTATCTCATTTGGATGAAGAGGTGAAAATTATATAGATATGCATTCTACATCACATTCTTATATTATTTTACATTCCTCGGATCTAAAATATATATTAAACTCCATCAAAAATCTAAAATAAATATGTACATATGTTTATATTACATATTCTAGTATGCACACATTTAGAGAGAGTTCACTCTACGTTTTATGGTTTTATTAGTATTTATCTATGTTTTCTTATCCATATATATTGGGGATCTCTACTTTGAAACATATTATTTGAGTATATAAAACTTATATAGTTTATATGTACTCACATTGACTCATATTACTTTATATATAATTATTTGTGTATAGGACTAACATGATTATCAAGTACTTAAAAGGTTTAATCCTGAATTTTGCTTGACGACTTGAAGATGCATGTTAAGATTGACAAGAAGATCGATATGGCTCAAGCCAAAGATCATGTATGTATTTGAATTTAAATTCTAAAATCAACTGTGCATTGACAAGAAAATTGTTAGTATCGGTGTGTATATAGCGGTACTACTACAGTGCGGTATGACCAGGATGATAGTGCGGAATTACTAAAACCCAGAAGTGCCAATGTGTAATCGACTGAACGTTTTCCAGAGAGCACCCCTTAAAATACTTAGTCTCTTTGAAAGCGGTAGTACCAGAGTTTGAATAGTGGAACTACCGTAGAGTAGTATGACTCCAACTCCTGAGTGGTACTACCAGACCCCCGAAAGTTACGGATTTATAGACAGTATGTTTTTCCAGAAAGGATCAAGTTTTGGTCCTCAAGACAAATGGGAGTATCGCGTCAGAAATTGGAACTATCGGAGAGTAGAACTACCGGAGAGTAGAACTACCGAACTTATAATGGTGATAGTACCGTATTTTGAGTTTAATGGTTTTATATTCATTTATTTTGCAATTGTGATGATTGTCATCAATTACCAAAGGGAAGATTGAAGAATCTAGACCCGTCATTATGAGTTAATGGTATATTTTAGTAATTAATGACAATTACATTATGGAACTAATATTTTCTATAAGTTGGATGAATAGGTCATGTTCGAAGACGATGAAGACTTTAGATGGTTTCATGAGTTGAAGGCTATCAAGAATAGGATACATCATATGTTGATGCATATCAAATAGGAGATGCATTATGTGTAAATGCATATCAAGATCTCGAAAAGGATATGATCATAAGTTGATCATCGAGTCAAGAGAAGACAATGACACAAACTTGAAGTGAAAATATGCTCATCAAACTTCAAGAGGATATTCAAGGTAAAGGTATAACTAGCTAGTACTAATGATATGTTTCTAGTCTTTTGCCAGTCTTAGTTCTTGGTTAGAAGATCAGATTGCTAGTATGGATTTGTCGTACTATTAAGAGGGGTCTTGTCTAGTAGTTTGAGTCTCATCATGTATTGATAGCTCAATCTCGCTTGCTCTAACTCTCCGTGGTATAATGCCATTATTTGTGAATATATTTTACAAGTATCTGAGACTCATGCATCTAACACTTATAACATGTAACTATACTTTACAAATGTATTTTATAAATAGTTGAAGTCTATGTACCTGCTCCTTGTGGCATGATCTAAGTTTGCAAATATATTTTACAAAAGTTGGAGATCATACATTATCCCTTGGCATAGTCTAAGATTGTTTGTTGCTATTTTTTTGGACTTAGACCGTGGTAGTGACTCTTTGGATCTCTTATAATTTCTGCATTGATCTAATGTGTTTGAGATTATGCAAATAGATGAATTGTATAGCCCTCTGAATAAACTTTCCATAGAATTCAAGATCACTTAATTCCGACATTATGTATCAATTGTAGTTTGTTTTCTTATGATCAATGTACATTTAAGCAATTTATATTTATAGAATTAAATTGATTGTTTGTCACTCTAGAATTGCAAACTTTTGATATAGATTTAGGTTGCTGGTGCACTTAGGTGAACCTAGTTGATTTAGGCCTTATTTATGCTAAACTAAATTGATTTACACTTCCGCATTATAAACATGACCTCCGTGGTGTTGATGCTACCATCAATTCCGGTGGGAGTTGAGGGGCATCAACATGACTAGCTACTGGATGATGATGATGATGTGGTGGATCCGGCAGTGTCATCAGGAACTGACAGGATGGGAGCATCTGAATTTGGAGAAGAGAGATGTATAAGAAATTATAACTTGGGAGAAACTCATTCGAGGTTTTAGAGTAAAAATTGGTGAAAAAAATGAAATCTACGCATGGAGGGGAGGCAGCTAGTGGCTTGCAACAACAAAACCACCATCAACATCGGCGCAATTGATGACGAGGGTAGCGCAGACAGAGGCATAAAGAGAGGGGAAGGGAGGGAGGAGGAGCAGGAGGAGGTGATGGTGGAGGTGATCACGGCGTGGGAGTGCACAAGCTATTGGTGCGTGGGGAGGAAGGGCAATCGGGTTGAGGACAAAGCGTCAAATACCATGAAAGCCAGTCAAAGCAGCGGGAGAGGGGGAAAACTAGTAACATCAAGAGGTAGGAGGAGTGGGACTGTACGGTGGGATGGATGGGATCAGATATATGGTCTCTGTCATTTCCCCCCGTTTTTTTTTCAGCAAACGAACTTCATCCTGCTCACCTGGTTACCTTACCTTTGGCACAATTTATTTGAAACCGGCACGGCAAGTTAATATTTGGAGTGCGAAACAACCATTCACGAGTTCAGAGCATGAGAACGGCAAGAAAAGCATCTAGCATCTCTCTTGAGATGCTCCAATGCAAGCTCACAATAAACTGACTTGATTGGCACACCAAAAAAGTGTAGATTTTGAGCTGGATAAAGCCTAACAGCTCAAAAAACGAAACACATTTTCCTTTGCTATAGCCACACAGATGTGAAGCGTTTTGTGGGGGGCAATTTATAGAAGTAACCTCTATTGGTCGTGTGCCCCTCAAGAAAGAAAGCAAAAGGGACATGCACCAGGGCTAATAAACTAAGCTCTAAAGTCCAAACTAATCCATATCGGATAAGAACAAGCTCTAAAGTCTAAACTAAGACATGCACCATGCATTATCTTGATTAGAACTGGTCTCGTGGAATCTCATTAATTCAACCTATTCATTTACTGACATGTCTTGCATATTGAAAATGATGGATATGTTATCATGTGCATGCTTTGGTACGTTAAGCAAATGTTTTGGATAGAAGCCTTGTTTTACCGCGTCTTTTTTTTTCTGAAGTGGCATGGCATAGCTTTTGGCTGTCACAAGTTAAGCAAAACATGGAAGATATAAGTTACCTCGTTGAAATGTGTTAGTTTGGCACAAACCAAACTAGTTTGGCACAAACCAAACTACTACTCAGTTAATCGCTCTAGTTGATTTGGAGGAGGAGAAGCACGAGCCCAACTTAAACAGAGCAAAGAATTATTATATTAGCAGATGGCTCCGTTCTTTTGGGGTTTTGGTTTCTCTAAAAGTTAAAATAAATATGGTAGTTTCTTGAAGCGGATTCTTCAAACGGTTTTCTGAGCTAAAAACGTATGCACCGTCGTGTCGACATCTCCATCGTCCGCTACCGTCTCAAAAAAATGCAGATAAAAGTCATCGGCTATAACCCAAAGGAACATGGCCGATAATTTGTCAATGTTTTATTATTATTTTACAAATAATCACTAACACTTCTCAAAAACAAATTATAGCTGCATGACAAGCGGGACCACAGATTTGGACATCAACTGCTTTACTCTCCACATATATGGGGCAATTAGTGTTGGTGCGCTCTCTCTATATATATAGCATGTGTGTGCATTCCATGCAATGCAAGGGCATGCACGCTTAGATACATGCGGTTTTATGATCTTGAGCCTCGCTAGGTAAAACAAAACCCACGGATTGTCAGATAGAATGGATCACTCGAGTTGAAGGTCGGACTTGTAGACGGCGTCGGGCTTCCAGTCAGCAGGGATGATATCATCGGCAACGAGCTTGACACCGGACTCGGTGGTGAGACGGATGGAGAAGGGGCCCTTGAGCGGCTTGGGGGTGTCAAGCCTCCAGATGGCGCCCCAAGACTCCTTGAGGTCGCTCCACTCGTTGGAGCCCTTCTCCTTGAGGGAGACCTCCACGATGTCGCCGTCGCCAGCAACGTACTTGACGAGCAGCGCAAAGTAGTTGGGGTTGGAGCCCTTCTCCACGTGGAAGGTGATCTTGGTGCCCGCCGGGTACTTGCAGCGGACACGGCGAAATTGCATGTCCACAATGCCGGCGTGGCGGAGCTCATCCTCCTTGCCTGCCTTTGCCATAGCGCCGAAGGCGTGTCCCGCAAGGTCGAAGTGGTAGGCGGAGATGGGCTCGTAGTTCATGTCAGTGATGTACACGATGACAGGCTCGTTGGAGCACGCCTCGGGTTTCTTGCACTTGATCTCGAAGCAGGAGCCACAACCACGGCCATCCTTGAAGATGGGGTCGTTGCCGCACGACGTCATGCCGCTGAAGGGTGGCTTGTCGACGTTCTTGTACCCGCAGGCACCGCCATTGTCGTTGGGGCCGGCACCCTTGGGCTTGCCGTACCAGGTGCCCTTGGCTTCCAGCCACTTGCCGTCGTAGCTCGCCGTGATGTTGGGGCCGGGGGGCACCTTGGGGGCGCACGAGACACCGGCGACGAGCACCGCCAAAACTGCGATGGCAAGCATGGAGGAGGAGGAGGGTAGCGAGGCCATCTCGAAGATGGAAGCTACAGTTGTTTGCTGTGTGGTGTGAGATCATTCAGCCCGGTGGGTATTTATGGACAGAAGCGAGCGATCGATGGAGGGCTCGATGCCCGTGTCGCATGCTGCGTGCATGCAGTATGATGGCTAATTTTGGAGGCCTCTGGTCCGGCGTAATACTTGGTCTTAATTTGACGGTTAATACTGGTGTAGGATGGTCTAATGTTTTTTCTTTTATTTTTTTCTATTTCTAGAGTTGTATCATTGAACATAGAAATGTTGATACCATGGAGACATGATGCTTAAGAGCTTCTCCAGTCAATCCAACCACGTTGTTTTGTCACGTTGCCCTGCCATGAAGGACACACAGGTTGAACTGGAGGAGAGGGCGAAGCCCCGAGAGAATCCATTGCGCAACCAATGAACAAAGTGAACGAGATGGCAACCAACGACCTAGATCTGGACGGTTCTCGATCGATGTTGGCGGCTCCAATCTCGCCGGCGACGACGATAGCAAGGCGTTAATATTCACGGCCATTAGTTTATTAGACCAGGCCTGATTTGGACTTAACACATCAGCAAACATGTCTGTTGTAGCTACGGATCAAACAGTAAAAGAGAGAACTAGTATGTTATATATAGAATGAAAAAATCATTGCCTACTTGTTTATCCCGATGAGTCATATATACATGGCCATAAGGTCTCCTTTACAATGTTGCCGTTAAATGTAGGTACTACTCTTAGTGTATATATATATTTTTTATATGTCTTATTGGCTGTCTTGGGCCAGTAGGCCGAATAGGTGTAGGTGGGGACTGCCCCACAATAGTAGCCTCTTATGGTAAATGGCTTCATCTTGGGCAGGCCGAAACTATGTCGCTAGGCCTTTTGGCCCCCTCCGTCTCTTTGGCCTGTTGAGTGATCGGTCCATGGGCCAGCGTGGATCGCTTCAAGCGACCTGTCTGTGCTGCCCCGCGGGACACGCGTGGACTCGTGGTTGGCCCATCACGCGACCTTCACCTCTTCGCGGGTTCCCGAGGTGCGGTCAAAAAAGTTGCATGACCCTAAAAGGCAAGATGGATTGCTACGCGACTCTTCAATTGCTCTTCTTCCTCTTGATACTCTCGCTTTGTCTCAACGTGACTCTATAGCTACCGTCCCCCACCATTCCTTCTTGTCGGTGCTCCGTCCGCACCCTCGCCAGCCAAGACTTCCTCCGCTGCTCCACCCGTGTCGTTTCTGTGCCACCTTTGCTAGTACACCAATGGCTCGAGGGAGTGACCGCTCCTAGTGTTCTGTCGATGGCGATTTATCTAGTCGTGGCAGCTCCTCCGTGCGCAGGAGCTCGTTACCGACGGAGGTGGAGTACGAGTTGGTGGGGCGCGATTCATCAATGACCGACAAGCATTGGAATGCGGCGAAGGAGGTGAACGACATCCGCACCAATATGTTGGGGGTGAGTCTGGCGACCGAAGACTTGATTCGGTACCTAGTGCGCGATGGGAATATTTCAGGCTGGGAGACAGTCCGGCTACCCTCTACCAACGAGACGGAGTATCATCCTACATAATCGAAGACCGTCGTGTTCGCCGTGTATTTTGACGCGGGTCTTTACTTTCCTACGACGATGTTCGTGGGTGAAGTGCTTAGGCAGTATGGACTGGAGTTGGCACAGCTGACTCCGAATGCGATCGTCCGACTGGTTATCTACTGCTGGGCGTGTTGGGTAGAGACATTGTGGCCAAGTTTTGCGTTGTTCGCCTTCCTACATGACGCCTAGTGCTAGCCAAAGAATCTTGCAGAGGGCGAGTACTCCAACTTTAGAAGCATCAACTTTGTGCTTTGCTCGCATTGCATGAAGTTATTTTCGGCAAATGCAACGCGGACGAAGTGGGACACAAGCTGGATGCGACGGTAGTTCTACCACTCACTAGAAGGTGGTAGTACTTTGAGATGGTCAAGTCACGTGATGGACTTCAATATGTCTCCATTGGTGACCCTCGACCGTGACGAAAAACACTAGGCATGAAGACTTGTTGGGGTTGCTCTTCGGTTTAATATGCGGGACCTGACAAAGGAGTACCTCTTGTTCTTGGTATTTTCGCTGATGTGTCCGTGGCATGTCCAGGCTGGACCCACCTGGGACGATGGCGTCTGACCTACTGTTGCTTCGTTGCCAAGGCTAACGAATCCTAGTAAGCATCAAGACGAACCATGCCATTATCTTCGGTACGTGATGGTTCATTATTTGGCGCCCAGCTCTATTCGGCAGGCATGGTCTTGATCTCCGAACACGATGACAATCCTGTATGGACCTGGTAGCTTCATGTACAAGAAGTTATGCTGCATGACTGCCCCAAAAGCGTTAAGTGTTGGCCTTCCAAGGATGGCGTTATAATGGTAGAGAAGGTCAACTACATCAAAAGTCACATCCTCACTTCTCGCCTGATCGCCCTGTCCAAAGGACACTTGGAGTTGAATTTGGCCTAGGGCTTGCAGGGGTTAACCCTCGAAGCCCTGGAGCGGGACCCCTGGGGGCTGTAGTTTGCTGCGGGGATACCCATCTGGTCGAAGGCTCCGACGAACAGGATGTCTACGGAGCTGCCGCCATCGACCAAAACATGCTTGACATCACATGCTGCGATGGTAGATTGCACCACCAAGGGGTCTTGGTGTCGGAAGTCGACACCCCCGCATCAGCTACCATAAATGTGATGTCATTATGTACCCAAGTCGGGGTGCATATGCAGGGCATGCGGTAATGTGGTGGAGCCGACGGGCATAAACCTTTCGTTGCCTCTTAGATGAGAATTCTAACGACGAGTATCACCCTTGTATGGTTCGAGCGTGAGCATCTTGAAATCCCTCGGCTAGGGCCAGGCAGTCTGCTGTAGGCCGGTGGAGAGGGGTGACTCTAGATCTACCTACCAAAATGCGCTGTGGGCAGCAATTGGGACTTCACGGCTCTCCGCCCTCTCAATGGCGACCACCGCGGTCATTGTTGTAGGCACTTGCTGGCTTCGAGCCTTTTGTATCTCTCGCATAGTGCTCCGGAGATCTGTCAGTTCACGCTGCAACACTCCGAGGGCCACCAGTAGAGTGCCTTCTGGCGCTAGCGCTGTGTCCCCTATCAGCACGGGCGTATATGCTGCGAGGTGGCTGGCGACGACAGCTTGGTCGCCAGAGCCTCTAAACACGTTGGAGAGGTAGGCCTCATGATTGGCGACGGGACTCACATGAGTGTCAGAGACCACCGATCGGTCCAGTGCTGCCTCCCAGGTTGGTCGAAGTGCTGGCGACGGTGTGAGTATCGGCCGTCTGGCCACCTGTGCGATCGTCACAGTCGACACGAGGAGCCGGCCCAGACGTCAGCGTCGACGATCGTGTCAACATTGGCTGTCTGCCAGTCGTGGTCCTGGCTTCGGTGACCGCCGCCGTTGTGCTTCGCTTTCTTTTTGTTGCAATCATCGCCTTCTTCGACGCCATTATCTCAGGCTTGTGACTTGCTTGTCTAGATCCCCACGGACGGCATCAAACTGTTGTAGCTATGGGCCAAACAGTAAACGAGGGGACTATATGTTATGTGTGGAATGAAAAAAATTCTTACCCCTTTGTTCATTCTAAGGAAGCATATATACATGACCATAAAGCATCCTTTACAATGTCACCCCTCACTGTGGATATTACTCTTGGTGTATACATGTCTTTTACATCCATCTTGGACTAGCAAACCGAATAGATGTGGGTGGGAGCTTGCCCCACAACAATGTCTGTTCTTTTGGGCTTTTAACTTATCTGAAAATCGAAATAAATTGAACGGTGCAGAATCCTCAAACAACTTCATGAAATCCAAATCGTGTGCGCTGTTTGCGTCAGCATCTCTACCGTATGTTGCTATACCAAAAACACAAATAAAAATCATCAGCTGCAGTCCAAAAATACACGGTCGATAATTTGTTAATATTTATTATTATTATTATTATTATATTGCAAATAATCACCAAAAATAAATTATAGCCGCAGCATGACAAGCGGAGCCACAGAACAATGCAGCGGAGCGGCGGCCTAACGGCCACCAACCCAACCACGAACCACCAAACGCAAACGAGGACTCCGCACCGCTATCTTTTTTTTCTCGAAATCTCCGCACCGCTCGCTTGTCTCGTCGGCTTCTTTCTTCCCGGAAATTGCGTGGCGCAGACGCGGACTCCTCGACCGAACGGAAGCGTCACGGCACGGGATTCCTTCCCCACCTCTCCGCGCCGCCATAAATACCCGCCCCCTCCCCGCCTCCTCTCCTCACCTCGGCTTCCCAACACGCAATTCCCCAATCCCTAATCCCGCTCGTTGCAAGGTTCGTCGGATCCTCCTCCACCGCCTCAAGGTACGGTGCTTCCCCTCTAGATCTGCTCGGTGTTGTGTCTTATCAGGCGCTTGATCTGATGGTGTGATGGGTCGTCGGAGAAGTTTCGGTGTCGATCCGTTCGTGGTTCTTGGATCCGTGGTGCCGTCGCGGCTCGCGGCGTCATCGTATGTAGATCCTGCGTTGTTTTTAGGAGATTTGTGGGAGGAATCTCCCGCGTGATCTGTGTGACTCGTTGTGTAGGTTTAGTTAGATCTGTTCGTCTTCGGTTGAATTCCTGATGCCCGTATGATCTGCGTAACGCTGCTCTTATTCATCTGTTAATCTATCCATGTGTGATCTAGTTCGGCTCTACTTGATAGGTGCGCCTGATTCGGCATAATCGAATTTGATATCAAGCGTGTCTTTGCCTTTGGACTTGTGTTGCTTGATCTGTCACTCTGGATAATGTTGGAGAAGATTATCTCAACATGCTTTCTTAGAAGATCTGCGTGTTTGTCACCTATATGGTTTCCGTGAGATAGATGAAGATATGTGCTCTGTTACTTGTTGATTCTTTGTAGTTACATGTATAGAAGTCTATCGCATGTTAGTATCTGACTGATGAAGACATGTGCTGCTATGATTTGTTGATTCTTTGCGGCTTGATGTGTGGAAGCTATCCTAGTTAATATTTGTTGTTTCATCCTGCGATTTTGTCCACTTAATTTACTCCTGGAGGCTTACCCTGGATGTTTGGTTATGCTTTCTTGCAGATGCAGATCTTTGTAAAGACCTTGACTGGCAAGACCATCACCCTCGAGGTGGAGTCCTCTGACACCATCGACAACGTCAAGGCCAAGATCCAGGACAAGGAGGGCATCCCTCCGGACCAGCAGCGGCTCATCTTTGCTGGCAAGCAGCTTGAGGACGGCAGGACCCTTGCCGACTACAACATCCAGAAGGAGTCCACCCTTCACCTTGTCCTCCGCCTCAGGGGCGGCATGCAGATCTTCGTGAAGACGTTGACCGGAAAGACCATCACCCTTGAGGTGGAGTCTTCTGACACCATTGACAACGTGAAGGCCAAGATCCAGGACAAGGAGGGCATCCCTCCGGACCAGCAGCGCCTCATCTTCGCTGGCAAGCAGCTGGAGGATGGACGCACGCTCGCCGACTACAACATCCAGAAGGAGTCCACCCTCCACTTGGTGCTCCGCCTCAGGGGTGGGATGCAGATCTTTGTCAAGACACTCACAGGCAAGACCATCACCTTGGAGGTCGAGAGCTCCGACACCATTGACAACGTGAAGGCCAAGATCCAGGACAAGGAGGGTATTCCCCCGGACCAGCAGCGTCTGATCTTCGCCGGCAAGCAGCTGGAGGATGGCCGCACCCTCGCCGACTACAACATCCAGAAGGAGTCCACCCTCCACTTGGTGCTCCGCCTTAGGGGTGGGATGCAGATCTTTGTCAAGACACTCACAGGCAAGACCATCACCTTGGAGGTCGAGAGCTCCGACACCATAGACAATGTCAAGGCCAAGATCCAGGATAAGGAGGGTATTCCCCCGGACCAGCAGCGTCTGATCTTCGCCGGCAAGCAGCTGGAGGATGGCCGCACCCTTGCCGACTACAACATCCAGAAGGAGTCCACCCTCCACCTGGTGCTCCGCCTCAGGGGTGGAATGCAGATCTTTGTCAAGACTCTCACGGGCAAGACCATTACCTTGGAGGTTGAGAGCTCAGACACGATTGACAACGTGAAGGCCAAGATCCAGGACAAGGAGGGCATCCCTCCGGACCAGCAGCGCCTCATCTTCGCCGGCAAGCAACTGGAGGATGGACGCACGCTCGCCGACTACAACATCCAGAAGGAGTCCACCCTCCACCTGGTGCTCCGCCTTAGGGGTGGGATGCAGATCTTTGTCAAGACACTCACAGGCAAGACCATCACCTTGGAGGTCGAGAGCTCCGACACCATTGACAACGTCAAGGCCAAGATCCAGGATAAGGAGGGTATTCCCCCGGACCAGCAGCGTCTGATCTTCGCCGGCAAGCAGCTGGAGGATGGCCGCACCCTGGCAGACTACAACATCCAGAAGGAGTCCACCCTCCACCTGGTGCTCCGCCTTCGTGGTGGCCAGTAAATTGTCAGTTGTCGGAACTGCTGCTGTACCTGCGTCGTCCGGTGCCTCTGGTGCCTTCAATGAAGTATCTGTGTCGTTTCTGTCCCACCAAGTCTAGTTATATGGTTTAATGGACCATCGAGTCCCCATGGTGTGTTGGTTTTATGCAAAAGTTGCTGAGGAACAGCTGTTTGGTTGAATTATATGAATAAGTGAACTTTGAACTAGTATGTGCTCAATTTGCTCACTCTTCCCTTCTGGCTTTTGATTAAATCGTGTTAGCCATATTGCCTCAGATTGAATTGCCTGCTTCCAAGATTCTGATTGAACAGCTGCTTATTTCTAGATTCTGACAGTGAATCATGGTCTATTCTTTTTCAATTGTGCTCTGAACTGTGGGTTGTAGCTTCTGTTTTGTCTGAAAGTTTTCTTGTGCTAGTTTTTCTGGTGGCTGAAGGACATCTCTAGTGATTTGAGTTATTCTGGAGTGAAATGCTCCACATTTGGATGGTGCATGCTGTATTATAGGAAGATTGAATCCCTCCTGAGGTAATTTAGGGGCATCATGAGGATTCTCTTATGCATTTGTTTTCTGAATGCTGCAGTTTGGGAAATATGGTACCGCTCGTTTGGAAGGCTAGATTTATGTGCCTTTTTTGTGTTCAAAATGATGTGCATGAGTGCCGAAACTGCCACTTGATCACTGTTCGGGGGACGCCCCCGACCCCGCGCGCGCGCCAGGGCCACTCCGCCTAGGGTGCCAGTAATATGGCGTGGTCAACCCAACGTAGGGATGCTGTGCAACACAGATACCAATCCTATCTCTGTGTAAGTAGGTTCGAGCAGGAGTGTTTATGTAACTTTAGGAAGAGGAGATGATAGAGCCAGTTATGTAATAAGCCTCTTAAAGGTATAATAGCATGTCTAAGCCTCACGGGGAAGGCTGGACTCATTTTTCGGAAAAAAGCTACCTAATCCTAAGGCAGTTCATATTTTTCAACACTCATTGAGCTCTGGGAAGCAGCCTAGACGATTCCTAGGTAGTCCTATCTATACTATTTAGTACATAACCACTACAGTTGATGTTATCTGTGGGGACGTCGTGAAGAGCTACAAGTCGAGGTAAGCTCGGCCGGAGGGTGATGGCGTCAAAGAAAGCGGCAACATCAACCCCCAAGAAGACGTCAGCTCCGAAGGAGTCATCTACACCAGTCACCAAGAGGACGAGGAGAACCACGTCCGAGGTCACCACCGCAAGGGCCACGGAGGTAAGTGCCTCATCAACTGGAATCAAGTTTGTCGCACCTACAGGTATGGAGGTCTCGGCGTCGCAGATCTCAGGCTTGTTGGGATTTCGTTTTGAACGGGCTTTGAGTGGCTTGCATGAGTTGAACCGGGCTGTTTGTGGCATCCTGTTCGGTTGCCGGAAGACGCTGTGACAGAAGGTCTGTTCCGTGCATCAACATCAATTCAGTTAGGGGACGGCTCTTCCGTTCTTCTGGACCGACAGAGGGTTCCATGGAAAAGGCCTGCAAGAGCTAGACCTGACAATATGGTCTGCAGGAGCTCAGTTCTTCTGGACCCCTAAAGGCTTAGTGTCGTATTCTTATTCCCCTTTCGGTCGTTCAGTACTTTCTCAGCTGTATTGCTGTGTTTTCGTTTTTCTTTATTCCTTTCGGTTACTCCTTTCTAGCCCGTATCTGATTCTGTATTTAAAAGCTCAAACCGCTCTCCTCAACTCTGAAAAGGAAAATTCAAGCACAAGAAAGTGCTCCAAAGTTGCACAAGACGCACGAATTATAAGCTTCACAACAGACGCAAAGGCACGAGACACACACGATTACTACTGACCAAATCTGCATAACAAATTTAATTTGGGGGTTCTACTTGTTTAGCATCTTAAAACCAAGTCTGTCCACTGGGACATATATAACTATTAATTAGAGCTTATTGGCAACGGAAAACAGAAAGAAAGGGGCTGATGATGCCTAGATCTTCTTTCACCATGGGACTTCAATTGGTGTGGTACAGATCATGCAGTACTCGGACAACTTTCTATCCTCTCATATATATGCTTCATCTTTTGCATAACTGTCTGCCGATGGCATCGACGCAACTGAAGAAAGCATACCTCGAGGGCTTGCAGAAAATTATTACTCCAAACCATATCCAAAACCCAAACACAATTCCAGCGATCACTGAGTAGTACATCCAAAGGGTTTCATGTTCTTGGCGATGCTCCTTTACCCCCTCCAATGCAGTTGTTGAATCCGTGTCGTCTTTACATGCAATGCTCAAGGGGAAACCACAAAGTCCCAGGTTGTTGCTATAAATTGAGGGGTCATCGAGTATTCGTAGTTGATTACCTGCAGGTATCGCTGCTGATAGATTGTTGTTGGAGAGATTTAGTAAACTGAGGCACTCCAAGCTCGACATGCTTGGAGGAATAGGACCTGAGAGTTTATTCCAAGAAAGGTCAAGAGACTCCACGTCTTTCAAATTACCAATGTTTTTGGGGATGCCACCAGATAGATCATTTCTTGACAGGTTCAGGAACAGGAGTGCTCGAAGGTTTGCCATTTCCGCAGGGATCTCACCAGAAAGATAGTTGCTCGAAAAATCAATACCAGTCATAAGCCTAACCGTTCTACGAAAAGTATAATCTTGCCCCTTCCAAATTATGTCAGTTTGCCCATAGTAATCTTGCACACTATTCAAGCAATCACTGAGTAGTCCATTAACATGATTGTCAAAAATAACATGATTACTTGCTAGGTAGTAGATTAATTCTATATGCATAACTATTTTCTCCTAGCTCCTGCATCCTTTTTTGGTTGAATTGTTCTTGGTTAAGGGGTTAGGTAGTGGATTAACTAATAATGAGTTTGCTTTCGACAGAGCTTCTAAGTTCACTCAGACTTGCTCTCAAAATTTTCATAACTTTGCTTTCAAGGTTGTCTGATTTGTTTCCAAAGTTACCCTGATTTGCTTCACAACTGCACAAATTTACTTCTTGTTTGCTTCCAATTGTCGTAAATTTGCTCTAACATTTATCCCGACTTGCTCCCCAAATTTTAATTGACTTCCTCACAAATTTATGCTTACTTGCTTCCAAATTTGTACTATTTTTGCTTATTTCTTCTCCATTTTTATCCTGATTTGCTCACATTTACACTTTGATTTGATTTGAATGTTATCCAGATGTGCATCCAAATTATCCTTAATTTTCTTAAATGTTTATTCCGACTTGCTCTCAAATTTATAATCACTTGCTTCCAATTTTTTAATCTGCTCCTAATTTTGAACTAATTTGGTTTCTAATTTCGCTGATTTGCCTTTTCAGGATCCATCCTGATTAGCCTTTAAATGAACTTTTGGTGCCTTCTCGTTCATCCATCTTTATGTAAAAGTGAAATCTACAGTAGCAGGTTTACTTTCTTAGTATGTAGACGCATAAGTGACATGAAATACTCACACATAAAAGGGGGATGTGTGTATGTGCTAGAACACAAACACCTGCCCTTGCATAGTATAGTCTTGTTCTTAACGTGCCAAGAAAACTAGTATATTTTGAATGCCTTTTTCGAAAGATATTTTTTTCTCATTTTCCATGCTGAGAAGCAATACTATAATGTACTTAAAAGCATTTTGGTATTAGTACCAATGGCAAAATAGGATAAGCACCACTAACATGTGTCCATACTAGTTGGTAATCGAGAACAGTGCGCATATGTGTCATCTAGTCTGGTTTGGGTGTGTTTGGCAGAGTCTTAATCTGACACACGGTAAGTATGTAGTCGTGTCCTTAATTAATCTAGTATTAATTATCGTTTCCAAACAAGTAGATCTGATTAGTGATTCCGATAAGCTAAAGCGCGCTTGATTCCTCAGACTTGGTTAGTCTGCTATGCCCTTTCACATTTTGTATTTGCTTGCATTTAGAAATCTTTACAACATTCGATTGACCATATGATTAGCGCATCAAGAAGTAACAACATTTAAAAAGCCATTACCTGACACGCTCAATTCGACTCAACAAGTAACAAGTGGTGATTGCCCTGCGCGTGAGGGTAATCAACAGGGCGAGAGAGAATCATACAGACTGCAGTTGAGTAAGATCTGACGAATGTTATCGTCTTGGCACTCTTCAGTCCAGGAGCACATAGGAAACGTTCGCTTCAGAATGGACGTGTATACAGCCGAACAGGATGCACATATGCGCACTATTACGGGGGTGATTGTTTTAGCGATGGTTTCTAGTTTTTGGCTGAAATTTTACTGTAGTTAGCTTTTTTTACTGTAGCTAATTTAGCTTTTTAGACATAATTAAATTTTAAAAAATGTAAAAATAGAAAAAATATGTTAGCCCATCACGGACAATACAAAGGAACACAGGAAAAAAAGAAAAATGTAAAAAAGCTTTAAAAATCTAAAAAAATTTAGAAAAAAATAAATTACTGAATAGTGAAAAAAAGCTGAAACTGAAAAAAGATGAAACGAGCGGGGCCTAAGTCCTAAAAAATTTCCTGATCAACAAGGATCGATGAACCGTAGTTGCATTGCATCCTTCTTTCGCCAGCTCTCGGCTGCACGAACCAATATAGTCCAGTAGGTCCGGTACATGGATGGGTCGATGGAGCAACACACGAAAGGAAGCAAAAGCGGGCTGCGAAGGAAGAAGTCAGTTGGGCCCCCAGCAGACGAGGTGGTAGGCCTTGTGCAGCCTTACGTCCTCCGCCGATGCCGGCCGCCTCGGCCGGTCCCCGACGGCCTGCGCCGGAGGCGCAGCATTGGAGAGGGACGCGGACAGGGCGTGGATCCTGGGTGCCGCGGCACGGTGGTAGAGCGAGCGGAGCGCGTAGTCCCAGCGGCACAGGCCCGCCTGGTCCTTGAGCGCCTCCACCGCGCCCATGCTCGCCGCCACCACCAGCGACGGCGCCTTCTTGCTCGCCACCGACGCGGCCATCTCAATCCCTACTCCCTCGCTTGCTTCTTTCTTCCTGCACTTGGTTCACTGCTCAGGTCAGTGGTTGTCGGTGGTCTGCCTGGAGCGCACGAGGAGGCCGGCCGTTTTATACGCGATCGGGCGCGAAACCGGCGGTGAAACGGAGGCCGGGATGGGGCAAAACAGGGAGCGAGCCGCCGGTTTTGGACCCAACGGGCGCTCCCAATATGTTTCTATGAAAGCAGGGAGGCGGAAGGTGCAGGCATCCGGCCAAAGCTTCGAAGAAAAAAAAAGAGATAAAAAATTGGACTCTAACGCTACACAACGTTGAAATAGATTTTCTATCAATTGTACGTCGTCAATGTAGATTTTAATTGGTATCTTTTATCTCTCTCTTTTTTTCTTCGACGTGCGTTGCTAATGGTAGGCGTGCAGCCGCTCGAACTGTTTCCACATATGGGCATATAACAATGTTCTTTTTTGAAACTTGGTTACCTAGCATCTGATTTTGTAAAAATAACTCTCTCCTTAAGCTCAAAAAACATGATAGATGGTAAGTGTTACCTACCACACTGCCGTAACTCGGAAAGAGGCGTGGTGTATGGCTGGGCGAATTGTATGCACCAGTGTCACGTGTTGTGCGGATGATGAACTCCCAGGTACTCTGGTCCATAGTAGTTGCCTGCAGCGAAACTCGATGCCGCGTAGTTCTCTTTGTACTGGTAGACCGTGTAGCTGTCGTATATTCGATCGTACCACTCATCACACTACCGAAGATGCAAATGGTCCGCGGGTGCATACGTGTCGTACTACACCTCACAGTCTCGGACAGGAGAGTCAATATCAGTGCCTATAGTGTCCTATGTATTGGGTTGTCTCTGTGATGAGGATAGAAGTAGAGTAATCCCTCATCGCTGTCCCCTTGGCGAGGATGGTCTGGACAATATCAATGCCTACGCAACTATTACTTAAGTGTGGAAATAAAGTAGACACGAATGGTATGCAATGAAGTTCAAACTTTCTCATAACTCGTTGCGGGGTGTACGATTCCACCATATAGGAGAAGACGAGATGGTAGGTTATGAACTAGTACTTCCTATAATGCTCACACTGCTCTGACATTCCGAAAGGAGTTGTCTCAGAGATGAACTATGTGGTCCAGACTTTCCACACGACGCTATCCTCGTTCAAGGTCTCAAACACGTTGTAAAAATATGGATACGCTCGCCATGGCCTCTCTGCACCATCCAATGCTAGCAATCTAGCAAGTACCCATGGTGGGTTCATCCATCGGGTCATCATCGTTGCCATCACTGTAAAAGTGTGCCTCTAATTGGTGTGGGTGCACCTGCACTCAAAAAGTATGGCCTAATTAATAGGGAAGTGCTCCCACGACCACAGCTGCAATAAGATGTAGTCGGCGAGAATTGGCACGTTGCGAGATGTCGCACACAGCCCTGTAGGTCGTGCATAGAACAAGCAAGCTCCAGCTGTACATTGGGACCTCATCATCATCCTCGACATCGGCTAGAGACTCAGTAATGTGTATATAGGTAGGGTACATTGAGTCTCCTTGAGTCGTAAGAAACATAATCCACATGAACATGAAGAACAAGCAAGCCACTAGATAGAACCTCACGACATGTGCAGACACATCAACTAGGCATTGCACGTACAATCATAACCACCCATGTGGCACTTCAGAGGACTTATCCAAAATGGGATGATCAAACTAGTGCAGCATACTTGCCTTCCAATCAGGTGATATAGCGGTGGAACCATGGGACAACCCCGTATTGGTAGACCAGTGAGGTACACAATATCCTGTAGAGTGATGGTCATCTCCGCACATCGAAAGTGAAACGTGTGGGTCACTGGCCTCCACCGGTCAACAAGTGCTAATAGAAATGGCGAGTTCAGTGCGAAGGACTGCACAATGTCCATCATCCTCACCATGGACAGCAACCCGGTCCGTTGTAGAACTGAAACATGCTGATCGTCGAGAGGTTAGTCCTCTCGAGGTCCTTGGAGAACAAAGGGGGCAAGTCCTTCACTGCCCGACCATGCTCGACAATGATGCAGGCCATCCTAAGATGGGTCCTACAACGCGCCACCCCCAAGGCCACCACTAGCAGCCATTCCTTGCAGTACAAAAAATAATATGTCGGTGTCAAATGGTACTAAATACAATCGACCACAACCGAGAATAATCACGCAGTATACATACGTACATATTGCCTAATTGCATTTTTCTTCTTCCGCTAGCTTGCACACTCATACTAATCTATTGCGATTAGCAATAATTAATTATGATAGTACTAATTAAATGTGATTAGCGCTAATTACACCACTAGTTAGGCATGCGCAGTGCATACAATCCCATCATTTTCTATAGATTTCTGTAATCGCACGAGACCAATAAATATACATGTGCAGACATACATAAAATTATTATAGCTATTTGTTTGGCCCATATTTTTGTAGCTATTTACAATAAGTAAACATAATTACTTACAGAAACACATCTGTCAACTAAACATGGCTATCTGGCATATTCCACGTTATAAAACCATAGTTACGCTAACAAAATGCTAACGATATATTAAGCGTGTTGCTCACATGTGAATGAAGCATGCCAATTTTCGAAGGTATTCATCAGCTCCATAATATTTTCAACTACGAAGAATTATAGCTACACTCTCGCTCAGCAGAAAATCTCTCTTTTGTTTCATTTCCCTCCCTCCCTCTTTTCTTTCCTTTCCCTCTCACCGCGCTCTTTCTCGCTCGGCAGCAATGTGGCCATGCTTTGTGTTTTATACGTGCACAAACATAGTGCAATTAATGCACTAATAAAATAAGAATATAACATCATATCATGTAATTACCTATGGGATTTCCAGAGGCAAACTGCGCGTGGACACTCCCCGTGAGATTCCCTAGCCTTGTTGCCACGTGCGCCTATTGCCGCTATTGCCTGCCAGGGATTCTTGATTGGCTATCGAACCAGTGCATCTCGTCAGTAGCCCACCGAGTAGGGGCAGCTCGACAGGCTGCTGCCAAGCTGCATTGGCTGAGCAGCACCTACTGACGTGCCTGTCTATCAACCTACCGAGCTATGACGGCGCGACAAGTGACACATTAGTCCTTTTAGACGTTTGACGCACATGAGGTATTCTACAATTTTATTAAAAAGTTCTTCAGGTTTTTTCACTACAGGAGGAATTCGGTTCAAGATAGAGATTATTATATTTTGTGATCTAAATCTGATCAGGTTCGACCACTACTGTTTTTTTAATTGTTAGAATAGTTCAATCAAGAAGCAATGCGCACTGATAGGAGGTCATGATTATGATCATCTTCGTGTGCGCAATGGGCTCCACATCGATCTGAATCAGACATTGTTCTCTAAGATACATGCGCTAACTAGAGCAGGCATAGCTACTCAAGGTATCTTTTGATTGCACCTCTTCACCGTTATCATCTGAGACTCTCCAAGCGGGATGTTGTTCCCATCTCTGAGAAGTTTACTATTCTAGTTTTCTAGTATGTCTTTGTTTCATTGCCAACTAGGACTGGGCTTCTTATCTCGTCTGGGACTCTTGTTTTGAAGTTTATTTATATCCTCTGCAAGCTGCTTGTAGACATCCAAAATTACATATACTCTAAGAGTATTCTATAACTTCTCCTCGTATAGTGATTTCATTGATTATATGTTCGTGTTTTTTCATCCGAAAAGGTTTTCCATGTTAAATCTCTGTTTCATATTTTTTATTGTTCTTCATTGGTTCCGTGCTTTGTGGTTTCAATTTCGTAACACAGCAAAAATGAGGCAAAGTGAAGCTCACCCTACTAACTATGCCGATCCATTTGGTTGCCATAGGTACGGTAAGAAAGTATGGCGAAGCTAACAAACCAAACAGGCACAACACATGCTTAATAAGGAGCAGGCCCAAAGTTAGGCATTGAACCAAACTAGCAACATAAGTGCGACGCTATGCCGCGCTAACTACCATGTGGACCGAAATAAGAGACGAAAAATCGTATGAGGGGATTATCTGAAAAAGCGATGGCCCGAACGTATTTTTAGGGAAGACAAAGGATCTTTTTGCATAAAACCAAGGACCCCTGCATATTTTCGCGAGAACCGCGGGGTGCTATCGAGAAAAAAGAGGGCCTCCATGAAAATACGGAGGACCTGTACACAATTTTGAGAAACGGAGGGGGTTTTTGGGAAGAAATGGCGTGCCAGGGACCTCTCCACAAAAAACAAGGACCCGCGTGCAATTTCAAAGAAACCCGCGGGGCGTTATCCAGTAAATAGAGAGCGGAGGGGTTTTTTGCAAAAAAAATCGAGGGCTTTTTCGTAAGAACCGAGGACTTATACGTAATTATGAAAATTTGAGAGGCTTTTTTGCAAAATATGACACATGGATAGGGCGGTCGCCCGGGCACTCCCCTAATCTTAATATATGGAGTATACCCTCCTTTAGAACATCCTAGAAATGACATCGCAGTTATAGGACATAACACCTGGTCACATATTCGCTGAGTCGTCTAATTAGGTTTGTAACATTAAAATTATCAGACTTGTATAGTGCTCCAAAGGGCTTCCGGTCCTGGCTGTTGGTTTTTTTTTGTAAGGACTACAACTGTTAGCTTTTTATAAATCAAAAAATCAATAAAAATTTAAAAAAATTGGAAAACACTGTTAAATTTTTTGGGAAATATAAAGAAATAAGAGAGAAAAAATGCCAAAAAATCAATAAAAAAGAGCCAAAACCAAAAAAGACAAATTTTAGATGGCGAAATGCTGAATCGTTTGGAGTAAGACCATAACAGGCTAGGTCATATAGCTATTGAAAACACACTTTAGCGGTTGTTATTTTTCTAAATAATTAAATTTTAAAAAATAAAAATATATCTTTACAGACAATACAAATAAATAAATAATAATAAATAATAAACTCCCCCCAAAAAAACTAAAAACAGATAAAATTAAGGAACCACGGCGTGCACACACACAAAACTCGGCCGCGACCACCGGGCGTGCCGCACCCACAAGCACATGCATTGCGGAAAATTGCCGCACCGGCGGACGACGGCCAAGGTGATGCCCTTCCTGCTCCGCTCAGTACGAGATCGTCGCAAGAAACCGGCCTAAGCCCAAGATATTGACCATATCCCTCACCTCGCTTTTCCTGAATCTCTCGAATCACTTTTCTTCTCTTTTCCCTCTTCAAAGCTAGACCCACCTGAATCGTGGGGATTTTGTGGCCGTCGGGAAAATTTTCTTTGGAAATCCCGTGTTCCAAACACGGCCTAGATATCTGCCCCAAATAACAATGAATCAGCCGTACGCAAGGTCTGAATTTGAACAAATCTGTCAGCAAAAAGGCCAGCACAACGAATTAGCTCGCGCACAAAAATCTGTTGCTCCAAACACAGGTGCAGAAGAGTCTTACAAGGATCTGTTGCTCCAAACTACGAGGATCTTATAATAGTCCCAAACTAGCAGTGGAGCACCGTCTCTCCAGAAATCTCTTCCAAGTATCTCCTATACACAACAGAACCGACAAGGCAAACAGCAGGTGCTGCTGCAACGAGACTACAGGGTACGATGCTGGTGAGACTACGTAAAGAAAATGGCATGCTTCAATTACAAAAACCACTGACAACTTGGCATGAAATAAACGGAAAAAAAGGGGAACGATTACATTACATGCTATGGCCAATTCTACAACAACATCAGAAAAATCAGTAACTAAGCAGCATGTGTGTGTCGTTCTTCACTCTGCACACTAGCTATGTCTTCAGGTAACTCTGGCTTAATTAGTTGGCTCTCCTGTGCTAGATAGCCAATGCAGCGAATGCATGCATCGTCTGCATCGATCGGCCTGCCTCAACGATGGCGCATGAATGGACCGAGAAAGCTCACCGATCGGTGGATCAGCTCATCTCTAGCGCTATCTTCTTCCTCATCTCGGCGCCGCGCGCGTCGGCGGAGTCGATGACGAACTTCCTCCAGAACCAGTGCTTCCTCCAGACGTGCGACACGTCCTCCAGTGGCACGCTCTTGGTCTCCGGCAGCAGCACGGCGATGAAGAGCGTCATGAGGAGCACCCAGCCGCCGAAGAAGTAGAAGAGGCCGAAGCGGAGGTGGCAGAGCAGCGTGAGGAAGATCTGGCCGATGAAGGCGGTGAAGAACATGTTCACCGCCACCGTCAAGCTCTGCGCCGCCGACCGCACAGCCAGCGGGTACACCTCGCTGGGGATCAGCCACCCCATCGGTCCCCACGACCACGCGAACCCGGCCACGTACACGCACACGAACAGCACGATGCACATCGCGTACTGCTCCGACATCGCCCCAGTCCCGCTCAGCCCGAACTGCAGCCCGATGAACGTCCCAACCAGGATCTGCATGCCATGGCATTGCATTGCATCATGGAAATGTTCAGATACTTTTGGCCAAGAAATCTCTTGAAGTTGCAGTGACATGAAAATTTTGTGTTGTGTTGTGATTTGTGATGGTAGTGTAATGTGTACGTGCCTGTGAGATGATCATCTGGGTGCCGCCTTGGAGGAAGAGGGCGCGGCGGCCGACCTTGTCGGCGGTCATGATGGCCACGAAGGTGGAGAACATGTTGACGAGGCCCGTGATGACGGAGGACACGAGGGAGGCGTCCTGCCGGAAGCCGACGGTCTTGAAGAGCACCGGCGCGTAGAACATAATGACGTTGATGCCGGTGAGCTGCTGGAAGAAGGGTATGGAGAGCGCGAAGGTGAGCTGCGGCTTGTACTTGCCGCTGAAGAAGAGCTCCAGCCACGGGTGCGCCACGGCCTTGCTCTCCTCGCCTGCGGCGGAGAGGTCCTCGAACTCCATGCGCACGTCGCCGACGCCCCTGATCTTGGCCAGCGTCGCGCGCGCCCCCTCGGCGTCGCCGCGCACGATGAGGGAGATGGGGGTGTCCGGGATGGCGAGCGACCCAAGCGCGATGACGGCGGCCGGGACGGCGCCGAGAGCCAGGCCGACGCGCCACCCCCACGCGCCCATTATCTTGGACGTCCAGTAGTTGGTCAGGCTCGCCGAGAGTATCCCCACCGTGATCATGAGCTGGAATAGGATGTTGAGCATCCCGCGGTGCTGCGCCGGCGCCATCTCCGAGATGTAGAGAGGAGAGGCCTGCACAATTAAGCAAAGATCGATCCAGAACAGCTCATGATCTACTTGGTGATGTTGCATGCATGCTCACGTGAATGCAGAGGCCGACGCCGACGCCGAGGAGGATCCGACCGGTCATCAGCATGGCGAAGTTGGCGGCCGCGCCGCCCAGGCAGGCGCCAACGAGGTACGCGGAGGCGGCGACGAACAGGGTCCACTTCCTGCCGAATGCCCGGGCCATGGCGCCGGCGAACAGGGACGCGACCATTGCCGAGAGGAAGAGGGAGGAGCCGAAGAGCGTCAGGAGCTGGCTGTCGAACTTGCAGTACTGGTTGGTGATCACCCGCTCCTTCTGCTGCTGGTAGATGGACGGGAAGAACTTGATCAGGAAGGACTCCGTCGACGTCAACCCGGCTTCGCGGTCGCCGCCACAACACAAGAAGAGAAGAAACCTCGCGTCAGAGCTTAGCCATGAAGAGGCAATCCACACATGGTGATGGACAGTGTCTGACCGATGGAAAGTAAGTTACCAGTGAGGCCGATGTCGTAGCCGAAGATGCAGCCCCCGACGGAGGCGATTAGGCAGGAGAAGAAGACGAAGCCGGTGACCTCGCCGGGGTACGTCTTGTACCTGGCGTGGTGGTGCACGATCACTGCCCCCGGCATTTTGCCCTGCCGCGGCTATCGATCAACGGAACCACGAAGCCGGCGCCGGCGACGATCTCGACGTACGAGAAGATGGGAGAGGGAGCAGAGGCGCAGTGTAGGTAGCTACTGCGAGCGGACGGACGCGCTGGCCCCTCCTGTTTGTCGCTGCGCAGCGGAGGAGGAATGCGTCAAGGGGAGAGCGGCGACTACATAAACGAGAGGAGGCCTCGGCGAGCTAGCGGTGCGACGGCAATGGTGGTGCATGTGCTAGCGAGCTGTCCTCTCGCCCTAAATCGTAGGACGCGCGCACAACATCATGTCCTCTCCGTATGTGCGTGACCCAGAAATGTCTCCTCGGTTTCAAGGTCAGCCAAGACATGAGACCTCCAATCCTGGAGGCTACTTTTCCATTCTTAGCACGCTGGACATGCTCCCAACCGGAGGGAACTGCCAAATCTTCTTGTGTTTGGCTGCTAAATCAACTAGCTATGCGTATGCCTTACGACTAAATGTTATAGATCTTGCAGTTTCACAAGATTAATTGTAAACCTTGCAATTTCACAAAATTTTCGTGTATGATACAGAGGAATCGCAGTGATGACTGGTGAACATTGCACTATCACAAAAAAGCGGAAGTGTGGACAACACACAGACTAAAGCTAAAATCAAGGAATTATATGCTTGAAAAGGCATCAAATGGCCATGGGAGAAGGAGCTCATGCGATCCTGATTTTGGTAAGAATGCTTTGCAACCTGTTAGCAAAGAGTTTCTTAACGATCTTCTTGGCATCAAGGTCACCAGAGTCTGCCAGTTCTTTTAGCCTGCTAAGATGCTCCGAAGACTTCTTCCTTCCAATGCTGGTCTCTGCCAAGGACATGATAGCAGAAAGGGCAAATTCTTTGGCCATAATCTTACCATTTTCGGATTCAAGCGACTGAAACAACCGGTTTAGATTGTCGTTTTCTTGAATGAAAACAACACGATTAGAGTGAAGCAATAGCAGGTTGCGAACCACTTGGGCTGCCATCTCTCCGACTTGGCTAGGTTTGGCTGCAAGCAAACTTCCCAGAGCAGTCATAAAACCTGCTCTGCCCTGTGCCCACCATCTTGTCGTACTCCTCGGTAATCCTAGTTAGTTGTATCAGGGATTTGAGGGTGCATTCCAGGACAGCATAATCACCATTGTTGAGATAGGAGAGAAGCCGGCTAAGAAAATTGGAGCTAATGAGATCATCTGTAAAAGTTTTGGATGGGAAGCAGAAGAACTGAATGGCTGAGAGAGCAACCTCCCTGGTTTTGGATGAGTAAGGAAGATCAGGGTCTATCAACTGAATGAGTGACTGGATCACCCCCATGCTGATTATTGCTTGTCTGACATTTGTTGAGAATAATAGTCCCACATGGATTGTGGAAGAGAAAAAAGTATAACTTATAAGTGAGAGAAAATCTCCATCCATTATACTAGTCTTTTAAGGAGAGAAGGTACAATATCACTTATAAGGTTATTACTTAAAAGACTTTGCTTGTGGACAATCCATAGACTTGGGTGCACAGGGAGCACAGCTCATTTAAGACCTGAGGACCGGTGAGTGAACCCGATGGAACCTAGAGGAGGTCCGAGACCAACAACATTGGTATCACCCAAAGCCATGGATTGGAGCAACTCAACAGATCCAACCTTGCGCTCTTCTTCCTTTTGCTGGGAGAACTTCACCAGCTCTGAAATTGCACCTTCCTCCACCATGAACATCTTTACCTCCTCCACGATGTTCAGGTTCTTCAGCACAGCGAAAGCTGAGCTAACCAACTTGCCGCTGCTGTCGGCATTGGCGCAAGCGTTGAGCAGCATAGCAAGGCCACCTTGTGCACATACTGCCCAGACGTTGTTGGAGTTGTCGGTCAGCTCCCTCAAATCTCAATGCCTGAGCTGCTCTCTGTTTTGCTGACACGCTGCTGGTACTTGCACTATCAAGTAGCTGGACAAGTGGAGAAATCACCGCTGCTTTCACAAGCACTCCTCCTAAGAAATCGTAGTTTTGTAGTTGGTAGTTGGATACAGATCGGAGAACCCATGGTAGAGTACTTGTCCTCGTCTAGCCACCGACAGAGCTCTTCCCTAGTATGGTAGAGATGCTCTGAGGCTTGACTTTAGAAAAGAGGGAGACTAAAGACTTATTTGATTGTTTATTGCTTGAAGATAATAGGTACAGTGTCATCTCTGTATTAAAGAAACTAATCTGTGATAATAGAAAAATTATCCCTAATATATAGAACAAATCTAAAAGAAAATAAACCCAAATAATAATGAAACTAATTATTATATTTCTAATCTGCAATATGTTGTCAATACTGTCAAACTATCTAAATAGAGAACCGCTACAATACCGTGTAGGTGTGTACTATTCATGTACTTGCTGTCGTACCTTACTGGGATCATAGACCGTAACATTATACCCCTCACGGCGAGACAGCTCGTCCTCGAGCTGTCAGGTGGCGACCATAGTTGAAGTCCTTCATAGGCCTACGTCGACAAGAGGGTACGATAATGATATCGTATCACATAGAAGAAGATCTATGAAGCCCTAGTGAACAACAACAAGGATAGCAACTCTCCAGCGTCGGTTGACGTTGCAGTAATCGCCGGTGATAAGGGCAACCAACACGGGGCAACAGCAGCATTCTTCTTGGTCCGGGATGCAGCGGTTGTAGAAGGGATGCGACGACGTCGCTGGCCCCACCTATTAGCTGTTGCGCTCTGTATCGCTTATGGCATGGTGTTGGTGAATGACGTGACAAGGGTGACGACGAAATGGCAGAAGCCTTCTTCCTTTGCGGTGGTACCAATGGTGCAGCAAAGGACAACGAAGTCTAGAGAGGAGCTATCGTTGGTATAGGCGGTAGTAGGACCAACGCTAATGACAACGATAGGGACGATGATGGTAGTGCTACCATTGCAGTGGCAGGTGTCGCCTCTTGCTACTCCTCCATCTTGGACATATTCGCAGCCGGTGGCGATGGCGACTCAGAAACAGCAACAACATATAGTACCTTCTCAATCTTGGCGATGAACTCCATTAAGGCCATCACATTGGCACATATTTCAATGGAAGATAACTTTACGTCGAAAGCCATGGTAGTTGGCTCAGTAGAGACTTGATGTGTGGGTAGAGATGGCATGATAGTAGTGGCAAAACGGAGATTGACATGTTTAGTAAAACTTGGCCATGTCTGCACCCCGAGCACACACTCCAACAGCTAGTACCATAGGGCGGCATTCCCCATCAAGTGGTGCAATACCAACTACTCCTTCTCTTTCTTCAAAGTGATTCAACTAAGGTTGTGGGTCTTACTTGTCATCGAAGGTCGAAAGCTCCAGGTAGTGGAATCATGAAGCTCTAGCCTTTATGGGAATGAAACCCTCGTTGCTTGCCATTAATGGTGAAACAACAGTTAGCTCTGATACTAAATGTTGAGATTGGTAGTTATGTACAGGTCCGGGGACTGAGGGTAGGGCGCTTGTCCTCATCTAACCATTGGTAAGGCTCTTCCCTGATATGGTAGAGAGACTCTGAGACTTGACTTTAGAAGAAAAGAGAGACTAGAGACATATTTAATTGTTTATTGCTTTTATAATAACAATATAATGTTGTTAGGGGCGGAGCCACCAGGTGGGCTTCGTTAGGCATGAGCCCACCATCAGTCTGCCTTGAAAACCCCTTCCCTAGGCCCCAATTTCCAACCTAAAAAGCCCAACCAAAGCAGCAGCAGATGCACTGCACACTGAGTCCAAAGCACGACCTCCTCTCACCAACCCCGTACCCACCTCCACCATCCTCCCTAACGCCGACCACCATGGCCGCCACCGAGGAGGACCCCACTCCCTCCCCTGCCACCAACCCTAACTCCAACTTCCCCAACAGATCCTCCGCTACTGATGGGAAGAAGACGCGTGAGAGCAGCGCTGCTGCTGCCGCTGCTGAAAGCAAAAGAAGAACAAATCCTCCTCCAACATCGCAGATGCTCCCGAGGCCACTGACAAGGATGATGCCAATCCCAAACCCCAGGTACGGGGAGCACGTTGTGCTCGTAGCGACTTCGGCTACCGATGTTTTTTGCTTGCCTGACATTCCAAGCCGCAGGTGGAGGTGGAGTACGTGCCAGAGTAGGCCGACCTGAACGATGGCCTCCTCGTTGTCTTCAAGAATCTAGAACATCTTTGAAAAGTTCACCTTCAAGGAATCCCACGCTGTCATCGAGGTACGCAAGCATTCACCACATCCCCCTGTATCCACCCACATCTTTGATAGGCAAAAACGCTATGGAATTTCTCATGCTGCAAGTTTAGCGCTTTTCATTCAAACCACTACTCTCATTGGCCTGTAAATATGCAATAATTTCATAATAGGTGGGTTGGTGTTTTTCTTGTAGGATGGTGACAACAAGGATGAGGCTGGCACTAATGCTGCAAAAAAGGGGACAAGAGTCGATACGGGGAATGACGAGCAAGCGACCCAACAGAAGAATGAAGGAGGCATGTCTAATAAGCAAAAGAAAGTTTGTTCTTCATCTCTGACTGTTGTTGATAACATGTTACCAGGGCTTCTTTTGTTTTGTGTGGTCCTCACCTTAAATCCATGTTTGGTTTGTGTTGTGGTATCCACACAACAGGGGTTACAGGGTACCTTTCTCCATGGGAGGAGGGAATAGTTAGAAAGAGAGCTAATCATAGGACAGAGCTTGTGTGTAAATGAGTGGATTTCTCTCCCTCATACCTCCTTCAAGGGTTTATATACATGAATAGGGTCGAATGAAAAATTCCCAATTTTCCATTCTACCCCTTCATATTACAAAATGTGAGGATACATTGGTACACTCATCTATATTATTGGATCTATTACATATTGAGCTCATTCCAAGGCCCAGTTACAGGGGGCTGGACCATCCCCACAACATTACTCCCTCGACAGCAAGCGCGGAGGTCCCAAGTGATGTAACCACACCATATACGCATACGATCAAAGTTCACAAGAATAAACAAAAGGTGAATTCATTTTTTTATTTTAATTTATTTTAAATGAGAATATGATGTTACCTAAAGATGAAAATGCATATTTGTCTAGCTATACAATGAGGATTGCATCAACACTATGCGCTCGTGGTTGGAGTCCATCTAAAGGGAAGCCAAGCAATATATCAAGACCAAGTCAATATCTTCTCTAACTCTTGCTCAAGGTTACCATATTACTTTTGGATCAATTCAAGCAAGAGTTCAAGTGGGACATATTTTGGAATCCAATTTAGCCTCCAGATCAATTTAGAGTCAGCCTGATAGATCCGAATTCAAATGGGCATAACTTTTGCATACGAACTCCGTTTGAGGTGTGCAAGTACAGCATAGAAAGAAGAGCTCATCCACTATCCAATGGATTTGGCCTCACCTCCAAATTCCTTCTGTGCGCACTGTAATTACCAAAACAATCTGACGCTGATTCAGCTTGATAGGGCTGACTTTAAATGCTCATAGATTTCGCATCAAAAATCCATCTGGAATGTGTGAGTACAGCATGAAAATCTTATCTCGTTCTCTTTCTAATGGATCTGGCCCTATCTAAAAATTCTTTCTGTGCACGTCAAAATCATCAAAATAATCTTTTGATTTTAGAAATAGAGATAGAATCAGATATGATTTGATGACTTTTTATGTGTTAAAAGCTTTCCATAGTAAAGGCCTGCGTGCCCCTATAAATTAAGGCTCAATTGGCCATATAACTTAGGCTTGTGTAGATTAGTTTTTTCATGTGAAACTTCACCGTGTGTTCTTGTGTTTACTAGACCAACAACTGCGATTGTAGGCCTCAACCCTTTGTGTACCTCATTCATATTTGCAATATTCAGATTCTCTTTATCTTGTTCTTGCTTGTTCTTCGATTGCTTGCAGCAATTGACCCTCGTGTTCAGGTCAGCCGCGTTCTTGGCACGGTTGATATCGACTAGGGTGTAATGTAGCGATTGTAGGATGGACTTGGTCATTCTGGTCAAGTAGCCTTTTCATCAATGTCATATCAACAATCAAAGTTATCCTTCTCACCAGAAGATCGGGCCACCCTCATCACCAAGGGACGAGCTGCCGTAATCGATTGCCCTGGCCCCCCGTTCCCCACCAACAAGTGTAGAAGTCTCGACAGGTGAGCTGCTGTGATCCAACCCCAGGGGTTCGGATGCTCTAAACATTCTGGAATAGGGTTCTTTGCATGATAAGACGTGGTCGTAGAGTACCTTCACAGAGTATGGAGGCGGACTCACTGAGGCGATGGCTCCAAGGCAAGCGTCAAAGTCTCTCGATGAAGGCATGTCGTCCTATCGAGATGATGCCTACGTGGTGGATAGCGAAGTTGTTGTGCCCTACCGAGGTGATGCCTCCCAAGCAGGCGGCGAAGTCACAGTCGCTTTGTCGAGGCGGTGCCTCTGGGATAGGCAGCGCGTAATGCGCCACGCTGAGGCGATGCCTCCCCAGTGGGTAGCGAAGGCGTGTTGCCCCGCCGAGGCGTTGCCTCCTAGGTGGGCAATGAAGTCCTACATCGAAGCTTGGCCTTCTCGGCTAGGCGACGCCTACAAGGCGAGTGGTGAAATCATGTCGCCCCGCTAAGGTGATCCCTCCAAAGCAGCCAGTGAAGTCGTCGCGGTCAAGTAGCCTCTTCGTCAACGTCATATCAACAATCGAAGTTATCCTTCTCACGGAAGATCAGGCCATCCTCATCACCAAGGGACGAGCTGCCGTAATCGATTGCCCTAGCTCCCCGTTCCCCACCAACAAGTGCAGAAGTCTCGAGGGGTGAGCTGCTGTGATCCAATCCCAGGGGTTCGGATGCTCTAAACCTTCTGGAATAGAGTTCTTTGCATGATCAAGACGTGGTCGTAGAGTACCTTCACAGAGTATGGAGGCGGACTCGCTAAGGCGATGACTCCAAGGCAAGCATCAAAGTCTCTCGACGAAGACATGTTGTCCTATCGAGATGATGCCTATGAGGTGGATAGCGAAGTTGTTGTGCCCTGCCGAGGTGATGCCTCCCAAGGAGGCAGCGAAGTCACAGTCGCTTTGTCGAGGCGGTGCCTCTGGGACAGGCAACGCGTAATGTGCCACGCTGAGGCGATGCCTCCCCAGTGGGCAGCGAAGGCGTGTTGCCCCGTCGAGGCGTTGCCTCCTAGGTAGGCGATGAAGTCCTACGTCGAAGTCTAGCCATCCCGGCAGGCAATGCCTACAAGGCGAGTGGTGAAATCATGTCGCCCCGCCAAGGTGATCCCTCCAAAGCAGATGGTGAAGTTGTGTCACCCCACCAAGGCGATGCCTATGAGGTGAGTGGCAAAGTTGTGCCGCCCTGCCGAGGCGATGCCTCCAAAGCAGACGGCAAAGTCGTGCCACTCCACTAAGGCGATGCCTCCGAAGTAGATGGCGAAGTCGTGCCACCCCACCGAGGGGATGCCTACGAGGCGAACGACAGAGTCGTGTCGCTGTACCGAGGCGATGCCTCATAGGCAGGCGGTAAAGTCCCAAGCTGAAGCCAGGCCATCCCACCGAGGCGATGCCTACAAGGCAAGCGATGGAGTCACCCTGCGAAGGTGCTACGTAGCGAAGGCAAAGAGGCAGAGCCGCCGTACCGAGATGATACCTCCTAGGCGGGCAGTGAAGTCCCACGCCGAAGCCGGGCCATCCCGCCGAGGCGATGCCTACGAGGTAGGCGATGGAGTAGCCCAGCAAAGGTGGTACGCATGCGGAGTAAAGGAGGCGGAGCCGCCATTCCCCTGGTGCTACGCACGCGAAGGTAAGGAGGTAGAGCCGTCGTTCCCCTGCCTACAAAAATAGTGCCCACTAAGGGCGAGCGCAAGTGACGTAGGTCAAGACAGGCACTACGAGCGCAAAGGCTAAGAGGCAGAGCCGTCGTTCCTCTACCTTGAAAAAGAGCGCTCTCAAAGGGCGAGCACGAGCGGCGGAGGCTGAGACAGGCGTTACGCATGCGGAGGCGGGGGCCGCGGGGCGGAGACAAGGAGGTGAAGCCACCATTCCCCTACCATAAAAAAGAGCGCTCACAAAGGGTGAGCGCGAGTGGCGTAGGCCGAGACGGGCGCTACGCGTGTGGAGGTAGGGAAGCGATGCCTCCTAGGCGGGCAGCGAAGTCCCACACCGAAGTCGGGCCATCCCGCCAAGGCGATACCTACAAGGTGGGTGGCAGAGTCACCTGGTGAAGGTGCTACATACACGGTGGTAAAGAGGTGGAGCCGTCGTACCAAGACGATGCCTCCTAGGTAGGAGGTGAAGTCTCACGTTGAAATTGGGCTATCCTGCCGAGTCGATGCCTACGAGGCAGGCAGCGGAGTCGTATTGGTACCAAAATTTGCAGCTTCTCACCAGGGCTGCATTCTGCTACCTCCATTCCTGCACTCGTATTGGTACCAACACTTTTATCTACAACACCTATGAATCATGGGAGTTCCTGGGGTTGCAGACATGGAGTTGGAGCTAGAGAGCTAGTAGATTTTTTTTCTGCGTAGCATACTATCATTATAAGGTTATTGTAGCTCTAGCAGCCTGCAATGTATATAAAATGCCAGGACAAATGAATGGATCGGTTGGTGAATCCATTTGATCTCTCTTTTTGCTGCCTCCTTTCGGTTCCTTCGATTGGAATTTTGCACTGCTGTGCCTGCCACAGGCTCGAGGCATCTTTTGCTGCAATGAGGGTTAGATTTAGTGGGTGGGTGTGTGGAGTGGGAAACACAGCCTTAGTATAATCTCAGTTGGATTGATCACAGCTAATGATTATATGCTTCTTCTCATTATGTGCAACCATCAACAGTTCCATAAGCAGGGATGAAAACAGATCGGATACGATCGAATAGTCTTAAATACAAATATGAATATATATTTTTAAAACGAATATGAATATGAATTCGAATATCCTCAAATACGAATCGAATGTCGTAACGAATATAAATTCAAATCGAATATATGCTTAATTCAGTCAAATATGAATATCCTCCTATAACTTCTGTAACAAATCTGAGTAGAATAAATTTATATAACATAATTGCATGACTACACTGTCTACACATCTACACAGGCCATTGGGCTTGGGCCACTTGGCCACTGGGCCGACTGGCCGGTATAGGAAACAGATCGAATATGAATCGAATAGTCTCGAATACGAATATGAATGTTCTCGAATACAGATGCGAATATGAATATTCTCAGATACGGATACGAATATTGTCAAATACAAATATGAATATTTTCGAATATAGATTTTGCTTACCACATTCACATTTTCTCGGATACGAATATCAGATAAAACAGATTGTCTATTACCGTTTTACACCCCTATCCATAAGTGCCTTTCTTGAGTAAAAAAAAGTATTCACATTTACCCTTCTCTCTCTCGTCCTGTGGAGGGAAGTTATTTTTAGATTGTAGTATCATAGTACATGCTTGCATTGAAAGAAACACTGTATAATGGGGTCATCTATGTTTCAGCATCTAAGAGTAATGCATGGTGGACCTACGGACCTAAATATGCATATGTAACAGCACCTTGGAACGGAAGTATCAAGGGGCTGCTTCGACCGATTTAAAAGCTCTCCGCTTCTGATTTTGGGTGTTGATTTTTTACTACAAATACATTATAGTAACTGTTAACTTTTTTGGAGTCAAAAATAAGAAAAAAACATTACATTGTTGTGAACAACGCAAAAAAAAATAAAGAGAAAAAAACAAATAACCAAAAAAAGCAAAATAAGTTAAAATTAAAAAGCCAGTACATTTCAAGTAATTTCTAGCCAAAAGCCGTTTCGAGCATAGGCCATGTGGCCTAAAGTAACGTGCGATTACTAACCCTGAGATGTCATTAAAAAAAGGTAAGACGATGAATTTGAAGACTCCAAAATCCAAATGAAACGTTCTTCCATAGCCCCCAAGGGAAGCATGCATGAACTGCAAAATCCAGCAAGCTGTTCGCACTTAATTAGCAAGGTTAGTTACAATAGATAAGATCTAAGGGGAGGTTAGAGGATGTGCAGCACGTGATGGAAAAGAGCCAATCGGTTGGTGCGAGCGCTGAGCAGGAATGGACCAGTAGGCCAGTACACTGTACTACCACTACTGCTGAGATGACCAGTGTCACACCTCCACCACATGTGATGTACTGACGTACAATCCTTCATTCAGAATGGATAGAAGAAACAGGAATTCAGCGCTTGAGACAAAATTAGCCGTAGAGGACGTTTATTTGGTTGAAAATTGATGACTTATAACTAAATTTATATTATAATTAATTTATTTTATATCGTAGCTAATGATGATTTATTATACATAATTAAATTAAAAAATCTAAAAATAGAAAAAAAAAGTTATCCCATCACATAATGCAAACGAGTACGAGAAAAAAAGAACTGGCAAAAAAGCTCAAAAAAAATCAAAAAGCTAGAAAAAGATAAAATTTAGAAATAATTAAAAATAAACCAGAAGCTTAAGCCGAAATGAGCGGAGCCTTAGTCTTATATCATCCTTAGACGTCTAGGAAACTCTGCACCAAACACACAAAATTCAAATTTTAAATGGAGAAAAATAGGCACATAGCTCCCAATGTGAAGAGAAAAAAAAAATCATAGGAGAGAATGGTAGCTAGAGTGCTATACGATTTGTAATAAGTGCAAAGCAAGGAATGCAGCATATGCTCCTACATCTGAACAAAATGAACTGAAAACAACGCAACACAGAAAATGATACAGAAACAAAACTTTGTACGGTGAGATTTGAATAAAACTCTCAAATGAGGTTATCTGTTTGAATGTGAAAACAAATTTGCAATGTCCGGCGTACCTTGCTACCTGCTAAATGCTATGGCTCTTCGCTACCTCGAGAGTCCAGATATAAAGGCCATGCGGCTTGCTAATGGTGGCCCTTCCATCTGTCAAGGATCGCTTATGCTCCCCAAAAGAATCCAATATCGAAAAACAAAGGATGAACAGAACCTACTTCTTCAAAGATCATATCAATCAGCCAAGATTTCTCCTTAAAATCCTTCTACAGCTGCCACTACGTAACATTTTAACATGATGGACGAGCTTGGGATGTAACAACCACCGACTTTGTGTTGGGATGACCTTTGAAGGGAAAGAGGCAACTGTGTGCAAATAATTTAGAAAAGCTAGTCACCAAGTGAAAGAAAGAGAGCAGCCATATAGTATTCCAGGCTACCAGTAATTGACAAGTCTCTTTTTAATTTACGAGATTTCGCCTAGTTCGTAGCCTCGTACCTTTTTGAAGGGAATTTTGCACACTGCCTGACATGTACTACTATTAGCTCAGCTTTGAGGGGGTGGACTAATTGCCATTCTAAATCACAGGACTAAGCCCTGATCGTTTCGGCTTTTTTCGGCTTCAGCTTCTAGCTTCAGCTTTTTTTTCACTATTCACTACACTATCCACTAATTCAGCTACAGTGTTTTTTCAGCCAGCTACAGTGTTTTTTCAGCCAAAAGCCATCGCTATTCTGATCACCCCCTAATTGCTACTCTAAAACACCACTTCTAATAGACTGACCCTGTAGCACTAGGTCCGTTCAAAACAGCTTATAGCTTCAGAACCAAAAATCATTTAAAACATATTAGCTTTTTAACATATTTTTCTCTTTTTTTCCTTTTTCTTTGTATTATTCATGGAGATTAAGGTGTCTTTTATTTCTTTTTTCTATTTTGTATTTATTTTCTTTAATTAAATACCTTAAAAGCTACAGTATCATTCTAGCCTGCCAAAAGGCACGGCACTTTCGAACGAGTCTGAGACTACCAGGCTTACAAATAAAAGCAGTCTGAACTCTAAACATATAGGCTACTACTAGAACGTAGCCCACAGACGCAGACTGAATAAGCTGTACACATACTGTTCTGATACAATAAAAAATACAGTGAAATGGAAGGACAAAGGAAAAGCATGTACTGGAAAGGACAGAAATATTTAAACGTCGAGAAGCATTCACGCATACGAAACATAAATGGTAGTTCGTGATTTTATTACAGATAAATAGTATTGAACAATGCGCTGTGGGTTGAAGATTGGACGGAGAGAAGCCACCTGAGCTGTTGCGGCGAGACTTTCCCAATTCACGACCCATATCAGATGAACAACCTGTCCAATTTGTCGCATGAAATCCAAAATTAGAGGGAATCCCAAGACCAGCAGCCCAAACAGCCACCTATATGGCGCAGACGTTTCACCAGCTGATGCCTGATGAGTTCTTCGCTGTTATTACATAATCAGACATCTTTATCACTAGGAATCTCGCTTCCTCTCGAGGCTTGCTTGACTCCCTGGAATTACCTTCAGCAAAGATGAATTATCCACTCATCAAACCTAAATTTACAGGAGTACAAGACCATAAGCACGTTCAGCTCGTAGAAATGGCAAAAGGACACAATGTAAATATTTACTGGTCAAATGAATACATTAATCGCCCCTACAGAAACCTAGATTTGCGGAAGGATGCTACACCAGATAGCGCAGACGTTGAACGCTTCAAAAGTGGTGCCCCTACACACCAGATGCGAAAATATTTACTGGTCAAATGAGTACAGAAATCGCCCCGACAGTTTTGAGACTTTAAAATATGTATTTGTGTGCAATGGGCTACCAAACAACAACTAAGTCTAAAAGAATATGCTGACTTCCCTTCCGCATCTAGAGCAGTACAGGTACTTTTAGTGTAGCTTTCTACCTTGAGTCAAAAGATAACATCGGATGCACATTAAATAGTTAAGTGCTCAACAGGTTGTTTGTAACAAGAACCCAAGGAATTTTTATTAATATAAAGTGCAACATGGAACACAAATGAACACATTCTAGGTGCAAGGATATTTTACTATATTTCGGAGAACAATTAAATTGAACTCAGTTTGAAGGTCTAGTAATGGCCACACCAGGATATGCAGTGCACAATGCAACATAAAGCTAGATAGCAAACCAACCTGTATACTTAATGTGGCCTCCCCTTCATTTGGAGTATTGGCAAATCACTGCCAATACTACATTGCTCCAAATCAACGTCTGACTGCAGTATTGGCAGCAATGAGCTGTTTTGTCTTGGTGCTTTCTGCTTAGACGAAGAGATATATCGTATTCTACAGCTAGTATTTTGAGTTCTTTTCTTAGAGTATCCCATTGTGTCCATCTAAGTCCATAGCTACTCTTTTTCGTTCGTTAAAGCCATACGAATCCACAAATTTCTTGTCAATCAGCCGATTGCTTTGCTAGCCATGGTCATCCTCTCGAATGAGTGTGATCATCTCCTTACTTTCGTATAACCGTAGCCACTGCTCTTCTCTTTGAGCTGCTATAGATCGAAGAAGTCTTTATGATACCGCTACTTCTCTTTGAGTAGCCGCCCTGAGGTTCTAAGGCCGCCGCGTTTCTTCTGCATTACGCCTCTGTTGCGCTTCTTCTGCACAGCGCCGCTGCCGTCTTAGACTTTGATCTGTGCTGCTATACTTCATCTCCCTCTTCGGCTTGATTTGACAGTTTTCTCTACTTGTGTCACTTTCCACATTCTTTTCGTCGTGTTGCCGCGGTCGACTTTGCTCCCGCTTACCTCTACCTTCTCGACCCCTGCACTTTGAGCTTTATGTGCTGCCACACGATTTCAGATGGGAGACAATTTTTCCTACACAATTTTTCAAGAGCTGCACGCTACGACGACATCTTCAAGACTCAGACTTTAGATTTTTCTTTTTTAGTGTAAATATTTTCAAATACAATACTATTACATATGCCTCACATTTAAGGGAAGATATTAAGGGTATTAGTGTCATTTCCTATTATCTAGGGTTTAGGGTTATGTATATCTCATATTCACTATATATTACCCTTTGAGCTATGCAATATATCTAACATTCATTCTTCCATTCTCTCCTCAAGAGTTAACACTTAACATAAGAATTGAAGAATGTATATATACCATAGATCCCATAGGTAGCTATTTAAGCATGACAAAGTCACCATATAACATCGCCTTTGAATGTGTCTAAAAATGGAAAGGGTTTGACTAAAAATGAAAATGTAGTGTTCATGGAAAAGTTATCTCACAAGTAAATAGTCATAACCTAGTAATTCCCATCCCAATATGTTACAACATCTAAATAATGGATGCATTTATTTATTGCATCATATCTTGAATTACTCAGCTTGTTAGAATGTGAATTCCTTCTTTTCCCTATACACTAGTAAGCACCCCAAAAAAGTCAGTATTAGTCCACAACTTCAAATCAGAGCAAGTGTGAATCAACTGATTTCAAATAGCTGGACATAACTAGGAGGCCCAAGGAAAGCTTTATATTAAATTAGCGAAATTCAAGACGCATATATGCAACCCCAAAAGGGGGGTAGCCCTGCAGTCTTCTTCTTGGGGGCACTATGAAGACTACTTCAGGAAATCATCAGCATGGTACCCAGCATGCCTCCACCACTGCAAAGCCAAGAAACAAAGCTAGGTAAGAACATTGCATCGAATCGATCCATCGCATCCCTCAGCATCACTTAAAACTTTGAATGACACAAACATCCAGCTAAACAATCAAACCTTGATACCACCAAACAAAACAAGCAATTATAAATTCAGTCACAAACTTACCTGGTATACTATCTTTAAGGATAATATACCAACACCAGAGTGCCATTAACATCTTCTCAGCATTTCAGCTTTCATAGGAATCATACTTATTGCACATATTTCAGCAGTGCACCGTCTCAAATCAGCAATTGCCTGAAAAGACACTGTTGCTAGTATTGAGTATAATTCGCTCCCACAATCTGCAATTCTGCTTCAAAATAAATAAATAAATGCGATCTGTTATAGTAATTGTATCACACAAAGATAGGGCAAGTATATCACACAACTAAATACCTTTGTTGGAACCTTTGTTGGAAACCCCTAGTCAGAAGCATGTAAAATGAGTAAGCACTTTGCGCATCCCAAAAGAAAGAAAGAAAGAAATGAGAGGGGAAGAGGAATCAGCCGAGCTCAGATGCATTTGAAAACAGCAGGAAGCAATCTCCACATAAAATAGAAATACGTAAACTTCATAACCAAATTGGTGCCATCTCCAAGCCCAAAAAGAGCATACATACTTGAAATCAGCAAGCTTGTATATATTGGCATGAAGGAAAAATCTACAACATTGCAGCTCTTTGCACCGTTCCAACTGAACAAAGAACCACTATATTGAATAAAGAGTGAAGAGCAAGAGTGTTTACAAAGTTACTTTTTCTTCCAGTATTTTCACAAGACTACTTCCGTCAAGTCGCTATACTGCAATCTGTTCACTCATTATGAACATCAATCAAAGCACACAGAATATGATCCCAGATATAGTATTCAGAAGATAGACTTACAGACAAGCAATGCATACTTGAAGGATGTAAGACGCATTATACAAGACCATGATTCTTCAAGGACCACAGATAGCCTCTCTTAAGGGTTGCACAGATATCATGGCATACAGTCTGAAATAGTGGCTTCATTGTAAAGAAGTTCTTTGATCATATGATTCATGTCTATTTAATGACAAAACACACCCGTGCCACCTGTCCTATCTAAGTTCAAACCATATTTTCACATAATATAACCTACGGAAGAAGGCAGATATAATGTCAGTAACCAGTTAACCGCTGTAGTTTGTACAATTTATCTGCCCATAAGTTGTCAAAGCCCATTGCTTCTCTGATGCATGTATTTTACAGGCATCGTGAAGATCAGACAATAGATTATATAAAAATTTTGTTTCATCAGATTACTTATGAAGAAGAAACCTGGACAGAATAAGGTATCTGACATCACACAGTAACTTATCAATTGAAAGGTACAAGGAAATCAATCCACCTTCCAGGATTAGAAATCAGTTTTCCACATAGTATCTTACAGATAGTTGTTGCCACATAAAATGGAGTCGGTTCTGTTCCTATGGATATTTGTTTCATCTATATGATGTTCCAACAGCAATTTATAAATAAGCTCAGTCCAAAGAGATGTCTGATCAGGCAAAAATCTCCAGACCGTTTTAAGGGGGGTAGAGAGAGGGAGAGGTGTGAGTAGATTGGAATACCTCAAATTTCAACCATCTTGCAAGAATATTTGAAAACACAAATTGCAAATATGTTATACCAAACTCTGTATGTCTTGCAGATTGTTTTTCATGTCTGTCTCCTACCAACTATAAATGTAATAATTTAGGAGCAGCAATTGAACTACAACACTATTGCTGATTTCAAGCTAAAATCTGACAAAGATCTCCGCATGCAATGGGTGGATCTGAGGACCATCAAGCTCATCAAAAATTATCTGGGAGTTTGCTGAAGCTCTTTGAAGAAGCAATACATCTTCAAAGTGGGGCAGCTCGTCTGACTGAACCTTTCGGAGCCCTTGTGGGTGATCCTCCTTAGGAGCATTCAGGAACAGTTTGTTAAGACAACTGGCCTTCCTCAGCACAAAATCCACCAGTCGCATCTCATTGCGATGCCCCTTGAAGTTTGTCATCTTGACCAAGCAAAGGTTTTCTAATCCACCTTCGGGTGGTTCTTCCTCTGCCACCTCCAAGTAATTCTTCGTGAACGAATCACGGGTGTTTGTTGGAAGCTGTCATATTGAGCACCACATGTTGAGACATACATGCATACATATAATAAATGAACTACAATCAAATGCATTTTGCACAAAAATAACAACCTGCACGAAGAGCCTCTCCAATTGAGGACAGCAACAGGTCTTGAGGAAGCTGTAGATGTCTGCAAGGTTGGAGTTGGCCATTCCGAACATGAGCAACTGGAGCTCTCTCAATCGGTGCAGGTTGCTCTCCATGATGGCGTTGGCTGCTGAGGCAGACACATACTACAAGGCGAGCAAGTATAAGCGCAATGGAATGGAAATGCGCCGAAATGACATAGATGCCCAGACGAACCTGGAGGGCAATGCTGCATAGGGTGAGGGCAGTGAGGTTTGAGAGGCGAGGGACCGCCAAGGGCAAGTTGGTGTGCGGCAAGCCGGTTTCTGGCCCGCCGGAGCAGAGGTACAGATGCTCAAGACACCCCGTGGCGCCAGAGAAAAGGTTGCTGCAGAGGAAGGGGCCGCTGAAACGGAACGACCGGAGGCGGGGTGCCGCCGGGACCCGCAGCTCGGTGGCGCGGGAGCAGTCCACGACGGTGAGACTCCTGAGGTTGGCGGCCCCCACGGTGGTGAAGTCGACACGGCGCAGGCGGCGGCAGTAGCGGAGTTCGAGCTCGCGGAGGCGGGGGCAGGCGGCGACCACCCGCCGCAGGGCGGCGTCGGTGAGGGACACCGAGTGGAGGTGGATCACCTCGAGCGTGGCGACCATCGCGTTTGCCGACGCCGTGAGCTGGAGCCCGCGCACCGACAGCCGCGCGAGGAGAGGGCTCCCCACGGGGAAGTGCACGGCGAGCACGGCCGCGCGGCGCGTCCCCCCGCGCGCTCCCCGGCCGCCGCCGCCATCGAGCCGGAGGTGCAGGTCCTCGACGCCGCACGCCGCGGCGTAGTCGAGGCAGCGCTTGAGGTCGGGCTGCGCGAGCTGCCCCGCGTGGAACGCGAGCGAGAAGCAGTCCATCCGGCGCCTCCCGCGCCGGTCGATGACCGCGAGCTGCTCCCCCCGCGCCGCCGCCGCCGACGCGCCGGGCGGGAAGCGGAGGTGGAGCGAGGAGGGCCCGGGCCACCGCTGTGCCCAGAGGTCCCGCCACCGCGAGGAGAGCGCGCCGGTAAGGATGGCGGACTTGAGCGGCAGCAGGCTCAGAATCTGCAGCCGCAGCGCGTCGGGGAGCTCCGAGATGCGGTCCTCGCCGCCCCGCGCGGGCCGCCGATCGCTCGCCATTCCGCTCCTCCTCCACTTACCCGCCGCGCCCGCGCCGCATCGAGGAGGATTCGAAGGGGATGGATGGCTGGGTGCTACAGCGTTGTGTACCGTAGCGGGGAGGGGAGGGGAGGGGAGGAGGAAGGGGGGAGACGTGTGGAGGTGTCTCGCCTCGCCGGTGCGGTGCGGTGCGTGTTGCGTTTCTAATCGCTTCCTTGTATTGCGACTATTCCACCGCTACTTGTTCGGTGCGCTCGCTGCTCTCTCTGGCCCACGCGCCTCCTCGCACCGCACCACCCTGCCCGCGTCGCCGGCCGCACCCTTTTCACACGGCCCCTCCCCTCGTTCCCCATTTTTTTTTGCTGTCCAGACGCTTTTCACACGGCCCCTCCCCTCCTTTACAGGTTTTTTCTCCGCCTTCCTTTCACACCCTTTTCAATGCAGTGCCTTCTTTCTTTTTTTTCTCCATCCGTCTTTAGGGTTAGCACTTAGCAAGCCCAGCCCCAACAACCGTAAGTACCTTTGAACGAAAATAGGCCGGCCCGGTCTGCAGCCCGTTGGGCTGACCTTGGATATGTTTAGCTTCTTTGCCTATCTTTGCCTAACAAGTATAGTGGATCCTCTCGAAAAGAAAAGGCAAGTATAAGGTCTGTTCTTTTGGACTGTGTCTTATAGTCTTTGGCTACGATTTATTAATCTAATACATTATAATTGTTGCGAGAAGCAGAAGCTAAAAACAAAAAACCACTGAAAAGCCAAAAACATATCATAGTAATTTAGAAGGTATGCTTGATTTGCGTGTCTACCTTCCTTTACGACGAGAGGAGCAAGGATTTCCTTCTTCTGAGGAGGGGCTATCAAGGATTTTCTTGTCCACTAACAAGTTAGACAAGGGCAAGGAAATCAAACATGTCTCTTATCTCGTTGGGACTATTTTTTCTAGATAATACTTGAGCGAGTCATTCAGAAAAACTTGAATTTCTTACCGTATAATTCGTATGGAGATTCATACATGGTGGCTAACAGATGCAAGAGGAGCTACAGCAGGAGAGGAGAGGCCGAACATTCGCGATATCGCTGGTAAGGCGGCTAAGAAAAGAGGGTGATACCTCAATAGTGCTAGGGTTCGGGAAAAAGAGAAGGGAATACTTATAGTTGGTGGGGACTGGGGAGATGATGATACTCTAGGATTTTGATCTAATGGCTGTAAATTGGACCACTCATTATGAGAAAAACTCACATGTTTTATGAACATATATTTTTTCGTATTTTCGGCCATTTTTTTTAGTTTTGTTTGCCTGCTTGCTTCTTTAAGCAATAGTTTCCAAGGACATAGGAGAATTGGCAGATAGTTAGCAAATGAGAAACTTAGAACTTAAGGCGAAATGAAAAATAACCAAGGAAACAGAAATTGTTGCGGCATTAAAGATTTTGGAGTGCCATTTCACGAAATGCGCCTATATATTGGGTGACAATTAGCTAAATTTCCTTAATTTGTCCATTCCACAGACCACACTGCTAAAATTCGAGCGAACCTTGTCGGCCCTATCCCTGTTTGGTCGATTCTTCCTGAGGTGACACCTAATAGCTACCGTGAAAACCGCACAGAAAATGGGCACATCTTTCATTTTCCATTGATTTCAGCGGCCGCATTAAGGGGTTTTCTGCTTCTCCCCGGCCGTCAAATCACGCAGTCCCTTTCAATCAAGGTTTTACAGGATTGTCCATCTAACACACGGGTGAATTTTCACCTGAGACCAACCCTAACCTCGATCTAATCATGCCTCATGCTGCTGCTCAGTGAAATAAGTAACCATGATTTGTAATTTTGTGGCTGGTAATTAAAATCTCTATCCCTGAAGTCTGAACAAAAACTGCACGTATTGGTTTTCTTCTTTTCGGCTTTTAGTTTCTTTTTTTATCTGTCCATACTATTTATCACACATACCACCTATAATCAAAAGCATCAGCCACAGCCCCAAAAAAATAGATGTAAGCATGAAAGTATCTCATGAAGATTAAATAATTCATTAAATACAGCTCTAATACTCAATTAAAATCTCAAGACACATGTGCTTATGAACTTTCAAAGATAAGTACCTCTAGTGGAAGACCCACTATATATTTTACTCGACCTGTGGCCACTTAGAGATCTCACGAACTGGTACGAAGGCCCACTTATAGGCAATTCATTTTGTGTGGCGAATAAAGTACGTGCTTTATCTGCTTTCGACAATTCGGTCTTATGTCTCTGACGACAACCGTCTTGCGTTGTCTCTATAAATTCTCTCTTACTGACAATAATCGAAGACCAGTTATTGTCAGATTTCTCTCACTGACAGTAACTATTCGCTCGACCAAATAGGACAAATCAACAAGGCGCTTGCTCACATGGATAGCCAACACCCTTCAACGCTATTTAAGATTTGAACAAAATGAAACTGGAAGAGGAACAATAACAACACCAGAAACAAATCCTAAAGAATCAATTAAGACCTTCCGACCAGATACGAGATTACAGAGACTAGGGCTAATAGCATCTTTTTATAATATCTCATTGAGAGCATTTTATAACTAGTTCATAGTAATAAAGATCATCAGTATTCTCATCCTAAATCATTTTTGAAAGATTTAGATTTTTTTTCTTACAATTCTTAAGATCGACAATGTAATCATCGACAGTATCAATGAAAGTTTTTTTTCTACTAGACAAGCTCCGATAAGTAGCATTCATGGTTAAATCCAGCAGCTACTTCTCCACCTCCTATTTCTATCGAGCTTGGCCTTGGAGGGTGCTCAGTTGGGCTGAATTTTAGTGGTTTATAGCTGAATTTGCTAATAATGACTTATTTGACGTAATTAATTTAAAATTTTAAAATAGAAAAAACAGCTTAGTCCATTATAGACAATGCAAATGAACACAGAAAAAAAAATACAAAAAAGCCAAAATAACCAAAACCAGAAAAAAGATGAAACTTAAGAATAGAAAGAAAAAAAAGTAAACCAGAAGTCGACCAAATGAGCGGAGCCTGATCTTGCGCAGCCGGGCCTTGTAATCTTCCTTCCAGGCGCGAAACTGCGACTTCAGCTTCTTGAGGTCATCCATGGAGTTGGCGCTCGGAACACCGGGCTGCCACGGCCTCTGCTCGACGAGTGCCGCCGCGCCGCTCTCGAGCGCCTGGCTCTGTCGCCGGAACTCCACGCCCAGGCGGCCTACCGCGCTTCGCCTGACGGACACGCCGTGGCAGCCGTGCCGCAGTCTCGCCGACGTTTCTTCGGACATCTTCATGTGAGATTCAGAGGATTCATGGCGATCGTATGGCAACATTCCTCAGCCCTTCCTACAGCATCTTGAGCCATCTGCAAGAAGCAGACATGAGAGATTACTTCGGTTTTTTGTTAGACTTGGCACAGACATTTGCAGAATGTTTTGCGGTTAACCTGCAAAGACGCCATTTGTTCATGCAAAGTTTCCTCCCGAGACTTAATCTTGATCTCGTACTCCAACCATCTGACATGGTAGCTCTCGATCTGCCGTCTCAACGCGACGTTCTCCTCTTTCTGCCTCAGCTGCGCCTCCGCCTTCATTGCCTTCCTTTCCAGCTCCACCAAGACTGAATCTTCCGCCCCCGCGTCATCCTGCCATTAACAAAGGACAAGCCATTGCATCGCGTTGCACCTCGCATGATCAGCTCAAATGAATCATTAACCAAGGCTAAAGTGTTAATGGACATGAATTGAAGGTATGGTATGTTAGAAATAGTCCCACGTCCACTTTGGTTGCATGGAGAAAAAAGGGTATTGATAAAAATTATCTAAATATTTTCTTTCAAACTATTATTCAGATTTATAATCATTAATTAAAGATCCAACGGTCGCGAATTCTCCTCCCTCCTCAAAAAAAAAATCCTCACACATTTAACTGATTTTTTAAATAGAGAAAACCTAATACCATTTATAAATCCAATGCACGGCCAGCTCCTTTTTTTCTCACGGTCGGCCTCTGCCTTGCGAGGACCTTCTCAAAGTCCGTCAATGAGATCGGAGGCGGATCAATCTACGACACCACAAGAAAACATCACTGAGTAACTAACAGGCGGAGTAATCTACGACACCACAAGAAAACATCACTGAGTAACTAACCACGATGAAGCTATAAGTTGCCTAACAAATGGCATCACTGTTTACGTGAGCAGCCAGGCCATTTGCCGCGAGTTCTTGCATGGTGGTCTGAACGGCGCCCGATCACTTCGGCCCGCAAGGCATTCACACACCGTCATCTGCCCTGAAGAAGTCTTGCACATGGGCTCGAACAGCACATCCTTCACCTGTTGAAGAACACAGGCAAGAGGAATCAGCAATTCAACACCATCTAATGCAGTGGCGGATCCAAAAATTTTAAAATGGGTATTCGAATTTACAAAAAAATTATGCAATAGAAAACATAAAGGTCCATAATAGCGAAAATTAAAGTACAATTGTTCGTAGCGAAGACAACAACTAGAATAATACAAAAGAAATTACAAAACAATTAAGAACTATAAATAAGCAGGCGAGCTATCGATTAATTCACTATATGACTATAAGGAACTGCAATAACAGAATACCAATAGTAAGAAATGTACAATGGCAGCAAGTAAACTAATATGATTAAAGCTACAATAAGTACAAAAATAGCAACTAGAAGCTATTGAACAACTCAAGAATTAGCATCACCACCGAGCACCGGCCAAGTGCACTATCGAAACCACCACAACACAGATTCACACCAAACCACATTCTCTACACTCAAGCCAACTCTCAAACAATTACACCATGGCGGCGGCGGTACGTGAAAGTCATTAGTATCGACATCTTTGACTTGCGAGAATAGGAATGAACATTCAACTTCTTTACTAGACCTCTTCTCATCAGTTGCTTCTACTTTTGATATTCAAATAGACAACATTCAGTTTCAGCCATGGTCACAAAATAAGCAGATAACGTGAGTCAATTGTTAGAATAAAATGCTCTTTTGTGAAGTTAAAATTTTGATAAAGCACTAAATGTTTATACTTTGAGCGATTACACAGAACGTTCGAAGTTAGAAGGCCCACAAAATAAACCCAATAAATTCACTAAATGTTTTACCAGAAGGCTCAATGAAGTTAGCTTAACTCAATAAAGCATACCAATCCTTAGATGCAGGCGGCGGCGTGGATCCGCGGTGGAGGCCGGTGAGCTGATGGCGCTGGCGCAGATCTGGAAAAAGGGAGGGCGCTGGCGCTGGCGCAGATCCGAGGTGGAGGCCGGAGGCTTATGGCAACGCGCCGCCGCGGCCGATTGAGCACGAACTGGAGCAGATCCGCAGTGGAGGCCGGAGGGGAAGACTGGCGCAAATCCGGTGGCCAGAGGGGAAGACTGGCGCAGATCCGCGGAGGGCCGGTGGAGCAAAGAAGGGAGGCGAGGCCGTGGCAGAGTCCGAGTCCGGACCGGTCGGCCGGCGCAATCCGAGGTGGAGGCCGAGGCGATGGCGGCGCACCGCCGCGGCGATCATCTGAATCGCGCAGATCCGCGATGGAGGCCGGAGGGGAAGACTGGCGCAGATCCGGTGGCCGGAGGGGAAGACTGGCGCAGATCCGCGTAGGGCCGGTGGAGCAAAGAAGGGAGGCGGCGGCGGTGGCGGAGTTTGAGTCCGACCGGTGGCCGGGGCGTCGGGGCGATGGAGGGTGGGGTTCGGCGCTCGGGGTGAATGGCGAAGGGAGTTAGGGAGGGCGGAGGGGTCGAGGGAATGGGGATAGGGAATGAGCGTCGGGCTGGGCCACCGGGGGAGGCATCGAGGGAATGGCCGAATGGGCCGAATGAGGCGGAACGGAGATGAGGCGGTGAAAGTTGATGAAATTGCACTAAAAATACTGATTTCAGCCCAACTATATATATACATATGTATTATACTCTATATATATTGATTTTTTGTTCAAAAAAATGGGTATTCAGCTGAATACCCTTGAATTACTGTAGATCCGCCCCTAATCTAATGTACTACTTGTAAACTGCAAAGGCTGTGCGAAATGGGTAACATACGCAGACGGCAATGTCTGAACCAGAGAAGCCATCTGTCCAACGAGCCAAGCCCTCGAAATCACTCTTGGTTAGGTTATGAGGGGTGTTGCCGAGATGGACCTGCAAGGTGGATTTCAAGGTTCAGTAATTGAGTGAAGTTGGTGACAGTGTCAAGGGTGCTAGGAAAATAATAGTCCCATATGGATTGTGGGAGGGAAACAAGCACAACTAATAAGGGTGAGGGGATCTCCACCCATTAGACTAGTCTTTTGGGGGGACAAAGCCCAATACCACTTATAAGGTTGTTGCTTGGAGGGCTTGCTAGTGGGCAGCCCGTGGGCTTAGTACGCAGAGAGCGCAAGCCCATTTAAGAAAGAAGAGACCAAGGAATGGATCCGGTGGGACCAGGGTGGTCGCCGGTTCCAACAATTGGTATCAGAGCCAGAGACCTAACACGCAGGGTGCGGTGTGCACGAATCCATATGGAGGGGGAGTTTCCCAGAAGTGCGGTGTGCATAATCCATATGTGAGGGGGAGATTATTAGGAAAATAATAGTCCCATATGGATTGTGGGAGGGAAACAAGTACAACTAATAAGTGTAAGGGGATCTCCACCCATTAGACTAGTCTTTTGGGGGTAGAAAGTCCAATACCACTTATAAGGTTGTTGCTTGGAGGACTTGCTAGTGAGCAACCCGTGGGCTTAGTACGCAGAGAGCGCAAGCCCATTTAAGAAAGAAGAGACCGAGGAATGAACCCGGGGGACCTAAAGTGGGTCTGGATCCAACATTTGGTATCAGAGCCCAGGCGCCTAATATCTCCTTGGACCTCAGGGTTGCAGATGTGTCCAACCAATGTGTGAGGAGGAGATTGTTAGGAATAATCCCACATTGATTGTGAGAGAGGAGAAAGCACAGCTTACAAGTGTGAGGGAGCCCTCACCCATTGGACTAGTCTTTTGGGGGGAGAAGACCCAATACCATTTATAAGGTTATTGCTCCGTCTCCGTGGGCTTAGTTGTGTTCAACCCATTTGGACTTGTGGTCCGGGGAGTAAACCCGGTTCCAACAATTGGTATCAGAGCCAGAGACCTAACATCTCCTAGGGTGCGGTGTGCACGAATCCATATGGAGGGGGAGTTTCCCAGAAGTGCAGTGTGCATAATCCATATGTGAGGGGGAGATTGTTAGGAAAATAATAGTCCCATATGGATTGTGGGAGGGAAACAAGCACAACTAATAAGTGTGAGGGGATCTCCACCTATTAGACTAGTCTTTTGGGGGGAGAAAGCCCAATACCACTTATAAGGTTGTTGCTTGGAGGGCTTGCTAGTGGGCAGCCCGTGAGCGCAGTACGCAGAGAGCGCAAGCCCATTTAAGAAAGAAGAGACCGAGGAATGGATCCGGTGGGACCAGGGTGGTCGCCAGTTCCAACAAAGGGTAACATGTTCCAAAAATCGTGTTGCTTTTTTATCACTTTGTTATCTTAAAGGTAATGATAGCATACATAAGTCTCGAGTGAGAAACTTTTACCGGATGCCTCACCACCACTTCCCTATCCCACCAGCTTGGTTGCTTTCTCGTTCTGCTCCATCCTGCTTTTGCTTTTTTATTGTACTCCATCCTGCTCTGTCCCATCCAGAGCCACTACTCTACTCCTTCCCTAGCTATTGTGCACAACTGCCCTCTCTCTCTCTCCAAGTCGAGATGGTGATACACTGAGGAGCTAGGAAGGGGAGTGTCAGACCTGTGTAGATTAGAGGGAGTTGCACGACAGTTTGGCGGATCAGCAATGAACAATCGGGCTATGGCCCTACCAAATCTAGGCATGTTAGCTCTGAGCTAGACCCTTCTCCTCCAACTACGAGCTTGGCCATCGCCACCTTGGGCATGACTATGGCGCCCTGTGTCATTAAGATGAGGATAATAATACTTAAGTAATGGATTATTATTCGTTTGCTCGGTAGAACACTGCTCCAATGAATAATAAGTTTTACCAGAGTTACGCAGCAGAGTAATAAGTAGAAATTGTGCACTCGTATAGTTATTACCCGCATAGGGCTATGGTCTTAATTATAATTTATTTAAATACAAAGGAGATATGGGAAGTTATACCCTATTTCCCGATGACCCTGCTCCACTAGACGTCTACTCATCCCAAGTGTTGTATATGGTGTCTATCTCACCCCGGTCCTCGATGTGATCACCCTTGTCCCACACGGCCTCATTAGCGCATGTGTATCCTGTATCCTACTCAGGGTATTCTCTGGTCGGACTGGAGTCTAACAAAGAAAAGTAATAGCAAGGGTAAGTATTGATGTACTCAACAAGTATTAATAGCAAAAATGCACTGTTTGACTCTTCTCTTTTTTTATCATAGGTTCTAGATTCATCTCTTTTCTGAAAACTAATTTATCAAATTAAGTTGCAAAATTTAATTAACAAAAAGACTACTAGTTATCCGGTGAGAAGAAAGACCCGTAGTGGTCTCCGTAGCCTCCAATCCAGGAGATAGACATGAATTCATGATTTTGTTTTGTACTGCACAGGCTTGTGTCACTGTACCCATAACTACTCTTAGCTCTCTTGAAACTAGGTATCACTCATTTCCTTTGATGCAGTGCCAAGTTCAGAGTACGAAACAATTTTCCATATTATGTTATTAAATCTCCACCCAAAGATTTTCTGCCGGTGACCCAGGGCGGTTTCTCACTCTCATCCAACACCCACCAACCTTAAATAGATATTGGTTGGGCCGGTTATCCATTCACCCAATACTTTACCTACGCTACTATATGTGCCTCGGATCCTTCACTCATGGGCTCTATACCGGTTCTACGTTCCTCCCCTAATTTATACTACTTACCCATTATGGACAATATTAATATCATAGTAGGGTAACATTTTTTGCCCGTCAATAATGGGAATATAATAGGCACTTTAAGTATAGTCCTCTTTTCGAGTGAGAGTTTGTTGGTCCTTATGTTATAGCCATATATAAAGGGTCCTACCTTCCCTCTCTTTCTTGACCAAGGCCCTTTACCATCCTAATATTTACTATTTTAGCCCAACTACTCCTCTCAGCTGGACTGCTCTTTTCTCATATCTCTTTTATCCGATTTGGTTTTGAAATACAATTTTGATGCACATATAAATTAAATGGTACATGAATGTATTTTTTATCATTTAATATAACTATGTGAATGATCAAGAAAAAGCATGCCTTCATAATCATAGGAAATCTCGATGTCAACCACAGCTGGATCCGCTACCTTTATATGTGCTAATTCGTCTTATGCATTTAATAAGTAGATGTACGATTTAGAAATACTTATTTACATGGGTAATCTACAATTTTATATAGTCAGCTTCTCCCTATTTAGAGGATTTCTAACATATTTTATTTATTTAAATTTTTCGGTCACTAAGTAATGTTAGTGCCTTCTCTGCCATAAATTTTCCAACTCTGTTAGCCTTACTCTAATGGTCCTCTAATTGGCGCGTGTTTTTATTAGCTCATCTGCGGATTCTGCTCTTACTGCTCTACTCCTACACATGTAGAGCCATACTTCGCAAATCACCAAAAACCTGATCCTACATCGGATCCTAAAACCTAAACACCAAACACCCACAAACACACACACACAGAGTACCCACACCCCGATCCACTCAACACACCCAATCCCACACACGCACACAACATAGCTCACACAACACCCTATCAGACACCACCCATACACAACACAACTCCTCACCTCCCCTCTCATTCTCTCCTTCTCCTTCCTAGATCCAAATGCCGCCGCCACCAACTTGACACTGGTGGGCCTCTCCATTGTTTCCCCTGTGCTACTTCCTCTGCTCTAGTCTCTCTGGCTCGGATGTGGCTCATGTGGCATGCACGGTGCCAGTTCTAATGATGCCCACATCAGATCTCCCAAACACTGCTCCATTTACTTCTCCATTCCTGGCTCCTCTGTGCCTCTGATACTGATAGGGTTCATTGGGTGTGTCGACTCGAGTGGCCATTGATGAGTCTTTGGGTGGCCTTCCCTATTCCCAGTCGCTCCTCTCCTTTACCCCCTCTATCGGGCTGGCTCTACTTGGATGTGGTTTGGTTCCTTAGGTGGGTCTTGGATGCGCTGCCACCGTCCAATGGCTCACCTCTGGTGAGTCGTTGGTCTCCCTGCATCCTCTCTTCGGCGTCCCTGGCTTCCTCGGCTTCTCGGCACCTACGGTGGTCATCGTCGACTTGGTGCTTGTGAGTCCGGTTCGGCCATGGCTGAACCCCATGACTCCGGTCTCTTCCACGACTTGCTACGACTTTGGCTCTACTGTGCCTCCTCCTGGCCAACCTTGGCTTCGGCTCCATCGGTTCAACATCCCTCTTCTACCCGAGATGGTTTATGCTACCTTTTCTCTATGCATTTTACTTTTAGTCACAAATTTTAGCTTGCTCTTATTCCTAATCACGCATGGCTGGGGAAAGTTGACTATTGTGCTGCCACGTTGGTACTTGGTGGGTGGCATGCACCGGGGAAAATGTTACCTTCCAAGGGCACACGATGGCTGCCTCCATTGACCGCCGTTGCATAGCGGCCTTACTTACTAAGGTACAGTTGGCTTCCTGCCTCCTCATGCCATTGTCCAGGCCGGTCTATGCTCGCTGTGATGTGGTGGGGTGCTTGTGTGTGGGCTATACTGGGGTTGTGTTGTGATGGGTAGAGAAAAATGGTTAGGGGACCTACTTGATATCAAGCTAAAGATGGACTGGATGATGACAGTGAAATCGCTGGTGGCAGCAACGTCGCTCTCACGCTGTTGCGATTCGACTGGACTTCTCTTTGGCGATGTGGGGGCTGTTGTCGGCTTATCTCTGTCCGGTTCCCCTGGGGTTGCCCGAAGGTCATCACCTCTTCTCCCTCATCTTCATCTACTTTCCTAGCTCCTCTCCTCCTCTTAACTCTTCCTCACCTCCTATCGGTTGTTGGCTTTATTGGGGGTTGTGAGGAGCTTGGTTAGTAGTCTTTGGCTAGCCGAGCTATGAAATGGGGGATTGTTCTTTGCTTGGCTTAGCTTTGGGTGAGCTCTCAGTTGAAGAAGTCAAATGGGAGTGATGCTTGTATATGTGCAAGCTGAGGTTGGCTTTTTGCTTATGAAGGAGGTGGTTTTTGGCTATCTTCTCCCTCTTGGTTGTGTATTACCGAGGCTACCTTTGCCTTATCTCCATGGCTATCTCGGTTTGCAGTTTACTCATGGACCATTAGTCCATGAGGTGCTCTTGGTACTGTACTTCGAAATTTCTATGGTGGAAGGTAAGTCAGTAAAAGGTAGGCACTGGGTTCTATTGCTGTCGTATGATGAGACCCACTTAAGTGAGAGGTGTCGGCCAGCCTCGGACAGTCTAGGTATCTCCATGAGCACTAATTAAATTTGGCATTTTAAAGCTGAAAGATTCTAATGGCAAAACCTTTTATTCTCCCTTGGATTGTTTACTCTTTGCCTTTTTAGTCGCAAAAGAAAATGGTTGGGTTTTGGTCGGACTTTGGAGAGCTACTACTTGTCGAGCAATACACGGAGGATGTAATACCACAAAGAATGCAAATGCAATTTTATTTTATTTCTTTCTTGATTAGTGAAATAATTACAATGTAATTTATTTATATCTTGATGCATATTAAGTTCTTGTAAGTAATCACATGTTGTAATAAATTCTTGTTAGTTTGATTTTTAAGAGTCTAGTTTGAATTCTTGTACTTTAGGTGTTCTAATTAACTTACTTAGTTTTGATTTATTGTTTATTTCAATTTAACTATATTGTTTAGAGTTGATTAAGAGTTAGGGTCTTTCATAGGTTGGGGTAGGTTTTGCGTAGATATTCCTCCTTCCTCCTTCTCCCACGTATCTTCACAAACTAAATGGTTCTTCCATAACACCTTGCAAAAATTCATAGTTCGGTTTCTCAACTGTTGATCCTCAATTTCCAGAACCTTCACTGGATGTTCTTCGGAGGTGAGGTTGTCATGTAGCAGTATGTCAAGGTAGGTTAGTTGATGTGAGGGTTCCCGCAAGCACTTCCTAAGTTGGGAAACATGGAATACGTTGGACTCTTGAATCTAGGAATGGTCCCACATATCGTGGACTCAACTTTCCCTTTAATCCAAATCGATGAACCCCACACAGTGGTGAAGCTTTCAAATATATGCAGTCTCCAACTTCAAATTTTAGGTCTCGTCGTCAACATAAGTCTTCTACGTACTCTAGACAATCTTGAGGCATTCTCGAATTATTTGTATTTTCTCGTGTAAGACCGAAGATGGCAACAGAGGGGGGTGAATGGTGCCTCAAAATATTTTTTCAAATATTCACCAATCCTTTACTTCAATAGCTACAAAGCTATAAACATTAGGATGGAAGACCACCACAAAAATTAGCAAAAGATAGGTTGGATGAATAACCACATATTTCCATCCCAACTCTTAAATAGGTGGGCAATCAGTCACACCTAGCTCTTAGGGGATCCTATCCACTAATACAGTGGGGAAACCTGTTAACCCCCCATACATGAGTTTTACTCACACATATTCATTTATGCATGCTTTTCAAAGCGTATAAGCCCGTATTCGCTTAATCCTTAGTCTTGATCCATCTCGATCAAACTAGCTATATCTTGACCTAAACCGCTCTCCAACATGCCACCCACGTGCCGTGGTTTTGATCTAAGGTGATTTCTGGTATTTTGGTTAAACTACCAAAATACTCTTCATTGACCCGGTCATCACCATCTTTTGCAAGCAATCATCATACTTGTCACGTGTAGATGCACCACTAGCTTGTCACACATCACTAAGCCTCTCCCATCCCGGTTCTATTGAACCACAGCTCACTTGGACCATTCAAACCTCACGGTGCCATCTCACCATCCAAACTTGCCTTTAACACTTCCCACCTTTCTCATGCCATGCTTGAGCTTATCATCTCACATGGCATTCTCGATTATTCTATGTCTCAGTTTCTCCATGAGCCTAGCACCGATCCTCGCCGTTGACCATAGTTGACTCCAAGTGACCCTGCATATATAAAGACAAAAAAATCATTTTCAGGTACAAGTTCTTCATAACTTGACTCACGTTAACCAAAACATGCATCATGCAACCTTAATGCAATGATCCAGGTCACCCCAACTTAATTCATAACTCAAAACCCAAAATCCTATTTTTCTACGAAATCCGGTAGAACCCCACGCAACGTGCTGATACTACAGCACTACGGTGCAACCGCTCCCCAAACCGGTATTACTGCACCTTGCAATTCCAAAATAGACCTCTCTGAAAATAATATACCACCGTGTAAAATCCAGTGCTGCCACATTGCGGTATGACTGCACATGCCCAACGGTACTACCATCTTACGGTATGACTGCACCAACACCTACGATACTACCATCATGCGGTATGACCGCACTAATACCTGCGGTACTACCATTTTTCTTGAAAATTTCATAAACAGTCTAAACAAAATATGATCTTTTGCAAAATCACTTAACCACTCCACTAAACTTGCAATGGTTTATCATAACATTAAATATGACCTTCTCACATGGTCCTTCATCTCGTCATTTTCTTTTACACGTTTAGGTCCCAACTGCGGTCTCTCCCCAACTTCATACCAACATATGGGTGATCTGTATTTTCTGCCACATAGAGCTTCGTATGGGGCCATTTGAGTACTGAATTGGTAGCTATTGTTATAGGTGAACTCTGTCAAGGGTAGATGTTTGTCCCATATTTCTTCGAAGTTCAGCACATAGGCCCTTAGCATATCTTCTAGAATCTTGTTCACCCACTCAGGCTGATCGTTAGTCTGTGGGTAATAGGCCATACTAAAATTTAGTTTGGTTCTAAAATCTAGTTCACACCGTTGTCCCCGTCGATGGTGAAGCCGAAGAGGTCGATGGCGTATAGCTTGCCCTGGGACAGGGCCATATCTTTGAGCCACCTCCATTGGCCATGGCCGCTCATCGACCTGGACGGTGCCCCCAACCGGCACATGCCAGCTTGCCATGCTGCCCTTCCCCGACGATCGTGGCAGTGAGACGGGCCAAGCACATGGCCAGCTTGAGCATGGACACCGCAGTCTAGGGCTCGCCAGTTCTCTCCCATTGGGGTGACGGGTACCTACACTCCGGTAGCACTCGCTCGTCCATGGCCACAATGGGCTCTTGACTAGTTACGAAGCCAGGATGTATGTAGACAAAGAACTAAGTTAAATTGAGATAAATATAGCCAATATGGTCTTGTGCAATTCAAATTCATACACGAATAAAAGATAAGCAAAAGTAAGAAAGCAAAATACAACAAAGGTATCTCGCTAATGGAAAGACATACCCAAAACATATAAATTGTTAATCAAAAGACAAAGTCAAATTAAAACAAACATAGCAAACTTGTTGATGATTTGTTAGGTAATCTTCAAAATATTTTTTTATGAATTATCAGCTGTAGTGATGCAGTGACAAGTGTAGTTGAGTCCTTATATATGGTAGTCAAAAGGAAGAAACATAAATAAGGACATTCAATCATACAATTAGTGGAGCATTTTTTTTGGAAACAAGAACAATCATGCAAACTAGCTCGTTGCCTCACTGGTTAGTGGTTGCTGGCTCGCTGCTTCCCGGTCCGCAGTCTCACTGGTTAGTGGTTACTGGCTCGCTACTTCCCAATCTGCCCTAACTCAGCAGTCGATACTTCTTTGGTTCTTCCCCCAAATGGTTGAGAACCCAGGATAGGCAACGACACAAGCAGTGTAGCACCGCTCCGTTGGCCTCGATCCTCCACCAACCGCCTCTAAACCCTGGTCGCACATATAGTCCATACGTAGAATGACGTAATCACAACTACCACCGAACTCTAACCTTCGACCACCTCCCCACCCCTCGGCTTGTCGTGCCACTACCCTGGCTTCTCCATGCAACCGCTAAGCGCCTCTTCATGCTGAACCATTGTCAGCCCACCGCCGTTGGCCGCCTAGCATTTTCTTCTCAGCCACTCAGGTGTGTGTGTGCTCCTCCTAATTCCTCGATCCTCCTCTTCCTTCTTGGAGATTACTGGTGAACTGCACCATGTGACCGATTGGGCCATATGTGGTGGTTGTGGACTTGTGGGCTGATATGTGACTGTTTTCCTCCATTAGTTCAACATCATGGTGCGCAGGTTGAGCTTCAAAAGCTCTATGGCCATGGCGGCATGGTTGGCCGAGGTTTGGGAAGGAGGAGAAGAGGGTGTTCCCACGCCAATGGAGAATGAGCTCAAGCCCAACTGAATCCACTCAGTGGATTCACCCTGATGGGCGTGGACACGGGATATGATAGGGAGTGGCACATGGTGGCCTTAGAGAACGGGTCCACCAACAAGTGCACCAACAGAGGATGAGCTCAAGCCCAACTAAGCCTACCCGGTGGGTTTGCCCTGACGGACATGGACACAGGATAGGCTAGGGAGCAGTGCATGGTGGCCTTGGAGAATGGGTCCACCAACGAGTAGGCGTCGTTGCCATGCTCAAAGACTAGCCACTCGCCGCAAGAGCTGTGGTGGCCGGTGGCAGCAGGCGAGCGGAAGGGCCGGGCATCCTCGGCAAAGCTGTCATTAGCCAAGGAGAGGCATAGGATGCTACCGCATGGACGAGCGCCACGATCGGCACATGGCACCAAAGCAGATTTGGTCAGCTTACGATGGTAGGCTTCGAAGGGCGTTGCTGGCGATGTCCAGCAGGAGGTCCGGCCAGGACGCTGGTTGTGAGCAAGACGTTCGTGCCTTCTTGTACGGTCTTTGCGCCATCTCGTCTAAAGATAGCAAATGAGGGAAGGTGTGTCTATATATGGAGCATTGGAGAGAGGATCTAGTGTGTCTATTTAGCGAGACTAAAAATTTTCAGTCACTTTTCTCGATGCTTGGATGGAGATTTTACCGTTCTCATAACTACAAATACAAAAACAAATAGAATTAAAAGTTGCAGTAAAGTTATACTAAAATTGCACATCACTTGCACTAAAATTTCAGGCTTAGTTCATGCAATTTTAGGTGAACCAGAGATAAATACCTAAAAATTAGCCAATCCGCTCAATTAAAAGCTAGCCATCAATGTAATCCTTTCCGATTCAAACTCACCAAATTGCGGTCTCGGATTTCCGTAGTTGATTTCGATCCATACAAGGGTCGAATCAGGTTGCGCCCTTCCGAACTAATCCTTACATTTTTGCCATAGCAGACAAGAAAGCACTTTGTTTGACCCTGACATCAACTAAGATCGTAGCAGCCCAATCCCTAGATGCTCCCATGAAACAAGAATTTCCCTGCAGGTATCAAACTACAGATTGCAACGACACACGATTATTTATAAGACCGAGATTTGTTTGACGAGATGTTCTACGGTGGTTGGGAGCGAGGCACCTGGACGTACATACACTAAAAAATGCATCAACCACTGATTAACCAAAGGGTAATTAATTTAGGTAATAATTTTTTGTAAATATGTAAATTAACCGTGAAGTGCTCACAGCTATATAGCCTGTTCTTTTTAACTGTGGCTTATGGTTTTTAGCTGAAATTTTTGAATTTTAACTATTTGCGATAGAGATTACGAAGAGAGAGATACTCGCTTGCGATTTTGGATAGTATAGATGTTGGGCTTTTAACGTGTACTATAATTAACTTATAGATTTCATCTTAAAAAAATACTCCGTTTAAAAGTTAAATACTGTAGCAAAAATCAAAAACTATTTTGAAAAACTGAAAAGAACATACCAATAGACTGCCATGAGATGAACGTTGAAGGAAGCCTTGTCGTTGGATCCTTGCGCCGCCATCAGTGATTCATCGATTAGTTTTTGCCATCAAGTCCCACGGAAAGATCCGGAGGCCTTGTAACCAAATGGGACGGGATAATACCTATCTTTATATTTTATCTATCTAATTTGATGTCCAAATTAAATTATCTATGTAATCTTTTGCCTAATTTTTAAGTTAATGCCCAACCCACAACTTGAAGGCCTTCGTAACTGCCGCGGCGGCCTCGCACGGCATATCTCTCGGTGGACCATCAGCAGCGCGCGGCCGGATGCAGTGCGAGTGTGCGACGCGTCGAAATCCAGGGGAGCGCCCTCGATGAGGCGGTGGATCCGAGACACGGCCGGACAGTCGTCGCCGTCGTTGTCCCCGCCGCCTAGAGCTTGCCTGGTACATGGCCATGTCTTTGAGCTGCCTCCAATAGTGGTCGCGGGCCATCACCGCGCGACCACCACGGCGTCCCCGGTCGGCATAGTGCGAACTGTTAGTTCTAGTAATCTAATTGCACTAGTTAATTTCGTACCGAACTCTGTAGACGTGATGGTTTCCGAGTCTTGTGCGTAGACTTGCTGCCCGACTCATATGAGTATTTGTATGCTATAAATATATGTAGATGCTAGATAATCCAAGAAAACAGGCAGCGCCTCTTCTAGCAATAAAAGGGCAGAGCCACACAAAAGCCTCTCTCGTGTGTTGTGTTTTTCGTCATGAGCATCTTGTTTGCCGTGATCTGCTGGAGTTTGCGCGCGATCTAGCTGAGTTCAAGGATCGGCTCCAATAATTGGTATCAGAGCGACAGTTGCACATCCTGGATCCTTTGTGTAGCGAATCCGCCGAATGTGCTCAAGGCAACAACCTCGCAGCCGTTAATTTCTCCATTCTGTATATCACCTGTTCCTTGATTAATTGTCACCAGTGCCACTGAGTTCAATTATCATATTTAATGCTTTCCTAGCCATAGACTACTAGTATAGTATTTATACCATGATATTCTAGGTTGTGTGGTTTTATATGCCTTTAGATTCGTGGAATGCTCTGTTAATAATATTCTAGAATTCATGCCTTAATCAATGATTTAAAATCGATGCTTTAATTATTAATGAGGGTAGCATATGAACATATTTTAATGTAGATTCAAACCATTAGTACTCTTTTAACATTAGAGCTGCTATGCTTTAGTTCCTGATATATATTAATCTATTACTTATATGATGCTATATGGGAACTATGATGGATTTATGTATACAATGCCTGTAAGTTTGACTAATAATCACTTATTACGAAATAAAACTTAGATGGTTGATAACCTTGTATGGGCTTGGTTATAATATTCCTTATAGATAATTCCTATATCTCCATCCTCACATATCATTTCATATCACCCTCATATCGGGAATTATTGATTTTTCATTCTCAACCTTAGCCAGTCCTTTCACCTATTATAATTTTATCATAGCCTTCTCTTAGTTACCCTAATCTCTTACCATATCATCTGTTAATATCATGACGGTTATCTAGCTTAGGGTTATCCACATATAGGGGAGATTATCACCTACCTAGTAATCTACGCGCGTGCGGGGGACATACACTTTGGCTACTTAGGATATTACACCCCGCCTACGGTTATACAGTCAAGGATAGAGATATGCCTGACGATTCTCGTATAACTAGGTATGTGGGAAGTAATCACCGGTGCCATTATCATTACTTGCTAAATAACGATTACCTTTAATTTCACCCTTTCTGTTACCTCTTCCTCCGACCCTTCTCAATGTTTCCAATAACCTGGTTTCCTTGTGCTTAACTTGTGTTAACTAATTGCTTGCATTACTTGTCCTTTATACACCTTGTTTATGACTGTTGTTAGATACTTACTAAGATTCTCAAATCTCACACTTACTCTTTCTATCCTCAGGTAAAAAGCTAGTGGAGTGATAGCAACATGCATAGGTGAGAGCACTCAAATTTTTAGCACCATGGCTTGCTACTATTTATGTTATTTCATTTATTCTTCAGTTGGTTAGAAATGAACCAGTCTCATATTTCAAACATTTATTCCAACTTTCGTTGATTCTCTAATAGAGTACTCATAAAGTTTTAATTCTCTTGTGAGTTCTATTGTTACTTTTATTATTTATTTCTTACATTAATTATAACGTTTTATAGTAGAGTCTCATATTAGTATATAAGGTTCTACAAAGCCCTATTATAATTTTAGGCGTGTAACCAAAGCAATTCTATTGATTCCTCGCCAAAAGAATAAAAATAACTCTACTGATATCGATCGATCGATCGATGAATCAAGCCATATGTATGCAGAGCAGTAATAATAATACTTCGTCGTACTCCTCCTTGGGGGCCTGGAGAGGCTTCTGCTTCCCGCCTTGTTTGAACCCTGACATGTCTGACGAGATCGGAGCAAGCTCGAATGAACTAGGATTAGTTGATTTGATTTGATTCAGACGACGACGAAGGCGTAGCAGGAGTGTTTGGGGGTAGAGAAGCGATTGGTGGACGTACCAATTACTAACCCTAACAACAGCATACGATTCACACGGATTAGGTCTCTGTAACCTGAATAGTACCGGTTTAGGCTTCCTGACACGGACACCGTGCCGTACGGTTACCAGCAAGCATGCCTGTTTCCCTTCGTTAACTACTATTTTTTTTCTTTTATTTTCTTTTCCCTATGGCAAGGCACATGCTCACGTTGATGCTAATCCTGTCGCTGTCAACGTGGGTTTATTCTTTTTTGGCTTTTTAACTGATTTTTTACTTTTACTCATTCATTAAACTATCGCTATCGATATTCTTTTCGGCTTTTCAGCTGGTTTTTTACTTCCATTTCTTTCAACAATTATTATTCATTAGACTATCGCTGTTAATGTAGTCCATTCTTTTTGGCTTTTCAGCTGATTTTTTATTTCTACTTCTTTCAGCAATTATTATTCATTAGACTGTTGCTGTCAATATGGTCTGTTCTTTTCGACTTTTCAGCTAGTTTTTTTACTTCCACTTCTTTCAGCAATTAGTATTCATTAGACTGTCACTGTCAATATGGTTCGTTCTTTTCGGCTTTGCAGGTGGTTTTTTACTTCCGTTTCTTTCACTAATTATTATTCATTAGACTGCTGTTGTAAATATGACCCATTTTTTTAACTTTTCAGCTATTTTTTTACTTTCACTTCTTTCAGCAATTATTATTTATTAGACTAATAAGTTATAGGCGAAAAGAACACACGTATCAGTCGTGATTCAGGCCCCGCTCACATCCGCTTCTGCGTTCGCTTCTTGCTTCTGCGTTGCCTTTTTTTCCACCGTTTGTTGTCTTTTTTTCTGTTTTTTTATTTTCGGGTTTTTGTTTTTTGTTTTTTTCTTATATTCCTTTGTATTTTTCGCGATGGGGTAACATGTTTTTTTATTTTTAAATTTTTTTAAATTTAATGATGTTAAATTAGCCAACTCAGTTATAGTAAAAAAATAATTATAGTAAAAAACTATAAACCACTGCTATTCTGAATACATCCTTCGACCAAGGAGAAACAAAGGCAAGAAAGGAACGCGTGGAGAAACTGAGGAAGCAGAGTTGAAAACAGAGCGCGCCAATGGGCGCCCCCCTGTTGCCATCGACAACCGTAATTTGCACCTAACCTAACCTAACCCTCCCATTAGATGGTGAGTTAATTTTCGAGTTCATTGCATTTTGTTTCTTTCTGATAATCAGATGGTGGTTACTTTGCTTAATTGGTATCATTACCTCGTTATTTTTGGGGCAGACTGGATTTAATTGACACACGCACGTTACGCGTACGTACGTGCAGGGCCTCTTGCCGCTGTTCCTTCGTGCGGTGGCGAGACTGGCGGCTTGCCTGGCGAGCCGGCCGCCGGCGGCGGCGGGCGGCGGCGATCATCCTGTACCACGGCGGGGCGCTGCTACTATCTAGCTAGCTAGCTACAAGACCAAGAGTTACCGGTCTAGGACGCTGCTGACCTACCATTCTGCAAGATTGGTGATGTTTGGTAGTACGTAGCTGTCTGCCACGGCATGTATTGTGTTTGTAGGGTTCATTTACGGACGCAGAGGCTCAGTTCAACAGCTGCCTAACTCAGAATTTGAAAAGGAAGAGAGAGTTCAAAATTGACCCTCGCTTGTTTTGGGGAAAATTTTGACCTCCAGTTTTTTTTGGGGGGGGGGGGGGGTTGTGATCAGACAAAGTTGACATCCTTTGCAGTTGGCATTTTATAAGTGGCCCCATGTTTATGAAAGTATCAGTATGATATCTTGCAGGACACAGCCACTTCAGATATGCAGTTTCCAATCCTACATCAGAGATGCAGTTGAGCCAAACAGACTCTGTTTGGTCCCCGAAATGCTCTTAACTCACGCCACATCTGGCAGTGCGAATCGTAAAGCATCCTCCATTCTTCCGGTTCCACCTCCGGCCAGGAGTGACCGAGTGAGCATGTGAAAAAGTGCCACTTTTCTCCTCCAACTCAAGGTTGAAATTCATACAAACTCACATACTAGTACTAACAAAAATGAACAACCATTATAATTATAGCCTCATCAACGGCATCTATACACTGACAAGCATTGTTTTATGAGTATAACAAACGACCACATCCAATTCAATATAGTACGGTATTTTCCTATAAATTGCCATGTAACTGCTCCTACCAATGCTCTATCCAGACACACACTGGGAGCAATGCAAGCGAGTATACCACCAAGAAAGGTTGGAGAGGCCACAAAGAAAGCAAGCAACTACCTCAAGAGATCCTCTCATTCCTGTGACCGACATCATAAGATGCTGTGATAGAACTTCCTGAAAGAACACAGAACATGCTGAATCCTGAAGACGGTCTTGTGGCAGCTCATGCCTTCCTCAGAGCGCTGACCCGCGCAGCCAGCTCATCGAAATCCGGCATTCTCGGGTGCACATTCCCTCTAGACATGTCCGGCTGCATCGAGATGGACCGAGCAGTAACTTTCGGCTTCACATCCAGGGTAGAAGATTCTGTAGGTAGAGATACAGCTCTTTCTGGAGGGTGCATGGGCACCCCTTCTCTGTTAGATCGTTCTCCGATGCCGTCAGCAGGTTGATCAGCTCGAGATCGAGGGGTCCGGGATTGTGTTCTTGTCTTATGCTCCTCCTTATCTGCACCTTTCTTGCTGTAGTGCATCAGAAGCTTATCCATCATCCTTTCCTCATCGTCACGGCCTCCACTGCGGGCATGAGCACTCCTACTCCTGTGTCTCCAATGTGAACTAGGTGCTCGGGGCAAAAGATTGCCAAAATCAATTGCATTGTTCATCTCATCCTCCTCTGACTCGTAATCATTGCCGCTTGCTGATCCATTCTGCCTGCTTGTGTGTTTTCTTCGTTCGCTAGGAATTCGCTGAACATGCCTCGCATTACTGGCACCTTCTAGAGGTTGGATATAACCACCTTTCTGGCCATAATCATCATAGGAACCATTACTCTTGCTTGAATGTCTTCTTCGGCCACCAGGTGTTTGGTTTGTCATCTTTTCCTCATTAGTCATTTCATCATAAGGATCACCATATGCAGGTGGCTTTGCATTTTTCCTTCTGACAGAAACAGGCCGAAGTGCATCATCATCAACCAGCCCATCTCTCTGGTGACCTGTTTCTTCCAAACCAGTATGCTTGTAACCATTAGCGGCTTGATCTGTAGAATTTTCATGCGCAGATCGCATGTTAAAGTGCTTAACATAAGGAGGCTGCATATTGACTGCCTTCTCTGACACTTGCTGCCTATCTTGTACCGACTGTCCGAACTCTCCTACATGTTGTGGTCTATTATACAAACCATTTTTATCTTCTTCAGCAGACTTCTCACTCGTTGCTCTGTAGGGCTTAGAATAAGGAGCATTGTTCACTGCTTTACCATTCAAGGTGCTAGCTGACTCAATTCCTGGCTTTTCTAGGCCCAGACTTTTAAGCCTCAACTCAACATGTCCCCAGTTATGACCAGGGCCACCCAGCATGCGTGGTCGATGGACGTGGTAGCCTTTCACATCAGCCATTTCACTAGTGTCTTTCTTCTCAGCTTCTTTTGGTTCTCTGTGTGGAGGAACTACTCTGTTGATTTCTCCTTGAAGATATTTCACTACACCAACCTCCTGTTTCTTTAAGCCATTGAGATCTAACTCCTCTGCATTCCTCAGTTCCCTGCAAGGGTGACCATCCGTTTTGGCATCTTTCTTAATCTCCTTTTGACCATTCCTTCGCTTCATGTCCAAAGGAGGCAGGTCATTATCCATATGCTTCTTCTCATTAGGTTTATCTGAATAATTCTTCCTGCTTTTCTCGCCAAGTTGACCAATGCCATCAGGAATGACATGAATATCTTTTGGCTTCATCTGCATTTCCTGCTTCTGTTCATGCCCTTCAGGTGTAGCTTTAGATTTTCTTTCATGCGCAGCATGCCTATGCACTTTTTGTCCATTGCGTGCAGATGCTTCAACCTCTACCCCTTTAAATGAACCCTTCTTAAGAAATTCCTGATGAAAAAAGAATACAAGATCACAAGTGAGTGACCCCACATATATTTAGTAAATGATTATTTGAGTAGTTAATAAAAAGGAATACATATAATGATATAATTCAGTAAGTTCGCTAAAATACTACATGTTTATTTTGAGGAACACCAGATATCTTCCATTCCACAGCCTTGGTATTAAACGGGATTGCGAATTCTTCAGCAATGTTTTTCATCACTTGCAACTTCTCTTCATTAGTAAATGACTTATTCTGAAGCTTCTGGACAAACTGTCCACAGAAAGGTTAAGTTATCAACATAGGTGCAACACAAGAGAGCAACTCAAACACAATAAAAAGGAAAGCATCTTAAGCACCTCAGAACTAACAAAAGACTCGATGGAACTCCCATATCTCTCCGTGAATACATGCCTGAGGTCACATAGTTCAGGCAAATCAGGAAATCTAGCAGCAGCAAAAATTAGAGTCGACACAGCTTCCAAAGCTTCCTGAGGGCAGTCACTGTTAATGGACCATCACAGATTTAGTGATCAATTGCAGCAGAAAGAAAGTTAAGTAATCTTAGTTGAATGCAATGAGAATTATTTCTAACTTTTGCAAGTGGCACAGACTTTATTAATCTAGCAAACCATAAAACAAACTTATCTAGCATGATGCATGCATGCATGTATGTATGAAGCCTTTTTTTGACTCATAGGAGTAGTTACTCCTATTTACAACGTAATGATTATCTCACGCAATGGAGAATATGTACGTGTAATATATGAGTATATAAAATCTCATAGGTGGTAATTACACTTTTCCAGAGATGGTATGTACATTTTTTAGACATACTTCTTTTTATGTGCAAATATAAAGATATTTGCAAAATACGCTAAAAACTATATACTCTCTTGCAATTTTTTATGTGGTTAGCGTTGCAGTATCTTATAATTAATATATGAGTTCACCCAAGGTAATAAAGGAGTATTTCAAGTTCGTATATGTGGGGGGTGTCTATATATATAGTATAAATAACAAAAGCACCATGATGCCCAGACTCTATGATTAAGACTTTTCATCCATTATTGATTCAGCATGTTAAATCAATGACTTCTTTTCCAAATCCATACCTTTTCAAATTAATGAATGCTAACGGGTTTGCCTAATATATTATGTACCATTGCACTTGCACGCATTTAAAAGCAATCTAAAGACATGGAGGCCTGTTGCACAGACACCATGGTGCCTCATTTCAGCGTTCTATACACACACACACATAGTTTTGCCATATTTTGCTAATATATTCATATTCGTATATAAAAAAGAAAATGTTCAAAAAACTGTATATATCACCTTAACAAGTATACATACCACCTAGATAGTTTTATACACTCATATACTACACGTACATACCCTCTATTGTACGGCACTCTCTACTTTGCGAGATACGACATAGATAGGAACTACACCCGAAAGAAGAAAAAAAGGCTTCCTATATATGTGTTTGTGTATATGTATATGTAGGAAGCCTTTTTTCTACTCCCAGGTGTAGTCACTCCCTATGCTATATCTCGCAAAGCAGGAGAGTAACTTGCGCAATGAAGGATATGTACTTGTAGTATATGAGTACATAAGATCATCTATGTGGTACGTATAGTCTTTTTGGACACATTCCTTTTTATGTATGAATATGAAGGTATTAGCAATATATGCCAAAAAAACTATGTGCTCTCTTACAATTTTTTCATGTGGTTGCCATTGAAGTATCTTAAAATTAATATATAAGTATACCTAAGGTGATAAAAGAGTATATTAAATTCGTTTAGGTGGTATATTATGAGTAGCAGTAACTACACCTGGAAGTGGAATGTATGTGTCCCCTAATCAGGTAAACTTCAACCACAATTTCTTAATTATCCCTAGGTATGGCCATTGGGAAATATACATAAAAGCATAAAACTAGCGAAAGCTAGCATATGCACCTTTGCAGTTTCCAGATCCTTTACGACTCTGGAAACACCATGCAGACAGCTATAGAAAATAGCAAACGCTAAGTTGCTAGTTTAGCTACCGTGACTGAATGCGCATGACAAAACTGGAGCATGGCATGCATTGTGCAGAACTGATTGAGAGAATCATGCTATGGCCATACACTAAAGCAAGAATTTCAAAACATTCCCCACAAGCTAGGAAGTCACAAAGAACTATTATTCAAAGGGAAGATGTCGAAGCCATGATAATTAGGTACAGCAGAGTGTATGGATATTTCAAGGGAAAAAATCAGAGCCATTATAATTAAGGTGGATGGATTATGATCTTTCCACCTTTTTCTTCCTACCACGAACACAGAAACAAATGCAGAACATGCACTTGCTTGGCAATGATCCAATATATACGACAGGAAATGATCCAAAACAGAAATCGGCATGCTGAAAATGGTGTATCACAACATTGTTCCACATGTCCAGTGCTAGCATAAACATCAGGGATACCTCTGTTTCTGCAGGTTGTTGAGCTGCTTCACTATGTACTCGCAGTCCTGCTCAATCATATCATAACAGGATGCTTGGTTCATCTCGACAATCAGTCCTTCCATCTGCAATCAAGGGGAGAAAACAACAACAGCAATCAGGGGAGATATCACTTGAAGAACTCTCAAATGATTCTGCATTTCACCAGAGATTTTTCTGGACAAAGCAACATTTTTTTCACTGCACCGACACATCTCATGCTAAAAAGATAGTACCGGAATACCGACTTTGCCCAGTTTGCACCAAGTTAAATCCTTATAATAGTACTAAACTAGGCAAGTTGATGTCTTGAGTATGCAGACAGTACCCGTCCGAAGGCGTGCGATTCAAGGTCATTGGTGAGGAGGTCGGCGATGTCCTTCTTCAAGAACTTGACCATCGCCTGCTTCTTCCGCCGCACCAGATCCAGCCGAGTCCGGGTGCACTTGATCGCGTGCTTGCTGCATCAAACAATAACAAATTCAGCAATTAGACAAAATAAAGCAACATATCAAGCAAATCCAATCCAAATCGAAAATGTAACAATTTGAACAAGGGACATGGCTACTGTTGTGGTGCAAGCCCCCACCTACATCCATTCGGTCTGCTGACCCAAGAGACCCAATAAGACATGTATACTCTAAGAGTAGTACCCACAATTAGGGGCAACATTGTAAAGGAGGCCATATTGCCATGTATATATGTCTCCTCGGGATGAAAAAGGGGCAAGGATTTTTTTTCATTCCACACACAACATATTAATCCTCTCATTTACTGTTTGGCCCGTAGCTATAACAGTTAGCGCCGAACGTAGGGACTGGACAAGCAATTCACTAGCCTGAGAGACAATGGCGCCTAAGGCGACGACAATGACGAAAAGGAAGTGAAGCACGACGGGGGCAGTCGCCGAAGCCAGGGGCACAACGGGCAGACAGCCGACATCGACACGACTGTCGACGCTAACGTCCGGACCGGCTCCTCGTATCAACCGCAACGACCACACAGGTGGCCAGACGGCTGATACTCACACCGTCACTGGCACTTCGACCGACCTGGGAGGCAGCACCGGAGCAATCGATGGTCTCGACGCTCATGTGAGTCCCGTTGTCAACCGCGACGCCTACCGCTCAACGTGTTTAGCGGCTCCGGCAACCGTCACCGCCGGCCACCTCGCAGCATATACGCCCGCGCCGACAAGGGCCGCAACGCTGGCGACAGAAGGCACCCTGCTGGTAGCCCTCGGAGCGTTGCAGCATGAACTGACATATCTCCGGGGCGCCATGCGGGAGATGCAAGAGGCTCAGAGCCAGCAAGTGCGTACGGCAACGACCGCGGGAGTCGCCATCGAGAGGGCGGAGAGCCGCAAAGTCCCAGCCGCCGCCCGCAGCACACTTCGGCAGGTAGATCCGGAGTCCCCCATCTCCACTGGCCTGGAGCAGGCCGCCTGACCGGAGGATTTCAAGATGCCCACGCTCGAAGTGATACAGATCCCTGAGAGTTTGTGCGCGTCCACGAGACCGCCATTGAAGCAGCGGAGGGCAACAACTCCACGAAGGCAAAGGGACTACCGCTCGCCCTCTTAGGGATAGCGCTCTCCTGGTTCTTTACCATCGAGCCAAACTCTGTGTGCTCGTGGAAGCAAATATGGAACCGCATGTACAACAACTTCTAGAGAAACTACTCCAAGCTGGTAGATGCGAGCCAACTCTTCGCCATCAAGCAGAAACCCGCCGAGAAACTCCGTCAATACTTCAAGCGATTTGCCAAAGCGCGCTGCCAAGTTAAAGACGTTAATGAGACCACCATCATCAATGCGGCGGTGTGAGGCCTTCGCCGGGGCCACTGGCCGAATACAACGCCCGCAAGCCTATAAAAACGGTGGTCAAACTCTTCGATAAGATGGAGTACACAGGTGCAGAGGAGGATGCACTGCAATGCCAGGAAGACACTTCTGATCCAAAGCAAGCATCGAACACTACGGAGGGCCCCAGATGTAAACAGTGTAAGGGCCAAAAGCCCAAATACATTTTCAACATCGACAACGAGGGCAACGGCAGCACTAACAACAACACGCCGTTGACCAAGGATGGGGCCGTAGAGGTCGAGGCCGTGGGAGAGGCTGGGGTCGCGACGGTGGTCGTGGCCACCACGACCAACAACAGCACAGACTATGGTGCGAGGTGCATGGACGTGGTGAGCACCTCACTTGACATTGCCCCACCATCGCAACGCTCTGAGAGAGCGTCGTCAGGGACAAGGCTCTGGAGGAGCGGGCGCAGGTGGTGGCACACGTGCAGCAGCCTCTGGAAGGCCAGTTACTTCAACCTACTCCCACCACTCTCTGCATACAAGCCCCCGATGGTGGACAACGCTGGGTCATTAATGTCATTACAGGAGGGTCGTCATTAGAATTCTCATCTAAGAGGCAACGGAAGGCTTATCCCCGTCAACTCCATCACGTTGCCGCATACCCTGCGCAAGCGCCCCCGACTTGGGCACATAACGACATCACATTTACGGTAGCTGATGCGGAGGGCGTCGACTTCCCACACCAAGACCCCCTGGTGGTGCAAGCTACCATCGCCACATGTAATGTCAAGCACGTTTTGGTCGATGGCGGCAGCTCTGCAGGCATCCTGTTCGTCGAAGCTTCGACCAGATGGGCATCCCCTGAAGCAGACTACAGCCCCCGGGGGTCCCACTCCAGGGCTTCGAGGGTCAACCCCTACAAGCCCTAGGCCAGATTCAACTCCAAGTGTTCTTCGGACAGCGCGATCAAGCGAGAAGTGAAGATGTGACCTTCGATGTCGTTGAACTTCCCTACCCTTACAACGCCATCGTTGGAAGGCCTACACTCAACGCTTTTGGGGCGGTCACACACCATAACTTCTTGTGCATGAAGCTACTGGGTCCGCACAGGATTGTCACCATGTTCGAAGATCAGAATCTCGCCCACCGAATAGAACTGGGCGCCCGAGGTCCTCTTCGCAAGGTGCATGCGGTAAGCAAGACTCTCGCCATGCCTACGCTTGTGTCACCGTCAGCCCCAAGGTGGACGCCCAAGCCCAGGCCAGACGGCGAGGTCAAGAAGGTTCCCCTGTGCAACTCGGATACGTCCTAGTAGGTTTCCATCGGCGAAGGCCTCACCCCAACAACTGAATAGGAACTTCTTTGAGTCCTTCGCGCCAACGCTGACATCTTTGCATGGTCGCCAGTCAACATCACGGCGGTTGACTGATCTATTATCAAACATCGCCTCGCTACGCGCCTCGACGCCAAGCCAGTTAAGCAAAAGTTCAGGCACATGTTGCTCGAGCGTCAATAGGCCGCCAAGACTGAGGCCGCAAAGTTACTACGATCTGGCGTCAACCGCGAGGTCCATCACTCGGAGTGCCTCACCAATCCGATTTTGGTAAAGGCTAACGACACATGATGCATGTGCGTTGACTTCACCAACCTCAATAAGGCGTGCCTAAAGGACAACTACCCTCTTCCACGAATCGACCAACTGGTCAATGCTACAACGGGTTGCGAGCTTATGAGTTTCCTTCATGCATACTCCAACTATCACCAAATCCACATGGTGGCTGAGGACGCAGCCAAGACAAGCTTCACAATTCCGAGGAGGACGTATTGCTTTATTCGAATGCCATTCAGCCTAAAAAACACGGGAGCCATGTTTACCCAACTCGTAGCCCTTGCCCTCGCCGCTCAGCTGGGCAGAAACATCGAGGCGTACATCAACGACATAGTGGTCAAGAGTAAACAGGCCAAATCCCATGCCGATGACCTCCAGGAGACTTTCGACAACCTACAACGAGCCGGCATCAAAGCTCAACCCAGAGAAATGCGTCTTCGGGATTAAAGCTGGCAAGCTCCTCGGCTTCTTGGCATCCGGCAGAGGAATTCAAGCAAACCCGGAAAAGGTCGACGTGGTCCTCTCCATGGAACCGCCCAAGATGACAAGAGAGGTCCAGAGGCTCGCGGGCCATCTCATCGCTCTCAGCCGTTTCTTGTCCAGAGCGGTTGAGCGAAGACTCCCATTCTTCAAGACACTTCGCGGATGTGATGGGTTTCATTGGAACAACGAATGCATCGTGGCCTTTGGGGACCTCAAGAAACACCTTGCCAAGCTCCCAACCTTGGTCTCCCAACCTTCGGCGGCAGCCCCGATAGCAGTCAGCGCAGTCCTTGTCTTGGAGGAAGGGGCCATTCAGCGCCCAGTATACTTTGTATCAGAAGCCCTCCAAGCAGCCAAGACACGATACACCGAGTTGGAAAAACTAGCTTACGCACTCCTCATGGCTTCGCGTAAGCTGTGACACTACTTCCTGGCGCATCCCATCACGGTGCCTTCTTTCCCCCGAACAATGTCACTGAATACGAAGCTCTCTTATTCAGCCTTGGAAAACTCAAAGCTCTTGGGGCCCGAAGGATCCTCGCACACACTGACTCATGGTAGCTCGCAAGACACGTCGACAAGTCCTACCAAGCCAAAGACGCGGACCTCGCTCAGTATCTAGCTGTTGTTCGCGTTCGCGAACGCCACTTTTTGGGCTTCACAATCAGGGCCATCCCGAGGGCGGATGAGGACGCCGACGCCCTCGCTAAGGCGGCGAGCCTGCGACATCAGCTGCTGGTGGGGGCGTTCTCCGAGACCCTCGCTGTCCCAGCCGTCCAGCAGGACCAACACGCCACTAGCCTTGTTCACCAAATCACGCCTGGCGACGATTGGCGAGAGCCAACCTGCGCGTTCTTGCAAGAGATGCGTGAGCCCGATGACCCTCTCTAGCTCAGGCGGCTACAACAAAGGACACGGATGTTCCAGATCAAGGGCATACTCTACAAGCGTGGGGTCTGTGCCCCGCTCCTCCAATCCTCTCGCGCCCCGAAGGCCAACGTCTCCTCACCGATATTCATGCCGGACTCTGCAACTCCCACATTGCCCCAAGGGCTCTTGTCGGGAAAGCATTCAGCGGGGCTTTTACTGGCCCACCGTGGCGTCAAATACGCATGACATTGTCGATAGATGCCAAGGATGCCAGTGGATGGCGCGAATGGTCCACAAACCACCAAGGCAGCTCCAGTCCATCCCGCCGGTTTGGCCACTTGCCCGGTGGGGGATCGACATCGTCGAGCCACTGACGAGCGAGCAGTCTCTAGATCTCCTGGACGATGTCTAGGTCAGCGCAGCTGAGCATATCTCCAAGTACATGCAAGCGACGGCCTGGTCCTACAACAAACTCGTCCGCCAACGTGATTTCGAGGTAGGGGACCTTGTCTTGTGCAAGGCGCTACATGCCGCAACGGTCGCCAAGCTTGAGTGCAAGTGGGAAGGCCCATACATCGTGTTGGAAGCACTCCGAAGAGGGGGCATATTGCCTAGCCACCCTTCAAGGGCAAGCCCACAAACACACATGGAACGCGGACCGGCTGCGACACTATTACGCGTAGGGGGGCCATTGCGTGGACGTCCTACGGCTCACGCACTTGTAAAATCTTACCTGCGCAAACGGGCACATATCAATAAAGCTTTACATTTAGACGCACCCTATCCATAATAATCGACCAACTCTACGGAGTATAAAAAAGACGTGTGCAAACCCTGAACTCCATGCGTAAAGCCTCAGGAACTTGATGTACTGGGCCAACTCTACAGAGTATAAAAAAGACGCACAGAGATCCTGGCCTCTACCGCACTCTTCAGAGTATAAAGGCCAAGAACTTGACGCCCTAGGACAACGGGGGACGGAGCGCGTGCTCGCAGGACTCGTCTCGCCGTCGACCCCGTTGACGCCCGACTGAAGGGTGGGGGACGGAGCGTGCGCTCGTAGGCCACGTCTCGCCGCCGACCCCGTCGAAGCCCAACCGAAGGGTCGGGGATGGAGCGCACGCTCGTACGCCTCGTCTCGCCGCCGACCTCGTCGAAGCCCGACGAAGGGTGGGGGACGGAGCGCGCGCTCGCAGGCCTTGTCACGCCGTCGACACCCGACCAAAGGGTAGCGGCCGGAGCGTGCCCTCGCAAGCATCGTCGACTCCGTCGACGCCCACCCCAAGGGTGTGGAACGGAGCGTGCACACAGCGTAATAGTTCACTGGACACATCCTCCGCGTCAGCCTCAAGATCGGAGTTCGCATAATCCGCGGATTCCGACCCCATACCCGCGCTGGCCTCCATCTCTCTTGATTCATCCAAGAGAGGAGGCAGGGAGCACACTGGCGGCACCACCAATAGAGAACGACCCCTTCGCCGAGAGGTGGAGGCCTCCGTTTCATCGCCTTCATGGCCGCCCAACCATCCGATGCTCGGCGGACAACGCTTCGGCACGGGGATGCCGAGGGCTTCGCACACCTAGTTGATCCGGCCAAGGTTCGCCGTCACGGACTCCCGCAGGCTGTGCTCCTTTGCGATATAGGGCCCCAGGAAGACGGTCGCAGCACGCTCCACGTCCTCAAGCGTGAGCCCTGCAGGAATACAAAGCAAGATGAATAATGAACCGACACGTACCGAAGGTAATGGCACGATTCGCCGAGGTGCTTACTAGGGTCCATCAACCTTGGCAACGAAGCAACGATAGGCCAGATGTCGTCATCCCGAGTGGGTCTGGCCTAGACATGTCACAGATGCATTAGCGGAGACACCCCGAACATGAGGTACTCCTCCGCTAGGTCCCGCATGTTAAACCGAAGAGCAACCACGACAAATCTTCGCGCCTAGTGTTCGTCGTCGTGGTCGACGGTCACCAATGGAGACAGTGCGCGAAGTGAGAGTACTGCCGCCTTCCAGCCAGTGGTAGAACCACCGCCGCATCTAGCTTGACTCCCACTTCGTTTGCGTCGCATTAGCCATAAATAACTTCATGCAATGCGAGCGGAGCACGAAGTTGACACTTCCAAAGTTGGAGTACTTGCCCTCCGCAAGCTTCTTCGGCTGGCACCGAGCGAACAGCACAGGACTTGGCCACGACGTCTCCGTCTGACATGCCCAGCAGTAGACGGCCAGCCGAACGATCACGTTCGGGGTCAGCTACGCCAGCTCCAGCCCGTACCGCCTAAGCACTTCACTCACAAACATCGCCGTGGGGAAGCGAAGGCCTGCGTAGAGGTACGCGGCAAACACAATGGTCTCCGACTCCGTGGGATGGGGCTCTATTTCGCCGGCAGAGGGTAGCCGGACTGCCTCCCGGCCAGAAATCTTCTCATCGCGCACTAGGCACCGAATCAAGTCTTCAGTCGCCAGACTCGCCCCCAACACATTGGTGCAGATGTCATTCACCTTCTTTGATGCATTCCAACTCTTGTCGGCTATCAACGAATCACGCCCCACCAACTCGTACTCCACCTCCATCGCTAACAAGCCCCCGCACGGAGGGACTGCCACTACTAGATGAAGCGCCGCCGGTGAAACGCCAGCGAGCCGGGCGGGCGTCGCCCGTCGCGACGCCACGGGGCCCCAATTCGGGGCCTCAAAAATCGTTCGGCCGCGACGTCCGCGCGGCCATACCCTCCTCGGCTCCTCGACTCCTCCTCGTCGCCCCGCCGCCTCCTCGAGCCCGCGCGCCCTCCTCGGCCCCGCGCGCCCTCCTCTCGCCTCTCCGCGCCTCCTCGGGCGCGCGCCCTCCTCACCCTCCCTCCGCCTCCTCCTCTCCCGCGCGCCTCCTCGCGGCCTCGCCCCTCCGCCGCCTCCTCTCTCCCGCCGCCCTCCTCGCCCCTCCTGCCGCCCCTCCTCCGTCGCCCCCGCCGCCTCTCCTCGGCCCCCCGCCGCCCCTCCTCGCCCCCCTCCTCGCCCTCCTCTCCCCGCCGCCCTTGCCGGCTCCCATCAGTTTCAAGCTTCCCACAATGTGTTGAATGGATACCACAAAACCTCTGAGCAATGGATCTTGGGGTCTCGGCTAAACAGACTCCACGATCAACAAGGATGTTCTCGTCCACATTGGCTTGTGTTCTTACACTTGAGAGATGGAATGTTGGCATGGAGCATATCGGAGAGGTATAGACAACTATGCATTTACTTGCCGATTGCCAATATTGTTTGTGTTTTAAAGCGTTTAGATGTGATTGACAAAGGTGATGGTGATGATGACGAGGATTACATTGTATTGGAAGGAATGCCTCCATTGTTATGGATGAGCGGATGGTTGCTCCTATTGGTTTCAACATCACTTTTCCGGTATGCTTAGCTCATGATTGAGATGGGTTTGGAAGTTCCTATTAGACAAACGACATCGATAGGATTCTTCATCTCGAGAAATGGAATTGAAAAGGTTTGGAAAATTACGTTTTGTTTTGGCATTTTTTTAATTTTGAGTGCGTATAGACTCGAAGTTGGTAGTTTTCTTCTTGAAAGTAGCTTTTTCTTAGGAACTATGAAACCATTCTTGTCTTTAAGAGGGTTGCTTCTTGAAGGAGCAGTGAGCTCTAGTGCGGTGCAAGCGCAAAGAACTCCACTCTTTAAGAGAGGTACTTAGTGAATGCAATATTCGATCCGTGGAATTAGAAAGGAAGAATCGGAAAACCTCGTGGTCATCTGAACAATCCTTTACATTGATGTCTTTAGCCAACTCTGCCTTAAGCAGTACTAGTTTAATAGGGTTAATTTGTTTGCCATTTTGCCTATTGTTGTCACAGGTGGGATGAGCATCACAGAATGGACTACTACTCTGAACTCTGAACAAGTACAGTGTGCTTTTTCTGCAATCTACACTTCAGTTAACCAGCTTGGAGCAAAGTCTTCTGCAGCACAAAACCGTGTGGCCCATAGTAAGTTCTCAGCCCCGAAATTTCTTGAACTTTAGCATGACATGTTGACATGTGTTGATATAGTGGGCATGGGTAGTATATTTTTTTGGGATACGTCTGTTGAAGAGCGGCACGGGCTCGGCACGGCCGGCGGCGGCATGAAGAGCGGCGGCGCGGGCTCGGCTCGTGGCGTCGGCATGCGGCTCGCGGTGGCATGCAGAGCAGTGGCAGCGCGTAGAGGAGGTGCGCAGGCAGCGACACGGGTAGGAGACGCACAGCACGGCCCTGGCATTATTTTGGCTATATTTGGTACTTTAGTTTAGACCTCACTTGGAACTTTGTACAGGGCCTCTAAATTTCACGGCACGGCCCTGAACGCCAGGAGGGGTCACCGCCTCGAGCCATCAGTGTACTAGCAAAGGTGGTGCGGAAACAACACGGGTGAAACAGCGGAGAAACGTCTTGGCTGGCGAGGGCACTACGGAGCACCGGCGGGAAGAAACAATGGGGGACGGTGAGTCACACCGAGACAAAGCGAGAGCGCAAAGAGGAAGAAGAGCACATGAAGCGTCGCATTGAAATCCATCCTGCCTTTTAAGGCCGCGCAATCTTTCCGGCAGCACCTCAAGAACCCGCGAAAAGGTGAAGCATCACACAACGCACCAACCACAAGTTCACGCATGTCCCACGGTGCAGCGCGTACGGGTCGCCCGAAGCGGTCCACGCCCCTACCGTGGTCCATATAAATCGGCTCATGGACCAATCACTCAACAGGAGGGAACCCAAGCCCAGGCTACATGGTATCGGCGTATCCGAGATGAAGCCCTTTACCATGAAAGAAATCCGAGAAATTGAAGAATCAAGAACGCAAAAATCCAGTGAGCGAACAAATGCTGGCTGTTGGCATCGAGAAATTCAACCTTTTTAAGTTTCCCAACTTGATAAGCTAAACAAATAAACAACAAAAGAACTCAAGAATTCGATTTCTGGCTCGACAATCTACAAGAACAGCCAAGCCAACTTCAAGAACAAACTAGACCTGAAGTCTACCAATCACGAACCAGACTGAACCAACAGAGAAGAATCTTGTACCATTTGCTGTAGAACTTGGAGTTGAGCAAGTTATCAAACATCTTTCCCCTCTCCTTCCTCCTCCTCCTCTCCCGTGCTCCTTTTTGTTCTCTCCTTCTCCTCCCTCTGCTTTAATTAGCGACAGAGGAGAGATGGGGAGAGAGAGCCAAAGCTCCGAATGGTGGCGTCAAAGCATCAGAAAGAGGGGAGAAAAAGGAAAGGAATTGCGAGGAGAGAGATATGGGTGGGGCGCTGCGCGAAGTGGAGGTAGACAGGTAGTGGAGAAGAAAGAAATCAATGTGAGCGGCGCGGTTTGTTCAGGTGCACTCTATTGATGGCCTAAAATCTTAGGTGCTTTCTGTATAATATCTTTGTTCACTGTTATCTTTATAAAATTTTTATAGTATATTCTACTGATAGTGAAGAGTGATAGTAAAAATTAAATCTAATCATAGATTTATAAAAGTATAATAAATTTTTCTTTATAAATCTTATTTAAAAGAGCTCTATTTCTAACAGATGATTATAACTTTTTGCTCTCGAAACATGCACAAAGCAAGCAACTTTCAACTGCCAATCTTCCATCACAACACAATTGTCCACCCGACTACTCCCCGTTTCTACAATGCCTATACCAAATGCGTACTCCCTAGTGTATATAGCACCCCCATGGCTCAAGCCTCAAGCGACGGTGGTCTGGACGGACTTGGTCTTTTTCTCTAGCGGTAGCCGCTTCTTGACGGTGACCATGAGCGTGCAATTATCGTAACGCGTAGCGATGCCGCTTGTGGTGGCATCCTCCATCAGCCAGAACTTGCTCACGGATGACCTCGCCGCTGCGTGTCGCTCCAGCCGGATGTGCCTGCTGCCCTAGATCACTGGAGACTAGCGTAAAGAAAGAGACGTGAGATTTCTACTCCTTGCAGTAACCAATTCTTGTGAGAACACCAGGAGCTCCGTGTAATCATTCGTTGCAAGTTCTGGAATGGTAGTTTCATGTCATTGCCTGCGCCGAGCTGCATGTCGATGGTAGTAGCATGGTGGGAGGTCTAGTGCTCTCCTAGGCTTAGCACCAGCCACCAAGTCACCACGCCAAGAACCGCCACCGTACCGACGCCACCGACGACGACACAAGGGTTCGAGCTGGTCTGGCCGAGGGATCTACATGCGCCATGCTACACCATTGTCTCGGCGCGGAGCCTGGACGAGGTCAGGAAGGCGCACGAGCGGCACATCATGCTCGGCATCGACCGCTCCCCGTGGCACGCACGGCCACTCCTCGTGGCGTGCGGGCTCACGGAGCGCCCCAGAAGGCATGAAGTATGCGGCGTCCATCTTCGCGTCGCTCGACGAGCCAGAGGCCTTCGACTACAACACCCTGATGCACAACCACGGTAGCGGTCGTGCTGGCGATTGCACTGACGACTGCGAACCTTTGCTATTCTACCCTTTTTAGGACTCTACTGCTAGTGGTAGTAGAACTAAATCTTAACTAATATGATCCATTCGATTAAAAAGAATAGATGGCTCGTATTTATTCTAGGGCATTATCAAAGAGCTCTATCTTTAAAGTACAAATAAAAATTATCAACCATAATAAAAAAGAATAAAGCATGTGGAAAGAAAGATAACTTGAGATTTTTTTTGGTAAAAAATGAGAAAGAAGAGTTTTTACAGTGAGAAGAAGTAACTGCCAAAGGTCAGATCTAAAATAAATGCCAACAAAACTTTGTGCTTCCCAATGCCCACTTTTGAAGACTTCACATGTAATGCATGTAGGTAGAGAATCTTAATCACACTGATCACTAGTATTAAAAAGGCTGTCACTGGCACTAGCGTATTGCATAGATTATGCTCTTATCTCAACTCCACCAGACACAATGCTGACTAATCCTGCTCCACTTAGCCCCGTCTCTTGCATGGAATGATAGCCTTGTATGTATGAGCACGCCATCCATTTCCTTTTACACAGCGTATTTTCACCAAGCAAAAGAATAAAGAATTGTGTAGAAAAAATGGCCATATGTGCATAGTGTTAATGCTTACCCGTAAATGCTGGAGATAGGAAAGATGATTGAGAGAAAAGATCATCAAATCCACATGTTCACCCTGTATTTTTATTTCTGACTCTGGCAAGACTGACAAAGCAATGGCTTATATTTATGCCATTTGCGAGTACGTGCTAATGGAAGCCAACAACGGCAATGGATTAACAACAAACAGCAGATCAGCTTTATTAATTAACAAGGACGATGTACAGCGCGATTAATTGGCGGAGGTGCACTGTATCGTACAAAATCAATTAGCCTTTCATCTTTCTTTTGAGCGGAATTAAGTAGCCTCTCCGGTGCGAGAGACTGCAAAGTAGGATTGGTTAACTGATCTGCTCGACTGGCTAACTAACCTCGTTAATGAACCCTGCCAGGACAGGCCGCGTGACAGGCAGACAGGGTCTCAGGAGTCTCGCTGCCGCCGCCGCATGGTTTATGGTTGCAATGCAAAGGCACCCTTCTTTTCACCTGTGCATTATGGTTTATGGTTTTTAAAATAAATAGATAATATAATTTCTTTGTTGTTTTTTAAAATAGTTTATCGGAATAGCTATTTTGATATAACTTATTAGTATTCAGTTCATGTATACAAATATTTACACTAGGACAAAAGTCATCAGCCTATAACCCACCCATTAGCTCATGCATTCGGATGGTTCTTATAAGGGGAAAATGTGGAGAGGGGTGGAACTGCTAAGGAGATTCCAGTATATGAGTGCAACTCCAACATGGTGGTAAATCTAGGATTTTATTATACCCTAGTCCGCAGAGGGCCACAGACTACTACTAACTAGGCTAAGGGGAAGGTTATGCATTGGACTTATCTAGCCTTTGTACTGATAAAAATCATTGGCTCTAGTCTAGAATCTAGACTGTCATAGACCTGAACCTATAAATAGGTTTCCAGGCGTGCAGTGTTGGATCTAGAGGTAAGTTTCCAACTGTGGTCAATTTCTCCAATAGTACTGGAGTGACAAATTAGTAGAATGTTCCCAGGTGCAAGTAGAAAAAAACAAGAGAGTGGTTGTAACGGGAAAAAAAAAGAAATGAGGAGAAGAAATTTCTATTTCTCGCTATCGTGAAATTCGTCATCAGGATGGATGGATGGATCGCCCCTACACGGTCGACGGACTCGTACTAATGCAAGGACTGCTCGCAAGCAAATTCGGAAATGAAAGCCGAAGAAGTTATCGAAAAGGAAGATGAAGTGTGCGGCGTTTGCATTGCGTCAAGCCAAAGGGGTGGAAGAAACGGTTGGGCCTGGGAGATGGAGGCGGAAACGTCGAAGACGACGAAGGCTGCGTGCAACGGTCGGGTTGTGAGGTGGCCAGCGGGTGATCCGCGATGAGTGGGGCCAGGACGAGGAGAGGGAAGTGCTGGGGAGGCCGCTTGCAATGAATACCACGTCGCCGTCAGGTGGCCAGCTGGTGGTCCACCGCCAGTAAGAGCCCCTTCAATTTGACCGAAAAATTATGGCTTATGATTAAGGGTCCGCTCAAAGTAGCGTTCAGACGCTGCGTTCAATGATGAGATTACTGTTTAGGTATTATATGTACTGTGCATTATTTTGTCTTCTAATGATTTTTTTATTTTTGGTATTTTTGTGTTTTGTTTTTTCTTTCCGTATTCCTTTGCATCGTCCGCTCTAGATTAGTATGCCGTTTTTATTTTTACATTTTTTTTAATTTAATTATGCACAATAAGCCAACTCAGCTATAGTAAAAAAATCAGTCAACTACAGTAAAATTTCAGCAAAAGCCAAAAGCCATCGCTATTCTGAACGCTGCTTAAATCTATATTATAATTAATTTATTTTGTACTATAGTTGATAATGACTTATTTAGCATAATTAAATTTAAAAGTTTAAAAAAAGATAGCCATCACATATAATGCAAATGAATACAAAAAAACAGGCAAAAAAGCCAAAATCAAAATATGACAAAATTTAAGAATAGTAAAAAATAAACTAGAAGTTTAAATCAAAATGAGCGAGGCCTAGAGCCTGAATTGAATTCCGCGTGGCATGCGGACGCAACACTCATATGTGTAATGATACGAGTAACCTATTAGGACATGCACAATGATATAGACAGCAATTATCTATAATATTTTAAAGGGAAATGATATTGTTCATACGTACGGAGGAACAAATAAAAATTGGACGGTTACAACATTTCTCAATTATGTATGCAATATTTTTCGGATATGCATACAACAAAAAGCAAAGAACATAAGAGTACTCGTATCTTACACTTCGATGCAATATTTTTCACCTATGTATACAATATTTTTTTGGCTATGTATGCAACAAAAAACAAAGAATGATGAGAATACTCTCATCGCATGATCCGATGCAACATTTCTCGGCTATATATGCAACATTGCTATGTATGCAACAAAAATGTTTGATAAAATCTTGATGTTACACAGCTGTTGTCGATTGTTGCATGCACATAACAAAAAATATTGCAACAAAACAACCAGTTTTTTGCTACATAGATGGCCGACAAATGTTGCATATATGGGCAATAAATGTTGCAGCGCACCGTCTGATGCTAACGCTGGATCGGACGTCCGGGTGCTAGCAATAGCCTATTTTTTATGTTATCTATAGATAATACTAAAGATATCTCATATAATTTGTTGTCTTTTTTATGTCTATACATACGGTTTCTCTATAATATAATGTGTTTTATTTATCGTGTTACAGTCGACTACGGCATAAGAGATAGCTTAATTCTCTATGCTCTCTCTCCTCAATATCATCTCGTGTCCTACATAACAATGTTTATATACAACTGACATCACACCACTGTATATGGCCTTAGTCTTATTACGTAGGACATGACATACTTAATGTAGAGGAGAGAGAGAGGAGCTTAAAGAATTATACTGTCTTATGCAGTAGTCGACTGTAACATAAGATATATGATACATGGAGTTATCTATAGTAATATGTTAAAATGATAATATATTATAGAGACTGTTTTTAGCATTATCTATAGTATTATAGACGGTAGTTATCTGTACTATTATAAATTGTCCGCTTCCACTCCAAGTTTCTGTCTCGGTCACGTAGGCTTGTATTGTAGGCTTTTGCGGCTTGGGACAGGAGCTAGAGCTGGATGCGTTCGTCCGGCTCCACTCTCTTGCGTGCTCTCTTTTCTTTTGCGTGTTTTCTTTTGCGTGCGAGCAGAGCAGGTGCCCCACCCCAACCTCATTATCCATTTGAATGGAGCGAGCAGACGACGATCAATTCGATTCATACACGTATATATCCTGACGGCATCATGCATGCACGAGCTAGATTAGGATCATGTTCAAAAGAATTATGAATTTTATTTTTTTTATTGATTGCGAGAAATATTAAAGGAGTAAGAGATACTTGTACCGGAAAACCACTCCATTCAAAATGACACTTACAGTGACTCCTACAAATAATTTATAGAAAATATCTTGGAAAACCACTCTGTTCAAAAGCTAATTTTTAAAAGACAAAAGATAAAAACTGTTTGGAATATGATCTAACTCTAGATAAATATGGCGATTGCATTGATGTAGTGACGACGTTACAACTTGACGGAATGTTCTTTTGGATTAAGGCTTTTGGCTGTCTTATTATTATAATAAATAGTAACTGCCGAAAGAAATTAAAAGTCACAAAAAAAGCCCAAAAAAGGGACATACCTATATGAGTAGCCAACTAACTGGAGGGAAATTAGCAACCAATATGAACACTTAGTTTTCTAAAATAGTTTGTCCACTTCTCTCGCTCCAGGGATAAGACAGGGATCACAGGTGCATTATGCAACACACTTCTCATGCTTCTGTCTCGTACACACATCTCTCTTTTATTTTTTCCATAGCTCGTTCTTTTTTTTCTAAAAACTATTTTTTTAATCACTATTATTTATTTTCAATCAAAATCTGTCAATCATAGCTTGAGACAACACAGCCCACGGTTCCAGTTTACAGTGAACCTTAGAGCAACTCCAGCAGGGCCCCTACTTGAGCCCCTAAACTCAGATTTAAGAGCCAGAGTAAAAAAACTGAACTCCAGCAGGCCCCCTACTTGAGCCCTCAAAAATAAAGGCTTCTCAAATGAGACCTCCAAACCCCCATTCCTAGGGGCCCTGCTCAGGCTCTCATTTTTCAGATTTGCTCGTTTTTTTCCCGCACCAATGAACCGTCCCCGCGCTCGGCCTCCATTCCCCCGCGCTCGGCCTCCAATCCACCGCGCGCCTCCTCCTCCATTCTTCCGCCGCGCTCGGCCTCCATCCCCGCGCTCTCTTCGCGGATCCCCGTCCCGCCTCCTCCCTCCTCCCCATCCCCGGCGCCTACCCCTCCTCCCACCCCCGCGCCGCCTCCTCCTCCCCACCCCGCGCCGCCTCCTCCCCTCCTCCCCATCCCCCGGGCGCCTACCCCCTCCCTCCCACCCCGCGCCGTCGCCTCCTCCTCCCCTCCTCCCCACCCCGCGCCGCCTCCTCTCCTCCTCCCCATCCCCCGGGCGCCGACCCCCTCCCTCCCACACCGCGCCGCCGCCTCCTCCCCTCCCCGCTGCCTCCTCCCCATCCCCCGGGCGCCTACCCCCTTCCTCCCCCCCCGCGCCGCCGCCTCCTCCTCCCCTCCCGCGCGCCGCACCGCCTCCTCCCCTCCCCCCCCCGGCGCCTCCACGCCTTCAAGGTATTTCAAGTTATTGCAAATTCTGGTGTGATTAAAATTGCATATAGAAGAACCAGAAATGACAGAATTTCTGTGTGTGTGTGTGCTTCAAGAAATAGAACCTAGTTTTACTGAGCTTGGCAATTCTCTTGTACACAGAAAGTTCCTTTCCTGCTTATTTTGTGGCTTATTTCACAAATATGAGGTTTCATAACTGGCAATACATCACAATTATAATCTTGGGCTCTGCCATTGAAAATTCACATGCATACATGGTGCCTAAAATTGGAAGCACAATCGTGCGTTTTATTTGAGTGTTGTACGCATATATTGTGCAATCCTAGTTTGGTTGCTATGATGTTGTTGGTTGGGATTTGACTGAGAACAAGTATTACTTTCTAACAGAATGAAAATGTCACGTGTTATCTATGTGGTTGATGAAATCACAGTATTACTTTCTAACAGAATGAAAATGTCACTTGTTATCTTTTCTCAGCTGCTGTCTATACAGCTACGCTAATTGGCATAAGTTCACCAAATCGTCTGTCCTAAATTATTTTATGATTAATTGATATGATACCTTGTTTATCCTCCTTTTGATGTTAAATATAGTATTTTTATCTATATTTGAAAGTGGAGTGTTTTCTGTTTCTTTGTATTAGTGAAATAGTCCAAGAATTCATTGCTTGAACCAAAAATGGTATTCCTTGGGTTAACCAAGGTGTGGTTCCTTTAGATGACTTGCAATGTTGGCACTTCCTAATACTTCCCACTTTGGAGGAAATCATCTTAAGTTGCATCTAGATCAACATTTGTATTTTCCTAGTTACCCGGTGCTTTCAAACTTTTCGGTTGGTAGTTCGCCACCAATGCGATTCCATTTGTATGCACATAGTTATCTCTCACTCAAGCATAATTTTAAGTAGATTTTTATTCCTTCAAAGTGACACTGATTATACATCAAGAGAACCATATTTGGTTTTAGCAAGTCTGAATCCGGTACTTATTATCAAGCTTGTAATTTTTGTCATGCCCATATCCTATTTTATGTACTAACATAGTATATTATTGCTGTCTCACTAACCAAAATGCATGCTTTTAGCGAGACACTACTAGCACTGCAATGCCGGATAGCTTGCTACCTAATGGAAGTTCTAGTGATATAGTAAATGGTGGTCCATCCAGTGACCAATTTATCTATGCTGGTAAAGTTGTTCATGGCATTCCTGGTGGCATGGATGCTTCCGCTAGCCTGCTAGCAGCACATAATTCAGCTGTTGGGCGTTTCTCAAGATACACAGGGAGATTGAAGCTAGACAGGGACATGAGAAACTCCGTGATGATCTTGTGGAACATTTGTGGGCGATACATAGCGCTAGCTAGTTGTTTAATAATTTTCGTAGACTTCATTTTACATGTTATGATGGATTATATCAGTTTATTTGATGTTATGTGATGAACTTTGTGCTTTCAATTTAAATTCGGAACAAATTTGAATTTAAATTTGAATATTCGTATTTGAATTCATAAATTTACATATTGTCCCTCATTGTGAAATCATAAATATTTTATTGTGTATTGTGCTTTTGTCACATACATATGCATATAGTGTGTGAGAAAATAGAGAGAATTGAGAAGTAGGGGTCCTGTTTTGAGGGCTCCTGCTGGAGTGCAGCTCAGAAAACAGAGCCCTCAAAAGTAGGGGGAGCTCTCAAATGAAAAGTAGTGGACCTGTTTTGAGGGCTACTACTGGAGTTGCTCTTATTGAAACTAGATCTATGGCACGGTTAGGATCTTGATGATTGTCTAAGCAACCAATGCTCGTAGGTACCAGTCCCATTTGCCATGCCAAGCAAGAAAGTTGGAGCATAAAGGCACGACACAGAAAGGAGTGTAGGCTGGCCACCAAAGTAGCGTGTGCGCTCCTAAATAGTAAGCCGTCATAAGACTTCTAATAAATATAAAGTCGGTTCACATTGATTTTGACTTCTGGTTGTTATTTAAATAAGCCAAAGCTAATATAAATATCTTAATTTGTATAAATTATTTCTATTAATCATTACTATTCATCAATCACTAATATAAGCCACGTTGCAACGCACAATATATTTTATTATATTATAATCCCATGGCGGTTCGAATACTATAGTGCATTGCGTTGCATAGTCATTTGCTCTCTTTCTTATACTCAGCAAAAAGTTAAAAATCATAAACCAATACTAACATCCCAGTTTCTATAAACCACTACTGCTTATCAGCTAAAACCAAAAGTCATTAGCAAAAACCAATACAAATTACCCTTAATGTTCCTTTGTAAACGTATGTCTACCGATTGAAACGCATAATTTGTACGTAGGATGTTATTAGGCCGTGATTTGAAAGAAGGCCGCTCGGACGTCAAAATTAAGCCGTGTAATTTGTTAAATAGCTTGTGTAGAACTAGGTGAAGGTTCTTTAAATGCAAATTAAAAGGCTAATAGACTTTGTTAAATAGCTTCTGTAAAACTAGGTGAAGCTTCTTTTTCTGGTGGGTATTAGAGCCACCACGTCTCCAACACAAAAGTACATTACAAAAATTGATGAAGCATTAGCAGGTAATCTTTCTATTTGATATTGAGTAATGCTTCTTATTTGAGATCTGTTTTCGATGGTCGTTCACTAACATTTAGTAGTTTAAGACTTTGAACAACTATAGATATGTTCATGGTATAGTATTTGAAATTTAGAAACAAGTCGATCTTCTTTGTAATAGTACAATAAATACAGAATCCTAAAAAAGTTACCTGATGTTAATCCATAATAAATTGGTGCCACTATATCAACAAATAATATGACTTATATTCCCTCTCAATCAATATAGAATAATTTTACATATAAGCTAATCATAGAAAAAGAAATGGACCGACATTGCTCAAAGTAACGAGCTATTATTAATGTGGTTCTACTACAGTGATCTCAGTCTCAGATACGACGAGGACGACAAGTAACATATAAGAAGCTTATGCAGTATACCCGAAGCGTCCCCTCGACCACAACAATATCTATATATAAAAAAGAGAATACTAAGACGGAGAGATTAGATTACATCCTTTAGCTTTCCAGGTAACCCATTTACTACTGTAATAAGGCTTTGTTCCAACCAGTTGTGGTTAATGGCATTTGTGTTTTGCTAAAATGATATTGTAGTGGCTATTAGTTTTTTCTAAGTAATTCAATTAAAGAAAATAAAAACACCGTTATATATTCACGGATAATATAAAGAGGAAAAAATATATTAAAATTAACGCATTTCAAATAGTTTTTGATTTCTAAAAGCTAAAAATTAGAAGGTAAAAATTGTTTGAAACAGGCCTAGTTCCTTCAAGTGGACCAATTTAAGGCCCCGCTCATTTCAACTTAAGCCTCTGGTTTCTGATTTATTTTTTACTATTCATAAATTTTGTCTTTTTTTGGTTTTTTGAGCTTTTTTCCGGTGCTTTTTTTCCCGTACTTGTTTGTATTATACGTGATGGGATAGCATATTTTTCTATTTTTAAATTTTTTAAATTTAATTATGAAAAATAAGCTACCATCAGTTATAATACAAAATAAGCTAGTTACAATATAAATTCAGACATAAACTACTAATTTTCAGTTCAAATGGGCGTCCTCTAAGTCTTTTCAGCTGCCCCTTGCGTCGCCCTCTTTTAGGATAGAAATGAATAGAGTTAACTGACCAGATATGCCATCGATTCCTAACTTCTTATCTCTTTGAGGAGAGAATATAGGGCATGTTCTTTTTTGTTGCGGCTGATGGCTTTTTGGCTGTTTGCGACAGAGATTGCGGAAAGAAAGATACTCGCTTGCGATTTTCGATGATACAGATATTAGGTTTTTAACGTGTACTACAATTAACTTGTAGACTCCGTCTTAAAAAAATATTCCGTTTAAAAGTAAGGTACTGTAGCAGAAGCTAAAAGCCAAAAACTGAAGCTGAAAAGAACAGGGCCTATAACTTCCTTCTCGTTGAACTTATTTGGTATTGAAAAATAGGTGCGATAACGATGGACGGATTTTTTAGGCTTGCTGTTTTGTGGTTTTTAGTTTTAATATAGTAATTAGTTTCTAAATTATATATATTTTTTAAGGTAAAATCTATAAGTTGATTGTAGTAGACACTATGCTGATTTCAGCTATACCGACTAAAATCGTATACAACTATCTCTCTCTTTATACTCTCTTTCGCGAACAGCCAAAATTCAAAAACCAAAAATCACAGTCTAAAACAACCCACACATCCATACATAAAATGCATTGAATAGCTAAAATCAATTGAGAGACCCGTACCTAAACTAACATATAAAAAAAATAATGACATGACAATAAAATATCTGACAGAACTAACACCATAGTACGCTCCGTCTTGTAATGTGAAGTTTTATCTTTGATCAGCAATGACTTCATGGAGCAAACTATATACATATTTTCATGTTGATGCAGAAACCACTGTAGTTCAGTTAACAAATGGAGCAAAACATAAAAGATATCGAATTGTCGGATATCCACTAAGGTAGCGTTCAGAATAACAATGCCTTTTAACTTTTGTTGAAATTTCACTGTACCTGGCTGATTTTTTACTGTAGCTGAGTTGGCTTATTGGGCCTAATTAAATCTAAAAAAAATGTAAAAATAAAAGCGGCATACTAATCTAGAGCGGACGATGCAAAGGAATACGGGGAAAAAATAAAACACAAAAATACTAAAAAACATTTAAAAAAATTGAATAAAGACAAAAAATGCTACAGTGTCTAGAATCGTTGCTACAGTAATTTTAACGCCCATCGCGGCGATTGGAAGCTGGAATGAGCGCTCCCTAAGATTTACTTGGCCCAAAACTGCCCCAGTAGTTTCAACAACTCGAAGCTTTCACTCATTTTGAAAGTAAGTTCAACTTTCTAATGCGAAAGGAAATCTTAAGGCCCCGTTCGTTTCGACTTTTTTTCGGCTTCAGCTTCTAGCTTCTGCTTTTTTTTTCACTATTCAGTATTTCGTCTTTTTCTGAATTTTTTTAGATATTTTAGGTTTTTTTGTATTTTATTTTTTTTCCGTGTTGCTGTATTGTCCCTAATGAGTTAACATGTTTTTTCTATTTTTACATTTTTTTTAAAATTAATTATACCTAAAAACTAAATCAGCTACAATAAAAAAAATTAAGTACAGTAAAATTTTAATCAAAAGCCAGAAATCATCGTTAAAATAAATACCCCCTAAAACATACCAGATTGAAAGCACGATGCGCATTACACTCTACTGAAGATCATGGGCTTATCCTGGGAAGGCATGGGCTACAAGAAGAGGAAATGGTCAGCAAGACGCACTACCAACTACAAGTTACACGAATTGGCTTGAAAAGTCGGCCATAGGTATGGGGTTTGACCAGGTTCAGTTGAACAGGCCCGAACCATCTTGCTGGGCCGGGGAAGCCCACCCTATGACTTTCCACCCCAGGGAATGCCAGAATCCCGGCCAAGATTTGAGTTCCCAAACAAGTCCTTGGCTGGTTTCTGTAGTTTTTGCCGCTCTTTCGCCCTAGCTCAGTGGTTTGGAAGCGTAGGTTCTAGGAGTGTGAGGCTTTCTTGTTCTTGTTTTTGTATTCTTCTTCGTGTTCTTTTGATCTGGATCGCTCGTTGATCGCAACGAGCGGTCCAAATCGAGAGAATACGGAGGGGAACGCAGAAACAGAAATAGAGAAACCATTTTCAGGTTCTAAGAACTTGTCCTCTTGTAGATTCCCGGTTCCACAGTTAGTGACCATGAAGGAGATTAAGGACGCAATTGTGACATAAACCCCGTAACGACCTCTAGTTATTTGCTATTTCCCTTGATGCTTTCGAGCATACACCATCGCCATTCGCCAAAGTCCTCGCTGTGATGTATACGGGAAGTATTATTGAATGCTGTGCTTCCCATAATAAGCATACGAAGTAACGAAGCAACCTAAAATGCCGCCACTTAACTACGGTCTCTATTTTTTTAAGTAGATCACCTTATATTATATACATTGCCTTTGGATCGGCCTTAGGTTGTTACAGTAACTAGATTTTAAATAGTATATTTTTAAAGATAGAATTTATAGATAAATTATAGTAGATAATGTACCGAATTCAATTATATCAGTAAAAATCACACACAACTATTTCTCTCTACGTATTATCTCTTATGAATAATCAGAATTCAAAACCATAAACCAAAAACCAAAACCATAGTCCAAAAAAAGCACACCATATAACTCTGACTTATTGCAAAACTCAAATTTACTAACGTAAAACTATAGTTGCCACTTCAACTGGCTGTTGCCTACGGCTTTCGGCTATGACTTTTGACTGTTGACTGAAATTACACTATAGCGGTTATTAGTTTTTTCTGAGTTATTCAATTAAAACATAAAAAATAAAAACACCGTATATCTCTATAAATAATACAAGAAAAAATTAAAAGTTAAAACAAAATAAAATTAAAATTAAAAATTAATATATTTTAAATAATTTTTAACTTAAAAAAACAGAAGCCGGAAAAAGACAGGAATCTAAACCGTTTAGAACGGTCCGTAGTCTATACGAAAGAAAAGGGTAAACCCGTAAAATACAAGGAAAACACGCAGTGGTTTCCGGTCCTGTACGTCTTTTTTGCTAGAAACCCAAAACGAAGCCGCCCGAGGCCGAGAACGCACGCACACCTGGGAGCATCTGGACGCGTGGCACTGTAGCCGTCGCCCGCAGTGACCAACTCCCCGCATCGCCGTGCACCTCGCGGCGTCGAAGCAGAGAGGCGAGGCGGCGAGCGAGCGACTGATCGGGAGGGCGAGATCGAGGCGCCACCGATGGATCCGTCCGACGTTGAGATGGAGGCCGCGGAGCCTCCGCCCCAGCCCCAGCCCCAGCCGCCGCCGCAGGCGGGAGAGGGATGGAGCATGCTGTCCCGCGCCCGCGCGCTGCTCGAGGAGGGCAAGCCGTCCCTGGCGCTTCAGGCGGTGAGAGCCATCTCCCTTCCCTTCCCCTTTTCCATTCCGCTTCCATTTGGTATGCTATGTCACGTCTCGACGCTCGCTGGGTGCTGGGATAGGGAATTCGCGAGGTTCACGTCGCGTATCTTACCCCATTGGAGTTTGATCACTCGATTAGAGGATCGCGATGAGATTTCTCTTTGGGTCGTCCTCTCCATGGCGCATCCGCTTGGAATTTCGCACGCAGAGAAAAAGAGAGTTTAGGTGTGATTCGTTCTAGGGTTCTAGGCCTTGGGGTTGGGGATTTGTTAGGTATGATTCGTTGTAGAAGATGTTAGGTGCTTGGGTGGTGCCTTCCTACTTTTGCACCTATCCCTTTCGGCTATGCCCCTGTTTCTTAGACTGGCAAAGAGTGTTGTTATGTTTCTCCTCCTTAAGAGGGAGAGGGACTAGGGAGGAAGATTGTGAAGTAATGCATACGCAGGGAAATGCGTGGTTTCAGTGTGTCCCCTTCAATTTGCTATTCACAACTGAATTTCCAATTGCACGCTGAGTAGGCACTAACCATGTTGTGGACAAATACATGGAGATTGGCCACGGAAAGGTGGGGAAGTCGAAGGGATTCATTGTAGCCATGCATATCTTTTATGTTGATCCGTGTCAACTGATCATCTATCAGATTATCATTGCAATGTCATAATTTAGATTTGAGTGTACTAGTCAGGTTGCTCGTGCAATCGCGTTTCTAGTTCCACTAATTTTTGAGAAATAAATTATTAGAGTTTGAGTTTCCCGTGCAGTTGTGCAGCTAGTTTTGCTAACTTTCGAGAAATTAATTATTAGAGTTGGTTTCATGCACAATGTCCTTTTTCTTATGTTTTCTTTCTAATTATTGGAGTTTATCCCCTACACAATTTCCTTTTCCCTTGATTAATGTGGGATTTCTTACATTTTTTCTTCCCTTTTTTAGTATGTGGCAATTTCAAGATTGTTCTCCTTTGGTTAAGGTGGGGAATGGGAATGTCTGCACAAGCCTACTATTATTAATTTTTTACTTAGAATATATAAAGATTTTTTCTGAGGGAGGGTTCTAGAAATTGATTTTGCCTTAGCAGTAACACTAGTGCAGCACCAGAAATGGGGAGCACAACTTCCCCTGAATCAACCGAGCCTATTTTCAACTTTAAGAATGGGGATTATTTCCCTTGTCCAATGGGATTTGTTAGTTCTGTGAAGTGTGTATCTATGTCGTTCATACTATTGAGCTTTCATGAGGCCACATTCAATTAGGCAGAATACTTCTGGAGCATGATCTAAACTCAATAATAGCTTTGATGCATCTTAGGCTTTTGCAGGATGTCTTAAGTTCTTCGCAAAGCAGGTGGTGTCCTAGGCTCCTAGCTCATATATGCAGAGTACATTTGGTAATCATTATTCTGCTAGTCACAAAAGACAATTTTAACCCTCTGTAGATGGGTCATGGGTAAGGGTAAGGCTAAAAGATATGAGCACAACAGACGTGAATGAGAAGAAAGTCAACAAGTTAGGGTTTACTACCTTGATAAAACCACTCCAGTCAATGGTGCTAATTTTGGACATGATGATGTGTGACTAACCAAATCTTACTAAATTTGCCTTAATATGCAACATAGCATTACAATATTCATGCCCTGTTTGTGTTGGAGTCTTGGAGATATATATTATATCCTACCTGATCTGTGGGATGGACCATTTTTAAGATGATCCAGAACAAATTGTGTGGTTTTGGTGAGGATTGAAGTAGTTGAAATCCTACGCAAAGACCTTCCCATCTGCAATACTGCAATACTTCGTTAGCATTTCCTGTTTCTTTTGTATGTGGGTAGAATTGCCTATTGATACCAACCACTGATCAACATGTGCAAATTACACCAATTGAGTTACTAATTGTCGGATCCCATGATTGTGGTATTGATGTATCCACGCCATACGGCTCATAGGATTCACTTTTAATGATGAGTTTTCCCAAAGACTTACATTTCAATGCCATTGTTTTGTCTGTGGGCGTGTATGTTGATACTTTGTAGTCAGTACATTCCTGATCTCACTTTTACTGAACCGAGTACGTTGATCTTTTAATGACGATAGCTAAAATGGCCAGACTTCTCTGTAAAGGATATATTTGAGATGTCGTTTGCTTAGAACTTTGTTTTGTGCTTGCTGTTGCATGAGAAGTGAGAACTTTTCAAACCTTACGTACATTAAAATAAGATGCATCATTAATAAGTATTCCTGAGGCCTGCAACCTGCCTTTTAACCTGTGTACTTCAATGAAAATTATGTTCTGTGCGTGGTGCAAATATAGTAAGTTGCCAGACTTGTAGTCCTGTGCTAGTTAATTTAGCCTGCCCATTTCAACTTTTCCTAGTTTTGTTAAGAAATTAAGCCCATTTCCTAGTATTGATTCCCAACTGCTAAAATTTTGCAGGTTCTCTTGGCCATAAGATCTCAAGGTGGCGAACAGGCTCTCATCCAGACACTGAACCGTGCACGTGAACTCTACAGGCAGAGATCGCAGGCCAGTCCTAGCGTCGATGAGCTAGCTTCTTTGCTTGCACAATGTGCTATAGCAGAGGCTCAGTCATCAAACACTAATGCTCCACAAGCACCTGGCTCTGACCCTGTCATGATGTTGGATTCTGATGAGACCTGCATACTTGCTGAGAGTGGAAGGAAGCAGATCATCTTGGATGCCTTCGCCGACGGCGGCAGCTTCATTTGCTTGAAATGTGGTGGGCTCTTTAGCACATCGCGCAAAGATGAGCACTTGGCCTACTGGTGCGGGACTGCATGATCCTGGCGGCGCCTCCTTAGTACTGTATATCTGTGGTCGCCCCAGGCGATGGTCATGATACCCGTGAGATTTTGTAGACCATCTCTTTTTCGATTACCGCTTCTTTACTACAGGGATGCCAGAGATTCACTGAAGCAACTACATTGCCAATGCAGAATGTTGTGGACTAAATTTGCCACCTCTATTTCTTGTACTGTGTTTGTATTGCGCTTTCTGCTGGTGGTAAATCCTGATATGTTAAGCATTCTCCTTTTTTCTCCTCTCTCGAGGTCGTCAGATTCTCATAGTTGAATAAGTTAAAATTTGTTTTCATCGACTTAAACAGGATGAAACTCGGTGAGAAAGTAAGCAACTGATCTGACTGTCCCTTCTAGTTACGAGTTGTTGATTCGAACGCTAGGACGAGTAGAAGTATCCACGAGCAAATCTGCAAGAAGATAGAACTCTGCTATCACTACCAGCTACCGTACTTTTAAGTATGGTTTCACTTTATGTCATGTCTTTACCAACAAATGCTTTGTTTGGATGATCAACCCATGCTTATGTGAGACTCTTTTTAGCTTTTGATTTCTGTTACAGTACCTAACTTTTAAATGAAATATTTTTTTAAGACAGGATCTACAAATTAATTATAGTACACATTAAAAACCTATTTTTTTAAAACAGGATCTACAAGTTAATTATAGTATACGTTAAAAACCTAATATATATACCATCAAAAATTACAAGCGAGTATCTCTCTTTCCGCAATCTCTATCGTAAATATCTAAAAAATCATCGATCGTAGCTAAAAGCCATCAGCCGCAGTTAAAAAGAACAGGCCCTGTTTCTGATGTGAACAGCTGCAAGTTCTACCCTGGAATCAGCTCTGGAAAGCATGAAAAACGCGTAGGCCTGCCGCTTCATCAACGTCCGCCTTCGCCGTGACACCGCCCGCCGCTGGAGACGTCGCCAGCACGCCGCCGTGATTGTCGTCGAGCCCTCGTGGAGGTCGCTGGAGCTGCCGCAGCCCGTCATGTCGTCGAGGCATTTGTCCTATTGTCCAAGGCCGCGACGCCGCCGCAGCCGGAGCCGTCTCCATGATTCCATCAACAACCGCCGCGTCGTCGTCCTGGGCCCAAGCCACGTCGCCGAGTTGCCGTGCTCATCGGACTGCCTGCGTGCCGCCGGGGAGGATGCCCAAGGCGCTACGGCCATCACTAGTTCCCAGACAAAGTAGAAGACGAGTCGAAGAATACGCATGCATCGTGCACATGCATGCATGCATCGTGCACACAATATTCCTGTGACCTCGAGCGTCCTCTGGTGACTCCATTTTCCTGTGGTCGGCTCCCTCCTCCTCTACAGCACCTCTTCGCTGTTGGTTGCCATGGCGCCATCCGCCGCCATCCCCTTGGTGATGGCGATGGTCTTGTTCATAGCCGACGCAGCAATCTCTTTTCGGCCGCTGTGTACTCCCACCCTTATGTTGTTTCCCCCTTGATCTGCGCTTCAAGTCCCTCAATCTCCAATCCTGTTGGCATCCGGCCAACTCAGGGCCTGCGAGTTCGATCTTGGTGTCCTGGATTTGGATCTTGTTGCCTTTACTTTGCCGAGCCTTCACTCGAAGGCAACAGAGAAATAGACCGACAGCCACCTCCCATCTACGAACTTTAGGTTCTGCTACACCCGTGACTTAAATTCCAAGTGTTAACTGATAGCATCGTCCTGTCAGACCCCCCCTGTCATAGGAGGGTTCTTCAACATATTCCTCACCAAACTTGATATGTTCTATTTGTAACTTTCTTGGTTGATGTTTGATAGCCAGAAAGCTGCTTGTCTTCCAAAATCAGGAGCCTTCTTTTGCAGCTTTTCAAGCAATTAATGATGCTCCTCTATCATCAGGTAATGGCATATTGGCATTGTGTGTTTCATACCAAAAACCATGGGTCCTCGCATCTCCTAAGAAAGTTCTTCGCAATTCTATGGTCTGGCCAGTCCCTAGTTAGAGTTCAGTTGAGTCTGTGTGCTGCTGTTAACTGTTAAAAACGAAAATTGGTGTGGTATAGTATATATGGAGTTCATCTTCTGAGAAAGAAAGATCCAGTGTCCAAATCAAAGGAGTGCCATCCAAACCTACCAAAATTCGAGCCACTTTGAAGCAAACCTGCAGGAATACTTTCCTGCCAAACATGCCACTACTAATCCAACACTGGCTTATATTACTTTGCTTAATTATGCCTATTGTCCCAGCTCCCATCGCATCCCAACCTCCATTCCTCGCCAACTCTCTCTCACCTCACCTGAAATGTCAGTCAGGTAAGTGAGCCATTCTCACATCCACACCACCTCATCTACTAAAACTATTGCTATCCCTTCACTCCAAGCGCTCACTCAAGAACACAAGCACACGAAGAGGCAGCTCGAGCTCGAGCAGGAACAACTCCGATTGCGCGGTTGCGCCATTGCTTCCTCTGGAAGGAGGAATCGATCACGCAGAGAATTGAAGGAATAGTTGTGGAGATGAAGGCAATGGCCGGGCCGAGGTTGCTCGTCGTGCACCCATCGTCGAACAAGCCGGGGAATGGGGTGGCGTCGCTGGCGGCGACGTCGACGTCCATGTCCGGCCGCTGCCTCTGGCTCGTCGTGTTTCTCGCGCTGTTCACCTGCGTGTCCCTCCTCACCGTCTTCTCCACGGCGCGCGCGTCGTCAGGGGTGGCGCCACAGCGGGTCACGTTCACGGTCGGCGCGGCAGCCTCCGGAGTCGGAGGGGGAGGAGGTGGCGCCGGCACCGCCGCGGGGGGAGGCCTCCCGGAGTACGTGTTCGACGCGCTGGTGCAGTACGCGGCCGCGGCCGGGAACTCGACGGCGAGCATGCCTGAGGAGGACGTGCGCGCGATCGCGTCGGTGCTGCGGCGGCGCGCGCCGTGCAGCCTGCTGGTGTTCGGGCTCGGCGCGGAGACGCCGCTGTGGCGCGCGCTGAACCACGGCGGGCGGACGGTGTTCCTGGACGAGAACCCGTACTACGTGGCGCACCTGGAGGGCGCGCACCCTGGGCTGGAGGCCTACGACCTCGCTTACGCCAACGCCGTGCGCGAGTTCCCGGACCTCCTCGACGCCGCGCGCGCCTCCCAGGCCGCCGAGTGCCGCCCCGTCCAGAACCTCCTCTTCTCCGACTGCCGCCTTGCCATCAACGACCTCCCCAACCAGCTCTACGACGTCGCCTGGGACGTCATCCTCGTCGACGGCCCACGAGGGTACGTAACGTACTCTCCAATGGATCACCATGCAATGCCATGCACGCATTCATCACGCACTGACACAGTGACTATTAATGTGATCGACGTGAAGGTACACGGACGGGTCGCCGGGGAGGATGGCGGCGATCTACTCGGCGGCCGTGATGGCGCGGACGAAGGGGACGGAGACGGAGGTGCTGGTGCACGACTACGAGAGGGAGGTGGAGAGCGCGTGCGCGAGGGAGTTTCTGTGCGACGAGAACCGCGCGGAGGGGGCCAGCACGCCGTCGCTCGGCCACTTCGTCGTGCGCAGCGGCGGCGCCGCCAACCGGGAGGCCTTCTGCGGGGCGCCCACCGCCAAGAAGGCGAACTAGTAACTAACTAGCAGCCATTGCAATTTTTTGCGGTGATGGATCGATGGTCGTTGATGCATTGCATGCATGTGATCATCTGTAAAATTAAGAGGGGATCAGAATTGAACAAGGGATCGTTAAATGTAATTTCTAGAGAAAAAATTAAGAGGGGGTCAGGATTGAACAGAATTAAGGGTGTTTCCACTGTTAAAATTTTGGAAAAATTAGATACATACCATTATAAAGTGGTCACATTAGAAATATACCATTATAAAGTTTTGGTTTAAAATCATACCACTCCAGAGTGTCTATGTTTTGAAATATACCATTATGGCTACTTTCATGTATTTTCTATTAAATCACAGCCCGTATTTATGCATGTATTTTCGTACTTCCTAAAATACCCTTACTCCATCCGAACACCATTGAACACCATTGAGCGAGCTGAGGGGCAGCGCGTGGCTCGTCATCGTTGCTGCCCCGCCGAGTTCGTTGCCGAGTCATTCCGCCGGAGCAAGCTGTTCTCGAAGGAGCTCATGGAGAGGGGCGTTGAAAGCAATTGGCCAGTTCCCGACAGACGGGAGCACGCTGGCGTTGCAATTCGACGAGAGCGAGGAGGAAGAGGAGATTGGCAAGAAGAGCTAGAGGCTTTGGCAGCTCATGCCGGTTTGCACTTCTGAATGGGCCAAGTATGACACAATCCGGGCTGAGCTATCACCCCCGATGCTAAATTTTGTGGTTACGTTATTCATACGAAGAAAAAATAAATGCAAATTATCTTATTCTGATTGTTACTTGTGCCTCTTGCAAATGGTTAGATGAGCAGAATAAGCTGGCCAGTGGCCAATGTGCCAGTTGATTCCCCTGTGTGAGTAGTACTACTATGAACTCGTCTGAACATTTAGTTGAAGCTTTCAGCCTCGCAGTCTGTTGAGCTGAATTGCTTTCAGCGAACTCGGCAACGGCTTTCAACACCCCTCTCCATGAGCTCCTTCGAGAACGGCTTGCTCCAGTGGAACGACTCGGCAACGATGACGAGCCGCGCGCTGCCCCCTCAGCTCGCTCAATGGTGTTCAATGGTGTTCAGGAGGAGCAAGGGTATTTTAGGAAGTACGAAAATATATGTATAAATATGGGCTGTGTATTTAATAGAAAATACATGAAAGTGATCATAATGGCATATTTCAAAACATAGACACTCTGGAGTGGCATGATTCTAAATCAAAACTTTATAATGGTATATTTCTAATGTGATCACTTTATAATGGCATATATCTAATTTTTCCTAAAATTTTCATTTATCTTCTCTCCACGTTTAGTCAAATCGAATTCCAAAAGTACACTAATGATCCAGTAAATCATGCTAGCTAGAATATCCACCCGGCTCGGCCACCACGTTGTAACTAGTCATATTAAGCGTTGTTCCAAAAAAAAGAATTGTACGATAATTTCCAAAAAAAAAGAAATTTGCATGATATCTCAATCTCAGGGCATATTCATTTGACCACGGCTGATGTCTTTTAGCTAAAAATGAATAGCAATAAACAAAAAGGTGATTTTTATAAGAAAAGAATGAGCGGTAGGAAAAGTAAACGAGAGACATGTACTAAAATAAGCAGAGAAGTAGGTTCAAAAACTGATTGCTCATATTAGCTTTGAGCTCTATAAACAGAAGCTAATATGAAAAACTGATCCCTTACCATGAATGTTCATTCGTCTCTTCTTTCCTTCGTCTCTGGCAAGATCGCGCGCCTCCACCACTGCCCCAGCATGTCTTCGTCTTCCTCCCGACGAGCGACTCTTCCTTCGCGGTGCCTCAGTGCATCGCTTTAGCCTCCGTTCTTTTTGGTTTTCGGCATGTGGCTACTTGCAAACGGACTCCAAAAGAAACAGTTTGATACAAGGAAAACACGCAACCCTTTTGATAACAGCGAAAAGAAGGATGCTTTGGGTCTTACGGGACGCTGTCTACTCTGGAAGTTGCCGGGACAAACGCCAGCTCTGCCTTCCTCAACTGAGCCGTCTTCTCTTCTCGCCCGGGCTCGGGCGCTCGCTTCGCTGCAACCAAGAGCAGCAATGCTGCGGCTCTCCCGTTTCCTCCCCTCCACCTCCAGGTCAGTACTCAGTCGCCTCCCTAAACCCTAGCCCTACCTCTCCCCTCTCCGCGTCGCCCCCCATCTCGCGCACCAACCGGGAGGCCAACCATCCCTAGCCGCCGCCTCCGTACCATTCGTGATTCGTCTATCTTTGTGTGAGGTCTTTGGGGGCGCCTTGTTTGGCGCGCTTGTTCGTGTCAAATCGGCCCTTTGATCGAGCGCGAGCGCGCGCGCGCGTGTGCCGATCTTAGGTTTATCGACGCCGATTCCGGTTTCGATTGGGGGTTTCGATTGGGTGTGGGGCGGTGTCCGGTGCGTACTGCATTTTGCTCTTCAATCGCCGTAAAAAAAGTTTGGATGCATTTTGCTGTTGCCTTCGTCTTCCACAGATGCTGTGGCAGACAAATATTTCATTGTGGGGAGAAAGGTAGTTTTTGCCTAGGCGAGTGTTAAGTGTAGTACGCTTCCGTGCAGCCGTCTCGTGGTGTCCGTATTTGAGTGGTGATGAACTGGTCAGAGGATGGGGTTGGTTATCCATTTGTTCCTTCTTCCCACCTTCGAAGCTTTGCAGGATATGACTCTGGTGTTGTTTCGAGGCATAAATTCATGATGCTATTCGGTGCTCTGAGTGTAGCCTAATTCATTCACTGAAGAATAATCATCTTACCTAGTACTATATTGTTAGGATAAAATTTAATGCTACCAGAACCTAGTAATGATTCAACTTAATGCTGCTTGCTACGCCCTTGGAAAAAGAAAGGCACTGCTGCAATTTGTCTGTAACTGATCAAATTTACTCTTGGTTTAGCTTTTCATTTTGTTTGACATAGTTCGTGATTTCTCTCGTATTAATGTATGAGCATACATGATTGCATCTTAATAGTATCACACAACCTTTAAATGAGAGACTCAAGTCAATCCTTTGTTGTGGTGTGACTCAAGTAAGTTTTGTATGTATGCTAATTTTCAATGTACTAAAGACGTTAAATTTATTCCTAATTAATCATAAATATTATCTAATAATATCTTATACAAAGCAAACTATTTACTGTATATAGAAATATTTACTAAATTTTCTTTAATTATAATTTTATATGGATGCTAATTTCCTATACATTATTGACTAAATTTTCTACAGGTACAATTTTTCTATGTACGTTAATTTTCTACAACTATAGTTTTCTACGGATACAAATTTTCTACAACTATATTGACTAAATTCTCTACAATGATAATATTGACTAAATTTTTTACAGCTAAAATTAAATTTTGTATAGCTAAAATTTTCTACGAATGCTAATTTTCTATAACTATATTGAATACATTTTCTATGACTATTTAATTCATATCAAAGTTTCTACGAATCCTAATTTTACAGTAAATAAACTATTTACTTCATACAAAAAAATAACTAAAATAAACAAAATATTTTACCTCGTGAAAATAGCAGAACCTCTTTTTATTCCTCTTCCTCTCCTTCCCTCTTCTCTCCTTTCCTTCCCTCTCCTCTCTTTTCTTCTTCTTTCTTTCCCCTCCTTCTCTCTGCTCGGCGTCGGTGGCTCAAATGCTCTTGCGGCCCAAGGCTCGGCCACGTGGTTGACTATATACAAGGCACAGTCGCCCAACGGTCCACCGATTATATATATGTCGCACGGCTGTTGGGTGACAGGATTTAGTCATCCAATGGTTGGATGACTAGAGGTTATTCCTGTAAAAAAATTTACACGGATATGTTTCTGTAATTTAGAATAAAATGGATTATTTAAAAAAATTCTCAAAAACATTTAATTGTCACACTATCTCCTAATCTCTCTCTTCATATTTCAAATTTTGAACGAGCCAGCCACGTTACATCAATTTGAATCTTGCAATAGTATGTATTTGTACAACTGATTATGTATTATACGAAATTAATACTTTACATACTACACAAGTGGTGTACAACACTTTGATTTTTGAAGATACACAGTGAAATACATCATATAACACCTAGCGCGTACAGCTCTCAAGCATGTCTACTTTTTTTTCATATTTTTTGCATTACATTACAGTTACCACCAAAGTACCAATTGACATGGATACAATTTGGTAGTGTATCCATGTCAATTGGTACTAGAACATTACACTGGTTGGTCCATTGCATGATTGCATCAGCTCTGTGATTTTGACTGAAGCTGACGAATGGCCGGCCTGACACTAGCATGGAATCGGGATTGTCGTCTTTCGATGGAGGATGACAAGTGAGGCCCACAGGCTCAAACCCTGGACACGCTGAGCAAAGTCGCACGCATACTTGGAATGGAATCCGAGGTCGACGACGACTGTTCCACCTTCGCTGGTAGCTTTCGGAATATTGATGACGTATATTTTTTAATTAAAATTTTATTGTAACTGATTGATTTTTTTACTGTAATTAAATTAACTTATTAAATATAATTAAATTTTAAAAAATTTAAAAATAAAAATAACATGTTAACCTATCATAGACAATGCAAAGGAATCCGACAAAAAAACAAAACACAAAAATACAAAAAAAATAACAAAAGTATAAACAGTAAAAAAACAATAAACCAAACAATGCAATGCAAGAAGCTAGAAGCCGTGGTGAGCGCGGCCGCTACCTATCTTGTTCGATGGCACGTGGGTATTCGGTAGTCAGCATTCACCCCGCGCGACATCGGAGCGGTGATTGTAAAGAAAGCTACACGGTTTGGCAGACGACCTTCGTCACAAATTTAAGCACGCATCCATCCATAAGCACCAGGCAATCACTGCTTCACCGGCACCACTAGCGCGTCAGCACGTAACATCGACTACAGCTGCTGCCTCATAAAAAAAAAAACAAAACACCAACATAGAGCAAATACAAATCGTGCAATATCACAACCCGCAACAGCAACATAGATAAAGAAAGCCTGACATATCTTTCATATTCTCAAACAAAAGGCTAGCGCATTTTTAACACTAGAAACTCTCACATTGGACATGCAAAGTCCAAAAAACTGGGTGTAGATGATAGAATGACCCGCGCAAAGAACCTTCGAATTCTGACCCAACCAGAGCGTTATAAGATTACAGGGCTGCCGTGACTAGAATCACCGCCTGCGCATGCCCCTCCCGCCACGGCCTCGCATCGCCCCTCCACCACGACCAGCCATCGCACTAGCAGCAGCGTCACCTTGTGCGCTCTCCGACTAGAGCAAGATACAAAAGGAGAGCAGGTTAGGTGATATGGATTCTGTTGTAAACATCAAATGCTAAAGTTCACACAGAAATTAGCCGCCACTAGTAACAAAAAAATAGACACAAATGCTGCAAACAACGAATTTTGACACGAAAAAACTTTGTTCAAAAGTGCCAAGGCATAAGTTATATCGAAACAAAGGGCACACAAAGCTGTCAAGACATAAGTTAGGATTAGGCTGCCATGATCTTTACAATGCAAATTTACATCAGTGCTATGGTCTTGCTGAACTTCAAATATTTTAGTTGATTTGACAATGTACCATTAAGACAGTAAACGGAGCCACGGAGGTCCTTAGGGGATGAGTTGATTAAGTTACACGTGAATAATGATTAATAATTTATCCAGCTAGATATAAGGTTCTTCAATCCCTAACTAAACAGCATTTCTATGCCCTTTTTTCTCTTCAATTGGCTCCAGTGTTCCCAGCACAAGGGGAAATTAGTACACAAGATTGAACATATTGAGCAGCATACGATTATACCACTATGAAAGTGCATTTGCATTTGGCACAAGAAAATGAGTCTCTCCACTCAAGAAACAAAAAGGAAAAGGAAAAAGAGAGGATCTAGTTTTTACTATAATAGACAATACACATTTGCTGCTCTACTTACCTTTGGGTTTTTCACTGTTTCGTCAACACTAAGAATAAGGCAGGCAGCTTCAGTTGCGGCATTGATAGCATTGATCTGAACAAAAAAGTTCGCGATATCAATGACATCAGAATGAAGATACTTAAATGCCAATGAATAAAACCGAAAGCACAACTACCTTCACAACTGAAGGTTCCCACACAAAGTTCGCAAAGGAATCAGAAATTCCACCCGTGTTGATATCTACACCATAATTAGCACCTTCACCTGGTACAGTTTAACTATGTATTAGTACAATAGACAGTTTACTGCTTCACAACTGTATAGAAAACTACCAGTAATGCAACATAAAGCTAAGAAGAACCAACCAGATGCATGTTTCTGCCTGAGCTTATTGAGCACATCGGTTGCATCAAATCCTGCATTGTCGCAAAGTTGCCTTGGAATAACCTGCAGGATGCGTTTATTTCAAATGAGTGGAAAATAACTAAAGTTGCAAAAATATGTGATGTAACACAGGTAAGCTAACACAACCAAACAATTAATCAACAGTTCATCACTGTAGCTGTAAAACTTGCTGACAGAATACCAAAAGCAATAATCAGAATCAGAAAATGACAGACAAACCCTAATAATGCTTGATCAATGTGAAAAATCAGATTGCACACTTTCTTAATTTAGCTCAACTCATATCCTGTCACACGCCGAAATATTGTTCACACGCATGAACATTACCTAAGGTACTGTAGCAAACACACATGGCAGGATCAGATTAGTTAGGATAAATAAGAATAATTAGTTTTCTTATTATATGGATTTACTATCTTATAGATATATTCCATTTATTAGAGATAGGTTTCCTTAGAGATAAAGATTGTTTCTTAAATGTCAACTCAAGTTATCCTTATAAAAGGACAGCATGTATTTATTATCATCAAACAATGAATAATAAAGAATTATTCCCAAGTCTTGATTCCTAGCTCTAGTCTCTCCCCTAGACCGGCTACTCTAGATCTATTCCTCCCCTAATCGGTGCTCTCTTTCATCTAGCATCATTCTACCTCAAGTCGTCGCCGTTCAACATCCCTCCGACGGATATTTATCTCATTATGAACTAAGGTTCATGACATCCGGTTCCGGAAGTTTACTTTTTTTCTCTGCGGAGGGCTGGCTGAAACTAATGATTTACTACATTGAAGTATATCCTGCAATTAATGTCTTTTTCGTTCTCTTTGTGGACAATGGAAATAAGCCATATCTAAATGTGCATGCCCCTACACAATCATGCTAGATCTGGCAATGGCAATTCTAACAATGTTGTGCAGTAAACTGCATAATTAAGTATATTTTCCAAAGTTCAAAGAGATGACCCCTGGATAACAGAACAAAGAAAGTTCTAACAAGGGTCGATTTGAAGAAGGTTTATCCTTCAGCGCAATATACAAATAGCACGTACCTAAATCAGGTAAGGAAAAGAGAGCTAGGAAGATGTACCTCAAGGGCTTTAGCAAATGAATTTACAAAAAATTGAGACTTCCCGGCTATCGTCCGTGCATGCTGTCGGAGATACTTGCTTATTTCCATCTGCACAAAAGATACAAGATCAGCACAAAGTTGTATGACAATTCAAATCATTTATATTGACTGAACAAGTTTTGACATACATCAATAGCACCACCACCAGGCACAACTGTTGAGTTCTTAACAGCTCTCCTAACAATCATGATGGCATCATGGAGACTTCTTTCAGCTTCCTCTATGAACTAGCACAGCATTAAAAACAACTTAAGTACCGCTATCTTCAGTTTTATGAGCTAAATTAAAGAGAAATAATAAGATATATAGCAAGAGAAGACCTGATCTGCACCACCACGAAGAACAATAGTTGCTGTCTGACCAGATGGGCAGCCACTAAATATGTTGAACCTTTCATTGCCTACTTGTTTTTCCTCAAAAACCTCACAGGAACCAAGGACCTTTCAACAACAAAAAAACATGACAAACTTAATCAGCTTGCATTTAGTAGCAAGCAACTGATATAAACCAAATATGCTTAATATCCAGTCAAACATTAATCAGCAGAAGGTGTTTCAATAGATTAAAATAATTCGAACATAGGTTAATCAGCAGAAGGTCTGAAGGTGTTTAATAGATTAAAATAATTCGAACATATGCATGTTTACCTCATCAATGACATTATTAACAGAAGTTTGAACAGTTCCACCTGTGGCTGCAGCTACACGTTGCAAATCCTCTTCTGTGACACGACCAGCACAGAAAATGTCTCGATCTGCAAAATACTGTACAAAAGAAAATTGACTGAGCTAGGCTTCAGGAAATAGTAGCAGAAAAGCAGTACAGTTACAGTAAGAAAGGTCAGGGTACCTGCGTTGCAAGATCACCAATAGCTAGCCGAGATAGAACTATTTTTGCCCCGCTTTTCACACACTTATCCAGCTTGTCATAAATAATGTTCCATTCAGCATCAACAATTGATTGGTACTGCAGAGGGTCTGACAATCTATAGATAAGGGGAACCATAAAGTAACATAAGCAACGATGGAAACACACATATTATTCACTGCACATCTGTAGAGAAGTGGTTGAACAACTCAGGGTACCTGATCTCTGCATTTTCTTTCTCAGATTTTAATTCTAGCTCAATGTTCAACAAAAGAATCTTTGGAGTCAGGAACTTCTTTGGTTGTTGCTCAAATCCAGCATACGAAAATGTCTTCTTGAATGCAACACCGTTAACAAGGAAGGAATCTCTCATGGTACCACCAGGAACCTAATGGAATCAATGTATCACAATAGAGCTTTAATATATTGTAGTGTAAAATAAAATCTATACTAAATTATTATTACTTCTAGCCTGTTGAAAGACTGTAGTTTGTATTAGTAGAAGAAAAGCCAAATAACATCATAGAAGGGACCATTGCAAGAAATTACCTTTTTAACTCCAATAAGGTTAAGCCTATCATCATTGCCGATGGCAAGGACAGCATCTACAACCATAGAAGCAAAGAATTCTTTTTCACCACCTATCAGTTTCGACGAGAGTGTTGTGGCAGCACACTTGGCCAATAACGACTTCTTCTCTTCAAGACTTTTCCCTTCTATGCTGACTGCTAGTTCTTTAACCCTTTGAATTGCCTGATGAAAATTTCAGGTTAGCAGGAGTTGGCCTCCAAACTTTGCAGGGAATTAAAAGGTCAGTCATTCAAAAGAAAGAAAAGAAAAGCTGGTAACAAACCATATTGCCAGCAGTCCTATAACTACGAATCAGACTATGAGGGTGCACTCCATCCTCAACGTAAGGTTTTGCTTCCTTCAAGAATTCTGCAGCAAGAAGCACCACAGTAGTTGTCCCATCACCAACCTGAAGTGAACAAGAGATAGGTCTGGTTAAATCTTAATGTCCCAGTTTGATTGGCATCACAAGCAGCCCAAAGATTGATGTCACTAAAATTAGTCAGACAAGGGGAAAAAAGGCAAAACTAGTCACTCCGACAGCATTATACCAACAATATAGGACCAGCTGTAAAAAATCAACTGTTGCAATGCATAACACTTTTGCTTCTTACTAATGAGCAATAACCACAGAGTCAACAAAATACAATCATTTCAAGCAAGATATAACCTGAAAACCAGAATACAGAGTGCAACATACAATACGCAAAAAAACGTTGATGGAATAAAAGCTCTAAAAGATACACTTTCTTTCTGCCAAAGCCGGGACAAATTTGAGTTCAAACCTCAGATATCAGTATATGACCCAATGACACATTTAGATGCCCCTAATCTCTATTTCGAATCGCAAATTCACATCTTCCGGGTCAATATCGGAGTCCATCCATGAGCTAATTGTGAGCTCATGAGTCAGTCCCAAGAACAAACAGGGTAAGCTATTGCATTCTAACGAATTCACTCTAGTTAACTCGGATTAAATAACAGGCAATCTTGTAAAAAATACATCACAGTTCCATTTGCAGACAACAACGCATGTTTTCCTACAAAAACTCCTAGAAAGCTCAAATTACAGACCAATTGCACGCATACACTGGACTCGATTTATCCGGTACGATCAGTAGAAATTACCAGAGCACCAGAAATGCCTAAACTTGACGCCTTTGAGGGGCGCTTTTGCTGCTGCAAGTAACGATAAGTAGGTAGATGCATACCTCGGAGTCCTGCGACTTGGCGATGTCGACGAGGATCTTGGCGGCGGGGTGCACGATGTCGAGGAGGCGCATGATGGTGGCGCCGTCGTTGGAGATGGTGGTTCCGCCCTTGTCGTCGTGGATGAGCTTGTCCATCCCGCGGGGGCCCAGCGTGGTCCGCACCGTGTCCGCCACCGCCGTGCACGCGCTGATGTTGCTCACCACCTGCGCGCGCCCCTGCGACGTGTCCGTCCCCTCCTTGAGCAGGATGATCTGCGGTTGCTGCAGAACCAAAACGAAGACCCCCACGAAACGAGCACGCAAATCAGAATCATCAATCCCCAGCTTGCTTACGAGAGTGGCGGCGCTACGGCGCTGATAGATTAGGGTTTCGTGGAGGTGCTTACCAGCATCGCCGCCATGGTTGGAGGCTGCGTGGGGCTAGGGTTTGGAGGGAGGAGATCTGAGCGGCGAGAGAGGGAGAGAGAGAGAGAGAGGAGGGGGAAGGGTTTTGCGGTTTCGGTCGAGGTTTTTTAACGGAGATCGGCTGCGCCACGAAACAGCTCTCTCGTTAGAGTAGGTGGGCTGTTTGTTTCCATTCTAGCCCTTGATTTTCTCTTTCAGTGGCTGGCATGGAGCCACGTCAACATATTTCATCTCTCCATGTCGAAGGAGAGGCCACAATTTACCGGTTTTCACTTTTGCGGTCCATTTTCCCTTTGTATCTATAAAGATACTAGTAAGATGCCTGTGCGTTGCAACGAAAAATCAAATAAAAGTGATGCATGTTATCAAATATGATCTCAAACTAAATAATAAATATCAACTTTTTCTTACATCATCATGTATCAAACAAAACATACATGTTCATATTCGTAAATAAATCAAGTATTATATTAGTGAAACATGATAGAACAAGCACCACATACAACAATATGTACAGAAATGATAGGAAACAACAATTCCATGACTAAACTCACAACAAAGTTTATCCAGCTACAATCCCCTATCTATATTATCTTTTATGAAAAATATGCCACATTAGCCCTTATCTAGCGATTTTTTTAACATCTTATAGGCAAATACAAAAGATGAACAATTAAATTACATACTAAAAACTACCTCTAATCTACCATGGCTAATATAATGGACTACGGAAAAAGGTCATGAAGTTGATTGTTTGAGGGTCCATGCTTCTCAAATTGTCCTACCATTTTGAAGTGCCAAATAAATATAAATGTTAAAAAATGTCATGCAAATCATAGAGAAAAGCTAGGCATGAAAGGCCTGCATTCCTAAAATTATTTTTCTATACCTAAATCATCTATCAGAAATATTAAATGGTCATCATGCTAGGAACTTTCATGTAGGCTTATTTAGTTAATGAGTAATCCTTACGTACTTACAATCACACAATGAATATTAGTTGAATTCACAGATTTGTTTATATACATAATTGAAAAACCATAAAAGTGGTCCTAGATAGATCGAGCATTTAGATAGGCCACACGATAAATGAAAGGGATTGCTAATATACAATGATGCATTCATACAACTATTAGCACAAAATACAGTACCGCCATATTATTATCTGTACAAACGGAAAAAGATATGTAACACAGCGAAGCAACAATAAACTGTAAGGGAAGATACGAAGAATCTAGATATACACGTCACAATCATCTTTTAGACTCTGGCTTCCAATCATGTTCAAGAGAACAAATATTTGAATAGCCAGTCATATCATCATGGTTAAGAGACAACTAAAAACCTGAGGCCCTTCTTCCTCTTCTTCAAAAACACCAGTTATGATATGATCCCTGCGAGCATGACAAGAACAAGGTTTCAGAAAATTCACTGTATCAGTCCAAAGTATGATAGTACTGAACAAAGCCTAAAGGTAAAACCACTAAACATCTATTACCTAGAGCTGGAAAAGCCAAATACAAACCAAGTCATTTAGCTTCAATGCCCAGCAAAGATCAAATAAAGCACCTAAAACAGAAACAAATGCATATGCGAGTTCACAAAGACATGCATACAAGAAACTTCATCTGTTTAGTGATCAAGGACATGCATAACTCCAGCGTAATTAGGTTAATAGGAGCTAGCCGCAAAATATGTGGGATTACTATTGATTATTGAAAGAATTTTAATGATAGAAGAGAACAAATAGTGGAAAACACAAGTACAAAGATAAGCAGAAATCAAATATAAAGTTACAATAAAAATTAAAAACAGAAACCACCGCGCGCGCAAATCCCTCGGATCTACCGCTCTCCCAATTTCAAAGTGGAGCAGCGGATGACTTGTGCATATGGGAGATAATATGCATATGCTAAGCAACTTTCGTATTAAGATGAGAATTGTCAGCCTATGATCTGATTAGTAACAGGTAAAAAATTTTTTCAAGAACGTAGTAACAAGTAAACATAAGATGATGTAAAGATCACATCTTTCAGTCCATGTAGGAGTTTCATCAAACTATCTAATTTCTGTAAAGATCACATCTTTCAGTCCATATAGGAGTTTCATCAAACTATCTAATTTCTCCGTTAATCCATCTATGTTTTCATCAAGGAAATGACAGATATCGTTACTGACCTTGAACGAAGAAACTCTTCAACTTCATCATCGCCTAGGCCATCCTCCCGGTTCAAGTAAGAACTGTTATGCGAATACCTCGTTAAAGAAGTCGTAACATAAGGTCTGCCATGCTCAACCTCAGAGACTAAACTTTGGTCTCTTGAGACGTTCCTGCGTTTCTCGCATCTCGAGTCCATGCGATTGTTAGTTCTGCCTTTCATCGTGGACTCCAGCTCCAGCTCCTTATCCCTAGCACGCCACATCTCATTAACCCCCATAAGTCGATTTGTTGCAGACACACAAAGATACTTGATTTCAACAGGAGAGCAAGCATATATGGCTTAATTAGTGAATCATCACGCAAGATAGAAGGGACCAAAGAAGCAAGTTAAGGTAGTGCGTGATTGCAAGTTATGAACTGGCTTTACAACTACAAGTTCCCAACATTGGATCATGTTTCAAATGAAAGTCTTTCATTAGGGAGCACGGAAATGTTTCCGTAAGACAACATTTTGCGATAATTGATTCTAGTTAATTAATCGGATTAGCTAATCTTTGCGTCTACATTGCAACAACTACCAGCAAATAACTAAATGTGATGGAAATGGTGGAGAACTAACCAATCATAGCCAAAAGCACATGAAAAAATTCCTCCAAAAAAAGCACATGGAAAAAAAGGCAAGGAGAAAGTAACCTTGCTCAACTCCAAGAACCGTGGTGGCAAGGAACCGAGAATTGAAACGGTGCCTCACATTAGGCTTCTTCAGATAGGCCTGCATGCCTTCCTTGTCCCCTCTGTCCGCGCGGGGGGAGTAGGAGGCGGCGGTGCGGGGGGACGGAGAGGGGGAGGCGCGCGCGGTTCAGGGGGCGGAGAGGGGGAGGCGGCGGCACGGGAGGTTGGGGGCAGGAGGATGCGGCGACGAGGGGTGGGGGGAGTAGGAGGCGACGGTTTGGGGGGCGGAGAGAGGGAAGCGGCGGCTTGGGGGGTTGGGGGAGGAGGGGAGGATGCGACGGCGAGGGGTGCGGGGAGTAGGAGGCGGCGGTGCGGGGGACGGAGAGGGGGAGGCGGCGAGGCGGTTCAGGGGGCGAAGAGGGGGAGGTGGCGGCGCGGGGTGGGGAGGAGGGGAGGAGGCGGCGACAGAGTGGAGGGGTGGGGAGGAGGCGGCGCGGCCAGGGTGGGGGAGGAGGAGGCGCAAGGTGGGGAAGGAGGAGGCGGCGGTGCGGGGGGTTAGGGGAGGTGGCGGCGCGGGCTAGGGAGGAGGCGGTTCGGGGAGGAGGATGCGGTGACGCGGGGGTGGCGAAGCGGGGGAGGAGGCGGCGGCGGAGCGGGGAGGAGGCGGCGGAGCGGGGAGGAGGCGGCGATGCGGGTTGGGGAGAAGGAGGCCTGCGGCGGCGGGGGGTGGGGGGAGAGCGAGGGGGAGGCGGGGGAGAGCGGGGGTGGCGGGGGGAGGCGGGAGTGCGAGAGGGAGAGCGAGGGGGATGCGGGGGTGCGAGGGGGAGAGCGGTTAGGATTTTAGGGTTAGGGAGGCGGCGTGCGGGGTGGGAGGGAGGGAGGGGAGGAGTGAACAGACGGTTCGGATTTTATCTTATTTCAGATCGAAGGGTTGAGAAGAGAGGAGGATGACGGACCAACCACCAATTGCTTCTTTTATAATAGTAAAGATATAATTTTCAGTGACTAATATTTATTGTGACACGTAAAAATCTATACTGAAATACAACAATAACATTTTCTCTATCTCTACTAATATAAAAAGAGGAGTTTGTCCTTTAACCGCATCCTTCTTCCTTCTCCCTGCCGCAGCACGCTCTCGCATCTCCTCTTAACATACACCGATATGTGGGTCTGTGTTGTCGGCTAGCCCCTTTGGTCCCTTAGCCTAACACCTTGGAGCCTCTACTACTATTTCCTCTCGTGCGTCACCATGTTGTTGCTGCTACACTAGGATGATGAAGAGGAGAGAGGCAAAACGATACTCGATGGGGAAGAAGAGTACACTGATGCAGACAATAAGACTTTGGTGTACACCATCGAGGATGGCGATGGAATAGAAGTGTACACTGTCAAGGTCGACAGTCATGACATGGAGTATACTCGCATGGACGACGAATAGAGAGACGGAGTACATCAGCTTGACCAAGGTGTACACTGTCAGATATGAGAAAGAACTGTAAAGCCAATGAGGGTAGATCTGGAGCGATGATCTCGGCAGTGGCAGATCAGGCCTCACCGACCTCACTCTTGATGGTAAGTTGCCTTCCTCTTTTTAATGTTCGTTGTATGATTTGGATTACATATGATATGTATTTGAAACTTTGTTGCAAAACATGACATCTTACTAGTACAAAAGAACATGCATCTAGTCGCTACCATAGACTAGGTGTATAATAAGTAGATCAACTATAATTTGATTTGTATAATTTGGCTCAAGTGCCCTCTATCTTGCTTTTCTCCACCTCCCACACTTTTCAGTGACCATTATTTTGCGTCCCAAAAGTTGATTCCTAAGTCGGATAGAAAAGGGTTGGATAGTCTCTTTTTGCTAATCTCCTGGTTAATTTGGAAGGAAAGAAACAATATTTGGTTCATAGGCAAGCCGCTCAAAGGTTGATGATCTGTCTTATTCATGGGCCAAAGCAGAGGACTACGTTAGCGCTTATACAAGTACCCCACGTTGCAGATGCCCCTGGCCGAATATCATCTCCACGCAATGAATTCGGCCTGAATGGGGAAAAGCCCACTGCCCGATGACGACAGGCCTTGTTGGGTCATCTGGGCCAAGCCGAATAATATTCCATTCGAAGTTTCTTGAACACGTGTTGAGGCCTAAAAAGGGAGGGGCCGAGTGGCCGACCCTATAAAAAAAAGAGAGAGGAAAAAAATTCACAGGAGTGGAGCGTGTGGGCGGCGTGGGGTCCCCGGCTTTCAAATGCTGCCCCGTTCAACGCCGAGAGGGAGAAGAGGAGAGCTCGAGCTGCTGCTTGCGGCCGCCGCCGAGCATTCGAGCGACGCGACGAGGGAGACCGGGGATGGAGATCACGCGATCCGCCGCCGCCGCGGGCTGCTCCAAGGAGCACCAGAAAATCTACGCCGACTGGTTCTCCCTCGCCGACCCAGGTAGGTCGTCTCGCTCTCGCTCCCGCATCCGCCTCAAAACCCCAAGCCCTGATGCTTACTTGCTTCTCCGGTTGCCTCGCTGCAGACGGGGACGGCCGCATTACGGGCCCCGACGCCACCAAGTTCTTCGCCATGTCCGGCCTCTCCCGCGCCGACCTCAAGCAGGTGAGGCAGCCACCCCCGCCACTACCCGAGTCCTCGGGTCCCTCGAGTGTCGCTGCTGGTTGGTTGATAGAACCTATCTAATCCCTTCGCGTTTCGGCAAATCTGTGTGGATCCAAGGTCTGGGCGATCGCAGACTCCAAGCGGCAGGGATACCTCGGTTTCGGCGAGTTCGTCACTTCTATGCAGGTCTGCTCCATTCCTTTTCCTCTCCTCTCTTGTTTGTGCATCAATCGTAGCCTCTGCCGCTGGTAAGGAAAGATTTGGATGCGGTTGTGCCTTACTTATTATTGTGTCTTTCCAAATTGCAAACCGCAGCTCGTGTCTCTGGCGCAAGCGGGGAATGAGATCACCCAAGACAGTCTGAAGCGTGAAGGTAAACTGAGATGCATCCGTTTTCCCTTTTTGTTCTGTGAGTTTATTTGTGTGTGGGTATATGAACTAGATAGTTTGTGGTTGTTCTTGCAGACCTGAGTAGCTCGGACCCGCCTGTGATGGAGGGTCTCGATGAACTGCTTGCTGTAAGTATATAGTCTATAGCTTATGTGCCATTGGACCGCATTTTTCACTTCTCACACTATGATATTGCAATGGATGATTGATTTTCAGAGATCAAAGGCCATGGTAAAGCGAGTTCACCCAGAAGACAATGGTAAGAAATATGCTCCCGCCTGGCGAATCATGTATTGGTGAGTCGGCTGCAATGCTAACCATTTCTTTCGTGCAGGCACCCCTCAGGTTCAAACACCTTCTACCAATCACTGGTTCAGTTCAAAATCAGCAAAGAAGGTACTAGACTTATGCGGCGTTTCAAGATCTTGTACATGTTGTGAGGTTAATTTACACCATGTCTATCAGCAGGGCAAATCTATATAGCTGAACTCTTGTACCTTGTTGTTGAGTCATTGAAACTGTCATAGTTTTCTCTTAATGCCAAGTAGAGCATTGCAGTTCAACAATTGAATCGTTTTTTTAAACTTTATTTGGCTCTTTGCAGGCGCAGATGCCTCTAACTGCTGTTACTTCTATAATCGATGGCTTAAAAAGACTATACATCGAAAAATTGAAGCCTTTGGAAGTTGCATACCGGTTCAACGATTTTGCCTCCCCATTACTGGTATAGACTTCTGTTCATAGTTTAGGTACCCTTGAAGTTTTAGATGACAATGTTCTCATGTTCTTTCATGCGGATTGTTTTCTTGTGTCATTACTTACATGGCATTACATTGATTCTACAATTTTTCAGACAAACAGTGATTTTGATGCAAAGCCAATGGTCATGCTCTTGGGTCAATATTCTACAGGGAAAACGACATTTATTAAGCATCTGCTGAAAACAAGTTACCCAGGTTCAGTTTAATCTAATACAGAACATTTGAGTTTCAGTCTTAGCCACACCATTCGTTTTTGGCGTTAATGTCATCTGATAGTATCAGAGTGTAACTTTAGTTTGCTCTTTTCAATTGCAGGAGCTCATGTTGGACCAGAGCCAACTACTGACAGATTCGTAGTTGTCATGGTAAATGTTTGGATACTGGATTTGTTGGATTGTTATTATTTGAGCATATGAACTATGAGGGAACTTCTCTAAAATATGCCAAGCGTATATGATTGATCTTGAATTTGTGTGCAAATTAAAATTTTAGTATGTTACACTTTGTGCTCTCGAAATACCATTTTTGTTAAACCAATAAACCATTTTAGCATTTTTACCAAGTTAGGCTAGTTCATTGTCAATGGATTGCTAAATGTTTATCAGTGTTAGCTGGGTTATTTTATTTTGACTGGCAAACATCAGCTCTTTCTGTTATAAGATACTAAGATGCAATGATGACATGCATTGTACTCCCTTTCTTCTAAAATGCAGGGGTCACACATGAACCAATCATACTAAAGTATGTTTCGTCCAGCTTAATAAGTTTTGTAGCATGAAATATGCTCAGCTGACCTATCATGTGAGAAATTTGATAATTACTTTTGTTTCTATGGTTAGCCATTAACATAATTCGATGAGGTTTTAAGATAACAATCCAAGAGTTTTGAGAAAGAGAGGATTATAGCACAAATGGATCTCGGTTCTTTGTTTACTGAAAATATCATGGGGGCACAAAACACAACTGTTGTTTTGTTTATCCTCCTTTGTCGTGGCACTATAATTGTTCATCAAAGTTTCCTTGAATGGCTAAAGTTACATGCACCACCTGTAGAATATTTCTTGATTCATTTTAAATTGTTCAAGAGAAGATTTGCCGCTGACCTTCTACATCAAATCTAATAAGTTTACATTGCCGTGTTGGCTGCTACTGTTAGTATATATTTAGATTTCTTCCATTGATATCTCAGATTAAGTTTTTTTCGTCACATCAGTCAGGATCTGATGGAAGGACTATTCCTGGCAATACTATTGCTGTTCAAGCTGACATGCCATTCACTGGTCTTACAACATTTGGGGGTGCATTTCTATCAAAGTTCGAATGCTCTCAGATGCCACATCCGGTAAGCTTTAACTCTGGTACTTATACATGTAGAAGATATTCATTCGAGAAACTGATGCCTGCCTTGTTTTTTTGAAGCTACTAGAGCATATCACCTTTGTTGACACTCCCGGTGTTCTCTCTGGTGAAAAGCAACGGACCCAACGTAGCTACGATTTCACTGGTGTAACTTCATGGTTTGCTGCTAAGTGTGACCTTATTCTGATGGAGATATGCTCTAGAGATAATCATAGAGATGATTCTGTTTATTATGTTCATGAATTATTGGATAATTTATCTTGTTCCTTGAATAACATCGTCAATATTTATTATCAAGTGTGTGACTTGATTGTGAAACTCTATATTGCTGCGATGATTATTCTTAGATGATCCCTAGTCAAACATATGAGGACACATATTAATAGACTAGCATATGTATTGGTTGATGACCATGTTTCACGGGTCATAGATATAAAGATATTAAACCAATAATATGGACACATGTTAGCAAACATGGGGTTGGATCGACCCACCATGAAACACCTGCGAGAATGTTGATTTCTTACCGTCATCAGTTGGTTTCATTCACAAAGCGTATGCTATGTCCTTAAGACTTGAGATCGTCGCACGTACTCAAGATGCATAATGACTGACTTAGGGGTTGCCAAACACTACTCCGTAACTGGGTAGTCATAAAGGTAGCTTTGGATTTTGTTATGATGCATGCATTGAGACATGGTCGATCAAGATAGGATTTGCCCTCCAAGCAACGGAGAGATATCTCTAGGCCTCTCGAGTGATTGGATTCCGAAATGCATGGCCATGCTATTCACGGTTAAAGAGTTAACCGTAATCGGAATTCAAGTCACATAATCGAGAAAGAGTGGTTGAGCTAACCAAACAAGGATGACACGTACTCGCCTTGAGTTTAACCGATATCGTGAGGCAAAGGGAAATGCATAAGTTTTGTTGAGATTCGTCCGATATGATCTTTGCATATACTTAGGAGTCGGTATGTCTTGCTAAGGGGCATTGCCGATTAATGGACGAGTAGGAGTACTCGGGCTATGTCTAAGTGTATGTGAACCTATAGGGTCGCACACTTAAAGGGCTGGGACTTAATTCGGATAGTGATCCGAATTCTTATGGGCCATGAGTTCCTAATGGGCCTCCAGTTCGAGACCCATTATGATGGATGCCTATAAATAGAGGGGAGGTGGTATAGGGTTTGCCAAGAGAATTTCGGAATTCCCGAAACCCTAGTTGCCACACCATCCCCATCTAATACCGCGCCGTCGGCGCTAGCACTCCGGCGCGTGGTGTTCCTGCCTCGTACGTGTGGATACCTTGGAGGTGTTGATGCGAAGCTTCAACACTAGGACGATCCGCAACTTGTGATGAACGCAAGGACTTAAAGGAGGAGACGTTCTGCAAGAACGACTACAACTGCATCAACGCGCTACATCGACTCTACTTCCGCTACGAGTCTGCGCGTCTAGAGGTAATCCCGTGATCTATTACTAGAGGAGGTCCCTTTTACGCGGTAGAATTTTTGAAATTATGCTTGCATAGCCTACCCGTAGATCTACATATTCTTCTTCTGTTTGATCCTCACAAGCTCGATATCAGTGATGAGTTCAAACGTGTCATTGCATCTTTACGTGGGCATGATGACAAAATACGCGTTGTGCTGAACAAGGCAGATCAAGTTGACACTCAGCAGGTAGAGTTTTTTTTGTTGCAATCAATTTGCATGGTCCATTAGGTTGATGCATTGTTTTGTTTATCAAAAATGTTAATCTTGTACATATGAGTCACCGTTTCCCCTTATTCATGCTGCAGCTTATGAGAGTGTATGGTGCACTGATGTGGTCTCTTGGGAAAGTACTAAATACCCCTGAGGTTGTGCGCGTTTATATCGGGTAACTTCCGATGTCTTTTTTCCTTTATCATTCTTCTATCTATAATGCTTTAGTAATCTTACTTCTAGAGACCGGAGGTTGTACTTGTACAGCTCAAGTACATTATCAATAACAATCCTGTATGCTGGATATTTCTACAAGTCCAAAATATATATTTGATTTGCATCAGGGTGTAGATGAATATTCACATTTGTTATCTGTGGATCATTGAAGTTTACAAACAAAATGTCTGAATCCAGTACTGTCAGTTCACGGTTTTGCATTGTAACCTGAAACTCACTTCCAAACTAATATTTGCAGGTCGTTCAATGACAAACCAGTCAATGAATCAGCTGTTGGGCCAATTGGAAAAGATTTGTTTGAGAAAGAGCAAGAGGATCTCCTTTCTGACCTCATAGACATACCTAAGAAAGCCTGCGACCGCCGGGTATGTTGTTATCTCTCATTTGTCTGAAACTCTGAATTCTTCTATGAAGTTCTTAATTTTCAAATGAATGTCACCATTTGTATCTGCAGGTCAATGAGTTTGTTAAACGTGCTAGGGCTGCCAAGATTCATGCCTATATAATTGGCCATCTGAAGAAGGAGATGCCTGCAATGATGGGGAAAGCTAAGGCTCAACAGCGACTCATAGACAACCTAGAAGATGAGTTTGCAAAGGTACTTACAGACAACAGCGACTCAAGATTCAGTTGTTAGAATCTTTCAGTTCTTCCATTGGGCTGGGAAATCAAATGTATTTATACATAATCTTCATGTGCTTGCATCTGAATTCGAACTATTTTCATTATTCTCCTTCTGTGCAACATTCATGCTCGACTGATACCTGCAATCCGGTGGAACCAGGTCCAAAGGGAGTACCATCTTCCAGCCGGAGACTTCCCCGACGTGGAACACTTCAAGGAGGTGCTGGGTGAGTACAACATCGACAAGTTCGAGAAAATCAAGCCCAAGATGGTGCAGGCCGTGGACGACATGCTCGCATACGACATCCCAGAGCTCCTCAAGAACTTCAGCAACCCGTACGAGCGAACTTACTGACCTCTCGTCAGTTGTAAGGCCTAAGAGAGAGATGTAGACGGTTGCTTGCTACCTGCCTGCCCCTGTGTCAAGACTGAGGATGTCACCATATTCAGAGACGCATAAGCTGTTTCTTTTCATTGTCATTGCTGTATTGCCGTACTCGTAAGAAGGGTAGCACTTCCTTGCTCTAATACAATTTTCCATTTGAGCAGTGCGAAGGTAGCAAAGCGATATGTTCTGGTTGCTGGGTTGCGCCCAACGCAATGCATTACGCATCGCTGCTCTATGCTATTACGGGTTTTTTTTTCTCTGCGAGGGTGAGTACTTTAGGTCCTGCTCAACACAAGCGACGCGACGGTTTCAGGTTGCACGGAGCATTTTTGTCTTATAGTGATTTTTTTTTGTTCTTTTCCTATATTCTTTTGTATTGTCCATGATAGATTAGTATGCTATTTTTATTTTTACTTTTTTAAATTTAATTATGCACAATAAGCCAACTTAGCTATAGTAAAAAATAAGTCAACTACAATAAAATTTCAGTCAGAAGTCATCGCTATTTCGAATGCCTCCAAACTTTCGCTGGTGAAGTTTTCAACGTAGCCTATCTCAAATAAGAAAAAAGCGAGTTATGGTAGACTAGTCAATGTAAAAAAAATCATACCTTAAAAAAACCATCTTTTCATGGAATGCAAGCTGCGTTTTTTTGTCTGAACCTGAGGGAGCGTTTAGAATAGCGTTGGCTTATGACTTTTTTTTACTGTAATTGAGTTGGTTTATTTGGCATAATTAAATTTAAAAAAATAAAAAAAATAGAAAACCATGTTAGTCTATCATAGACAATGCAAAGGAATGTGGGGAAAAAAAGACAAAAAAGTCCAAAAATCTAAAAAAATCTAGAAAAAGATAAAATTACTGAATAGTATAAAAACAGAAACCAGAAACAGAAGTTGACTTTAAGCTGAAATTAGCGGTGCCTGAGTTTCATGTGTGGAAATTGGCAACCCACGGAATACACCTCTTTAAGGCTCTATCTAGAACATTGGTATCACGTGGGAATTCTAAATAAAAAAACCGCACAAAATTTCTGCATTTCAAGCAGGCTTAAAACAGAAATCAGAAATAGAAACTGATTTTAAACTGAAATTAGCGGTGCCTAAGTTTCATGTGTGGAAATTGGCAACCCACGGAATACACATCTTTAAGGCTCTATCTAGAACATTGGTATTACGTGGGAATTCTAAATAAAAAAACCTGCACAAAATTTCTGCATTTCAAGCAGGCTTAAAACATAAATTAAAAACAGAAATTGACTTTAAACTGAAATTAACGGTGCCTGAGTTTCATATGTGAAAATTGACAACCTGCAGAATACACATCCTTAAGGCTCTATCTAGAGCATTGGTATTACTGGGAATTCTAAATAAAAAAACTCGCACAAAATTTCTGCATTCCAAGCAGGCTTAAAAGTTCGATTAGCTTAGCTCCAAGTTCAACGAGTAAGATGGCGTCCATCTCACTGACCTGCGCTCAAACGATCCCAGATCCACCGCACGTTTCCCTATCCACGACCCGCACAGCTGCGGCGAATAGCCGAATATGCCTGGCTAGTGGTGATGGTGCATTGGTACCACCACCACCACCACCACAAAGCGCGCTACAAAATCATTAAAAAAAATCCACACCCACCCGCCAACGCCGACGCCAAGCGGGAGAGGAAGCACGCGGAGCGGAGCCGAGATGCGACGACGACCCGGGCCGGCCAACCCAACCCCGAGACGTGGACGTGCACGCGGTCGGGAGAAATAAACAAACTGACGCGACGCCGGGTCGTGGTGGGGCCGCCGCGTCAGGCAGCCCAGCCGGGCCGTGCCGACCGAACAGGGCGCGCGCGCGCGCACGGGTGGCAGGGAGGGAAGCCTAACGCGGAGTCGCCGAGGAGAAACCAAGAGAGCAAGAGGAGAGGAGAGGGGAGGGGAGAAGGCGAGAGTCGTCAACGCAAGCGCGTCGAGGGAGAGACGAGAGTAGGCGATGCGCCGGTCGAGGCCGCCGCCGGCGCCGGCGCCGGCGCTGGCGGGGGCGGAGGTCAGGTACCGCGGGGTGAGGCGGCGGCCGTCGGGGCGGTACGCGGCTGAGATCCGGGACGCGGCCAAGAAGACCCCGATCTGGCTCGGCACCTTCGACTCCGCCGAGGCCGCCGCGCGCGCCTACGACGCCGCCGCGAGGTCCCTCCGAGGCGCCGCCGCCCGCACCAACTTCCCCTCCGCCGCTTCCTCCTCCGCGGCGCGGGTGCCCCCGGTTCCCCCGGCGGCGGCCGCGGCCACCTCTAGCCACAGCAGCACCGTCGAGTCCTGGAGCGGCGGCGCCCCCGCCGCCGGAGTCCTCCCGGCAGCCGCAGCCGCAGCCGCGCGCGGCGGCCCCCCGGCCGCTGAGGACTGCCGCAGCTACTGCGGCTCCTCCTCGTCCGTGCTCTGCGAAGACGGTACCTCGGGCGCCGGCGGCGACGAGGCCGCCGCGCCCCGCTGCTCGCCGCTGCCTTTCGATCTGAACCTGCCGGCCCCGGCGCCGGCGGGGGCGGCCGACGAGATGGATTGGCGCTGCGACACGCTGCTCCGCCTCTAGCCTCCGAGAACCAACCACCAGCAGCAAGAACTGCCGAACTGGTACTGGGTTGTGTTACTCCCTTCTTGTTCTTGGGCTAATGCGGCGGCGCTGCTTCTACTTTTAAGTGCTACTACCTCGATAGAAATGGATAATGTTTGCTTGGGCTTTTTAGTCTCCTTGTACCACTCAAGATTTGATACTCCTATGTGATAATGTGAATAACTTTATCGTGTAATCCTGGGGAAAAATATCATCTTTTCGCCATCTTTCTCTGCATCTATCTATGATCTATCCACGGGTTGTTGCTGCTATTCTGTTATCAGTTAGTAGAAATGAAATGGGAGAGTTCTAAAGAAAAGGAAATGTAATGGAAGAAAGCAAGAGGAAGTTTTACATGTGACTGGTTCTAGCTGCTACATTTGCTGTTCTCCATTGCAGCTTTGTGTAGCATAGCCAGAAGAGAGATAAATATCATCGGGATGTTTTCTTTTAAACTATCATCTAGATTTCTGACCGTTAGATTTCTGATAGCGGCTACGATTTCTTCCCCCTCAAAAAAGAACCCCTAAGAAAAGAGTCATTGGATATCTGATCTAATTATCAGAAATTTAGATGATTGTTTACAAAAAAAATATTCAGAGGATGGCTAGACACTCTCTAGCCAGAAAACATTGGCATCAGCAATTGCTGTACCATTCTTGTGATCTTCCCGCTTACATGATACATCATCATTCAGCACTAGCCACTGGCTAAAGACGAGCAAGGAACATAAGTTTGGGCTTAAGCAGCTAAATACTAATTAGGGACTTCACAAGTTTGGGCTAAAGTAGTTAGTTAGGAACATCAGTATGTTCAGGCTAAACATTGGCCGTTGCAATCTTTTGTTGCTTCTGCAGCTTTGCGGCGCATTTTTTTACGAGTTGTGGCGCATGTTTGGACTAGGGGAATTTAGTTGGGATTCAGTTCAAATCTAATATCAAATACCGCTTAAATCTCCTTCATTCAGATAGGCCATCCAAATTTGACCTCCCAGGCTGCCACGTCTATCATAATACTTCTCTGATGTATGTTCTTGACCATGACAAGCTAAACTCTACTGAATCCAAATCTAACTCTCCTCTGAACCTCACCCTGGCTAGTGTTTTTTACTTCCGTGCTTCTGCTGCTTCTCTGGCATGATGTGCATTTTCCTGGTGCTAATCTCAACTTCAGAGTCGGATGCAATCGCGTGTAGCTGTAGTCTACTTGTACTGCATTTCCATTTGGTACAGCCGATTAGTGATTACTCACTGCCAGACGTGTGTCGGTCCATGTTAGAAACGCGTAGAGTAGAGACATAAATTGCCACTCCTGCGCTGTTGGCGAGGCCTTCCAAAGTTTCATTCAGACTTCAGAGTGGTGTTATGTGGCGCTTTTGTAGCATGTCGGCTCATTACTCGGCAAAGACCTACTTTGCACATTAGAGTAGCATGGCAGAAGTAATCGCAGTGGATTCAATTGACGAGGTTTGAATAATCTATTAAATACAGTTTTAATATTTAATTAAGACCTTAGATCAATATGATCGTAAACTTTCAAAGATCATTGCCCGAGCACTCCTAGTCGTTGTATATTCACCTGATCAGCTACCACAAGGAGATCTCACGAATTGATACATACGAATAAAAGCATGTGCTTTATTTTCCTCCTAAATGTACGATGACTCGGCCCTACGTCTTTGGCGACAACCGTCTTGTGGTTGTCTCATGATTCTCTCCCGCTGATAATAATCGAACAGTTATTGTTAGGATTCTCTCACTGATAACAACCGTTCGCTCGACTGGACAAGACGAATCGATAAGGCACTTGCTCATGTGGACAATCGACACGTCTTCGATGCTATTTAAAGTTTGGTGAGAGGGAAACAATGAATAACAACAAAAGAGAGGAACAACAAATAAAGACATATATAGTCTTGGCCAGATAGTAGATTACAGAGGCAAGAAATAGCAATCTAGGGCTAGTAACATTCCCTTTGCAATCTCTTATCAAAAGTGTCTTGTAACCAATTCATAGCAATAAAGATAGCCCACATTCTCCTCCTAAATCCTTCTAAGAGACTTAGATTTTTTCTCACAAGTCATAAGAGCAGTGATTTGATCGTTTGACATCGATAAATAAAACAATTCAGCTCATTACTCGGCAAAGACTCACTTTACTAAGGAATGTGCACATCAGAGTAGCATAGCAGAAGCAAACACAGTGGATTCGATAAATAAAGCAATTAAAAGATAGTTTTACAAATAAACTTAGGACACAAATGAACTTAACTTTGACTTACAACAGGGATCACGTCCTATGGTGAAACCACTGACGAAATGCTATCTTCATATTCATCTTCTAGGATTGTGTTGCTGTAGCGAAGCTTCCAGTTCTATCCTTCTATTGCTTGAAGCTTCCAGTTCTATCCTTCTATTGCGTGAAGTCAGCCATCTCCTTCATCTTGATGTTAAATGAAGAACCCTTCTATGTCTATCATGTTTAGTAATCTAACAAAGGGGAATACAATGAGAGATAAGCATAAAAGGTACTCAACAAGTCCAATTTAGCAAGCCAATAAGAATATGTCCTATAACCCTGCCTTCATACATACTTCTACATAACCATCAAGGATCGAAGTCCATCAAGATATCATGCACATTGGTAAAAGACATTTGTTATTAAAGGTCAAGTTTAAGATTATAAAATCTATGAACAAGAGACAACCACAAGTTGTTACAATCTCCTATAGTTTTCCTTCCTGTCGCGTTCGCAGTTCCTGCCCGGAACAAGGAGTGACCATTCACAATTCATACACTCTACAGAGGTGTACTACTTTATGCACAAACGTCTTAGTCTTTATACTAGATCATTTAATACACTTCCTTCGATGTGCGGTAAAACTAAAGACACAAAGTCTTTCATCGGTCACATTTGCCAATATCTCTATCCTGCCAGTACAAAACAATCCCGTTATAGATGGACATTGTCCACTACTCCATCGCGCATATAGAGCCCTAAACGTCTAAACCACCATTTGTGGTTCGTGAGTCCTTATGGGTGCTGACACCTACCCAAGCGTTACCATATATATGATTCATGAGAGATATGGCATTAAGAAGGTATTACTTAGCTTATGCCCATCCCATACCGAGTCATGTGGTTAGAGTGGATGTTACAAAATTAGATCGTCTCATAGCAATTGTTATTTAACCTTACAGTGATAACCCACATGTAAGGGAGGCCTTGACAGCCACAGTTCCATTCCTTGACCTCCTAGTGACTGCTCCACCAACTGGTCAACCGTCCAAATGTAATTCCATCATAGGTCAAGTTCAATTGTTCTTTAGAAAGTAAGATTTACCTTGCAGGTGATAATAAGTAAATTAAGTTGCAAGTACTTGGTAAGAAATTAACAAGACAACATAGTCGAAGGATTGGACTTGCCTGGTACTGAAAGATTTGAAGACCAAAAGATTTGGAGATCGAAGGTTTAGCTTGCTTAGCAGACCCCCTGGGTTGCTCCAATACTGAAAGAACGAAAAACACCAATAGAGTTCGATCAGGACTAATACCAACAAAAACACGATGTATATGCAAGGGCTACTATGGTTCAACTTGTCTAAGGCTAACGCATGGCTATCGATTCTTGTTCTAAAGTTGCATCGGTATTTTGAATTAGAGAAGGAAAGATGAACAACAAAAGTTTTATCCATTTCTCTTAAGATAGCTTGGAAAAGGATTTCAAGTTTTAGGTTTTTAAAAATACTTTTAAGTTTTAGATTCGAAAGATAATGACTTAATTCATGTACTCATTTAGGAAGAGATTAATTTCAGTTGAAAAGGAAGTACCTTTAAGTTTATCATTTCAAGACAAGGACTTTAATTGTTGAGTTTGAAAAATTGACTCATGGTAAAACTAAATAAATAGATTTATTTTCAAGTTATTAAAGAGGAAAATAATAACTTATTTTAGAAGAATTACAAAAAGTGACAACCAAGAAAAGATTTGATTTTGATTAACTCCTTTTTAAATAGAATAATTGATACTTTTATAATTGAATAAAGTATTTTCGAATTAAATAATTAGATTTAGTTTTAAATAGTTTTAAAAAGAATAATTGATTCATATTATTTATAAGATTTATTTTGAAATTGGAAAGTAGATTTTTTATTTTATTTTTGACTATTTGAGTCTATAAAAGGAAAATAATGGTTCTTAGACTTTATTTTCTTTCAAGATAAATTGGAAGAAGCGAATTAAGTTATACAAAACATTAATTTGAAAGTAACATATCTTATTTTATTTTTTTTAAAATAATATTTACCTTTATTTTGTTTTTAAGTATGGTTATTTCTAGAAAACTTTGAAGGAGCTTTAGAAGTATAAATTTTGGATTGAAGATGTTTTATAAAAGTAATTGTATTGTTCTCAACATTTATTTTAAATGGGTAGGTAATTTATTCTATTATGAAGAATTTAAGTTAATTAAGAAATTAATTTATAACATTGGAAATTAATTTAAAATTGAAATGCATAGTTGTTATTATTATGTAATTAATTTAATAATCATTTTGTTTTATAAATAGTTTATAAATTATATTGTGGATATTATTTGTACACATAAAACAATAAATTTAATCAAGAAATTAATTATATTTGGAAACGAAAAGTATTAGCGTTTTGAAACTCAAGAGATACTACATGAAGTTTGTAATAGCACATTTTTAATTAAGTTTAAGTATAATTTCATTAGGAAATTTGGTAAATCTTTCGATTTATTTCGAATTGTGCTAAATTTTTTTTTATTTATTTTTTGAGCTCAGTTGGACCGGCCAAGCCGGCCGCATAACTCCCGGGCTGACTCCCTTCTTTCTCCTCAAGCTCTCTCTTAATTTCAGCGGGCCCCGCTCGTTTCAGATTTTTTCAGTTTCAACTTTTAGTTTCAGTTTTTTTCACTATTCAGTAATTCATCTTTTTCTGAATTTTTTTAGATTTTTTAGATTTTTGAGTTTTTTTGTATTTTTTCTTTTTTCTTCCGTGTTTTTTTGTATTGCTCATGATATTTTTTAATTTAATTATACCTAAAAAATTAAATTAGTTACAGTAAAATTTTAGTCAAAAGTAAGTATGGCTAAAACGAACGCCCTTATTAATTCTCTCTTTCGCCACCCCCGCGTTCTCCCTAGCCGCTCCCGGCCGCCTCGCCATTCCCCCTGCCGGATCTACCACGCTTGCTCCTCCTCCGGCTTGGGTCGAGCCCATGGCGCTTCCCCTCCAACCGCATCTTGCCCTCGGTGGTTCGGCCATGGCCTCGGCCCTCCGTCTCTGTTGCACCACCCGGCCCCCACCGCCGGGTCTGCTGCACTCCGCCCTACCAGCTTCGCCTGGACTTCACATCACCCACCACGCCATCTTCGGCTCGGTTACACCGGCTACTCCAGCCATGGCCCGGTTAATCGGAGCTCGATGGCCCTTGCATCATCCCCGTGCGCGCCTGCGACGGCGAGCTCGTTTGGCTCCTTGCCGCGGCCGCTCCGAGTCATCGTGGCGCGGTGGCCGAGGCCAACCGCCGCGCTCCGGCGTCGCTGCCACCGTCGTCGAGACGGAGAGGTGCCAAGCACCCCAGCCATTTCGACGGTGGTGCTCTCCTCTCGGTGAGCCCTGTTCCCCCCTTTTCTCTTACTAGATGTCTGTGCTTGACGTGCTCTAGAATGTGTCTGATGAGTGGTGTTGGTTAGCTATTGGTCATGCCTGGATTAGTAGATGCCTAGATGTATGCATGCATGCTCCCAATTGACAAGATCTCACTATCATGTAATTGTCCTTAGCTCTACGCAGGCACTGTACCAAATCGGATACTTTTCCTTCATGCCTCAATTGATTTGAATGGCATTCCCAACTTGTCCCAGTTTCAAACACTAGTTACTAATTACTGTTATTCTTCTGTTGTCAAGAACCGGTTCATGTCATTTTACTAAGAGTACTTCTTGCTCCTAGACACTTTACTTGTTTCTCTACAAATGTTACTTGCATGCATCCGCACACTTGGGACTTTGTTCCCAAGAACGCTCGAGACCTTGAGCCTGAGAATGCCCGGACCATGTGTCCGAAAGCATTCATTTGCATCATTTCAATTTCATAACATGCATTGTGGCTCCCTTATGCCTGGGATGGGTATACCTAGAAAATGGTGATGCAACAGATGGTCCTGGTTCCTTCTTTGTTGTGGACGAATTTGTGGGGAGGACCTACCAGCGCCATTGGCATAAGCTTCCTGGGGACGTTCCTTCGGCTGAAGATGTTGCCGAACAGGATGCAGTGCGTATGGGTTCAGGAGCTGCGTCAACCAACAAGTCTGATACAGCTAGCGAGGGTTGAGTCCAACTCGATACATTGGATTGAGATCAGTTTCCTTTTCTTAGCAGAGTATTATTAGGATAATATTTCCTTTCTAAATATGATATGTCTTTCTTTATTAGTCTTAGACGCCTAGTATATGAAGGCAACCAATGTTTCTTTGCCAGATTAGTCAATAAAGATCAAAGTTCCCTAACCGGCTGGTGAAAGATCAACCTCCACGTGAGGGTGATTTTGAGCCGACCTGGCTGTTATCAAATACCATAACATTCTTCTTGCCTTTCCTACTGGTCTCCTTATGGTTTAACTTGGGTTCTTCTATTGCTTCGGTTCTTGCATGGTTCTCTGGTGTTTCTTCCTTGTGTCCTACTGCTTCCTCTTTACCTTCAGACTACAGCAACTTGTGTTACTTTGCTGCTGCAGAAGGAAGTTGGCGGTAGAATTCAAGAGGGAATAATTCACCTGATGCCTTACGGTTCCACACCTGATGATCTTTCCCCTCTAATCCCAGTGGTTTTCTGCTCTCCTCCTGTGGTCAACTACCTGAGCTGGTCGCCAGACCTCCCTACTGCTTTCTGTCTACCGCTTTGGAATAATGATGCCATGAGTTAATCGGCAATATTTTGCTTTTCTTTAAGTGGTGAAATGTTTTGTCATTTGTGGCTTTGACACCTTGCCACAGGTGTCTGGTGAGGTCAATTTGGTAATTTCGGTCCATGGAGAATTTTAGGTTTTCTTGAAATTTGGAGGCTGATTTGGTTGATGATGGCAATGTAGTTTTTTTCTGAATTTTTTAAAACTCTTAACACATTTGTCATGGAGTCCTTTAAGTTTGGCCTTTTTGGTTTCTTTAAAAGAAAAAGGTTATTTTGTAAATTGTCCAAAGCATGAGGGTTTTTTGCCAAGTGGCCCAGCTGGACTTTTCTGAGAATTTTTTTTCCTAAAAATTATTTTGAAAGACCCAAAATCTATTTTCAGTCATGTCTTGAAATGCCCTTTCTACTAATTGTTGGTGCTGTTCCAGTTGTCAGTGGGATTTCAGAAGCTAGCAGTTTTTTTAAATAAAAATTAACTATATTATAGTCTTTTGAAAGTTAAACTTTGTCTCCTACAGCAAAAAGGTGTACTCAAAGAGTGCACCGACATTCCAATTTCACTTGGACTTCAATTCTTGTTACGTGTTTTTGGTCGGGAGCTGTATTGATGCATGTACTGAGTTGATAAGTATACAAGTTGTCATATACAAAAACTGTACAAACAAGAATTGGGATTATAAGTATACAAGTTGTCATAGCCCCGCTCATTTTTGCTTAAAGTCAGCTTCTACTTCTGGCTTCTACTTTTTTTTCACTATTCAGTAATTTCATCTTTTTCTGTTTTTTTAGATTTTTTAGCCTTTTTTGCCTTTTCTTTTTTTCTTGTATTCTTTTGCATTGTCCGTGATGAGCTAACATGTTTTTTCTAATTTTTTTAAATTTAATTATGCCAAATAAGCCAACTCAGCTACAGTAAAAAATAAACCAGCTACAGTAAAAAAACCATAAACCAACACCATTCCGAACACCCCCACATGTACAAGAATTGGGATTCTAACTTTGTACATGACATTGTATAAATAGATAAAATTTTCGTTTTGTATGATTGCCATTCGCTTATTTTATAGTCTATTGTTTGAGTTTCAAATACAATAACAACCAATTATTATAGTGTTTAGGTCCTTGCTAGCAACATGGTTTAATCAACACCGCTCTCTAGCCAGTGTGACTTAGCCAACAGCATGGCTAAACCTAGGAGAATTTTTTTCTAGCCAACAGCATGGCTCAGCTAGATAAATGTTGCATTATTTTCGGTTGCAGCTGATAGCTTTTGGCCATAGCATGAACATTTATGCGAACGAACCGAATATTGATAAACTGATAAGCCACTTTTTATCTAGCCGATTAGATGAAGTACCACAATATTCCATGATATCTCAACCTTTGCTTTTTATTTGATGCATGTAAGAGACTGTTTTGCTTTTTTATCTTATGCATGTAAGTGACTGTATGGAACTCGAGAATTTCACATGAAATAATTCAATTTTTATCAGATTAAGAAAAATTTCACGTGTTCTAAATAGGGCACACGAGGAAAAAGATACAGTACTGTAGCACTGTGCAGCTATACAAAGACTGTTTAGTGTAACTTCACATGATGTTAACCCATGATAGGGTGTGTTCTTTTTGGCAGCTTACGGCTTTTGGTTATAGCATAAGCGTTTGTGCGAATGAATCGAATACCGATAAATCGATAAGTTATTTCAAAAAGATTGTCTTGATAAACTGCTTTGAAACAACAGTAAAGAAACTGTCCTGTATATTTGTTTTGGGAGGTCATAAGTTGAAAAGAATATAACCATAGTCTGTGGTACTATGGCCAAAAGCTGTTCTACTCATTTTCAGAGTCAACTTAATCATAGTCCTTTATTTTTTGTAGGATAAAGAGCCAGGACAAGGGAAAGCTGTTGTACAGGAGTTCTTCAATCCTCCAATTATAGTGTCTATGTCAAGACCACATGAGGTTGAGAAGGCAAGAAGGGATCTTCTGATAATAATGATGGAGTAGGAAATAATGGAAGCTATCTATGAAAATTCAGTGGTAATTTTGTGTGGAGAAATAGGCTGTGGTAAAACTACTCAGGTCCCTTAGGTTAGTGTGCACACACACATGGTGTTTCTTGAACATTTGGTTCAAACTAGTTTTGATATTATCTGCTTTTGTTAAATAGTTACCAAAATTTTCATTGCTCCTTATGCTACTTGCGTTCTGCAGTTTCTATATGAAGTTGGCTTTGGCACAAGCAATCGAGCTGATAAAGGGATAATTGGTATCACTCAATGATACAGAGTCGCCCGATCTTCTCGATGTAGGATGGATACTCGCGGGAGTCTTGATGAATCGTAATGATCCTCCAATGCCAGTGCAAGGGACGAACACTCTTTAATCCGCCAAAACACGCTCGCGTTGATTTCGCCGACCACCAAGTGAAGATCTATCGTGCACTCAATTCCCAGCGGAAAGGCTGAACGATTTTAATTGAAGAACACTCCTAATTCCTTATGGAATTTCGACAGCAATGATAAATTTGAACAAACTTTAGTAGATTGATTTTTCTCAAAAGTGGTCTGAGCCCTAAAGACTGTCAATATATGGCTTATATAGCCCCTTGAGACGTCCATATGGTCCCCAAACCGAGTACAACTCAACCCTATATGGTTTTAGATACGAACTCTCACAAATGGTTTTAGATACGAACTCTCACAAAAAGGAAACTAGATTTTACACACATCATATTGTTTCGGTCATAGCAGATGATTTGTGACGAATTTGAAGGTGGGGCCTAATCCATTGTGTAGCCCTTGAAATAAGTTTTCCAACGAGTACAAGAACACTCGAATCGGACTCTGTTTGTGAAAGATATGGCCTTTTTAGTAACTTCCTGTCAGGCTGTCCCGAACCGATTCCAAATTGAGTTCTGAGTTGAATCCGAGTTTGAATTGGGTTGAGCACGTGGGAAGTCCGAATTAAGCTTGAAAATCTTGTCCAAAACTTGTACTTTAAGTTTTTAGGCTCCCCTTTTGGCTCTCCCACCACATGGGTTTTCTTTCTCCCATCAACATGGACCTTTCTCTTGTATGCTCTATCCGGTCACATGTGCTTTGTTCTTGTTGGCTTCACCTGCGTGGGCTTTGTTCTTTCATGTCTTTGGCACCAAATGTAGTTATCCTCTTTCTTGTGGCTCTCCATTGCTTTGGCCCCGGCCTCCAGCTCCTCTCTCTCAGTTCCAATATCTTCCATTTAATAAACATGAGAATGCAACGTGTGGTAACATAAGGTAGTATTTCATCCTTACAAATAACAACATTAAGTTTAGTTTGGAATAAGTTTACCTGGCCATATTTCATGCGGCTCAATAATTCTTTCCAGTTGAATAATATGTTTAACTGAAAAGTATAAGACACATGCGTATCCGCATCACTCAACCACGGCGTGTTGCTGTTCTTGCCACAGTGAGGGTGTCCTATGAGTTAGGACTGAAGCTAGGAAAGGAGGTCGGTTCTCCTGTTAGGCATGATAAAATGGTAGGAAGTAAATGCTCCATCAAGTTCATGACAGATGGTATTTTGCTGCGAGAGGTCCAGGTTGTTTATCTGTTTACTTGTCTGCTTCAATCAATCTATTTATTCAAGAGCCATGTTTTCTTCACTCAAGTTCTCGTGATCATTTATGCTAAAAAGGTTAACCTATAACCAGAAATGCAACTAAGAATACGTCTGCAATTTTCAAGGCCATAACTGTAAATAAATGCTGCAAATTTGTTGTGCCTACTGGCCTGCATAAACAACTATAGCAAGGTTTAATCTTGCGGTCAGTAGTTCAGTCTGATCACTCAATTAGTCGTCTTCCATAACTGTGTCATCACTAAATCAGTTGTCCTCCATAATTGTATTGTTTACACATTTAAATGTTACAACAGGTGATTGGTTGCCCTGAAATGTATATGTGGTAATTTTCTTTTAACTAAAGTTGTGTTAAGACATAATATTAATCCTGCTTATCACATGGCTTACTAATCTTATGCAGAGTGACTTTCTGTTGAAGCGCTATTCAGTGATCATCTTGGATGAGGCACATGAAAGGAGTTTGAACACAGATATATTTATCGGGATGCTATCTAGAATTATTAAGATTCGCAAGGTTGGAAATCAAGACCTTATCCCATTTTCATTTAAATGAAAGAAAAAAAGACATTGCTAACCTTTGTGCACATGGCAGACTATGTATTCAGAGCAGCAGGAAAAAATACGCTCTGGGCTGAACATTAATCTAGAAAATATGATTAGTCAGTTGAAGGTGGTACTGATGAGTGCTACCTTGCAGCTGAAGGACTTTATTTCAAACAGAAGATTGTTTGATGTGATCCCACCAGCTGTAAAGGTGCCTGTACGACAATTTCCGGTAACAGTTCACTTCTCAAAGAGCACACATGATGATTATTTAGGGCAAGCTTATAAAAAAGTTCTGTCAATCCACAAGAGGCTTCCACCAGGTGGAATCCTTGTATTTGTTACTGGACAACGAGAAGTGGATTACTTATGTAAGAAACTGCAAAGAGCATCTAAGCAGCAAACTGATAAGAAGCTTGAAAAAGTTGAAGATGAGAATGGCTTGAGCCCAGAAGTAGTCGAGAAGGAAATTTGCGAGGCATATGATATTGATAGAAATGAACCTGAGCACCAAGACGACATGTTTTTCCTCATACAGTGAGGATGAGATCAATGCTGGTCTAAATGTTGATTCTTCTGACATTGAAACAGATAGTGAGATGGATACTGACAGCGAGGACGAGGGGTCTGTTGAATATGAAACCACAGAAGAGGATGGGCCAGTATTAGCATTTTTGAAAGGTGCTGAGAGTTCATCTGTATTCTGTATTAAAGGCATCATTTAAAGCTATATCAAGAATATCAGAAGAACCGGAAAGTGTTGAGAAATCGAGTGATGCTATAAGTGCAGAAAAGTCAAGTCCTGTTCCTTGTTTCAGTAAATGTACAGAACCTATGTCTGTTTCGCATGCTAAGCTTCGTGTCTTACCGCTTTATGCAATGTTACCAGCTTTGCAGCAGCTTTGAGTGTTTCAGGATATTCCTGAAGGGGAAAGATTAGTTGTTGTGGCAACTAATGTTGCAGAAACCTCTTTCACAATTCCTGGCATAAAATATGTAGTCCATACTGGAAAAGAAAAGGTTAAGAACTATGACCATGCTACTGGGATGGCAAGTTACGAAGTCCAGTGGATAAGCAAGGCATCAGCGTCCCAACGTGCTGGGAGAGCTGGAAGAACAGGGCCTGGGTACTGTTACCATCTCTACTCAGCTGCAGCATTCGGTAAAGATGATTTATTTCCTGAATTCTCCGAGCCTGAGATAAAGAAAATTCCAGTTGATGGTGTTGTGCTTATGCTCAAGTTTATGGCTATTGATAAGGTAATGTGCTTAACAGCTACTTATCTTTATTTCATAATCCTCTTTTTATGATGTTTTGCCTTTTGTGCTAATTTTTATGCAAAATATGATAATTGCAGGTTGCAAACTTTCCTTTTCCCTACGTCTCCTAACAAGGAAAGTTTGGTCGAAGCTGAGCGTTGCTTAAAGGCATTGGAAGCAATTGACAGCCAGGGCAGACTTACACCAATGGGAAAGGCTACGGCGCAATATCCTATGAGCCCACGACATTCTCGTCTTCTTCTGAAAATAATTAAAATTTTGAAGAATCAGCAACACTTTGCCAGATCTAACTTCATATTGGGATATGCAACTGCTGCTGCATCAGCTTTGAGTTTTACCAATCCTTTTCTCATGCAGAGCGACACTAGTAGTGAATCAAAAGAAGATAACCCTGATCCAGAATATAAGGATCGACAGGAAAGAAAGAGGCAGAAGGAGCTCAAGGCGATGGTTAGAGTGGCGCAGGCAAAATTTTCCAACCCTAGCAGTGATGCTTTAACCATTTCCCGTGCCTTGCAGTTATTTGAGTTGTCAGAAAACCCAGTGGAATTCTGCAGTGTGTACTCACTTCATCTCAAAACAATGGAAGAGATGTTGAAATTGAGAAAGCAGCTCCTTCGATTAATATTTCACATTTTCACCATAGCAAATTTTGCGAGGAATTTGCTTGGAATTTTGGAGGTTCTGAGGATGTTGAACAGGCCTGGAGGAGTGAGTACGACAAAAAAACCAATGCAACTGAATGAAGAGGAACTTCTAGGGCAAAGAATATGTGCGGGGCGGGCCGATAGGGTTGCAAAGAGTATTCATGCTTTTTCTGGATCATCAAAAGATGATCGAAAGGTTCGAGCTGTTCATTATCAATCTTGCGCCTTCAATGATACAGTATATCTCCACCGATCATCTTCTGTTGCCCAAATTGCACCATATTTTGTAGTTTACTCCGAACTACTTAATAAAAAGAGATCATACATGCATGGTGTAACCAGTGTAAAGCCAGGGTGGCTTTTGAAATATGCTAGTTCTCTCTGCACCTTCTCTGCACCATTGGAAGATCCAAAACCCTTTTATGACCCTCAAAATGACCAAGTTTACTGTTATGTTAGTCCCATCTTTTCTCGACATAATTGGCAGCTTCCATTGCACAGTTTACCTATCAAAGACGTTACAAGTCAGTTGCAGGTATTTGCATGCTCTTTGCTTAAAGGGGATGTATTACCATGTCTAAGGGTGGTTCAAAAGTTCCTGGCTCTGTCACCATCTGTTATCCTAGGGCCTGTCACCCAAAGAAGAGTTGGAGATCTTCTTAACAGGATGAAGATTGGTCCAAAGTTAATAGACAGCCGAGCAGCATTAAGAGATGCATGGAATATTGATCCTGATTTTCTTTATCCTGAGATCAAGGGGTGGCTCCAGGACAAATTTCACAGCCAGTTTGGAGCAATATGGGAACAAATGCACCAAGAAGTTCTTCTTGAGGGGTATGAACTTTTCCCAAAGAGGTTCAAGAAAGTTAAAGGGTAGTTCAGTCAAGCAGATTATGGTGCAATTGCTTGACTGACAGAAGCTTCTTTGTGGTGGAGGCATCTTTCTGAAATAGTTATAAGGTAACAATGTGACATTCATAATCTTTACTATTTAAAAAGGAGTTGGTGGTTGCCGTCACGTCCACCCTCCCTCACTTCTTAACTATTCGATCTTTCTCCTCTCTTCTCAGCCACACGATCTGATTAAACCCTAAAATCCCAACATCACCCCTCTGCCCCCACGCCTACCCCTCACTCTTCCTCCCGCCGCCCCCACGTCTCCCCCTCGCTCTCCCCCCGCGGCCTCCTCCCCCTCCCCACCCCGCGCCGCTGCCTGCCCCCGCCTCCCCCTCGCTCTCCCCCCGCCGCCTCACTCTCCCTCCACCGCCCCCCCGCCTCCTTCCCCTCCCCACCCCGTGCCGCCACCTCGCTCTCCCTCCGCCGCCCCCCGCCTCCTCCCCCTCCCCACCCCACGCCGCCGCCTCGCTCTCACATCATTTGCTTTGAGATGTGAACTCATAAATTATTCGCTCTCACTTAATATATACAACAAAAAGAGTTATAGTTGGATACTTAGATGTACTGGATTTTCCCTTAAGTATGAACCAACGGCTTAAAAGGATAATGCCAGATTTTGTATTATGTATGCATTTAGAATGTGGTAATATAGATGTTGCTATCAGATTTTGTATTATGTATGCATATTTGATAGTATGCATCACTTTTATTTGGTTTTCCGTTGCAACGTACGGGCACCTTACTAGTAATAAATTAAGGTTGAGATAACTCACCATGAAAATTATAACGAAGTAGGATATATGCTGTTGAACCAGTAACACGTAGGCTCTAACTAATGCAGATGCTTCTCTTTGATGTAAACTGAATTTTATTCGTTGCATCACCATGTTGATATGGCTATTTGTGCCACTGCGAGTGATTTTTTTCCTTAATTACTGTGCAGCTGTGTCAAAAATGGTTTCTGATCCAGCCATTATCTTATTCCTCTCCACCGGAGCATCCACATAAGCTGAGAATTATTGTGCTCAAAGCCTGGAAGCCTGAGAAATAGACCATGTCATGCCTACTGATGTCCAGTCATGGGCTCATGGCCATGGTTTAACTACTAAGGCCGGGTTTGCGACAAACGAACAGAGAAAAGTTGCGGTAGGTTTTTCTGTGCACTCCGGATATTTGACAAATGGTTAAGCTTATGACAGATTGATTATCTTTTTTTTTGTGTCCTTTTAGATGTTTCTTGTTTTGTTTTTGACATATGCAATATATAGGCAAGAGAAGGATTGGATACGATTTGCTCCAAATGTCTTCAGTTTCTAATTTTTTTTTTACTTTTGATTTATTTAAATTAGAAACCACTTTGAACACGTCAGCTTCTAATTTTGGCTTATTTTAATTTTTTTGGCTCTTTCTCTTTTTCCCCTCTTATTTCTTTGCATTGTTCCTGCTGATATTACGGTTTTTCTTAACTTTTTCTATTTCTTTCTTATTTTTTTTAAAAAGATAACTATCACTACAGTGCAATTTTAGCCAAAAACCACAATGAGAAACTTGCCAAAAGTTGGTTGGAGCACCACCGTAATCTTTAATAGCTATAAGCAATGCAATGTGAGAAGGTTGTAACATTCGTTTGCTGGGTGGTGTATCTCCATTCAATCATCGTGTCATGGCAGGAAATAACATTATCTGTAATTCTCTTTGGAATTTGTGATATTACTAAATGACAATCGTGGGGAGCAAATATTTCCCACCAACGAACAAAGCAGGTATTTTTGAGCATGCAACAATTTTTTCTGGTAGTTGCATACTTGCACATATGAATGTTGGTCATTATAATGTGACTGATTTACAATCATGGTGGCACCTGGGATTACTTGTTCTGTTCAGTCGCTCGAATCATCTGCAGAAACAAAGTCAGAAACACTGGCACAAGCAAATAGCAGCTCGCGAACGTATAGAAATATCAAGCTGCGTACAAGAAAAGCTCGAAAGATGCGGCAAATCTATATGCAAGCAACGCTACAACAAAACCACGAATAATTAAGCAGCAAATCGTGAGCTCAGCATACTAGGCAAACAAGATAATAAAGCGTAATTAATTGACGGCCCGGATAAAAGGTTGGGCCGACGGAACCCGATCGATAGCGTGGATGAATCCAACCTACTTCCCCTGCTCCCCCGCGCCGTCACCACCCAGACTGGGCGGCGCCGGGCGCACGCGGCCGCCGGCGGGGCTCACCGGCCTGCTCGGCGGGAGGAAGACGAAGAGGCAAAGCATACCGCGAACGATCCCCTTCAGCACCGCGCCTCTCTTTGGGATGTAGCGAGGGTGGACTCTCGGCGGCGGGGGCTCCTGGCCGCCGCCGCCGCCCATACATGGACCGCCACCGCCGCAACGCATAGCGGTAGGTACACGCTGGAGAGAGGCGAGCTGAGGTCAGGTGGAGAGAGTGGGCAAGCAAAGAACGCGAGGCAACGGCCGGAGCAATGTCCGGCTATTTATAGTACTCGGTACTCCACCGTTGGAGAGAGAGGGCACCCGCAAGCGAAGCGAGGAAGGAAGGGAGGGGGAAGAAGGCGAGAACTGGAGCGGAAGTGGCGCGAGATGGCATGGCTAGACGCTATGGTGAACTGAAGTGGTACGTGCAAGTGGAAGCTTCTTTGTCGCGTTGGTTTGCGAATTCTTTACGCAGGTGGGGAATAGGTTCGATCGGAGCCGGCCAATTGGGAAAGTCTCAGGGAAGGAGCGCGACAGGCCGCCGGACAAGTGGCGCCTCGGCCGTGGGAAAGCTCGCATCAAAGAGCAATTTTTTGTTTCAAGCCAAATGGGCAGTGGACTTCCCAGTCCTTTTCTGGTAAAATAATGCGAGTCATACGACATTACCGCTGGCGTGTTTGCGCGGTTGAACGGGACGGAAATATACTGTGCTTTGCTAGCCTCCGTACTACCCTCTAATTATTACATATATAAAATCAAAATATTACAATAAGAAAGCAACATCGAGAAACATATCATGCAACAAAAGGATTAGAATCTCTGAGGCAAACCAATCCGAATCTCCCCAAAATAAGAAGGCATAGTAACCAATCACTCACCGAGATATTCAGTCAGACGATGACAACCACGCCGTCCTTAGCGTACACATCGGCCTGTCCTTCCCTCGATCAGGATCCTAGTGCCATCCTTTCCCCCGCCGCAGCCACAGCCGCAGCCAATGCCTGCACCTCCGCCGACGGCCGCATAGAATTTCACGCGCGCATCTAAATCCAACCACATGAGACAAGTAATGAAATAGGCGATGGTCGTGAGACAGAATTGAAACCCCCACCCTGTGCGCCGGGTGAGACGCCGCGACGGCAACACGAAACGAACCAAGAGCGGGAGCAAGCCAAGACGGCAGGGCATCACCATGGCCATTTCATTGTGTAGCTCCTGGAGAAGCGAAAGTGATACGGGGTCGTTCGATCTTCTCGACGTAGGATGGATACTCCCGGGAGTCTTGATGAATCGCAATGATCCTTCAATGCCAGTGCAAGGGATGGACACTGTTTAATCCGCCAAAACACACTCGTGTCGATTTCGCTGACCACCAAGTGAAGATTTGTCGTGCATCTAATTCCCAGCGTAAAGGCTGAACGATCTTAATTGAAGAAAACCCTTTAATTCCTTGTGAAACTCAAGCATGAACAATAGTAGATTTATCCTTAAAGGTGATCCGTGTTATATGGCCAATGGAACATCTATTTATAGGGGCACGCAGGCCATTGCATATGAAAAGATTTCAATACATGAAAAGTATCAAATTTTATCGGATTCAATCTCTATTTCTGAAATCGAAGATTGTTTTGATGATTCCGTCGTGCACAAAAGAAATTTTTGAATGGGGCCAGATCCGTTGGAAAGAGGATGAGATAAGCTTTCCATGCTCACACATTCTAAATGGACTCTTGATGTGAAATTTATGAGCATTTAAAGTTAGTCATATCAGGTTGAGTTAGCGTCGGATTGTTTTGGTAATTGCGGTGCGCACAGAAGGAATTTAGAGATGATGCTAGATCCATCTGAAAGTAGACATCAAAAGCTTTTCAACAAGTACTTATGGGCCCCGAGATTCCTCTTAGATCAAAAGTTATGACCGTTTGAAGCAGACGCTGTCAGGAGAGCCGAATCTGAGTTGAATTCGCGAGTAGGACTTCATTTGCGCTTGACGGTTTAACTTGTATATTTAGGCTCGTGTGGTCCTTCTCTATGGTTTCTAAGAACAATTAAATCATTACAAGGATTAAATAGTATTCTATTCTTTGAAATATTTGTATGCAAAGTTTGGAACACATTCACCTGATAGTTAAGTTGACTTGCTCGCGCTCGAGTCATTGGTTCTTGTATCGTAGGTTCGTTTTCGTGAACATTCTTATGCACACTAGATGTGAAAATAACTGAGATATCCTCATCATTAGATAGCATCATATTTTCATTTAAGATAAATTGAAATCGAAGAAACGAATTCACCTTTTGTTTATTCTTGGGAGTTATGATCGTATGCGTTTGTGGCGCGATTACATCAATATCAACATGTGTATTTGCATCAGAAAGGAGGAAGACTGGTCGCTATTCGTTCGTAGGGTAGTTTGGATTTGATAGATATCACACAAGTGGTTAAGGAATGAGTGGTTGGGGATAGCGTTCGATATTTTGTTACGACTCAGACGCACAACGTGTATCAATTCCAAATACTACCTATATTAAAGCTTGGGGGATTCCCAGCCAGCCATTGTCCCACGTCAGTGACTTTGTGATAAAGCCCTCCGTTTTCCCTAAATTATGTATAGATTCTTACTTTTTCCAAAAAAAAAACATCCTGTTCCCTGTAATTATATATTAGTCTTTGCTTTAGGTTTTTTTAGAATTACATATAGGTACTTGCTTCCCCCCCAAAAGCCTCATTTCCTTGTAATTACATATGAGTCTTTGTTTTTGGTTTTTCGCATACAAATCCCTGTGATGTAGCGTAGTGCATGTTCATATGATAGATAGCACGGTGTCGCGTCGCGCTCCACAACTAGTATACTCATTTACCGAGGATTCGATCGCCGCGTTTGCATGGGCTTCCGTGCGTGCGTGCGTGCCTTAAATCCGGCAAAATCACGTCCGTCGTCCATATCGTACGCACACTACTCGCCCTCTCCCCATGCACACACGACATGGACGCTATATACGCTGCACTACACACATGCGTACTTGTAGCCTTTGCCGCGCAGCCGTAGGCCGTAGGAGGCAGGGCAACTCCATGTTATTTTCACCAACTCGCCCAAAGTGCACGAGTAGAGGGGGTGGCAAGGCAGGGGAAGGCAGAGCTGGGTTGGTGTTTTGTTGCAGCATGTCGAGCTGCACGTGGGACCCACATGCATGGCCTGGGCGTTGTGCTATCAGGACGGTTTGATTGGCAGGTAGTTGGATGTACCCAAGTTTGGTCGAGTTTTTTTCCTCTTTCGAAATTCAAGATTGGTCGAGTTGATCGGTGGAAAGGGAACACTGGACGTCTGGCCCTTAGGGGGTGATCGTTTCGGTTTTTTCGCGAACTTTCTACTTCAACTTTTTTCACTATTCACTACACTATCCACTAACTCACCATTCTGATGTTTTTTCACCAAATTCTGTGTTTTTTCAGCCAAAAGCCAAAAGCCATCGCTATTCCGATCACCCCCTTAGACACTTGTTTAGGGTGTGTTCATTATGACTGTGATCGATAGTTTATGACTATGGTTTGTACCTTTAGTTTTAACGTGAGTGTTTATGTAAATGAGTCGAATATCAATACGCTATTTCGAAAAAACTTTCTCGAGAACGATAAAAAAATTATACCATCTATTTATTTAACAAAAGTTATAAGTTATAAAGTCTTACTATGGAAACTTTGAAAAATAGAGGAAGGCTGCTCGGACAGCTACCTGGCTGCGTTGCCGTCGATCAGCTGACCAGACCTGAAAAGATTCAGTCGGCCGTCGAATTTTTCCATCATTGTGTTCTTTCTGATTGAATATTATTATGCACATAGGAACCGAAAGTTCGTCCTAGCTCCCAGAAATGCCTAGTTACATCCGTCCTACGTCCTGCAGATGACTATGCTACTGTCTACAAAAGAAAAACATGTGCGCTACATTTTCTTGCTTGCCCTAGTAGCCTGCACTTTTGTACAAAGAGAACGAGTTATGAAAGTCTCGCCCTAATATTAGAATGCTTTTTTTAAAAAAAGAATGCTGCGACGTTTTAGAAGTTCTTTTGTGGAAAATCAGCGTGACAACCTGCAAAATTTCGTGAAAGATACCAAATACGTGTATAGCAGCTGCCTGACTTGCGCGCGCACACACCCCTCTTGGACGGACTACAAAACGACCCGTCACGTCACGTTTGTGGATAGGGCGAGCGAGCGCGGCAAAGGCGAGGCGAGGCAGGCAAACCTTGCGGCCGAGAAGCTCGAGCGCTCCCCAGCCTCCAGCTCCACCCGCCGCCTCCTCTCCTCTCATGGCCACCGCCACCGCCTCCCGACTCGCCGTCCCCGCGCCGCGGCCGTCGCCGCCCGCGCCTGGACGCCGGCGACCCGCCGCCGTCTCCGCCCCCTCCCGCACGCGCGCCCTCTCCGCCGCCTCCCGCGGCCGCGTCCTCTGCCTCGCCGCCCCCGCCCCCGCCCCCGCTTCCACCACCGATGCCGGCCAGGACCGCCTCCAGAAGGTAACCGCCCGCTCCAACAGCCCCGTGCAGTTTCCATCAACTCTAGGCGTACTCATGTGTTCGTTACTACTGTTAGTAGTACTTAGAAGTAGCCGTCGAGTTAGTGAGTGGGTTACTGCTCACTACTTGTAATCTTGTAGTTTTCTCACCCTAAAATTTGACTAGAATTACCAACTCCGTCATGTTTGAACTCACCAATGCGTAGGCTGCTGCAGTTTATTCATTCATTTCGTCTGTGTCTTGGTCTGCTAGGTTCCCATTTCCAACATCAGGAACTTCTGCATCATTGCGCATATTGACCACGGGAAGTCGACGCTGGCGGATAAGCTTCTCGAGCTGACCGGGACGGTGCAGAAAAGGGAGATGAAAGAGCAGTTCCTTGATAACATGGACCTGGAGAGGGAGAGAGGGATCACCATCAAATTGCAGGTCGGTGAAAACAAAGTTGTGATTGGTTAAATGCGATGAAGTCATCATTTCCTTCTCGAACTTTGCTAAATAGATTGCTTTGTGTGAACGCGGAGAGCAAGGAGGCAAAATTATGTGAAATCAGCTGCCTCTGGCATAGAGAGCTGTTGTGAACTTGTGATTTTGTTAGCTTGCACTGTCATTATCTTGCACCTAACTCTCGTCTGGACTGCGGTTTCCTAGGATATTCTTGATATTAAGTGTTTGCTATGTTCTCGGTTTTGTAATGCTGTTCTAATCATTTGTTATTTTAGGCAGCTCGGATGCGTTACATCATGAACAATGAGCCTTACTGCCTGAATTTAATTGATACACCAGGCCATGTCGATTTCTCATATGAGGTATATTGTTACTGTTTAAATTTCAATCTGATAGATGTGGAAGTTCCTAAGAACAGATTATCCTGCTGCCAGGCAGCAAAGATAAATTCTTTCTAGAAAGACAGGCAGTTACATGAAAATTTTACTCTACTGAAATTTATAAGGCCTTTTAGTGTGTCTGAGAAGGTACTCTGGTAAATTTAGATGCTAGCATGTTTTCAAGATTTGGAGTTGGTTAAATCATCTTGTGGAGTGTCTGACTGGTTGCTAGGTTTCCCGTTCTCTTGCTGCTTGTGAGGGTGCACTTCTGGTCGTTGATGCGTCTCAGGTGCAATATATATTTCCTTCCTATAAGTTACAATAACTATGTATGTGAAAACATTTGCCTTCTGCGTTCCAGTGCACAGAAACTAGCTAAATGTTTTCACCAGCTTCCACTTCATCTTTTCACAAAGTAAAAGATATCTGGTGTGATAATGCAGGGTGTTGAAGCCCAGACATTAGCAAATGTGTATCTTGCGTTGGAAAACAACCTTGAAATCATACCGGTCAGTTTTAACTGTCAGTTTCTAGGCATAATAATGATTTTCCTGGCTATCTTCTAGTTTTACAAATATTTACTTTTCACTGTGACGATGATATAATAATCCTCTTATTTGTTACGTAATCATATTCTCCATATATACCTCTTAACGATAAGGGAGAAATTTCATAGAGTAGTCATAAGTCTCATTGTGACTACTCTGTAAGTTCTTTTACGACTACCTAGTCGTAAGTTCTGCTACGACTATCTAGTCGTAAATTCTGTTATGACTATCTAGTCATAAGACCTGTTACGACTACTTGGTCGTGAGTCCTATTACGACGGTCTGATTGCTCTCCAATTTATGACTAACCTACTCCCGCAGTGGGGTAGCCTGACAAGGCAGTTAAGACGTACGTTTATACTCCATAACCGCATATGATCTTACCCATGTCTTTCGGACAACAATCGTCCTACGGCAAACTACTGCCCATGTCTCTCTGACGATAACCGCCGTCCAGCGGTTAATTCCCGAAGTGTCAAGACTCCTTCTGGTAAGAAGCAATCGCCGTCGATTCGCCGACAATATAAGGGACAAATCTTAAGAAGAGAGGGGAAGGCCTGAGGGAGAGATATGTCCTAGTAGGGAGCAATCAGTTCTGTAAGCAGTGTAATTCCTCGCACTGTCCATGCTTGTAAGCCTTTCCTTAGCAATAATAGCACAAGACGTAGGGTTATTGTTCTATCAGGAGAAGGCCCGAATCTAGATAAAATTCTCGTGTCTTTACTCTGCATGATCGTACAAAAGCCTTGAGCGCTTTCCCCCAAATCCAAGAAATCATACGTAAGATTGATATTAAAATATCGACATACTGTTAACAAATCCATATATATTTGACTTTGCCTGAGCCTTTGAGATGCTAGTTTTATTTTGAATGTTGCATGTTTGCCTTAATAGAATTGGATGCAAATTGAGTAAAGATGACAACCAATATACTGTTTGTGTCATGAACTGGGGTAAACACCACCAAGAAGATGGCCGGATGGCGTCGGCGTAGAGGGAGAGGGAGAGACTAGATGAGGAAGACTATAATATTTCTCTTCATTGATTCCAATAGCATGCGGTAGCCTCCTTATATAGATGGCTCCCCATAACAGATAGATTCTAATCCCAATTATATCTCTAACAAATATAACAACTCATATCAATCTCTAATTATATCTCTAACAAAAGGAATCTAATCTCTAATTCAAATAGAAACCAATCTCTAATTCCTAATAATAACTCGACTAGGCCTTGGGCCCAAGGCCCACACCCCTGACACTTTGAGTGAAGCTTATGTGCCCCTTTCAATCGGCAATAATGAAAAGTAGTTGTAACATAGCTAAGCGCTTGCTTCATTTTGCTCTGTGTGGATGAATACATTTAAGTCTTTGCCTGTTTGGCGTTATGAAATGGACAATTTTACATGACATCCTGTTACAGCTTCTCAAATTTTTTCTATTTGACAGATGACTTTGTATTCTAGTTTAGGTTCTAAACAAAATAGATCTTCCTGGGGCTGAACCTGACCGTGTCGCACAGGAGATTGAAGAGGTACTCTGAAAGTATTGCCCCCTTTTTAAGACTTTTCTTCTAGCTGGATCCTGCTGAAGTCAATTTCTTCTATTTTCCATTCGACGTTGTGGCCCATTGCTTCTTACTAGTACAAATTCATCCTTGTCTTTTTTGTTCTCAGATAATTGGAATGGACTGCAGTAATGCAATTCAGTGTTCAGCAAAGGTTGGTTCTCATTACCTTATTGTTCTTATTGTGCGGAGTTACTGACATAGAACGTATTATTTTTACCCTATAAACAGATTTTATCTGTTGTATTTGTATTAACTTTTGTTTTGGTTTATTTTGTGTAGGAGGGCATAGGCATTACTGAGATACTAGATGCCATCGTGACCAAGATCCCCCCACCACAGGATACTGCAAGAATTCCTCTCAGGGCTCTTATATTTGACAGGTACCCTTTAAGAACTTGGTCTACTTAGAATTTTCTAAATGAATGATTTGAGTGCCATAATTGCATAGATAGACAACAGTACTTGATCTCAATCATTTTCTACATATGTCTGAACACTTGTTTCATTGTTTGTCTATGTGGTTTCAGCTATTATGATCCATACAGAGGCGTAGTTGTGTATTTTCGAGTTGTTGACGGCAGTATAAAGAAAGGGGACAGGATATGTTTTATGGCCAGTGGAAAGGTAATTAGAGCAAAACTGAAATCTTTGTAGAAAACTACTGTGTTTTGCTACGGGTACAATTATTATTTTTGGAAAAGATAGTTCCATTGCACTGTAAAAGTACCATTTTTGTAATATACCATCTGTTGCAAATAACGCACAGAAAAATAGAGACAAGAGACACAGATTTTTATGTGGAAAACCCTTGCAGAAAAAAATCACGGGCGCTCGAAAGGCAAATCACTATAATGTAGAGAGATTACAATGGAGAGCTTATCTTAGGGCTTGATCTTCCTATGGACTACTGTGGTATATTTATAGTGTGGGGAATAGAATCCCACAAAGATAGGAAACTGAAATTAGAATCCTACATGGACACAGAGTCCTACACGGACACCGTTACGAATTCGGATCACTTCAACAATCTCCACCTTAAGCCGAATTCGGATCACTTTTCAACAATCTCCACCTTAAGCCGAATTCGGATCACAGAGTTCTATCCATGATGGTGACCTTTAGAACTCCACTTCCACCAGAATAGTTGTACCCTTTAGCATCAAGAGTACTTAATAAGATAAGATTTCTCTTTAAGTCCGGAATATGACGAACCTCCGACAAAGTCCTAATGATGCCATCAAACATTTTGATCTGGATAGAACCAATGCCTGCAACCTTGCATGGTGTATTATCACCCATCAACACGGATCTTCTTGGCGTAGCTTCATAGGTAACAAACCAATCACGGTTCGAGCTCATGTGGAAAGTGCAGGCTGAATTAAGAATCCATTCATCGTCGGTTTTGCAATTACCGGCAAAGGCAATGAGAACATCTCCATCAGAACCTTCTTTGGTGACAACGGTGGCTCTAGCTTCATCCTCTTGTTGATCCTTCTTAAAATTATTATGTCTCTTCTCTTTGTTCTGCAACTTTTAGCACTCGGATATTTCATGTCCATCTTTCTTGCAATACCTGCATGACTTCCTGTTCCTAGATTTAGACCTGCCTCTGAATCTGCTTTTGCTTCTGCCTCTTGAATTGTCGTATGAACTCTTCTCATATTGCGTGCCGCGAACAGACAAATCTTCTGCATGCGTACTTAAACTCTCACCGGGAACCATAAGTTTCATCTTTTCTTTAGCATGCAGAGCTTCATAAACTTCACTGAGAGTAAGAGTATCTCGACTATATAGAATAGTATATCTAAAATTAGAGTACGAACTAGACAGAGAGCATAGCAAAATAAGACCCAAATCTTCTTCATCATATTTTATCTCCATAGACTCGAGGTCAGAAACGACTTCCTTGAAAGTTGTCAGATGGTTCAACAATGAGGCTCCCTCCATCATCTTGTGTGAATAAAGCTTTTGCTTCAAATGCATCTTGCTGGTCAGATCTTTGGTCATGCAAATCTGCTCCAGCTTCAGCCATAATGCGGCGGTGGATGTCTTCTTCATAACCTCCTGTAAAATATTATTTGATAGATGAAGATGAATTTGAGATAAGGCCTTACGATCTTTACGTTGTTTTTCATCGGCGGACAGTGTCGCTGGCATCTTGTCAATCCCCAAAAGAGCATCATTCAAATCAAGTTGTGATAAAACAGCTCGCATCTTGACTTGCCATAGAGAAAATCTCGTGTCACGATCCAACAGCGGAAGATCATATTTCAGAGTCGCTATGCGGAAGAAAACCAAAAATTTGCAATCAAAAAAATTCCTGATACGCTTCCTGTGTGCACTTAACAATTATTTGACCAAAAGTAATAAAGAATAAATGGAGAAAGTAACATGCAAACCAAACACCAGAGACTTCACGTGGATGCTTTTGGTGATTCTTTCCTTCTCTCTCCAAGTACTTTAATTTTGCATGCAGGCAACTGAACCCTTCTATTTCCTTGCTTTTAGACTTCGGTTTCCGTGCCCAAAAATTGCACCAAGAAGATGAGTAGTGCCTGTTCTGACGCAAGAAAAAAAAAGGTGAACGCAAAAGGAAAAAGTGATGCAGTCAATAGACCCTTTCCTTGCGTGTTGGCTTCTAGTTTGTAGAGGAGAACTGGCACAAGGATCAAGGTGCCTGCTGCTTTATTGCGTAGGCTTGCTCTCTGTGCGATGCTGGCTCTCCTGCGATGCCTTTTTTTTTCTGTCGCACGAGACGCCCCTGCTGCTATCTCTTCGTGACAACGCCTTGCGCAGACCATGGATGAAGACGTGCTGTCTTTTCTGTCGCCCTTCTGCTACCTCCGCACACGATCAAGGCGAGGGGACCAGACGCTCGCGCCCTGTTGCTTTATCGTGTGTTGGCCGACTCCAACTCTGAGACGAAGAAGAACTCAGGCTGCCGCTCGGATTCGACGAGAACAAATTTTTTTCTCGAACCCTAAAACTCCCGTGCTTTGATACTACTTGTTGCAAATAACGCACAGAAAAATAGAGACAAGAGACACAGATTTTTACGTGGAAAACCCTTGCGGGAAAAAACCACGGGCGCTCGAAAAGCAAATCACTATAATGTGGAGAGATTACAATGGAGAGCTTATCTTATGGCTTGATCTTCCTATGGACTACTGGGGTATATTTATAGTGTGGAGAATAGAGTCCCACAAAGATAGGAAACTGAAATTAGAATTCTACATGGACACAGAGTCCTATACGGACACCGTTACGAATTTAGATCACTTTTCAACACCATTCGAAGTTTATGTCCTAGTATACCACAACAAACAAGCACCATTGTGTTAATTTCCACTTCCATTAGGTGTTTCTCAATTATAATATCGTTTGACAATTATTTTTCCTAAAAACCAATTCTACCCCTATCTTCTTCATCATCCTTAGCTATGCAGAGTGTAGAATGCTATACTGAGCTTATTGTCGAAATAACAGGAATATGTTGCTGATGAAATTGGTGTACTATCCCCCAATCAGATGCAAGTTGGTGAACTGTATGCTGGCGAGGTAACTTTGGTGCTACCATGTTTTACATCAAATATGACTCTCGAAGATTATCTTTTCTGTTTGTCTGTCTCTTTGTTTCAAGTTTAGTTAGTTCTGAAATGGATCTACGCTTTCCTCAACAAGAAAAACACATCTACCATGTATTTATCATGTCAGATTATTGGTTTAGTTGGCTAAATATGTCTGCGATACACCATTAATTCTATTCATATTAGTACTGAAAAATTTCTGTCGAACAAAATTTCATTATGTCTTGATCACTCCTTGACAGGTGGGTTATCTCTCTGCTTCCATAAGATCAGTAGCAGATGCCAGGGTCGGTGATACAATCACTCATTCTTCAAAAAGAGCAGATTGTGCTTTACCAGGATATTCAGAAGCTACTCCAATGGTTTTCTGCGGCCTATTTCCTATAGACGCGGATCAGTACTGTACTTTCTTCTTGAAATAATTTTTCGTTCTTTTCTGCAGAAGCATAATGTATATTGTATTAAACATTGAAGTTGGTGATAGGTTTGAGGAGTTGCGGGAAGCATTGGAAAAACTCCAGCTAAATGATGCTGCTCTAAAGGTGGGGTTCCTGGCCTACCTATCCATGCAAGACCATCATATTAGCATGAATGTATTGTCAAGCTATTTTGGTTTGTTTCTGTTTCTAGTACTTGAAGGTTGGATCATTTTTTTTCTTGACCCAAATCCTCATATTGTAATGCATCGGTATGAATCTTCAAAGAGAAAACTGATCTAATATAGTCCATATCAGATGCAATATGCGAGTGCAGTGCATTTGATCTGTAACATTGAAATTCTTGATCACTTATTAGCATTTTGTATTACATTTCTTAACTTTGTTTTTCTAAGGCCATATCTTGGTTATTGATGCAGTTTGAACCGGAATCTTCAAGTGCCATGGGGTTTGGCTTCAGATGTGGGTTCCTTGGTCTTCTTCATATGGAAATTGTTCAGGTTCTCACAGTCTACTTCTACTTTGCTCTTGCCAGTGCAGCTCATATTACAATCATGGCGAATTGAAATTTCTACAATTACAATATAATGTTCTCTATTTTTAGGAAAGGCTTGAGAGAGAGTACAACTTAAGCTTAATAATTACTGCACCCAGTGTGGTTTACCATGTCAACTGTGCCAATGGTGAAACTGTAAGTTCTTTACGACCCTTTACATTTTCTTCTTTTCCTGGTATCCATATAGTACTTAATTTTTATATGTAACTTCTATAACATGTTGTTTAGATTAGTATTTGTTGGAGGTGCAAGAACTACCCTGTATCCACAAGTAATATATTTTCTGAGAACTATCGACAATTTGTGTTTAAGCATGTTAACAAGGATAATCTCATGCACTTTGACATATTCCATCTTAAATCCTTATTAAAGAACATTCTATTGTCACACCAAGGAAATGTTTTAAGCACTTCATTACGGAAATGAGTTTATGGAAGGCTACTTCATTACAGAAAATGAGTTTATGGAAGGCATTAGCAATTTTTACTTGCACAACTGATGAAATATGGGTGTTGTACAAAAGTTCCTAATTTTGTATTTGCATGAAATACGTACAGAAAAGACCTGTTGCTGTTGTCAACCACAACACTGTAATACATAATTCATATGATCAGAGGGAAAATGTACAGTTCAAGAGGCCAAATGAAATCATGTATCTGAGTGTTCTAATACTTGTAACAAATTTCAGGTTTTCAGCATAAAGCCAGGTAGTGCTTTGGAATATCGATATATGCTTGATTATTTTTCTGAAAAATCCACAACTCTATCCGATATTTGCCTGTGCTTTTTTCTTTTGAGACCTCATTGACCTTTCGTGGTGACTAGAGATGAGATGGGAACCATATCCGGCCGCTCTCAGTGTTTTTGCTCTGAAAAGTTCTTCAATGATGCATGTTGTAAATGTTATGAATATTGTATGTATATTGAAGAGGTCTAATGGGCAATATATATAAAGAGTATAAGAGGATATTACAAGGGAATATACCATATACGGATAAGGAAACCCAAGCATATAAGGAAACAACAGAAACAATCGTATTATATCTCTAATACCCTCAACACTATGCAATATCATTGCATTTGAAAAGAGTTGTCACTAAAATAATAAACCGAAGTCTTAGTCTTGATAATGTTGTCGTAGCGTGCAACTCTTGAGAAATACTATCAAATCAATGCGAAGTGGAATAGATAGAAGTATGGCGGCGTAGATCGAAACCCAAGACGGCGGCGACACAATACAAAAGATGCAGAAGAAGCGCAACGGTCTTAGAAACTCGGGGCAGCGGTTAGAGAAGCGGTGGCGTCATAACGACTTCTATGATCTGCACGCGGCTCAGAGAGGAGCGGTGGCTACTGTCATGCAAAACAAAATTCCTACACTTCTATGACTGACAATAAATTTGTGGACTCGCATGGCTTAGACGAACTGAAAAATAGAAACTACGGACTTGAGATGGACGCAAACGAAAGACTCAAAACGAAACCAAAGACTCGAAGACAGTAGACTCAGCAGCAAATACTAGTAGTTGTAAAACCAATCGCAAAAGCAATAGACTAACTCGGCATCACTGCAGCACACAAGTATAACCCCTCCCTCTATGACTTGAGCCAGAGCCTGCTGATAAAAGCCACCCATGGCTAGCGAGAAGAGCAGGCCGGAGGGGCTGAGCTTGGGGGGCACGGTGAACACGATCGATGATTTGGGTGAGAACCCTCCACGAAGCCACCGCAGGTGAGGTGTTGCGCGGTCTCGTAGAGCATCTCGTGCACCTCGGGGACGCCCTTGTGGGCTATCCGGACTATGGTGAGCACGCGGACAACGAGGGAGTTGCGCCAGTAGGCGATGCGCCCCATCTTGAGCCGTGTCCACCATGGGAGCACGGGCGGGAGGGCGAGGTCATGCTCCTTGACCACCTCAAAGCTGAACTCCCTGGCGATGGACAAGATCTCGTCCTGGCAGCGCAGGCCCAGGAGGCATCGCTACACTCGATGCCGTGGATGGTCTCGACGTGCTCCGGGTTGTCGGCGCGGTGAATGCGGGCGTGAGGCGGCTGGGAGGTGGCGAGATGAAGCCCAGGCCGCGCGGGCGACGGTGCGGGTCGATGATGTGGGCGATGGCGGCACGTGGGTGGTGGTTCGGCGCGAAGGCGGCCAGATCCAACAGCGGCCGAGCGCCTCCCCTCTAGATCCGGGCGAGCCAGCTCAAAGGTGGTCAGATCTGACTCGAGGAGCCTGGATCTGCGTCGGGATGGAGCGGCATGGGGGCAGAGGCGGTCACGGTGGCGCGGGTGCTGCGGCCCGGCGCCGGGTCCACGCAGAGGAGGCCGGAGGCGGGCGCGACGCGAGGCGCCGATGCAAGCGCGGGCTGGCGGCGCGGCATCCCAACGTAGACGCACGAGTGTGGATGGCTGGGAGGTGCAGCCCGGTGCGAGCAGGCAGTGGTGGCGCACGGGCGACGGAAAGACGAGGCCGGTGGCGATCTGAGAGCGACGGCGGCGGGTCGGTGTAGCCCCACGAGGTGACTACCCCTGGGAGCGGAGATCGATCCTCCCGGGGGCAGCAGCAGCGAAAGTAGATCGAGGTTAGGATTTTAACCTAAGTTCTGATACCATATTATGAATATTGTGTGTATATTGAGGAGACCCAATGTGCAATATATATAGAGAGTATAAGGGGATATTACAGGGGAATATGCCATATACGGATAAGGAAACCAAGACATATAAGAAAACAACTGAAACAATCATATTATATCTCTAACACTCTTAACAGTAAGCAGATGAGCTAAACAATCGCAGGGTGCATAGATTAGACTAGTACACAGTTAACATGCCAACTGGGAAACGTAAATAAAACATTGCTTATGCATTTGACTAGTAAACAATCGCAGGGTGTATTTAAACTTGGTCAACATTGCTAAATTAGACTTCCTGATAATAAAGTAAATAAAACAGTTACTTATGCATTTGACTAGTAAACATGCCAACTTTATTTATTTGGCATTGCAATGTTAATGTAAATACATGCTTACTTATAGATGTCATATAGGTCGAATGTTCAAATCCATCCTTGCTTCCAGAAACTGGGAAACGGAGGTCCGTTGAAGAACCATATGTAAAGGTACAGGCTTTCACCATCCATTTGCAGCCATATATTATTTTTGCTGAACTTTGGGAGTGTTGTATTCTACATGTTTATTTCTCCTGTTTGGTGTCTGCTTTTTTCTGTTTTAGATTGAAATACTTACACCAAAGGAGTATATTGGCCCAATAATGGAGCTTGGTCAAGATAGAAGAGGTGAATTCAAGGAAATGAACTTCATTACAGAAAATAGAGCTTCAGTTGTTTATGAGCTACCACTAGCAGAGGTATGATATCATTCATTTGACCAAAAACACATAATTGTTCACCTCGTTGTAACTGTGAAATGTAAATATGTAACTATTTTCATGGAGCAAATAAAAGGAAATAAACAATGAAAAGCAATCATATGCATACCTTAATGCATATGCAAAATACACAAAACACTATGCAAAGAGGAGTTTCAGATAGAGATGATATAATTATTTTATCCATGTTGTTCAGGCAGTTTGAAGTGTTGCTACTTCATAATGATTGTACCATATGCATCATAGTCACTATTACCTTCATCCTAATGCAACCTGCCAACCTGATTCTGCATTTTATGCATCACTGCATTTCGAGTAAGCATGTTGTATCTATTGCTGCTTATGTAATGTTTTTTGTTTGTGCATGACTTTGCGAAAGCTTCTTCTTTGTTTTGTGCTAGTATATGAACAGTAAACAATGATATATCTTCCAAAGCATAGTCCTTGACTCACTGCATTTCATCAATGCTAGTATGCCAATATGTCTCGTGTACTCTGGTGAATACGCAGGCACTGCATACTTGAAGCACACTTGCTTAATCTTTCTGTTTCAAGAAATTAATCGAATTACTCAGTGGATTTTGTATATATATTTATCTGTAACCATTATGCAGATGGTTGGTGATTTCTTTGATCAACTGAAATCTCGAAGCAAAGGATATGCTAGCATGGAATATTCACTTGTTGGGTACTTTATCAACCCACCCTTCCCTCGCTTTTCTTTACATATTCCACTAAGCCCTCAAAGTCCAAGGCACTCTAATGGTCATGATGTAGCAATTGCTTATGTTAAAAGGCATCTCGTACTAACAATTACACAAAAGATTTGAAGGACAACGACGAGTAGAGATGACCGCTTTTCCTAGCTATGAATATTGTATATATATATTTATGAAGCCCAAATCGCAATATATATAGAGAGTACAAAGGGATATTACAAATAAATATACCATATACAAATAAGAAAATCAAGACATATAAGGAAGCAAGAAATCCTATGCTATTCTAACACCCATTCTCAAACTCATGGTGGATCACACATACTGAGTTTCGAGAGAAAATAGAAATGTAGTACTCTAGTCTGTATCTTCGTGAAGAAGTCAACAAGCTGTAATTCTGAGGGCACAAACTGTAAAGCGAGTACTCCCTTTTGCACCTGTGAGCGAGTGTATGAAGCATCCACACCAATGTGCTTGGTGAGCTTATGCTTCACTGGGTTACGGGTAATACTGATAGTGCACGTACTGTCAGATAAAAGAGTCGTAGGTCCCCTCACAGGTACTCCAAAGTCTGCAAGTAGTCACCTCAACCAAGTAATCTCTGTTGTCACAGTTGTCATAGCTCTCAACTTAGCCTCTGCACTTTAATGGGAAACTATAGTCTGTTTCTTTGTCTTCCAAGCAATCAGGGAGGAGCCAAGAAAAACACAGTAAGTAGTAAGAGAATGACGATTAGAAGGATCACTAGTCTAGGTCGCATCGGAGTACACTTGAAACTATAGTGAGTTGGAGCTAGGGAAATACAAACGACGAGATATTGTTCCACGCAAATAGTGAAGAACATGAAGAAGGTGACTGTAATGAAGATGAGTAGGATGAGTCATGAACTGACTCAAGATATGAACAACATGAGCAATACCAGGATGAGTGTTTATAAGATACACCAGACACCCAATAAGATGGCGATATCGATAATGATCCTCAAGAAGATTACCATTAGTAGTACGAAGTTGAAGGGAGAGTTTCATAGGAGTCTCAACAGTGCGAGTATCAGTTAGACCAGACCGATCAAGAAGATCCTGGACGTATTTCTGCTGGAAGAGGTAGTAGCCCTCAGGCGTGGAAGAAACCTTAACCCCAAGGAAGTGCGTAAGCAAACCAATATCAGTCATCAGAAACTACTCACTGAGATGCTTCTTACATATATGATGTAAGAGAAATAGTCACCAGTGATAAGCATATCATCTACATAAAGAAGAAGCATGGTCCTACCTCGAGGTGAGACATGGATAAATAGAGCAGGATCATGAGCACTGACAGTGAAACCGACAGCGGTAATCACTGAGATGCTTTTCTTGGCACTAATAAAGAAAACATAGATCATATCGATGCATTACAGAGCGGCCGTGCGAATGATCATGCGCCGAGCGGCGGTGGCGCGGCGGAGTCTTGAGTAGTGGTTGGCGGCGCAGTGGCGGCGGCGAACAACAGAGGCGGCCGGCGGCGACGCCACGAGCATAGAGGTGATGGGCGGCCAGATGGCGTGCGGTGGTCAGGCGAGCACTGGGCGGTGGGCATGTGGTCCCAGGGGTGACGGGTGCCGAGACAATGAGCGATGGGTGGGTGAGCGCCGAGCGCGGGTGGCTTCAAGTGGCAGACGTGACCATCAGCGGAGTGGGAAGATGGCGGGTGACGGCCAGCGGTCGAGTAGATGTCAGTGCTGCAGCAGGGGCCTAGGCGGCGGCGTCCTGGATGGCGGCGGTCTAGGCGGCGACGGTAGTGACGAGATGGCAGCGGATGGAGAGCCAGGTTAAACTTTACTCTGATACCATGTTATGAATATTGTGTATATATTCATGAGACTCAAAGGGCAATATATATAGGAAGTATAAAAAGATATTACAAAGGAATATGCCATATCAAATAAGGAAACTAAGGTATATAAGGAAACAAGAAATCCTATCCTATTCTAACATTCCCAAACACATTAAGCTTATGTCTAAGATGGGTAATATCAAGATATGGAATTTAATATTTGATCTTAGACATGTCTTGATATATGGGATGCATATATTAGCATTTGGAAGGACTGTACTGAAATCGTTACTTTACCAGTGTTAGTTGTACTGCAGGTCTACAAAGATTTTTCCACATCAGATTTTTTTTCTCGAACACGCAGGAGAGCTGCGTATCTTTGCATTAAGAAAGAGGTAATTACAGGGGGTAGAAACCCTTACAGACCCAAAACACAAACCAAACACACTTAAACTCGCCTAAGGCACAAGAACAAGAACGACCTCGACCAGAGAGGATCTAAACCAAACCCTGTGATGGAGCAGTTAGGTAAGAAATACCCTTTGCTCCAACCAGAGCCCAAATCCTCATCTCGTCACTAACAAAAGACAAGAGAGCCCTAACACCCGGTGTAGCCCCATCAAAGACGCAGTGATTGCGGAGATTCCAAAGAGACCATGCCCCCAAAATGATGATGGAGTTGAGACCTTTCCGGACCTGGCCATCAACTGCCTTGTGGGATCTAAACCACTATTCTTCCAAGGATGACTCACCCGGTTGAGGGGAGAGGTTCTGTAATCCCACCTTTTGGAGCAAGTCAAACCAAAATTGGCGGGCAAACACACATGAGACCAAGAGGTGGTTAATGGTTTCGTCCTCTTGATCGCATAGCAAGCATCGGGGAGGGTGTTGCAATCCTCGGCGTGCCAAACGATCCGTAGTCCAGCACTTATCCTGTGCAGCCAACCACATGAAGAATCTACATTTATTTGGGGCCCAAGTTCTCCAAATTTGCTCCCAGGGACTGAACTCAATACCTCCCTGAAAGAAGCCTTCATATGCTGATTTTGCTGAGTAGTTCCCATTGGCAGTGAAGTGCCACAAGTGTTTATCCTCTAAATCTGGTTGCAACACCACCTGTGAAAGGAGCTCCCAAAGGTTCAAAAAATCAGCAATGGTCCCAACTGTCATTGCCCCTATCAAATCCGCAGTCCAGTTATGATCTGTGAGTGCCTCCCTAACCGTGCGCTTATTGGCACGTCTCTTGGGGACCAAAGCTAACAGGTGGGGTGTCATATCAGCGATCCTTTGTCCATGAATCCACCTGTCTATCCAGAAGAGAGTGCGGGAGCCATTTCTGACCTCAGTGCAAATTGCTATAGAGAAGAAGGATCGAACACAGTGGTGAACCTGTATCGGAAATGTGGACAAAGGCCTGTCAGGTTCAACCTTCAGAAGCCAAATCCATCTCATTCTAAGGGCCCAACCCATTCGTTGGAGATCAGAAATACCAAGACCACCGAGTTCAAGAGGTCGGCAGGTTTTGCCCCAAGCCACCAGGCAATGTCTTTTCTGTCTCTCCACAGAAATTTTCTACGGATTTTGTCTATTTCTTTAATAGCCCACTGGGGAAGGTCAACTACCATAGCCAAGTAGACCACCATAGAGGTTAACACAAACTGAACTAGTGTTTTCCTGCCCGCCCTTGTTAGCAACTCTGCTTTCCATCCCGGAAGACGATCAGCAATCTTATCAATAGTAGGTTGAACTTCAGCCCTTGTCAGCTTCCGTAGGGAGAGGGGCACACCAAGGTATTTGCAAGGGAAATTCATCACTTCACAGGGGAGATGTTCATGGGCTATAGCAATCTCTGTCTCAGAGCAATGGATGGGGAATATGCTGCTCTTTTGTATATTGGTTTTAAGACCAGAAGCTTCTTCAAACAAGAGAAGAATGTCCATAGTGACCTCCAAATCCGCGGTGTTTGGCCTGAGGAAGACGACCACATCATCGGCATAAAGAGAGATCCGGTGTTGCAAGGCTCGAGTAGAGAGGGGCTGCAGGAAGCCTTCCCTTGATGCTTTAGAGAACAGGTGGCTTAAAAGAAGAAAGAAAAGCATTGGGGAGAGGGGATCTCCTTGTCTCAATCCACGCTTGTGAAGAATGACCTCCCCAGGGATTCCATTGAGAAGGACTTGAGAAGAAGATGTGCCCAGCAGCCCACAAACCATGTCACATCAAATAGAACCGAATCCCAAATTCCTCATAACCTCAAGGATAAACGACCAAGAAACTGAATCAAATGCTTTTGTGATGTCTAGCTTGAGAAGGATACGAGGCTGCCTTTGTTGGTGTAGAAACCTTGCTAGCTGTTGCACCAACATGAAGTTATCCTGAATGAACCGTCCTTTTATGAAGGAGATCTGATTTGGAGATACCATCTGGTGGAGTCGGACAGCTAGTCTAATGGCAAGAATTTTAGTGACCAATTTAGCAAAGTTGTGAATCAAGCTAATGGGTCGGAAATCCTTGACGTGCAATGCCTCATCTTTCTTAGGAATTAGTGTGATATAGGCTGAGTTGAGCAGCCCAAAATTGCCAAACTGTCTACTCCAGACTGCTGAAAAGGCTGCCATAATATCATGTTTCATAATCGGCCAACAAGCTTTATAAAAGCGACATGTAAACCCATCAGGTCCAGGTGCTTTATCCATAGGTAGTTGGCAAATGGTTTTCCAAACTTCCTCCTCAGAGAAAGGGGCCTCAAGAGTTGCGAGGTCATGGGACTCGATGTTCATCTCCTCTAGATTAATGGTGTGGTCTCTGTCTAGAGCTAAACCAAGGAGCTCATTGTAGAAATCAAACACTGCCCGCTCTTTTTCAACATGATTGGTAAGCACCTGTTTCCCATCAACCAGTTTGGCTATGAAGTTTTTCCGCTTACGGTGTCTAGCAAATGCATGAAAGAGACCAGTATTTGCGTCCCCCTCATGCAGCCAGCCAATTCTCGAACGGCTTCTCGCAATAGCGCGCGAGAGAGAAGATAAGGCCAGGGAATGTTTCAAGAGTCTGCAGCGCAGCCAATCCTCGTCAACTGACAAAGACCGAAAGTCCTGAGCAATTTCCAACTGATGAAGCACTTCCCTAGCAAGACTAAGCTGCAATTTAACAAGCCCAACCCTTTCTCGACTCGGCTTTGAAGCTCTCGGCAGTTGCCTTGAACTTCTTGGCTAAAGAACCAAAGGGACAGCGGGTCACAACGACCGAGGACCAAGCATGTGCAACAGTGTCATGAAAGCCTTCGATTTTGGTCCAGAAGGTTTCAAAGTGGAACCTCATCTTGCCTGGCCTGTTATCATGTAGCCCCAAAAGGAGAGGGCAGTGATCAGAGCCATCTGTTGCAGCACTTTGAAGCAAAGAATTGGGGAAAAGAAGCTCCCAATCCAGAGAGCAAAGTACTCTATCTAGCCTGACAAGAGTTGGGGACACTTGGCCATTGGACCAAGTGAATTTCCGTCCAAGAAGAGGGATATCATTCAAGGCCAGATCATTGATAAGACGTCGGAACCTACCCATCATTGCCCGATTCAATAAACTGTTGTTCTTATCCTCCTCTTTGTAGATAATATTAAAATCTCCCAGTATTATCCAAGGGCCTTGACAAGCCTCACGGATATCTCTTAGCTCTTGCAGGAAGCTGATTTTTTCCTCATTGGATTGTGGTCCATAGACGCAAGTTAACCACCTAGCTTGGCCGCCGCTGGGGCAAAACTGCACTGAGGCGCTGAAGGAGTCTACTCTGTGAGCGCCGGCAGGTCCAAGGCCATGTCTACAAGCAATGAGAATTCCCCCAAATGCACCAACCGAAGGCAAGGAGATGAAGTTGTCAAAATCTGACCCTAGCATGGAGAGGACCGACCCCTGGGAGGTGATATCCATTTTTGTTTCCTGTAAGCAGGAGACATCCACCCGAGCCGAGGCTACCAGGGTGCGAACGACATCTTGTCTAGGTCTAGAGTTAAGTCCCCAGACATTCCAGCACAATGTTGGACGGATTCATTGGACCAGCAGCGAAAAGCGACCAAGAACACAAGCAGAGGCTGCTAGTTCTAGCAGACCTCCTCTACCGGTGGTGCCCAGCAGAAGAGGGCAGCTAGTGCTTGAATGTGTGATGCAGAAAGTGGCTGTGCAAAGAGCTTGCCGTAATCTTCTAGAGCTTGTGGATGGAGGCTTTCCCGTTCGCCGATAATATTCAAAGCCCTCATCACATGTTTTCTGGCACAACTGGATGCCACAACGGCCGGGGACTCAGCTCCAACTCCTGCAATGCGGCGGCTACGCCGAGGAGGAGCATCTGGAGGGTGAGGGCAATTCTTTGCCTTCAAGGCGCGCGGAGTGGGGAGGATCTTAGACGTCTTCTTTGTGAGGTTGGAGATGAAGATCGCCCCCGCCCGCTGGGTAGGAGGGCCTTGACAAGGGAACGATGAGCCATGGCCTGGCGGGGCAGCCGCAGCAGGGTGACTCTCCTCCCTCAGGAGACGACGGCGCCGAGAGAAGACCTTGGAGATGATTCGCGACGGGCAGCCCCAATGGCTCGTGGCGAGAGTATCGGCGTCGCCGCCGGCCGGCGCCGGCAGGCCCCGTGTCGCGAGCAAAGACCGCCAACGCACGGGTCTAGAGGGGCAGGAGCAGACAGTTCTTGGCTGGGAGCCACAAGAACAGCCATGTCGCCCGGCTTCTCCAGAGGAACCGCCGGGTCGGGGGAGGTGTTCGAGTCAGGCCTCGACACCACCACAACCAAGATGTCCGTGTTCTCCAGAGGAACCGCCGAGGCGGGGGAGGTGTTCGAGGAGACAGGGGTATCCGTCTCCTCGCTTCTCAAGTCATCCCCCGCCGCCGCCCTCTTCTCGGAAGGCTCCGATTTTGAGCCGTTGCCGCCAATAGGTGTGGAGGGGAACAGGAGCTGAGAGGACGCCACGTGGTTTGCGTTGGACACCACGTGGCCAGCATGCGACCTAGTGGGCCCAAGACGGTTCTTGACTGGGATGCGACCCGTCGGGAGATCCCCAGAGCTTCTCCTCGCCGGTGGTAAGCTTTGGAAACGCGTCGGAGAAGAGTTCAAGACGGAGGACCTTAGTTGATGAAGCCTGTCCGTGGCCTGGCCGATGATGGTCGCAACTTGGCCGAAGATGGTCGAGGTGACGAAGAGCGCATGCTGGAGGGACTCCTCAGCTTCGGAGACAGCCAACCCGGGATCGCGACCCCAGCGTCCAGAGGAGCGACGCCGGCGCTTGCAACGCTGCCGAGGCCGACCGCCCGAGCCAGCATTGCCATCCGCCGGCCCAGGCAGAGGAGTCATGCCCGCCATTGAGGACGAAGTCGAGGAAGCCTCTGTAATTGGCGAGACACGCCGCCAGACCGAGGCACGTCCCCGTGATGAGGTAGCAACAGGGCAGGCAGAAGACCGGTGGCCAAGTCCCTTGCAACGAAAACATCGGACCAGCTGCCGACACTTCGCAGCGCGATGCGATGTGGAGAAACAGTTAAAACACTTCCCGCGGAGGTCCGCTGGAACCGGACGTCGAGGGTGTTACTCGCTGGAGTCTTGCTGTTGGTGATAGCAAGATCCTTACTCTCATTGAGAGGATGACACTCTGGGAATGGGGCAAATTTTCTTGTTTATTTCTTGCACAAATGCCATACCAACCCGAGGGTTGGGGATACAAATTTATAGGTCGCTAACCACCCAAGCATATGCCAATATGCTAGTCCTAGATGCTAGTCTAAAGCTGTCCTAAAGCTAGTCTAAGATGTTGTCCTTAAAGGAGATGTTTGTCCTTAAAGGAGTCAAGATGTCTTGTCCTTAAAGGAGATGCTGTCCTTAAAGGAGATGTCAGTCCTTAAAGGAGATGCTGTCCTAAAGAGAGAAGAAACAACAACACAACAACAACACAATGACTTATCCATCACTCTCCCTAAGTCTTGTGCGTCGCCTTGTGGAAAAGTTGAACCACCCGACCCTAGAGCGAGCTCGAGGAATTTGATCCTCCCAAGAGGCTTGGTGAAGCGTGTCCGCAAGTCGATCCGTGGTGTTGATGTAGCTCGCCTTGATGTCGCCTTCATCCAAATGACCTCGGATGAAGTGGTACTTCACCCGGATGTGCTTGCTCGTTCGTGAAAAACGGGTTCTTTGCCGAGCCGAGCGGACTTGTCGCCCACCCCGAGCGCCACCGCCGATGTCTTTGCCGAGAGATCACCAGCGATCGAGCGAGCCGAGCGCTCGAGTCGAGCGGTGGGCCGCTATGTACTCGGCCTCACGGACAGGCTACCACCGCTCGCTTGATCGATCGCGACTAACGAGGCACTTGCCGAGGAAGAAGAGAATCCGCTTGTGCTCTTGCCGGTGTCGATGTCGCTGCGTGGTCGCCGCCGCCGCATGCGATGAAGTGTGCCGCGGGACACCTCGGGTAGTGCAAGCCGTGGTCGGAGGTGCCCGCAACGTAGCGGAGGATCCTCTTCACGGCTGCGATGCTCGTCGTCGGTTGGCCGCATGAACCGACCGACGAGCCGGCAATGGCCGAACGCCAACCGACGCTGCGTGTGGGCGAGGTAGCGAAGGTCGCCCACAATGCGCCGTCTCGCGTCGCGTCCACCTCCTCCGCCGTGCTCTCACGACTCGGCCGCCTCTCCTCCATGGAGTGTGGGCGGGTTGCGATCGGTGAGCCCGCCCACTTCGGCGGTGCGCTTGGCGTGGCGGTCCGACGAAGGAGATATCGAGCTGCCCCGTGGACCTCGATCCCTGTGTAGAAGGAGAGCCCCAAGTCGCTCATCCGGAAGACGGTCTTCATTTCCGCCTTGAACGCCTCGACCTCGGCCTCCTTGGAGCCGGTGATCACTGTGTCGTCGACGTAGACGCCACCGCCAGGCGTTGCCGCTTTGCCCGCCGGTGAGACCGCGGCCGTGTGCGCTCTGCTGGAACCCCATTTGCTTGAGAGCCGAGTCCAGCAAGCGTTCTGGCTCGTGGTGCCCGCCGCAGCCGTAGAGGGCTTGCGTGGCGGAGAACCTTGCCTCCTTGCCGGGATGACGAATCCGTGGTGTGGACGCGAGGCCTCCTCCTTCAAGTCGCCGTTGAGGAAGGCGGACTTAACGTCCATGTGATGGACGCGCCAATCCTCCCGGGCCGCAAGTGCGAGGAGTAGACGAACGGACTCCATGCGCGCGACGGGTGCGAAGGCATCATCGGTCGACCCCTCTCCGCCGCACGAAGCCTCGTGCCACCAAGCGAGCCTTGTGCTTGACGATGGCGCGGTTTCATCCCGTCGGCTGAACACCCACTTAAGGGTGATCGCGCGGTGATCGGCAGAAGATCCGCCGCCTCACGCCTCGTTCCGCTTTGACGGCGTCCATCTCGTCTGCATCGCGGCACGCCATGCCGCGTTTTTCTCCGCCTCGGCGACGGAACGAGGCTCGCCGCCGTCTGTGCGAGGCGCGGCTCCGCCATGAGGTCGCGCCGCGCTGATTCGACCGGCCGCCGCTCGAGGAGGTCGCCCACGACGGATGCGCGCGAGGCTCGCCGCCGTGGTAGGCGTCGACGCGGTCCTCGTCGTGAGACAGTGAGTAGCGAACTCCACCATGCGCCGCTCGCCGTGGACCGGCCGCTGGGGTCGATCTCGGTGGTGTGGCGCCGGTGCGGGAGAGTGGGCGTGGCCGGCCGGCGGTGGTGGAGCACTCGCCGAGCCGCGGTGAGCAAGGTGTCGAGGTGGGCGAAGCTTGGTGAAGGCGAGCCGCTAGCTCCCGCTCTCTCGAAGTGGGCGTGTCGACAACAAAGTCCCTAAGAGTTGAAGTCGAACCGTCGCCCACCGCCTTGTCCCGTCACGCTCCGCCGCCGTCGAACACAACGTCCACGCGAGATGCGGGCGCGCACGGTGACAGGTCGAGGATGCGGTAGGCCTCGAGCCTCCGCGTGGCCGGCGAACACTCCCGAGTGCTCTCGCCGCCGAGCTTACCGATGTGGCCAAGCTCCTTGGCGAACGCGAGGAGCCAAGACCCGCAGTGGGAGACCGCCGGCTTGCGCTCATGCCAAGCCTCGTGCGGCCCCGCTGCCGAGCGCCTTGGTAGGCGGCGGCTTGAGGATGTAGACGGCCGTCACCACCGCTCCCGAGAAGATAGCCGCATCCCTCTCGCTGAGGAGAGCCCGAGCCATCCCCACAACCGCCTGTTGCGCTGCTCGACGACGCTGCTCACGCGGTGCAGACGGCGCGGAGTAGTGGCGCTGAATGCCCTCATCGCAAAGACGACGCGACCACCGGCCGCGTGGTTCGCGCCGTTGTCTGTCCGCGGCGCAAAGACGCAGCGGCTGCGGCCGCGCTCGCCTCCACATGCGGCGGCTGCGTGCGCGATGGCGTCCGCGCCTCTCCTTGCCGCCGAGGACCATCACCCACATGTAGCGGAGAGGTCGTCGACGAGCGGCGAGGAAGTAGCGTCGTCTCCCGGTGTGGCGGTGTCACCGCCACACAAGTCCCCGTGCACGAGCTCGAGCCTCTCCTTGGCTCGGAAACTCGCCCGTGAGAGCGGAGTCGCCTGCGCCGTCAACACGCAGACGTCGCAGAAGCGCTCCACATGGTCAAGGCACGGCAAGCCTCGCACCATTTCCGTAGCACCGAGCCGCCAGGGCCTCGGTGAAGGTGCCCAAAGCGCTCGTGCCATCGCCACGCCTCGTCGTCCCGACGAGCAATGAGACAGAGGTTGTGCCACTGCACGTGAAGAATGTAAAGTCGATTTGCGCCTCGGTTACCTTGGCAAGAAGGCGGCGACGAAGATCCCAAATCCGCGGCACCGTGCTCTATCTCGACACGCGAGCCGTTCTCATCCACCGTCCCAAGTCGATGATGGAGTTCCGCAGGTCGGGGATGTAGTAGACGCCGGTGGCGACTGTGCTCACGGACACGGTGGTGAAGATGACGAGCCGACGCCTTGATTTCCACGCGGGCGTCCCAAACTTGACGGAGCCTCGGGCGCTAGAGTCAAACTCGGCGAAGAGCTCCGTCGACCGGTCATGTGATGGGTGGCGCCAGGTGTCGAGGCACCACCCGTCGATCTTGTCGTTGCGGAGCCGTGGCGGAGGGCATGTGCTTTGGCTCGTCAAGGTGGAGAGAGCCACTGCGGCCGGTGCGGCGGAGATAGTTCGGTGCTCGCGCGAGCAATGAACGAGCCGGCTCCTCGCTTGCGCGACATGGGCACGCCACGCGTCGTGGTCGCCGACAATCCACGCCCAATGACCAAGCTTGCCGCAGATTGTGGCAAGAGTCGTCTCGCGCGCCTTTTGCTTGCCGGCCAATACCGCTCGGGCGCCTCCACGGTCATCACCTCGACGCGTCCTCGCGCCTGCTCGGGCGTCTTTGCGTGGCTTGCCGCGCTTGCCACGCTTGTGGCCGCTGTCGTGGAAGAAGGCTCCTTCTTCCCGCACCTTGGTGCGACCAGCGCTCCCGAGTGAGGAGGAGCTTCCGCCAATGGTGACGGGTCCCGAGACGCCGTGGCTCATCGTTGTCAACGACCTTGAGGCGACCAGCGCCTCCTCGATCGTCATCGCGGAGAGGTCCAGCAGAGACTCGATCGAGCGAGCCATCCGCTTGTACTTCTGGGGCGCACGGAAGAGCTTCTCCACGCCTCTCTCTCGCCGTAGGTGTCGTCGCCGAACTGCACTAACTTCGCAATGAGTGTTGAGACGGAGAGCAAAATCATCAACGTCCTCACCGCTTGAAGGCCGTGTTCTCCCACTCCTTGCGTAGTGCACGCAATGTAGACTTGCGCGCGGTGCGCCGCCGATGCGTCTTTGCGGCGATGGCGTCCCAAGCCTCTTTGGCGATCCGCTTGTTGGTAGCGAAATCGCATCTCGGCGGGGCTGCGGCGATGAGAGCATCCAGCGCCGTCGATCCCGGTCGTAGTCGACGTCGCCAGACGGACCGCATCCCACATATGCCGCACTGAGCTTTACCCTCATCACCGCGCCCACTCGACGTAGTTGGTCTTGGTGAGGTAGGCCACTGCCGCCGGGCCGACGTCCTGACGGCGGCACGGTACTCATGGTGACCACGATGCCGAGAACCGGGAGAAAGCGCGTCGCTGTGAAGGCCGCGCTCGTCAACCCGCACGCCACCGTCGTCGCGCGCCTCCTCCGAGGCGTCACCGCGTTCTCGTCGTCGCTGGCCGCCGCGCGCGTGGCGTCGCGCCGCCATCGCGCCACTCGCCTCGCCGCCTCCTCTTCGCTCAAGATCCTCGTCGCGCCGCCGCCGCGAGATGGAGCCGCTGCCGTTCTTTGCCGCAGCCTTGACCTCATTCTTTGCGCCGCGCGCGCGCACGGCCGCCGCCGCTTCCGCTCCGCTCGCTGCTGCTGCCGCTCCGCCGCCGCCGCCTGACGCTTCGCGCCGCGGCGCGTCTCTGCCGCTGCTTCTCGCTGCTGCTGCTCTGCGCGCGAAGCTTCGGCCGTCTGGCGACGCCAGCGTGCTCGAGGCGGCCGTGGCCGAGATCGCCTGCGGACATGGCGCACTACTAGGGGGCGCATTGCGTGGAGGAGTGCGCCGACGAGCCGCCGTCTCCGAGAGGAGTGGCGGGGGAATGGAGGCTGCTGCTTTGCTCTCTGGTAGTCTTCTTTGCGAGGTGGAGAAGGAGATGAGCGAGAGATGCTCGGGCTACGAGGATAGTATGGCTCGATACCACTTGTTACTCATTGGAGTCTTCTTTGTTGGTGATAGCAAGATCCTTACTCTCATTGAGAGGATGACACTCTGGGAATGGGGCAAATTTTCTTGTTTATTTCTTGCACAAATGCCATACCAACTCGAGGGTTGGGGATACAAATTTATAGGCCGCTAACCACCAAGCATATGCCAATATGCTAGTCCTAGATGCTAGTCTAAAGCTGTCCTAAAGCTAGTCTAAGATCTGTCCTTAAAGGAGATCTTTGTCCTTAAAGGAGTCAAGATCTTGTCCTTAAAGGAGATGCTGTCCTTAAAGGAGATGCTGTCCTTAAAGGAGATGCTGTCCTAAAGAGAGAAGAAACAACAACACAACAACAACACAATGACTTATCCATCAGAGGGCCGCAAGGCGGGTGACGAGGTCTTCTCTGACGACGGTCGCGACCAACTACCTTTTGCCAGCCTTCCTCGAACGGCCCTGTAGGTAGCAACCGGCCGTGAGGAAGCTCAGCGTTCTTGGCAAGGCATGCACGCTGGCGGACCGGAGGCTGCCGCTCAGGCACCGCCGAGACCTCACCGGCCGGCCTGGGAGGAGCCAGCAGCACGTCGCGGTAGGAAGGGAGCGAGGCCGGCCCGGAGACAGCAGGGGAGGCAGGAGGGGAATCTTCACTCCAACGCTCCAGCTTCGAGCGCCCAACCGCGGGAGGGGTCAGCGCCTGGGGTGACGTTGGCGCGCGCCTGTCGAGGAGGAGGCCGTCGCAGCCGCCGGGGGGGAGCACCGCAAGCACGACACCGGGGATGGAGAGCTTCGCCAGAGGGGCGTTGTCTCCAACGGCCATCTTCGGGGCGGATTCCTTCGGTGTTCTAATATGTAGGATACGCTGGTGAGTTTGAGCACGTTGACGATCATAGGGCAGGCAAGATTGTGGTTGAATTGAATGGCAGGCTGAACAAGTGTGGTGTCATCAACCAGCGCGAGGCGGGGCGGTGTGGGAGGGAGGGGAGGAGGTGGGGGCGCGGGGTGGGGAGGGGGAAGGGGAGGAGGCGGCTGGCGGAGGGTGGGGAGGGGGATGGGGAGGGGGCGGTGCGGCGGAGGAGGCGGCGGCGCGGGGAGGAGGCGCTGCGGCGGCGCGGGGTGGGGAGGGGGAAGGGGAGGAGGCGGCGGCGCGGGGAGGCCGTGCGGCGGCGCGGGGTGGGGAGCGAGAGCTAGGGAGCCGTTACCCTTCCACATCAGATTTTAGAATTACGGTTACTCATATATTGATCCACAGCTTCCTTACCGGCTATTGTTTTAACACCCCCATTGGTACTCATTTGTTAGTGCTCAAAGTTCTCTGTGCAAAATTAGCAGAGATGTATGTTTGAATACTTGGCAGGTACAGGGAAAGTGACCTAGTAAAGCTGGATATACAAATCAATGGTGATCCTGTGGAGGCACTGTCAACAATTGTACACAGAGATAAGGTGCTGCAATTTAGTTGCTTACTAGCCAGTACAATTGTATTCATGTAACCTTTGGTTTCATATATAGGAAAACTTGGGTATATGCACACTCACTTTGTGTTACACGCTTCCTTGAAACTTTGATAGATATAGCTCTTGGGTCTATGCACAATCACATCCTTGCAAGATATAGCTCTAAAATTAGAAAGATAATTTATGCTGTTCAGAATCACCATGGATGTGAACATACTTATGGCAAACTGCAAACATATAGTAAGTGTTTGGAAATATACTTGCATTTTCAGTATGCAACCACACTTATTGTTAAGGATATAATTGTGTTTAGGATTAGTCCTGTATTGTCGTTCCTTTGTACTTTCATGTACCCATATCCTCTGTACAAAAACCTTTGGTCTACAACAGTAATGCCTCAGCTGTTTTCCTCAAATCCTAACACCTATATATGCATGCTTACAATTCATTCTATGATTCTTCTGCAATTAACTGTACTTCATTGCAATGGTTTCTCTTGCCAACTTGATTTGAGAAGTAGCAGCTTACTTACTGGTTTATGCAATAGTTTCTCAAGCCAATCTGATTGAATATTTTTCCAGGCATACTCTGTCGGAAGGGCGCTTACTCAAAAGCTCAAAGAACTTATACCTCGGCAAATGTTTAGAGTACCTATTCAAGTGAGATTTATCTGTCTTGTTCTCTCGGATTTCTTTACTATATATCCGCATAGCAAGCTAGGCCAGGCAATAGTTGGAGATTGTAATTTGTGGTCAAGGCTACCTAAGATGTTTCAACCTACTTTTGGCAACCTATATCAGAAAGAACATCAATCAAATTCTTGGTTATTGAATTTATCTTGCATTTTAATCTTAAAATATAAACAAGCGATTGGCATCGTCCCTTCCTTGGCCTTCTTTTAGCCAACATCCTTCATTCCTTCTTCGCCAGAAAAATTTTACTTCAGCAACTTGTAGGAAAATAGGAGCAACCAATCTGCTTCCGAGGAAACAAAATACTCAATTCTTATCCCTAGATGGTTTTTTAATAGCAATCAGATGCTAATTAGCACCTTGACAGGCATGTATCGGCACAAAGGTCATTGCAAGTGAAGCCCTGTCAGCCATCAGGAAGGATGTCTTATCGAAATGCTACGGTAAACATAACACTAACTTGCACTTTGAAAGGCAACGCATCATAAAGCCAATTGAATGCTCACTCCTGTCTCATGTTTTTTCATACATGCACAGTTGCCTCAAATTTTTTACTAGTAGTTATTGAATGGTGTATTTTTTAGAAGGAAGATTACTGCATTTTATATTTGTGAAAATTTATTCATAGCATTATTTCCTTTCACTTGCAGGGGGTGATATATCAAGGAAAAAGAAATTGCTGAAGAAACAGGTAATCTTTTTTTTTTTTATCAACTCGCAGCTCAACAAAAGTTAACTCTGGTTATTGTTTGGGTTTGGTCAAAGCTAGTTCCCTTAAGTTTTAGCAGAGAATACTTAGAGTGGACACTGGTAGCTCTGTTCACCAGCATTCCTTTCAGATAATACGGTCATTTAATATTTGCGAACAGGCTGAAGGAAAGAAGAGAATGAAAGCAATCGGAAAGGTTGATGTTCCTCAAGAGGCATTTATGGCTGTGTTGAAACTGGAAAAGGAGGTCCTGTGAAGGAGCGGTATGTAATTCCTGTGAAGATCTCCGTTTGGGCGCAAGTATACCTGGAAGTTGAGACTTGAGAGTCTAAGAGAACAATTCATTGTTTCCAACTCGCCAAGCGCCGGACCAAAGGAACCAACTGACTATAGATCAAATCCCAGAACGCAAGCAACTAATCTGACATTCACTAATTTTGTTTAGCATGTCAGGTTATGAAGCCAAAAAAAATGGTGTGTTTAACACAGCTTAAGCAGACACTTGCACGTTATTTTTACAGAAAAGAGAGCATTTTGCCATCTTGTTTTGTCATTGTGTAATTCGATCCCTTGTAATGGTACGTTATGTACGTTTGTTTGCAGTCGAATATATTTCCTCAATTCTTAATATGTTGCTGATGCAAGCATGGTCCTTCTTGGATTGTAATTCTATGCTTAGGTAGTTCTAAGAACTCTTAACCACTTTGTGACGCAGCTTGCAAGTGTAGGCTACATGGATTATGTTAGGGACATGCTATTGCTCGCTTACTACTATAATTTAAACCGTGCTCATTCGCGACGAGTATAGCCGTATGGTAATGACTACGCAATGGAACACCAAATGGCATAGAGAGCAACAAGCCAATGATATACCGTTGAAATCACTTTGAACGGTATAAGGTGGTTAGAGAAAGAGTAGTATCTCATCACTGCGCTGCCCTAGGCTGCTCCGTGCGCCACCTTCGCCACCCGCCTGCTCCCTCCACCACCACCCGCGACCGGCAGCACCGTCGCTGCCTCACTACGCTGCCCGCTGACCCCTCTCCACTGCGTCGCTCCGCCCAACCTAATTGCCATAGTTGCCATTGCTACCACCCTCCTACCCTGCCCATCGCCCTCGCCGCCGCCCACTGTCGGGCTGCCACCTCCCCCCAACCTCCTATGTTCGGGAGAAGGGTGAACCCGTAGTGGGAAGTCGGATTTTGCACCTCCAATGTCAGATCCGGCGGCGACGCCTCTCTAGGCCTCTAAATTTGATGTGCGGTGAGGTTAGCGGTAGAGGAAAGTGAGGAGATGCGGCGGTAGGAGGGAGGGAGAACGAGAGGGAGAGGAGCGGAGCGAGCAAAACGAAGCGTAATATTAAAGCTACTTTGAGATTCGTGTGCAACTTTAGATCCAACGTCCACCTATTCCGTTGGAACGGTAATCCGTTCGTTAGTGTTTCTCAATGGCATAACCACCTCTGCCTTTGACAATTGGCACTGCCTGAAGTGATCTGCCGGCCCAGTACAAATTTCTTACAGTTGGTATAAGACTGGTGTCATTTCATCATGTAAATGAAGGCAGGATTCAGCTAACATTTCGATAAGAATTCCGCCAAGGATCGACTACCAAACCGGTATTCTGTACAGGAAGATTTTTTAAAAAGGAACTCTGTACAGGAAAGTTGCATTTCAAAATATTATTACACCAGGCGGTCCAAAGTTAAGCATATAAGCATCAGGTTGGACCTCATGATCACCATGCAGCGACTACTCCATTCTTCATATAGCAACTACAAGAGCAGCAATAACAGTATACCAAAAACACCAACACCAGCAACAGATTACAGATGCCTTTCCTTGGCCTTGCTCTTGCTCTTTTGCTGCTGCTCTCCTTGGCTTCTCCCACCAGCTCTTGCACAGACCAGGAGAAGAGCTCCCTCCTCCAGCTCCTCGCGGGCTCTCACGGGACAGTGGCCTCGCCGTGTCCTGGCGGAACGGCACAGCCGACTGCTGCATGTGGGAGGGCATCACCTGCGGCGCAGACGGGACGATCACCGATGTCTCGCTGGCTTCTAACTTCTAAGGGCCTTGAAGGGCTCGTCTCACCGGCCTGATGCATCCCAACCTGTCTCACAATTCGCTTTCCAGTGGACTTCCATTGGAGGGGTTGGTGTCGTCGAGCAGCGTCGTCGTCCTTGATGTCAGCTTCAATCACCTGAACGGAGGCCTGCACGAGCTGTCACCTTCAGGTACCACTGGCCAACCTCTGCAGGTACTGAACTTCTCTAGCAACTTACTTACAGGGCAATTCCCGTCGACCACATGGGAGACGAAGAACAAGAGGTCGCGCTCAATGCTAGCAACAACAGCTTTACTGGGCAGATACCGAGTTCCTTCTGCGACAATGCACTACCAACTTTCAACCAATTTGGCGGCAGCTTTCCCCCAGAGCTAGGTAGATGCTCCATGCTCCGAGTGCTCAAGGCTGGTCACAACCACATTAGTGGGACTATCCAGATGAACTATTCAATGCTTACCTTATTCGGCAGAGATCGGAGGAAGGGGTGAATGATGTTTGACTCTTTTCAACTTCAACAAAATCAAGCCCCTCCGAATATAAATACTTCTTCACTTCAATAGCTATAGAGAGCTAAGAAGATCAGATACATAGTGGAAACAACCATCAAATAGAAGCCAAATAGCCAAGAGAATAACCAAGTACAAAACGATCCAAATCGTTACTGGGTCGGTCTAATCGTGAGCTTGAGACCGGTCTGACCAGGCCTGGGCGGTTAGACCGCTGGGACAACAGTGGTCTGACCACATAGTCGTCTGACTGTAGGTCCAAGGCCGGTCTGACTGGTCATCCATTCCTGAACTTCAAAATCTCTCAGGTCAAAACTTAAATATTAAGATCTTACTCAAATCTCATCCAAATATACCTAAATTTTGCATGGGACTTGTTCAAGTTATTAAGAACCTAAACCAATAAAGAATCACAAGGTTCTTGGATTCAAGTTCATTAATTTGAAGAAAATCAAATATAGGTTTCAAGAATACCCAAAACCCTAAAATCTAAAGTAATTCTTACGCGAGGATTAGAGATAAAAATATCTTTACCACGAAAATCCAAATTTTAGCCAAGAACAAGCAAAACTGGTACAAGAAATCACAACCAACACCTCTAGTTAGGTTTTATCCACTTACATTGGTTAATCTATTAACCTAACACCATAGCGACTTTTACACTCACACATCTACACTTCTCAAAATACACACAACCATTAATTCACTAGTGAATCAACGTTTGATCCACTTAATATTTTCAACACATCCTTGATCTAAACCACCTCTCTTGCACCTTCTAGTGCCGTGGTTTGATCAAGTCCTAACTTTTCGATATAGAGCAAAAAGACCATTTTGCCCCTAAACCATCTTCCACGAAGTATTGTGCTTCCTTCACCTTGAAGCAACCCCATGCTTCATCTTCGACTCCATGTGACCCTAATGACTTACTGTTGGGCCTCTCATGTGTTTGAATCTCCTCGCTTGCAAATAGGTCCAGGTCACTTGGCACAGGATATGCGTCCCCATACACCATGACGACACTTGGCTTCCCTGATCATTCTGGACCTCAGCTCTTCCTTGAGCTTAGCCTTGATCCACCTTGCTGTTACCCATCATGTCCACCATCGGTAACTTCCACTCCAGTTCCTTGTCTCCCCGGTTTGTAACTACTCCGCTAGCTTCAGTCATTTTTCAACGGCATCTTGATCATTTTGGACCTCAACTCTCCTAGATTAGTTTCGATTCCTTGACCACTTAGACCTAAACTCTCCTAACTTAGTTCTGATCTCATCCACCTCACCATGACCTAGCTTTGGAGTCCTACGACTAATATCAATAAGCAAACCGTCACGTAGCATTGCACCATACACAAAATCATCAATCAACATAATTGATAAGCCAAGAACCTTTATCTTCATATCAAAGTATCTCTGCATGTTTTGACACATAATCCGTAGTACCCAATGACTAGCCATCACATCTTCATGCATCCGGACTCCCTTGAACCATTTCTCCATACATCGGCTTCATCATTTGGCACACCACATGCACCAACTTGTCTCTTCATAATCCTTATCTTCCCTATGTTTATCACTTAAGCTACGTAGTCTCGCCCAGACTTACTCGACCGTATAGACCTTAGCTCTTCCGTCTAGTCCTGGCTTCTTGCCGTTGACCGCTAATGTTCTCTAAGCGACCTGCATATCCAAAGACCAATCAACCATCTCTTGCACAGATTCCATACATTTAACTCATGCTAGTCAAAACAATACATTATACAATACACCACAACCAAACAATGACATCCATACCGTGCACATACTCAAACCCCTCGTAGCTCTCAAGCCATGAGTCACACATAGCTTCCACATGCACCTCACAGTATTTAGGCACAACCCTCTTGGCAACCTACTCCTCAACCATACTTATATCTATTTTCATCAACACTCTAGACATGTCTTAGATATACTAAACATGTCTGACCTCTCCAAAACCTCTTTGGACACAACAGATAAGAAGCTGGTTTGGCCACCATGCTACAGCTGGTCAGACCGCTCAGCACCATGCTAACCGCCTATAGCGGTCGGGCTGTGCACACAATACTTGGCTACACTCAGCTTGATTCCGGTCTAACTGTCGTGTGAGGACCAGTCAGATCGCCTGTGCCAGCGATCTGATCTCTACTCCAAATTGGTCAGATTGGCAATGCATTGGTATCAACTTTGAATATTGCAAAGTCCCAAAATTAAACTTAAATTTCGACAATATTTGCACAATAAAATCAAATACTTATCATATAACATAAGGTAACCTTCACCTGGTCTTAGAGGAGTACCTCTAATTACCTGACAATGGGTTGGAAGGAGTCCTTGATGGTGCATGCATCGTCAAGCTCACCGATCCAACGATCCTTGATTTTGGAGGGAATGGCTTCAGCGGAACCATTGCGGATTCCATAGGACACCTCAAGAGACTAGAAGAGCTACACCTGGACCGCAACAATATGTATTGTGAGTTGCCATCAACTTTGAGCAACTGCAATAATCTCCAGACCGTTGACCTCAAGATGAACGGCTTCAAGGGAGGGCTTGCCAGGGTCAACTTCTCCACTCTGCCTAATCTCAAAGCTCTAGATCCCCTATACAATAACTTCACTGGCGCAATTCCAGAAAGCGTATACTCTTGCAGCAATCTGACTGCTCTGCGGCTATCTGACAGCAATTTCCATGGCCAGCTCGCATCAGGCATAGGCAACCTGAAGTCTCTGACCTTCCTATCACTTGCTGACAACCCTTTTACAAATACCAGGAATGCTCTCCATATCCTGAAAACCCTTAGAAACCTGACAGTCCGGGCTATTGGGGGCAACTTCATGTACGAGGCCATGCCGGATGACGAGACAATTGATGGTTTCAATAATATCAAGGTTCTTTCCACGCGTGATTGCCGATTGTCTGGAACTATACCTCTTTGGCTAAAGAAGCTCACAGGCTTGGAAATGCTATTTTTAGACAACAACAGATTCACTGGACCAATACCTACCTGGATCAGCACACTAAACTCATTGTTTGCTCTAGATATATCAAATAACAGCCTTACAGGGGAAATAACAGCCTTACAGGAGATTGGTCAGTTGAAAGAGCTTGACTACCGTTATTTGATGTCCAACAATTTATCAGGAGAGATCACACAAACGATCTGCAGCCTTGTCAACCTGGAGGTGAAATCCCATCCGGACTGAAAAATCTGCACTTTCTTTCTTTGTTTAACGTTGCCAGCAATGACCTGGAAGGGCCAGTTCCAACTGGAGACCAGTTTGATATTTTCGATAATTCTAGCTTTGATGGCAACTCAAACTTTGAGATGAATTGATTGGTGCATGCAACTTAATATGGTATCAGAGCCAAGAGGTCTTGAGTTCGAGTCCTGGTTGGCGTAATTAAAAAAAATAATTATAGCCCACTTCTATTCCATGTCTTAGACCTGAAAGAGCCTATACGTGAGGGGGAGTGTTGAAGTATAAGTGAATTGCCCGTCTTTCTTTAGCCTTTCCTTATCAGCTTAAGCTTTTAGGTGAATTGGTTGGCGTATGCAACTTAATACACAAGACACGTTCCCGCGTGGATTGAGCACACGTCGAACAGCTGCTACAGTAATTCTACGACCACACATGCTACGACTGCTACAGTAATCTTTTGATCACATCCACTACGACCGCTTCAGTAATTCTACGACTTCGACTACGGCTGCTACGACTGCAACTACAGTCATTGATCATAGTTACTATGACTTCACGACCAAGATGAACATTCAACAGCCTTATCCAGATAATTAGGACCCACTCTACTTAGGCGTGCCAAAAAAGAAATACTTGAAATAGGAAGGGAGTCAATTAATTCAGTCACTACTAACCCTCGATTGCGGGGGTTGTGTTGGTAAGAAATCGCGGAAGGAAGTGGAGGGGGAAAGAATATGTGAACTGTACCTCGTCAAACCGGACGACAAGCTCGATCGGGGCGGGGTAAATCGCGAGCGGCGGCCGGAAGGAGAGGGCGGCCACCACCGCCCAGTCCACCGGCGGCCCCGCGACGGCGTCGAGTCGGAAGGGAAGATGGGAGTAAAGCTCACCGAGTGGATGGTATCTGGGCCGGCTGGGTGGAACTGGATATGGGCCGAATGGGGCGAGTCGTGCTGGATGGGCTAATATTCTGGAGATGCAATTGGGTCTAAGTCTAGTAAGTTACAAGAATGGGCCAAAACAGTTTGGGCCGGCCGAGCGCGATGAATCTGTGAGACCCAATTCGGGACGAAAATTTGGATCTCTGAGGATGTGAGCGATCCAAATTAGCCCATCCGAATTTGGAACACAGATGAGTTTCGGATGCCGCCCAGTAACCCAGTTTGGACCCGATATCGAAAACGGCTCGGGAGCCCAACTCTAGGAGGTATAGTAGTTTTACAGAAAGGACAATGACTTTATATTACACGTGCTTCCCCCTTCACGCGTTGAGTCCTTGGTGATGGGCAAACTAATCCTTTTTTTTTTTTTTTTGCTTCGACATTAACCAATGCTGTTTAATTCTTTTTTCTACCGCTACGAGCAGAAACATCTGAGTACATTGCAGCTTGAGATCGATAAACAGCTACTGGGGGACGTCTCACCGATAGGAACCTCACGATTTTTTTAGGCTAAGGTTTATAGTTATGGTTTTTAAATTTTAGTTTATTTATAAGAGAAAATATACAGAAAAAAAGTTGCATATAAAGTTACAAGCCTCAATGGAGAATATAAAGTTACAAGATGACTTGACATATCATGAGACTGAAATTGATTTTGGAAACCACAAAAAGGACAATCGAAAAGTGTGAGTGTCTGATTTCACAAGGTTCAGTGACAGAACTACACCATGGATGAAGTGACGTGGGAAAGAGAATTAAACCTACAGCAAGGATTTTCTGAACCTACTTTTTGAACCCTGTGAATCTCGAGGTCGAGATTCTTTTAAGGGGGGTAGGTTGAAACAAAACCGAAATTTCAAAAAATTTTGAATTCTTGATTTCTTGGTTTTTGCTTGATCCTTAGCACACCCAAGCCCAAATGCGCACTCAGCCCAACCCAATTCAGCCCTAAACCGCCACCGACCTGCTCCCTATCACCTATTTCACGCGGAGCACTATTCACCGTCCGAAAAATCCCACCGCCGCCAGATATTTTCGCCGCCCGTGCCCTCTCGCGCCTTCCACCACCATCCACAGTCGAACAACCAAGTCAAACCTTCGTGCTACCCTCCTGCCACCTTTGACAGCCTCTGGACAGCTCAAGACCGCGCGTCACTCAGCCCTGCCCAAAACGCCTTTGCCGCCCGTTTCTTCCCCCTCACGGTCGACCTCTCCCTCACAGCTGACACCGCTAGTCTTCAAACCTTTTGACCGCCGCAACTTCCTCCCCAAGACTGTCGGTACCTCTCCTCTCCTAGCTGAGCCACGTTCTCCCCGAACCCTCTCGACACCCTGATCTTTTCCCCACCGCCGGACTAGGACAAACTCAAACCGACGTTCCTCGCCTATTTAAGCCCTGAGACCCCCTCCATACCCCAACGCACACCACCAGCAAGCATCAGCCGCACCAAATCGCCCCCAAGCCCTCTCTGCCGCCCAGAGCCCCGAAGCCACCCGAGGTGAGTTCAAAATGTCAATTCGGCAAATTACTTGATAACTTCCCAATTGCCTTCGTCCAGAGCCTCATTAGCACCCCAGGAGCCCAACCCTAGCTCTCCCCTAAGCTCCCGTAACCCCTACCGGCCTGTCCGCGAGCGTCGCCGCGCGGCCATGAGTGGCCACCGTGGGCAGCTCCAATCAGTCATTCTCCGGCCCAACCTCCACTGTCACTAGCTCCCCCTAGTCTCAAGGATGCTTAAAAGCGAACCCACTCATTTCGGGAACCCTCGGACCACCCCTTTGCCGCCAAGAACCCGAGCGTACTCATGGCGCCGCCGCCGGCGATAGCCAGAGCTGCCGTCGGTGAGAATGCCAAAAATGGGTCCCCCTCGACCCCCTCTACCCATTCTTGCCCTCCAATTGCATCGCAAGATCCCGAAACCCCTTCAATTGCCGCCCCTCCCTTCCCTCTATTTTCCCGCGCGCGCCAGCCTGAGGAGGAAGAAGCTACTGTTACTCGCGAGTCCGCTAGTGAACAGTGCTAAACCCGCATGAACAGTACTCGAGACCCGTTACTGTTCATTTGAGACCCGAAACCCTAAAAATACAAAATATACTCATTTGAACCGTCTCGAGCCCGTAAACCCATTTGCGATATCCATTACCCCATATCTAGCCCCTAAAAGCCCAAAACCTTTGTTTTAAAATTTTCGTCCGAGTTTGTTTTTGCTTTTTCGGTCCAATTTCAGTTCTTCGAAAGTGGGCCTAATTTGATTTATTTTTGCGCTAGCCTCCGACGCCGCCGACCCATCGATGTAGGAGGAGAAGATTTCAGTCCCAGTTCAAGATTTCACAAAGTACGAGTTAATCGAAATCCCTGAATCGCAAGGCAAGTCGCATTATTTTGATCATATTGAGCCTATATCCTTTAATTATTTAAATACGTAATATTTTCATTACATTACTTTTACGCTATTATTTTATGTACAATTACATTCAGAATAATGTGTTCTTAGTTATAACCTACCACCGACAAGAAAACCAATTATTATTTTGCTGGCCACATTCATTTGACAAACCCTAGTACATAAAATATAGAATTACTTGTACCACATGGTAGTATAAGACCTCATATTTGACATTGTTAAGTGATTCGACACTTGTCGGTAGAATTTCTGAAAAGAAAAGGTAGAGGATAAAGGCGTATTTCACGGGAAGCCACAAGTTGGATGAGTCCCCTGACCTTTGTCCGAGAAGGAGGCTTAAGTAAGGAGACAGCATAAAATAATGCTGGCCTAGTAGCAGTGGATACTAGTGTATGTTATAGGTGATGCCTCGGTAAGAAAATAAGGACAATACCCTTATGCCTAATAAAGAACATAGTACACGCTCAACCACAAGCGTTGATTCGTCAAATCTGGATTAGTAGCTACTCAGTTCAATTGAATTTTTACACTAGAAAAGAAAGAAAGATTAATAGTAAAGGTAATATGTTACAACGGTAGGCTCTCACGGATCGGGTAAATTCATTCGACGTTAGCCAGTCAGAGGTGCCCGAGGAAGTGTTGATCAATTGTCTATCGGGTAAAGAGTATATAAAGAACTGAGCACACGAAAACCCTTATTTTCTTAACTCTGGCGCAGGAGTGTAAGGAATCTTGTGGGTAAAGCTGAGCAGCTCTGTAGAGTGAAATAAATTGTATTCGAATACACCGTGCTTCCGGTTAATGAAACTGTGTTTATTTGGGTGATTCCATAAATGAAGCATAAGTAGATTTGAAAAGGTTTTGGTAAAGTGGAAAAGTTAATGATCAAGTTTGAAACCCCAAATTAACAAGAAGTCTTTGTTTGTCTTGCTTTAAACTCAAAATGTTTTATACAAGCAAAACTGCATCCACATAAAATAATATAACCATTATCCCATGTTCTTTGAAATCCCCTTACATGTAGTTATTCAGTATTTTCCTGTGCGACTTGTTGAGTACGGTGGTTGTACTCATACTTGCTAAACAAACATAAACAGAAATCGCTCCGTAAGAAATCGAAGTTTTCGAAGAAGCAGGTGAAGACGGCGATGCAATCGAGATAGCTGACGTTTGGTTTTAAAGGTTGTTCTCCGCTCAGGCCTGCCTGTGGCACCTTTTTGTTTTATGTATTGTAAAGGTTGTCGCCCGCTGTAAGACTTGCTGTTAAGCTTCTATAGTGTAATAAAGCTGTTTTGTACCCTTTTAAAAGCATGTGTCTGCGATGATGTACACTCGATTACAGTGCCTCGTAGTTGAACAGTCCTGGGCAGCTGCGAGATGAACAGTAAAGTACTACCTCTGGAAACGGGGGTGTTACACTCCAGCGCTAGTGAAAACATGTAAAAATGACTTATGAGACTAATACCACAAGGTCCACAACCAGCTAAGCAACAACGGAAAACAGTTTTTTTAAATGAAAAACAACAACGGAAAATAACAGAACCTAGTGAATTCGCCTCCCTGATTGCAACGCCCGTGCATGCATCGGACATCGCTGGATACAAAGATCATTATGCACTTATATTACGCGTTGAAAATTTGTCCAATACGCACTCTGAGAAAGCCAAGATAAGCTAGCAAGCACCACCTCCTCAACAGAAATACTCCATTTAAAGTTTCTCGATCGGAGTATTACTTTCTGAAGGTTTATTAATGGATTACATCACAAATATCTTCTCCTTCTTCTCCCCAGCTAGCTAGCTTAATTGATGATGGTTACTACTGTTGAGCTGGTTGCTGATTTGCGCTTTGGAGAAAGGAACGGTAGCCACCTCGCAGGTTTCTCACATTCTTGAATCCCTGCAAATCCAAAGGACAAGCTAGTTAGTGGACCTTCTTCTTGGTTTATCAGTTACCCCCACTAGATTTGGAATCGAGATGGCCAGGCCTTACGGCGTTTAGAAGGTCCGTAGTCGCCAGCTTGGATCGCACGCCCGAGTTGCAACCCTAGGCGAGCATAAGCACCGGGATTATATCTATATCTATATCTATTCCAAATGGCTTAATTTGCACCAGTATATATACTACTACATTACTAGCTTCAGCTACAGCCTTGGCTGAGAGAAGCTAGTTAACACTCAGTATAGTATAGTACTATATACTTTGAGTATGAATGATGATAATGGAGGGATCAAGGATCACGAGTTACCACAATCAAGCTCTCTTCCTTCCCGTAGAGCGCAGATACTTCCTCTACAAAGTGTGGATTCTTCTCCTTCCCTTCATCACATAAAGGGAACAGGCAAAGTCATCAGGGATAAAAGAAAGGGAAATCGCAATTCTTTGTTGAGCAGGGCAAGAAGCAAGAAACGGACCGTGGGGAGTGACGGCGAGGTAGTAGGGAACGTTGCGAGAACCGGCGGCGTGCCCCTCGTCGAAGTCCACCCGCATTCTGAAGATTTCACGCCACCAGTTTCATCTACCGGCGATCGATCGCACGCACACCGATGGAATCATGGAAGCTTCTCCTACGTACTAACATTGTGTTCGGATATATACGATGGAGTATTCAGTATTCACCTGACGTCGAGATAGCGGTGACCTGAGCTCAAGTGCTCGCGCGCTTGGTCGGCGTCGACGGTCGGGAGGCCCTGCTCCTTGTCGCTGCACATCACAGATTCACAATTAATTAAGCCAGTTAATCCACAGGTAATCTCTTTCATCACAACAGATTTGCTACTTGCTAGCTTGTGCAGCATGTATTGCAGCTCTGCCGGTCAACCTCTGCACCAAGATAATGGAATGGGATCAAAGCAACAAGCCAACAATGGATGCAGTCAACATAGGTGCAGTGGATGGCAATGGCCTCGCCTAGCTGGTTGGTTACCTGCTTATCGCAGAAGACGCCATTGACGATGATTGATTGATGTATGGCCTTGCCTAGCTTGTTGCTGCTCCAACCTGCTCGTGTCTCAGCATCCGGCATCACTTCGTTTATATTGGCAATGCAGGATCAGGATTGCATTGTTTTCCCAAAAGTCTTCTCCTATCTGCCTATGGTGTTGCGTCGTCATTGCTTATCTAGCAACAACCGTATAAAGAAAACAAAACAATACCGAAGCTACATGTACACAGCCTACACTACAGCAACCTCAACATGTATGTAACTAGGTTGGATTGGGCTGACTTGAGCCGGTCTGATATCTTTCTTTACAACCTACTTGATGACAACTACTTTTTCTTAAAGAAAAAAAAACCTCTACTTGATGACAACTGAATCAGCAGGAAGTTGAACTTTTGTGCCATATAATGCATAATAAACAAGTGGTCTCTATTTTCCTTTCTTTCTGCAGGATTCAATTCAACGAGAAGCAGTCTATTTCATTGTAATCCATAAATAAGATGTTGTGTCGTGTGCAATGTTTTTTTTTTAAAAAAAATCATCTTATATGAATGTGATATGATATCCTACAGGTTGAAGTCAACTTGGACTGGAGGTGCAGAGGTGCTTCCAGCGAAGCTTAAGCAAGTGAACAATTGATATCGGTGTAGACCAAACAAAACCATGGGCAATTGATTGAAGGAACTGCCATGTGGGCCGCGACCCGACGTTGGCTTCGACGACCAGGGCCTGATTGGCTACTAAACAAGATTACAGAGGACCAAACTGCTATTATTGCTCTAGAAAATTCTCTGTTGCATGCTCGACATCAACTGGATTCAGTTGTGAACAAAGGTAAGCTCCTACAAGTTTCACGACTCCTTCCTTCTCACGTGTAGCCTTCTCTTCACTTATTTTTTTAAATATAGCCTCCTTATACTTCAATTTTCTAAAATAGCCTCTCTTCCTCCACGGCAGGACTAAGAGATAACACATGTCAACTAATGCGGTACCTAACTATATTAAATGCATGGCGCACAGAAGACGTGCAACACACACATGCCACGTTCTCCTACCGTAGCAGGTGGCCTGCCGTGCTCCTCCAATGCAATAGGTGGCCTGCTGTGTAGCCTACCATGGTATGGAAACATGCATAGCAGAGAACCTACTGCAATATGGGAGCGTAATATATAACCTGTTGCACGTCTCTTATGTGTCACACACCTAATGCGGTCTGGTACCGCATTAGGTGTCACGTGCCATCTAATGTTTATTTTACAGTGGGTGAGAGAGGGATATTATTTTTGAAAATTTAAGCGAGAAAGGGCCACTTTCGGAAAAATGAGTGAAGAGCGGGCTAGACGTGGGAAGGCTCCCAGTTTCAGGAGCCGGCGGTGAGGTCGCCATGAAAGAGCAGTGCGCGAGCGCAGATGGATGCCATGAAAGACGTAGGGTTATTATTCTCTTAGGAGAAGGCACGAACCTGTATAAAAATCCATACGTCTTTACTGTATGTGTTCACTTTCACCGTCTTGAGAACTTTCCCCCAAATCCAATAAATATTACGTAAGATCGATACTAGAGCATCGATAAGTACTATATTGCTAAAACAATGTCGGGGAGACCAATTTATAAGGTGAAAATCACGTGACTTAGTTGGTATTACTTATTAGTCATTTAGACTTTTAGCGATAAGGTGTACATACTGATTTTATTGGAGGGGTTTATCATATTTTTTTCGACTACTGAAGGGAATTTGACATAAGGTGGAGGTTATTGAAGTTGATCCAAATTTGTACTATGTCCGTATAGGAAACTTCATCATTTTATGTCAGACGTGGCATGATAGGTTTCTGGGCCATGCGCAGATTATATCAGATGTGGTGTCAATTTATAGCAACTAACTCTGATTCAGTTTCCTCTCAGTATGAAACTCGTTTCCCTCGCTTTATTATGTATCATAGTATTCCATTGAAAGGACGAAGCGCTCTATTATAATATCTCCTCATTACAGAAATTTACTTTCGAGCGTCCGTGTTTTTTTCGTAAAGGTTTTCTACGTAAAAATTCATGCTTGTTATCTCTATTTTTCTATACATTATTTATAATAAAGAGAGCGGCGTGGCGCGGAAATGAGGAAGGACGATGAGGTTTGACATGTGCCGGGAAGGACGATGTCACTCACGCTCCACGCGCATGATGGAGAAGGACGGCGCGGTGCAGGGATGAGGAAGGCCGGTGGCTAGAAGACAGCGTTGGCGGTGAGCCCTCTAGAAAAGTAAGCACGTGTAGAGGACGAGATGGACAGTTTGATACTATACTATTTGGATCACATGCGAAAGGTATACGGTAAGGCCCTGTTCTTTTGCAGCTTCTAAAAGTCGCATTTGGCTTTTGCTACAGTAACTAACATTTAAACGGAATATTTTTTAAGATAGGGTCTACAGGTTAATTGTAGTACACGTTAAAAAACTAATATCTGTATCATAAAAAATCACAAGCGAGTATCTCTCTTTCCGCAATCTCTATAAATGCAACCAAAAAACCATCACCGCACCAAAGTCATTAGTGCTGACCAAAAGAATAGGTCATGCGCCCCATTTTCGAGCGGGGCGCCGTCGTCCCGCAACAGCCGGGAGTTCTGCTGCGGACGGAAGGTGCATCGAACTCGCTACGGACATTTGAAAATGATTAATTTGATAAAATAAGACCTAGCGGTCATTTGTTAGTTTCACGGGCATCAAGCCCAATTTATACCTTACAATCGAATATCCGGAGAAAAGCTCCCACGAGGCGCTGGTGCGATCGTAACCTAACACGAACACTTGAATTGTGCTTCCTTCTTGGGCATCCGAAGGGGGTGGAAATATAGCAAGTTTGAGTACAACCAACCGTACTCGACAAGTTACAATGGTAAACCTCACATACTATATGCATGGGATTTCAAAGGAGTGGTGTATCTTTGGTTTTATTAATTTGGGTGGATGCAATTTTATTTGTAAACAATTTAGAAACAACAACTCCATTACCATAATTAAACAAATGGGGTTTGAACATAAATTTCTTCTCTTTACACATGTTTAAAATATCTGAAAGCTACTTATGCCTCGCTACTGGAATCACCCATCAAGCATAGCTCCATTAACCTAAGCACGGCGTATTCGAATACAATTTAAAATTCACTCTGCGAGTTGCTCGACTTTACCCACAAGATTTCTCAATTACCAATGTCATGCAAATAGACACGCTCGGCTAGCGTCTGTGAATTGAGAAACCGGATCTTCATTGCTCAATTTAATATGTAGACCCTACTCGGTAGGCACCTTCACCAAACCGAGTATCCACGGGCCTCAACCAATGTGGAACACATCGATCGCCTAAGTTGCGATCGACCGCTGAAGTTTCGTGAAGACCTACCGTTGTGTGTCTGTAAGATTCGTATTCGGCGATAACTCACCCATACCACACATGCGGCGAGTTACGTTTTCCGGCGATAACTCGCTTATGCACCCCATACTCCTGTAGGGGTACAATTAAAGTGAGCAGTTAACGGATCAAGATTGATAGTTCAATACTTGTGGTTGAGCGGGTTCTGTGCTCTATACTCAGCATAAGGGTCTAGTCCTTACATTTTCTCCTGAGACTGCCAACCACGACCGGTATCGGCCAATCCTGAACGATACCCGCTTCTTTGCACTCTCCACCCTAGGGTAGGGTTGTGGCTCGTCCCATTGGGCACTCCACGGCTTCGCCCTACCTAGAACAAACCAGTACAACCTTCTAGGGTACGGTGTCCCATACCACCCTACCCTAGCTCTGAGTTTATCAAATTCACTAGCGAACTACCAAGACCATGGCAGCTCGTTATTCTATGTGAGTACATATGCGATGGTTATGAATACTTAAATTTTATTAATCCTAAGTTTGTCGAGGTGAATGTGGCCTTAAGTAAAGTGGGGCATTTATCGGTGGTAGGGCATAACTAAATGTAGCATATCATTATAAATATTTATTTATAATCAAGTGATTTGAGCAAATAACTATAATGCAAATAACGTAGATAAATAAATATTCATGACTTCGTAGGTTCAATATGATCAAAAATTTGTAACTTGCCTTGAGTGTCGATTACTTCAACGATCTCGTAGTGCGTGGACGACTACTCCGAACCTTGCGCCGTCGTCTCGGACTCCTCGTAAGCTAACGCAAAAACAAACACACAAAATAACGATAAACCATTTTGTTTTTAAACAAAGCAATGGAAAGGAAAATAAATAAAATAATTTAAATAAATACAAAGTAGTAAAAGAGCTTGGACTTGAATTTTTGGGAGTGGAAAGAGGTGCAATGGATATAGGAAAGGGAATCGGAGCGACGAAATACATCAAAAGAGGTATAATATGCAAAATTTGGGTTCTGGAAAATGCAACCGCACACTGTTCACGGCTACAGTAATCGGCTCGGCCCACTGAAACACGCGGAAACGGTGGCGCGTTTGAAACGGCGCGGTGGGCCGGCCCAGATTTGCGCGGGGCGAGCGGCGCGCTCAAACGGCGGAGTGGGCCGATGGGGGGTGCGGCCCACGCACACTTGCACCCGGCCGCAAAGACCCAGGCGCACGCGCCCGACTGAGGCTGGCGTCCGATCGGGAGGGGACGCACAGGATGCGGCCACGTCGCCCTCAGGTGGTCTTCTTCCACCTCTGGCCGAGCGGGGAGGCAAGGAACAGGGGCACGCCTCCCATCACGGTCCGGCTTCGGTGGTGCTTCTCGCGGGCGAAGGCGAGTATAGGGAGGGTCAGGGGAACGCGGTGAGTCTATTTTTGACCACAACCGCACAAAAACAACAGAGGTGAGGATCGCGGGTGAGAGGGAAGGAGGGGGGTGAGGTGGCGGCTCGGAGGGGCGACGATGGTGCTTTATTAGCGATGGCGGCGGTTTAACCATCTAGGAAGGAGGAACCGGGGAGGGTGGGTTTAGCTCGGCAATGGCTCTGGTGGGCTGGCACCGGCGAGGGGCGGTCGGAGAAGAGGTGTGCGGTGAGGCGAGAGGTGAATGCTTTAATCAAATCGATTTGGGGATTGAGTATGTGGTGTGATAGTGGTGCTATAGCCGAAAGTAATTGGACTCCGGGTGGGCAAGCGCGGAAAATCGGGTTCAGAGCTCACCGGCTCAGGGAGGGATGGCGGCGGCGCTAGAGAGGGGGAGAACTCGATTGCTTGCTTGCGGAGGGAGAGTGGAGTAGCGAGTGCATTTGGCGGAGGCAATTGAGCTTTAAAGCTCGGAAGAGGTGGGGAGCGGCGAGAGGGTGCGGATGCCCATGGCGCTCGGAAAAGGAGGCCGAGGGAACAAAGTCCAGAGGAGAGGGTGGCCATGCCGGGTAGGTGGGCGTTGTCTCCAGGGGATTGGCGGGGAGAGTTGACTGCAGGAAAAAGCAGCGCAAGACCGGTCGAAGAAGCGCCGAGCGGAGGAGCGCGCTGCACCACCGGGCGCGAGAAAAGGTTGGGGCGGTGTCAGCAGGCGCGGGGTCCACCAGCAGTGTTGAGCGAGCGAGTGGCGGGAGAGGGCAAGTGGGCACGGCGGGAGTATGGGCGGGGCGGGATGCACGGCCACGGCGGCAGAGAGAGGAAGGAGCGACTTGCGGCTGGTGCCTCTGCGAGGAAGAAAGCGGGAACCGGGGAAGCGGCTTCACCGAGGCGCCAAGTAAGGGAGGAGTTGGAGAGTGGGAGTGAGGGTATTTAGGGGAGGGATTAGGAAAGGATTTGGGAGGGGTTAAGGGAGATTAAGGAGCAAAACAAATTTAACAGCACACAAATCCGAATTTTGAGTTTTCAGGTTGTTTCAATCTACCCCCCTAAAAAAAATAATCTCGTCCTCGAGATTCACCCAGGTTAAAGAATGGGATAAAACAAAATCTATTGTAGTTCTGATTCCTTTCCTTTAGTCTTGTTTATCATACTAAATAGCATTTATGTGATGTTTGTTGACTAATGGGTCTGCTGATGTCTCTCTTCTGAACTGCGTTCAAGTCGCTGTGTCTTCATACTATTTTCTGACGAACATAGGTGACCTTTGCTTTTGGATCCAAATGGTCTTCCTTGAAATGACATGCAGCAGTATAGTCTTAGTCGAGTATAGTCTTGTTAACTGCGTCGTGGGCTTGTTTGACTGGTAGAGAATGTGCTATTTTAAGTAATTAACCTGTGTCTATCTAGGGCCTCATATTCTTTTGTATAAATTACTTTATATGTTCCACTGAACTTTCACAGTTCCTTTCCGATATTAATATTCTTCAGGATCCCTTCGGTACCCTTCTTTGGACCAAAATTTATAATATCTTTGATTAAGAGATTTTATTGAATAAGTGCAGATCTCATCTACTAATCTATGACTCTTATACCACAAAGTTTTTTTTTTTGTACTTATCCTAGCATTTGGTCTTTCTGGGTGACCTCAAGAACCTAGGTCCACGTCCTGTATATCATCCTTGTCATGTAACTTGTCTCAATATCTTTCGCATGAATTGACTGGGGTGTTCTACGGAACCTTCATAGATCGCTTCAAATGCCAATATTCTTTATGATGTGTCAGGTTCATTTTGTACCAAGGTCCTGTGAGTCATGGTCTCACCACATTTCTGTTATAACGTTTCGGCCTCTAACATAGAGTCAATTCTTTGCATGTAGCCATTTAAAACCTCTTTCTCAGCATGTACTCAGTGCAACTTGATGTTAGGAGTTGGACTTGCTGTAAATTATTTTAACACAACACGAACCTTTTATTCCATACATCTTTATACAACCAGCTTACACGTACTCCCATAGTCTTTTCCACATATCTTAGTTTTCAAGTACATTACAAAAAACACCTTATACAAAAGTACTACAAAGCATGTTCCATAATGGAGACATGCAACAACTCCATGTCATCCTTTAGTGCTTGATTACTTCCTCTTCTATTCTGACTTTCTTAACAGTGGTGTCTTTCTCCATCGACGGTTGAGTTGACGTTGATGCTTGTACTCTTGCTTGCATTTTGGGTAAGGACCTCATTGGACATTGGTCACGATAATGTCCACTCTGTTGGCGATGAAAACAAGTTACATCACACAGGTTAGAGGTTCATCCCTTTTATGAGCTTTCACGTATCTGGGCATTTCTTCTTCTATCGAGAGCTCGATCGACTAGAGTCAGTAAGTTTGGAAAGTTGGTGGTCTTGATATGGCGTTTCACATTTGATCGTAGACCCTTTACAAAGTGTTCCATCCTTTTGGCTTGGTGTCAACATCTTTTTGAGCATCTTGAGAGAGATGATAAAATTGTCGTAGATATTCCATGATAGGTTTCTTTCCTTGTCGAAGGAGGAGAAATTCTTGATATTTTTAGTGGACTACTTTAGAAGAGATGTGAGTTTCTGGCGCTTCACAAACTCTTCCCGAGTTATATCATTCGTATATGTATTCATCCACGAATAGCATTCCACGATCAATCGTTGGTCTGTTAGTTGATATCTTTGCAAATAGAACTTTCTCTTTATCCATACATTGGATGGCATCCGTCCTCTTTTCAATTTCTTGTAACCAATTATCTGCACTCGGTGATTCCGTTCTTGTGGAAATTGAGGTGGTTGAGTCTTGAAAGGTTGCAAACTTGAACACTTTTATATCCGGGTTGTCGTTGATCCTTGGGTGACATTGTTGTAGTAGTCATCTGTTCTAGTACCTCTATTTGCTGCTCCAACATCTTGACTGTTCTTAGTGGTATTTAATCGATCCTTCTTTATGGTGGTTAAGATTTCCATCGTATTGAGTTATCTCCTTGGGCTTCCTTCTTCCTTTATTATCTTGCGAACTTCCATTTATCAGTAATTCCTTCTTTTGTGGTAACCCAAACTTTAGGAATCAGTCTACAACATTTTGGACTTAGCAAGGAAAGTAAGAATGAAATGGGTGAGAGTAAAAGAAAACAAGAGGAGAGTAGAGTGGGATTTTGAAACGCTAGGTAAGGGAAGAATTAAAATAGACGAATATAAGTAAGGTTTGAGACGAAATGGGTAGGAGCGGAAGGCTTTTGAACATAATCTTATTAAAAATCAAAAGCTAGTTTTGCGCAATTTGCTTATAATCTGACCTAATTGGCGATGGTGCAATTTGGCAATTAATACAACCAGAAAGATTCGACTAATTTAAATGGTCTTTTCCGTTGCATCAAGAAAATCAACGGGTACTATTCTTGACTATTCGAGCGGTGACCTTGCAACTCTTGAAAGGAAAAGTTTTGGTCGAATACTCGCACTATTCTTATAACACCATCCTTAATATCTTCGACTAAAGTTAGCTTTCGTTCCATTTGGTCAGTACCTCTGATAATAAATTAGTCTACACGTCTATCGTGTTTTGAGATTTTGACAAATTCAAAAGAAAAGCTTTTAATGCATGTCTAAGATAGATGAGATAGAAATGGGAAAGATGAGACAGCAATAATACTTATTGTTTGCGAAATTCTTTTGTATTTCGAATTAGAGTTTGCAAAACCGTATTCCTATCGTTACCAGATCTATACCTAGGGTTACAACCTACAGCCAAGCCTTGCTCTGATACCATTCATGCGCCCCATTTTCGAGCGGGGCGCGTGACGTCCCGCAGCCCCGAGAGTTCTGCTGCGGACAGAAGGTGCATCGAACCTGCTTACGGACATTTGAAAATGATTAATTTGACAGAAATAAGACCTAGCGGTCATTTGTTAGTTTCACGGGCATCCAAGCCCAATTTATACCTTACAATCAGAATATCCGGAGAAAAGCTCCCACAGGAACGCCTGGGTGCGATCGTAACCCTAACACGAACACTTGAATTGCGCTTCCTTCTTCGGGCATTTGAAGGGGGGGTGGAAATATAGCAAGTTTGAGTACAACCAACCGTACTCAACAAGTTACAATGGTAAACCTCACATACTATATGCATGGGATTTCAAAGGAGTGGTGTATACTGGTTTTATTAATTTGGGTGGATGCAATTTTATTTGTAAACAATTTAGAAACAACAACTCCATTACCATAATTAAACAAATGGGGTTTGAACATAAATTTCTTCTCTTTACACATGTTTAAAATATCTGAAAGCTACTTATGCCTCGCTACTGGAATCACCCATCAAGCATAGCTCCATTAACCGGAAGCACGGCGTATTCGAATACAATTTAAAATTCACTCTGCAGAGTTGCTCAGCTTTACCCACAAGATTTCTCAATTACCAATGTCATGCAAATAGACACGCTCGGCTAGCGTGCGGATCGAATTGAGAAAACCGGATCTTCATTGCTCAATTTAATATGTAGACCCTACCCGTGAGGCACCTTCACCAAACCGAGTATCCACGGGCCTCAACCAATGTGGAACACATCGATCGCCTAAGTTGCGATCGACCGCACAAGTTTCGTGAAGACCTACCGTTGTGTGTCTGATGAGATTCGTATTCGGCGATAACTCACCCATACCACACATGCGGCGAGTTCGTTTCGGCGATAACTCGCTTATGCACCCCATACTCTGTAGGGTACAATTAAAGTGGCGATTAACGGATCAAGATTGATAGTTCAATACTTGTGGTTGGCGGGTTACGTGCTCTATACTCGGCATAAGGGTCTAGTCCTTACATTTTCTCCCGAGGCGCCAACCACGGCCGGTATCGGCCAATCCTGAAACGATACCTTTGCTGCACTCTCCACCTAGGGTAGGGTTGTGGCTCGTCCCGTTGGGCACTCCACGGCTTCCGCCCTACCTAGAACAAACCAAGACAACCTTCTAGGTGCGGTGTCCCATACCACCCTACCCTAGCTCGAGTTTATCAAATTCACTAGCGAACTACCAAGACCATGGCACTCGTTATTCTATGTGAGTACATATGCGATGGTTATGAATACTTAAATTTTATTAATCCTAAGTTTGTCGAGGTGAATGTGGCCTTAAGTAAAGTGGGGCATTTATCGGTGGTAGGGCATAACTAAATGTAGCATATCATTATAAATATTTATTTATAATCAAGTGATTTGAGCAAATAACTATAATGCAAATAACGTAGATAAATAAATATTCATGACTTCGTAGGTTCAATATGATCAAAAATTTGTAACTTGCCTTGAGTGTCGATTACTTCAACGATCTCGTAGTGCGTGGACGACTACTCCGAACCTTGCGCCGTCGTCTCGGACTCCTCGTAAGCTAACGCAAAAACAAACACACAAAATAACGATAAACCATTTTGTTTTTAAACAAAGCAATGGAAAGGAAAATAAATAAAATAATTTAAATAAATACAAAGTAGTAAAAGAGCTTGGACTTGAATTTTTGGGAGTGGAAAGAGGTGCAATGGATATAGGAAAGGGAATCGGAGCGACGAAATACATCAAAAGAGGTATAATATGCAAAATTTGGGTTCTGGAAAATGCAACCGCACAATCGCTCACGGCTCTGATGTCGGCTCGCCCATCAAACACGCGAAAGCGGTGGCGCGTTTGAAACAGCGCGATGGGCGGCCCAGATTCGGCGAGGCGGCGCTCAAGCGGCGAGTGGGCGATGGGGTGCGGCCCACGCACACTTGCACCCGCCGCAAAGACCAGCGCACGCGCGCCGAGGCCAGGGCGTCCGTCGGGAGGGCGCGACGAGATGCGGCCACGTCGCCTCGGTGGTCTTCTTCCACCTCTGGCCGGCGGGAGGCAAGGAGCGAGGCACGCCTCCCATCACGGTCGGCCGGTGGTGCTTCGCGAGCGAAGGCGAGTATAGGGAGGGTCGGGGGCGCGGTGAGTCTATTTTGACCACAACCGCACAAAAACAACAGAGGTGAGGATCGCGGGTGAGAGGAAGGAGGGGTGAGGTGGCGGCTCGGAGGCGGCGATGGTGCTTTATTAGCGATGGCGACGGTTTAACCATCTAGGAAGGAGGAACCGGGGAGGGTGGGTTTAGCTCGGCAATGGCTCAGTGGTGGCACCACCGCGGCGGGTCGGAGAAGAGGTGTGCGGTGAGGCGAGAGGTGAATGCTTTAATCAAATCGATTTGGGGATTGAGTATGTGGTGTGATAGTGGTGCTATAGCCGAAAGTAATTGGACTCGGGTGGGCAAGCGCGGAAAATCGGGTTGAGCTCACCGGCTCGGGGAGGATGGCGGCGGCGCTAGAGAGGGGAGAACTCGATTGCTTGCTTGCGGAGGAGAGTGGAGTAGCGAGTGCACTGGCGGAGGCAATTGAGCTTTAAAGCTCGGAAGAGGTGGGGAGCGGCGAGAGGGTGCGGATGCCCATGGCGCTCGGAAAAGGAGGCCGAGGAACAAAGTCCAGAGGAGAGGTGGCCATGCCGGGTAGGTGGGCGTTGTCTCGAGGATTAGCGGGAGAGTTGACTGCAGGAAAAAGCAGCGCGCAAGACCGGTCGAAGAAGCGCCGAGCGGAGAGGAGCCTTGCGCACACTACCGGGCGCGAGGAAGGTTGGGGCGGTGTCAGCAGGCGCGGGGTCCACCAACAGGTGTTGACGCGAGCAGAGTGACGGGAGAGGGCAAGTGGGCACGGCGGGGAGTATGGGCGAGGGCGGGATGCACGGCCACGGCGACAGCGCAGAGGGGAAGGAGCGACTTGCGCTGGTGCCTACGCGAGGAAGAAAGCGGGAACCGGGGAAGCGGCTTGGTAGAGCGCCAAGTAAGGGAGGAGTTGGAGAGTGGGAGTGAGGGTATTTAGGGGAGGGATTAGGAAAGGATTTGGGAGGGGTTAAGGGAGATTAAGGAGCAAAACAAATTTAACAGCACACAAATCCGAATTTTGAGTTTTCAGGTTGTTTCATAGGCCTTTAGTTGTTTTCCATGTATAACCAGAAGTCAAGCCACCTGGCTTCTCTCGTACCTCACTCCGTTTGTCCATTTGTAATGAAAGTTTGCAGGGGCCGGCCAGCAAATGACTAAGAAAAAGAATGCAAACCTAAAGCATCATCGAGAAAAACACAACGTTCCAAACGGGGCAACCACCAACCACCGTGACAGTAACTCCGACCGGACCCACCGCTAGCGACGGCAAGGCAAAGCGCAGACTAGACAAATTGCAAACCTTACTTAACCTACCTTGCTGCCTGCGGAGCCAGCGATAACTCAGTACTGTATTCTTCACAGAGCAAAAGAGCAAGCAGCGGCTACGAACCACCCATGGCTTTCCTTGGCCTTGCTCTTGTGCTGCTGCTATCCTTCTCCATCGTCCCTCCCACAAGGTCCTGCACAGACGAGAAGATCTCCCTCCTCCGGTTCCTCGCCGGGCTCTCCCGGCAGGTGAACGGCGGCCTCGAGGTGTCGTGGCGGAATGGCACGGACTGCTGTGCCTGGGAGGGCATCACCTGCAATGGGAATGGGACGGTCATTGAGGTCTCCCTGGCATCTAGAGGCCTTGAAGGGCGCATCTCACCCTCCCTTGCCGACCTCACCGGCCTTCTGCGTCTCAACCTGTCCTACAACGCGTTCTTCGGTGGCCTTCCATTGGAACTCATGTCCTCCAGCAGCATCGCCATTCTTGATGTCAGCTTCAACCGCCTCAGCGGGGGCCTGCAAGAGCTGCCATTGTCCACTCCTAGCCGTCCTCTGAAGGTACTGAACATCTCGAGCAACCTATTCACTGGAGAATTTCCAGCAACCTCATGGAAGGCGATGAACAATCTGGTTGCGCTCAATGCGAGCAACAACAGCTTCACTGGGCAGATACTGTCTTCTCTTTACCTCGCCTCGCCATCTTTGGCTGTGATTGACCTTTGTTTCAACCAATTGAGTGGCGATATTCCCCCTGCGATTGGTAATTCCTCCATGCTCAGAGTGCTCATGGTTGGCCACAACAACCTCAGTGGGACTCTCCCAGATGAACTCTTCAATGCTTCCTCCTTGGAGTACCTGTCTTTTCCAAACAATCATTTACATGGGGTACTTGATGGTGCACGCATAATCAACCTCAGAAATCTCGTAACCCTTGATCTTGGAGGGAACAATTTCAGGGGCAAAATTCCGGATTGTATAGGCCAGCTCAAGAGACTGGAGCAGCTCCATTTGGACTACAACAACATGTCTGGGGAGCTACCGTCAACTCTGGGCAATTGCACAAACCTCATAACCATCAATCTCATGGGCAACAGCTTCAGCGGAGAGCTCACAAAGGTCAATTTTTCCACCCTCGCCAATATAAAAAGCTTGGATCTTAGGCAGAACAACTTTAACGGCACAATTCCAGAAAGCATCTACTCATGCACCAATCTGACAGCGTTGTTCCTGTCTAGCAACAATTTCCATGGTGAGCTCTCTTCAAGCATAGGGAACCTGAAGTCCCTCTCCTTCCTATCACTTTTTAACAACTCCTTCACCAATATCACAAATGCACTTCATATCCTCAAGACCTCCAAGAATCTCAGGGCCCTGTTTATTGGGCATAACTTCATGCACGAGACCATGCCACAGGACAAAACCATTGATGGTTTTGAGAATCTTCAGTTTCTTCGCATAAATCGCTGCTCATTATCTGGACGAATACCTCTTTGGCTATCAAAGCTCAGAAATTTGGAGGTATTACTTTTAAACAGAAATCGACTCACCGGACCAATACCTGGCTGGATCAACTGCCTAAGCCATCTCGTCTATCTGGATGTATCAAATAACAGCCTTACAGGGAAAATTCCTACAGCCTTAATGGAGATGCCAATGCTAAAATCAACTAAGATTGCAGTCCATTTGGACCCAAGGTTCTCTGACATGTCTATTTATATAACTCACTCACATCAATACCGCCTGGCTAATGCTTTCCCAAAAGTGCTGGATCTAGGCAACAATAACTTCTCTGGTGTGATCCCCGAGGATATCGGTCAGTTAAAAGAGCTCGTTTCACTCAACTTGAGCTTCAACAAATTTTATGGAGAGATCCCACAACCTCTCTGTAACCTCACAAACCTGCAGGTTCTCGACTTGTCCAGCAATCATCTAACTGGTACATTCCCAGCCACACTGAACAATCTGCACTTCCTTTCTATGTTCAACATTTCTAACAACGACCTGGAAGGGCCTATTCCAACAGAAGGTCAATTGAGTACGTTTCCAGATTCTAGTTTTGATGGGAACCCAAAGCTGTGTGGCTCTATGCTTATTCATCATTGTAACTCGGTAGAAGCAGCTCCAGTCTCTACTATCTCAACAAAACAATGCAGCAACAGGGTCATCTTTGCTATTGGCTTTGGTGTGTTCTTTGGACTAGGAGTGCTATATGACCAGTTAGTGTTATCCAGCTATTTTGGCTAAGCCTACTTCAATTGTAATTTGCTCTAGCTCATATATATGCAATGGATATAGATTGCATATATATGATCTAAACCCAGCAATAAACAGCCACGACTTCATAATTGTTCACATCTTCGAATCCACATGCTCCATTATTAGTATATTTGTTGAATCTTTTGAAGCTGTCATATTGTTCGTTTGCCGAGCGATAAAAGTTCCATAGTATTTATTTTTCAAGCAAGCAGCTTGGTGAATGGTGCTCCCTACTAATTTGCTTGAGTAAACGTTGCAGTGTAAGAAATGAAGTGGTGGGTGTCCAGGGTATCTTCGGACCTGGATTTAATGGATTTGAAATCCTCTGTGATTTTAGTACTATTTCTTGGATCAGTAAATAATACTCACATATACTATTAAAAATAGGTTCATGAGTGAGACTCATTTTCTTAATTCCGAAACATGCATGATTTAGTACTATATTGCTAAAACAAGGGGAAACCAATTTATAACTTTCAGTGTATAAGATGTACGTACTGATTTTATTAGAGAAATTTATCACATATTTTTCGACTACTGAAGGGAATTCGACTCAAGATGGAGGTTATTGAAGTTGATCTGAATTTGTATTGTGTCCGTGTAAGACACTTCAACATTTTATGTCGACGTGGCATAATAGGAGTATGGACCATACACAGATCATATCAGACGTGATGCAATATGTAGCAACTAACTCTAATTCAGTTTTCTTTCTGTATGGAACTCGTTTCTCTCGCCCTATTATGTACCTTAGTAGTTCATAGGAAGGATGAAGCGCTCTATTGTAATATTTTTTTATTATAGTGATTTGTCTTTGAGCGTTTGTGATTTTTTTTTGTAAAAGTTTTTTACGTAAAAATTTATATTTCACATCTTTATTTTTCTATGTATTATTTGCAATAAAGGGGATGGCGTGGCACGGGAATGAGAAAGGATGGTGAGGTTTCACGTGTGCCGAGGAGGACAGTTACTCGCGCTCTATGCGCATGATGGAGAAGGACGGCGTGGTGCAGGGATGAGAAGGAAGGACGGTGGCTGGACGACGGCGTTGGCGGTGAGCTCTCTAGAAAAGTAAGCACGTGTAGTGGACGGGATGGACACTTGGATACTATACTATTTGATCACATGCGAAGGGTATACGGTGGTTTAGTTGTTCTCCATGTATAACCAGAAGCTTGTCTTTGGTATCAAACCAAGTGGCTCAAGAAATCAAGCCACCTGCCTGCTCTCTTACCTCACTCCGTTTGTCCATTTGTAATGAAAGTTTGCAGGGGCCCGGCCAGCAAATGACTGAGAAAAAGAATGCAAACCTAAAGCAACATCGAGAAAAACGAGTAAGTGAGAACAGTAGAAACTGCAAATGTATCGGGTAAAGAAGAGCATCTCTCGCTTTTTTGTCCCCTCGTTAGTTGTCTACCTAGTCCTTGTTCTTCAGTCAGCAAGTCAGTGAAAACAGTAGAAACTGCAACTGTATCGGGTCAACTGGTCAAGAAGAGCATCTCTCCCTTTCTTGCCCCCACATTAGCTGTCTACCTAGTCCTTGTTCTTCAATCAGCCATGTACATAATAATTATACGCCTCTTTACCAGGTTGATGTTTTGCAAGCATTGCCTGCAAATGGAGACACAACACTTCGATCAGGCTATTTTCATAAGAAAAAAAAACATGCAGCCAGTGCTGCAATCCTCGAGCAACAACAAAAAGAAACAGCAACAAGTTGAAGTTACCATGTCTTTTCCTCTCCGGCCGGGCTGTCAAAGGGGACAAGAACTTTGCATGAATCATAGTAAGCACAGCGTTCCAAACGGGGCAACCACCATGACTGGAGTAAACACTGATGCTATAAAGATACTCCGACCGGACCCACCGCTAGCGACGGCAAGGCAAAGCGCAGACTAGACAAATTGCAAACCTTACTTAACCTACCCTGCTGCATGCGGAGCCAGAGATAACTCTCTACTGTATTCTTCACAGAGCAAAAGAGCTACGAACCACCCATGGCTTTCCTTGGCCTTGCTCTTGTGCTGCTGCTATCCTTCTCCATCGTCCCTCCCACAAGCTCCTGCAGACAGGAGGAGGAGATCTTCCTCCTCCAGTTCCTCGCTGGGCTCTCCCGGAAGGCAAACGGTGGCCTCGCTGTGCCGTGGCGGAATGGCACGGACTGCTGTGCCTGGGAGGGCATCACCTGCAATGGGAATGGGACGGTCATTGAGGTCTCCCTGGCATCTAGAGGCCTTGAAGGGCGCATCTCACCCTCCCTTGCCGACCTCACCGGCCTTCTGCGTCTCAACCTGTCGTACAACGCGTTCTTCGGTGGCCTTCCGTTGGAACTCATCTCCTCCAGCAGCATCGCCATTCTTGATGTCAGCTTCAACCTGTTGGATCACTGTGTTCTTAGGATAATACCGAGAGGGAGAGAGAGGTACTAACCGTCCGACGTAGAGGAGGAGGAGTTGGCCATCGCGGTTCGTCGGTGAAGCTCTGCGCACGGGCAGCGACGGTCGGGGAAGAGGAGCGGCGTCTCCCTGGCGGCCGGCGTCTCCCGAGCGACGGTGAACTCCTTGACGGTGGGTCTTCCCGTCGCTGGAGCGCCCCCTCTTAGATCGGGTCTAGGGTTTTGTTGTTGGGGTGTGTGGCGGCACGGTGAACTTCGTCGTGTCGTGTCGCTCCAGCCCCCACCTCTATTTATATGGCGCTAGCAACAGGGGCCCACCAGCCTATTGGGCTGGGCGCCCCCGATCAGGGCGCGAACAAGGGGGCCCGTTTGGCCGTTGGGCCAAACGGTTGAGATCATTCCAACATTCTCCCCCTTGATCTCAATCTATGCTTTAACTTTAATTACTTTCGACTTTACTCATTCCATTACAGATTAGTGCATAGAACATGTCTCATCATCATGGTCAATCGCCGATAGATTCAACAGCTACAATACACCTCTCTGTTCTAAAATAGTTACTTTAATCTTCTGGGCCATCTTTTAGTTCAGGAATCATAGGCTTTCCCTTAAACCCATGCCGGCTACATGTTCTCTGAACACGTTGGGTGGTAAGCCTTTAGTAAGCGGATCCGCTAACATTTTTGCGGTACTTATATGCTCAAGACTTATAATTTGATCCCGAACTTTATCTTTCACAACATAGTACTTTATGTCAATGTGTTTGGCAGCACCACTTGACTTATTGTTGTGGGCATACATTACTGCGGGTTCATTGTTGCAGTACAACTTAAGTGGTCTATTGATGTCGTCAACCACTTTTAAACCGGGTATGAACTTCTTAAGCCAGTTTACCTGCCCCGTAGCCTCATAACATGCTACAAACTCGGCATACATTGTGGACGATGTAGTGACGGTTTGCTTTGAGCTTTTCCACGATATAGCTCCTCCAGTGAGTGAATACATATCCGGATGTTGACTTTCTATCATCTCCGCATAATCGAATCAGATACCCCACTATATGGAGTAAATCGATCTTACGTATGTCATCATGAGGCCTTTTGTTCCTTGCAAATAACGCAAGACTTTCTTTACCAATTTCCAATGCTCTATTCCAGGATTGCTTTGGAATCTGCCAAGTAACCCGGTAACAAACGCTAAGTCAGGGCGTGTACACACTTGAGCATACTGTAAGCTTCCAACAGCTGAAGCATATGGAGCCGATTTCATTTGATCGAGCTCGTACTGGTTCCTGGGGCATTGAAAATCCCCATATATGTCGCCCTTGACTATAGGTGCAGGTGAAGGACTACATTTATACATACCAAATTTCTTTAAGACTTTCTCTATGTATGCCTTTTTTGATAGTCCCAATGTCCCTTTGTTTCTATCCCGGTGAATTTCGATCCCTAGAACGAATGAAGCTTCACCAAGATCTTTCATATCAATGTTTGAGGACAAAAATTTCTTTGTCTCCAGTAGCAGACTGACATCACTACTAGCTAGTAGGATATCATCCACATACAGGATTAGGAAGATAAACTTCCCATCTTTAAATCTTGCATAAACACAGTTGTCCTCTACATTCTCTTTAAACCCAAATTTTCTTATTGTACTGTCAAACTTCAAGTACCATTGTCTTGAAGCTTGCTTTAACCCATAAATCGATTTCTTTAGGCGGCATCCCATTCTTTCATTTCCTTCCACGACAAAACCTTTCGGTTGTGCCATGTAAACATTTTCCTCCAAATCCCCATTAAGAAATGCCGTCTTTACATCCATCTGATGTAACTCTAAATCATAATGTGCTACTAATGCCATTATGATTACGAAGGAGTCTTTACATGAGGCGGAGAAAAGTCTCATTGTAATCAATCCCTTCTCTTTACGTAAAGCCTTTTGCCACAAGTCGCGCTTTGTATCTTTCTACATTCCCTTGGGAGTCAAGTTTTGTCTTGTAGACCCATGTACAGCCTACTGTTTTGGCTCCTTTAGGAATAATTTCTAAGTCCCAGACTTTATTAGTCTTCATGGACCTCATTTCCTCTTCCATGGCTTCAAGCCATTTTGAAGAGTTTTAAGCTTCTCATGGCTTCTTCAAATGAGGTGGGATCATCCTCCATTTGAAATTTCTCTGTATGATAAATCTGATAATCATCGAAATAGTGATCTTCTTACTCTTTGAGACCTCCTCGGGGCCTCCACATTTGGTACATCTTACATTTGGGGCTGTTGTTGCTCCCCTCATCTGTGGCAATGGGTTCTGAGGATCTGAAGAACAGGTTCCTCATTCTAATTTATTGTTGCCACGGGAGGAACAATAGCAGTCTTGGCACCACGATGTCTTGCACGGTCGGTGCGGCGGCAATGCAGATGCTGCGAAGAATGGCTCTTGAATCATCGGAGTGGGCGCATACGCCCGCTTCTCCTCAAGATCAATCCCTCGAGTTTCCATGCTTCCCCTCATCATTTCATCCTCTAAGAAGACAGCGTGTCTCGTTTCTACAAACTTTGTATATCGGTCTGGACAGTAGAAACGGAAACCTTTTGACTTTCGGGTAGCCAATGAAATGGCGACTTCTTTTTTGGGATCAAGCTTCCCAAGATTTGGGTTAAATACTTTAGCCTCAGCAGGACTCCCCCACACACGTAAGTGGTGTAGTGAGGGAACTCTTCCTATCCACAACTCGTACGGTGTCTTGGGCACCGACTTACTAGGTACTCTGTTGAGAATATGAATGGCGGTTTTCAACGCCTCCATCCATAAACTCAATGGCAATCTGGAGTAGCTCATCATGCTTCGCACCATATCCATCAGGGTACGGTTGCGTCTTTCAGTGACTCCATTTTGCTGAGGTTCGCCCGGTGTAGAATACTGGGCTACTATGCCATTTTCCTGTAAAAACCTTGCAAAAGGTCCAGGAACTTGTCCATATGGGGTATGTCGACCGTAGTACTCCCCCCACGATCAGATCGGACTATCTTAATCTTTAAATCGTGTTGGTTTTCAACTTCAGCCTTAAATATCTTGAATTTATCCAAGACTTCATTTCTTTCTTTGATTGGATAAATATATCCATAACGGGAGTAATCATCCGTGAATGTTATGAACGAGTCATATCCATCTACACTTTTCACAGGAAAAGGACCACAAATATCTGTGTGAATAATTTGTAGAACTCATGTGCTTCTTTTGGCGTCTTTCTTAATTTTCTTTACATATTTTCCTTTAATGCATTCTCTGCATTGTTTTAAGTCTGAGAACTCTAATGGAGGAAGAATATCATTCTTAACTAGTCTTTCTATTCTCCCCCTCGAAATATGGCCTAAACGACAGTGCCATAATTTCGACGACGCATCTAGAGTTCTCTTTCGTTTCCTGTTTGCATTCGTCAACGAGGATTCATTTACTTTCTCGCACGCGACATTCCCATTATCGCATACGACATTCACATCATCACATAATGATAATAAATAAAGCTCATTTTGCAAGATGGCAAGGCCAACACATGCTTTATTAAACATTATTTCACACTTGCCATTTCCAAAATGACAATCATAACCATCATTGTCCAAACATGAAACACTAATCAAATTTCTCTGTAAAGAGGAACATAAAGAACATCTCTAAGTAAAAGAGTGAAGCCATCAGCTAGCTCTAATGAAAGATCGCCAACGGCTTCAACTTCAGCTTGGACTCCATTTGCGACTTTAATGCATCTTTCTTTTCTTTGCGTAGTCCTCGTCGAACGGAATCCCTGTAAAGAATTAGCAACATGAACAGTTGCTCCTGAGTCAATCCACCAAGTGGATTTCGAATATTGCACATACATGGATTCATTTATATAGGTAATAATGTTCTCACTTTTCTTTGCCATTATCATCTTTAAGTAATCGGATGCTTCTTCTTGTAGTGTCTGTCTTCTTCTGATGAAGACAACGATCTTTGTCTCTGACAAATTTATTACTGTTGAGGTGATGGATGAGGTTTTCCCTTGTTCTTTGAGAAGGAATTATTGTTGAAGTTCCTTTTCTTGTTATCCTTCACATAGTTGATAGAACCACCATGTGAGGATTTAATTCTTTCCTCCTCTTGCACACACATAGCTATGCATTTTTCCAAGTCCCATTTCTCAGGCTGCATATTGTAGTTGACAACAAAAGTGTCAAACTCTTTCGGTAAGGAAGCAAAAACTAAGTGAATAAGGAACTCATCCTTGAGGGTCAAATCCATTGGTTTAAGCTTAGATGCCATGTTACTCATCCTCAGTATGTGCTCTCTTATGCCACTGCCACCACCAGTGTACCTCTCTGTCACAAGCTGTTTAATCAGCTGTGTAGCATAAGTCTTTGAAGAGCTAGTAAACTGACTCTTTATTCTCTCAAGGTACTTTGTGACAGTGTCACACTCTGCGATTCAGCCCACAATAGCAGGTTCAATCGTGTTCTTTATCACAGCCATACATTTCTTGTTGGCTGTGGTCCATTTCTTATGCTCAATGTCATAAGACATCTGTAAGGGAGCATGATCCCTCTGTCTTTTACGCCAGCGATATCATCCTCATTTTGATCCTCACTGGTATCATAGGCTCGATGGGGCGTCTTTGTAGTAAGGACCAGTCCACTTCACCAAGATAAGCGCTAAGTCTATCTTTTTCTTCCACTCTCCATAATTATCTCCTTTAAGAGTGGGATCTCTCGATACAACTCATCAAGTTGTATCACTTTGAAAAATATTTCAAATAAAGTGAGAACATAACAGGAAGATTATATGCCTTATTTCCAACGTTGGTCAAAATATACGACATACAATTAAATCAATTTCATTTATACATTAAATCTACATCACCGTTGGGCAGAAATAGAAATAATGCATAAAAACATCAATTAAAATTATAATATTGTTATTATCAACGTTGGTCAGAAAATAACAATATCATAATTCACAACAATGCTCAAAAATTAAATTCTCCCGTTGGTTCGAATTTAATTTAAAGAGTAATCACAATTTAAATTTTGCAGCGGAAACATCAATTTAAAAATTATATCTATTTTTCCAAAATTAAATTTTCCCGTTGGTTGGAATTTAATAATGAAAAATTATATCTTTTCTTTTAGATATATATATATATCTAAAAGTACGCATACCAGGAAACAATAATTCAATATATATATATATATATCAGTATGCACAAAATACATAATTTCCAAAACGTTAAGGGGCATTTTGAAAGATTTTCTTCCACCGACACTTTCGGTCAAGAAAAAAGCAACCTTATCTTTGCAAAACTCTCTCCACCACTCATTTCATAACTTCCCCTAAAAAACAGCCTGCATGCCCCCACGATTTTCGGATCTGACGGCCTTCTCGGCGGGCAGCGAGTGGCCGGCGGGAGCTCTAGCGGCGCGCGCGGCGTGGCGTAGGCGCGGCGAGGCCATGAGCCGCGCGGCGCGGCGAGGCGGCACAGGCGCGCGGCTGCGGCGGGCGGCGGCTGGCCGGCAGCCAGCAGCGCGCGCCTGCGCGCCTGCAGCGACGGCGAGCGGCGGCGCAGGTGCCGGCGCGCAGCGCGCAGCGCCACAAGACAAAGACGCTGCAAGCAGCGCCTGCCAAAGCGCAGCGGGCGGAACAGGCTCGGGCGCGACAGCGCCGAGGCGGCGGCCGGCGCGAGTACCCCTTTTTTTTGTTTCTTCCCCGATCTGGAACTCCGGTTTGATTTGGGATTCTTTGCCCGCTCTGATACCATTGTTGGATCACTGTGTTCTTGGGATAATACCGAGAGGGAGAGAGAGGTACTAACCGTCCGACGTAGAGGAGGAGGAGTTGGCCATCGCGGTTCGTCGGTGAAGCTCTGCGCCGCGGCAGCGGCGGTCGGGAAGAGGAGCGGCGTCTCCACGCGGCGGCGTCTCGGCGACGGTGAACTCCTTGGCGGTGGGTCTTCCCGTCGCTGGAGCGCCCCCTCTTAGATCGGGTCTAGGGTTTTGTTGTTGGGGTGTGTGGCGGCACGGTGAACTTCGTCGTGTCGTGTCGCCCCAGCCCCCCACCTCTATTTATATGGCGCTAACGACAGGGGCCCACCAGCCTATTGGGCTGGGCGCCCCCGATCAGGGCGCGAACAAGGGGGCCCGTTTGGCCGTTGGGCCAAACGGTTGAGATCATTCCAACACAACCGCCTCAGCGGAGTCCTGCAAGAGCTGCCATTGTCCACTCCTGGCCGTCCTCTGCAGGTAATGAACATCTCGAGCAACCTATTCACTGGAGAATTTCCTGCAACCTCATGGAAGGCGATGAAGAATCTGGTTGCGCTCAATGCGAGCAACAACAGCTTCAGTGGGCAGATACTGTCTTCTCTTTACCTTGCCTCGCCATCTTTGGCTGTGATTGACCTTTGTTTCAACCAATTGAGTGGCGATATTCCCCCTGCGATTGGTAATTTCTCCATGCTCAGAGTGCTCAAGGTTGGCCACAACAACCTCAGTGGGACTCTCCCAGATGAACTCTTCAATGCTTCCTCCTTGGAGTACCTGTCTTCTCCTAAGAATCATTTACATGGGGTGATCGATGGTGCACGCATAATCAACCTCAGAAATCTCGTAATCCTTGATCTTGGAGGGAACAATTTCAGAGGCAAAATTCCGGATTCTATAGGCCAGCTCAAGAGACTGGAGGAGCTCCATTTGGACTACAACAACATGTCTGGGGAGCTACCGTCAACTCTGGGCAATTGCACAAACCTCATAACCATCTATCTCATGAGCAACAGCTTCGGCGGAGAGCTCACAAAGGTCAATTTTTCCACCCTCGCCAATATAAAAAGCTTGGATCTTAGGCGGAACAACTTTAACGGCACAATTCCAGAAAGCATCTACTCATGCACCAATCTGACAGCGTTGCGCCTGTCTAGCAACAATTTCCATGGTGAGCTCTCTTCAAGCATCGGGAACCTGAAGTCCCTCTCCTTCCTAGCACTTTTTAACAACTCCTTCACAAATATCACAAATGCACTTCATATCCTCAAGACCTCCAAGAATCTCAGGGCCCTGTTTATTGGGCAAAACTTCATGCACGAGACCATGCCGCAGGCGAAAACCATTGATGGTTTTGGGAATCTTCAGTTTCTTGGCATAAATCGCTGCTCATTATCTGGACGAATACCTCTTTGGCTATCAAAGCTCAGAAATTTGGAGGTATTACCTGGCTGGATCAACTGCCTAAGCCATCTCTTCTATCTGGATGTATCAAGTAACAGCCTTACAGGGAAAATTCCTACAGCCTTAATGGAGATGCCAATGCGAAAATCAAGTAAGATTGCAGTCCATTTGGACCCAAGGTTCTTTGACATGTCTATTTATATGACTCACTCACACCAATACCGGATGGCTAGTGCTTTCCCAAAAGTGCTGGATCTAGGCAACAATAACTTCTCCGGTGTGATCCCCGTGGATATCGGTCAGTTAAAAGAGCTCATTTCACTCAACTTGAGCTTCAACAAATTTTATGGAGAGATCCCACAACCTCTCTGTAACCTCACAAACCTGCAGGTTCTTGACTTGTCCAGCAATCATCTAACTGGAACAATCCCAGCCACACTGAACAATCTGCACTTTCTTTCTATGTTCAACATTTCTAACAACGACCTGGAAAGGCCTATTCCAACAGAAGGTCAATTGAGTACGTTTCCAGATTCTAGTTTCGATGGGAACCCAAAGCTGTGTGGCTCTATGCTCATTCATCATTGTAATTCGGTAGAAGCAGCTCCAGTCTCTACTATCTCAACAAAACAATGCAGCAACAGGGTCATCTTTGCTATTGGCTTTGGTATGTTCTTTGGACTAGGAGTGCTATATGACCAGTTAGTCTTATCCAGATATTTTGGCTAAGCCTACTTCAATTGTAATTTGCTCTAGCTCATATATATATATATATATATATATATATATATATATATATATATATATATATATATATATATATATATATATATATATATATATATATATATTGATTGCATATATATGATCTAAACCCAGCAATAAACAGCCATGACTTCATAATTGTTCACATCTTCGAATCCACATGCTCCATTATTAGTATATTTGTTGAATCTTTTGAAGCTGTCATATTGTTCGTTTGCCGAGCGATAAAAGTTTCATAGTATTTATTTTTCAAGCAAGCAGCCTTGGTGAATGGTGCTCCCTACTAATTTGCTTGAGTAAACGTTGCAGTGTAAGAAATGAAGTGGTGGGTGTCCAGGGTATAGTTGGACCTGGATTTAATGGAATTGAAATCCTTTGTGATTTACTACACTATTTTTTCGATCAGTAAATAGTGCTCACAGATACTATTAAAAATAGGTCCATAAGTAAGACCCATTTTTTTAATTCCAAAACATGCATGGTTTAGTACCATATTGCTAAATCAAGATTGGAAAGACCAATTTAAAAGGTAAAAATCATATGACTTAGTTGGTATTATTCATTAGTTATTTGGACTTTCAATGTACAAGGTATACATGCTGATTTTATTGGAGAGGTTTATCATATATTTTTCGACTATGAAGAGAATTCAACTCAAGGTGGAGGTTATTGAAGTTGATCCGAATTCGTATCGTGTCTGTATAGGACATTTCATGTCAGACGTAGCATGATAAATGTTTGGGCCATGCGTAGGTTATATCAGACGTGGTGTCAATCTGTAGCAACCAAGTCTAATTCAGTTTTCTCTCCGTATGAGACTCGTTTCCCTCGTCATATTATGTGTTAAGGATATAAAGTTCTATTAGGATATAAAGTTTGTATTTTATTCTATATATGCCTTATCTCTATATGGTATATCCCCTTGTACTTTCCTATATATATGGTGGAATAGAATATAAACTTTATCTATGGAAATCAAGGACTACCGACCTATAAGCCTAGTGCACAGTTTTGCTAAACTTGTCACTAAACTGTTAGCCAACAGGTTGGCTCCCAAGCTAAATGTGATGGTATCCTCCAATCAAAGTGCTTTTGTCAAAGGAAGATGTATCCATGACAACTTCCTTTTGGTGCAGCAAACGGTCAAGCTGTTGCACAGATGGAAGGACCCAAGAATCCTACTCAAGTTGGACATATCAAAGGCTTTCGATTCGGTGTCTTGGACTTTCTTGCTACAGGTCTTGAGATATTTGGGGTTTGGTCCAGTCTGGTGCAATTTAATTGCTAAACTTTTGAGATCTTCTACAACTCGAGTCTTAGTAAATGGGGTGCCAGGGGATCTGATTCAACATCAACGGGGGCTGCGGCAAGGAGACCCTCTATCTCCAATGTTATTCATTATAGTCATGGATGTGCTTAATGCTCTGATCAATAAAGCAAGTGACCATGGCCTTTTACAGCCCCTATTCTCGCAAGGTTTGGGTCAGCGAGTCTCTTTTTATGCTGACGATGTAACCCTCTTCCTGAGGCCTTGCTTGGATGATTTGGCTTTGATCAAGAAGATTCTACGGGTTTTTGGTGAGGCATCAGGGTTGGTCACTAACATTTCTAAATGTTCTGTGAGCCCGATCCAATGTCAGGACCAAGATATTGCAGTTGTTCAAACCTCCTTTCCTTGCAAGGTGCAAGAGTTCCCTTGCAAGTACCTTGGGCTTCCTTTGTCTATCAAAAAGCTGTCCAAGACTGATTTCTATGCAATAATTGACAAAATTGCTGACAAGTTGCCTGGTTGGAAGGCGACCATGATGCACCCTACCGAGGGCCACCCTAGTTCGTGCAGTGCTTACGGCTATACCCATCTATCAGCTCCTAGCTTTAGACCTTCCTAAGTGGGTAATTAAAGCAATTGACAAAATAAGGAGAGCTTTCCTATGGAAAGGCCGCAAAGATGTAAAGGGCGGTCATTGTTTTGTTGCCTAGGGTCGGGTCAAGAGGCCAATTGATCTAGGAGGTCTGGGAATTCTTGATTTGGAGGTACTTGGATGGGTATTGCGAATGAGGTGGCTATGGCTTAAAAAGACTCAACCTGACCGACCTTGGGCTGGCCTTGATATCCAAGTGCATCCAAATTCTTTAGCTTTGTTCTCTATTTCAATCTTATCTATTGTGGGGGACGGCAGCAGAACACTTTTTTGGACTGACAAATGGCTGCATGGACAATCCTTACGTGATCTTGCACCTGCTCTTTCTAAACATGTGCCTAAAAGAATCGCCAATCGAAGGACAGTACAGGAGGCAATGACAGATGGTACTTGGATTCGTGACATTAGAAGTGGGTGGTCAAGTGAGTTCTTATCAGAATACCTCCATCTTTGGGACATCTTAACCGGGTTTGAGCTCACTCTCGGAGTAGAGGATCAACATATATGGATGCCTTCTCCCTCTGGCGAATTCTCAACCAAATCAGCCTACCGCCGTTTTCTTGAGGGTTCTGTGGAGTTTGAACCGTGGAAGGCAATTTGGAAAACTTGGGCTCCACCTCGATGCAAATTCTTTGTTTGGTTGGCCTCTTTAAATCGTTGCTGGACGGCCGATCGTTTGGCCCGTCGTGGATTAGACCACCCAAAGCGTTGCCCACTGTGTGATTAGGAAGAGGAGAATGTGCAACACTTGCTCACTACTTGTGTGTTTGCAAGGAGTGTGTGGTTTTCAGTGTTATCTCCAATTGGGTTGCAGCACTTAGCTCCGAGTATGGCTGGCTGCATCTTTACAGATTGGTGGCGTCAAGCTTTACAGTGGGTTCCCAAGGCTATTCACAAGGGTTTCAACTCTTTGATCGTGTTGGTGGCTTGATGGATTTGGAAGCATAGAAATATTTGTGTGTTTGAGGGGGCTTCCCCTAATCTTACCGCTCTCATGCGGGATATTAGAGATGAGGTTAGTTTGTGGTGTATGGCGGGAGCCAAAGGGCTCCGTCAGATCTGGCATTGAGGGCCTTGTTGTGTTTTTTTACCCCCCTTTTTTAGGGGTTGTACGAGTTGTCTAGACTCATTATTGTTGTTTTTCTTTCTCTTAATATAATGATGCGTAATTCTCCTGCGTGTTCGAGAAAAAAATATCCTAATGCAACTCTATATCCTTAACATTATGTATCCTAGTAATCCATAGAAAGGACGAAGTGCTCTATTATAATATCTTTTTATTATAGTAACTTGCATTTGAGCGTCTATGTTTTTTTTCTTGTAAAGACTTTTTATGTAAAAATTTGTGTTTCGTATCATTATTTTTTTATGCATTATTTGCAATAAAGAGAGTGGCGTGGCGCAGAAATGAGGAAGGACGATGAGGTTTCACATGTGCCGGGAAGGACGACGTCACTCACGCTCCACGCGCATGATGTATCGGGTCAAGAAGAGCATCCCACCCCTTGTTGCCCCCTCATTAGTGTCTACCTAGTCGTTGTTCGTCAGTCAGCGAGTCAGGGAATCGGGTCAACTGGTCAAGAAGAGCATCTCTCCCTTTCTTGCCCCCACATAATTATTATTCGGCAAAAACGAAGGCGAAAGAGACTGCGCAAGAGAAAGCCGCACCACAGAGGAAGGAAAGAAACGCGTAAACCGGCGAAAGAACAACCCTTCGACCAAAAAACGAAGGCGCAAGAGACGACGCAAGAGAAGGGCGCACCACAGAGGAAGGAAAGGAACGCGTAAACCGGCGAAAGAATAACCGAGAAGAGAAAGCCGGCGAACGGGCGGACACATCGCGCATAGCAAAAGGCAAAACACAACCCCCCCTGACAAAGTCCGCATGGCCGACGAAGTGCCACGGTTCCTCTGGAAGCTCCTAACAGCGCTGCTCCATCCCCACGACCTGACGCCATACTAACCAGCGGAAGCCAAGCGGTCACATAGCCCGCTCCCACAGGCCGCGCTCACGTAGCCGGCTCCAAGGCCACGCATCACCCGAGGAGTGCACGGCGCGGACGTGGACCGAGTGAGCGAACAGGGAACCCCCACTTTGATATGCGGTAAATACGCCTCTTTTCCAGGTTGATGTTTTGCAAGCATTGCCTTTGGTGTGTAATTCGGCAGAAATTCCAGTTTCAATTATCTCCGCAAAACAATGCAGCAGCAAGGTCATCTTTGCAATTGCCTTTGGTGTGTTCTTTGCAATAGGAGTGCTATATGATCGGGTAGTCATATCCAGATTTTTTGGATAAGCCTACTTCAATTGTAAATTTGTGCTAGATTATATGTATGTAATGGATAGAGCTAAACCCAGCAACAAACAGCCACAACTTCATAGTTGTTCTCACCATCTCCACAATGGCCTGAGATCAAGTGGCTCTAACTACTTTTACTGCTAGTCTGCTGCTAAGTTGTACCAAAAGTTGAACTCGGAAGAAATTTGTTCTTAAGAGTAATTTTACGAACGTGTGCTAAGTGTTAGAGATACAATAGGAGATAGAATAGGATTGTTATTTGATTCCTATTAGGCTTCTATTTTCTTATCTGTATATGGCATACCTCTTATACTCTCCTATATATATGGTTTTTTGGGCCTCATATCAATACACACAATATTCATAACAATAAGAGGGGGAGGTCCTGCTCATTTGCCCTAGTGTAGGTATGTTAAACCGACAAGAACGTTGGGCTCTTTGAAGGAGAGTGTATGTGACACCTCGTCCGTGTGAAATTAGGCCCATGATGGCTCATATGTGTGTCCACATGAGGGTGTGGATTAGTCCCACATTACTAGTTTAGTATGAGAAACACCAACATATAAATCCATATGCACTATTAGTAATAACTTCTGGTTAACTATTTTGTGTGAAGCGAGGACGAAAACACAAACAGATTGTTACATATACGTGACTTATCCATAATAGGATTAGGTCTAAACTGGTTTACACCTTAAGGTGTTACATGTTCTCCATGTATAACCAGAAGCTTGTCTTTGGTATCAAACCAAGTGCCTCGAGAAGTCAAGCCACCTGCCTGCTCTCCTACCTCACTCCGTTTGTTCATATGTAATGAAAGTTTGCAGGGGCCCGGCCAGCAAATGACTAAGAAAAAGAATGCAAACCTAAAGCATCATCGAGAAAAACGAGTGAGTGAGAACAGTAGAAACTACAATTGTATCGGGTCAAGAAGAACATCTCACCGTTTGTTGCCCCCTCATTAGTGTCTACCTAGTCCTTGTTCTTCAATCAGCCAAAACAATAAAAATGTATCGGGTCAACTGGTCAAGAAGAGCATCTCTCCCTTTCTTGCCCCCACATTAGCTGTCTACCTAGTCCTTGTTCTTCAATCAGCCATGTACATAATTATTATACGCCTCTTTTCCAGGTTGATGTTTTGCAAGCATTGCCTGCTAATGGAGACGCAACAATTCGATTAGGCTATTTTCATAAGAAAAAAAAACAAGCAGCCAGGGCTGCAATCTTCGAGCAACAACGAAAAGAAACAGCACCAAGTTGAAGTTACCATGTCTTTCCTCTCCAGCCGGGCTGTCAAAGGGGACAAGAACTTTGCATGAAACCCACCGCTAGCGACAACCATGACTGGAGTAAACATTACTTTGCAACCACCATGACTGGAGTAAACACAACGTTCCAAACGGGGCAACCACCATGACTGGAGTAAACATTACTTAACCTTACTTTGCAACCACCATGACAGCAACCACCACTATAAAGATACTCCGACCGGACCCACCGCTAGCGACGGCAAGGCAAAGCGCAGGCTAGACAAATTGCAAACCTTACTTAACCTACCTTGCTGCGTGCGGAGCCAGCGAAAGAGCAAGCAGCGGCTACGAACCACCCATGGCTTTCCTTGGCCTTGCTCTTGCGCTGCTGCTATCCTTCTCCGTCGTCCCTCCCACAAGCTCCTGCACAGAGGAGGAGAAGATCTCCCTCCTCCAGTTCCTCGCTGGGCTCTCCCGGCAGAGGAACGGCGGCCTCAAGGTGTCGTGGCGGAATGGCACGGACTGCTGTGCCTGGGAGGGCATCACCTGCAATGGGAATGGGACGGTCATTGAGGTCTCCCTGGCATCTAGAGGCCTTGAAGGGTGCATCTCGCCCTCCCTTGCCGACCTCACCGGCCTTCTGCGTCTCAACCTGTCCTACAACGCGTTCTTCGGTGGCCTCCCATTGGAACTCATGTCCTCCAGCAGCATCGCCATTCTTGATGTCAGCTTCAACCGCCTCAGCGGAGGCCTGCAAGAGCTGCCATTGACTACTCCTGGCCGTCCTCTGCAGGTACTGAACATCTCCAGCAACCTATTCACTGGAGAATTTCCAGCAACCTCATGGAAGGCGATGAAGAATCTGGTTGCGCTCAATGCGAGCAACAACAGCTTCACTGGGCAGATACCATCTTCTTTCTGCGTCAACATGCCGTTCTTAACCATGCTCGATCTCTCTCACAACCAATTGGGTGGGGACATCCCCCGGGGGCTAGGTGATTGCTCCAGGCTCAGAATGCTCGAGGTTGGACACAACAGCCTCAGTGGGACTCTCCCAGATGAACTCTTCAATGCTACCTCGCTGGAGTCCCTCTCCTTGCCCCACAATGGTTTGCAAGGAGCACTGCCTCCAGCACATCTAGCCAAACTCAGTAATCTGGCTATCCTTGATCTTGCGGGGAATCGGTTCAGTGGCAACATCCCCGGTTCTATTGGGCAGCTCAAGCGACTGAAGGAGCTCCACTTAGACAACAACAACATGTCTGGAGAGCTACCGTCAACTCTGAGTCAATGCACGTCTTTCGCAACCATCAATCTCAGAAAAAACAATTTCTGGGGAGAGCTCACAAAGGTCAACTTCTCCACCCTGTTAAATCTGAAAAAATTAGACCTGATGTCCAACAACTTCACCGGCACCATTCCAGAAAGCCTCTATTCTTGCAGCAATCTTACCGCACTGAGGCTATCTACCAACAAGTTCCATGGCCAGATTTCACCGAGAATAAACAATCTCAAGTCCCTCACCTTCCTATCACTTAGTTACAACTTCTTTACAAATATCACAAATGCAATTCAGATCCTCAAGAGCTCTAGGAACCTCATTACTCTCCTAATTGGGGGCAACTTCAGGCATGAGACCATGCCAGAGTATGAAATGTTTGATGGCTTTGTGAATCTTCATACTCTTGCCATAAATGGTTGCCCGTTGTCTGGAAAAATACCTCATTGGATATCAAAGCTCAAAAAATTGAAAGTATTATGTTTATACGACAACCAACTCAGTGGACCAATACCTGCGTGGATAAATAGCCTAAGCTTCCTCATCCATCTAGATATAAACAATAACAGCCTCACAGGAAAAATCCCAACAGCATTGATGCAGGTGCCAATGCTGAAATCAGAAAAGAGCATAGCCCATTTAGACCCAGAAATCTTTGAGTTGCCTTTATATGATTCTCTATCACGTCAATACAGCACGATCAGCTCTTTCCCAAGGACGCTGAACCTAGGCAACAATAAATTTACCGGTGTGATCCCCCCCGAGACTGGTCAGTTGAAAGCGCTCCTCAGACTCAACTTGAGCTTCAACAACTTATATGGAGAGATCCCACAATCGATCTGTAACCTCACGAACCTGCAGTTACTAGACTTGTCTACCAACCATCTGACAGGTGTAATCCCTTCTGCACTGGGGAACCTTAACTTCCTTGCTGAATTCAACATTTCTAACAATGACCTACAAGGGCCTGTTCCAACTAAAGGCCAGTTTAGCACGTTTCCAAACTCCAGTTTTGCTGGGAACCCAAAACTGTGCGGCTCTATGCTCATTCACCATTGTAATTCAGCAGAAATTCCAGTTTCAATTATCTCTGCAAAACAATGCAGCAGCAAGGTCATCTTTGCAATTGCCTTTGGTTTGTTCTTTGCAATAGGAGTGCTATATGATCGGGTAGTCATATCCAGATTTTTTGGATAAGTCTACTTCAATTGTAAATTTGTGCTAGATTATATGTATGTAATGGATAGAGCTAAACCCAGCAACAAACAGCCACAACTTCATAGTTGTTCTCACCATTTCCACAATGGCTTGAGATCAAGTGGCTCTAACTACTTTTACCGCTAGTCTGCTGCTAAGTTGTACCAAAAGTTGAACTCGGATGTTCTTAAGAGTAATTTCTACTGCATCTCCCTGTCTGTAGCCAATTTGTATTTGGACCTTACATCTTGTTATCCTTTCCATCAGGGTTCACATCTTTCAATCCACCTGCAATTTGGAACTTGTTAATATTTTGTCGAGTCTTTTGAGGCTATCATTGTTGTAAATAACGCACAGAAAAATAGAGACAAGAGACACGAATTTTTACGTAGAAAACCCTTGCAGGAAAAAACCACGAGCGCTCGAAGGCAAACCATTATAATGACGAGAGATTACAATGGAGAGCTTCTCTTTTGGCTTGAATTTCCTATGAACTACTGGGGTATATTTATAGTGTGGGGAATAGAGTCCCACAAAGATAGGAAACTGAAATTAGAATCCTACATGGACACAGAGTCCTACACGGATACCGTTACGAATTCGGATCACTTTTCAACAATCATATTGTTCGCTGGTTGATCGATAAAAGTATGCAGTATTTGTTTTTCTAGCAAGCAGCCTTGATTACAAGGTGTTTGTTACATTGTTACTAATATGCTAGAGAAAATGCTGCGGTGCACGATGTTAGACCATGTGGATGGTCGTGAATAAAGTGATGATGAATAATTGATATTTGGGTTGCTTTGGATTTTACATTTGTGAAAGTTTCGGTCGATTGCTGTCGAAGATTTCAAGAACAAGTGATTTTTGTCTTTTCTGAGTGTTTTCTTTGTTTTGCTTCGAGTGGTTTTGTGTCCGAACGGTTTTTGGTTACGTCGAGTACTTTCGGACCAGTTCGATCGGTAAGTGGCATCGGACGGTTGTCGAGTAGCGATGGACATCGGATGACGCTCTACTTCAAGGATGTTCGGACCAGTCTGATCGGTAAATGGTATCAGACGGTTGTCGAGTAGCGACAGACATCGGACGACGCTCTGCTTCAAGGATGTTCAGACCAGTCTGATCAGCAAGTGGCATTGGACGGCTATCGAGTAGGACGGACATCAGACGACGCTCTGCTTCAAGGTGTTCGGACCAGTCCGATCGGTAAGTGGCAACGGATGACTGTCGAGTAGCGACGAACATCGGACGACTGTCGAGTAGCGACGGACATTGGACGACGCTCTACTTCAAGGACGTTCGGACCAATTCGATCGGTAACTGGCATCGGACGGCTGTCGAGTAGCGATGGACATCGGACGACGCTCTGCTTCAAGGATGTTTGGACCAGTCCAATCGGTAACTGGCATCGGATGGCTGTCGAGTAGCGACGGACATCGGACAATGCTCTGCTTCAAGGATGTTCTGACCAGTCCGATCGGTAAGTGGCATCGGACGGCTGTCGAGTAGCGATGGACATCAGACGATGCTTTGCTTCAAGGATGTTTGGACCAGTCTGATCGGTAAAACGACTCTCTGCTTCAAGAATGTTCGGACCAGTCCGATTGGTAAGTGGCATCGGACGGCTGACGAATAGCAACGAACATCGAACGACGCTCTGTTTCAAGAATGTTCGGACCAGTCCGATCGGCAAAGTAACATCAGATGGCTTTCGAGTAACATCAAAGCATCGGACGGCTTTCAAGTGACATTGGGGGATCCAATGACTTCGACCATGCTCGTCTACGACCACGTTCGGTTTCGACCACGTTCTATTTCGACCACGTTCGGTATCGACCAGGTTCTATTTCGACCACGACCGGCTACGACCACGTTCGGCATCGACCACGTTCTATTTCGACCACGACCGGCTACGACCATGACTGACTTCGACCACGTTTGGCTTCGACCACGACCAACTACAACCATGTCCGGCTTCGATGACGTCCGATTATGATCATGTAGGTGCAACACTTTTTTTGTGGTCGTAGTTATAGTTATTTGCGATCGATGGTCATAGACTTGATACTCGATAGTTGTAGTTTTTACTGGTTGATACTCGTACTCGATAATCGGAGATTTTTCTTGTTGATGGTCATAGACTTTGTAATCGGTACTCGTGGACTTTATTGTCGGTACGAGTGCTTCATTTCTTGTGATCTTTGAGTACTCGTGTTAGGCCAGCGGTAGGACTAGCTGGATGATTGGTGATTGGTGAATAGTACTCGATGGATTCGATACTCGAGAGATGGAAGTTAAGACTGTAAAAAAAAAGCTCGAGGCTCGGGAGCTACTCAAGTTCGGCTCGTTCTATATTCGATTTGAGCTCGATTCGAGCTTTAAACGAGCCAAACTCGAGCTTGATCTCGATCTCGTGAGCTTCACCGAGCCGAGCTCAAATAGTTCGTGAGCCTCTATTCGAGTTTAAATAGTGATACATATTAGCTCTTACTAAGTTTATCCGAGCCAAACTCGAGCTTGAGCTTTTTTATTATTGAAAATTAGTGCATATTTGAATTATTTTGACCGTTATCGAACTTACTCGAGCCGAACTCGAACTCGAACTTTTTTTTGCAGAAAATTAGTGTATAATAAATTATTTTAATTATTATCGAGCTTCAACGAGCCGAGCTCGAGCCTACTCGAGCTTTGGCTGAGCCGAGCTCGAGCCCAGGTTCAAGCTCAGATCCCAACTTGAGCTCGGCTCGAGTTTCTATTGAACTCAAGCCTGGAAGGCTAGGCTCGCTCGAGCTCGGCTCGTTTACAACCCTAATGGAAGTACTCGGTGGACAGGTGGTTGTTGTACTTGGTATTCGGAAGGACTTGGTACTCGATGATTCTTTGATCGGTAGCGATGGTATTGGTTTGGTTCTTATCTGTGGATAGACACTGATGTGTATGGTTTGTGTGTGTGTTGATGACGGTCAAGTTGGGAAGAATTTGTGTCGGGAGAAAGTTTCTTTGATCTTTGCATGTGCAGGTGGGTATGTAGGTGATCATGGTCGGTGACAACGAGAACCGGGACTAGGATGGGGATAATCTGAGGTCCAGGCGGTTACGATGTCACGCAAGGTAGTCGAGCTCATGCTAGAGCATGTGGAGATCAAAAGTGGATGATGCATGGAGGCGTGGAGACGGTTACGGTCGGTGACGAGGACTGGGACTAGGATGGGATAATATGAGGTCAAGGCGGTCGAGATGTCATGCGAGGTGATCGGGCTCACGCTAGAGCATGTGATGATGCGTGGAGAAGCTATTAGAGGTGCAGTCCCGAAGGCTTCGACATGAAGGTTGATGGTGCGTGATGAAAATACAGGAGGTACGGTCCTGAAGGCTTCGTCACTTGATAAGATTGGAAACGTTGTGGAAGGAGTCCATAACAAGAAGGGTTAGAGATTGAATAAAACCCGTGGTAGTAAGAGTTTTGGGTCCCTTGATTTGAGGAAGAGATAGATTTGTGTGTTCGTGTTTGAGGCGGACACGGTTTGAACGTTAGCCTAGAAAAGCAGGGAGATGCTAAGGGCTAATGTGTGGTTTTTGGAGGGCTTTCATCATGAAAGCTTTTAGGGGTGCCGTAAGAGCACTTTGTAACCACATCTATGATATAGAAATAATAGATCAGATATATTCTAAAAAAATTTTGCTGGGGTCGACGACGTGTCTTCTGAGTATCGTTTTTCTTGTCTCTGATATATTCAAAATGTAAAATTTTGCTGGACCACATCTATGATATAGAAATTATATCATGCCATTTCACATTAATACGATTGCATCCATGCAAAAATTTCTAAGCAAGGAAACTGATCACAAAGCTGTAATTTTACATTTCACAAGATATTTGCGTGATTCACCTCCGGGTGACAGATCACTGGGCCATGCATGCATGTGCGCCATTCCAGGCCACCAGCCACCGGCGAGCGTGCGTGAGTGCACACAAGATTCCCGAGTTGCCGGCCGCCCGCGAGCGGGGATTCGCTAGGGTTTGCGAATTGCCGTTTCGCGTGGGAGGGGACCGAAAAGGATGATGAACACAGCAGATGGCGCCATGGCCCGTGCGCTCAAAGGATGGTGAGAATGGTGCGCCATGGCCCGTGCAAAAGTTCAACAACCATTTGAGTTACTAACCGCCCTGGATGTGCCTCCAAACATCGGACAGCCCAGTCCAACAACCATTTGAGTTTGAACTTCAAACCTAAACATCATACCATGCCATCTGAGTGTGAAAAAAGTTGTAAGTTTGACATGAATACTAACATTTGTCATTTTCTTTTCTCCTTTTCCTTTTAATTTATCATATCTCAGAATTATCACACTTTTGTTTGACATGAAGTAAGATTGTCGTACGTAATGCTTTTCTAGAAAAATCCTCATCTTATATACCGGAGGAATTTGAGCTGGGCTTTCTTTTGGACTGTGTATGGGACCAACTCGGTTGGCTCGAGCCAGCGACGAAACTCACTTGTACCAGCAAGGATCGAGTAGCAAGTAAATGCAACGCAGAGTGGCCAGCGATGCAACTCCTACTCGTCGCCAAGGTGAAGTACTGGAATGGGTACACTATCAATTACTGATACTGCTCAGTGCTTCCATCTATCATAAAAATTCGTATGGGTACACTATCAAAGTTATTGAAGTTGATTCAAATTCGTATCGTATTCGTATAGGATACTTCATCATTTCATGTCAGACATAGCATGATAAGTGTCTAGGCCATGCGTATGTTATATCCGACGTGGTGTCAATCTGTAGCAACCAAATCTAATTCAGTTTTCTCTCAGTATGAGACTCTTTTCCCTCGTCTTATTATGTACCCTAGTAATCCATAGAAAGGACGAAGCGCTCTATTATAATATCTTTTTATTATAATGATTTACCTTTGAGCATCTGTGTTTTTTTTCCGTAAATATTTTCTACATAAAAATTCATGTTTCGCATCATTATTTTTGTATGTATTATTTGCAATAAAGAGAGCGGTGTGGCGCAGAAATGAGGAAGGACGATGAGGTTTCACGTGTGCCGGGAAGAACGACGTCACTCACGCTCCACGCGCATGGTGGAGAAGGACGGCGCGGTGCAGGGATGAGGAAGGCCGGTGGCTGGAAGACAGCGTTGGCGGTGAGCCCTCTAGAAAAGTCCTATATTGTGTGTACTCGTGCACCAATCTGACAGCGTTGCGCCTCTCTGGCAACAATTTCCATGGTAAGCTCTCTCCAAGCATAGGTGTAACACCTCGGCCCATGATAACCATGTGTGTATGCATATGAAGATACGAATTAGTCCTATATTGTTAGCTTAACATAAAACGCATTAACATATAAACCCATAGACACCATTAGTAATAACCTCCGGTTAACTGTTTTGCACGAAATAAGGACGAAAACGCAAGCAAGTTGTTACGTATGCGTGGCTTATCCATAATAGGGTTTTAGGTCTAAACCGATTTGGATCCTAGGGCGTTATAAATGGTATCAGAGCCGACCCTCGCGGTTGCACGGGCGCGTACAGGTCAAGGACGTGGGCAAACGCATGATCCGTATAGGCCCAAAGTGGACACACGGTATGGTATATATACCAGCACTAGACGCGTGGATGTGTGCCAAGAGGGGAAGGTCCTACTCATTTACCCTAGTATGGGTATGTTGGACCGACGAGAATGTCGGTTCTTTAAAGGAGTGTATATAACACATCGGCCCATAATAGCCCATGTGTGTGTGCACATGAGGATGTGAATTAATCTCACATTGCTAGCTTAACATGAGAAGCACTAACATATAAACCCATAGACACCATTGGTAATAACCTTCGGTTAACCGTTTTACGCGAAACGAAGACAAAAGCGTAAACAAATTGTTACATATGTATGGTTTATCTATAATAAAGTTAGGCCTAAATCGATTTGGATCCTATGGCGTTACAATAGAGAACCTGAAGTCTCTCTCCTTCCTATCACTTTCTAACAACTCCTCCACAAATATCACAAATGCACTTCATATCCTGAAGACCTCCAAGAATCTCAGGACCCTGTTTATTGGGCATAACTTCATGCACGAGACCATGCCGCAGGACAAAACCATTGATGGTTTTGAGAATCTTCAGCTTCTCGGCATAGATGCCTGCTCATTGCCTGGAAGAATACCTCTTTGGCTACCAAAGCTCAGAAATTTGGAGGTGTTACTTTTAAACAGCAATCGACTCACTGAACCAATACCTGGCTGGATCAACTGCCTAAGCCATCTCGTCTATCTGGATATCGGTCAGTTAAAAGAGCTCATTTCGCTTAACTTGAGCTTCAACAAATTTTATGGAGAGATCCCACAACCTCTCTGTAACCTGACAAACCTGCAGGTTCTTGACTTGTACAGCAATCATCTAACTGGTACCAATCCCAGCCACACTGAACAATCTGCACTTCCTTTCTATGTTCAACATTTCTAGCAATGACCTGGAAGGGTCTTTGGTATAACCAGAATCTTGTCTTTGGTATCAAACCAAGTGCCTCAAGAAGTCAAGCCACCTGCCTGCTCTCGTACCTCACTCTGTTTGTCCATTTGTATTGAAAGTTTGCAGGGGCCCGACCAGCAAATGACTAAGAAAAAGAATGCAAACCTAAAGCATCATCGAGAAAAACGAGTAAGTGAAAACAGTAGAAACTGCAAATGTATCGGGTCAAGAAGAGCATCTCTCCCTTTCTTGCCCCCACATTAGCTGTCTACCTAGTCCTTGTTCTTCAATCAGCCATGTACATAATTATTATACGCCTCTTCTCCAGGTTGATGTTTTGCAAGCATTGCCTGCTAATGGAGACGCAACAATTCGATCAGGCTATTTTCATAAGAAAAAAAAACATGCAGCCAGTGCTGCAATCCTCGAGCAACAACAAAAAGAAACAGCAACAAGTTGAAGTTACCATGTCTTTTCCTCTCCAGCCGGGCTGTCAAAGGGGACAAGAACTTTGCATGAAACATATGGAATCATAGTAAACACAACGTTCCAAACGGGGCAACCACCATGACTGGAGTAAACACTGATGCTATAAAGATACTCCGACCGGACCCACCGCTAGCGACGGCAAGGCAAAGCGCAGACCTACCTTACTTATATAACCTACCTTGCTGCAAGCGGAGCCAGCGATAACTCAGTACTGTATTCTTCGCAGAGCAAGCAGCGGCTGCGAACCACCCATGGCTTTCCTTGGCCTTGCTCTTGTGCTGCTGCTAGCCTTCTCCATCGTCCCACCCACAAGCTCCTGCACAGAGGAGGAGAAGATCTCCCTCCTCCGGTTCCTCGCTGGGCTCTCCCGGCAGAGGAACGGCGGCCTCGAGGTGTCGTGGCGGAATGGCACGGACTGCTGTGCCTGGGAGGGCATCACCTGCAATGGGAATGGGACGGTCATTGAGGTCTCCCTGGCATCTAGAGGCCTTGAAGGGCGCATCTCACCCTCCCTTGCCGACCTCACCGGCCTTCTGCGCCTCAACCTGTCATACAACGTGTTCTTTGGTGGCCTTCCGTTGGAACTCATGTCCTCCAGCAGCATCACCATTCTTGATGTCAGCTTCAACCGCCTCAGCGGGGGCCTGCAAGAGCTGCCATTGTCCACTCCTGGCCGTCCTCTGCAGGTATTGAACATCTCGAGCAACCTATTCACTGGAGATTTTCCAGCAACCTCATGGAAGGCGATGAAGAATCTGGTTGCGCTCAATGCGAGCAACAACAGCTTCACTGGGCAGATGCTGTCTTCCCTTTACCTTGCCTCGCCATCTTTGGCTGTGATTGACCTTTGTTTCAACCAATTGAGTGGCGATATTCCCCCTGCGATTGGTAATTTCTCCATGCTCAGAGTGCTCAAGGTTGGCCACAACAACCTCAGTGGGACTCTCCCAGATGAACTCTTCAATGCTTCCTCCTTGGAGTATCTGTCTTTTCCTAACAATCATTTACATGGGGTGATTGATGGTGCACGCATAATCAACCTCAGAAATCTCGTAACCCTTGATCTTGGAGGGAACAATTTCAGGGGCAAAATTCCGGATTCTATAGGCCAGCTCAAGAGACTGAAGGAGCTCCATTTGGACTACAACAACATGTCTGGGGAGCTACCGTCAACTCTGGGCAATTGTACAAACCTCATAAACATCAATCTCATGACCAACAGCTTCGGCGGAGAGCTCACAAAGGTCAATTTTTCCACCCTCGCCAATCTAAAAATCTTGGACCTTATGTGGAACAACTTTAACGGCACAATTCCAGAAAGCATCTACTCATGCACCAATCTGACAGCGTTGCGCCTGACTGGCAACAATTTCCATGGTGAGCTGTCTTCAAGCATAGGGAACCTGAAGTCTCTCTCCTTCCTATCACTTTCTAACAACTCCTTCACAAATATCACAAATGCACTTCATATCCTGAAGACCTCCAAGAATCTCAGGACCCTGTTTATTGGGCATAACTTCATGCACGAGACCATGCCGCAGGACAAAACCATTGATGGTTTTGAGAATCTTCAGGTTCTCGGCATATATTGCTGCTCATTGTCTGGAAGAATACCTCTTTGGCTATCCAAGCTCAGAAATTTGGAGGTGTTACTTTTAAACAGCAATCGACTCACGGGACCAATACCAGGCTGGATCAACTGCCTAAGCCATCTCTTCTATCTGGATGTATCAAATAACAGCCTAACAGGGAAAATTCCTACAGCCTTAATGGAGATGCCAATGCTAAAATCAACTAAGATTGCAGTCCATTTGGACCCAAGGTTCTTTGACATGTCTATTTATATAACTCACTCACATCAATACCGCATGGCTAGTACTTTCCCTAAAGCGCTGGATCTAGGCAACAATAACTTCTCTGGTGTGATCCCCGAGGATATCGGTCAGTTAAAAGAGCTCATTTCGCTTAACTTGAGCTTCAACAAATTTTATGGAGAGATCCCACAACCTCTCTGTAACCTCACAAACCTGCAGGTTCTTGACTTGTCCAGCAATCGTCTAACTGGTACAATCCCAGCCACACTGAACAATCTGCACTTCCTATCTAAGTTCAACATTTCTAACAATGACCTGGAAGGGCCTATTCCAACAGAAGGTCAACTGAGTACGTTTCCAGATTCCAGTTTTGATGGGAACCCAAAGCTGTGCGGCTCTATGCTTATTCATCATTGTAATTCGGTAGAAGCAGCTCCAGTCTCTACTATCTCAACAAAACAATGCAGCAACAGGGTCATCTTTGCTATTGGCTTTGGTGTGTTCTTTGGACTAGGAGTGCTATATGACCAGTTAGTCTTATCCAGCTATTTTGGCTAAGCCTACTTCAATTGTAATTTGCTCTAGCTCATATATATGCAATGGATATATTGATTGCATATATATGATCGAAACCCAGCAATAAACAGCCATGACTTCATAATTGTTCACATCTTCGAATCCATATGTCCATTATTACTAATTTGCTTGAGTAAACGTTGCAGTGTAAGAAATGAAGTGGTGGTAGACACGGATGCAGTGTAAGACACTTCATCATTTCATGTCAGACATGGTATGATAAGTGTCTGGGCCATACACAAGTTATATCAGACGTGGTATCAATCTGTAGTAACCAACTCTGATTCAGTTTTCTCTCCATATGGGACTCGTTTCCCTCGCCCTATTATGTATCTTAGTAGTCTATGGAAAGGACGAAGCGCTCTATTATAATATCTCCTCATTATAGTGATTTACTTTAGAGCATCCGTGTTTTTTTCCCGTAAAGGTTTTCTACGTAAAAATTCGTGTTTCTCATCTTTATTTTTCTGTGCATTATTTGCAACAAAAAGGGCGGTGTGGCGCGAGAATGAGAAAGGACGGTGAGGTTTCATGTGTGCCGAGGAGGACAACGTCACTCACGCTCCACGCGCATGATGGAGTACGGCACGGTGCAGGGATGAGGAAGGACGGTGGCTGGAAGATGGCATTGGTGGTGAGCTCTCTAGAAAAGTAAGCACGTCTAGAGGACGAGATGGACAGTTGGATATTATACTATTTGATCACATGCAAAAGGTATATGGTTGTCTAGTTGTTCTCCATGTATAACCAGAAGCTTATCTATTAAGGATAGAAAGAATAGAATAGGAGATAGAATATGATTGTTATTTGCTTCCTTATATGCTTCGATTTCCTTATCTGTATATGGCATATTCTCTGTATATCCCCCTATACCCTCCTATATATATGTTCCCTTAGGTCTCATGAATATACATACAATATTCATAACATGGTATCAGAGCAAGGACTCTGACCTTATTCTTCCGCTGTCTTCGACGCTGCCCTGGCCTCCGCCGCCGCTACCCAAGCAGCCGCCGCTGCCCAGGATGTTGTCGTCTCCACTCAGGCCGCCCGTCACTGGATCCGTGGCCTGGGCTTTTCTCTCGCCGCTCAGCTGCCTTCAGACTGCTTGTCGCTGAATCCGTGGCCTAGGTTGCGCCTCCCCGATCACCGGCCTCTCCTCTCGGCGCCGCCTCTCTCCTTGCCCGGCCTACACCTCCTTCAGCGCGGCAATTGACGCCTTTGACGCTGGCAGAACGCCGCCGCCGGAGAATAGATCACCATCGCACGACATCTCCTTCCCGGCCTCAAACACGTCCAAGAAAATCGCGCAGTCGCCCAGTGAGCCCCCTTCACCGTCTGCTGGCCGCCGCTTGTCGAGCTCGTAGTCGGAATGGCCGCCGCCGCCCGATCTGCCGCCGCAGCGCGCCGCTCGCCGGGCCGACCGGCCGCCGCGCCTCGCGGCTCAAGGCCACCGTGGTCTTTGCCGCATACCGCGCCGCTGCCCGCCCGGCCACCATCCGCCAAGCCCCTCGCCATAGGATCAAGGATGACCGACTAGAGGGGGGTGAATAGGAGCTAATAAAATTTTTGCAAGAAAATTATAATCTAACAAATTTTAAGCACAAATCAAACATTCACAATTCTAGTGACCCTAAGGCACTTGAAAACAATAAATTCACAAGACTCTAAACTAATCAATTGCACAAAATAGAATGAACAAAGACAAGTAGAATCACACAAACAATAACAAGATGGCACACAATCTTTTACCGTGGTGATCGGAAACTTGCCGGTTTCCCCTAATCCACGTTGAGGTTAGCCCAAACAAATTAGACCGGCTCCACGAATTAAGCCTCCCACCTCGAATCAACTAGTGGTTGCCCTTTCTCCCCTTCGGAGATGGACACCAAACCACTCACAAAACCGCGTCAAGTCCCTTCACAAGCTTCTTGAAGAGATCACCTCGCACACCTCCGCCAAGCTGTCTAGGTGCCGACAAGCACTAAAAGTAATGAATCGTAGCTTTGCTTGACGGCAATCAAGTGCCAAGGATCAATCTAAAATGATTATGCACTTGATTTTGGCTAAAACACTTCAAAATAAATGCACACTAAGAAAGGAGGTGAAAAGTGAATGCTCATGGCTCAAAGATGTTCAATGCAAGTTCAGCAACATGTCCTTGAGCTGGTGGGGGGTATTTATACCCTCACCAACTAAAACTATCCATTACAAAAAATAATTCTAAAAAATCAGGGAAATCGAAACTACCAGCGTGCAATTTGCGGTACTACCGCAATGTACTGTAGCACACAGTAACGACTTTGTCAGAACGTCAAAACTAGCCGTTGAAAGTCGGTGCGGTACTACCGCCGTTGTAAGTGCGGTAGTTCCGATATTCAGTAGTTCCGTTTTATCGGTGCGGTACTACCGCACTGCGGTAGTTCCGTCATGTATTTCCCGGTACTTTTGATTTCTGCAAGTCTAAGTTTCCACGGGGTGCTTTTTGGAAAAAAAAAAGCATCGTTGGATTTGTTTGGTACTTTCGAAGATCGGTAGTTTCAATTTCTGGTGCGGTACTACCGCACTGCGGTAGTTTCGCCGTGTAAATTCCAGTAGTACCGATTTCGGCAAGCCAAAGTCTCAACGTGGGTGCTCTCTGGAAAAAAACGTACCACTCAGCATCCCAGAACTACCGAGGTCCGGTAGTTCCGCAGTTCATACGATGCTACTACCGGACTCCGGTAGTTCCGCAACATGCATGTCGGTACTTTCGATTTTTCTAGCAGAGCACAGTTAGTTTTCAAACTTAATTTGAAGTGCATACATGGTCCTACATTGATCCGAATGACATAAGAACATACTATCAAGTTACTTTCTATGATCCTTCTTAATAGTACGGCGACTATCCTATAATCCAATCTTCGAACATTTCTTCTAAGACCGGTAAAATATGAAAAAGGGATCCTATACTACTTGTACCTTTGTTTTTCAGCCATCTTGATTATCTTTTGACATGCACGCACTTTTGAGACTTAACCTATGCAATCCTCAACAAACATATTAGTCTCATATTCACAAATAGTCATTAATTACCAAAACCAGTTTTAGGGGTCTAGATGCTTTCACTCGTCGAGGCGTGCCTTCTTCGGGTTAGCTCATCTCAGATACGATCTGCCAAAGATCTATGAAAGCTAAATAGGCAAAAAAAAGAGAGATAAAAAAGAAACAGAGAAAGAGAGAGAGAGAGAGAGAGAGAAAACGTCGATCCAACCGCCGCATTGTCCAACGCCGTCAGTTAGACGTCATTCCATTAGTCGTTGCGCTGTTCAGTGCCGCCTAGCAATTGTTTCCATTCCATCAGCTGCAATCCCATTCTTGGGAACAAAACTCCATAGGACGAATTACAGGTTGTGGTCTTCTCTCATGAAGATCATGCTCGATGGTCTCCGCCTCTGAGGATATGTTACCGGTGCACGACCTTCTCCGCCACCACTGGTTCAGCCTCCTCTCAGCAGACTACTTATGCACCTCCTATAGGTTGCCAAGAAGTAGGCCAAGGCTGCCGCCATTGCTGCTGATGCTGTTGATGAGGCCTTTCAGTATGCCATTGACGCTTTCGAGCACTGGTGTGTTGATGAGACCCGGGTTCGTGCCATCCTTGTGATCAGCGTCGATGACTCCATCCAGCCAAATATTATTGGTCTATGGTCTACTCGACATATTTGGGAGTACTTGCGTGAGCGCTACCAACAGAGTAGTGATGCTCAGTTCTTTTCCCTTTAGTGTGACTTGGAGATGTTTTGTCAAGAATATTCTTCCGTCGACGAACTCTACCGAGCCGTAGCCAGTCTCTAGCGCCAACTGGATGACCTGGCCTCTCCATTTTGTCACGAGTGTCATAAAGTGCAGAAGGCAGATCATAATCGCCTTCGCCTTTATGATTTCGTCTGCCGTCTTCGCTCAGAGTTTGAGCTTGTCAAGGCTCAACTGTTGAGCCGCTTGTCGCGACCGACCGTCACCGAGGCTCTTTCGATGCTTCGGGCTGAGGAGTTTTGCCTCGGGTTAGCAGCACAGTCCGCTCCGACTGTGCTTGCTGCCTCTTCGACTACGCTGATGCTTTCTACTACGGTTCTTCCTCCGGTGCCTATTTCTGCTCCTATTTTTGCACCAATTAGAGTTCAGTGCAACTACTGTAAGAACTTCGGGCATAACTACCAAAGTTGTGCGGTGCGAAAAAAGCGAAACAAGGTGCGAGGGGGTGGACGACAAAAGGGGGGCCAGGGAGGCACTTCCTTCACAGGAGGACAGACCAGCTCATCAAGTTCTACTGAATGAGGTCACTATGTCCAGCAGCTCTGCCAGGCTCTACTTCGGAAGCTCTCACAACTCCATGGGTTCTGCTAGTCTAGCTCAGACGTCTCCTCGAAGTACATCTTGGGTTCTGGATTCCGGTGCCTCTTTCCACATGACACCGGACTCCACAACTCTCACTTCAATAGGATCTTCTACTTTTCCTATCAATGTTCAGACAGCTGACGGCACTTCCTTATCGGTCAGCTGTCAGGGCACATTTTTGTCTACTGATTTCTCTATTTCGGCTATTTCCTATGTTCCCTAGCTTACCATGCAGTTCATTTCGGTAGGACAACTCACTGATCTTGGTTGTAGGGTTGGTTTTGACTCTCACACCTGTTTCATCCAAGATCGACAGGTAGGGACAATTCTTGGAACTGATCGCCGTCGTAAGGATCGCCAGGGTCTCTACATCCTTGACCACCTTCACCTTCCGTCCTCCCAAGTTGCTCCTACCACGTCTACTTCCACCTCCACTGCTGTCACCTCCTCTGAAGCTTTTGCGCAATGGCATCACCGTTTAGGTCATCTGTGTGGGTCCCGTCTTTCTTCATTAGTTCGTTAGGGAGTTCTTGGACGTGTTACTGTTAACACGTCCATGTCTTGGCAAGGTTGTAAGTTGAGCAAGCAGCTACAACTTCCTTATCATTCTACTGAGTCCTTGTCAGCTCATCCTTTTGATTTAGTTCGTTCAAATGTATGGGGACCTAAGCCTATTATCTCCAAAGGCGGGCATAAATTCTATGTTATTTTCATTTATGATTATTCCCATTTTACTTGGTTTTCCCTATGACTACTCATAGTCAGTTTCTTGCAATCTATCGTAACTTTGCCACGATGGTTCGTACTCAGTTCAAGTGCTCCATTCATACTTTTCAATGTGATTCTGTTGGTGAGTACTATTCTAGTGCCTTTCGATAATTTTTTTCTAAGCAGTGCACTCTTTACCAGTCTTCTTGTCCTGATGTCCATGCCCAGCATGGAGTTACTGAACACAAGCATCGCCATCTACTTGAGACTGTTCGCATTCTTCTCCTTGCCTCCCACGTTCCACCACAATTCTGGGCTGAGATTGTTTCAACAACTGCATATCTCATCAATATAAAGCCTTCCACTACTCTTAAGGATGTGAGCCCTATAGAGCGTCTCTACTCTCGAGCCCCCTACTACAGTTATCTTCGTATCTTTGGTTACACTTGTTTTGTCCTTCTACAGCCTCGTGAGCGCACCAAACTATCCGCCCAGTCAGTTGAGTGCGTATTTCTTGGGTACAGTTCTGACAATAAAGGATATCGCTGTTATGATCATTTTGCTCAACGGATCAGGATCTCACGAGATGTTGTCTTTGACGAATCTCTTTCTTCTATCGAGATTCGGCTCCCCGTCCTATTTGCACTATTGAGACGATCTCCTGGTTGTCTCTCTAACTCTTCACACATTTCTTCTTTTTCACCGTCACCCTCTAGTTTGTCACCAGTAGTTCCTGTTGTACCTACGTCTCCTATGTTGCCTCCAGAAGCATCACCTCTTGCTCCTACAGCACAATCGTCTCGTTTCTCTGGGGTACACTACTCCAGACGTCCTCGGCCTTCATCAGACTCATCTCCTGGTATCTTGCTGACACAGGCACCTGATTTCTCTGATGATGCTCCTCATTACGCCCTTCGTGACCAGACATCCTTTTGGCCTCCTGCTCATTTTGAGTTTACTTTGACAGCTCATATTGTCCATATTTTGAGTCAGTTCATGGCTCGTCCTACTCATATTCACTACAGCCACCTTCTTCGTGTTCTTCGCTACTTGTGTGAAACTATCTCTCGTCGTTTGTTTTTCCCTAGTTCCACCTCCCTACAACTTCAGGCATATTCCGATATGATCTAGGCTAGTGATCCTTCTGATCATCATTCGCTTTCTGCTTACTATGTTTTACTTGGCTCCTCCTTGATTGCCTGGAAGACAAAGAAGCAGACTGTAGTCTCTCATTCGAGTGCAGAGGCTGAATTGAGAGCTTTGGCAGCAGTGACAACAAAGATAACTTGGTTGAGGTGGTTACTTGCAGACTTTGGAGTACCTGTGAGGGGACCTACGCCCCTTATGTCTGACAGTACAGGTGCCATCAGTATTGCTCGAGATCCAGTGAAGCATGAGTTCACTAAGTACATTGGTGTGGATGCTTTATACACTTGCTCCCAGGTGCAGGAGGAAGTACTTGCTCTACAGTTTGTGCCGTCAGAGTTGCAGCTTGTTGATTTCTTCACGAAGCCGCAAACAAGGGCACAATACTTGTATTTTCTCTCCAAACTCATTGTGTGTAATCCACTATGAGTTTGAGGAGGTGTTAAGAATAGAAAGAATAAAATAGGAGATAGATTAGGATTGTTATTTGCTTCCTTGTATGTCTCGGTTTTCTTATCTGTATATGGCATATTCTTTGTGTATCCTCCTATATATATATAGAGAGAGAGAGAGGAAGCCTCTTTTCTACACCTAGATATAATTACACCCTCTATTGTATCTCACAACGTAGAGAGTATCTCACGTAACGGAGAGTATATACGTATAGTATACGAGTATTTAAGGTCATCTAGGTGGTATGAACAATTTTTCAGAGGTGGTATGTATATTTTTTTAAACATACTCTTTTTTATGTACGTATATGAAGGTTTTTATAAAATACGCTAAAAATTATGAACTCCTTTGTAATTTTTTTCATGTGGTTCATATTGGAGTATCTTATATTTAGTATATGAGTATACCTAAAATGATAAATGAATATTTCAAATTTGTTTAGATGGTATATTAGAGGTGGGTGTAATTACACCCGGGTGTAAAAAATATTTTTTCTATATATATATATATATATATATATGATCCCTTAAGTCTCATAAATACACACACAATATTCATAACAGTCTTTGGTATCAAACCAAGTGCCTCATGAAGTCAAGCCACCTGCCTGCTCTCGTACCTCACTCCGTTTGTAATGAAAGTTTGCAGGGGCCCAGCCAGCAAATGACTGAGAAAAAGAATGCAAACCAAAAGCATCATCGAGAAAAACGAGTAAGTGAGAACAGTAGAAACTGCAAATGTATCGGGTCAAGAAGAGCATCTCACCCTTTGTTGCCCGCTCATTAGTGTCTACCTAGTCCTTGTTCTTCAGTCAGCGAGTCAGTGAAAACAATAAAACTGCTAATGTATCGGGTCAACTGGTCAAGAAGAGCATCTCTCCCTTTCTTGCCCCCACATTAGCTTTCTACCTAGTCCTTGTTTTTCAATCAGCCATGTACATAATTATCAGGCTATTTTCATAAGAAAAAAAACATGCAGCCAGTGCTGCAATCTTCGAGCAACAACAAAAAGAAACAGCAAAGGGCTGAAGTTACCATGTCTTTCCTCTCCAGCCGGGCTGTCAAAGGGGACAAGAACTTTGCATGAAACATATGGAATCATAGTAAACACAACGTTCCAAACGGGGCAACCACCATGACAGCAACAATGACTGGAGTAAACACTGATGCTATAAAGATACTCCGACCAGACCCACCGCTAGCGACGGCAAGGCAAAGCGCAGACTAGACAAATTGCAAACCTTACTTAACCTACCCTGCTGCATGCGGAGCCAGCGATAACTCTCTACTGAATTCTTCACAGAGCAAAAGAGCAAGCAGCGGCTACGAACCACCCATGGCTTTCCTTGGCCTTGCTCTTGTGCTGCTGCTATCCTTCTCCGTCATCCCTCCCCCAAGCTCCTGCACAGAGGAGGAGAAGATCTCCCTCCTCCAGTTCCTCGCTGGGCTCTCCCGGCAGAGGAACGGCGGCCTCAAGGTGTCGTGGCAGAATGGCACGGACTGCTGTGCCTGGGAGGGCATCACCTGCAATGGGAATGGGACGGTCATTGAGCATCTCACCCTCCCTTGCCAACCTCTCCGGCCTTCTGCGTCTCAACCTGTCCTACAACGCGTTCTTTGGTGGCCTTCCGTTGGAACTCATGTCCTCCAGCAGCATCGCCATTCTTGATGTCAGCTTCAACCGCCTCAGCGGAGGCCTGCAAGAGCTGCCATTGTCTACTCCTGGCCGTCCTCTGCAGGTACTGAACATCTCGAGCAACCTATTCACTGGAGATTTTCCAGCAACCTCATGGAAGGCGATGAAGAATCTGGTTGCGCTCAATGCGAGCAACAACAGCTTCACTGGGCAGATACCATCTTCTTTCTGCGTCAACATGCCGTTCTTAACTGCTCGATCTCTCTCACAACCAATTGGATGGGGACATCCCCCGAGGGCTAGGTGATTGCTCCAGCCCAATGTTTCAAATAGCCGGCTATAGCCACCGCTATAGCCGGATTTAGCCTTTGGGAAGGCTAAGAGCTAAGAGAATTCACTTTTAGCGCTAAACAATGTTTGCCGCTATTAGCCGGATTTAGCCCGCTAAATCCGCTAAATGAACTGTTATTTAGCCCGCTAAGGAGGGGAAAAAAATCTGAAGTGGGCCGCCGCGCCTCCCGAGCCCGTGCCGCCCGCCGCCGTGCCTCCCGGCCGCGCCCGCCGCTTGACCGCGCGCGCTCCTGCGACTTCGCCCAGCCGCCGCCGCCCGCACACGCCCACGCACACCATCCTTGCTTGCTGCTGAGGAAGACTGCCTAGGTGAGTAGATCCCGTCGGTGGCGGCTGCTGAGGAAGACCATGTCCCAACCAGAGCAACAGCAAGGTAAGTTTTACACTTTTACTCTCCTCTGTTTCAGTGTTCTTCTTCCTTCCTTTGCTCCATTCAGACTTTAGAGATTGAGAGGTTTTAGTTTGAATAGCTAGCATGTTAGTGCAGGGATGCTCATATATTACAAAATTGAATGATAATGTCCTGAATGTCCTGAAGGAATGCACTATGCCTTACTATTTGCTGCATAAAACCTTTACTAATCCGCTAAATCAGGCTATTTGAGGCTATAGCCTTGATTATATGCTTGTATGTGCATAAAACATTGAATTCTAAGTTTTTTACATATACTTTTACTAATCCGCTAAATGAGGCTATTTGAGGCTATAGCCCGTTATAGCCTTTGTAACCTCTGTGGAACCCATCCGCTAAATATCTTAGCCGGCTATTTGAAACCTTGCTCCAGCCTCAGAATGCTCGAGGTTGGACACAACAACCTCAGTGGGACTCTCCCAGATGAACTCTTCAATGCTACCTCGCTGGAGTCCCTCTCCTTGCCCCACAATGGTTTGCAAGGGGCACTGCCTCCAGCACATTTAGCCAAACTCAGTAATCTGGCTATCCTTGATCTTGCGGGGAATCGGTTCAGTGGCAACATCCCCGGTTCTATTGGGCAGCTCAAGCGACTGAAGGAGCTCCACTTAGACAACAACAACATGTCTGGAGAGCTACCGTCAACTCTGAGTAAATGCACGTCTTTCGCAACCATCAATCTCAGAAAAAACAATTTCTGGGGAGAGCTCACAAAGGTGAACTTCTCCACCCTATTAAATCTGAAAAAATTAGACCTGATGTCCAACAACTTCACCGGCACCATTCCAGAAAGCCTCTATTCTTGCAGCAACCTTACCGCACTGAGGCTATCTACCAACAACTTCCATGGCCAGATTTCACCGAGAATAAACAATCTGAAGTCCCTCACCTTCCTATCACTTAGTTACAACTTCTTTACAAATATCACAAATGCAATTCAGATCCTCAAGAGCTCTAGGAACCTCATTACTCTTCTAATTGGGGGCAACTTCAGGCATGAGACCATGCCAGAGTATGAAATGTTTGATGGCTTTGTGAATCTTCATACTCTTGCCATAAAGATTGCCCGTTGTCTGGAAAAATACCTCATTGGATATCAAAGCTCAAAAAACTGAAAGTATTATGTTTATACAACAACCAACTCAGTGGACCAATACCTGCGTGGATAAATAGCCTAAGCTTCCTCATCCATCTAGATATACACAATAACAGCCTCACAGGAAAAATCCCAACAGCATTGATGCAGGTGCCAATGCTGAAATCAGAAAAGAGCATAGCCCATTTAGACCCAGAAATCTTTGAGTTGCCTTTATATGATTCTCTATCACGTCAATACAGCATGATCAGCTCTTTCCCAAGGACGCTGAACCTAGGCAACAATAAATTCACCGGTGTGATCCCCCCCGAGACTGGTCAGTTGAAAGCGCTCCTCAGACTCAACTTGAGCTTCAACAACTTATATGGAGAGATCCCACAATCGATCTGTAACCTCACGAACCTGCAGTTACTAGACTTGTCTACCAACCATCTGACAGGTGTAATCCCTTCTGCACTGGAGAACCTTAACTTCCTTGCTGAATTCAACATTTATAACAATGGCTTAGGCTATTGTTAGCGGAACGCCGATGTGGAGTTTTGAGCTCAGGAAGTTTGGAGAATCCGCTCGTTTGAAAAATCTGCTTCAAAAAAGCGAAATACATTTTTCAAATTTTGGAGAAGCTAAAAACCTAAAATAATAATGCATAGTGTTTTAATAAACATTTAGCAGATTTTTTGAGGACCCACCTAAATAAAATCTATGTAGTATCCCATTAACACGATGTAAACATCTTCTGATCTACCATACGAGAGTACAGCGTGCCTCTATTTTAACTACAAAAAGATCAGTAAAATTGCAGACCTAAGCATCACCCAGGCTCCGGAGCATCTCTCCGGCTTTACTTAATCCTTCACGCAACCGCGACTTGGCACCAGCACGTTCGGGTTGCGAGAGAGGAGATTTCTTGTCGAACGCAGTGGATACAGCTCGACAGCGGTGACGTTCCGAAGGAAATTCAACAGATGCATGCAGATAATAAGATTTCTGTGGGCAGATATCGCTATCAAATCATCGCAAACCAGGATCACCTGCAGTGGAAATGGGCGGTCACTGAGGTCCTGCAACCTACTACATCATAGTTTTTATTATACCCCTAATAATAATGCTCTACATCATAGATCTTTGTACGAACAACTTAACCGGCACAATTCCTGAAAGCATCTACGCATGCAGTAATCTGACTGCATTGCGCTTATCTTATAATAAGTTCCATGGCCAATTATCAAAGAGAGTAGGAAATTTGAAGTTCCTCAACTTCCTATCACTTACCAGCAACAATTTTACAAATATCACTAATACACTTCACACCCTGAAGAGCTCCAGGAACCTCACAGTCCTGCTAATTGGGAGTAACTTCAAGCAAGAGGCCATGCCACATGATGAAATCATTGATGGTTTTGAGAATCTTCAGGTTCTGGGCTTAGATAATTGCTTATTGTCTGGAACACTACCTGTTTGGCTATCAAAGCTCAAAAATATGAACATCTTGTTGTTATCGAACAATCGACTCACTGGGCCAATACCATCTTGGATCAACACCCTACACTTCCTGTTCTATCTAGACATATCAAACAATAGCCTTACAGGGAAAATCCCAACAGCATTAATAGAGATGCCAATGCTGAAAACAGAGAAGGTTGCAGCCTATATGGGCATGAAGTTCTTTGAGCTGTCTGTTTATCTGACCCGAACATATCAATACCGCATGCTCAATGCTTTCCCTCGACTCTTAAATCTAAGCAGGAATGGCCTCACTGGTGCCATCCCCCTGGAGATTGGTCAGTTGAAAGCACTTGTTTCACTCGATTTGAGCTTCAATAATTTTTCTGAAGAGATCCCACAATCGATCTGCAACCTCACAAACCTCCAGGTGCTAGACTTGTCTACCAACCATCTCACAGGTGCAATCCCTCCCGCACTGAACAGCCTACATTTCCTTTCTATGTTCAATATTTCTAACAACAACCTAGAAGGGCCTGTTCCAAGTGGAGGCCAGTTTGACACATTTTCAAGTTCTAGTTTTGATGGAAACCCAAAGCTATGTGGCTCTATGCTTACTCACCACTGTGATTCAGCAGACGCACCTCCACTTTCCACTCTCTCCACAGAACAAACCAGCGAAAAGGTCGTCTTCAGTATTGCTTTTGGTGTGTTCTTTGCTGTAGGGGTGCTCTATGATCAGATTGTCTTATCAAGGTTCTTTGGTTAGCTCTCTACTCCAGTGAACATATGGCTTTATGATATTTTTGGTCAGATTTACCTGCAGTTCAGGTTTGGAAACATTTCCGGTGAACAAGCTTCGTATAGTTGTGAACCAAATTTAGCTCCTATTTTGGTCGGATTCATGGGTGACGAGTGATCCCTTTCGCGGAGATGTAAAAGTATCTAACTATGTAAGATGGCTTGGAAGTTCAACCAAAAAAAAGTAAGATGGTTTCAATTGAAGGAGTCTAAATATGTTCAAACTCAATCTTATCGGAACTCCGTGTAAGTAGTAACTTTAATCTCATCATTTACTTTGGTTGCTGAACAATAACACTAGGCAGTTAATGAAATCATGCTAAATTTCTAGGTACATATGAGCAAACAAGACGAAATGTAAACGGCACTAGCTTAGCTACGATTCGCAATGCGGCACAACGCAGCGAGTCAAAAAAAAAAGACTCGCAAAACTATAACATCCCATTTTTGGGAGTTCAAAAGTGCTTGAAATAAAAATTCAAATTTCAATTCAAACCAAACTCAAACTCAACCCAAATTTCGAATTCAATTCGTTTTTCCCAAAAATCCGAAGCCCAAGCCTTGGCCTAGGCCGAGCCCAGTCCGTTTCCCCTCCCCTCTGGCCCACCTAGCCCTTGGCCTTGGCCCAGCCCGGCCCATCTCCTCCCCTCCCTCTCTGTTGCCGCCTCCTCCCCGCGAAGTACTACTGTATAACCAAGGTGAACCGACCATTCGTCTAAAACAAAAAAAGTACTTGGTTGAGCGACGTGTAATCAAACACTATTGATTTTGATCAATGATATTGCTAAAATCATATGATTTGGATATACAAAAATGACGAGAGTGAATTTGTCACAAAAATATTTTCATACTATTGCACTCTTATAACTTTGATTGAACATATGATACGAGAATTTAATGGTCAAACAAACAAGATATCTTATTAACTTTGAAAATTAAATAACGTCACTCTTTTGTGATATAAGACTATAAGAGAGTAGCACCGGCATCCCTAGAGAAGCACCCCTTCCCTTTTCTTTTCTACAGTAAGACAAGCACCGGAGAACCCTAGCCGCCAAAGCTTGCCGCCAACCACAACTCCAACTATCCACCGTCAGCCCTTCTCCGTTGAGCGGGTGGGGATCCATCAATTTTCAAAACTAATATTTTTTCTTTAGAATTCTTTTTTTTCCCCTTAGATTAAGTTGTTCTATTTTATTCTTCTCCAGCGAGTTCTTGGCCAGATTTTATTTTTCTAGGATGGGTTTATCAAACCGACTCACCTAGACAACAACGGTGACGCCTACGCTGAAGATTGACACCACCTGAGTTTGGTATAAATAAATTTTTTCTGATTTTCTTCCAACGAACAATGCTACTAATGAGGCATATGTCCTACACATCAATGAAGATCATCAATAATCTACTTCCCACTGTCGTGATCATCGATAATCATGAAGTCGTTGCAAGATCCGGAGTCTTCAGCGAGGAAGATAAAAAGGTCCAATACATTCATCAACTCAAGGATTTAATGATGACATGTTGTTCATCTAAAAATCTTCAATGTAAAAGTCTGAGAAGCTGCTCAGCGTCAACTTTTCTTAGCGTTCAGCGTCCGGCTTCAGTGTTTTTTTACTATGCATTATTTTGTTTTTTCTGTTTTTCTGTTTTGGTTTTTTGTGTTTTGTTTTTTTTTTGTATTCCTTTGCATTGTCCGTAATGGGTTAACATGTTTTTTATTTTTAAATTTTTTTAAATTTAATTATGCCAAATAAATCAACTTAGCTACAGTAAAAAAATCAACCAGTAAAAAAGGCCATAAATCATCGTTATTCTGAACGTTACTGATCACGATGATCCAAAAGTTATTAATATAAATCACGCGATCTTTCTACGAAAAAAAGCACTGGATTTCCTACTATACTAGCTCAACGCCTAAACAAGATTAAATGTAAAGATCACGATGGTGATTGTTCCTTTCTTTTTGTTTGGAAAGCTCGGATTTATATTAGTAACTCACGGAAAAGTGAATAAGTACATTGAAGATTATAAATGGACTTCTTTATCTAATGCATGACTTTACTCTTTCACTGGTAACCAGCAAAAAAAAATGTATCAATCAATTATGGACGTTATAATCACATTGCCATCTTTCCATTCCAGACGTTTCGGGAGAGGAGAGATGGCCTTTGGAATCAAGGACAGTGACCTGAACCACCGTCCGTCAAGTCTCGCAGACAACTGATCGATCAGCAGCCAATCAGTTTCAACAATGGGAAGGAACAGATTCACATGAAGCAACCGGAAAGAGTATAGATCAATAAATTAGAATAGGGTCCCTCTACAACGAAAGATCAAACCAAAACAAAACAATAAAGAGCCAATATCGTGTCTACTCAATGGTTGACTGCTCCAAGTGCCTCAATTAGACAAGCGACCTGCCATGCCCAGCTCTCGCGGTTGGAGCAAAGTCTGAAATTGTAGGATGATAATAGAGGGGTGAATGATTACAACGTGTAATAGAGATTTTTAATATATTATTTTCTATTTTTCCAACCTGTTTAAGTCAGTAAGAATAAAAAGAACAAAAACAGCAAAACTATATATATATATATATGACTACCGTAGCAGATTTATATATACATGTATATTCAGTTACTATAGCAATGAAAAATTATACATGCAAGCACTCGGAAAAACAAAAATCGATGAACGTAGCAACGAAAAATTATGCATGCAACCGCAGCTCACCTCACGTCATGGCCACACAAAGTCTTCTTCCACTAATGACTTTTTCTTCTCTCCTCAAATCAATGCCTCAGTCAGAGTTGTCTCTGTACTTACAATCAAACCAGCTCCATCGGTTAGACCGGCCTTGTAGCTATGATCAAACTGGCTTATCTATGATGGTCTAATCATCTTTAGGTAGAAGGTTGTTTATTTTATTGGTTAAAGTGTCTAGTTTTATTGGTAAAGTATGATTGGTGCAATATGAACTTTGTTATTCAAATAATCACTTGAGTGAAAATTTTGAATACTATTAGCGAAAAAGTTTCAATAATCATTTACCCTTTCTGATTGTTGGTATTGTTCTACAATTTTTAACACCAACTATTCAACTAAAACTAAGAAGCCTTGCATCACAACCCGATTCCATTCTACAGACCATGTCCACACAGGCATCAACTCTCAAGTGATCAATCGGCCAGCCACAGTGCCACTGCCTGCCCTCACACGCTACCTAGTTTTCTTCAAGCACTTCAGAAATCTGAATTCAGATGATATCCTCTTAGTCGTAGTCCATGGTCTACAATAATGCAGCACTCGAGCCGGACCGTGTCCACACTGCCTGCCACAATGCTTCCCAATCGAATCTGAATCTTGCCTGATGCTTCCCAATCGAATCTCGCCAATCTTCAGCAATTTTTTCTTTCGCTGATACGTCATAGTATGAACTAAGAAACTGCTGTGGCAATTGTTTAAAAACCTAATGAGTACCTGAAACGTCATAGTGTGAACTAAGAAACTACTGTGGCAATTATTTAAAAACCTAATGAATACATGTAGGCCTGTTCGTATTGGCTTTTGCTATGTTTTTGGCTATGGCTTTTAGAAGCAACTGAAAATAAATAGTAATAGCTAAAAGAAGTGACTTTTAGAAAGAGAAGGTAAACAGTGAACAGTGAAAAATCAGATGTTTGTATTGGCTTTTGACTTTTTTTGTTTTTGACTTCTACTCAATGGTTGACTGCTCCAAGTGTCTCAATTAGACGAGTGACCTGCCATGCCCAGCTCTCGCCCGTAGAGCAAGCAAGTCTGAAACTATAGCATTCGTACCAAGCCAGCCAAGTAGCAGCCAGCAAGAAAATACATCGGGTCAACAAGAGCACTTCTCTCCTTTCTTGCCACCTCCCTTGCTTCTTTCTTACTTAAGTTTCTATCGTTCTTAAACAATGGTCACAGACAGATAGTCAGATACACTGGACAAGTACCTGATCTCCGAGTTAGTTGCCTTCCAGATTAGTGTTCTAGCATATATACTTCCTTGTATGATATTTTCGTGAGAAAAGCCATGCAGCCAACACTCCATTCTTCACGCAGCAACAAAAGGAGCAGCAAACTGGTCGTGCCACCCTTTGGCCTTGCTGTTTGGCTGCTTCTCTGCTTGGCCTCTCCAGCCGGCTCATGCAACGAGCAGGAGAAGAGCTCCCTCCTCCGGTTCCTTGCCGGGCTCTCGCAAGACGGTGGCCTCGCCGTGTCGTGGCGGAATGACACAGACTGCTGCACGTGGGAAGGCATTACCTGCAATGGAAATGGAGCGGTCGTTGAGCTCTCTCTCGCATCTAGAGGCCTTGAAGGGCGCATCTCACCGTCCATCGGTGACCTCACCAGCCTGTTGCGCCTCAACCTGTCGTACAACTCTTTCACCGGTGGCCTCCCATTGGAAGTGATGTCCTCCAGCAGCATCGTCGTCCTTGATGTTAGCTTCAACCGCCTCCACGCGGACCTGCAAGAGCTGAATTCGTTAACTTCTGACCGGCCACTGCAGGTACTGAACATCTCAAGCAACCTGTTCACAGGAGAATTTCCATCCACCACATGGGAGAAAACAAGGAATCTGGTTGCGCTCAATGCGAGCAACAATAGTTTTAGTGGCCGGATACCGTCTTCTTTCTGCATCAACTCGCAATCCTTTGCGGTGCTTGACCTTTGCTATAACCAGTTTGGTGGCGAAATACCCCCCGGGCTAGGTCAATGCTCCGCGCTAAGATTGATCAAGGCTGGCCACAACAATCTCAGTGGAACTCTACCAGATGAACTTTTCAATGCTACCTTGTTGGAGAACCTCTCTTTTCCCAACAATCGTTTAGAAGGGAAGCTTGATGGTGCACAGGTAACCAAACTCCGTAATCTGGCAATCCTTGATCTTGGAGGAAATAACATCAGTGACAGGATTCCAGATTCCATAGGTCAGCTCAAGAGATTGGAGGAGCTCCATTTGGACAACAACAACTTGTCTGGGGAGCTGCCATCAGCTATAAGTAACTGCACAAAACTCAAAATTATCGATATCAATAGCAACAGCTTCACAGGAGAGCTTCAAAAGGTCAACTTCTCCACCCTGCCCAATCTGGAAATTTTAGATCTTTTCTTGAACTACTTTACTGGAACAATTCCAGAAAGCATCTACTCTTGCAGCAATCTGATTGCACTGCGTCTGTCCTACAATAATTTCTACGGCCAGTTGTCACCAAGAATAGGCAATCTGAAGTCCCTCTCATTCCTATCACTTACCAACAACGGTTTTGCAAACATCACATATGCACTTCAGATGCTCGAGAACTCCAGGAACCTCACCACTTTGCTTATGGCAGTCAACTTCTTTGGTGAGGTCATGCCAGAAGATGAGACAATTGATGGTTTTCAGAATCTTCAGGTTCTTTCCATAGCTGGTTGCTCATTGTCTGGAGACATACCTCTTTGGCTATCAAAGCTTACTAATTTAAAGATTTTAAATTTATCTGGAAATCAACTCACTGGACAAATACCAGTCTGGATCAATACCTTAAGCTTCCTCTACTATCTAGATATATCAAACAACATGCTTAAAGGGCAACTTCCAACAGCATTAATGGAGATGCCAATGCTACAGTCAGAGAAGTTTCCACCAGCCCATTTGGACAAAAAAGCCTATGGTTTGCCTATTTATATGGGTTTATCACATCGATACAGTAGGAGCAGTGCTTTCCCTGCAGTGCTAAAACTAGGAAACAATGACTTCATTGGTGCAATACCTCCAGAGATTGGGCAGCTAAAAGCTCTCCTAATGCTTAATTTGAGCTCCAACAACTTATATGGAGGGATACCACAATCCATCTGCGACCTCACAAACCTCCAGGTGCTAGACTTGTCCAACAACCATCTCACAGGTGCAGTCTCTCCCGCACTGAAAAACCTAAATTTCCTTTCTATGCTCAACATTTCTAACAACAACCTAGAAGGTCCTGTTCCAACTGGAGACCAGTTTGACACATTTTCAAGTTCTAGTTTTGATGGAAACCCAAAGTTATGCGGCTCTATGCTTATTCACCACTGTGATTCAGCAGAAGCACCTCCAGTCTCCGCTCTCTCCACGGAACAAACTAGCGAAAAGGTCATCTTTAGTATTGCTTTTAGTGTGTTCTTTGCTGTAGGGGTGCTATATGATCAGATTGTCTTATCAAGGTTCCTTGGCTAGCTCTACTCCAGCTAACATATGGGTTTATGATAATTTTGGCCAGATTTGGCGCGATTCAGGTCTAGTAACATTTCTGGTGAACAAGCTTAGTGTATTTGTGAACCATATCTTTAGTATTTCTGGTTTGTAAAAATGGTGTGTAATTGGAGGGTGTTTAAGGGTTAACAGTGATCCATTTGGTGGAGATGTAAAAGCTTGTTACTGTGTAAACGATTAGAACTGAAGCGGTGTAAATGTGTCAGCAACTCAATCTTGTCGGAACACATAATTTTAGTTTGAGCATTTTCCGTATTCAAGTAAACACTAGCTATAACCCTGGAACTCACATAATAAAGGAGTATAGGGCTGCATTTACTTATATGTATGGGTGCTATAGATCAGATAGTCTTATCAAGGTTTTATGGCTAGTCCTACTTCAGTTTTCATATGGGTTTATGATGATTTTGGTCAGTTTTGGCTACTGTCCAGGTTGAACGACATCTCCAGCGAACAATCTTTGTCTAGTAGTGAACCAAATTTAGCTCCTGTTCAGGTTGGATTGGATTCATGGGTGAAGAGTGATCCATTTGGTGATATAAAAGTATGTAACTACGTAAGATGATTTGAACTGAAGCAGTCTAAATATGTCAAAAACACTCAATCTTGTCGGGACCCCGCGTAAATTTAACCTCGTCGTTTACTTTGCTGGCTGAAAAAATAACACTAGGCAGTTAAATCACGCTAAATTTCTAGGTACTATATATGAGTAAACAAGATGGAATGTAAGCAGCACTAGCTAGCTGCAATTTGCAACGCGGCACAACGCAGCGAGTCAACACAAGTCGCAAAATCATCATCATTTCTGCACATAAATTGATAGGCAATTGGATTCTGGGTTACAAAGTGAGCCGGGAGGGTAGCTATTAGTCTATTACTACTAGAAGTAGTACTACAACAACAGTTGGACAGATTCGAGTAACAAGGATGCTAATTGCGCGCCTCCATTTTTCCCAGCAAGGTTTTTGCACGACGTACCTCGGGAGCGCTGCACCTGTCACTGGACCCGCTGTCCTCGCCTCCGACACGCGTCCGCCGGCGCGCGCGGCGCACTCGAACCACCGCTGCGCCGCCGCGAATCGCCGCCTCCCGGTCCCGGGGGAGCAGAGGTCTGGGCCGGGAGAGATGGATGCGGTTCGTGTGCTTTGTCCTCCTTGTGGTGCGCGCAGCGCCATACGAGAATTGGGTGTTCGATATGGGCCGGGCCGCCTATAGACAGAACCAAGGCCCACCGGTTCCTGCAGCTGATCGCCATGGCTCTCAAGCAAAGCAACGTTTCAACGCGGACCTGCAAGAGCTGAATTCGTTAACATCTGACCGGCCACTGCAGGTACTGAACATCTCAAGCAACCTGTTTACAGGAGAATTTCCATCCACCACATGGGAGAAAACAAGGAATCTGGTTGCGCTCAATGCGAGCAACAATAGTTTTAGTGGCCGGATACTGTCTTCTTTCTGCATCAACTCGCAATCCTTTGAGGTGCTTACGATCAATTCGGTGGCAACATCCCCCCTGGGGCTTGGTAATTGCTCCATGCTCAGAGAGCTCAAGGTCGGCCACAACGGACTCAATGGGACTTCAGCGGCCCAATTCCGTGGAGCATCTACTCTTGCAGCAATATGACTGCACTGCGGCTATCTGGCAACAACTTGCATGGCCAGCTTTCACCGAGATTAAGCAATATGAAGTCCCTTACTTTCTTATCACTTGGTAAGAATAATTTTACAAATATCACAAACGCACTTCAGATTCTCAAGAGCTGCAGGAACCTTACCACCCTGCTAATCAAACACAACTTCGGGGGAGAAGTCATGCCAGATGATGACAGAATTGACGGTTTCAAGAATCTTCAGGTTTTGAGCATTTCAGATTGCCCATTGTTTGGAAAAATACCTCTTTGGATATCAAAGCTGGGAAATTTGGAGGTGTTATTATCTAAAAATCAGCTCACTGGACCAATACCAATCTGGATCAATAACCTAAAATCATTGTTCTATTTGGACATATCAAACAACAGCCTTACAGGGGAAATTCCAACAGCTCTAATGGATATGCCAATGTTAAATTCAGAGAATATTACAGCCCATTTGGACCCAAGAGTCTTCGAGCTGCCTGTCTGTGTAAGTCCATCACATCAACACCACATACCTATTTTTTCTCGAACACGCAGGAGAACTGCGCATCAATATATTAAGAAGAAAACAATAAGGAGTCTAGACGACTCGTACAACCCCTAATGGGGGAGGAAAAAACATCAACAAAGGGCCATCAATGTCATATCCTACGGAGCTCTTTGGCTCCCGCCATACACCACAAACTGGCCTCATCTCTAATATCCCGCATAATAGCGTTATGGTTAGGTGAAGCCCCCTCAAAAACACAACCATTTCTATGCTTCCAGATCCACCAAGCCACCAATACAACCAACGAGTTGAAACCCTTGTGACTAACCTTGGGGACCCACTGTAAAGCTTGGCGCCACCAATCTGTAAAGAAGCCGTCATCCGCACCTGGAGTTAAGTGCTGCAGCCCAATATGAGAGAACACTGAAAACCACACACTCCTTGCAAACACACAAGTAGTGAGCAAATGCTGCACGTTCTCCCCCTCCTGATCACACAGTGGGCAACACTCTAGGTGATCTAATCCACGACGGGCCAGACGATCGGCTGTCCAGCAACGATTTAAAGAGGCCAATCAAACAAAGAATTTGCATCGAGGCGGAGCCCAAGTTTTTCAAATTGCCTTCCACGGTTCAAACTCCACAGAACCCTCTAGAAAACGGCAGTAGGCTGATTTGGTTGAGAATTCGCCAGAGGTAGACGGTATCCATATATGTTGATCCTCTACTCCGGGAGTGAGTTCAAACCCGGTTAAGATGTCCCAAAGATGGAGGTATTCTGATAGAAACTCATTTGACCACCCGCTTGTAATGTCACGAATCCAAGTACCATCTGCCAGCGCCTCTTGTACAGTCCTTCGATTAGCAATTCTTTTTGGCACATGTTTACAAAGAGCAGGTGCAAGATCATATAAGGATTGTCCATGCAGCCATTTGTCACTCCAAAAAAGTGTTCTGCTGCCATCCCCCACAATCGATAAGATTGAGACAGAGAACATAGCCAAAGAATTTGAATGCACCTGAATATCAAGGCCAGCCCAAGGCCGGTCAGGTTGAGTCTTTTTAAGCCATAGCCACCTCGTTCGCAAGGCCCATCCAAGTACCTCCAAATCAAGAATTCCCAAGCCTCCTAGATCAATCGGCCTCTTGACCCGGCCCCAAGCAACAAGACAGTGACCTCCCTTTACATCTTTGCGGCCTTTCTATAGAAAAGCTCTCTTTATTTTGTCAATTGCTTTAATGATCCACTTAGGGAAGTGCTTTAATGATCCACTTAGGGAAGTCTAACGCTAGGAGCTGATAGATAGGTATAGCTGTAAGTACTGCACGAACTAGGGTGGCCCTCCCAGCTAGGTGCATCATGGTTGCCTTCCAACCAGGTAGCTTGTCAGCAATCTTGTCAATTATTGCATAAAAATCAGCCTTAGACAGTTTTTTGATAGACAAAGGAAACCCAAGGTACTTGTAAGGGAATTCTTGCAGCTTGCATGGAAGGGAGGTTTGCACAACTTCAACATCTTGGTCCTGACATTGGATTGGGCTGACAGAACATTTGGAGATGTTAGTGATCAACCCTGATGCTTCACCAAAAACCCGAAGAATCTCCTTGATCAAAGACAAATCATCCAAACAAGGTCTTAGGAAGAGGATTACATCATCAGCATAAAAAGAGACTCGCTGACTCGAACGTCGCGAGAGTAGGGGCTGTAAAAGGCCAATATCACTTGCTTTATTGATCAAAGCATTAAGCATATCCATAACTATAATGAAGAGCATTGGAGATAGAGGGTCTCCTTGCCGCAACCCCCGTTGATGCTGTATCAGATCTCCTGGCACCCCATTTACTAGAACTCGGGTTGTAGAAACACCACATACCCATTGCTTTCCCTAAAGTGCTGAAACTAGGTAACAACAAATTCACCGGCAAGATTCCCCAGGAGATTGGTCAGTTGAAATCCCTACTTTCACTTAATTTGAGCTTCAACGACTTAACAGGACAGATCCCCCAATCAATCTGCAGTCTCACAAACCTGCAGGTGCTAGACTTGTCCAACAATAATCTTACAGGTGCATTGAACAGCCTACACTTCCTATCCACATTCAACATTTCTAACAATGACCTAGAAGGTCCTATTCCATCTGGAGGCCAGTTTGACACATTTCAGAATTCCAGCTTTGATAGGAACCCAAAGCTCTGTGGCTCTGCGCTCATTCACAAATGTGGTTCGGCCAAAGCACCTCCAGCCACCGTTCTGTCCACAAAACAAACCAACTACAAGGTTGTCTTTGTGATTGCCTTTAGTGTGTTCTTTGGTGTAGGTGTGCTGTATGATCAGATAGTCTTATCAAGGTTTTTTGGCTGGTCCTACTTCAGTATACGTATCAGTTTATGACAAATTTGTTCAGATTTGGCTGCTAGCTATTCAGGTTTAACAACATCTACAGTGAACAAGCTTCCTCTAGGTGTGAATCACATTCAGGTTTACAAAAAGATGAAACTGGTGGGGATTCAAGGGTGAAGAGTGATCCCATTTGGTGGAGACGTAGAAGAATGTAACAATGTAAGACGATTTGGAGGAGCTTTACTTAGACTACAACAGCATGCCTGGAGAGCAGCCGTCAGCTCTGAGCAAATGTTCAAATCTCAAAACCGTCATCCTCAAGAGCAACAGCTTCTGCGGAGAGCTCAGAAAGGTCAACTTCTCCACAATATCCAATCTACAAATTTTAGATCTTTTGTTCAACAACTTCACTGGCACAGTTCCAGAGAGTCTCTACTCTTGCAGCAATCTTACTGCACTATGGCTATCCTCCAACAACTTCCACGGTCAACTTTCACCGAGAATAAGCAATCTTATGTCCCTCAGATTCCTATCACTTAATAACCACCACTTTACAAGTATCACAAATGCACTTCATGTCCTCAAGAGCTCCAGAAGCCTCATTACGTTGCTAATGGTGACCAACTTCAAGGGTGAGGCCATCCCAGAAGATGAAACAATTGATGGTTTTCAAAATCTTTAGGTTCTTTCCATAGCAGATTGCTCATTGTCTGGAAAAATACCTTATTGGCTATCAAAGAACAAAAAGTTGGAAGGTTTACTTTTATACAACAACCACCTCAGTGGACCAATACCTCCCTGGATCAATAGCTTAAGCTTCCTATTCTATCTAGACATATCCAATAACAGCCTTACAGGGGAAACGCCAACAGCATTGATGGAGATGCAGTGCTAAAATCGACAGCCTATATAGAACCACGATCGTTTCAGTTGCCTGTTTATGTGACTCCAACACTTCAATACTGCATGGCCATTGCTTGCCCTAGATTGCTGAATATACGTAAGAATAAATTCACCGGTGTGATACCCCGAAGATTGGTCATTTGAAAGCACTCCTTTCACTCATTTGAAATGGTCTACAATAATGTCCTGACTTATGCAATGGATGGAACTAATTATCTGAACCTAGCAACAAGCAGCCACGGCTTTGTGATTGTTATCACCATGTCCATCCATGGTGTGATCTCCAGTGGTTCTCACTTCAGCAAGGCCATGTCAGTGGTTCGCCCCCAGCAAGATCAACACATCTAGCAAACCTGATATGTCAACTCCTGATTTATTAGCGACATTCAGTCAGTACTCTCTGCCTCCAAGAGGGAAAAATTGGAAGCAACTGAGGCGATGGAACAATCGGTGTTGATGTAGAACAATTCGGACTGAAGTGATCCCAAAACCTATTAGCAAATGAACCATGTCAGTATTATGTGTAACTACATATGTTTTTTTGGGAGAATGTATAACCATATTTCCAATATTTACCTTGTTACGTATGTGAAATGATGCGGTGATAAACAAATTTGTTAGGGGCACCATACAAGAACAGTACACCTTGTAAACAATATGCAGTTGAGAGTTCAGAGCGTATCATATCGATGTAAACACATTCTAACAATATGATAGAACTAACCTACTAAGTATGTGAGATCAATGTGTTAAAAAATCATGCTATATTCCAAACTACACAAGCAAACATGATGAAGCCTAATTAAGCTAGCAGCTGTTGCCATTCAATTCCAGACTAGCCAGCCACAAGGGATCGCAAATTAGCAAATTGCAACGAAAAAATGCATTAAGCAAAGTCAGAAATCTCCATGAAATCATCAAATAGATATCTCAGGCACTAGCAAAGTCTACATAATCACGCTCCGGGGCTGTAAACAACAAGGGCACGATTGCTCGAACCAAGCAGCTACTCCGCGGTTTCTACAAGAAACTTTGCAGCATCTAGCCATTTACCTCGGGCCTGAACCGATCCCCTGCCTAGAGCTCCTGCCACCGGACACCGGAGCGCGCGGCGAGCGTTGGTGCGCCGCGCCGCCGCCCCGGGTCGCCGCGTGTGCGAAGTTGCTGTTGCGTGGGAGTAGAGGGGGGACTGGGCGGGCAGTTTGTGCGGTAGGAGATGAACTGGGCCTTTAAAGTGGGCGGGGCTGCGAGTAGATAGGACTAAAAGTTGGGCGTTTAGGACTACATATTTGGGCCGGAAGTTTGGGCTGCTTCGTATCATCGGCTGGGCCGTGTCCATTGGGATTTCAAGTTGGTTGAATTATATTGTATTCCTCCAAAAAAAAGTTGGTTGAATTATAGTACACTTTTTTGAGGGAGAATTATAGTACACTTAATTATTCTTTTCTAGAGTACGGAGGTGTTGATCATCATGGCTCTAGTTGATCCTTTCAAGTTTTAACCATCAGCATGGTTTCTCAAAAATAAAAAAGAAGAAGGCCTAACCATCGGCAAGTTCAATAATAGGCTGAAAGGCTCTCGTAGATAAAAAAATAATAGGCCAAAAATAAATTGCGGAATATCGTACACAGCTAAATCAATCTTAAATGCACATCAGGACCTTTACTACTGTGTCGCCGATGACCAACCCGAAGCCGGTACCGAATCATTTGTCGCATAATATATGTGAGCCGTTCCTTACGAGATAATCGGGGTTGTTATTTTTCACTGAAGCTGATGGCTTATTATTTTCACGAGATAAATCGAATGCTAATAAATTAATAAGTTGTTTTTAAAATACTATTTCGATAAACCGTTTTGAAAAGATGGTAAAAAAATATTGTATTTATTTATTTAAAAAATCATAAATAATAAATCATAAACCGAAAATAATGTAACGGATGATCAGCAGGTCTAAGTCTGAACCCCACCAGTGGAACCCGCAATTACGGACGCCGCATTGTTGCTATCTTTCCATTCCAGACCATGGAACACACAGGAAAGAAGAAAAAAAAGGCAAGAAAAAAAGAGAGAAAACTTTTTCGTTCTTGATCGACGACATCAACCACGCGTTCGCGGGGCAGCAAGCCACTAACGATCTGAATCAACATGGCCGCCAGCCGGGTCTCGCCTCCATTTTTGTATTTGCAAGTGTCCAGGTGCGAAACGCGAGGTGGGACTATACCTAAACAAGAAAATTTTGGGTGGGGCGCTAATGGGATCAGGCGGCCGCTGCATAGGGGTGCAAACGGATCGGATACGGACGGATACTGCTCATTCCGTATCCGTTTCCATATTTTTTGTCGGAGTCGGAATCGGACACGGATAATGCCGGATACGAATACGAGTACGGATATTCTCGGTCACGAATACGGAGCGAATATAGAACGCTCCGAATACGGTTAGTCTCGGTCACGAATATTTAGTCGGATAATACGCGTAAACAAAAATCATATATATCACATGTGTAAGGATGAATCACCATAGTACATATCCATAATGGAACTACATTAGTAGCTTAACAAGTAAATTTCACATGATGAAATAGACAAGTTAAGTAACCAGTAAATTCTAGTTAGCAAAGTAGCATGTAAATGATAGAGACTAGTTAAACAAATAATAGCTAACTAGCTACATATAACCCTAAAGATAGTCTGAGCCCTAAAAGTTACGATTACAAGACTTATATAACCCCTTGGGATGTCTATATGGTCCCCAAACCGAATACAACTCAACTCTATCTTGTTTTAGACTCGAACTCACACAAAAAGGAAACTAGATTTTGACCGTCACATTATTTTGATCATAGCAGATGATTTATGATGTATTTGAAGATGAGACCTTATCCATTGCATAGGTCTTGAAATAAGCTTTCCAATGAGTACAAGAACACTCAAATCGGACTCGCTTGTGAAAGTTATGGTCTTTTAGTAAGTGCTTGTTGGGCTGTCCGATCCGAATCGAATCCGAATTTAGTTACGAGTTGAATCCGAATTTGAATCCGGTAACTATCCGAAAAAATATCCGGTAACTATCCGAAAAAATATCCAGATAGTTCCGTATCCGTCGGATAATGTTTGTTCCGAATCCGTTTCCGTATCCGGCAAAAAATATCCGAATCCGTATCCGTATCCGGCAAAACATCCGGATATCCGAAAATTTACTCCGAATTCTATCCGAATTAAAATGGATGGACGGACGGTCGGAAAATATCCGCTCCGTTTGCACCCCTACCGCTGCACGTTACACTATTGGACAGTCCTGAATTGGGGCGCAAAGGCCGCGTCTGTACGTCTGACCCTGATGAGTAGCCTCAACGTGCACGACATGCTGCAATTCAATCGTCTGGACCTGGAAATGATTTTGGGCGGGTTCGAAAGCACTTTCGGCTTCAGCTTATCACATTTGCTACAGTATTAAACTTTTAAACGGTATATTTTTTTTTTAAAGATGAAGTCTACAGATGCATAAGCTACATAAAAAAAGGACAAGAAAAACAGATATAATGCAAGTGTGACTGGAGATACCTATTAAGTTAAATGCATCAGTCAGATCACCTAAAAATCTAAGTTGCTGAGGAAAGACAGACAATTCAATTATACTTCAACACTGCTCCTCACGTATAGACTCCCTCAGTCCTAAGACTTAGGATAGAAGTAGACTGCAATTATTATTTTTTTAATTACGTTAACCAGGACTTGAACTTAAGATCTCTTGACTCTGATACCATATTTAGTTGGATGCATCAGCTAGCTCACCTAAAAGGCTAAGCTGATGAGAAAAGGCAGACAACTCAATCAACAATAGATACCCAGGACAAATACTCATACAACATGATACAACAACAGAAAAGAAATTTTCCCAAAAAAAATCAAGGGAAATAATTAATGTGCATCAACACCTACTACACAGAATCAAAACAATCTAATCTAAAGAAATGCGATTCTTGATAGATGTAGTATATGTTTTGAGTTGAAATTAAATTTTACAAAAATTTTAGAAAATTCACATTTCAGAATGTGCTATCAGGGTTCAGGCGATCAAACTGGCTAATAGCTGGCGGTTTGACCACCATGGGGCGAGCGGTCAGACCGTCCATGGACTTTTAGGAAATTGAACACTAAATATTTGTGTTTGATATGGCTATGGTCAAACCGACCTATCTAGGGCATGTTTGATATGGTTGTACCTTCTGGTTTTTAGCTGAAATTTTTGAATTTTAGCTGTTTACGACAAAGATTACGGACAGAGAGATAATAGTTTGCGATTTTGAACTATACAGATGTTGGGTTTTTAATGTGTACTACAATTAACTTGTAGAGCCCGTCTTGAAAAAATACTCCGTTTAAAAGTTAGACACTGTAGCAAAAGCTAAAAGCCGCTTTTAGAAACCGAAAAGAATAGACCCTATGATGGTTTGACGGTCCTTAGGCAAAAGGCTGCTGATTTTATTGGTTAAGGTTACAAATAGGCTATATCATGTAAGACTTGATCGATTTTTCTTTGTGATGACTACGACTACAAAAAACAAGACAAAATGGAAGTAAGAGGCGATTTTAGGTGTGAGAACAGGAGCACCAGCTCCATCGATTAGACCGGCTTTATGGCTATGGTCAAGCTGGCCCATCTATGACGGTATGATCGTCCTTAAGCAGAAGGTTATTGATTTTATTGGTTAAAGTGTCTAGCCTTGTTTGGTAAAGCATGATTGGTGCAATATGAATTTTGTCACTCAAATAGTCACTTGATTGAAAATTTTGAATATTATTAGGGAAATAAGTTTCAATAATCATTTACCCCTTCTGATTGTTGGCATCGTTCTACAATTCTTAACACCAACTATTCAACTAAACTAAGAAGCCGTGCATCACAACCCTATTCCATTCTACAGACCATGTCCACACAGGCATCAACTCTCAACTCTCACGTGATCAATCGGCCAGCCACAGTGCCACTGCCTGCCCTCACACGCTACCTAGTTTTCTTCAAGCACTTCTGAAATCTGAATTCAGATGATATCCACTGAGTCGTAGTCCATGGTCTACAATAATGCAGCAGTCGAGCCGGGAGAATGGAAAACAACTGCAATCGTAGACATCAGCCAACACACGCATGATAACAAAAAAGTAAACGCCTCGGGCCAGGAAGAAGATCGAAGAGATCATCCACCCACCCACCCACCCCAATCCACTGAGCTAGAAAACTGCCCTTCTTGCTCTACACTTGTGCCTTGTCGCTCTCCAAACCATGCACGCGGTCACGCGTACTGACCGCGACGCCGATGATTGCTCTGAATTATATGCGCCTCTCGGAATGATGATTCCCACGTACTGTCTCGCCAATCGAATCTTGCCAATCTTCAGCGGTTGTTTGTTTCGCTGATACGCGCCTTTTCCTGTTCACCAAAAGGGATGCATCAAGAAATGAGTTTTTTCTCTCTCTGAAATCTTGTCGGTATTACTGGCAAGAGGATAGGTTTGTTATAGTGCAGCCGCTAAGAGAAACCATGTCAGATCAAGTAAATTAAGGCATGCTGTAACAATTCGATGAGGATTGAATCAAGGATGACTGCAAGAGAAAATATTTTGTACGGTCAGGAAGGTGTGGCATTTGGACTTCTCAATAGATTATAGCAGGCAACCACTAGCGAAACGTCATAGTGTGAACTAAGAAACTGCTGTGGCAACTGTTCCAAAACCTAATGAGTAACTGAAACGTCATAGTGTAAACTAAGAAAATACTGTGGCAATTGCTTAAAAACCTAATGAGTACCTATATGCCTGTTCGTATTAGCTTTTGCTATGTTTTTGGCTGTGGCTTTTAGAAGCGGCTGAAAATAAATAGTAATAGCTTAAAGAATTGGCTTTTAGAAAAAGGAGTTGAACGGTGAAAAAAATAAGAGGGAGATGCGTACACATGACAGGAGCGAGAAGGTAGCGAGAGGAGTGAAGAAGATGATTCGAGAAACCAGATATTTGTATCGGCTTTTGGCTTCTTTTTGTTTTTCTAGACAGAAGCCATGAGCATGTAATCAGTAATCCTTGACCCATTTTTCTTTATGATGACTACGACTAAAAGGAACAAGATAAAATGGAAGCAAGAGCCGCTTCTTTCTCACCCCTCATGCTCTTGCTTGATTAGACTATTGATGCTTTATCCAGCCAGGAGACTCAGGGCACAAATTAAGCATCTGGTTTCCACGCTAGTTTCATCAGAAAACCATGCAGCCACTCCATTTTTCGTACAAGAAATACAGCAGCAGATTACCCATACCTTCCCTTGGCCTTGCTCTTGTGTTGCTGATCTCCTTGGCCTCTCCCACCAGTTCCTGCACAGAGCAGGAGAAGGGCTCCCTTCTCCAGTTCCTCGCCGGGCTCTCGCAAGATGGTGGCCTCGCCGTGTCATGGCGGAATGACACGGACTGCTGCGCGTGGGAAGGCATCACCTGCAATGGAAATGGAGGGGTCACTGAGGTCTCTCTGGCATCTAGAGACCTTGAAGGGCACATCTCACCATCTCTTGGCACCCTCACCGGCCTGCTGCGCCTCAACCTGTCCCACAACGCACTGTCTGGTTACCTACCGCAGGAATTGGTGTCTTCCAGCAGCATCGTCGTCCTTGATGTCAGCTTTAACCGCCTCAATGGGCACCTGCAAGAGCTGCCATCTTCAGCCCCTGTTCAGCCTCTCCAGGTACTGAACATCTCAAGCAATTTGTTTACCGGACAGTTTCCATCCACCACATGGGAAGCAATGAAGAATCTGGTTGCGCTCAATGCCAGCAACAACAGCTTTACTGGGCAGATACCAACCAAATTCTGCAAAAGCTCACCATCCTTCGCTGTGCTTGAACTCTGTTACAACAAATTCAGTGCCAGCATTCCCCCTGGGCTTGGTAATTGCTCCATGCTCAGAGTACTCAAGGTTGGCCACAACAACCTTAGTGGGACTCTCCCGGATGAACTCTTCAATGCTACCTTGTTGGAATACCTCTCTTTTCCCAACAATGGTTTAAAAGGAAAATTTGATGGTACACTTGTAGTAAAACTCAGTAATCTGGTAGCCCTTGATCTTGGAGGAAACAACTTCGGCGGCAAGATTCCAGATTCTATAGGTCAGCTCAGTAGATTGCAGGAGCTCCATTTGGACCACAACAACTTGTATGGTGAGCTGCCATCAGCTCTGAGCAATTGCAAATATCTCACAACCATCGACCTCAAGGGAAACAGCTTCAGCGGAGATCTAGGCAAGGTCAACTTCTCCACCCTGCCCAATCTACAAACTTTAGATCTTTACATGAACAACTTCACCGGCACAGTTCCGGAAAGCATCTACTCTTGCAGCAATTTGACTGCACTGCGGCTATCTTCCAACCATTTACATGGTGAGCTATCATCAAGAATAGGCAATTTGAAGTATCTCTCTTTCCTATCACTTGGTAACAATTCTTTTACGAATATCACAAAAGCTCTTCAGATCCTTAAGAGCTCCAGGAACCTTACCACCCTGCTTGTTGATAAAAACTTCAGGAAAGAGGTCATTCCACAGGATGAAACCATTGATGGTTTCGAGAATCTTAAGGTTCTCGATATAAGTCATTGCTCATTATCAGGAAAAATACCACTTTGGCTATCAAAGCTCACAAATTTGGAGATACTAGTGTTGTCTGACAATGAACTGACTGGAGTAATACCAAGCTGGATCAACTCACTAAACCACCTCTTCTATCTAGACATATCAAACAACAGTCTTACAGGAGAAATCCCAATCACCTTGATGGAGATGCCAATGCTGCGATCAACACAGAATCAAACATATTTGGACCCAAGGTTCTTTGAGCTGCCTATTTATAGCACTCCATCACTTCAATACCGTGTACTTGCTGCTCTCCCAAAAGTGCTAAATCTAAGCAACAACAACTTCACGGGTGTCATTTCCCCACAGATTGGTCAGTTAAAAATGCTTGTTGTACTTGATTTCAGCTTCAACAACTTATCTGGACAGATCCCACAATCAGTTAGCGTCCTCACAAGCCTGCAGGTTCTAGTATTATCCAACAACCATCTCACAGGTGCAATCCCTGGTGCACTGAATAACTTGAACTTCCTTTCTGCATTCAATGTTTCTAACAACGACCTAGAAGGGCCTATTCCAACTGGTGGCCAGTTTGGTACATTTCCAGATTCTAGCTTCGAAGGGAACCCAAAGTTGTGTGGCCCTATTCTCCGTCGCAGTTGTGATTCAGCAGAAGTAGCATCACTGTCCAAAAAACATCGCAACAAAAAAGCCATTTTTGCAATAGCATTTAGTGTGTTCTTTGGAGGGATTGCAATTCTTTTGCTGCTGGGGCGTCTCCTTCTCTCACTCAGGGCTGCAATTTTCAAAACCAAAAACAAAAGCGACACTACTGGAGATGTAGAAGCAGCTTCATTCAGCTCTGATCCAGAGCGTTTGTACGTAAAGATGCCACAAGGCAATGGAGAAGAAAACAAGGTCACATTTACTGGCATTGTGAAAGCTACAAATAACTTTGACAAGGAGTACATCATTGGGTGCGGAGGTTATGGACTAGTCTACAAAGCTGAGCTACCTGATGGCTCCAAGCTCGCCATCAAGAAGCTCAATGGTGAAATGTCCCTCATGGAAAGGGAGTTCACTGCAGAGGTTGAAGCACTCTCCATGGCACAGCACGACAATCTTGTGCCATTGTGGGGATACTGCGTCCAGGGAAACTCGAGGCTCCTCATATATTCTTACATGGAGAATGGCAGCCTGGACGATTGGCTTCATAACAGGGATGATGGCGCCAGCTCATTTCTTGACTGGCCAACGCGGCTTAAGATTGCACAAGGAGCTAGCCGGGGCCTTTCTTATATCCATGATGTCTGCAAGCCTCACATTGTCCACCGTGACATTAAGTCCAGTAACATCCTACTTGACAAAGAATTCAAAGCTTATGTTGCAGATTTTGGGCTATCAAGATTGATCCTTCCGAACAAAACTCATGTCACAACTGAGCTAGTCGGCACTTTTGGTTACATCCCCCCTGAGTATGGGCAAGCATGGGTTGCTACGTTGAGAGGTGATATGTACAGTTTTGGAGTGGTCCTGCTTGAGCTGCTCACAGGACGGCGACCTGTTCCGGTCCTGTCTACATCAAAAGAACTTGTTCCATGGGTGCTGGAGATGAGGTCTGAGGAAAAGATGATTGAGGTCCTGGATCCAACACTCCGAGGCACAGGGTATGAAGAACAAATGCTGAAGGTTCTTGGAGCTGCTTGCAAGTGTGTAAACCGTGATCCTTTCATGAGGCCAACTATCATGGAAGTAGTCTCCTGCCTGGACAGTATAGATGCTGACCTGACGCAAAACACAGCCAATATAGAATGCAGTTAGACGTGATAGACAATATTGTACTTTCAGTGCACAGAGTTGATGTAATTTTCATTAGAACTACTACTTCTGACTAATCTCATAGGACATGCTTTTTTGGGCTGCCACTTATGTGGCTTATGGCTGCGACTTATTAGTCTAATAAATAATAACTGCTGAGAGAAGCAAAAAGCTGCTGAAAAGCCAAAAAGAACAGGGTCATAGTTTGTTTTGTACAGATCCTGACAGATTGCCATTTTGAGCTTTTTATGCTTTCTAGGAAAGCATTTTTGTAATTCATCTCCCTTTCCCCCCGGTTCCTTGAAGTATTGTAGTGATCAAGTTCCGTAAGCATGGGAAAAGGGTATAAACAAGTGAAAAGATTGCACTGTTCCTTGAGTTCCTCACTGAAAAAAGGGAAAAATGGTTCAATATGATTTTGGTGCCCAGGGGTTCCTGCGCCACCATTTGCGAAAAATGCATGATGCATTACTCCAAAAATACGTAAAGAAATCATGGACATAGTTTACAAAAATTTATGTAAACCTACAAAATTTCAATTGAAATATGTCCACGTTGTACAGTACCAAAAAAGAGTAGTAGTCAAGCATGCAGTATTCATATGTACTACAAGTATTACTTGTCTTTTTTGGTTCTCAATACCAGAGACGAATTTGATATTGAAAATTTGCAGGTTTACTTAATTTTGTGTACTACATTCATAAATTTTTGTTGGTATTTTTGGAACAATGCATCATGCACTTTATGCAAATGTGGGCGTGGGAACCCTTGGGCACCAACAAATTTCCCAAAATGGTTTCCATTCAAGCGCCAATACCAAGACATTTGTGCTGTCAGCTGTTTGTTCCAGTTCAATGGGTTTTAGAAACCAGGACTTGGAGGTGGAATGAGAGGATACCACAAATATTTGGTCCAAGCATGCAGTGAAATGAGAATGCAATGCGACTATAATGTTCGGAAATCGAAATGTTGACTGAATATAGCTGCAGGCTCTCGTCAGCATGTATACCAGCATGTAACCAGCAGCTGAACACGAGGAATGGCGATCAGAAGTAGCAACCATGTCAAAAGATTCACGCGGTGAAGAAACCACGGGAATTGCAGCACGCAGTATCGCCCTCCGGCATATACACCGCGGAACCGTATCCCCTCGGACTGACGGGCCCGCCCGCACGAGCTTTTCAACGGCCACGGTCGCCGTCCAAGAAACGACATTCGGGTCGGCATTTCGCCGAACAGCCTGAGCACGCTGCTGACGAGACGGCGCCGTGGCGTCCCACGCGGCGGCTCCCCCAGACCCGCACTGCGTCCAACAGTCGGAGCGAGTCGCTAGTGCGCACGTGCGCGGGCGCGAGGGTTGGAAACGCGGTGGGCGGGTGGCTGCAGGAGAGATAGGCGCTTCCACCTTTCAGTCAGAGGTGGAGTTGCGACTCGCCGGATGCTTGTAGCCTGGGACTGCGTGAGGCTCGATGGAGGATGGAGAATTGGGGGGTGTGTGTACAGTTCAATTATCGCATGAATACGAAAAACAGAATCCCGCATTCTAAGGGTGATCGTTTTAACATGATTTCTGATTTTTAACTGAAATTTCACAGTAGCTGATTTTTTTTACTGTAGCTGATTTGACTTTTTTAGCATAATTAAATTTAAAAATATATAAAAATAGAAAAAATTTGTTAGCCCATCACGAACAATGCAAAGGAACACGGAAAAAAAAGAAAAATGTAAAAAAACCTAAAAAATCTAAAAAAATTCAGAAAAAGACGAATTACTGAATAGTGAAAAAAAAGCTGAAGCTAGAAGCTGAAACTGAAAAAAAACTGAAACGAGCGGGACCTAAAAAGATCCTTAAAGATGTCACTTTTGATCAACACCGAATTTAAATTCGATTTTCCTCTAGAAAACCTAATTTAATTCAAGGAAATTCATCTCGCGGCACGCATGTGCGAGGAGAGGGGGGAGAAGAACTCACAGCCACACAACCTAATTGCGGGAAAATAAAACTTTATGGTTTAATCTCTGTAGTTTCCTCCAATTACACTATTTACTCAAATGTGTGCTTTAAACCCCTTTAGTCTAGCATTAATTAAAACTATGTCCATATATTTTGCACAAAGACCCCTCCACGCATAAGCACAGCCTATCTTTCACCAGACGGTCCAGAGACCAGAGCAAGCCGCGTGGTGTCAGATTATTGACATTTGACACCGGCCACCCACAGACTAATTGCTAGTTAACACATCAATTAGAACTCTGATTGGCTAAGCGAAATAAAGAAAATAAACAATGCCGGCTCTGCATTTTCTGAAATCTTTTGTGGTTCCTTACAATTTTGAGTGCTAGCCACTTGTGGAGCTGTGTTTTTTCCCCCTCAAAACTAAATATGAGCCAACTGTGTTGACCACAGACCGATGATAGCCACTTGCTTTTTTTTATTTTTACTGGAACACCAACTACCCTGCATCACCACCTAATTCACTTATCAGTTTCTCAAATGCTACCCAGCTTACACCAAGCATTACTGCTAATCCACCAAGTCGTAGTCCAGAACTCCACCATAAACCACTGGGGCCAGGAGAAGGGAAACAGTTGCAAATGCATACGTTAACCAAAGATAAACCTTGGACTCTTGGATGAAGACGACGGCAAGAAAGTAAACGCCTCGGGTCAAGATGAGATAGCATTGAGCAGAGCAACAACCCCTCCATTAATCTGTTCATCTCTTGCCCTCCACTTGCTCTTCTCCGAATCATGTACACACATTGACCGCGACATCGATGATTGCTTTGAGTTATATAGTCTCTTTCTGAATGATGATGCTTTCCATGTACCTTACTGATCACATCTTGAAAATCTGTGGGATTCGTTCTTTTCGCGAGAACAAACCTTTTCCTGCTCACCAAAAGAGATGCGTCGACAAGTGAATTTTCTCTTCAGTTTTTGTCACCGAATGCTGGTGAGAGAATTGATGTCAGATTAACAAAAAAAAAGTAAATTAAGGCATGCTGTAACAGTTCAAGAAGGACTCGATTATGGATGACTATTAACGCACCATTTCGTGCATGGAAGTCAGACTTACCAATAGACTATAGCAGGCGGCCCGAGAGAAATTGTCTAGTGTGAACTTAGAAAATGTTGTAGCAAATAGACAATAACAGCTAATCATTGACCCAGATTTTCTTTTCGTGACTTTGACCTGGAAGGATCAAACAGAATGGAGACAGGAGCCGATTGTTCCTTTCCTCTCGTGCTCTTTCTTCATCAGACCATTGGCACTTTATCCTGGCAGAACAAAAGTTAAGCCTCTGGTTTCCATACTAGTTTCTTGAGAGAATCATGCGGCCACTCCATTGCTCACACAGGAAACACAGGAACGGAATTCCCATACCTTTCCTTGGCTTCGCTCTTGTGCTGCTGATCTACTTGGCCTCTCCCACCAGCTCCTGCACAGAGCAGGAGAAGAGCTCCCTCCTCCAGTTCCTTGCAGGGCTCTCCAAGGACGGTGGCCTCACCGCATCATGGCTGAGCAACACAGACTGCTGCTCGTGGGAAGGGATCACCTGCAGCCAAGATGGGATGGTCACTGATGTTTTGCTGGCTTCTCAGGGTCTTGAGGGGTCCATCTCACCGTTCCTTTGCAACCTCACAGGCCTGCTGCGCCTCAACTTGTCACACAACTCGCTGTCTGGTGACTTGCCGCTGGAATTGGTGCCATCGAGCAGCATCATTGTCCTTGATGTCAGCTTTAACTACCTAACAGGAGGCCTGAGTGAGCTGCCATCTTCATCCCCTGCCCGGCCTCTGCAGGTACTGAACATCTCAAGTAACTTGTTGACAGGAAGGTTTCCATCCACCACATGGGAGGTGATGAACAGGCTGGTCACGCTCAATGCCAGCAACAACAGCTTTAATGGGCAGATACCAACATCGTTCTGTGTCAGTGCGCCATCCTTTGCTGTGCTTGAACTCAGCTACAACCAATTCAGTGGAGGCATCCCTCCGGGGCTCGGTAATTGCTCCATGCTGACATCGCTCAGCGCTGGCCACAACAACCTCAGTGGGACTCTTCCAGATGAGTTTTTCAAAGTTACCTCATTAGAGCACCTCTCTTTACCTAACAATCGGTTAGAAGCAGCACTCAATGGCATCATCAAGCTCACAAATCTTGTCACCCTTGATCTGGGAGGGAATGGGTTCAGTGGCAATATCCCAGATTCTATAGGCCAGCTCAAGAGATTGGAGGAGCTCCATTTGGACGACAACAACATGTCTGGGGAGCTGCCATCAACTCTGAGCAGCTGCACAAATCTCATAACTGTCGACCTCAAGAGAAACAATTTCTGGGGAGAGCTTGGCAAGGTCAACTTCTCCAGCCTACCCAATCTAAAAACTCTAGATCTTGTGTGGAACAACTTCACTGGACCAATTCCAGAAAGCGTTTACTCGTGCAGTAATCTAACTGCACTACGGCTATCTTACAATAATTTCCATGGCCAGCTGTCAGAAAGAATAGGCAATCTGAAGCACCTCTCGTTCCTATCACTTGTTAACATCTCTCTTACAAATATCACAAGTGCACTTCAGATCCTTAGGAGTTGCAGGAACCTCAACACCTTGTTTATTGGGCACAACTTCATGCACGAGGCCATGCCAGATGATGACAGAATTGACAGTTTTGAGAATCTTCAGGCTCTTTCCCTAAATGATTGTTCATTGTCTGGAAACATACCTCGTTGGTTATCAAAGCTCACAAATTTGGAGATGTTATTTTTATACAACAATCAACTGACTGGACCAATACCTGACTGGATGAGCAGCCTAAACTTCCTCTTCTATATAGACATATCAAACAACAGCCTTACAGGGGAAATTCCAACAGCCTTAATGGAGATGCCAATGCTAAAAACAGGCAAGGTAGCACCAAAGATCTTTGAGCTGCCTGTTTATACAGCTCAATCACTTATATACCGCATGCCCAGTGCTTTCCCTGAAGTGCTGAATTTAGGCATCAATAACTTCACTGGTGTGATCCCAAAGGAGATTGGTCAGTTGAAAGCGCTCCTTTCACTGAATTTGAGCTGCAACAAATTATCTGGAGAGATCCCACAATCGATCTGTGACCTCATGAACCTGCAGATGCTTGACTTCTCCAGCAATAATCTCACTGGTACCATTCCTGTTGCACTGAGCAATCTGCACTTCCTTTCTCGATTCAACATTTCTAATAATGACCTAGAAGGTCCTATTCCAACTGTAGGCCAGCTTAGCACGTTTTCAAATTCTAGCTTTGATGGCAACCCAAAATTGTGTGGTCCTATGCTTGTAAACCATTGTGGTTCAGCTGAAACGCCATTGATCTCAAAGAAACAACACAACAAGGCAGCCATCTTTGGACTTGCATTTGGTGTATTTTTTGGAGGGATCTCCATCCTTTTCTTGTTAGCTTGTCTCCTTGTCTTGTTCAGGGGTATAAGTTTCATGACCAAAAACAGGAGCAACAACAATGATGACATAGAAGCACCATCCTCCAACTTCAATTCAGAGAAATCCTTGGTGATGGTTCCACAAGGCAAGGGAGAACAAAACAAGCTCACATTCACCGATCTCGTGAAGGCTACAAAAAACTTTGACAAGGAGAACATCATTGGCTGCGGAGGTTATGGGCTAGTCTACAAGGCTGAGCTACCTGATGGCTCCAAGGTTGCCATCAAGAAGCTCAATAGTGAAATGTATCTGATGGAAAGGGAATTCAGTGCAGAGATTGGTGCGCTCTTCATGGCGCAGCATGACAATCTTGTGCCACTCTGGGGTTACTGCATCCAAGGGAACTCAAGGTTCCTCATATATTCCTACATGGAGAATGGCAGCCTGGATGATTGGCTTCACAACAGGGACGATGATGCCAGCTCATTTCTAGACTGGCCGATGCGGCTCAAGATCGCACAAGGAGCAAGCCAGGGTCTATCATACATTCATGATGTCTGCAAGCCTCAAATTGTTCACCGTGACATCAAGTCCAGCAACATCCTACTGGACAAAGAATTCAAAGCCTATGTTGCCGATTTTGGGCTATCCAGATTGATCCTTCCCAACAAAACTCATGTCACAACTGAGTTGGTTGGCACTCTCGGTTACATCCCCCCTGAGTATGGGCAAGGGTGGGTGGCTACACTGAGAGGTGATATGTACAGTTTTGGAGTAGTCCTGCTTGAGCTGCTCACGGGGAGGCGGCCTGTTCCAATCTTGTCCACATCAAAAGAACTTGTCCAGTGGGTACAGGAGATGAGATCCGAAGGAAAGCAGATTGAGGTCCTGGATCCAACACTCCGGGGCACAGGATATGAAGAGCAGATGCTGAAGATGCTTGAAGCTGCTTGCCAGTGTGTCAACCGTAATCCTGGCATGAGGCCAACTATACAGGAAGTAGTATCTTGCCTGAAAAGTATAGATGCTAACCTGAAGATGCAAAATCCAGTCAACATATAATACAGATAGTAAATTGTACTTCAGTGCACAGAGTAGATGTATAGTTTCGCAAGAGCTACTACTTCTGTTCTGACTGATCTCATTAGTTCTTTTGGTAGTACAGCTTCTGATAGATTGCTATTGTGAGACTTTTGTAGTTCATCTCCCCATTCCCTTTTCACGAACTATTGTATACCACGATACATGAGGAAAAAAGGTGGAAAGATTGTGAACAGTTGTCCAGCATGTTCGTTAAGAGTTGCACATAACAAGAGCTCCACCGGATTGTAGAAATTTCGACATTATTAGAACTCAATTGTAGGGGCTGAGGGGCATCATGGCAGGAACAAAAGTATCAATTCCATACAAGCCGAGATTTTTTTGCGACGAAATGTATTAATCATATTAAGCAGCAAAATTTATCAATTCGATTAATCAAACAGTCTAATAAACAAATTCTTCTTAAAAAAGAACTCAAAATGGAAGGAAAATATACAGCTACCAGGGAAAATGTTAACTAAGGCGGATCACCAAGTATTGCAATTCTCTCTTCCACTTGCGTTGGAAACCTCAGATCTTGAGAAATTTTTTTTTTTTGCAAACCAATAATGATAAGTGTTAAGACCAAGAACCTAGCTATGCTACGGCATTTCAGAATGCCACCATGAGAGTTTGATGCCGGCTAATGAATCCTTGAGCAATCCGTACCTCCGGTGGTTCGGTGCCTAGATCAACCTATCTAGTCGCAAGCTCGTACCGCAGCAGATCGCTAATGAAGCGGCGAATCACACGCGGCAACACACCGCACCATGAGCAAACTGACCCTGGTAACCAACACTCGTGAAGGAGTAACGAAAAGAAGGCAAGCGCGGTGATCAACTGACCCTGGTAGTCGCGGCTGGATCCCCGCTCCATGCGGCTGCGAGACGACGGCGCGGCGTCGCCGTTCGCCGGTGCGGAGTTGCAGGGGTTCGTCTCGCGGGGAAAGAAAGCAGAAAAAAAAAATAAGAGAGGGGGGGGGGGCGCAAGAGAACAGAAGGGAACATGACTTAAGCCTGGCCCACTAGGAAACCTTAGCCCATTGGGCTCGAGAAGAACTCCCTCTCTTTTTTCTACTAAGATTGGCAATTTGCATTCTCTAAAAAATTGGATTATATATAAAAAAAGATTCGTAATAACCAGTTCATGATTTCTTCACTGTTATGTTGCATGTGCCCTAATATCAGGGGTTTTCTAAAAATTACACTGATAAAAAAACAGTGTTAAAAAGGTAACTATTGGCTACAGTGTTTGATTTGACATGGACGCATCCTTTGCTTAGCTCCAAGGCCTTGGAATCATAATTCACGAGACATATGCCTGGTATATCCGGCATACCTGGTAGCTGATACAAAGATTTCAAAACTTCAAACATTTTTCTTGAGAGGAAGTCTATTTTACATCTCTTAGCTGTTTTTATTCAAGCCCAAAAAATCAACCTCTAGCTTTAAAATCAGATATTTAACATCTTGACTTCAAAAAAAGAGTGTAAAACACCCCTTCTCTTAAACTACCGTGGTTTTAGCAAACATATCATCAATGTTTACAAATTATGACGACGTGGCGTCTATACAGACAAATATCGCTAAGTCAGGCGATTAAGAAAGTGTTTAGAATAACGTTGGTTTATGACTTTTTTACTGTAGCTAATTTATTTTTTACTATAACTGAGTAGACTTATTTAACATAATTAAATTTTAAAAAATAAAATTAAAAAATATGTTAATCCATCACAGACAATACAAAGAAATACGGAAAAAAGAAAAAAACCAAAAATTTATTTAAAAACACACACAAAAAATTAAACAGTAAAAAAACCAAAAATTACGTAAGGAAAGGAAAAAAACATTTTCCCTCACTTCTTCCCCTCTCTCTCTACTCAGACCGTGCACAAGTCGCGACCTTGCCATCCGTCCAGCCCCGCCGCAGGCGAACACTAGGCCCCTACTCCACGCCGCCACGACGAGCTTACCACCTTAAGCACCGCTGCGAAAGTGCTCGCCGCTGCAAGCTGTGTCGAGCCGACGAGCCCTGGCCCAACCCGCTGGCGCAAACCCACCTCCGACGACCGCGGGCTCCTCAGCTCCAACCCCCCTCGTCGTCTTCATCATCTTTACTTCCTTTAGTGGATGCCAATGCGAGGCAGTGGTTTGCAGCGGCCGTCGCCCAGGCTGCTCCCGCTGTTCTCCATGCAGGCTTGCTTCCGCCGAGCTGGATGTGACCTGCTCCTATCTACTGTGATCTCTGGGGCTTGGGCTGATTCAAGTTTGGTGTTTGTAACATCAATTTTTCGCATAAGAGAAATTAATTGATAGTGTACTTCATTAGTGGCGGCAGTAGTGTAGCATAAGAAAAGCACAACCATGTTTCGGGCAATATCTTCCCTGCCAATAATTTGGGAGTCCACCGCAGCCAATATCCTCCCTTCTCGTTGTCGGCGCCAGAATCAAAGAGCACAGATCAGTATCACGGAAGAGGCTTGCGCAGAGAGAGGATGGGAAGAGAGGAAGAGAAGGAGGAAGCGGGTGATGGAAAATAATCTAGACTACTCAGTAACAGAGGTGTTAAAGATCCTGAATCAATGGATATCGGATCAAAATTGGTTTGTTTGTTTTTGTTGTTAGGTTTTTTATTTAAATTATTCTAAAGATAGATATATGCATATACTATAAATACTAACATCAAGATTGAGATGAATAAGAGAATAAAAGTAAGAAAAAGCTCAAGGCAGGCGAACATCAAAATATCTTACGTGTGTATGTTCTGTTCTCTTCAATCAAGAATTTATATGTGTGAGTTTTCTCTTAAGGTTATGCCAACATTTTGGTATCAGAGTCTGAGTTCCTGATCCGTATATGCCCAAGATTATGTCGCGCTCTTCGGGAAGTAATGTTACCGGTAACGAGGCAACATCGGATGTGACGGTGAAAGAGAGTTCCGTCGTCTCGTTGCATTATTCGATACCCACAGTGAGCAATTATGCAGCCTAAGTAATCAAAATGAAGGCGTATATGAGGACTCAAGAAATGTGGGGTGTAGTCGAGAATGGCAACGTCGATGAGTGTAAAGACTATATGGCATTGGCGACCATATATCACGGTATCTTAGAGGATATGGTCTTCCTACGGTCTCTTTTTCCACTGTAAATTCGTATGTGTGAGTTTTCTCCTGTGATTATGCCAATAGCGGGTGGTTGGCAGCGATAATGGCCGACGAGCGAGCCTAGCCTGTTTCAGGTTTGAGTGGAGAGAGAATGGAAAAAAGGAGAATGAGGAAGAAGAAAGGTGGCAGGCCCGCAGTAGAGGCCAGCGGTGAGGCTTGGTGTGCGATGACTGGTGGGCTGGTGGCGACTGGCCCAGCCTTCGTACCAACGTGAGAGATGATGTGCTAACATGAGGGCTCTAGTACAATTTACCTATTTAAAATATGATGGCTGAATCATCGATGCCACGTCAGCTCTATATGGGGGCGCTCGTTTTAGCGATAGCTTCTGGCTTTTGGTTGAAATTTCACTGTAGCTGGCTTTTTTTTACTGTAGCTGATTTGGCCTTTTGGGCATAATTAATTTTTAAAAAATGTAAAAATAGAAAAAACATGTAAACTCATTAGGGACAATACAAAGGAACACGGGAAAAAAAGAAAATACAAAAAAGCCTAAAATATCTAAAAAAATTTTAGAAAAAGACGAAAATACTGAATAGTGAAAAAAAAGTAGAAACTAGAAGTAGAAGCCGAAAAAAAGTCGAACATCATGCAGCCAAAACCATGGTTTAAGACGGGCGGTGTACCGTATGGTTTTGAGTGTGTAAAATGTTCTATTTTGGAGTTGAGGGGGTGATTTCAGACAACGTTTTCTCTTCTTTACTTCATTTTTTTAGAGGATGGAAACTTCGATCATGTTAGCCTCAAATTACGTGCATTAAGAGGAAGAAGAATTGATGCGAGTAGTAAGCATCACTACCCGTTGCAAAAAGAAAAAAAAATCCAGTACTCCATACCAGCAGTAGCCACATTCCAGTGAACAAAATAACACATTATATAACATCATCCACCTTGTTAGCGCACAACTTACAAATCAATTGACCAAGGCAAAGAACTTTACAAAAAGAAAGGTATATGCGAAAAGAAAGAACAGATGGTTATCTTCGTCGCCAACTTTGCGGAGATAATCCAATTTCGCAAGTGTGCTGTCCTCGTTGTCGTTGAAGTTCTTTGGGTAGCCAAGTGGCTTCCAAGCTTTGTCGCATCATATATACTCTTCTTCCAAAAAATTTACATCATATACACTAGCTGTCCCATTTTCCAGTATGCAAAGAGTGATTTTATTGCCCAAACATACTTAGATGGTAGTATTTTTTTTCTGAACACAGCTCAGGATCTCTGTTTGGGTTCTGGCTTCTGGGAGCTACTGTTGTCAGGCAAGAAGAGATACCGGAATTTCGAGTCAAATGCGACAACAGTAAAACTGTGTGCTCCAAGAAGCCGCTGCTTCCGCTGTGAAGAAGAATCTCGGATGGCTGCAACCTGATCAGGTGTGAGGTGATGGCAGATCCAGTCCGCGAACAGAGAGTCTTCGACTGTCCCCTTGGCGTAGCTCTGCAGTAACTTTGGGATTAGTAGCTTCCCTCGATCACTTATACCAACAGACGCTTGTATATAGTCTCTCAAGGATTCCTGAAGCTCCTGTCGGACATATGCTGCAGAGAAAATCCTTACCTGTATGACAGCAGATCATCACCCCATCAATATGAATACACAAAAAAGAACATACTTTATGATTCTTAGAATCGTGTTTGATATGAATATATGTATTTCAAAGAAACCATAGGGACAGCTCAATAAGGCTCAAATTGACTTGATACGTTTAAGACAATGTAGATATTCAGATGTCCTAGACGGAATATGTCACAATGGCACATGAGCAAGGGTTTGAAGAAACAAGCATGGCGTATCAGGCTTGGGGAATACAAGAAAGGGGACTCGTAGCAGTAGTTTCTGCAGAAACTTGCCGAGTGCAGTATGTGCTGAGGCAATATACACATGTTTCCAGGAAAAGTATGACAAGCTCATATACTTACAGCAGGTGAAGAGAACATTCCACAGCTGAGTCCAAACAACACAAGGGGCTCAGTTTCTCCAATTGAATACTTATTGTGCTCCTCGGTAATTTTTAACTTATTAAGAGCCAACATCAAAGACTATAAAAAGGTAGGGACAACAATAAGAGGCATTATAAGAAAATTAAAGGAAAAGAAATGGTTTAAGAAAAGAGTTATACAAGTTGGGGCCGGTGCACTGGAGTCTTCAACTTTAGAATCACAAACTCTATTTCAGCTGCACTAAAGGACTGGCCACCAACCGTGTAACAGGCCTGCATCACTAAAACACTTTAATCGACAGCCTCATTGAAGAAACATGACATATATTTTGTTCAACACAGAAGAGATACTGGTCAAACCTTTTGCATTAGAGAAAAAAGCTTGATGTCATTCCGGGGAACTCCATATGCTAAATATGCCTGTAGGCACCAATACCAGAAATATTAGTGCACAACAGTCAGCATGCAAGTGATAGAGAGTGAAAGCAAAGCAAGGCTTTCAATGAGGAAGCTGGGGAATTGAAAGAACTGAACTGAGAGGTCTTATTTCCACTTATACATGGGAATATTGAAGTAGATACGTATAAACAAGGAAATGTAGAAATTCTTTTTGAAGTACAATTCCTGTATGCAAAACCAGTCTCTTAAGTAACAAGTTGTACTTACATGCATTATCAAGGCATTGTATAAGTTAATCCAAAAGGCTAGCCGCTCATCAGAGTTCATACAATTAGGGTTAACCTTCGATAGTTGCTCCACAAGAAATCTGTCAAACATTAAGAAAATACATGATTTAACACATATATTGTAAAAATATTGAGAACTAAAACATGCTTTGGAATGAGGAACATCATCATCCACAGAAATAACATCAACTAGGAAAATGTTGTAGAGAGAATGTTTCTTGTGAGATGTTAAGAATTCTTTTATTCCTAAAATATATTAACTTTCACTAGCACTTCAGCAAAACCTGGGGGTTGTAAATGGAAGATAAATCAAAGATATGCCAAACTGGAGACGGAAAAGTGTGTTTGCTAACACATTCAGATATAGGCAAATTGCATGCTGACAGGAATTCCTTGTGGGGCTAAAAATGACAAAATAGAAGCCAGATTCCAAATAAATTTTAAACTTTGTTCGTTTCCTGCAAACCAAATATTACATGGAGCATCCTATTCTTCCCTCAGTCCAAACCTTACACTTGTTCAATTGTTTGTAAATTCACCTAGGGCATCAATGGTTAATGAAAATAGAAATATAGATTGTATGCTAACAGTTTCATACATATGAACTAGTGTTTCATGTCCCATGATTGAATTGCAAGTCCACTGCTTCATACATCAGTAGTAATGTTTGTAAACATGCAATATATCCACGTTAGGGCTGGTAGCTTTAGCTGAGGTTGCAGCAGCAAACCTGAACTTTTTTAGAGCTTCAGACGCGTATTCAAGTTGGTCCTTTCCAACAGACATCCACGATACTTCAGCTGCTGAACGATAGTTTCCAATATCTCTTCGGGTTTCCTTTCCATTAACTTTATATGGATCAAAGCTTCTTACTGCATTCATTGAATCATCGTTGTGATTTGAGTTAACTGAAGGACTCCGTAGCATTGAGGGTATTATGGATGAATCTGAGAAAGATGCCAGTGTGGAGCCAGATAGACGCCCCACTGAGGATGAACAATCAGAAGATGCCTTTGGTGATTCAGATAAATGGAGGAAAATGTTTCTCATGCAGCGCACCATCTCCTCTGAGAGCTGATTTGGATTGTTCCAAAGATTCCCTCCTTTCATGGTAGTTATCTTCAGAATGGACTGTTCAAATGATAAAGTCTCAATCTTCTCATCTTCCTTGACTTCTTTTTCGAGAGAGCAGAATTCTTCCATCTGCAGAAAGATAAATTAATCTTTGATATACTAATATGTCTAACAAACTCAGTTACTTGTTAAAACTATACAAATAGGCATGAAAAGGACCTCTTCATCACGGTGCTTTTCCAGCAGTCTATTCAAAGAAGTATCTCGGTGTTTTTCCAGCAGCCTATTTAAAGAAACTATCTGCCTATCTTCAGACTCTTCTCCAACATCCTGCACGTATTCCAGTTCGGAGAATAAATCTTGTTGCGTTGACCTCATGGACTCAGATCCTCCAAACTTCAAATCTCTCAATGATGATATGTGCTAAGAAAGATAATCAAGAAACCGTCAACAACTCACGTATCAGAAAGAAGGCACTCCGACATATTTACTCAGAGAAAACTTACTTCTTCCCATGTACACATGCAAGTTGACAATGACTGATCATCTGGAGATGTAGATGGCAGACATTTTGGATTATTTTCAGCAAGTAGCCTTTCATTCCTTTCATGACAAAGCTGGTAATACAAGTCATTTAACTCCTTTTCGAGCTTCAAAACTGTACTCTCCAAGGAGGCAATGTTAATTAGTAGCTCCTGTGCCTAGAGAACGAAATGTTAAAACAAGATTAGTGAGTGAATTGAGTGGCTAGGAAATGACAATGCAATGCATAAACACAAGAAAACAAGAACACTAGTAGCTCCTGCACCTTGTATGGAAGCTTCATAGAAGACTTCAATATAGGCGCGGTGTTTTGTGTCACAGCATCTGCCAACGCCACATGCAGATCAATCTCTTCTTCGAGCCGCCTCTGCAATTTCTTGACCTGCACAACTTTGACAGTATAAGAACGCCGCATCCAGGCTCCAACATTAGACTGTGAAAAAAGGACAGAGCTCAGGAGAATCACTCACTTCCTGCTCGAGCTCCGACCTGTACTGCCGCATCCTGCTCCCGTGGCTCTCTTCTCTCCTCGCACTGCCATTATCCTTACCATCCTACAAAGAACAATGAAAACGATCATGCGACATTAATTCAATCGAAAAAAAACAACAATCCAGGAAGCACGAAGCAACAAGATTGTCGGTTGACCATACAGTATGCTGTAATTAATGGAAAGTAGAGACAAACGGGGTAAGGGACAGTTCATCCGGGGCCCCCGTGGAAATTTGCAGGCAAGCAAACAGCTCGGCCGAAGCCAACAGCCCAACAGCGCCCTGCGTACTACGGCACCCGCAAAAAGACACCACCTTTGCGGCATTTGCCGTTAAAATTTCGCTTTTGTCTACCTAGAATTTAGCTTTTGCCAACAGTGTCGTCCCAAATCCAAACAAAATTTGTGCTTTTTGCGAGGCGTAAACGACGGTTAACCAAGTCAACCGAGAGCTAACCCCGGAGCAACTGGCCGCCGGCGCCGACGCGTCGCCGCCCCCCGCCGACAGATGCGCCGAGCGCTGCAGCGCGCGCCCCGAGCCGGCCGATCTCCGGCCGCCGGCGCAGCTGCCCACCTTCTGGATCAGGCCGCCTCTGAAACACACAGGAAGGTATCATTCTCGGAATTCAGAAAGATTCAGGAAGAGCAAGAAGCACACCAATCTCAATGGTAGAAAGGATTCGAGAACAGCAACCAGAAAGAAAAGAAACGCGCGAATGCCGGGAAAGATTCAAGAACAGCAACCAAAACACCTCCTCAGAGGTAGGTCAATTACACACACACTGGGGCGGAAGCGGAGGTGGAGGCCATGTCGGCGGCGGCGGACCGGAGGGCGTCCTCGGCGCGCGCACACGGCATGGAGCTCTTCGCCGTCGCGGAAACAATGGCCTTGACAAAATCGGAGGCGAATGCGAAGTAATGCTCACGGGGAGACGATGATTTGCTGGTCCTAGGTCAAAAGTTGGCGCTGAATTGATGGCTCATGGAGGTGGGAGAGGAGACGTGGGGATGGTGACGCCGCATCGCCATTGCATTGGCATTGCATCGACGTGGGGAGCGTTGAAACGACGGAAACGACAAGGCCGCTGGGAGATGATTTGCTGGCTTTATGGCGTGCGTGCGTGCGTAGTTGTAGCGAGGCGAGGGAGGTTGGAGTTGGAGGGGAAGAAGTGGGGGGCGAGTACGAGTGGGAGCAGTAACTGAGCTGACGACTGTGGATGCTGCTGTGACGACGGCCGTTCTCACTGGCAACGCGTGCTCTCCTCTCTTTTTTTTTTTTCCTTGTCTCTCTAGAGAATAACAGAGAATAAGGGAGTGATGTTTTAGCGATAACTTTTGATTTTTGGCTAAAATTTTACTGTAGCTAGTTTTTTTTACTGTAACTGATTTAGCTTTTTGAGCATAATTAAATTTAAAAAATATAAAAATAAAAAAATATGTTAACCTATCACGGACAATGCAAAGAAACACGGGGAAAAAATAAAATGCAAAAAAGCCTAAAATATCTTTTAAAAATTCAGAAAGAGACGAATTACTGAATAGTGAAAAAAAAACTGAAACTAGAAGCTGAAACTGAAAAAAAGCTAAAATGAGCAGGACTTAAAATGTTTTTCTTAACATCTATGGTGTTTCTTTTTACTTGCTTGCCAAATGTCTGCAGAAGAATCCATGGAGGTCGTTCTTCGAGGGGGGAAAGACGGTGGTCAAACACGAAGGCCAACACACCCGCATGATTTGAAGAACAAAAAACTTCCCGTGTTCCCAACACCATACGAGCTAAAATCTTGGTATTGGCTGTCAAATGCAAGAAGTTGCCATTGATTTCGTAATCTATTTCCGGACCTCCTTTTTTTCTGCAAAAAATACGTATTGCATATGGAGTTCCAAGAATGCTTTATAAAAAAAATTACACCAATATTACATATGGTACAATTTATCTAAAATATCTACTGAATTTGCCAGATAGAGATGTCCAATATCCAAGTCGTCACAAAAAGATTTGTCTATAAAAAATTTAACTATTTTTTATTAAAAAATCAGCCAGATTTTATATCGTGAAATGAAGATCCAACTTGAGCCCTCAAATCCTATATAAATCTAACCCTAACCTAACTCCTTTGCCTCCCTCTCTCTCCTCCCCAACTGCCGCCGCCACCCACACACCCTCCGCGCGCCACCACCCTCGTCCTTGGGCGGCGTCGCCCTTTACACCAGCGAGAACCGGCAACAACCACCTCCCATTGTCATTTCCACTTACACAAAGCCACCGATGCTGAGGACGACGCCATCATCGCCCGCCCCTCCTCCTTCGTCCTACCTCCCCTCGCGGCCGTATGTCTCCCTCCTTGGCTTCAGAGATGGTGGCACCATTGGATCCACCACCGATGGGCACCTTTCTAACTTTCTAATCACCTGCCTGATCTTGCTGCCTTTGTCCGCAACCACTGCTCACCACCCCCTCCTCACTCGTGTTCATCGTTGCCCCCCTCCCGCCATCTCCCCACTGTCGGCTTGCCCTTCTTCCCAACCTCCAACGGCTCGCCGCCATCTGATCCGCCGCCCCACCACCATATGTCATCAAATATGTTTTCTCCACAAACACACACACCCTACCCTCACCGATCCCCGGGTTGTCCTACTTTTTGGTCTCCAACAGCTCACCCCCGCCTGATCCACCGCCCCACCGCCACCCATCACTAGATATGTTGTCTCCACAGCCCCAATCCGGCCACCGCTCCTCCTCACCCGCATCCGTGCAGCGCCACTGCCGCCTCAACGCATCGCCGCTGCTATCGCCTACCGTCGGTCCGCTGCCACTATGGTATCCCTCTAAGCTTAGTGACCATCTGTGAACCCCCAATGCTAATCGGTCAACCCAAATCCTAACTCAACGCCTCTGTTAAATATGCTGGCGACGGTGATGGTCGAAGAATAAGATGACGGGGAGACTCGTCGGATCTTTGTTGGAGATGGAGGTGGGCGGAAGTATGAATCTTGACGTAAATTGAATGGTATAAAATTCAATTAATTTCTCCCAAAAAATACTCAAACTTGTATAGCACTTTCGAAAAAAATTGATCCAAGAAGACAAGTAGGCAGTAACAAAACTTCCGCTAGTAGTTTCACTGTAGGAAACAGACGAAGCATCAACAGATGGATAGCATTCCATTGCGCAGACACCACCTAAACCAGCAGCTCATCTAAAATTCCTAGCCCGTCCGGTCGTCCCCTCACCCAAGCACCCCAAAACCCCTTTGCCTCAAGATCTCTCCTCCCCTCCCCTCCCTCCTGGTGAATCGGGAAGGCTCTCATCTGCAACTGCATGTGCAAGGTAACCTCATTCTCCTCCTCTGTTGCAATTTGGCTTCTTCCTTGCCCCTCTCCTTCTGCGCTCTATGTGCAATTCGGTTCTGAACTACTCCAGTGTCCAGGCGCAATTCGGTTCTGAACTACTCCAGTGTCCAGGTCGCCACTACGGACTAGTTCTACCTGCACTACTACACATGATGCCTCCTCTTACCACAGTGTCTGCGCCAAGTTCGCTTCTTCTACTGCCCAATGCGTGCCAAGGGATTTGGAGAAATGGAGGAGGTTGGAGCTGCTCATCCGTTGCCTTGTAAATTAACTCTTATCCAAGAATTGCTGACAGTTTATTTCCTTTCAAAAAAATGTTTTTTTCAAGTAAAAAAAGGGAGAAAGAATTGTTACCGTTCACCAACTATTGCTCTGTTTCTTGGCAATTCTGGTCTCCTCGATTTTGTTAATTTCATGTTTTGAAACTCCTAATGCGAGTTCTTAGTATGCACTACTTATTACTGAAAGGTAGAGCATGGCTTTAGTTAGATTACCGCAATGGTGAATTCGTGACGCGTGCCTGACTTCATACTTGTATACGCCTTGAGTTAAACAGCAGGAATAGCGTGTTTGTGAACCTGCTGCCCACATTCAGAATAAAGAGAGATCATGTCGACATAGCAAAGGAAGTAATTTTAGTTTAACTCAAACTGTTTGAGTTTAGTTTCTTGCACCGCAGCACTGACCACCTTGCCGAATCATTTGTAGTTGCATTTTCGTAATACCTTACATCTATGTTTTGGCAAGGACTAAAGATGAAAATTTGGTGTCGAGGGAATGTGCGCTTGGATGCCAAGTTGAGCTTCGTGCACCGATGATTTCACTCAAAAGCCTACCCTGCTAAGAAAGATGATCATTTCTGACTGCAATTTAATCATATGAAATGATGCCTACTGCTTAGAATAGTATGGCTTTTGTTTACCAAAGCTCATGCAGAGCTTATATTATTCAATGTAGGACAAAGCTGGGAAGCACCAGCTATCTCGGGTTCGCAATCTCGAAGGACTAAACTCAGCTCCGCTATTTCTGCCAAAGCAATGTCATGCGTAGCTTCCATGGTAAGATGTGCCTACTTGTTTGTTCTTGTGGTCAAGTGGAATATTTCTTGGTATAGCTATGACATTCTTGCTCGTCTTTTTTTCTTGCTATTGTAATTTACCTGGTCAAATGCTGTAAAGATTAAATTTAATTTGTAAGAGTTCCCAGAAATAGTTTATCTGTTCTCAGCAATCCAATAGGTTGACAAAGTTCAAGATTAGTGCAAGGCACAATTTTTTTTATCTTACAATAGTGCAGCAGGAAAAATTCTTGAAGCAGATATGTCAGTGATCACCAGAAATTTGAAAATTGTTAATGTATGCATGAAAACATAACAAATATCTCATATAAAATTTCGTAGCTGGAAGAATATTTGGCCTTGCTAACAGAAGGGATAAGTATATTCTTGTTATGGTACTGTACTATTGTGGTCCATTTTCATGTATCACATATTATTCATGTTGCAGCAATCACCCCTGGGAACCAGGGCATTGGAACTATTTAACTCATAGTTTTCAGACATTAGCTAGAGAAAAAGAATGCAAAGTGAAATTTGAAAGGCTTGTTAATTTGAAAGTTCAGGGTATGACTTTGACCTAACTTCAATTCCAAGGATAGAAAAAGTGGCTTATTTATTTCTAAACAAATATGCTTCTTATCTCCATGCAAAACTGAATCCTTACAATCATCTGATTTGTATATGTGGCACATGTACTGAAGCGACTGCAGTCTGTAAATGTGACATGTTAATGTTGGTGCAGCTTGTAAATTAAAAGTAACAGGATGTATATGGTCTATCTGTTCCGTTCTAAGGTCTAACCAGCAAATCTGAAAGCATCTCACACAAATTGCTTCTGAATTTTTTTGTTGCAGAACATAACATGTTGTGCAAACCAGACTCAAACTTCACGCCACAAATCGTTTTCTGGTCCCACCTCTCCACCATCAGGTTCAGTTAAAGGTAATGGAAGGCATTTGCACAACCGTTCTGTTCCTCCTATCCTCCTCTCAAACCTCAAGTTCAGTGTACAGCAATGTTGTGCTTACATGTACATTTGACAAACAATTTCTCATTTCGCACTTCAATGATATCTTATTGTAGATGTTGGGGGAGTGGCTCCTACCTTAGCCCAATCGACCCGTTGTGCCAATAGGGCAGGCGGCTAGCCAGGCAAGGACCTTAGGCTAGGGAAATGGCATGCTTAGCCTTATGAATATAGGGTAAGATAAGAGTATTTATGTAACTCGAAGTGGGGGAAATGACGTATTTGCCCCTATAAGTATAGGTCCCGGTAAGGGTGTTTATGTAATAAACCCCCATAGATATATGTGTGTGTGTGTGTTAGGGCGCCATGGGGAGACAGAACAGACAAATACATATAACATAAACTTCTAACACGCAAGCACAGATTCCCATTTTTCATCTCCGTAGTGTGTAAGGCTTCGGGTAGCCCCACGACGGCCTCCCTGTAGCCCTCTTCATTTACTGTTTAGTCTGTAACCACAATAGTATGGAAATTGAAGGAGCCAAAACTTGATGATGGAGGTTTCGGATTTCCGCCGTTTCAGTTCGGGGGAGGAGGTGGCAGGGGTGGTGGTGGCAGCAGCTCTTCTGGTGGATTCATCCTCTTTGTGATCATTTTGCTTCTGGATTACCTGAGGGAGTTTGAGAGAACCTGCAAAATGGGCCAAGGAGGGGCAGTGACTATGACAACGGGCTGGCACCACGATAGCTTGCTTCCTACAGACACTGCACTGATGATTGATGTCCCATGCTAAGGAATGTATCAAATGAGAATTATACTTAAGAAATGATAATGAGAAGTAGCAACTTTAGCCTTTGGATTGAATGTGGAAGGCTAAGATCAAACACCAAAAGCAATTTACACTAATTATTCCACTTTTCTACATACTCTGTTGATTTGTGATTCTGGTCCGATCGCCTCTGTGCCCTTATATATGGCAAAATATCTAGTTGTAAGGGGTAATTAGGTGATAAGGTGCTAATGAGACCAAGGCTATCGCTGGGGAGTGATAGAAGGGAGCGAGCAAGAGGGAGGCGAGGAAAAGGGGGTAGGGACTATTTTGCGAAAATAATTGGCCACATGCGGAGGCTAAACACAAACTGTTTAAGTGAGTTGAGAGCTTCCTATCCACCTTGATTCGAGCCGCAAGTGCTAGATCCGATGGTCTTGGGTCGCATTAGCACCTTATCACCCAATTACCCATTAATACTAGATATGTAATATGTTGCCCTTATATATAGCCTCTACAGCCACACGAGATTAATTGAAGCTTTGTTGTAGAATCTCCTGCTAGTAACTCTCATCGTATAGTTGATCATTGTTTTTGTTTGCCATAGAATTTTCTTGATTTGGATTTTTCACATAAAATATATAATATATGTCTCCTGCTCTTTTGATTATCTTCTTTGTTTGTCGTGTGTGTTTTCTAACATCTCTTCCACCTTCTAATGATATAGAGCAGTATGCCTTAGTCTATATTATTTAAAGTTGCTCTAGCTGTTGCAATTAGGGTTGCTATTTCTAAGAGTGTTTTTGTACTAGGTATGCCCCGTGTCGGGACGATATCATGCAAAAGGATTTCTTCATCCTATCTCACCATCCTATCTTCTAGGGTTTTTTCCTCGTTTCTCCCACGAGAATCCCCAGTCGATAAGACCATGGCGCCCTCTAGAATCTCAAATATTTCTTCTCTCTTTGAAACAGAGCGTAACAGAAACAGAACCATGTGTATTTTAAAAGTTGTCCCACTTGGAACGTGGTAATTTACAGGATCTCTACGAGAGTTGCATTGTTCCCTACAAAATTAATACGAAAGTACTTCGTTCCAAACATGTACGTGTATATCTTTACTACTATAAAAGAAGGAGTTGGTGGTTGATGAGTCCTTTTCTATGTCTCTTCTTAACCATTTAATTTGAACAATAAAATCTTGACCGTAAACCCCTCCAACCCTAAAACCCGTACTACCCTCCCTAACCAAACCCGTCTGCACACCCGTCGTTCCCCCATCCCCTCGCTCCCACCCCCCGATCCGTCTCCCTCTCCCACCCCCCCGATCCACCTCCCCCTCTCCCACCCGACGCGCCGCCTCCTCCCCTCCCTCTCCCACCCTGAGCATCCTCCCGCCCTCGCCTCCTCCCCTCCCTCCGCCCTTCCCACCTCCGACGCCTCATCCTCTCCCCGCCGCCCCTCCTCCTCCCCCCCGCCGCCTCCTCCTCCTCCTCCGGCCTCCCCTCCTCCTCCCGCCGCCTCCTCCTCCGCCCCGCCCCTCCTCCCTCCCCTCCCCTCCCCTGGGCTCAGAGCCGAGAGGCCGCGCCACCGACGCGCTTTGTTTCGTGGTTTTTTCTTCTATGGCGATTTGCGGCAACCCTAGATTATCTGCTCAAGGAGGATGGACACGTCGCAGGGGCGGCGCGGTGGTGAGCAACATCAACGCGTGCACGGCGGTGGCGAACAACCGCGCGCACCACGCCGGGCCCCGCCGCGGCGTCTACCAAAGCGCGATCGAGAAAACCCTCGCCGCCGCGCGCCTCGAATCTTCCCACCAAAAATCCCCGGAAAACTCGAGCTCCCACCATGGCGTCGATGATGGTAAGAACCACACCGCTCTCCATTGAAGCGGGGCTCGGAGTTGAGAGGCCACGCCACTGACGCGCGCTTGTTTCATGGTTTTTTTCTTTTTTGGCGATTTGCAGCAACCCCAGATTATCCTACTCAAGGCGGGGACGGACACGTCGCAGGGGCGGGCGCAGGTGGTGAGCAACATCAATGCATGCACGACAGTGGCGGACACCGCCGCACCACGCTGGGGCCCACGGCATGGACAAGCTCATCCACGACGACAAGGGCGGCACCACCATCTCCAACGACGGTGCCACCATCATGCGCCTCCTCGACATCGTCCACCCTGCCGCCAAGATCCTCGTTGACATCGCCAAGTCGCAGGACTCCAAGGTATACCCACACGACCCCGCTTAGCAGATAGCGGCGGCGGTTTCTTACACAAGTGTCTTTGGCCTACGACCTAAGTTTGTTCCGCAATTTCAAACAATGCTCTTATGCCGTGCCACGAGATGCCATAGTGTACTCATGGACATCTGAATCCATGATTTGTTTTTTTGCGAGATATGCTGAAATAAAGTAATCTGGTGTTCTGCGGCGGTGTTGTTTGTGGTTCCTTCTGGATCCTTTTACATCACCCTTGTTACATATGATATATCGACATCTGATGGTTGAACTCAAGAAAGATTGTTTTTAGACAAAAGGACATTGACTAGCTTTTATTGAAACCCAACAGGTTCAGGATACAAAGGAGAACATGGGACACCAGTTTACAAGAAAGATTGTTAGGATGTTATCAATGTTTTTGGCGTAAAGTAGGTTCTTTTTTTTGTCCAGTGACATTTCCCTTCCAATGATCGAGGTGAAAAGGTTATTCTAAATAATCAGGGTATTCCAGGCTCGAACACCTGTGCTATGTTTTGTGAAGATGATGCTCTTTCACATGTTGCTTAGGTTCACAGTTAGTGTTTAGGCTGATAGTGTTTTCTGCTACTTGAGTAAGTCATCGGTTTACGCTTCTTGTCTCTCTCATCGCTTTAGTTCCATTGATCTATCTGCAGCCTGCAACATACGTGGGTAATTGGAAAATACGATGGATATTATATATCTTGTTTTCTTCAGGTTGGTGATGGAACCACTCTTGTGGTGCTTCTTCTTCTTGAATTATTAAAGGAGGCAAAGCCTTATATTGAGGACTGAGTACACCCTCATGGTCTAATTCGTAGCTATAGGATTGCAGTCATTTGGTTAGTATGCTTACCTTCATCTTCCTCCTTGAACACTTGGGCATTTGGTGCCCTACAAACTATCAAACCTAGCTTTTAATCCCATGAATTCTCATGAGGCAATTGAAAGGTCAAAGATCCGCGGTTAGCATCGAAGGGAAAAGCCTTGAAGACAAGAAATCATTGTTAGCCAAGTGCGCTGCAATGACGCTCTCATCAAAGTTAATAGGTGGCGAGAAAGAATTCTTTGCTTCTATGGTTGTGGATGCTATTCTTGCCATTGGCAATGATGACAGACTTAACCTTATTGGAATAAAAAGGTAATTCTCGAGAGATTTGTACCATTAGCTTCATGTTCAAGCTCCATGTTACATGATGTCTGCTGTCCTGATCCAAAACCAGCTCTTATTTGTTAGATGTTTAGCACCTAAATTTCACACTGAATATGGATGCTTTGAATTTTGAGCTGCTATTAGGTTCCTGGAGGTACCATGAGAGATTCTTTCCTTGTTAATGGTGTTGCCTTCAAGAAGACATTTTCATATGCTGGATTTGAGCAACAGCCAAATAAGTTCTTGAATCCAAAAATTCTTTTGCTAAACATTGAGCTAGAATTGAAATCTGAGAAAGAAAATGCAGAGATCAGGTATTTTAACCCAATTCGAGCATCATTCATGTGTCACCTTGATATGTACTCATGTTTCTATGCACTCTCCATTATTTCCCTTTTTCTCACTGTACTCTCATTTCTCTAGATTGTCGGACCCTCTGCAATACCAGTCAATTGTTGAAGTGAATGGAATATTATTTATGACAAGTTGGATAAATGTGTAAAAGTGGGGCAAAAATAGTCCTTTCTCGATTGGCAATTGGTGATCTTGCAACACGGTATGCATTGTCATTCTGCTTTCCAGATTTGCTTTTGCGTAGCAATGTATCCCGGCTCTATGAATCTTCTTTTATGCGATTTTGCGATCGGGACATTTTCTGTCTTTGGTTGGGTAACGAAGAGGATTTACAACGTGTTGCAAAGCATGATAGCGTAATCGCTCGTTCGGACATCGATAAACAATGTCATTGACGAGGTAATCAAGCTTATATTTTTGTTTTTGGTCTGTAGATGTATGCTGGATTGAATTGTGCGTACACGGGTAAACATTAGATGTATGCATCACTTTTATTTGATTTTCTGTTGCAACGCACGGGCACCTTACTAGTTAAGCTAAAATCACAAGTAACTAAACAAATCACTCCTGTTGTGTAGTAGTATAACGACGTTTGAAGCAGAACGTAACAAACACCAAATCACTCCATGCTTGGAACATGGTAATTTGCAGGATCTCTGCGAGAATTGCATTGTTTGCTACAAAAGTAATGTGAAATTACTTTAGGTGGGACTTTTTGGACTATGGCTTATAGCTTAATTTTTCGAATTCTAACTATTCGTAAGAGGTAGTACATAGAGAAAAATAGTTGCATGTGATTTTGGCTGGTACAATTAAACTTAGTACACTTTTTACTACAATTTTTCTGTTGGCCCACCTTAAAAAACGCATCATTTAAATTTAGTCATATTAAATCTTTTTAATTTATAAAAATTCAATTTAAACTTGAATTGAATCTAGAAAAATTCAAATAGTGTATTTTTTAAAAGGTTTTGAATAAACTTTGAAAACAGGATGTTACATTGTTTTCCTCTACTCAACAGAGAAGAAGAATAATACTGGTTAACACTATGCTCTCGGAATTCGACCAAGCCAACTACCACGCCTGACAGAGCCGTTGATAATACTGTGGTCTCACGGTCAAGTTAGACCACCTACTTAGGCCTAGTACGAGATCCACTGCTGAGGGGGACCTATCTATATTGGATAGTACTAATGTTGTGAATCTGTGATGAATTCTATTATTCCATCTTTAATAAAGTTGTGGATAACCAAATTATTCGAATATGTTGTACTTCTGGTTAATGGAGCTATATCGAAAGAGGTGATTCCTAAATCAAATCATAAGGAGCATTTGTAATTTAATTTGTGGTATCTTGGAAGTGAGATAACATGTTGATATAAAACCCTTTTAATAAAAAACTTATTTATGAATTTTATTTGATTTAAATTAAATATTTACACATAAAATTGTATAGGTATTAGTGATGATAGTCCAAAAATAAATCATCCTTGATATATATTTCCCTTGCAATCCTTAATTGCATTATAAGACTTTACTACCATAGCTTGTTGAGTAGGAATGTATTTATTTTTGTATATTTTGGTTCAGACAATGAACAATATAAATATGATATACCAGTAGATAATGAGTACAACGATAGTGAAGATCATACATTCTAGGTCGAGTTTGCACTCAAGCGTTGTCTGTGGTATTATTGCTTTTGTCATTTTTTGTCTATAATACAAGTGTTGCTTTGTAAGTCTTAAAACTTTGTAATTGACTACTATGTTGTATTTTATGTAAGAACTCTGTTATGGTATTGTAATAGTAAGTAGTTTGTTTATCATAGATTCTTAGTAAATCAGGACAAGTAATTAAACGGCTTATATAGCATAATAATGGCATTCGAAGCAGAATTAAGTTGGCCAGCTTAGAATGCAGTAGGATCTCTACGGGACTGTACCGTTCCAAAGATGCATGTATTTCGTAAGCAAAAATGACAGGTAATTAAGCGGATTATATAGCGTAATAGTAGCATTCGAAGCAGTGTAATAGAGACCAAAACTAGGTGTAAGATCTGATCTTTTCAAAACGATTTTTAATTTTTGTTATAGTATCTAACTTTCAAACGAAGTATTTTTTTAAGATAAAGTCTACAAATTATAGTACACGTTAAAAGCCAACATCTGTACCATCTAAAATCGCAAGCGAGTATCTCTTTATGTGTAATCTCTATCACAAACAGCTAAAATTTAAAAATTTTAATTAAAAATCATAAATCATAATAAAAAGAACAAACCCGTATTTTAAAGTTGACCAGCTTGAATCGTAGTAACTTGCAGGATCTCTACAAAAATGTATTGTTTTGAAAAAAATTAATATGAAATTACTTGTTCCAAACATGTGTGCGTACGTATATATATCGTAAGCTAAAATGATAAGTAATTGAACGGATATTAAGAGCCCAGAAAAGCGGGTAGGCCGTGGATCCAACTGGGATCCACTCGCCAGCCTTCTGTTGGCTCCACGGCATCAATGCCCCCGGTCAAGCCAGTCTCGTCTCCCAACGACGAAGGCGAAGCGATCTAAGATTTACCAAACTTACGACCACACCTCCCACCGCCAGGCGGGTCCCATCCACCGCGCCCCACCGGCCGGCGACACGGGCGCAGCCGCCTGGGCCGCCGCAAGGCTCGGGCGGTAACCTCACCTGTCACCTGCGCACCGCACCCCTCCCCTGCCATTTGTGTCCGAGCCCGGAGCGCCGCCCACCCGGCTGACCTCCCCGGTTTCCCCACACACCAACGCCTCCCACTACCACTCCTCGCCTCCTCTCTTGAGTAGAGCATCGCCTTCTCGGCTTCTCCGAACTACGCTAAACCCCTCCTCCTCCCCCCTCCGTCTCCGAGATAGGTTTTAGCGCGCCGACGGGGAGGGGGCAGCGTTGGAGGAGGGCGGCGCCGGACGCCGCGACGACCGGGGCGGCGCCGGCGAGGGTGACGCGTTTGGTAAGCGCGGGTTCTGACCTGGGGTTTCGATCCCGTTTCCGCCAATGTGGGCTGGGTCCGTTGATCGGCGATTGGGTGGTTGGTGGCTCGTCGCGGTTTGCCCCTGGAAGTGGAGGGGTTTTGGGGCGGGTTGTTTGGTCGCCTCGGGTTTTCCGTTGTTGATTGTGTTCGTGTATCTGCATTTGGGGCTTGTATGGAGTGGTTTGTGCGGTGTTTCTGTTACCTTTGATGGTTTTTTGTTAGGAAAAAATGGTTTTTTTTATGGTCAGTGTAGGACAAGAGGGAATCCGATTGGTCCTAGGAGGATTGTTCAGTTTTGGGTGCTTTGGTTTGAGTCTGACGCTTTTTGATGAATTTTTGTAAGGAAAAATGGGGCTTTCTGGTATCAGCGTAGGACTACAGGGATTCCGAATGGTCCTGGGTGGGTTGATCAGTTCGTGTTTGGGAAATTAGATTTTGATACATGCCACTCTCCGATGCACGGGACTCCACGTGAGTCTCGGCGATCTTGTTGCTCCACGGCTGTAGTTGTCACAGGAGGTACCGCAAGCATGGGATTGCACTCGGTGGGAGCTGAGTACGCACGTGTGGTCGCTGCCGCGCGCTCATGGCCACCTTCTTGGGCTTCTTGATCCCGGGGTACTCGAGGAAGCAACCAGCCATCCTGCTACAGTGCTACTTTTTTTGATGGCTACTTGTCTTCACTGATAAGAATTAGCAAACACCGCAACTTAATTACTCTTATTTCTAGCTAGTGGGATTGTGTGTATATGTGGCAGTGCACACGAGCTAGCTGGGGTACTAGTGTGGTAATAGAGCATGATCTAGCATGACATCCTTGGACGGCACTGTTGGGGACATAATGGCGGAGAGGGCGGACACAGCAGTTGACGATCTGATCAAAGCGTGTGGGAGCATGGCTAGGCTCAGCTTGCTGCAGGAGCAGTTCTCACTGTGGATAGACCTCTGGACGATATGTTGAGCGAGCTGTCACTGGCTCAACGCTGGGCACAAATGGGACATCGTGGCGGGAGGCCAGAGCTCATCAACCAGCTCTGAAGAGATGAGGTAGTCGGTGAGCTTGAGAGCAGGGACAGAAGGAAACACAGCTTCAGGCCTTCAGCAGAAGGAGCAAACCTAATTAATTTAGCAGCTCTGCTTAATTAACTTGCTCGGAGGAAGAGGCACTCCCGAAGGGAATATTAATTAGTGCACCTCATGGAAAAGTCAAAAATCCAAGAAAATGAGGAAAATGAAAAGAAGAAGAAAAAGGCCAAAATAGAAGCAAAATTGATTTGGAGTGGCATTTTGAAAAATGCCAACATTTGCAATGGCTTTGGCTTTTATCCAAATTTTGGGAGTGTGGGCTTGCTGTCTGCATCTGTTTTGGTCTTGTTTAATTTGTGTTGTGTTTTGGTTTTGCTATTTCATGCTGTGTGATTTGAACCAACGGTTGTTCTAGCTTGTTGCTGTTCTCGCTTCTTTTTTCCATATACTTTTCACAGTATCTGTGACACTGCTTTCTGCCTTCGTCTGTTGCAGAGAGATGGAGGAGGACCAGTCCGCAATACTGGTCGCTGAAGGTGCTATCAAGAGCATCAAGCTTAGCCTATCCACTGAGGATGAGATTGTAAGTTCTCCTTCTCTTATGTTTTTACTAGCGATGCTGGTGCATAGAGATGCATGCAGAATTAAAAACATCATGGGTTTGATCTCTTAAAGATACTGCCTTCTGATAAGAGAGGCAGAGCGTAGCTTCATAGTTCCAAGGGGGCACAATTGAGAGAACTGCTCCTGATGCTGACACATGTCCATTGGGAAATCCTTCCTTTTCTCTTTCATTTATTTTTGACATCATCCAATGAGATTGACCTACGAAGCATAGTTTGAACTGTACAATTGCAATAATTACTTTGGATTTGCAAGCTTATTTTTTGCAAGATGAATGTCGCCGCGAGAGCTCCTTCTGGGCTCTGTGATATGGATAATATTGAATTCCAAAATTATTTTCTTTTGCTTTTGGATGACTGATACGGGACATTATCACTTATTAGCCAAGCTGTGAATGTACATTTTACTGACTAAAGCACTTAATGTTGCGTTCTGCTCGTCCATCTATATGGATTTAAACCTTTTCTTTGCCTTTTGTTTTCTTTCACATAATTATGGCAAGGCTATATTCTGCACAATTCCCAATTCTTTTTTCATTATATTTGTTATTTCCAAACAGGACTAACATGCACAATTTTCTATTCTGCAGTGCACTTATTCAATAAATGACTGTCCTGTTACTCATCCTAGTCAGCTTGGAAATCCTTTCCTTGGGTTACCACTGGAAACAGGAAAATGCGAGTCCTGTGGTGCCTCAGAAAACGGCAAATGCGAAGGTTCTCACACAATGACTTTTCATTAGTTTTCTTCATGTCCCAAACATTGCGCACAAGCAAGTGACTATCTCTTTTTCTCTTGTTAACAATCAAATTTATCTGCTTATTTAGGGCATTTTGGGTACATTGAGCTGCCTGTACCCGTATATCATCCTTTTCATGTTAGTGAACTTAGGCAACTACTGAGCTTGATATGTTTGAAGTGCCTTCGTATCAAGAAAGGAAAGGTACATATAGGCCAAAATAGCTTAATCTTACTTTGTTATTTTTCTATACAGGTTTCCCTGTTGTAATCTAAATCTAGATGTTTCACCTTGGCTTATAATTTATGTTATCTTTTTATATCTCAGGTTAAACAAAGCAATGGAAAGGAAAATGTGTCAGCAACGTCATGTTACTATTGTCGGGTACTTGCCAACCCCAACATTTTTATATTCCTCTTCTTCCTTGAAGTTGATAGACTCAATACTTCACTGTTGGGACTGGTATAAGTAGCGCTATGGAAATATACACCTCGGCAGAAATCAAGTATTTCAGTGTTTTAAGTTTAACCTGATTCCTATGTTGTCCAAGTAATATAGTTCAATTTGTGTTTAACTTAACCAAAAATCTGGTTGGAGAAAACATAGCCAACATCACTAATATAGTAGTGTTGACTTCAGTAATCTCATGTATACATATGCTTCCAGGTTCTTTCTTCTTGTTGTCAAATCCAAGTTTAGAAATAAGTAGGTGCATGGTGGGTTCTTTTGCAATAAAGTCATTGATTGGGAAGTTATTATCTCTAGACAGAGGAGGAATAACATAATAGTACTGGATTCAGTTTTATGTTTGGTCATTGACGTGTTGTCGTTAAAGTTTACAGTATGCATAATTGAGTAGTACTGTCTGATAGAGTACTGTTGGAACTTGGAAGATATGGTGAACCACAGCATCAGCAGTTGTTGCTAGTCTGGTGCCAGCACTGACACTACAACATGTGTAGTCTGGATGAGGGAACTGATGTTTCTCATCATTTATTTCTTATAGGATCTCCCAGCACTATCTTTGAAGGAAATCAAGACAGCAGATGGTGCATTTCGTTTAGAGTTGAAGGCACCCCCTAGGAAACACATGAGGGAAGGCTCATGGAACTTCCTTGATAAATATGGATTTCACCACGGTGGAGCCTCCCACTGTAGGACATTGCTTCCAGAAGAGGTAATAATCTCATCTAGTTATTTTTTTCAAGATATTTTTGTAGCTTTTGTGAAGTATCCAATAACCTACTATTTCATTCCTGTATTATTTCCTAGGCTCTGAATATATTAAAGAAGATTCCGGATGACACGAGGAAAAAGCTAGCTGCACGGGGATACATTGCTCAGTCTGGATATGTGATGAAATACCTTCCAGTACCCCCTAATTGTCTCTATATTCCAGAATTCACAGATGGGCAAAGCATCATGTCCTACGTGAGTTTTCTTCTGTGCACTTCCTGGTTGTTCATAATTTTACTGACTGGTTCAAGGCTATATTATGCCCTATTATACTTGTTTCTCATTTCAGGACATCTCAATAGCTCTGTTGAAGAAGGTACTTCAAAAGATAGAGCAGATAAAAAAATCAAGAGCTGGTTCCCCAAACTTCGAATCACATGAAGTTGAATCAAGTGATCTACAACTCTCTATCGCCCAATACATGCATCTAAGGGGCACTACAAGGGTATGTGACATGAATTTAAAACAAATAACTTATTAATCATATTTACATGGTGCATGAACCATGAAGAGCACAGTCAGAAGACTTGTGGCTCAATTAGATAATAGCTGCAAACTAGTTCAAGCTCCAATGAACCAAGCTTGAGTCAAACTGTTCAAGCTTTTTTTTTCTCCTAAATTTTCACCAAGTTATGAATTAGGATTGATTACAATCAGCTCGGTTGAACTCAGCTTGGCACTTGTGTATTTGACAAAAGATGATAGGAACATTAACAACAGGATAGTGTCCATCATCCTCTATCTTGCTTTTAGTAATATTTGACCACACTGATATCATTTCGAACCATTAGAATTAGACAAATCCCTGCACTTTTGTGGTGTTTTTAGAGGGCTGATCAACCGGCCATCCATTAATGATGATTTAACAGTGCCATTTACATTTATGTTCTGATCAAATTTATTTATGTCTAATTTAATCGTGTTTCCTATGATCCATGGTAACCTCTTATCTCTTGTTTTGAAGGGTCCTCAAGACAATGCCAAGAGATTTGCAATTAGCACTGATTCATCTCAGTTATCAACAAAACAGTGGCTCGAGAAGATGAGGACATTGTTTATCAGCAAAGGCTCAGGTTTTTCATCACGCAGTGTACTTACTGGAGATCCTTACATTGGAGTAGATGTAGTTGGATTGCCTTCTGAAGTGGCAAAAAGAATAACTTTTGAAGAACAGGTAACGGACATCAACATCAACAGGTTGCAAGAGGTGGTTGATAAGGGACTATGTTTGACCTACAGAGATGGTCAAATAACCTATGCCATCACTGTAGGATCGAAAGGGCACACTACACTCAAAGTCGGTCAAACTATCAGTAGGAGAATCGTTGATGGTGATGTTGTTTTCCTTAACAGGCCACCTAGTACTCACAAGCATTCTCTCCAGGCATTCTATGTATACATCCATGATGATCATACAGTCAAAATCAATCCTCTTATATGCTCTCCTCTTTCGGCAGACTTTGATGGGGATTGTGTGCACATATATTATCCCCAGTCACTTGCTGCAAAAGCTGAAGCATTGGAACTTTTCAGTGTGGAGAAACAACTGACTAGTTCCCACAGTGGGAACATAAATCTCCAGCTAGCTAATGACAGTTTGCTAGCTCTGAAACATATGTCTTCCAGAACCATATTAAGCAAAGAATCAGCTAATCAGTTGGCAATGTTTGTGGTAGATTCACTTCCTGCCCCTGCTGTGGTCAAGTCAAACCTGTGTTGGACAATCACACAAATAGTGCAAGGTGCATTGCCAGCAGAATTAACTTGTCAAGGGGACACGTTCTTAGTCAGGGACAGCACTATTATGAAACTGGATCTTGACAAAGAATCTGTTCAGGCCTCATTCTCAGATCTAGTATCCTCCATTCTTTGTGTGAAGGGTCCAGGAGAGGCGCTAAAATTTTTGAATGTGCTGCAGTCCATATTGATGGAATTTTTACTTCTGGATGGCTTTAGTGTAAGCCTTCAAGACTTTAATGTCCCCAAGGCTCTGTTGGAAGAAGCACAGAAAAACATTCAGAAACAGTCACTTATTCTTGAACAGTCAAGGTGTTTGAAAAGTCAATTTGTGGAAATGCGAGTTGACAGCAATCTGAAGGGAGTAAAGCAGCAATTTTCGGATTTTGTTGTGAAACACTCTCATCTTGGGCTGCTGATTGATCCAAAAAGTGATCCTTCAATGTCGAAAGTGGTTCAGCAGCTTGGGTTTGTTGGTCTGCAGCTTTACCGGGAGGGAAAATTTTACTCTAGCCGTCTGGTGGAGGATTGTTTCTCAACTTTTGTGAATAAACACCCAGCTGTTGGAGATGAGCATCCTCCAGAGGCTTATGGTCTTGTGCAAAGATCATATTTTCATGGTCTCAATCCTTACGAGGAGCTGGTACATGCTATATCTACAAGAGAAGCTATTGTCCGCTCCTCAAGAGGGTTAACAGAACCAGGAACTCTGTTCAAGAGTCTAATGGCCATCTTGCGAGACGTAGTTATATGCTATGATGGAACTGTGAGAAACATCTGCAGCAATTCAATCATGCAACTTAAGTATAAGGAAGATGATGTCTCAGATTTTCCAAGTGCATTAACTCCTGGAGAACCAGTGGGTGTCTTAGCTGCCACTGCTATCTCCAACCCTGCATACAAGGCTGTGTTGGATGCTTCTCAAAGTAACAATACTTCTTGGGAGTTGATGAAGGTAATAATATTGTAAATTACTTTATGCATTTGATAGCTCAGTTGATCATGTAAGTACTGTTTAACAAGTTTATTGTATTCTTTTAACCTAACAGGAAATACTTCAGACAAAAGTTGGCTATAAAAACGACATGAAAGACCGAAAAGTTATCCTGTTTTTGAACGATTGCTCTTGTGCCAAGAAGTTCTGCAAGGAAAAGGCTGCTATTGCAGTACAGGGCTGCCTACGGAGAGTTACGTTAGAGGATTGTGCTACTGATATCTGCATTGAGTACGTATCCATAAATTAACACCGTCAACTGTAGAGTTACCTTCATTCCTTGTTTGTCTTGTTATAAAATCAATGGAGGATCTGGTCTTGTTTTTGTGGTGGTTCATCTCAGTTCACCGATTCTATTATGCTAAAGTCTAAAACTCAAGTTTCCTTTTCTATTTGATCGATCAGCATAGTTTCCACTTTAGAAATGCGAAAGTTGTGTGGATATGGGATGTGGATATTTGGCAAATGTTTGATATCTACTCAATGGACTGATAACATGAACAGTGTTTTTTACTTTATTATGTGTATCATATTGGAAACTTCATCTGTTTAATGTTGAGAAACTGGATATCCCTGTTCCTTGGAATTGGGAATCCATGTCTGTTGCCCACTAAGCAGTAGCATTGATTTACGCTTCAAATTGTGCAACATTATGCAACTGAACCGCCATAATTCTACTTAGAAATTGGCCATGACAGCTAGGGGTGCGACTGGATCAGGCAGACTGGGGAAGCCCATTTACCCAAGCTAAGATATTTTGAGAAAACATAATGGGCTGGCCCATTAGCTGATTGAGTCAAGTGGGTAAATGCGTGATCTGACCATTCTCAAAGCGGGAATAGAGATAAAAGGATCCTTGTTGTCACACATCTTGTGTAGGCTTTTAGGATTCATTATCATTTGAGGTGAATGTTACACATGTGTAGGCTGTGCAGTATTAGTCCTTTGTATGGGGTGCTATTTGCTTATATTCCATACCTTGTATCCTGTATATGTTGGCCTGGCCCACTGGAATTCTAAGGGTCCATTCATAACAGTGAACACCATGAATGTGACATTTGCATTTTCAGGTTTCAGAAGCAAATAAATTTAGATGTGACGTCAGAAGCCACCCCAGCACTTGTAGGCCACATTCACCTCGACAAGGTATTATGATGTATTTTGGCTTTTCGCATGTAAACTATTTTTTTAATACACACACACAGGCACTCACACACATATACATATATGTATGTCTTTCTTGCAGGCGCAATTAGAAAGGATAAACATTAGCACTCAAGATATTCTCCAGAAATGCCAAGAAGTTTCTGGGAAATATGGGAAGAAGAAAGGACATCTTGGTCACCTGTTTAAAAAGATCACTTTCGCTACTTGGTAAGATATATATTCTCTACTATATTGCCTGCAATCACTCACCTGTTGAAGCCTAGATGTCATGTCCAGGACTCATGTTGCCCTGGATCCTTCTAGTAGCAGGTGGCATTATAGTTTTGGTAGAAGAGGGTTGTAGACTGCTGGGGTCATTCAGGGTGTTGTATTGTTCTTGATCAAGATGGGTACTATCTAATATGTCAACATCAGACCTACATGCTTGATGATGTTTTGTTCATTCATTTCCTTTATGTTTTGTATACTGGATTGTTTATCGTGCACACTCATGTGCCTGTAATGCAAACAGATACTGTGACAGGGGGGGGGGGGAGGATTCCCTAAAAAAAGACAGAGTGGGAGAATATGTTAAGATGTAAAATATTGCAGGGGAGGTGTGTGTTGTGGATTAGAGGAGGTGAAATCCTACTTCTGAACTGTGGTTTGTGGTTACTGTATTTTTAAAAACAAAAATCCACCCTCCTACACACATCCCAGAACTATGATTGTCACTTGTGTGTGGGGTATACCTATGTGATTTATAATCAACTCAGAACGGAATACTGACGCAGCAAGATGGTTAACCTCAATTGTAGCCATATGCCATTCTTTGCCACCAAATTATTGTACCTTCATTGAAGTAGTACGATCGTAAGAAAGATGTGGGGAAAGTGATACTGTAACGATGGAAAGAGTTTCCAATTATTTGGTGATAGCATGATACTCCCTCCAATTGCAAATATAAATCTTTTAGCTTTGTGCACAAAAATTAAGGAGTACATGAAATGACATTAGTGCCCTTCAGTCATTCCCAAACATACTAGCCTTTTTCCCTTACATACATAATAAATTCTCTCTCACTATTCAAATATTAATTATTTAATTGCAACACTTAACAATGACATTTAGTCACCAGGTATAATATGAAGGAGTAAACTGTGCTCGAAGTTGTAGAATGACTTATATCTACAGAAAATTTAAACAGCTAAAATGATTTATATTTGCAATTAGAGGGAGAACTTTGTATTTTTCTGTCTCTGTATTGTCTTCACATGGTTTTGCATGAGGTCATCTGTTCCATAGCAATGACAGTATAATACTAGAGCGTGCTTAAGTTATGATTGAAATTTGGTCTTTTCTTGGTTGCAGGATGTCTAATCTCTATTTGTTTCCTAGTTCCTACAATGTCCAAATTAGTTTGATGTTGTTTGTGGCAAAGAATTGGCACCCCTTGGGCATAGTTAGTTAATGTAATGATGAGTTTTTTTTGTCTGGGCAAAGAACATCAATATATTGTTGATTGGGAATTTGGGATTTGGGAATCATCACTCTTGGGAATATGTATACTGAAGCATATATTTCAGTGTTGCTATTGTTTTATGACCCACTGTTGTCTGTTTATTGTGTCATGAATCTTTGCATAATTTGTATTTATTAGAGTTAATCTAAAGGATTTCGATTTTTCAACCTTATTCTTGGCAGTAATTGTTCATTCACACAGAAGCCGACTGATGGAAAGCTACCTAAGACTCCATGTGTGCAGTTCTCTTTCTCTGATGACAACACTATCTTATCTGAATCCGTTGAGAGAGCAGTGAATGTGTTAGCTGATTCTGTCTGTGGAGTGCTTTTGGATATAATTATAAAAGGTACTGAAAATTGTACAAACTAAGCTTCTTCAATTGAAATTTCATTCAATGGATATATTCAAATTAGACTTCATTCTTTATGTTCATATGAAAATTTGTTGTTTATATCTTATTGGAAAGAAAGCTTGAGATTAATGCATTTTTTATTTTCTCAATGCTGGCACATATATATAGTAGAGAAGTTTCATCAGTACAGTCCAATATCTAATTATCTATCAAGCTATTGTTTCCAATGGACCATGGTTCTTTACTTTTATCCCTATTGTTAGACAACATATGTGCTCCCATGGGCCTTGGGCCTTCATAGGATTAGGGTTAAGTTCTCATAGGTATGAATCACCGTTGATTGATTAATAGGCAAGGATCACCGTTGATTGGTTCTGTTTCTATAAGCCAAACCCTAGGTCATCCTTGCCTATATATATATGTAATCATTCACCCTTCATATATCATCAATCAATTAAGTGCAATAACTTCTCTATCATGGTATCAGATGCCTAGGTTTTCTTTCCGTTGCCCTAGCCTTCCTACCGCGCGCCGCCTGACTGCGCATGTCGACCTGAGGGCGCTAGAGTAGTAAAAGCAGAGGGCGTTGGTGGCCAGCCCTCTGCTTCTACCGCTGCCCGCCGCCCCTCGCCTCTCTACTTCTCCGCCTATTGAGTTGCATGCATCAACCAGTTCATCCAAAAACTTAAGTTGATGAGGAAAGGTGAGCAATTCACTTATACTTCAACACCCCCCTCACGTGTAGGCTCCCTCATGCCTAAGACGTGGAATAGAAGTGGACTGCAATTATTTTTTTAATTGCGTCAACCGGGTCTCGAACTCAAGACCTCTTGGCTCTGATACCATATTGAGTTGCATGCACCAACCAGTTCACCCAAAAACTTAAGCTGATGAGGAAAGGTGGGCAATTCACTTATACTTCAACACCTATGGCTATGGCTCCATTTGTGGAGCATGAACTTTGGCTTTGTGTCCTGAGCTCCTGTCCATAAGATGATTAGGAGGTATGTAGGCAGAAGGTAAAACAAAGAAACTTGGCAGAACTAGTTAAAAGCGTTGGGTAAAGAAATTGTTAGACAGACTCATGTGGGCCTAGCTTATGGCTTTGGGCCCATTTGCCCTTAGTGTAATTCTGTTAGGGTTTCTAGGGATCCAGTGATTCTGTTAGGGTTTTCAGGGTTTCTGTTAGACCTACCCCTGGACACCTTTCCCTATATATACACCTTGTAATGTTGGTTCTAACACATCAAGGAATATACATTACTTACATGGTATCAGAAGTTTAGGTTCCTCTTCCCCTTCTCTCTGGTTCCGCTGCCCTCAGCGCGCGTGCCTTCCCTTTCTTTTCTCGCTGCCATCGCCCCGGTCGCCTCGCTGCACGCCTCGCGGGCGATTCCCTTGCCCCGCGCCCACCTCCATGGCTTACCTTCCTCCTATCGCCCCTCCTTCCCCCAACGCCGCCACCGCTGGCCCTGATGCCGCGCGCGACACCTACTCAGACGATGCCGCCGCCGCGCGCGACAAAGAACTCGACCGCGTTCGCGCGCTTGCCGCCGCGGCGAGCCCTAGCGCTCGCCGCGGAGGTTGAACGCGAAGCTGCTGCGGCGACCTAGGCGCGCGACGGGGCTTCGGCTCGTCTTCGCGATGCACTCGAGCGCGCTGCTCGCGCTCGTTCTGACGTTGCCGCCGATCTCCTGAAGGCGGACGCTGCCGACACCGCATCCCCTGTCTCCCACGACTATGCCGTCCAGGACGCCATGCTTCTTCACGAGGTTGCTGCCGTCCTCAATCTCCATGCGCAGGCCGTTGCGGTTCAGAACATCCGTCTTCTGGTCCCCATCGTCCTTGACATGACCTTCGGAAATTATACCCAGTGGCGGGAGCTATTCCTCCTCGCCGTGGGCAAATACTCTCTGGAGGATCACGTCCTTCGTGACGCCGCTGCACCAGCCTCCCCTGCTTGGCTCCGGATGGATTGCGTCGTTCGTTCTTGGATCTTCGGGACTACTTCTGCTGATCTCACCAGGATCGTCATGGAGCGCGGATCCACTGCTCGTGCTACCTGGCTTGCCATTGAAACCCAATTTCTCGGCAACCGGGAGGCACGGGCTCTTCTACTGGAAGCCAGATTCCGCAACTTCACCCAAGGCGACCTCTCGATCACCGACCACGCTGGTAGGGCGCATGGTCGATGACCTGGAGATCTCGGCGAGCCCATCTCCGACCGTACCCTGGTACTCCATGTCATCCGCGGGCTCAATGAGAACTTCTCCGCCATTGGTTTGCACCTTCAACGCAGTCGCCCCTTCCCCACATTTCTGGAGGCCCGGGCTGATCTCCTTCTGGAGGAACTCAATCTGGCGCATCGCCCGACGGCATCCTCCATCGCCCTCGTCACCTCCACTGGCGGCTCTGCTTCCTCGACTGCCTTCTCCCGGCAGACGCCTGCTTCCTCCGCCGGTGGCTTCGGTTCTGGTGGATTCTCCAAGCTCGCTCCCGTGGCAAATGTGGTAAACACCGTGGGCGTTCTGCCCACGGCACCCACACCGGCACCAACATCGACGGTGGAGCACCCCAGCAGCTGCGGGCGGGCGGCCCGAGCACCACCGACAGGTCTTGGCCCTCCTTCCACCACCCCTGGTTCGGCTCAATCTACATGTGGCCGGGTCAGCGCCACTCCCACAACCGCGCGCCATCGGTGGTCCGCCTCGTCAGGCCCAACACCAGCCGGCGCTACTTGCTCAGCAGCCGCATGCCCTGCTCGCAGGTGGCCAGGGCCAGTGGGCCATTCCTCCGGCGCTCCCCAACAACACCACCAGCAGTCTCCCTTCCTGGGATCAGCACTCTCTGGTCTCCTCCTTCAACACGATGACCCTCCAGCCGCCTCAGCATCACGACTGGTACTTCGACTCCGGTGCCACCTCCCATATGACCTCCGATGCTGGTACTCTCTCTCACGTCTTCTCCCCACGGGTTTCATCTCCTTCCATTGTTGTCGGAAATGGGTCTTTACTCCCCGTCACCACCACTGGCACTGCTCATTTTTCGGATTCACTCCGGCTTAACAATGTTCTCGTCTCCCCAAGCCTTATTAAAAATCTGATTTCCGTTCACCGATTCACCACTGACAACAATTGCTCTGTTGAATTTGATCCGCCGCTACTCGTGAAGGATCTACGATCCCGAAGGTGATCGCCGATGCAATAGCACCGTCCCTCTATCCCTTCGCCGCTGCTGCGCGCCTCGCTCACCTCGCTGCGCGCGCGCGCCGCTCACTCGCCGCTGACGCCCCATTGCCTAGCGCCTTCCTCGCTGACTCTACCTCCCTCTGGCACCGTTGACTCGGCCACCCCGGGAAGGAGGCACTCAACACCCTTCAGCACACTTCTATTCCGGCCTGTCCTAAAGGAGCTGCTACTTCCCTGTGTCATGCATGTCAATTAGGTCGCCACGTTCGTCTTCCATTCCCTATGTCCACCTCCCGTGCTACACAAAAGTTTGATCTCATACATTGTGATCTTTGGACATCACCCATTGTCAGTGTGTCGGGTTACAAATACTACTTGGTGATTTTGGATGATTGCTCGCATTTTGTTTGGACATTTCCTTTGCGTCTCAAATCCGACACATTTGCCACCCTTTCTAACTTCTTCTCTTACGTTGCCACTCAGTTTGGCACCTTCATCAAGTCTATCCAGTGCGACAATGGGCGTGAATTTGACAATTCCAGCGCACACACGTTCTTTCTTACTCGTCGTGTCCATCTTCGCATGTTGTGTCCTTGTACCTCTCCCCAGAATGGTAAAGCCGAGCGCATGATTCGTTCTATCAACAACATTGTGCGCTCCTTACTGTTCCAGGCATGCTGTCCTCCATCCTTTGGGTCGAGGCCCTCAACACCGCCACCTATCTCATCAACCTTCTGCCGACCAAGACACTTGATTCCTCCACACCACATCTTGCCCTATTCGGCACTCCACATTCATATCATCATCTCCGTGTCTTCGGTTGTGCATGCTACCCAAATTTGTTTGCCACAACAATCCACAAATTTGCTCCACGTTCAGCGTTGTGTGTCTTCCTTGGATATTCTCCTCACCACAAAGGATATCGTTGTCTTGACATTACTTCCAATCGGCTCATTCTTTCTCGTCATGTTGTCTTTGACGAAACCTCCTTCCTCTTGCCAAGGAGCATCGGCAATCCTGCGACCTTGCCTTCTGGACTCTCTCATCGACGCCACGCCTATCCCTATAGGCCAGATTTCTTCTTTGACTGCAGGTCTGTCCACATCAGCGCCCACTGCTGCCTCGCCCTTGCGCGCGGTCTCTGACGCCGCGACCACACCACCACCTCCAGCCTTGCTGTCGGGAGCACCCGCCCAACCGCGTGCGCACCACGGTGCTTTCCACCGGCCACCTCGATCGGCCGCTTCGCCACCCGCCACCGTGTGCGACTTCTCCGACACCTTCACCTGCGGCGATTCCAGCTCAGGCTTCATCACCGCCACCATCATCTCCTGGTCCTGCCACGGACCGGGACTTCCGCTTTGTTTACTCTCGAGATCAGATCGCACTGCGGACCGGCCTCATCGCCTCGACCGCCGGTGCTCCTACGCCCGCCAGATCTTCGCCATTCTGCGGGCGCCGCTTCGTTCCGCCGGTGGTAAACAGCCACGCCATGACCACTCGGGCCAAACATGGTTTCCGAGTACCGGCCCTCTTCGTCGCCACTCCGCTCTCTCTGCTCCCGAAGACTTACCGTTGTGCTCTTGCCGATCCCAATTGGTGAGCAGCTATGGAGGAGTACCGCGCCCTTCTGCAGAACAATACCTGGGACTTGGTTCCTCGACCACACAAGGCGAATGTCGTAACTGGTAAATGGATCTTTAAGCACAAACTTCAGGCCGATGGTTCTCTTGAAAGCTATAAAGCGCGTTGGGTACTGCGTGGCTTCACACAGCGTCTGGGAGTGGATTTCGCCGAGACATTTAGCCCTGTTGTGAAGCCGGCAACAGTTCGAACCGTGCTGGCTCTCGCTCTTTCCAGGCAGTGGCCAATTCATCAACTTGATGCGAAGAACGCCTTTCTTCATGGGACCTTGTCTGAGGCAGTTTATTGCTCACAACCCTCTGGATTCACGGACTCTACTCATCCGGAGTTTGTCTGCCGTCTGAACAAATCCCTTTATGGTCTCAAGCAGGCTCCTCGTGCGTGGTACAGCAGGTTTGCTTCATATCTGTTGTCCCTTGGGTTTATTGAGGCTAAGTCTGACACATCACTGTTTGTGTACCATCGCGGCACTGATGTTGTGTACTTGCTCCTTTATGTTGATGACATCGTCCTCACTGCCTCATCTACTGGGCTCCTTCGTCGCATCATCCATGCCTTACAGCAGGAGTTCTCTATGAAGGATCTCGGTGAACTTCATCACTTTTTGGGGATGCATGTGCAGAAGTGTCATGGTGGTCTTCTACTCTCACAGCGTCAGTACATGATGGACATTCTGGACTGCGCAGGCATGTCTGCTTGCAAACCTTGCAGCACCCCTGTCGACACCAATCCAAACGTGTCCGCTTCAGACGGTACTCCTGTCAGTGATCCTAGCGATTTTCGCAGCTTCGCCGGGGCCCTCCAGTATCTCACCTTCACCCGACCGGACATCTCTTGTGCCGTTCTTTAGGTGTGTCTTCATATGCACGATCCTCGCGAGCCTCACCTTGCTGCCCTCAAGAGGATTCTTCGGTACATTCGTGGCACTCTCCACTTGGGACTTTTTCTCCAGCCGTCCTCCCAGTCTGATCTAGTGGTTTACTCTGATGCTGACTGGGCCGGTTGCCCGGACACACGCAAGTCCACCTCGGGCTATGCCGTGTTCCTTGGCGATAACCTGGTCTCCTTGTCCTCCAAGCGTCAGAACACGGTCACACGTTCCAGCGCAGAGGCTGAGTACCGCGGTGTGGCCAATGTCGTGGCCGAGGCTACCTGGTTACGTCATCTTCTGTTGGAACTACATACTCCTCTTCGGCAGACTACCTTGGTGTATTGCGACAACATCAGCTCAGTCTATCTGTCCTCCAACCCAGTCCAGCATCAACGCACCAAGCACATTGAGATTGACCTTCACTTCGTCCGCGAGAAAGTGGCTCTTGGCGATGTTCGAGTACTTCATGTCCCCACTACTTCCCAGTACGCCGACATCTTCACCAAGGGTCTTCCTTCATCGGTCTTCAGCGAGTTTCGGTCCAGTCTAAACGTCCGCGGTGCGGACGCTCCGACTGCGGGGGGGTGTTAGACAGACTCATGTGGGCCTAGCTTATGGCTTTGGGCCCATGTGCCCTTAGTCTAATTCTGTTAGGGTTTCCAGGAATCCAGTGATTCTGTTAGGGTTTTCAGGGTTTCTGTTAGACCTACCCCTGGACACCTTTCCCTATATATACACCTTGTAATGTTGGTTCTAACACATCAAGGAATATACATTACTTACAGAATTGATTTTTTCCTTGTTAGAACATGGTACTCAATCCTGAATTTGCTCTGTAAATTTTGTTGAAATGTTTAAGCCTTTTTACCTCTCTTAGTTAAATTTTGTTTGCCCAGCTTTGTTGCTACATATTTTACCTGGCAAAATTACAAACTATTAATCTCTTTGCAGATACTTGAATTCTGACCCCAATGAAGAATAAAAATTGCAAATTTGCGACTCTTGGCTTCTAATACCTATTCCTTTTGGGTTTTCCTCAGATGCACCATATATACTTGCACCTTTTGATGATGAATATGCATCCATTTATGTAATAGATGCATGTCATTTTGCTGAGAATATGGGACAATTTTATTCTATATTTATAGTGATTAAGCTATTCTATATTTATAGTGTGTCATGGCACTTTTGATTTTTCAAGTGATCACTATTTGTAGTGCTATAGCTTTGATTAAGACATACTCCTATAGCTTTGATTAAGAAATACTCCATTACATTTTTGTGATTCGACTGTTTTGTTGGTGCAAAATTATGCTTATGAAATTAATATATGTATTCCTGTCAACTCATTTAAAAATATTACTTAACAATTTAGGTGTTCTCCAAAGAAGGGGGGAAAGGACTTTCAACTCAACTATTTGTTGTTTGTTTGCTCTGCAGGTGACCATCGAATTCAAGAGGCTAAAATTATTTGGATTGGATCCGATGCAACGTCTTGGGTTAAAAATACACGGAGGGCAACAAAGGGTGAGCCAGCAGTAGAAATTATTGTTGAAAAAGATGAAGCTTTACACAATGGTGATGCCTGGAGAACAGCAATGGATGCCTGCATACCAGTTCTTAACCTCATTGACACACGAAGGTCCATTCCATATGGTATTCAACAAGTGCGAGAACTACTTGGCATCTCATGTGCCTTTGATCAAGTTGTGCAGGTTTGTCACCTTCTGTTTGTTCAGAAAAACTGTAGAGGTATTTTGTTCAAGATCCACTGTTTGGTGACCAAGAGCTTCCAGTTTTTAGTAAAATAGAATATTCGAAAAAAAATATGTATTCCCAATATCCACTGGGAAAGGTTAGGAATTGGATGGTAAGTGCAAACAGCTGGCCTCTAGGAACAGGTTGACCTCCAAGATCTGGATCCCTTGCAGCACTGATTAGTTCATTAAAAAGAAAACAAAAGTAAAATTCAGTCATTCATAAATGAAGTTGTTTTGGACATTGTATGGTCACCAGGGTGCATCTTTGACCATTAGTATTTACAAGAATTTATTAGGAAAAATTATAAATATCATGAAAGTATTTTAGATGACAAATCTACTACTACCTCTGTTTCACAATATTTATCCATTTCCTTGGGAATGGTCGTTTCACGATGTTAGTCCTTTGTTGTAATCCAGGTGTAGTTAATCCATGTCTACCCATGATTTTACTGCTGTTAGAGAATGTTGAGTGGTGGAACATTTCATTTAATAGGGCTTGCAGATTTGTGCAGCGCCTTTCATTTAAATCTGCCACAACAAACTCTTTTCTACATCAGTTTTGTGCTTGGAGTTTTGTGCAGCGCGTTTCAACAGATTTTATCTTGCATCCCATTTTCATAGATAATTTTAGGATTGCTGATGTGTGCAGCGCCTTTCGGCAACTGTAAGGATGGTTGCTAAAGGAGTCCTCAAGGACCATTTGGTACTTGTGGCAAACAGCATGACATGCACTGGAAACTTGAATGGGTTCAACACTGGTGGTTACAAGGCAACACTCCGTTCATTAAAAGTTCAAGTACCTTTCACAGAGTCCACATTGATTGTAAGTTCATTTCTGAGATCTCTTGATTTGTTTTTATCACCACATACATTTTGTTGATATCTTGTTCTTTTTTGTAGACCCCTATGAGATGCTTTGAGAAGGCTGCAGAGAAATGCCATTCTGATTCATTGGGATGTGTGGTTTCATCATGTTCATGGGGCAAGCATGCCGCAGTTGGCACTGGATCATCTTTTCAGATTCTTTGGAATGAAAATCAGGTAAGCTGGTCTTTCTACCTACTGGAGCTTATTGTCTCTCTCAGTAGTGGGGCCTGGGTCAATATTTTAGTGGGTCTAATCCAATAAATTGTGCTTAAAGATCTTCAGAAGGCAGGGCTAATCCAATAAATATGCATTTCACTAAAAAAATGCCCCTTAATATAGAAGTCACTAGAAAGCTCTGCAACTGCTTTATGTGGTCTAACCATATGGAAGGACACTTATGTGTTTTAATTTGATTGTTGCAGCTGAAAAGCAATAAGGAGTATGGTGATGGGCTATACGATTTCTTGGCCTTGGTGAGGACCGACCAAGAAAAGGCAAGGTACACATTCTTGGATGATGTGGACTACCTTGTAGAAGAGAACGAAATGAATGATGTGTGCTTATCTCCTGAGTTGGATGGGACCCATGGTAAGCCCACCTTTGAGGATAATTTCGAAGAGCAAGATATTCAGAAGGGCAGCTCATGGGAAAATGGCACAACGATGAATGCAAGCTGGGAACAAAATGCAAGTGCTGGTAATGATTCTGATAACTGGGGAGGCTGGAATAATGGAGCTGAAGCAGCTGACACAGGAGCTGCAAAACCAGCAGGCCAAGATAATTCATGTTGGGATGTGCCTGCAATGGTGGAGAACAATTCTGCTGATTGGGGAGGCTGGGGCACTGAAAAGCCAAAGGACAAGAAGACTGTATCCGGAGAACCAGCTGAACTTGATACTTGGTCTAATCGGGGTGCTAAAAAGGAAGCAGATGGAGGTGATGGTAACTGGGAGAAGCAGCCCAGCACTCGTGAGGAATTGAAGAAAAATGTGGATCAGGACTCATGGGGTAACATGGCAACATCACCATCACATGGTACATGGGGCAAAAAGAAATCAGATGGAGGTGATGGAAACTGGGAGAAGCAGGCCAGCTCTTGCAACGAACAGATGAATATGGATCAGGACTCTTGGGGAAACATGTCAGCATCACCGTCAGGCAATACATGGGGCGAAAAGAAGTCAGATGGAGGTGATGGTACCTGGGAGAAGCAGCCCAGCACTTGGAATGAACAGAAGATGAACGTTAATCAGGACTCCTGGGAGAAGAAGTCAGATAGCGTTGATGGTACATGGGAGAAGCAACGCAGCACATGGAATGAACAGAAGATGAACGTTGATCAGGACTCCTGGGGCAATGCACGAAGCAAAAAGAAGTCAGATGGAGGTGATGGTACATGGGATAAGCAGCACAGCAATTGGAAAGAAAAAAAGACAAGGGAATCAAATGAAGGTTCCTGGGAGAAATCTAATGCACGACAGGATTCATGGGGTAACGATGTAGCTCATAATAATAGTACACAGCAGGGTTCCCAGCAGGGTTCCTGGGACAAAACAGCAGTAAAGGATACTGATAAGCAAGACTCATGGTGTAATGTGGCCACCCAAAATATTGATGCACAGAATGATTCTTGGGAGAGTGTGGCAGCAAAGGCTCAGAACTCTACAACACAGCAGGGTTCCTGGAACAAAACGGCAGTAAAGGATACTGATATGCTCCAAGACTCATGGGGTAATGTGGCCGCCCAAAATATTGAGAATGATTCCTGGGAGAGTGTGGCAGCAAAGGCTCAGACTTCTACTACACAGCAAGAGTCCTGGGGTAATGTGGCTGCATCGCCATCAGACAATGCGTGGAATGCTGCTCCAGTTTCCCAAGGGAACGGGGATTCAGATGCTAAGCAATCAGGTTCTTTTGATGGCTGGAATTCTGCTCAAGTTGAGGACTCAAGTACTGATAAATGGAACAAGACCAATGATTCTGGCAACAACAAAGGCTGGAGATCAGATGGATGGGGTGCCAAAACTGGCAACTGGAGAGGTCAAAGGAACGATCCTGGGAGGCCCCCAAGGAAACCTGATGAGAGGGGCCCGCCGAGACGATGGTTTGAACTAACAACTGAGGAGGAAAAGATTCTAGCAGGAATTGATCCCATTGTGCAGAGTATCAGAAAGATCTTCCGTGAATCATGGTAAATTACCTCACGATTTACTTGTTAATTTGGTGTGCTTTATAGCTCATAGTATGTAGTCGAAGTTTTTAAAATTGCTTCAAACAGGGGAAAGGTTGTGGCTTGGCATTTATATGAAAATATGCCATTTGCAAAAGTTAATTGGTTTATACTGTCTCAAACTTTGAATTTTAATCTTGTCTTCAAATTTTTCAGTGATGGTGTAAGGCTTTCTACTGAAGATGAAACGTTTATCAAAGAGAATGTTCTTGAGCACCACCCTGAAAAGCAATCAAAGGTGTCTGGTGAAATTGATCATATAATGGTATGGATTCTTGTGTTCATTTTTGGGTTCTATATCTACTTTGTGATAATCTGATTTGCCGTAACAAAATATCAGAAATCTTAATTTGGCTTATGGTGTATAATGGCCTCCTTTAATCTGGCAGGTTGACAAACACCAAATTTTCCAGGAAAGTCGGTGCTTGTTTGTGGTGTCGTCAGATGGAACACGCTCAGATTTCTCCTACTTGAAGTGCATGGAGAATTATGTGAGGAAGACCTACACTGAGCATGGTGACTCATTCTGCAAGAAGTATTTCAAGAGGCGTCGTGAGCAAGCAGCGGCCGTTGATGGAGGTACAACACCAGTCACTCCAGCTGAGGCTCAACAATCTACTGCAGTTGGGAGTCTTGAGACCGAGCAAGGCATTCCAGTGACTCCACAGGAGACACAGCTAGGGACTCCAGCCCCTCCAGCAGCGAGCCCACAGGAGATTCTAGCTCCTCCAGCAGCGAGCCCACAGGAGACTCAAAAGCCAGATTCAGTGTCGGATGCAGGGATTCTCGGGAAGGGGCCTGGACTGTTTGACTGATGCTAGGGTGTGTAAAACTGTTGTACTTACATGCCTGACTTGTGCTCTGAGCATGTCCCTTGTTAATTGTCTACTTGCCCTGATTTCAAGTAGAGATGTGACAGTAGCAGTCTAGATGCCATGGGCCGCATTTCCTGCTGTATGCTTACTCCACACAAAACTCTGTAAATTCTGGGAGATTGTATGCTGCCTTCCGTCATCGCAACTAGCTTTGATCCTTTTCTCATCTCTGTGGTTGGTGGTGAGCATATGCTATGTTAGTGCTGTGACGCCCGGCCGTTTTATCTTGTGATTACTGGTTTTGTAAGGCGTAATGCTCACCTGGAAGCCTCAGAGCTTTGCTTGGTGTTGTTTCTGAAACTGCCATCTGAATCAGCAAGGATAATTCCTTGTTATAAACAGGCAGGCAGTTGTCTGCATAAACCATGATCGCTGCAGCAGAAGTCATATTTTTTTGTTTGATATATTGTCACCTGAGTAAAACCAATTAGTATGATCACTAATCCACTATTATTCGGTCGTTCTAATTCTCACTGTCAATCTATGGTTCATTTAGTTTCTAGCATTTTGTTTTTCCTTGTTTAGTCTCTCTATTTTTCTTTTGCAGAGATCCTTGGTTGATAATTAAATTGAAGTGATTGCCACCGTTTGTTGGTGCCGTTTTCTTGCATAAATTATGCTGTCGGAAGTTCAATCTAAGCTATTTCATCGACTGATCTCTTCAGGTACCAGTCATCAGACTGTGATCAGTTTACATGCATCAATCCGTAATTCTGCATTGAAGTTTCAATAGAACCACTCTATGCTGTTGGTATGGCAGGATTTGTTTGCCAGAACACTTCGAGATTGTATAAAAAAATGTCGTCATGCACAAATTAATTTCTACTGTCTGTTTATGCGTGCAAACGAAATACAGTCAGAGACGAACCGTGTTGAACTGCACTGAGGGAGGGTCTGTTTGTTTCAGCTGTAGATTCTGAGAAATAGTTGGTGAGTATCTAGTTAGTCAGAATCTAGAGAAGCTGGATAACCCTAGCTTCTGGTTACTAGTTCATTTTTTGGATTCTGTAGCTTCTGGCTACTTAGAATCTAGATGAAAATCTGGACTGTTTGGGGGAGCTGTAGATTCTAGGAGTAGCTGTAGCTGCTAGAAACTAAAACAAATAGGTCCTGATGCTATCTGGTAATCACCTCATGCAAAAAAGAAAAAAGAAAAAGTAGTCTTGTAGTAACCTCATCTCGCCCTCCGATCCGCATCCAATGGCTCAAACGCCCCAACCCCAACGCCGACGGCCCACCCACGCCGCACTACAAAATCGTCATGGCTCCCCAGTCTCTCATCACTGCTCACACCACCACCACCACCTCGCCTTCCACGCCGCGACTCCCACCTCGCCGCCGGCTTTCCTACCATGCAGGCCCGCGTGGTCGTCTTTCCCGTCAAAGGCCGCACCTGGTGCTTCCGCCGCCGCCAACCATCAAGGACCTCTGGCGCGGCATCACCGCCGGCAGACGCACGGCGTCGGAGAACGCCGAGGCCGTCGCCGACAAGGTACTCCACCCCCACATTCTCGCACCGGTTTCTGTCATCTGCATTTGGGCGTTTTGGGGTTTCTGATGGTGGGGTTCGGGACCGCGCCGGAGGGGTCGGCGAAGAGCCCGATCCACAGGTCGAGGGTTTTAGGGTTTGGGATTGGTGTGCGCATTTCTGTGTGTTACTTGTTAGTGGAAGCACAAAAGCAAGACATCATTAGCAAGCATACACATTTTGCCAACAAACATAACTAGTTATTTACACTGAGAAGAAAATAAAATGGGCATACGAGGTTGATTATGTTACCTAGAGAGATACGTGAGTTCTGTAATATCAAGTTTGCGCACCGACTTGATGAACTTTCTCTTTCATAAGGTCGCATTACACATTACACACACCGGTTTTCTCTGGATGTGGCTGTATGGTTCAAGTTTCTTAAACTAGGACAGACACAAAGTAGTTCAAATCCTTCTCTGGGAAGAAATTGCGTATGAGTGTCATAATGGGCTGATAGAAGTGTTTCTATGTGTTCAAGTTGTTAGAGATTACTTTATTTTCTTGAGAATGGCAAATTGGTCTTGACTAGAGATGAACTAGCTACATAAACCGACTATGGATGTCAGCAATACCAGTGAATGTTTGAAGTTTCTAGCATACATGAGCTGGCAAGGAAACAATACATGAGGTGGCTTTGAATATCTCATGTGCTAAGTCGGCAACCGTGCTGAGTTAGCTCTTTCCAAGAAGTTCAAAGAGATAAACCACGTGACAACTAGTTATTAAGTCGGTTTGCATGTTAGTCAGTATGTTTAGTTATAAAAGGACTAGTCCTCTTCTTTTCTCTGTGTGCGCTGATGGACACAATGTGTGTATGTATGGGTGTGTAATTCTAAAGCTTATAAGCTTCAAAATTTAGTAAGCTCCCGTAAATGAATCAGATGAAGAGCTTGTAGAGCTTGGTTTTTCCTCCTACTCTATTCTTGGTTTGTAGCTTACCATCGCCTTGCCACCTATGTGTTCTATCAACTGGTATCAGAGCTCCAGGTTCGAGTCGAGTGTAGTGGAGTAGTTCGTTCGTGCTATTTTTTGAGCCGAGATTATGACTTTGAGTTCGGGCATCGGGATGGCGTAGTCGATGGTTCCCGTATTCTCAAGAGAGAATTACGATATGTGGAACATCAAGATGCGGACGCTGCTACTATCGCAAGGGTTGTGAGATATTGTGGAGAACGGCTACAAATAGTATGCCGCTGAAGATGTTCTTACACCTGTGCAGAAAAAAAAACTTTGGTGGAGAACCAGATGACGGACGCTTAGGCCTTGTTCTGATTCAACAGGGGGTTGTGGAAAGTTTGTTTCCGTGGATTATCGGTACCAAGACCTCAAAAGAAGCTTGGGACAAGTTAAAGGAGGAGTTTCAAGATTCCGCAAAAGTTTTAGCTGTAAAGCTACAAACTTTACGAAGACAGTTTCAAAATCTGCAGACGAAGGAGTCCGAGAAGATAAAGGGTTACTTCTTGAGGGTCATCGAGGTGGTGAACCAGATGCGCACCTAGGGTGAGGAAATTACTGAACAAAAGATTGTCGAGAAAACTTTGATCAGTTTACCAAAAAAGTTTGAATATATTGTTGCTGCAATTGAGGAGTCGAAGGACTTGGCGACTCTTACTGTGCAACAACTAATGAGTTCGTTGGAATCTCAAGAAGAAAGGAAGCTATAGCATGCTGAGAATTCAGTTGAAAGCGCCTTCCGGTCAAAGCTGAGTTTCAAATCTTAAAATTCAAGAAATAGTGAAAATTATCAAAAAAGAGTTGATTCAAGAAAAGATGTGCAAACAAACCGGCTGAAGATAAAAGAGAAAAAGGTATGGCTAGTTCTAAATTTTGGTGTGATATTTGTAAAAAAATCTAGTCACACTACAGATAGGTGCTGGAAAAAGATGACTTGCAATAAATGCAAAAGACAATGTCATATTGCCAAATGTTGTGGAACCCGAGATACTAATCGGGCAAATTTTTCGGAAGAAGAGGATAATTCAGAAGGGACAGTTTATTCTTATCAAATTGCCTAAGATGAAAAAAGAAGATACTTAGATTGTGGACAGTGGTTGTACAAACCATATGTCTTCTAATCGGGATATATTTCGAGACGTTGTTTCATCTTATCAAGTGAAGATTCGCATGAGAAATGTTTCTTTAGCTTAATCTGAAGGTAAGGGTTGTATAGCTGTCCAAATGAAAAATGGTTAAAAATTTATTCGAGATGATTTATTGGTACCCGATATTTGCTAAGTGTTAGGTAAATGCTAGAACATGGATATGTTGTTCATTTTGAAGATTTCACTTGCAAGATACTAGATTACAAGAATGAGAATCACCTTATTGCAAAGGCGGATATGGAGAAAAATAGGGATTTTCATTGAAAATGAGTTATCTCATTCAATTGGCTTTACGAAGTGAAACAGACGATAACTCTGAGTTATGGCATAAGAGATTTGGCTATCTCAACTACAAAGCCTTGAAGCTACTTAAAACCAAAGGTATGGTATAAGGTTTACCATTCATTAATTTGAAATCTGATTCCTGTGAAGGTTGTATTTTTGGCAAACAAATTTGGGCATCTTTTTCACATGGAGGAGCTTGGCGAGTTTGTGCACCGTTAGAGTTAGTGCACAGTGATATTGTCGAAAAAAATACCAACTACGTCAGAAGACAAGAATTGGTATTTTATCACTTTTATTGATGATTATACAAGGATGACCTGGGTTTATTTTCTAAAAGAGCGATCAGAAGCACTAGAAGTATTTAAGAAATTCAAAGCTGTGGTGGAAAATCAAAACAACCAAAAAAATTAAAGTATTTCATAGTGATCAAGATGGCGAGTATATCTCAAAATAATTTGAGAAATATTGTGATGATACTGGTATTCAAAGGCAATTGACAGTAACCTACAGTCCTTAACAAAATGGTGTTGTCGAGAGAAAGAATTGCCCAATTGATGATATGGTGAGCTCTATGCTAAAAGAGTAAGGTATGCCTAAATCTTTTTGGGCAGAAGCTGTAAGTACGTCAGTTTATATTCTGAATAGAAGTCCAACGAAGGCAGTTCTAAATCGCACACCATTTGAAGCATGGTATGGTCAGAATCCAGTAATCAGTCATATGAAAATATTTGGTTCTGTTTGTTATGCCCAAGTACCAGCTCAAAGGCGAGTCAAATTTTATGATAAGATTGTCCGTTGTATATTTGTTGGGTATGCTAATGCCACTAAAGGATATCGGCTTTATTACTTGGAAAAGAAGAAGATCATAATCAGTAGAGATATGATCTTTGATGAGAAGGCTTCCTGGGATTGGGAAGCAGGCAACCAGTTAAGGTTCAAAAGAATCAGTTGATACCGACAACGGTTATCTCACTAGGCCAACTACATGTTTCAGTTGAGCAACAGGAACAAGATGATGCTCCAAGTCAAGTTCGAGTTCTAGCTCAAGTGGTTTTTCCGTTATTGAACCACAAAGCTTCGAAGAAGCAGAAAAACACCATAATTAGGTAAAAGCTATGGAAGATGATATTCATATGATTGAGAAGAACAACACATGTTTCGATTGGCCTCCATCATATGTAGAAGGTAGAAGTGAGAGAAAGCTTTTATTTGTTAGTAATGTTAGTGAAGCAATCCATCGGTTGAGCTATAGTACTCGCCCTTCGTTCATGAAGTTGATTTACTGTTATGGAGCAGCAAGGCTTTCGCTGGCAGATGGGAGTATTGGAGTTGGTGTTGTCTTCGTGCGGCAGATTATCGATCATTTGCTATTTTTGTGTTCATGTAGAAGCTGCCGAGGTCTACCCTAATATAACGAGAGAGCCATGTAGAAGCTAGAAGTGAGAGCAAGCTTTTATTTGTTAGTAATGTTAGTGAAGCAATCCATCGGTTGAGTTATAGTCCGCGCCCTTCTTCCATGAAATTGATTTACTGTTATCAAGTAGCAAAAAAGATTTGCTCGCTTTTTCCCTATGATCAAATGTAGGACCAGCAGAGGTCTACATTTCTCTAATATTGGATGGAAGTGCCACTCTAATATGTTCTTCTTCCTTTCCTTTTGGTCAAATCTTCGATCACCAAGAAAAGAGAAATAAATAAATCAAATTTTGTTGCACTGAAATGCTCTCTGCTCATATCTGCTTGGAGGTAGCAGGAGGAGTGTAGATCATTGATAAGTCCATGAGGGTTTGAAAAGCTATGTGTAAGGAGTTATACTCTCCAAATTTACCCCTGTACAATATGACTCTATATACCCATAGGAATGAATTTTTAAAATATGTCATAATGATTTTGGAACAATTTTTTTGACTATCTGCTCATTTGCATATGGTGTAAAAAGATTCATGAGTTGTCTACCGACTTGTTCCCACACCCCTTCACCCAGAGCACTAGAGTTTGGCACACCGAAGTCTGCAAAAAAGAGAGCCTTTGGGTTATTTGAGGAGGCGGCCTTGGATACGAGGAAGAGCCCAGATGCTCAAATGAACAGCCCCTCTTCAGCTCTAAGCCTGCATCCTCATTGAGAAGGAGAACAATTTAGGACTACGTTGCCAGCAGCACATCTTGATTATCGACACACTGTGACAAGTAGACAGTCTCATGGATTCTTAGCTGCCTGAGGAGTTTTCTTTAACTTATGGTGAGAAGCGTATTTGTTATGCCTGAACTTACTCATCAGTTCATACTTCCTAGATGATTACAGTGATTTTCATAACTATTTTCCTTTTCCCCTTAGCAGGACCAAGTCTCAGTTCATTTGTGAAGAGAGTTGCAAATTTTAACGAGTCTCGGTTCGGTTGTGAAGAGAGTTGCAAATTTTGAGAAAACGTTCTGTGGAATTGTTGTCGTTAGCTCGATTGTTGAAGTTGTTGCGATTGGGATGTGAAAGGTAACGTTACGTAATCGGTATAATCATACATAACACTAATATTTTCGATGTCCTAAGTTCTCAAATATGGACACGATTGGTCAATTCTGAAACCATCCTGGAACACTAGATATCTGTATGCTTTTTTTTTTTATTTTTTTAGCTACATGGTAATTATTACCAACAATTTTTCTTTTGGATTCATGTTATTTCTATTTTCTTAGCAACTCGGATTGATTGTTGATAAAAGTAGAAAAAAAATCCCAAAGTTGTCCAGTCAGATCTGTCGGCAATGTAGATGTAAAAGTTGAAGACTGATAGCAGTAGATATTATTAGCCGAGGGAGACAAAACTCAAAAGTGATTTTTGTGCTGTTGGTGGCTTCATCCAACTATGGCGGGCCGGCCTCGATTGTGTGGAGAATTTGTTCCCACTAGAATGCTTCGGTTAGTGCTCTTTGATGCTTTTCAAATGAGAAAAATATCAGGAGAGAACTCGGATCCACTGATAAAAAGCTGGCTCATGTAAAATTTTAAGTCTTTGATGCTTTTCTCAGTACAAGTACAACCGTGCCTCGGTGCAATGGAGTGTATTTTAAGTCTCCAGTTTGGTATTGTACCTGTGTTCGAATATATCTATTTTTAATGACTTTTTAGTGATTTAAGATGATAGTGTTGCAATCAAGCGACTGTTTTGGTGCCCCCTTCATATCAACTAGCCACATAGGCGCGGTGTCACGCCGCGCTAGCCACTGTATAGGTTGAAGTAAAAGAGGCGAAAATTCATAGTAAAAGGAAAATACAAGGAGTTTTTTTGCAAAAAAATCGAAGGCCCTTTCGTAATAAAAAGAGTGGATGGATTTTTTTGAAAAAAAAAACCGAGAGCCTTTTCGAAAGAAATAAGGATATGTACGTAATTACGGAAATTGCGGGTCGTTATCTAGTAAAAAAAGTGCAGGGTTTTTTTTGTAAGAAACAGGGACCTATATGTAATTTTTGAAAACTTGGGCCTGACTCGCGCTAGTTGACACGTGGATGAGGCCAGGGGCGGTGAATCCCTCGGAAATGTATACGGTAGACTAGTCCTAACATGACGCTCGTAGATATATGTATATACTCTTTGTTTTAGTGTAACAACAAAACATTTGATTATGATTTAATTTATTTATGTACTAGTTTACAGAGATATGTTTCGCTTGATACGTATATGAAAGAAAATTAATATTTATTTTACGGTTTAGGCATCGTTGTTTGGGCCGCCCACTCATTTGATACGCTCCAAGTTGGAAGAAAAAAGTACAAAAATTGTACTAGAGGGATTATAAAGCACAACAGTGTCCAAACTATACTGCTGGCTGAATTACTTTATGGAGTAGTTAGAAACAGTTTGCGAGATGCTTCGAGTACGTTTTTGAATATATCTATTTTTAATGACTTTTTAGTGATTTAAGATGATAGTGTTGCAATCAAGCGACTGATTTGGTGCCCCTTCATATCAACTAGTCGTAACGTGACGCTCGTAGATATATGTATATACTCTTTGTTTTAGTGTAACAACAAAACATTTGATTATGATTTAGTTTATTTATTTACTAGTTTACAGAGATATGTTTCGCTTAATACGTATATAACAGAAAATTAATATTTATTTTACGGTTTAGGATCCTATATATTTATGTATTATTTTTTTAGAAATTCATTATACCGTATGAATACAGTACTAGTTACAGTTATAATGAAGTACTCGACTACTCTAGAGTAGCAAGTATTTCACGTTACTAGCACTATAAGAAAAGTAGGTTAGTAATACTATTTAGTATTCAAAAAGTAAAAAAAAAAAGGAAAAGAAAGGAAAGAAAAGAAAAGGCATCGTAGCTCACGCTACGTCGCTGCAATTGGCAGCCGACAGCTCAGCTCGCAAGACGAGGCCAGCGTGCAGCCGTGCACCAACAGCAGCGCCAGCCGAGGGAGCGGCGGCACGAATCTTGAAGCGTCGTCGTCGCGTGCCGTCGGATACTCTCTTCCCCGGCTGGCCTCATCGATTAATTCAACGAATAATTTTCTCCGGTCTTCGGCATCGTTGATTAATTCAACGAATAATTTTCTCTCTCTTCTCCCCACGTCCCCCACAGGCCCACATCTACTACTAGTAGCGTTCGTTTGTACTCCACTCTATTATTAGCTCGAATTTGATTGCGATTCGGCGTTCGTTTTAGCGATGATTTTTGGTTAAAATTTTATTGTAGTTGACTATTTTTACTATAACTGATTTGACTTTTTAGGTATAATTAAATTTAAAAAATATTAAAATAGAAAAATATGTTAACCCATCACGGACAATACAAAGGAACACAAGAAAAAAAGAAAATTGCAAAAAAAAACCTAAAAAACTAAAAAAATTCAGAAAAAAATAAATTACTGAATAGTAAAAAGAAGGTGAAGCTAGAAGCTGAAACTGAAAAAAAGCTGAAACTTAAATATGATTTGTGGTGAAGATGATGGTGACGTTTAACCAAATGCACCCCCTCAAATGCCGCGTATTATGTTTCATATGTTGTCCCCACCATTACGTAGCTTAATTAATTAGCTAAGTGAAGACAATTGTTGGTACAATTGTTTTGTATGCTCAAGAGTCGAGTCTCTTTAATTAGCGAATCGAGCGTACAGATTGTGATTTCATGGGCAGCTGCATTGAGTCTTTTTTTAAAAAAAAATTGACAACCACACGATGATGAAAATGGCATCCATCTGTAGTTAGTAACATCACAAGTGTGTTTCTTATCGTGTAGTCATCACATATAACAGTAGACCCATGCGCATAATATCATTTCTTGGTTTGCAAATTTCATGCAAAATTCAAATTAAACTGCCAACCGTATGGGTGTTATCTTTGTATCAATTAGAGATATTGTAACACTCTGGCCCAATCTCTAAGCTCGAAATGCTACCACTACACATTAACAATCTCAGATCGGTATTGCTATTAAAATTTCAGCAACACCTCCCCTACTTATATGACTACAAACATGGGCAATCAACAAATATTAATCAAACTGCAATAAAAATAATTGATTCCACAAAAGTAATAAGTCTACCATAGCGTGAACCTTCCAAGTCTACCATAGATGCTACAAAGGTCGTCTATTTCTATGACATGAATGCATATAATGCAACCTTTTCATTTAAGCATATCAACACGTTATATTCCATTAGCCATTATTCGACAACATATCAACATCAGTTATCCATATTATGTACCATTACCCATTATTCATCAATATGTCAATATGTAAACAAAAATAATCAACTCATAATAGCATGATAGGTAGTGCATCAAAATTCAACTAACAGCAATCACTACCCCGAATTTATTAATTTACCATGCACTTACCTTATTAAACTCGTGGGTGACATATGGACGGCATGTCGGCACAAATTTCAGGCCTACCCCTAAACAAAAGATCATCCATTTCAATTCATCACTAAAGTAATATATACACATACAAGCGAACGACATCACTTTTATGCACAAACCTGACACAAACAATCCCCCTCTCACCGGACACCTTCCCACTATCCTGGTGCTTAAACGACCATATCTTTCAAACATAAAACCGAACATAGCAAATATTGCAGGTTCTATAATCTGCATAACCCTACTCATGTAATCCTAGTCACCATAATTTAAAGATCACACCATCTAAAACTCCGATTTCATCCCCAAAAGCCATGCTATCCTATACCGAACAGCATCCGTCTCAGAGGCATAACTCATAAACCATTATGCCCACATAGGTGTTCTAGCACTACAAGGAAAGCTAACAAAATTAGCTACAACTTTCAATTAACAACAACAATTAATTCTATAATCTACTAAGGCTAAGTCGCACAACAACAGGATTGCTGCAACTAGCAGAGACTTACATTGCAAATTATAGAGCAGCAGACTTTGAAAATTCATACCTCAACCAAATTGAGTGGTTAAGCACTCTATCAAAATCTTATAAAATTACCCACACAATCCTAGTTACCCCTAGACCTGATTCAGTGGGATTCATGGCCTAACCCACCAATACCATGGCATCACTCTAATGCAACAATATGCAGGACAACAGCAATCCAAAAACCATAGTAGGCAAACTACCGAATGGATTTTTCACATTCTATGGCTTGAAGGAAAGCTTATGAATTTGTCTAAAACTTCCTAGTAATCACACTTCCTAGATTCGGCCTCTAAATCCCTCAAAAAAAGATAGATCTAGATTGTGCAAATCAAAAGTACTCCAAAAACTCCCTCCCCCTTTGCCTTCTTCCTCCCCCAGCCAGTTCCTGATCTCCTTCCCTTCTCCCTTGGCCGTTTCCTTCCCCTATTCCTGGCTTTCTCCCCCTTGCTCCCTCCTTGTGGTGACTTTGGACTACGGTTGTGGTGAGACTTTACCTGGCTTTGCTCTTTGTCTTGGCCGAGAAGTGGGATGGCAATGTAGGGCTTGGCTATGCCTTGGCTGGCTCTCGGTTGGGGAAGAAGTGAACTGGGAATGAGATGGAGAAGAAGTGAATGCCTCTCTATTGGTTGGCTTGGAAATAGCTGGCTTATCCCTCTAGTTGTGCAGGCTTCAATCTTATCTTTGGTTCCCTTTCATTCTCTTGTTGGCTTGGTAAAAATGAGATTTTATCTCATGGACTAAAGACCCGTGGGGGTAAAAATAGCATTGTGACTTGGATTGGTTTTATCCATAGCTCTCTGGTATTACAGATGTGTGCACAAGATGCAAGTGAGCGGAGTGGGGTGTGTGATGCAGCCCTGACCCCTGCTATATCCCCGGAGGATGATACTGTTGATTTGCTTCAGCCAACAAATTAGGCTTATTCCAAAGTGGCTTTTGGTTGTGGTTTTTGGTGGAAATGATATTGTAAGCCTAGTTTCAAAGTGATGTGGTTTTTGGTGGAAATGATATTGTAAGCCCAGTTTCAAAGTGATGCGTTTATGTGGTAGATGTTCTCCTTCTTTCTCTCTTCTCACCCATTTTTCTCTATCCTTCACATACTCTCTTCTCACTCTCTCCGTCAAACCTCAGGTGGCCACCAACGAGGACTCTTGACTAGGTCAATATATTCGAACAACAGGAGTCAAAATAAAACTTCTTGTCTAGGCTCACATAGTTAGAGTCCACTAAGTATCTTGTCTAGCCTGTGAGCATATAAAAGATGGAGTTCCCCCTTTAATAAATATACCCCAAAAGAGGACTAGTAACTGTTATGGGTGGGAAATGGTAATGGATAATCCACTTTATCCGATATTTGTATCCGAGAAAACGTGAATGTGGTAAGCAAAATTCATATTCGAAAATATTCATATTCGTATTTGAGAATATCCGTATTCATATTTGTATTCGAGTCTATTTGATTCGTATTCGATCCGTTTTCTATGCATATCGATACTGGACTAAATCCCGGTGGGGGGCTGGTACTGGTTACCGGTTGGTAACCAGAAAAATCAGGAAAAAATTGGCCAACTTTCAAGTGTCAAAATTTGAATTTGAAATAGTAACAGAAAAAACAATCGGCTACGACATTCATAGGAGGATATTCGTATTGGATCGAATTAGGTACATATCCGATTCGAATTCGTATTTGTTAAGACATTTGATTCGTATTCGTATTCGAGAATATTCGAATTCGTATTCATTTTAAAAATATGGATTCGTATTCGTATTTGAGACTATTCGATCGTATATGATCCGATTCCGCCGCTAGTAACCGTTTGCTTCCTGAAGCAGAGTATTAACTGGTCAGGATTGATATGGCTTTCCATGCGGGTGTTTAATTCAACACGTGAGAGTGGTTAATGGCGTTTTTGATAAGTTACGATGTTTGACAAATGGCACAATGTTTCAAGACACAAAAAACTCGTGCGTGAAGACTAAAGGAACCTATTCAAATATTAACTGTCACTCTTTAGATTTATATAAATAGGGAGGTTTACGCGCCTGCAATAACACAACAAAATCATTCATATTTATTATCACTCTTGTAAATACTCTTTGGCCACATCAATAAAGTATATTTGTGATTAGTATTTCCCTTTATTATTCTCGCAAGTTCGATAGTAGGCAATATAGTCTCATGCATTGACATATGCTTTTAGGTCTCGAACCACGCCCTCTTGTCAAGAAGTGGAAGCAGCATGATCCGCGAGGAGGCATAGTAGGAGAAGGAGATCACATCAATAAAAGGTGGGGCGCCACTTGATGACTTGACATGTTCCTTAAATAGGGACTACGAGAAGTAGTCAACCACGGTCCACACGATCTGGAGCATGTGGATGGGCCCATTGCCTTCTTCTTCATTGGCTTTTTTCTTCATCTACGTCTACTAATAGCTACATCAGCTCTATATGCATCTCATGCGACTAGAAAGCAATAAGAATTCACCTTACAATTAATCACATCACTGCAGCAAGCTCGTAGCTTCCTTTCTCAATCAAAACCAAATTACTTTTTGAATATTTTGGAATGGTATTTATGAACATGCAGATGAACATGGCCCACAGGGTGGAGACATAGTCCTTCATCTTCTCACGTCAGCGTACACGTTAACACTACATAAGTATTAGTATCACGTGAATGTTTTGTCATTTTCGAAAACTTTTTTAAATCTCCTTATTTGATTTAACAAATTTATTGATATAAATATAAGTTTTTTTAGTAATGTAGATGCAATCATCTCACGAGTTCGTGCAGCTGTGATGCAGTTTCCAGGAACCAAAAACTAGAGAGCTGTTAGCGAATACGCGGGAACCGGGGGGGCGGCACCGTAAAAGCGGAAGGCTTTGATATGCGTGCGGATTCTGGGCGTTAACTTCGCGTGCGCGGAAGAGAGAGAACCAGTAGCAGCAGAGGGAGAGAGAGGGAGGAAGGCAGACGAGTCCACGCGAGGGAGAAGAGGAGGAGCGAGATCTCCCCCGCCCACCTCCTTCCTCCGCCTCTCTCGCCGTCTCCGACCCAATTCGCCATGGATCCCCCCTACGGAGGTCAGCGCCGCCCCCGCTCCCCAGTTTCCCCGCGGTTCTCCAGTGTTTTTCGGTGTTTTTTTGGGCTTCCATGGCGGCGCGGCGATGCGCCGCCTCGATCTGTTTAATTCGGCGTCTAATCTGCGATTCAGGCGGTGCAGATTGGGTAATTGCGTGCTCCGCGGTGGGATTTGTGGGTGCTTCTGGGTTGGGAGCTTAGGGGTTCGCATGCAATTGCGCAGTGTTCGTCTCTCCAATCCGAGATTTAGCCTTTTTGGGGGAGGGTTTATGCGCGCGATACGTTACCTAGCGCTTTATACTGTTTTAATAATTGATTTGTTGTTGCTGCTGCTGCTGATGCGTGGTTCTACTGTTGCTGCACCGCACGGAGGAGGATGAGGAGGAGATGTTGTTGCGGCCGCTAGTGTCAGATTCGGTGCTGCATGCGGTGATGGCTACTCGCATTGCCTCCTTTCTCCTGCGGGGAGGTGCCAGCGACACGGTTTCCTGGCTTTTACGTCGTTTTCCTGGGATGTACGTGTCCATGGCTGGTAACGTTGGTAGCAGCAGTATCTCGTTTTGGGATGGGGGAAAGGCTCGGTCAGTGGTTCGGCTGTTGGGGCCTCCTATTGGTGCATTGGGCATTGGTTGCATCGGTGGGATCGCGATGGCCGAACGGGGTTTCTGCTCACGTGTGTGGGGTTGTTTGTTTTGCGGATTTGCTTGCTTTGGGTTCATAGGGCCACCTGGTAAGTGGATTCAGTCTGTTAGGAGAGTGGCACGACAACCCCGGGTTAGCAAACCCAGATTCTCTGTGATTCCACCGTACTATTCCCTGGATCAGTAGATAGTGCTTATAGATATATTACTGTATATCAAAAATATATTATACGGAAGTTTAATTAATACAGTAATAACTTACATATAGGCTGAATAGGTCAAAAAGAAAGAGTGCCACACCGGAAACTTCATACAGATGGGACTCTTAGGACTTGCCCGCAGGCAGTCAACTGGGGTTCGCGACTTAGTTCTTGGCCTTGCCGTCTTTTAGCTCTGTCGAACCCTTTTATAGTATCGCGGGGCTTACGTTTCTTTTTCTGATCGACGGGATGTTGGTAATTAAGTAAGAGTGAGTACAACCGTACTCAGTAAGCTACCACACATGATGCAATAATAGTACATACAAGTCTGTGAAAGGAATGCTTGAGATTCTTTTAGTTGCTAAAAGCATTGTTTTGAAAATACAATAAATAAGAAAACTCTCGAGACTTAACAGTTTTAAGTAAACCAAATTTTCTGAAGTTGATATGAGAATACAATATTAACTGTAGTATAGGTTACATCAACTTTTTACAGTGCATGGTTACCTCCACCAATACTAGTTTTTATCACCATCGGAGTACATCCCTCTAGAAAAAGTTAAAGTCAGAGTACTTTCCTCTGATTGATTTTTATCTCACCCATAAAGGTTTTTGAAATAGAACAAACTCGAGGAAGTTCCTATGTCTGCTCTTGATCGTGGGCACGGCTATTCGAACAGTTTATACTCCGCAGAGACTATATATCTTTACCCATAAGAGATAACCCAATTGCTATATTCTGCATGTTTCCTTTGCTTCAAAATGATCTTTGCATGGATTTGAGAATCCTATAGTTCACACAAAATTCAATTGAGCTTCAAAATCCACGGTTTTGGTTACATTGGATAGATCTTGAATTTAGAAATTTGTTTCATCAAATTTGGAGTTAAGATGAATAAGTTATGCTCATTTAAAATCCTCATATTGAATTAGTTAGAAAATTAGAGAGGGAGAGAGAGATCTCACTAACAAGTGGGCCTGCACGGGTTAGGTTCGGACCGCCCGTTCGGTCAGGACGTTCGGACCGTTCGATCAGCCAAAGAGACTTTCAGACCGTTCGATTGCTCTTGGAAATGTTTGGACTGTCTGAACTGCTAAGGACGCGCGGACCGTTTGATTGGTTGAGGGAATCGTTTGGACCATTCGATCATCTGTGGGAATGTTCGGACCGTCCGAACGGCCGAGGTGGGCGAAGCTGTCCGATCAACGAGGAGTTCGGACCATCCGATCGCCTGCTTGGACTGTCCGAAGGACTGGAACGTGCGGGCCGTTCGATTAGCGAAGGGTCGTTCGGACCGTCCGATCGAAGGTTCGGACTGTCTGAATGGCCATCTTCGTCGACACTGGGTTCCCACCCCTTTCGTAGAGGCGGCGGCCGGACATTAGCATTCACAGATTGATTGCTTACCTCCATGCGCACCCTTAGCCGAAGCTTCGTCGGCCAATTTGGCTGGGGCGGCGATCCTTGGTGGCGGAACAGGGGAGATGGGGAGGCGAATACCTATGGTGTCCTAGCACAATTCACTGATGGGGGAGCATCTACTGTGTGCCATGACCTCACCTGAATACTTGGATGAGCTTGGGGATGCCGAGAATGGCCTGGCGGCGTGAGACGGCTGCGGACAGTGGAGACGCACAGTGTGGCTCTGCTCGGATGGTGGGAAGCTCGGTCAAAGGTGGGGGTGGCGTCCTCGTACTCCGAGGAGGCTCCGACTCGGTGGAATTGGCCTATGGTGGCTTCAGTCGTCGGATTGCTGACCGACTGGAGTTGGGGAAGATGGGCTGCAGGGGTGGCTTGGGCAAGCTCATCTTGAGGGAGGAGCAAGGGGCAATGGGTCGTCGGCTTTTTATAGCTCAAAGAGGGTAGGTGGCCGTTGGCGCATTGAAGGTGAGCATCAAAGCTGGGCGGTGGCGTTGGCGTGCCATGCGCTCGTGCGGCTCGGGCGACCGTAGCCCGGTGCGAGGGCACAGGTGGAGGGGCTCAAAGGTATAATGTTGGGCAGCGGCATTGATCGTGGTGGAGCTAGAGGAGTAGAGGAGCTAGGCAACATCAATGCGGGAGACGTTGATGCGGCATCAAGGCTGATGGGTCATGACGTGACAGAGGGGAAAACCGGGGGCACGATGCAGCGGAGAGGAGGGAAAAACGACGCGCGGTGGAGCTAAAGAGAGGGAGAACGTTGGGGAGCCAGGGTTAGGCCATGGTTAGGCCGGTGGGGGTTTAAGGCGCGCGCGGTGAAGAGGAGTAACGCCGAGCGGCATCTTCATACATGGGCGTAGGGGGGGGGGGAGAGGAAGGAGAGGTGTCGGGTGGGCCGAAGCTGCTGGTTGCAGAGCAAAGGAAAGGAAGAGGCCAGAAGGGGGAGGAGGTCGGTCGGGCTAGGTGGCAGCAAGAACAGGGAGGAAGGAGGAAGAAAAAGGAAAGCGAGAGAGAGACCGTGAGAGGAAACAAAAGAAATGGGCTAACACCCAAAGATTTTTGAAGAATTCCAAGTTATAAATCTTAGATTTGCAAGTAAGCTTTGAATTTGAAATCTTGATTCAAATTCGGGATTGCAAATTTGAATTTCAAGATTTTATCAAATTATGAGAGGTAACTTTTGAATTTTCGCATATAATGCATACAAAGATGGGAAGATTGGATATTAATATAATTTTGATTTTAAACCTCCAGTTTTGATCCTGAATTTCAATTTTTCCAAATTTTTTATTTGAATTTAAGACTTGCAAAGGAATTTGGAATTTCTTGATTTTGATTTTCCTTATTTGAATTTTTTTGGCAAAGGACCAATCGGGGAACTTGAATAAATGCAAAATTTTTTGAATACCACCGGAAATCGACAAAAGATTTTGACATTTTGGCAATTACACTATTCCCATACTTTTGGGATGTTACACACGTTGCATTCCATGTCAAGCTGTTGTCTTGTGGTAGAGGCTACTACGTTAGGCAAATAGAAGGTTCCATTATGCCAACCTTGGTTTATAGCATTGATGATAGTTTTGCTGTATAATGATCATAATATGTACTATGCATCTATTGCTCCACTAAATTTGCATCGTGTGGTGCCAAATTCTGAGTTTTGTAGAAGGAATAGCATGCAAATCTTATCCCAAGTGATTGGTTACAGAAGGGCCTGCAAATTTATAAACATTGATGGGTGCATTTCAAGTGATTTCAACATGTGTTCATTCGGAAAATTGCAAAGAATCAGTTTTCTAGTTTTTTTCTATCCCATTGGGGGCAGGTTTTTAGGCAGTCTTCTTTCAGATTGGATGGCCCTAGGTTACTTTGCACCAGATTGCATCACAAGTGTTCTTTGATATCAACCCTGTAAGTTGTCTGATCTGGTTCATTTGGTTGGCCATTTATTCTTGATGTTTCTGGTGGAGTATTTTGCATGTTTTTCATTTGTTTCTGTTTCTCTTAGGTTAGACTTGTTTCAGTGGCATATGTTATCATACCATTTTGACATTTATGCCATTACGCTAATCAGAAAGTATCTTAGGACATGTTGTATTTTTGACACTTTGAAATTCGAATTCCCTTATTCTTTACAAAATATACTATTGTCCTTTGTATCAATTGTCACATAGTTTTGAATTTTGATTCTTTCACATTTCCTGTTTCGCTCTTTGAATTTCATTGTTGAACTGGACCCTTAATTATTTGTATTAACTAATTTGGTGAATTATTAAAAATTTAGATAGAAGAGTGTGAAAAGAGAACGTTGATAAACACTTCCCCGAGGCTTATCTTTTCTTAACAGTAGATGTGTTCTTGAGTGTACACAATTATTTGGCAAGCCTATGTAAAACACACACACAAAAGATGGGAATATATCATTGGAAACCTCCGTATTGGTTTTTTTCAGAGGATGTATAGCGCTATAGTCAAGAATTTTGGTGTCGATAACACAAGCAACTTTTGGTTGGTACTTAGTAGTGCTGTGCACGGCTGCACTTTTGATTCAAATGCACAAAGCCACAAACTAACTTCTCATTCTATCTAGTTTAGTTTTATTGTGAAAATACATATCATCTGTGAAGATTTGAAAGCTTTGCATTGAGTTTTTTCTTGCATGTTACCTATTGTGCTCGTTAGTAACCACTCGCAACTTGAAATGCCATCTCTTATTTGCTTTGCTATTTTCTAAAATCATGTTGGGAATGATGCCCCCCAAAGCATGATTAGTCACTCTTCCTTGATTCCTCTTTGAGACCTAATGAAGTTTAAATTTTCCATTCTAGGCTTGAACATTGTTGATACGTTAATGCAAATTGTTAAGGGTAGTAATGTAAAAGTCTGCGTGTAAAGGGTAGTTGTGGTATTGTAGTGGTAGTCTATGGTAGTCTTAAGGGTTTAGTCTCTTGTACTCTATATATATGCCCCTTGGGCTCTTGCAATATACAATACAGTTGAGCCATCTTTCCTCTCTTACACTAAACTTCACACGGATATTTACAAAGTTTCTTTGGTATATGCTTCTTGGCCTTCTGTATTTGTAAGCATATCTGATGATGTATGTAAAGTCTACTGGTGCAAAATATTGACTTTAGTATCTATCAAATGGATAATAATATGTGTTTTCTTGCTCCAGGAATTACTATTGATCCTGCTAAATGCCGATTGATGAGTGTGGATGAAAAGCGAGAACTTGTTCGTGAATTATCAAAGTGGCCAGAAAGTGCTCCTGACAAACTACAGTCATGGAGTCGCCGTGATATTGTAGAGATTCTTTGTGCTGATTTAGGAAGGGAAAGAAAATATACTGGATTATCGAAGCAGAGAATGCTGGATTATCTCTTCAGGGTGGTGACTGGCAAAGCAGCTGGCCCTGTGGAACATGTGCAAGAAAAGGAGCCAACTCCTGAGCCCAACATAAGTAACCATCAGTCCCCTGCAAAACGACAAAGAAAGAGTGACAATCCATCACGACTACCATTTGTTACAAGCAATCCAGCAACAGCTGATGTACCACCAACAAATAATGCACGCTTCTGCCAAAATTTAGCTTGCAGGGCAACTCTTAACCAGGAAGATAAATTTTGCAGACGCTGTTCATGCTGTATTTGTTTCAAGTATGATGACAATAAGGACCCTAGCCTCTGGTTGTTCTGTAGTTCAGAACAACCCTTGCAAAAAGATTCTTGTGGCTTTTCATGCCATCTTGAATGTGCCCTCAAAGATGGAAGAACCGGCATTCTGCAGAGTGGGCAATGCAAGAAACTTGATGGTGGTTATTACTGCACTTTCTGTCGGAAGCAGAATGATTTGCTTGGGTATTTTTTCTGAAACATCTTTCTATTTATGCATATTTTGTGTTATCAAGTAAAAAATACGTTACACATATTTTGTATGTAACTTCTTGTTCCCACGCTTCCAGTCTTACTGCTTCACTGCCTTACTTTGTGCTTCCAGCATTTCTTGCTCTGATAACAGCTAGAAATAACTTAGTTTGATTGTTGTGAGACTTGGCTATGATAATTTGCATGTTCACTTGGTTTCCAGTCATTTTTTATTTTCTGGGACTTCCCTGCGGAAATAATGAAAATCATTGCGAGACAAGAAGTTCCACTGCTTACCTTACTGGTTCCATGTTTAGGGATTCTTCAGCAACGATCCTTGTGTTGTCATCATCATAGTCCAAAAACATATAATGGATATTTCACATTGGTATCTTTAGAAATGGCCTGCTGCTGTTGCTTCTGAACTTTATGCTATGAGCTGTCTTAATGATGGGTTTGTATGCTCATTTCTACGTGCTATAATGTTGAATCCATCCATTTTCCATCTTGAGTAAGATTTGTTCATTGGGATAGACTGTGGCTTGACTATATAGGTTGCCAGTTGTGAAAACCCTTTAGCCCTATTTTTCAGGTCTTTGTTGGAAACAAGGATACAAATCTCAGAACCGGACAAAAATCCGCCCAGCTGCCTGTAATGGTAACCGGAAAAACTGGTTGAAATTCGAATATTGAAATTTGAATTTAGGCTGTTTTAAAACTGGTAACCGGAACGGTTACCGCCCAAAAACCAGAAAACCACTACCAAAACCGGGAAAGCCAGAGAAAACCGGTTATGGGTAATTAGCAATTGGAATAATACAAATATTAATTAGAAAGTGTTTAATGAAGTAACAAGTCTGATACACAAGGAGCTTGATGTCTAGTTAGAAATTTGTGAGGAGTCTAATGTTGTACATAAAAAGTCCTTGCTAGCTCAGTAGCTCGACTATCCAGTGAAGCCTTCTCCTCCAAGTGTTCTAAAGCATCTAAAATAATAATAAAAAACATAAGTTGATGGTAACAATGATAACTTGACTAGCATTCTAAAAACAATAATGGAGTAGCAATTCATTCCAATACATTGTCTAAAAAATATTGGGACTTGGGAGTACAATAATTAAAGCATATTTAGCTCATATAACACATAATTTAGCACAAAAAGGCCTAAACTAACCTAGGAAGTGTATTATGCAGTCATAAATTTAAATTTCAATTTGAAAAAATTTGGGTAGTTCTTTCTCCCAGTTCCCACCGGTTTTTCCGGTAACTGCCTTTTTTTCCCTAGTTGGAAATGGTTATGCTACGCATGGAGGTTCATATTTGCTAATGTGCAAAGTTTTAGAAGTCATTTGAATAACTTGAACTGTGGTGAGATTGCTGGGCAGTTTCCTTTTTTGTGCTGAATGCTAAATAATATATTTTTTCTGTTCATGCAGGAACCTCGTAGATTATCACCTTAGTAGTGTTTTCTGAAGTAGTTATATAATAAAAGAGCTTGATAAAATGTTTTTTTAGCAATCCAGTACGATGCACTGTATTATATATATTCGTCAAGTTTGCTGGTTCATTTTTCAAAAGGTTGCTCACCTCAAGAGTTCTGATTCATTTTCCACTGGTGTTGCTCTATTTGAATATTCGGACCATAATTAGTAGGGTCCTTTTGCTAAATTAGCTTGCTGAACAATAACGTGACTGTTTAATGCCTTTCCTCAGGTCCTGGAAGAAACAACTGGTGATAGCTAAAGATGCTCGGCGGTTGGATGTATTGTGTCATCGGATTCTTTTGAGTCATAAGGTCCTCATCTCCACAGAGAAGTACTTGATCTTGCATGAAATTGTTGACACAGCGGTGAAGAAACTGGAGGCTGAGATTGGTCCTATATCTGGAGTTGCAAATATGGGTCGTGGAATTGTCAGTCGGCTTTCTGTGGGTGCTGAAGTTCAGAAACTTTGTGCTCGAGCAATAGAGGCTATGGAGTCTATGTTCTCTGGTGGATCTCCTGCTAACTCACAATTTAAACGTAAGTTTCCATGCCCTTCACATAAGACCTCACATATGCAAATGATATTGACTGTTCATGCATGTTTGCATTTTCAGGATCCAGTATGATATCATCAAACTTCATAAAGTTTGAAGCTATAACCCAAACATCTGTCACTGTAGTTTTGGATTTGGCTCAATGCCTTACATTTGCCCAAGAGGTAACTGGTTTTAACGTATGGCACCGAGTGGCTGGTACAGGATCCTACTCGTCAAATCCGACTGGCATCATACTTGCACCATTGAATACATTAGTTGTCACTGAACTTGCGCCAGCTACAAGCTATATCTTTAGGGTAGTTGCATTAAGCAACTCCGACGAGTTTGGGTCATGGGAAGTCAGAGTAAAGACAAGCTGTCAGAAGGAAGATGATCCAAAAGGGTCGATGCTAGGTGGTGCTGGACTAGAACAAAATAACGGAAGCCCAAAGACAAACAGTGGTGGTCAGTCTGATCCTTCTTCAGAGGGTGTGGACTCAAACAATCACACTACGGTGTATGCTGATCTAAATAAGTCACCAGAAAGTGATTTTGAATATTGTGAAAATCCTGAGATCCTTGATTCAGATAAAGCATCCCATCACCCCAGTGAACCTACTGATAATTCGCAAGATATACAGATGGTTGCAGCTAGGGTAACAGAAGTCTCTGAACTGGAGGAAGTTCCTGAGCTCTCAGCGTCAGCTTTGGATGAGGAGCCCAATTCAATTGTTCAAACAGCATTACTTCGGGAGTCCTCAAACTCAATGGAGCAGAATCAAAGAACCGAAGTACCTAGATCACAGGATGCATCAAATGTACCTGCTGGAAATGTGTTGGTGATTGTTCCACCTCGATACTCTGGCTCTATGCCACCCACTGCACCAAGAGGTATGGAAAACGGTAGGGATATTGGTGGGAGAAGCTTCAAAGCAAAACCTGGTCATAGCATTCTTCAAAATGGCTCTTCAAAGCCTGAAAGGGAACCATGGAATTCATCAAATAAAAGAACATCAGGTAAATTAGAGGACATTGGCCACAAAGATGGATGCCAGGAAGCATCTTATGAATACTGTGTCAAGGTTGTCAGGTGGCTGGAGTGTGAGGGCTATATTGAGACCAACTTCAGAGTGAAGTTTTTGACATGGTATAGCTTGTGTGCTACCCCACACGAGAGGAGGATAGTCAGTGTCTACGTGGATACTCTTATTGATGATCCTCTAAGCCTTTCTGGCCAGCTTGCTGACACTTTCTCGGAGGCAATCTACAGCAAAAGGCCACCTTCGGTTCCCTCTGGCTTCTGCATGGAACTTTGGCATTAATGGAAGGGAAGCTATTGCCATTCTCTTTGTGGGGAGCATATTTGGTCCCATTCTTTCGTAGCTGATCGTTGCATTGATTCTTCATTGGAAATTTCATTGAAGTAGTTTAACTTGTATAATCCACTCATTGGAACTTTCTTCGCTATGACAGTAGGAGTTTTAATTTATCGGGCAGCTTATTTCTTTTTCAATTTGTAGTCCATAGTTTACAGTTGTCATCCTCGTCCATGTTGCTAGAGCATCAGGGGCTGTGCAATTCGGTCAGGTTAGGTCATGGAACCTGAAGTTTCTGTTGCCAGCTGCTCGAAAAGTGATGATTCTCAGGCTGAATCAGGGAAGAACACCTGTATGGGATGAAGCAGGCTTCGTATTGATGATTGACGAACCCGAGCTAACCATGTCTTGTCATTAGGATGATGTGCTGTATCTGGAGGAACTGCAGTGTGTTGCTAACATTCGTGGGGAATGGGAGGAAAACATGATGTTTAAGATAAGAGATTCGACAGGTCTGCATTAATGTTATGCCTTCTCTTTCTACTACCGCATTTGTTGGCTTACTAATGTACTGTTTGAGTGGCTCCATTGATCTGCGGTTCTGCACGCAATTTTCGTTTCCGTTTTGCATCGTTTACTTGCAGATGGCCAGTATATACAAACCGGTCTACCATTTGTGCAGTGTATGAAGGTCAGATTGCGCACAAAAGGACAGAAGACCACCTGCAGATCCAATTGGTAGCCAGTGTCAATCGGTTACTTCCCTCGACTGTGTGATCGGGATGAGTTTGTGACAAGCAGTTAGTTCGTCAAGATCACTCCTTACCGATCAAGGCAGGCACTGTGGCTAACTCGGCTGCAAGCCTTGAAAAAAAAAGCTCATGATCACCATTCTTCAAATAAACCACTAACAATCACTGATCACAGCACTCCTTATCATCATGCCATGTGACGTGACAACATTACGCGGATCGATCGAAGGCACACTTCATCATTATTATCGTCTAATCCGTTCGTTCATCTCAAGCAGCAGAGCAGATCAAACTGGAGAGACCAGCCAGGTTGGACTGTACTGCAGCATGAAGAAGAGGGCTTCAAGCTCGAGCGGCTGCCGGCGAAGGGGAGGAGGAGGAGGAGGAGGAAGGGGGCTTGTGGACGACGAAGGACATGCTCTGGCACTGGCGGCTGCTGTCGAAGGCGATGAGGCGGATGTAGGCGTCCGGGTACTCGCCCCTGCACTCGTCGATCTCCCGGAGCACCTGCGCCGCGTCGGTGCAGCCGAACATGGGCAGCTTCCACAGCGTCCAGTACCGCCCGTCGTAGTACCCCGGCATCCGGCTGTTGCTCCGGTGGATCCTCGCCTCCTGCAAACCCAAACGCGAATGGAATTATGCAAAAGCAACCTCGCGTTTGCATGCGAATGAGAATCAGACGTACCTTGTCGAACTCGAGGCAGGGAACCCATCCTTTGGACGTGATGAAGTCCACCTCCTTGGCGATCGACTCCTCGCTCAGCGGAGGCAGGTACGACAGCGCCTCGTGCCTCGTGTTGGTGAAAGGGTTCCACGTCTAGCTCATCGATCACCACCATCGATCGAAGCGAATTTTGCAGGCAAAGGATAGATTTTGTTATTAAGATGGAGTCCATTATCATGCAGACTTGCAGATGCATCTGGGTGGGGGGAAGGGGAAAAGGGAAAGGAACCACGTTCCACATGAATCCACGGGAAACCTGCACATGAGGCTCCTGCTCTGCGGTTAAAATAAGTTGAGTTTGGTCACCTTCATGCAGAAAGTCCTGAAGCCATTGGATGCAGTTCTTGCCCTGCAGGAACCGGACACCCTCCTCTGATCCCGGACAAGCTTAGCCGGCGATCCCAGCTGCAGGCCGCCGATGCCGGCGCCGGCGACCAAGCTGGCTGTTGTGTTGATGAACATGTTCTTTTGAGAGAGAGAGAGAGAGAGAGTAAATCGACACAACACAAACTAAAATACTACAGAGTGAGTGAGTTATGGGAGGTGATGGTTTTCAAGGACGAGAGGCTGAGAGCAAGGAGGCAGGAGCAGAGTGCGGTGGCAGCAGGAGCAGCTGAAGTTCCATTTCTTAAAGAGGACGCCATTTCCGTTTTGTTTTGGTGGCAACCTTGCATTTTCCTTTATTGACAAAAAAACATCTTTCTTCATGTGTGTTCATGATGATGTGATCGTGCTACACGCATGCAGGACAATTAATACTCTTTTCCTCGGTTATTAAATGGAGTAGATTTGTGGAACGGGGTAATTATGTAAGGCCCAGCAAAATAGTATCATGCGTCTTTCACTCTTAAAACTGACATAAAAGTTGACAACTAATGTACATTGAAACATTTAGCAATATACTCACAAAGCTATAGTGATCAGTGTTTATCTCTCTTGTAATAATTCGGCAAAACTAGGACTCGGCTGCAAACAAAAACATCTTGCTGAACATTTGACGCATTGGTCGAGAGAAAACGGTGGCTCCAAGATGGGAGTTTTTTTAATGTGTGTCTAGTGGACGATGGGACCAGAGCAGAACCATGGTGATTTCTTCCTTTGGTGTCACCGCCAACTTTTTTTTCCCCCTTTCCACTAGCCTGCCGACAGAAAACTTCTAATCGCCCATGGTTTGATTTGCTGGTGGCATGCGTCGTCATCATGGAAAATAGTAAGTTAATTGGCCTGTACTTGTCAACAAAAACACTTGGCTTTGTCAGTTGTTACGGCTGCGTAATTGTTTAGACAACATGACATTGCGAGCAAACTCCCGAAATCTCCTTCCTTATAGCAAACATAACATTTCAGGATTAAGGAATTTTGAGGTTATTCCCGTTCCTTGAGACATGATTCCAAGCTCTTGATCAAAGTGGTTTTCAGTCATGGAGAATAGGAGAAGAACATTTGATCCAATTTGCAGTAAGTACAAGTGTTCAGCAATACCAGATGAGAGCTACAGATTGTGTTTTTCATTTACAGGTTGATTAATATTAGTATCACACATTTGCAAAAAATGAACTACAACAGTCATAAATTGCTGATATTGGTTACCAACCCTGATGCTTCCCCAAAGACACGAAGAAGTTCCTTAATCATTTCCATATCTTCCCCACAAGGTCGCAAGAACAGTACCACATCATCTGCATAGAGCGAAACCCGCTGGCTTGAGCCTTGCGAAAAGAGGGGCTGTAGCAAGCCATCATCACTTGCCTTGTTGATTAGGGCAATGATGCATCCGGCTGGGAGGGTCACTCTTGTTCGTGCAGTTCTCACAGCAATACCTATTTTTCAGCTCTTTGCTTTGGAATTTCCCAAATGGGCTATCAAGTCTATTGACAAGATTCACAGAGCTTTTCTTTGGAAAGGTCGCAAGGAAGTGAACGGTAGGCATTGCCTTGTTGCTTGGGAGCAAGTAAAGAGGCCTTTGGAGCTGGGTGGTTTGGGAATACTTGATTTAGAAGTGCTTGGTTGGGCCTTGAGGATGAGATGGCTATGGCTAAGAAAGACACAGCCTGATCGTCCATGGGCCGGTTTTGATATCCATGTGCATCCCAAGTCGGTTGCTTTGTTCGCTATCTCCGTCATTTCGGTTATAGGTGATGGCTGTAAAACTCTTTTTTGGTGTGACAAATGGTTACATGGTAAGTCTTTACTTGAGCTCGTGCCATCCCTGTGTAAGCAAGTGAAGAGAAGAATTGCTATGCGTAGAACTGTGCAGGAGGCTCTCTCTGCCACCACTTGGATCCGCGATATTGATGGTGGTTTGTCCTCAGTGACGCTATTGGAGTACTTTCAGTTATGGGACCTGTTGGCCGAGGTGAACCTTGCCCCCGGAGTGGAGGATCAGCACATTTGGGCCCCTTCACCGTCGGGTGAGTTCTCCACCAGATCAGCCTATAGGCGTTTTTTTGTGGGGACGGTTGAATTTGAGCCTTGGAAAGAGATATGGAAGTCTTGGGCCCCTCCTCGCTGCAAATTCTTCACTTGGTTGGCCTCGCTTAATCGTTGCTGGACCGCTGATCGGTTGGCTCGTCGTGGACTGGATCATCCTAAAAAATGCCCACTCTGTGACCAAGAGGAGGAAAACATCCAACATCTGCTCACCACTTGTGTGTTCTCAAGAATAATGTGGTTCACAATTTTATCCAATGTTGGTGTGCAGCACCATGCTCCAGGACCCGCTGATTCTAATCTAATTGCTTAGTGGCGCCAAGTTCTGCGGCATCTCCATAAACAGCACCAAAAGGGTTTTAGCTCTTTAGTCATGTTGGTGGTTTGGTGGCTTTTGAAGCACAGGAATAGATGTGTATTTGAAGGGTCCTCCCCTAATTCTAGCATTTTAGTGCAAGAGATTAGGGATGAGGCTCAAATGTGGTGTTTGGCAGGGGCTAAAGGCCTCAGGCGCATTTGGTCTTAGCGTGGTGTTGTGGGTGTGCTGCGGTGTACGTTTAGTGTGCCCGGCCACTTCTGTATGACTCATTTTTCTTCTTCTTAATATAATGATACGCAGCTCTCCTGTGTGTTCGAGAAAAAAAAACAGTCATAAATTGCTGGCTAGGGCAGTATTTCCAACAAAATTGGAACAACTGCAGGTCCCAGTATGATAGACAGGCCTATTTCTGGTCCTTGTATGGCTATGCTGCAAATGATGCTCCTTTCACACTTCCATCGTTCAGAATCTCGGTCAAGTCATTATGTAAAGGTAAATCCTGCATTCATAGTAGAAAAATAACTTCAACCAATTCCAGCTGGTGCCTAGATGATCAAAAGTTCAGAACACATATTGAAGATGCCTTCATGCATTCTGTCTAGAATTTGCAGGTTCCAATGGAGGCAAGAAAGGATAGCTGGTTAGTTTACCTTGTCACTGGCCGAACGCTGACGGCCTTGATCTATGGAAGAAGAATCTTCAGATGACACGAGTGAGTGCAGACGGATTAGCTCAGGCAGCACGACGGATTCCAAATTGGGACGGTCTCTGCGCCGCAGCTCGCAGCATTTCAGTGCAAGCTCGGCAAACTTCTGAGCCTCCTCCACCGGCCAACCTGTCACATTAGGATCCAAGACCTCCTCAAACGTCCCATCTTCCAGTGCATCAGATACATTGTAAGCAAGCCCCATGGCGTCCTTTGCAGTGATCATCTGAAGATAGATGACACCAAGAGCATACACATCAGATTCTGTGCTGACCAATCCCGTCTTCTGGTACTCATCAGGATCAATGTAGCAGAAGGTCCCCGCAGCGGCGGTCATCCGGTACTGGGTGACAGTATCCTCCATTGTCCGGGGAATGATGCGGGCGAGACCAACATCACCGATCTTGCTAACGAAATCTTTGTCAAGGAGGATGTTTCCAGGCTTGAGGTCTCGATGGACAAAGGCTTCAGGTTTCATCTTGTGTAGGTAGAGCAGGCCGGTGGCTATCTCCACTGCAATCTTGAAACGGAGCTGCCATGGCAGCGGTGGCGTGCCTGACCGGCAGAAGAGACGGTCCTCAAGGCTGCCGTTCGGCATGTACTCGTACACCAGGCAACCATACTCAGGGCAAGCACCCACCAGGTGGACCATGTTTGGATGGCGAATGTTGTTCAACAGCTCAACCTGATGATAACACAAATTCTTTCATCACAATCCACAAAATATAGCATTTACAATTTTGCATACTTGGAAAATCAAATTCCTTTCCTTTTGTTTTTCTAATGCACCAAAATAGTCACTACAATGTCGTACCACTACATGTTACCTCCATCATAAACTAGATAGCAGGTTCAAACTTCACATGCCCACCACGTTGTCTAAATGATATTATCTTTAACATTAGTATCTGACTATTTGCAGTGATGATATCAACAAAGTAAAAAATGTGGATGTGCCTGTAATGTTTTTTGAAAATATTGTAATGCCGAAGTATATGCTAGCAACCTTTTCATTTAGTTTGAAAAAGAGAAACGGTAGTGGCAAAAGATACTATTGTCGAACAAAATCAGCAGTGAACATACCTCCTGTTGAAACTGTTTCAGTCCTTGAGTTATATTAGAGTGGAGAACTTTGACTGCAACAAGATTATTGTCAAGTGTAGCTTTGTAGACCGGTCCATAACCTCCTTCCCCAACCTTCAGTTCCATTGAGAAATGATCGGTCGCATTTGCGATATCTTCTGGTGTGTATATTCTGCACTGCAATCTAGTAGGGAGACTCTCTAGCATTCTTTTTGTGTCAATCGGCCTCGGCAAGGATTTACACTTCAGTTCAAGTCTGTAAGTCTCTTCTGAAGCAGATCCATGTCTACCATCATTTTTATTTGAGTAAAATTTTGATGGCAAGCGTCTCAAGATCGGGTGAACTGCTTCCTGGAAATTATGATCTGCAAATTCCTCTACGATTCTTTCTCTGCATTGAATGTTAGAAGATAAAGTATCAAGCGTCAAGAGCTTATGCTTTGGGCCAAGAACTGCTGAACTCGGTTCTGCATCTTGCCTGTCTTTGTAGGGAAGGTTCGCATCAACTGTTCTTTTCTTCTCCTCGAGTTCTTGTAAAGGTTCATTCGCTTGTTCAAAATTTGCATATGAGTTTACTATCCCGCCTTCAGCCCCAAGAGGAAACTGCAGTCCCAAAAGAATATTTCGCTTCAGAATGAGTCCAAGTTTGGAATTAGAGACAAAAATAATTTTATGAGGTAAACCATAACCAAGACTGCACAAGATATCACCAATACCTCTTTGTAATTCCATGGAAGCATATCGCCATTCTTTTGCTTCGTTTCAAGCTTAAAGTGCCTTTGTTCAGCTTCCACATCTTCCTGCAAATGAGATAATTCGATAAGACATCTATATATCTGATGATAATAATAATAATGATAATAATAGTTCTGTATGTCAATAAGAATTAAGAAACGAAACAATAGCCAGGAATGATCGAAGCATACTGTTTGATAACTAGAAGTTGATGCAGTACATTCTTCACTTGGAGGTTCGCAGGCATGGTATCCAGGACTAAGTGCACTATCATTAAAACTTGGTTCCTCAAAGCCCAAGTATTTTCTCTGTGGAGCATGGCATTTGCGCTCATTGTCCTTATTTGGCAAAAGCAATATATCTCTACGGTACCCATGATATTCTGGAGACAAATAATTGCCTTGTTGATTAATGTTTCTTAAGAATTCACTTGGACATGAAGATGTTTTTAGATATGAACAATTGGCATATCCTTGTTGATCAGGTAACATGAGGCTGCCCTCTTCTGTTGATTCATCAGAACTGGCATCAATGGGCATAGCAGCGTGTATTGACATAGGCCTGATCAGAGTGCAAATAGAATGAAAACAGAAAGTACAAGCACATAAGGAAGCAAATTAATGCAGAAGTATTGCAACATTGAAGAGAACTTCAAATTTATAAACAGTTAGAGTAACCGATATGAGAAAGAAATGAAGCTATCTGATATGGACTTCAATCATATAGAAAATAGCTCCATGTGGTGGTCGTGAAGGCATGCATCACTTTCATGTACTTGCATGAAGTTTACAAACACAATAATTTCAGCGGTAGGGAAAAGGTGTGGACTCACCTGGAAGAATGAGGTCCTTCAACAGGTAGCATGCGTGCTGGTTCGCCTGCAAATTATGCATACACTTCGTGAGCATTCAAATAATAATCTACTAGAGATAATTATTATACATCCAAAGGAATAAGAGTGTCAAAGAAACACAAACATTTTACAGCTAGCAGGCGATTCCCAGGTGCATCAGAATTCAAGTCCTCTTTGCTGGTATCATTTACATTTGCATGAGTGGCAGGCCTAAAAGACGATAACTTCCCTCTCGCTATCACATACACTGAACAGAAGTTTGGTGCAGATTTTGTAACAGATGCAGGCACATCCATTTTCCTTATTGTCCTGCAATAGTTAAGGGGAAAAAGGAGATCAGATTCATTGAAATATTGCAATTTTGTGCTAACAAAGAGGACCATGGAGTAATTTCAGAAAAGAAATGGTAACTGGGGCTGTCCTAAATTGGATAGAGCACCTTGTAAATGCATTCCTAGATGATGCTCCCAGCACTACCTTGTCAACATTCTGGTGCACAATAAAATCTACAATAGCTTTGGACACATCTGTTCCATCAAGAATGATTTCTCTTCGTTGTAACTGCAGATATTAATTAAAAATAATTAAAAATTAACGTGACGATGCTTCATGCCTTAGTAGCGAGATGTAATGTTATGCAGACAAGCACACAAAAGAAAGCAACTTCAGCAATAAGTGAAGAACAGAACTAAGTCTAATAGTTTTAATTATAATGGCTGAAATTAGAGATGAAATATTTCCCTAGAACCACTAACCTGAGTAAAAGTTCAAATCTAAATAATTCTGCAATAGAGTTGTACAATCATAATAAGATACTTTAGTCAAATGAAAAGACAATTCTTTGTTAGATTTTTGTGTTTCATAAATAGAAGTTCAAAAGTGCTTTTATCATAAGTTTCTAACTGCTTAGCAGTATTATCTAAAATGCTAAATAAAACATGAATCGAACAACCAGACACCAAAGAGGATCAAATTATCCAAGTGACTAATACATCAGGCTACAAGAAAAACTTAACAACATTTGCATAGTTTCTAAATAATTGATACATTAATCATCACAATATAGTTAGTCAACTACTATGCAAAAACTTTAGAATCATTATAGATGCCTCACTCCTTTACGCAAAATACAACTCACAACTTTATTTAGACATATAATTTTACTTCAAATCGGAGATCACCAAAAGAGAAAAAGGAGATGGAGAGATTACTGGATTAGAGATATGGGACCATGCTGCCATGGGGATCACTGGGTTGAGGAGGACAAACCTACATGGCTGTGCCACGCTGGCAAGCGAACGGTGAGACGAATTGTGACTTGCGAGATGGCCGCTCTAGCGCTTCTACATAGCCTCCTGAGTCTTGCTTCTAGAAGTATAGAGTCCAAAAGACCAGAAATCTTCTGTGCCACCAGACGAAGAGAGCCAGATAGGAGACTTAAGTAAGAGGAGAGACTGAGTAAGACATAGAATTTCTACCATGTGTCGTGTTAATCATGACAGTGGCCTTGGGCTAGTATCCGACGTCAACTTGGACCTGGGAGAGGAAAATGGACTAAAAGGATCCAGCGCCAATTTAGGCTGACTGGGTATGAACATGATGAATTTAGCCCAATTACTAGTGTGTGTGTGTGTGTGTATATATATATATATATATATATATATTATACATTGTATGTAGTGGATATTTTACTAAATTTTTTTATGTATTTAGCTAAATACCCTCGAATAATGCTAGGATCACCCCTGCTTGGAAAGCATGCATGCTTGCAAGCATAACATTAAGTAATTATAAAAGGTTATTGTGTAGTTAGCTTGGTATAGTACGTAATCAAACCCTTGAGTAAGCTTCTGACCCATTCATTTCTTGCACGCAACTGTGTTAACATTTTATAACAGAAGGAGAAGGAATTCTGCATCTGCAACTGATCGATTATGCAATAATAGAAATGTGGTGAATTAAGACTCACCATTGTTATACAAAGGTGTCAAAAGTTTGATTCTTAGAAGCTACTAGTAGATCCATATACACATTCATATTAGTTTTTTTTGCTGATGACTTATGGTTTTAGCTTATAAATAGTAACAGCCTATAAAAAGTTATACGAAGAGAGAAACTCACTGCAATTTTGACCGTATAAATAAAATCATTACAATATGTACTACAATCGATTAGTAGATTTGTCTTGAAAAGATACCTTATTTAAAGCTAGATATTATAGAAAAATTATTTATAATAGAAAATCAGTCTTTAAAAGCCAATACGAAGAGGCTTGGGGGTGTTCGGAATGACATTGGTTTATGGCTTTTTTTACTGTAGTTGGCTTATTTTTTACTGTAGCCGAGTTGACTTATTTGGTATAATTAAATTTAAAAAAATTTAAAAATAGAAAAAACATGTTAGCTCATCACGGACAATGCAAAGGAATATGAGAAAAAAAGAAAAGGTAAAAAAGTTTTAAAAATATTTAAAAAAACCAAAAAAGATAAATTTACTGAATAGTAAAAAAAATAGAAATCAAGAGCAGAAGCTGATTTTAAACTAAAATGAACGGGGCAATACCCTGAAGAAAATATTTAACACATGGGCATGCTTGACGCGTGTGTTTGAGAAGCGTGTAAGCTCTGATCAATGTATGTACCAAACATGGCATGTCATTTTTTTCCTTCCTTTTTTTTTTCGGGGAAGCGGGGGACGCAAGAAACATTTCATTCAATTAGATACAGAAGGAAGGGCCTAGAGGCCACTGAGCAGAAAGAGGGAGAGAAAACAAAACGGTTAAGGAAGCTAATAGAGGGCATCGTGGAACGCCTGAAGCAGACTGCTAGGGAAGAGTGAACCTAATGCATCATCTCCTGCTGAAGCCCAAACTAACAAAAATAAATGAATATACGTGTGAAATATTAAATGAATGAACATACGTGTGAAATACGTGTGTAATTTTACGTCGATAATAAACATACGTGTGACACAGCGGCCAGCAATATCCGAAAATAAATGAACGGCATGCAGATCTTTGACATTATCCGATCGAGCTGTAAAAATAAATGAAGGAATTCAAGCACACAGATATGCAGATTAACAAAAAATGTCATAACATTAGGAAGAAAATAAAGACTTCCAACGCATGAAATATTTCTTCCCAAAAATAGGAAAAGAGGCCAGCTCTATCTTTCAATCAACGGGATACATACGGGACAATATCTTTTCATTTTGGGGAGGTTATAACAAACCAAATCACTTGTTACCATTAACCACCGATTCACAACCCAGAATGCAGTGACTACTCCTTCACTGCGATGCTACATATAAGGGACACATGATCAGAAGGCTACTACGCCGAGCCATCACCAAAAAAAAAAAAAGTCTCCCAAATCTCTCTTCTCCTCAAAAACACATAGGTAAACATCTTATTATTCTCTGTCCATTTGATTCCATTTATACATGTTCCTTCATCAAACATCACTGCGCAAAGGTGAAATTACTCTAATTAATCTGTGTGAATCTGTCTGATTGTAAAGCAGTAAGAGGAATGGAGGGAAAGAGAGGAGCAGCCATTGTTGCCTTGTGCATGCTCATGTTGCTGTCAGGCCCACCGCAATGTGGCTGCCATGTCAAAATCTGCGCTTGCTACAAGCAATGCTACCGATCGCAGCAACACTGCCTGTGGCGCTCTGCGTGCCCAAGTGCCTCGATGACTGCAGCCCCAACAAGGCCAAGGTGGACGCCCGACGTCGGCGGCCGATCGCAGCAAGATCTGCGGACCTCCATCTGCGGCACGGCGGCGACCGGTGAGAGGACAAAACCTGCATTGCTCCATTCATTTTTTTATCGATAGAATTGGTGTTTTTGCTTGATCTGATGGTGGTGCAATTGCAGAGGCAGCTGGTGCCGCAGCTTGTGTCGATGACTGCGCCAAGAACTGGGGCCAATACGCCAAGTACCTTCCAAGAGCTGGTTGAACACCGGACTAGGGTGTTAAACAGTGATGCGGGATGATAGCTAAAATAAAAGAATTAGCCCGTGCAAATGTTCAAACTTGTACAACAAGTTCACAAAATTTTTGTATTTCCTTTCCTTTTGGTGCCAAGTGACACCTACAATGTGTAACACGAAGCAGCTGCTAATCTTGCCCCTTGTGATCCCCCACTCTTTGTGAACTATTATCAAAAAATTTGGAAGATCTGAGACCAACTTTTCCACAGCTGCTTCGCGGCGGGGAACCTAATTGAATCATGAAAGTAAGCTAAATAATAAGCTGATCGGGCTGAATAGATTCCATCTGCTGCCCAGCGCCAGACGGCGACGTCGTCTCGGTCCGGTTGAAGGTGAACTCCGGCGAGCAAATCGGTAAGCCGAATAACATCCACAATGGTCTGCGAGCAGAACTGAGGTGCTACATCCTTGGTCCAGACATAACTGTGCAGAGCTTCAGAGACCAATGTGCCATGGCATGGCGTAACATCGTCGAAGTTTTTGTGGTGAAGACAGCACGTGTACCAGGTGTGCTCGATTTTAATGTGTAGTGCGAATTGAATGGGGATGGAAACGTCGGATTAAAGGATGCTAGTCTAGTTCCGTAATTAGGTAGGGAAGTGTCATTTAGCGTTGTTTTCAGCTAATCTATTTGACAGGAGCTATGTATCAGAATTCAGAAGGGGAAAAAAAAACACAGTACTTATCCTGTGTGCTCTCGAAAGCATAAAGAGAGTGAATTGTAAAAGGAAGAAGAACAAGCACAAACATATCAATTTCATCGTTGCGGAAAATGGAGTGACTTAATTAACTCCAATTTCAGGAGCTGCTAAGCCTATATATGATAATGTTAACCTGTCGCGATCGATCTCCATATCTCATTCCAGCCCAACTAAGGTGTTGTTGTCTTGATTTGATATTATTGATATTATCGTGTAGCATTAAATCTCTTATGAAACATTATCAAGAAAGTTGATGCTACTTGCTTTTCCAAAAAGAAAGAAAGAAAGAAAGCAAAGACGTTAGGTAATTAGTCATCACAATTTATATACGCATAGTTGTTCATATATGCCCAGAAAATGGGGGGAGAGCACCAAATGTCCCTCCTCCCCTCTTTTTTTTTTTGGTATTAGTGATTTAGGAGGTGTTAAGAATGGTATTGGATTATAGTTTTTTTTTTGTAGCTAGTTTACTGTTATACTATAGTTGAGTTGGTTTATTTGACATAATTAAATTTTAAAAATTTAAAAATAAAAAAACATGTTAGCCCATCACAGACAATACAAAGAATAGAAAAAATGAAAAGACAAAAAACCCAAAAAAATCAAAAAAGATAAAATTAATGAATAGTAAAAAAAAGTAGAAATCAAAAATTAGAATCTAAATTGAACGGTGCTTTATATATGTTCTGAATTTGTGACGTATGGTGCTCCTAGATCTCTTCTTTTGTACTACTAGTTGTGCAATCACATCAGCCTACTCTTATCACTGTGATATTATTCGTAGCATGAGAAATGCAAAGTTGAAGGTCTTTGATATGGGTAAAATTGAAATGTATCGTTTGGGTTTGATTAATTGAAGCTTTGATATGAACCAAATTATGCCCCCTGAGATAAACATATATGAAAATAAATAAATAAACATATGTAAGTTCAACAAGTTTTTGACGACTTATGCCATATGTACAGCAGGAGAAGATCAGAAAAAAGAAAAGAACAATTCGACTTTAAAAGATAGAATTTATTAAGACACTTTTCTCAAAAGAATTAGTTCACAAGCGACTAGCTCCATACATATATGCACAAGCGCACGAAAAAAAGATAGGAAAGTGGCGCACGCTTTGGCCTTTCTTCGCGTTGACTTTGCGAAGCGTCGCGCTAAGCATACACGCAATTAATGAGGCGATGACTGGGTCAACACCCCCTCCTTTCTCCAATTAGCCTGTTCGTTTTTAGCTTCGATTTATAACTTTTAACTACGATTTATAGTTTCTAGGTTATTTAAAAAAGAGAGAGAGAGTAAGAGGTAATAGAAACTCGCATGTAATTTTAGTCGATATAAATAAAATTGTTACAGTGTACTACAATTAACTTGTAGATATCGTCTAAAAAAGATACTTCGTTTAAAAATTAATTACTGTAAAAAAGTAAAAATAGCTTTTAGATACCGAAAAAAAGATATTATTACGTTGGTGCGTACATATCACGTAACCATTCATCCATTGACTGTTGGCCAGGAATTTCACAAACGTGTAAAAATGCTACTATTACTAGGCTCTGCTTAACTTCGCTACTTTTTCACTGTTTAGCAATTATTTTACTGTAGCAACGATTTTGAGCACTGTAGCACTTTTGTTACGTAGTGAATTTTTTTTTGTTTTTTTGGTATTTTTGTGTTTTGTTTTTTCTCGTATTCCTTTACATTGTCCGCTCTAAACTAGCGTGCCGTTTTTATTTTTACATTTTTTAAATTTAATTATGCCTAATATACCACTCAGCTACAGTAAAAAATCAACTAGCTACAGTAAAATTTCAGCAAAAACCAAAAACCATCGCTATTCCGAACGTTCCCCTAATCTCGTCAATTAAGTAAGTCACCTGTATGTAATAAGATTTAAAATATCTTTTTTAATTAGTGTGCAAGATTTATGTGTACAAACTGCATCTTTGCGTCAAATACATGTCAGATTGAGATAACACATGTTTGAAATGCGAAGGGGGGCGGCGCCCGGGGGGGGGGGGGTGTCTTTAAAAAAATGCAGAGAGGAACAGAAATAATAATGCTAGAATGAAAGAATTTATCACAACACACGGCTGCATGGATGCATGACTTTTACATTACCATCCTCCTTTGCTGACATCCCTTTGATTCTTTTCACATAGGTCACTATCCTTCTCTACTTTCTACCTTTTGTTTTGCTTTTATCACTACTAATTTAAATAGGAAGTTAGTGGTAATAGTTCATCCGTCTTTTCTAACTCCCTTACATCTCCATAAAAAAATCTGTAACAAAGACATAAAAACAATTTATTAAAAAAAATATAAATTCCACTAACCTAAAAATTCTCTAAAAAAACAATAGAGCTCTATAGGGTACGTTGTAGAGCAGGGGCATGGAGACATGATGTGACTGAGACGCGGGCCAGGCAAGGCAATCTCGATAATGGATAATGTCGACTTATGTGTTGGGATAATATGATTTTTTTATCCGTACTAAAGCACATCATTTGGCTAGTAGCATATAACTTGAGAGAAAAAAAGAAAAGATAGGATTAATGACTTTAAAAAATGTTTTAAATAGGAGACGGTAGGGTTAATGAATTACCGAAAGCGCCTGTAACTGCGCCTACTTTTCCGAAGGATTTATATATGCAGCTTAGATTATATATGTACCACACCAGTGCATTTTCTGAATAAATGGAAAATAAATGGAAAATTTGCACAAACAGCACTACATACCGATTTGACGCTCGAAAAAATCATACATGAATGGAAAAATTCCAAAGGAATCGGAAAGTGCAGTCCGCCAGTCGAAATGCAGAGATGAGGCAAAATTGAATTGAATTGAGGGAAATTTACATGCCACTTTTTATAAAAACTTGTGCTACACTTTTCTAGGGAAGACTAATTAGAGGCGGCACACTTTTTTTTAAAAAAAAATTCTCTCTTTTTGAAGACTGCAGATGCTTTTATATGGAGCAGTGAGATTTTTTTAGTGATGCTTTCATATGCAGAAACTTTTTTAGGGAAGATTTTTTTTTTGAAGACTGCAAGCATTGATTTAGACATTGTCTTTCGTGTGGTGCTTTTAGAGATTTTTTTTTTATTTTCCTATCAACAAGCTGCAGCTATCTTGTCTTTCGTGTTAATTAATGTAAATATCTGATCAGGAAAGTTCAGATTAGAGAAACAGTCCTCTTGGCCCCTGTCCATAAAACAAGTCCGAGTGAGAGCCACGAGATTAATTAAGTATAGTGGCATTTGGGTTTGGTTAGCAGTAGTGTTCTCTCTCCTTTCTGCTCTGCATCTGATGCTTGGTGGTTCGTCTGTTTGATGCACCCAAAAGCATGTAACACATGCACGATCAATTCTTGTTGTGCGGTACAATGTTTTTCAATAATGAGTTGATGTTCCATCTGTGGTGGTTCAAATGTTAACGTTGAAGAACCCTCGCAAAAAAAAAAGTTGTTGAAGAAGTGCTTAATTTCCCATTGCATATGCGCCATCGAGGTAGATATACATTTTTTTTGAGCAGGCGAGGTAAATATACATACGAGTGATTTTTTTAAATATAAAATCATTTATATCGTCTGCTATTATCTTTAAAAACATAGCCAAAAGATATGAGCGGCGGTATAAAATCTTTCGGCCCTACAAGGGTGTTTTTGTAATTTTAAATAAAGGGAAAGGTAAAGTAAAACGTTGAAAAGGCGGCAGGAGGGAGACTACACTAGACTTGTTTGTTGTTTCTGCGTCATCATCTTTCTCTCTCTACCCCGACCGCGAGTTGGCTAGACTCTCTCTCTCTCTCTCCTTCCTTTCTCTCTCATTCACACACCAAACGAAAATAAATAAAAAAACGCCCACAAAAAAATTGATTTTTATTCGCTTTCCTCGCAGATGCGAAGGAAAAGTTGGGGTTTTTATACTTGGCACTGGTGGTACGAGCCCAAGAGAATAATATAAACTAGGCAGAGGGAGGCCGCGCAATGGAGGAGACGAGCGCCCCATGAGAGGAGAGAGAGGAGAAGGGTAGAGGGAGACTGGGAGGGAGGCGACGACGTCCCATCTCCTTCCTTCTCTAGGGTTTGTTTCTTCGGCCCTTCCTCCACCGCCACGGCGCCACCTACCCCCGAGGTCGCAGCTGCTGCGGCGGCGGTGCGTCTCTCTCGTCACCATCGTCTCTTCCTCCTGTGGTTCTTTCTGTTTTGGTTATTTTGACGATTGTTTAGGTGGCCTGCGGTGATGGCTCTGCGGCTTCGCGCCGATCTGTGTTTTCTTTTGGGGGGGTTTGTTTATATCTGTGATTTATGTATGACTTTTTTCTCAGCAATTTTTCTTTGGTCGTGTCGTACCATCTGCTTGTTTGGGATTTCTTTCTTCTTCTTTTGTTTTGTGCCGTTCGTTCTCCCTATTTTTTGGCGCAAATTTTTTTTTTTGGGGGGGGGGGGGGTCCTATCCTAATTGCTTTTATTTGTACGTTTGTGTTGGATGGGTTTAGTCGCTGGGTTTTGGTTACTTTTTTTTTTGCATCGATTTTAATTAATTTCGCGTGCCAAATCTGTTCCAGTTTTTGTTTAGGACTTGTACTAATTTTCTACTGCATCTGATTTATCATGTCATGCGATGTTTCCTTGTTGTTTTTGGATTTTTTTTTAATTTTCTGTACTGTGTGTTGTGTCTGGGAATTCGATTAATTGGGTAAAGTTGTAGGTTGTGACCAAACGGTTTGAATGTTTTGGGAATTGAGGTGCAATGCTCATGAAAATTGACAAACTTGGTAGCTCACGAGATGACCCGGTTTTCCTTCTCCTTTGCATTTGGATATGAAATGTTATGAAACAAAGCAAAATCATTACGATCCATAATGTTTTTTTCCTGACAACGACATCGTTTGGTGCCGCGAACTAGACCGAGGCACTTGGAGACTTTAGGTTCATCATTACTTGACCAAGTGAGATGATAGATGTGAGGACAATTAATTGGAACCGTATCTAGTTAACTGGGTTGATCTGGAAAGGTGATACTGTACTATGTTGTAGTCTCGCAGGCTTATGATGATATTTTTGTGTAGTGATGGAAATACAAAGTCTTGTCGCTTTATTGCTTACGGAAAATCGATATGATGTGTTAAATTATGGGAGTGAGAGACTAAATTGACTTGCTGCTTGATGACATGCAGGCTGTCATGCAAAGACAAACTTGGTTGCGTCAGACGTGCATTTAGGAAGTTCAGCATGGGTTCAGGAAATTTGGTGATGAAGAAGGTGGTGAAGTCCAGCTCTTTCGATCTGGACATACAGCTTGATAAAAGTTGGATGGAGGATGTTACTTGCCCAATCTGCCTTGATTCCCCACACAATGCAGTATTACTGAGGTGCACCTCTTACGAGAAGGGTTGTAGGCCGTTCATATGTGACACCGACCAGTCTCGTTCAAACTGTCTTGAGCGGTTTAAAGGTGCCCATGAACTACCAGCCAATGTGAAAGTCTCATCTGTTACTGTGGCTCCTCTTGACAGCATTCATATCATCTCATCTAATGCAAATAACCGCCCAGCTTGCCCGTTGTGTAGGGGCGATGTTATTGGGTGGATTGTTATTGACGAGGCTCGTCTGCATCTTAACCAAAAGAAAAGATGCTGCGAAGAGAGTTGCTGTTCTTATGTTGGCAACTTCCATGATCTTCAGAAACACACCCAACAAAAGCATCCGAATTCACGCCCTTCGGAAATTGATCCTGCTCGGCGAGTTGATTGGGAGAATTTCCAGCAATCTTCTGACATCATAGATGTCTTGAGCACAATACATGCACAGGTTCCTAATGGTATAGTTTTGGGAGATTACGTCATTGAGTATGGCGATGATGATGCTGGAGATGACTATGAAGTTTTGCACAGGGTTAGGGGGAACTGGTGGACATCCTGTATTTTCTGTAAGGCATTCTGTAGATCTTCAAGAGGCCGAAGAAGAGCAAGAGCAAGGGAAAGGAGAGGTAGTGGAAGGAGGAGCAGCAACAGGTCTAGTCATGAAAGCTTTACTCTCGAGGTTCCGACAAGATCTGTGGACATAAGAGACATCAGATTTGATGAAATAGATGATGAATATATAGTTACTGGGGCAATGCCGAGTATTGCTGCATCCAGGAGAATGGCCAGTCATTACAGGTCTGTGCATATACTTTTCTTATTCCTGCTTTCTGTTGTTGCTAAGAAAGTATATTGTTGAAACTTGAAAGGACACACAGAACCCTAAGCTCTCAAAAGACACACTGTAGTATTCCCACTGAAACATGAATACATGTGCAGACACAAAACGATAAAAATGCGAAGATGGACATAGTTTTCTTCAATAATTTTTCTTGTTGCACAATTCTGTAATACCATGTACGAATTTTGACTATTACATGGCTACAACCTTCTCTGTATGCATGAAATTTCTGTTACATGGACTATGGAGAGGCTGTACAGCCTATATGCTTGTGGACAGTTTTTGCGTGTCAAGATCGAGACCGATTTAATTGCAACCTAGGATGCCCCGATACGCGACACGGATACGCCGATACGTCGATACGATATTTTCCAAAAACAAGAATACGCCGATACGGCAAGTATATATATATATATATGAAAATAAAAAAAATTATAAACAGGCTATGAGAGAGAAACTGATATTACCTTGATGAATTAAATACTATAGACTAGTTTTCTTCTTCAACCTTTTCAACTTCACTCTGAAGCTGCTGAAGGATAGCTATATATATATGAAAATAAAAAAATTATAAACAGGCTATGAGAGAGAAACTGATATTACCTTGATGAATTAAATAGTATAGACTAGTTTTCTTCTTCAACCTCTTCAACTTCACTTTGAAGCTGCTGAAGGATAGCTATTGTCACCTTTGGGCACATTCTGATTCTGGCATTAGATTTTTTAAGCAAGTGTGCTTTAACTCTATAGTAGCTTCCACAGTATTCCCAAGCATAATACTTGCATCTGAATCGCACATTTCCTCCACCACCTGTAAATCTCTCCAGAACATCAACATGCTTCCACAACGGCTTGTTGTTTACATCAATTGGATCCGTCCCCTAAAATAACAAGAGGTACAATTTCAAAGTAGTAAATAATAATTATTATGGTAGTATATACTATATTAGTAAACAAGTAAACACCACTGATAGTGATAGAAAATAAATTGTAACTTGTAGTATATAGTAAATAAGTATCATGAATGCCATTTAGATCCACTGATTTTATATATAAATTGAAATTGATGCCATTTAGAAGTTGCCATTTCCATATGACTCCACCGTCACGCCGCCCTTCATATCCCCCTTTGGCCCCTTCCTCTAGTTGGCACCGGTGCTTGTGGCCGTCTGGCCGACCGGAGCCTTCGAGGAGGCGCTCCTGTTCCCCTTCGCCCCGAGTGCCGCCGCCTACGCTGCTCCGCCTGCTCGCGCCGCCCCCTCGATTCTCCTCCCGTCTCGCTCTCTATGCTTCCCTCTACGTCCCTCCAAGTCGTGCTAGTCTCCACCACAGTCCGGTCTAGATCTGTGCCCTCCGTCGTGTTGCCTCCACCACGAGCCGATGTAGAAGCGGGGGGAGAAGCAGGGGGGAGCGGCGGGGAAGAAGCGATGGGGGAGAAATACCTCCGTTGAATGGCGGAGCAGTGGACCTCCAGGCGGCGGATCTCCGGCAGGCGGACCTCCAGGTGGCGGATCTCCGGCAGGCGGACCTCCAGGCAACGGATCTCCGTCAGGTGGACCTCCAGGCGGTGGGGGGAAGCGGCGGCGATGAGGGAACAGACCTTCAGGCGGTGGGGGGAAGCGGCGGTGGGAGAGGCGGCTGCAGCGAGGTCCGAGGTGACCTCCAGGCGATGGGATCGGTGACGGGATCGGCGGATCTCTAGGCGTTGGCAACCGGTGGACCTCCAAGCGGCGGTTGGCCGGTGGCCTCCGGCGATGGCGCGCGTCGAGGAGAAGCCGCGAATGTCTTTGGGAGACCGCGAGAGATTAGGTTTCGGGAGAATGCGCTGCGACGCGCCGACACTTTGGTTATCTTCTCGTTGGGCGGTGAGCCATCTTCTCTCATGGGCTCAGAACGATCGCACCGTATCTGCAAGTATCGGTGGATTTTTTTAATTTTTTTGGGGCTAAAATTCACCGATACTCCGCCGATACCGTATCGCCGCGTATCGGAACGTATCGTCGTATCGGATACGTATCGGACACGGGTACGACAGTTCAGCGGAGTATCGGTGCTTCCTAGATTGCAACTTTCTGGCCCCTTATTACACCTTGTTCCTTGTTGATCACGATATGAAGTGCAAACTATGGGCATAACACTTCTTTTCTGGATAGCTGATAAATTGTACTTGTTCAAATATGTAAACAAACATGACAATGAGCACTCGTGCAACGCAGCACTTGAAACCTGAGAAAATCAACAGCAAAACTATGTTTTCAACTATTGAGAAAAGTCTTGAGCATGTGATATGACTGTAGAAACAGTTTTTAATACTAGAATTAATCCTGGCTGCTTTTTTTTTTTTTACTTTTACACACTCTGATATGCAATCTATTATTGATGTATCCAGGGATCCCAGATATGGACGCCGACGTTCACACTTCTATGGTGAACCGACCAGCTGATATACAATGCAGCAACAATCAGAATTGCTGTACCTCTTCCCATTTCTCTCTTTTTGCCGTCTCTCCAACCTCTGGAAAGTGCTATCCCAGCCCAAATTTCGTGTGCATTAGTGCATATAAGATAGCAGCAAACATTTTCTTCATTGTTCATTCACAGCTGGTTTCACTATTTTAGGTTATTTGTGTAAATAATTAGCGCCTACCTTATAGTAATGTTAAAAAGGTTTCTGTCTGGGAAACCCTTGTATCTCAAAATACTGCTATGAAATACAGCAAACTTTACAGTAAATGGCCATCAACCGAATCTTTTGCCCGTCGATTAATTTCCATGCTGCCCTTCTTGTGCTTTGCTTCTGCTGCTGGACTTGTAGAGGAGCTTTCGTGTTGGATTGTGTTGAAGGCCGCTGGTGGCTATTGCTGTATAGTTGCTGTTGCTGTTGCTGCTGGCCTCGTGAAGAGCATTCGTGTTGAACCGTCTAATTGTTGCTACTCGTGAAGAGCCTTTTTCGTGCAGTATCAGAACTGCCAATGTCAGATAAAAAAAGGAACTGCCAAAGTCTGAACCCTGATTGCCTCAGGCAGCGATCTTTTCAGCTTTTTAGTCAGTTTATCAGCTGGTACTATTCATCATACACATCAGTTTTTTTTGGTTTTTTAGTCGGTTTATCAATTGGTACTATTCATCTTACACATCAGCCACGGCTAAAAGCCATCTTGACATCCATAAGCAATCTTTGACATCCATGAGAGCGGCTACGTCAATGGCTTGAAGTTGAAGATGAAGGTGTCTAACTTGTTTAGGATGCCTTCGAATATTTGTTTAGTTCTATGTTTCTAACCGTCTTTGTCACGCTTCAGTGCGAGGGATTTTGAAGTTCAGTACTTTGCCCTTGGACAGGTGGAGGGGTATTTATACCCTCACCAACCAAAACTAGCCGTTGCAAAAATTTATTCTGGAAAATCAGAAAAATCGAAACTACCGCGGTACAAAGTGCGGTACTACCGTACTTTACTGTAGCACACAGTAACAACTATGTCAGACGGTCAGAACTAGCCGTTTTAAAATCAAGGCGGTACTACTGCCGTTGTAAGTGCGGTACTACCGCACTGCGGTAGTTCCGCAGGATGGTACGGTACTACCGCACTACGGTTGTTCCGCCGTGCTAGTTCCGGTACTTCCGATTTTTGGCCAGTTAAGTTTTTCTCGGGGTGCTCTCTGAAAAAAATATACCAAAAATCGGTAGTTTCGTAGTACTGCACTGCGATAATTCCGCCATTGAAAATCTGATACTACCGATTTCTGTTGAGTCCAAGTCCCCGGAAGGGTGCTCTCTGGAAAAAACGTACCGCTCAATATCCGGTACTACCGTGCTGCGGTATTTTCGCTGATTACATGCCGGAACTATCGCACTCCGGTAGTTTCGCAGGTGGGTGCGGTACTACCGATTTTACTGAGAGAGCATAGTGAGTTTTCAATCTTATTTTCAAATGCACGCATGATCTTAAGTTGATCTAATATGCACCAAAACATTCTATCAAGCTATTTTCAAGGATTCCTCTTAATAGTACGGCATCTAACCTATAATCCGGTTTTTCGCCTTTTCTCCTAAGACCGGTAAAATAAAAAAGAGATCCTATAATTTATGTATCTCAATTTTGATCCTTCTAAAACATCAATTTTCATGTAGCTTGTTCTTGTCAACTTTGTCTATACAATCTTAGCACACACATTAGTCCCATATTCGTAAAACATCATTAATTATCAAAACCCTAAATTTAGGGGCCTATATGCTTTCACATCATCCTTCCAGATCTGCACCACCACCGGGATAGTAGAACTTGAATTCATACGTTGCTACTCGATCCCAAGCATTCTCTCCACCGACCCCCTACTGTTGTTGCTCCTCTACCATTGACGCCGACTACGACTCCGACAACCTTCATCCAAATCCTCTCTATTCATCATAGGAAGACGCTTGAGGATGACCTTAGTTGGTCTCTTCCTTCTTGCAATGGGAACGGTCACTGCAAAGCTTGTGGTGGAATGGTGGAGGACCACAAGGATGTAGCCACCGGAGCACTCACGGTGACGGTGGCATGCCCACGGCATGTCTACTGCCGCCATGCTATGTGGCTCTTGCATGATGCCATGCAAGCCCTGGTTGGCTGCACCCATCCTCATCCTTCCTGCCTGTTGCCGCTGCGCTTATCTGCTCTCGCCCAATCGCCGTCTGCTTCTGTTGTTGTGAGAAATGAGAGATTAGTGGTGCCACCGTCATCATTATAGTTCTTGCAGGGGGTTTGTTAAAGGAACGTATTCGTGAGAGAGATGAGAGAATTGGGGCATGAGTGCATTCGATTGAGGCCCAAGGGATTAGAGGAATTTGGTTTAAAGTTATGTTTTGGGAGAAAGGTAGAAGGAATCGCGTTCGCGTGCTAGGAGAGAACAAAATGCAAGGCGAAGGCCTACATGGCTGCACTTGCTTATGTGAGAGGAGGGTGGTGGTGGGATGGCAGATAAATCACGGGATGAAACACCACTACCAACTTTTTTTTAAGTAGTAGAGACAAGTAAAAATATAATCTCATCTCCTGTCCTCCAGATATATCAATCAAACTCTAATTGGGAACTGAGATATTCACAATATAATTTTCTGTGCATAAGGAAACATGTTCAGTTGTATCAACTTCAGTGTAAAAGTATCTTTACACTTCTACAGTCTTACGCAGTTACAGCTTACAACTGAACAAGGCACCAGAAGCTGATGGATGCATAATGTGAACAATGTTGCCATGTTGGTAGAACATCAAAATTCATTTTAGACTTTGTTTTCAAGTACCAGCCGCTGTGCTATTGAGGTTGTGACTTGTGAGCTACGGCCATACTTATTATTGAAAGTTCTTTCGTCTATTCAATATCTAAGATAATAATTGAAACACCTCTTAGAACAAACGGAACACATTTTTTTTTGGAAAAAAACTTTGATTCTTATTAGCATATAGCTCATTGCTGCTAGCTAATGCTTTGCCTCTGTCCTTATTGCACATGGGACTTGTTTTTCCTACAAAATTAGAAAATTTCAGGGAAATTCCAAATCTCGCAGATCTACAGCAAAAGAATAATCACAGAACATAGCAACAGGCCAACAGCAGTTACATCAAGGGAAAAAGATAACCATGCCATGGTGCCATGCAGACCCAATATCGCCAATATATAGCAGAAATGTGCCATGCAGATTGCAGGCCACTACTTGTGTTTTGCTAGGGATTCTGTTAGATTGGATTTGTTATTAGCATCAAATCATGAAGAGAATGCAGGTTTTTGTGATACCTTGAGCTGAAGGTACACCTCTTGCTTCATGAGTGTTATTTACGCGTACCCTTCTTCTCCTCCGCCCTAATCTGGACCGGATCTGACGGTTGAAGAAGACGACGAGTGGAGAAACAAGGAAATCAGCTTCGGCTGTGCTATTGAGGTTGTTCAGGCAAAAAGTGTTGTCATGGTGTTCGACTCACTGGTGAACCGATTCAAATGATGACAAATTATTTAAGCGAGAGGGGATATGGGAATGAAGCGATCGATGGTCTCCTGCAAAATTTGCATCTTGTTGAGACAAGATAAAAAGCAACTATGATAAAAAAAAACTCCTTATTGATAAAAATATCTGCAACGTAAGCCAATTGTTTCTGGGTAAATTACTCCCTCCGTGATGATACAATCATACATGTACACATGTTTTGGACACTGACATAAGTCTCGATAAAATGTTGGTACAAACTCCTGTTTTTGTATAACCAATCCAATCCAGATACTTTTAGCTACAGTCAAAGTTACAAAAGTACAACAGCATGGTCTCTACAAAACCATTTTGTGATCAGGAGGAAGGAAGTTAGTAACAATGTAAGATTGAACACCCAAACTGGAGAGATTCCTGAAAAGATGAACTTGGTGCTTCCTACTCTGAAGACCCGTGGAAAACATAAAGTACAGAAAGCAAAATTAAACACAACCGATCAGGTAGTGTTACTCGTTCAACAAAAAGAGCAATCGATGGATCAAAATTTCAGAACAATTACAACACCATCACTATCATCATGGCGGTGTCACGTCCCGCCATCGAAGCGCACATCACAGGTGTTGCATCAGAAGTTCCAACTATACAGTGCCAGTCCCTTTGGTTTCTCTACCATAAGAGTGCAGGAAACATCTGATTAGAACAACAGATATGATAAAGCTATCTATGATAAATTATTTATCTTGTAATAGACCAAACAAACAGCAACAGCAGTGATAACATATTCCTATTTCATGACTACATGAGGCGACTCCGAGACAGAGTAATCAGGTTTGATCTACTTGGGACTAGTCGTCATCTCTTTCCAAGCAAACACAACTACCCTGCCAAGAGAGACTCACTTTGCTTGCCTATTCCATTTGCGTGGCTCCAGTGAAAATGTTCAGGTTTCAGTCACATGAAATGAATAGCCTTTCTCCAGAGACATCCTTCGAGGAAGCTGGAAGCATGATGGGGTACATTCTGACCTCAAACTAATGAGCTTGCCAGAGAAAGCTCATGTATTTCAGTTAGCACCCATTCTTCTCCAGTTTGTCCTCCAAGAACTATTGCCTTTGTTCCTCCCACAACACAGGTACTGTGGCCCCAGGCAAACCGCGGAGGGCACCCTGGAACATTCAGTATCGTCCAGGTAGGCTTCTCTTCAGCTGGATCCAGGAGGTAAAGCTGTGAAGCGGAGTGAAGACCTGCCACTGACCCGCCAAATATCAAAACTCTCCCTCCAGGAAGGCTCACAGCAACATGGTCAAGGCGAGGAGGTGGACCAACTCCAGCTGGATTACCAGCTCCTGGCATCCCACTGCCAGTGATGCACCGCCAGCATGGCTCATCTTCACTTAAGTCCAATGTGAACACATCATTAGACCTGAGTCGTAGAGGACCACTTTTAGCAAGACCACCAAACATCAGGATTTTCTTGCCATAGTAGACAGACAGTGAGTGCCCCAATCTAGAAGGTGGTGTCCAAGATGCAGGTATCTCCCTCCAAACAGGTTTTTCCATTGTCACATCTAGAAGATAAGTATCGCTGAGAAGTACACCAGAGTCGGCACAGCCACCAGACACCACCAGCTTTGTTCCATCCAGTGTGCAGGAGCTATGCCATGACCGCGGAACTGGTGGTGCAAGGCTAGGAATCTCGTGCCAAGTTGGATGTTGTGCATCCAAATCCAAAATGAACACATCATTGAGCAGGCCCTGCCCCCCACAGCCACCAAACAGAACCAACCGAGATCCATTTAGGCATGACAGGGTATGGCCCCAGCGACCAGGAGGAGCTGAGCTCACATTGATGTGCCTCCATTCTGGCTTGCTGGCACTCAAATCCAGAACAAAGGTATCATTCATGGGCTGCATGTTAACACCTTCCCCCCCAAAAAGGACAACACGGTTCCCTACAGCACAAGCGCTGAAGTTGCAGCGAGATGGCTCCACTGCACCCCCAACTGTCAATTTCCTCCAGGCAACAGCTTCCAGGGTGGTCAACTCTCTTGCTAGTCGTCCCCATGCCAAACTTTTTGATCCAGCCACAGTCTCAAGAGCCCGAGTGGCCTCACTGCCCCATGCATTCTGACAAACCATTCTCCAAAGGTCTTCATTCTTTGTTAAGTGATATAGTCGTTTACTTACAGAGTTTACAGATGCTATATCCCTGGGTGACAATCTTGACAGGATCTTCTGGCACAGTACCTCATCACTCAGTAGGAAGAGACTAGAATGTTCCCGACAGAAGTTACCCTTCCCCATTGAACTTGGCCGGGGAGTGTTATCTGGTGCAATCCATGTAGACCTCACAACTTCCTTCACAGAGCCAGGCAATGGCCCCAAATCAACATTACAATCGTTGAAGAACTGGATGCCCATATAATGGGTTATTGCTTCATCATCTCCATATATGGGTGTTAGTTGCAGCCTCGACATGAATGGAGAGCCATCTTTCCTAAAATTCAGCAGATCACCCTGGAACTCAGTCCCTTCCTCTAAGCATCTCCGAATCTCAGTAACTACTGCAGCATCAACAAGGGGGTGTCTCCTCTGAGCAAATGGTCCTCTACATTGCAAGAACCGGCTGGGAATAAACAAAAAAGCATCACAAATCGTAAATAAGACAAATAAGTTGAACAATGTATAAGTAAAATGGCTAGCATAGCATGTTAAACTAATTTGCATGGTAGCTCAAAAGCAAATGAAAATGGTTCAGAAACTGTATGAGGCGAATCACATCAGCAAAGATGTCTTTTTATCGCAAGCAATTGATTTACAGTATGCCCACATGCTTTTTTTTGGTGGGCATAATAATGGGATAATATCAGCAAAGCAAGTTATGACGTTCAGGAGTTCCTAACTGTGTGTTCACTATTCAAGCCCCAACAGTACTAACGCTACCTTTTGTGCCCCATAATATTGAAGTCCACCATTTAGTTCAGCCACTTCTACCATTAACTCCCAACAATGATTTTGCATATAACATACTAACGTCAGCAAAATAAGCATATGTGTCTCCAGACAACTTCTAATCATCTGTGCTACTAGAACAATTTGTGTCATTAATTTTTAACCGAGCTGATGCAATATATATTTTTTACAAACAAACACAACCCAGTGCTATAGCTATTGCTCAAGAAAAGAAATAGCAAAATAATATCCTGAACCAAAAGTCCTAGTAGATTTGGTCATATCAAATGTTATAGTTAGAAATAGAATTAAGCTCACTACCAAAATATGGAGCCGATTACCAGTTTGGTACAAATTTTAGTTGAAAAAAACTTTTGCATGTGTGTGGTGGTGGTGGTGGTTTTTTTTTTTGGGGAGGGGGCTTTGGCTAGGCATTAGTTACCGTTTTGACATTATTGTTTTATTTCAATTCTACCCCAATATTTTACAAAAACAGCACTAGGATGTTTTGTCAAAACAAACGTGAAACACCATTGAAGATACCTAAGCACATCTATCAAAGTATAGCTTGCCACATGCCAAACATCCTCAAGGACATATTGGTTCTTTTACTTATTCCATATCTGTGCTAATTAGAGCTGAGGCCAAATCGGTAGTCCTCCTTACAACTTACCCAGATAGCCAAAAAAATCGAACCTAAGACAGTAGAGTAATTTTTCATGTTCATCCTAACTTCTAGCAAATAACTTGATGCAATTGACATTTAAAAGAAGGGTGGCAAGTCATAAAGGTCATCTGGAAATGAGATGGATTCACCAACTAGAGAAAGTGCAAAAAAAAAAGAGAGAAAGAAATCGTAAAAAACCCAACAAGCTAATTTCATAAGAAGCTTGCATGAAAGTGAAATAATACGATTATGCCCATCTTCCTGGGGTAGGCAGAAAGATCTCTGGTGAAAGCAAGCCACCCATAGGTAAATGGTTCAATGGATAAGGCAGTAGGGATCAGGGATAGAAATCTCGGAACCGGTGCAAAACCCGGCCGGTGAGCGGTAACAGTAACCGGCTGGTTACCGGAAAATCCAGAAAAAGGGATGAAATTTATGTTTCAAATTTTGAATTTGGACGGTTTGAAAACCGGTAAGAACGGTTACCGGAAAAAACCAGAAAAACCGCTTAAAAACTGGGAAAAGCCAGAGAAAACCTAACACAAAATGTTGGGACTACCATGTTTATGCACATTTAGTTCATACAATAGGCAATCTAGCATAAAAAAAACCTAAACCAACCTAGGAAGTTCCTAGGTTACCAGCCGGTTTTTTCCATCCCGGTACTCACCGGGATTTCCGGTAACCATCGGTTTTTCTTTCCCTGGCAGGGATTCCATCATTTTTCAATTAATGTCTTGACTTGACCAAGGCTAGGATGTTTACACTCAAACTTAACACCATGGTATGAAAACTTAGATCAGAGAACAAACACCACATGTGTTGTGGTTATATCTCATTGTTTGAACTTTCAACTCGAAGAGGGTTGGCACCCTAACAAGAAACAGGCAAATGTTCCACCCTAAAAGTCATTTTCTAACAAGTAATTAAAAAACAGGGCGTCAAGATAAAACTGATAAAGACAATAAGATAGTAGTATGATCATAAAGCAACTACCTAATTTTATTTTTGGCGGTTCTAAATTACAGATGAACAGATTCGTCTCTAAGGAGAAATTAACAACAGCACCGCACACAAGAGACAATCTAAATAGTACTGCTCCTCAGATCGCCACGAAACATGAACAAAACATGCCGTGTCGAATTAAAATCGGGGCAGGAGCTACGAACCAGTTCCTCCCGAGCACCTCCTCGGCGCTGTAGCCGGTGGCGTCCTCGAAGCCGCGGTTGACGTAGATGATTGGGAAGTCGGGCTCGAGCGCGTCCGACACCACCAGCCCGCACGCGCCCAGCACCCCCTCAACCGCCAGCGCGAACCCCCCGCCCCCGCCGCCACCACCTCCTCCCCCATCTCCACCTCCCACCTCAACCTCCTCCTCCTCCTCCTCCTCGTCTCCGCTGCCGTCGGAGTCGCTGTCCCACTCCATCGCCGAAACCCTAGCCCATGGCGGGGCGAGCGGCGGCTGGGTCTCGACTCTCGAGGCTAGCTCGCCGCTTGGAGTGGAGTGGGGATGCGAAGTACCGCCGCCGCCGATTCGTCTGGGGATCTGATTTAAATAGATGGTGGATTAAATGGGGAAGGAGGAGGAGGAAGACGAAGCACCAAGTAACGAACGAGTGGACGACGTCGGAAGAGCCAGTGGAGGTGCGGGACTCGTAGAGCAAGCACTGGTAACGTGGTCTAAAAAAAGGGCAAATTTTGATAGGTGCTGCTCCAGGATGGGGATCGGGGCACCTGGCCCAATCTGTATCTGCTTCAGGTGTAAGCTACGAGTTCTCTAGTCGGGGAAGCCCTCGAACGAAGACCGAGATCCATGGTCCTCTGGATACATCATAGCATGCACTTCACCAGATTAAAATGATCTAGGATCACACATGTAGAGACATACTTGCTGTACCATATTCTTTCTCTCTATATCATAGAGAGAGAATATTGGGAAAGATCACCGGCACAGCAAACATTGCCGGATGTACTGGTTTATATGGTGCCGGGTCGGCTACAGAGTTTACAATGGAAAGCAGAGAAAATCTGCAGATTACAACAGAATTTGGTAGGAAATGATATGTACCAAACTCGGTAAACAAGAATCAAATCGCACCTGCGATACAATAGAGCCGCAACCATATCTGTATATACATGGAAAGATTTGTTGCGCTTTCATCAAGGTAACAATAATAATTGAGAAAAGAGAGAGGGACTTATCTGAGAAGTAGCATCCATCAGTTCAGCTCGATCACCGGATTAGTAGCAGTACTTATTTTTTGAACAGTGAAGCAGGAGCTCTACTTATGCATTATAAAGTAGGATAAAGATTACAAACACACCCCCAAGGGCTAATTAGCCTGGCGTGTGTGAGAATGTAACAGTAACTAGGGAAGCGCTAGGAAGACACAAGTTGAGTGCTATTTGTCGGGATCAAGATCCTGGGTACCGAAGTTTCCGTATTAACATGATCTAAGATCGCATCATGGGACGGTACATCGAAAAGTGTAGCTGTAAAGATTACAAAGTATAAAACACATTTTATACTACAAAGTTTAAACCACCGTTTGTTTGGCGTTCCATGTAGTATCGAGATCGAAATGGTCCATTGTAAAGATCCTAATACAGATCTGAGATATATCCTGGCAAACTTACTCGCAAGTTCCAACAGATAAGCATTGCATTTGCATGCTACGCTTGATTAAATATCGTAATGTCTGACCCTTCACAATCACACATCCAACTTCAGTTAACCCAGGTATATTCTCACGGTCACCAGTAATGCACATATATGAGTCATCGTATGTAACGTCCATTCACCATGGCGAACACTTTGAAGGAACTTTCCGGTTTCCGGTGCACAATCGATTTGATATTCACAAATTGTAGTGAACTCAGTCAAGATTATTTACAAGTTCACAGCAAAGATGGGCTCAAATCCATGCTAATTTATATACAAGCTTGAACCTCCTACGTTTGGTTCAAAGAAGGGACAGCTGAAGCTTTACATATTGGGCACCAGTTCTTCTGCCGGAGCCACTGGTGAATGCAGCACACATGGTACTGATGCTCACATCCCAACCGGCCAACTTCTTCGCCCTCCATGTACTCCTCCTGGAACAACCAATCATTTTCATTTCAGTAAGGATTTACAAATTATGTAATCCCCCTTTTTTCGGAGATGGAAACCAATTATGCAATCGCTGTTATGCTATTTTCCACCTTTTTCTTCAGATACAGGCAGAATTAATTGTTGTTGGTGGAGAAGTTTTAAGTGATAACTTTACTGAGTACTAGATACAGTGTTTGTGAACAAGGTATATTGAAGGAGCAGTACTTGTGTTTCAATTTAGGTTCAAAAGATTCATTAGTAAGAAACAAGAGGTAGGGATGATGCAAAATTAACCATAAACAGTGTCAACACATTGACAAGAGACCTTAGGATGGTGGCATCATAGCAGTGTTGGAAGCGTTCTTTTGGTCTTCAGCAAGAAGACTAGAGTAATCAGCGCAAGACAGACTTAATCTCGAACACCAAAAGTCAACATTTTCACTAGGAACCCAAGAAATCACGGATGATAGTAAGAGAAAAACCGTAAAGGTCATTAGCTTACTACGCATCAACAGTTTCCTTTTTCTTCTCCTTTTGACTTTTCTTATCACCTGAACGACATCGCAGGTGTGGCACAACATAAATTAAAGTCATCAGTTCCACCATGAATCAATAATAGTTATAGTGGACTCTTTCAAAAAGGTGCAACACAAAATTCAATGTTTAGATGCCTTTTTATGTCATACCCTGTAGAAATAATAGAATCCTTGAGGTAGCTAGATACCTGGCATATGCTGCATTTGATGTCATCTACAACTGATCTGTTTAATCCAGCGGCAACTGGTCTATATATGCTTCCTCTGAGGCATTTCACCAACTGATCTTCAGAAAGAGCAGTACTTACAGAGCCTATTCGCTCTTCTAATGCTAATAATTCCTGTTCAGAAAAAGGAAACACAAATACCTCTCGAATAAGTATATACCAGAGGTTGGCCAGTGAATGATCAAATTTACTTAAATCATAACAAGGATCGCAGACCAGAGGGAGGGAGGGTTTCTCAAAGAAACACACTTCTCTAATGAAACCATGTAGGTAGAATCAGACGTGATGAAATTGGGTCTATTCTTTTTTGTTTCGGCTTATAACTTAGCTTTTGGCCTTTGGCTGTTTGAGAGAGAGAATACGGAGGCACAAATAATTCGCGTGTGATTTTAACCGATATAAATGAAGTCGTTATAATGTGTATTACAATTAACTAGTAGACTCCGCCTTGAAAGAACAATCTGTTTGAAAGTTAGCTACTGTAGAAAAGGCCAAAAGTAGTTTTTAGAAACTGAAAAAAAATAGGCCTATTTGCCTCATAAGACATGTTGTTAATACCCATCCGCATGTCACTATGCTGATCATGGGACGCGAAAGCACCAAGTAATAGATTTGTCTCCAGCAACTGCTGCCAAAATTTTATCCAAATTTTCAATGAAAAAATTTTTATCCAAATTTTCAATGAAAAGGTAGACGAGAAGAAAGTTTTGGACATGAAGGCAAACCAACTATCCTCATAACTCAGTTCAGCTTCTTGTTCAATCCTGTCCAGTGCTAGTAATACCTACATACAACAAACCTATGTCATTCAGAAAATTTTTACCACCTCCTTAGCCATAGTGCAGAGTCATTTCGCAAAATTGGTATCACCATGACAAATTTAATCCTACATAAGACCTATCTACAAGAACAAAACAACGGGATGAAATACGGAAAACGTTTTGGAAAAGGACCTCTGCAATTCCTTCCATGGTTATGTGTCTGTGGCCATCTCTCCCCCCCCAAGAGACCGTGAAATGTTTGCGGAGGACTTTCCTCAAAACGGGAGCTCGATCTTCTCCTTGCAGTCCGAGTACTTGAGCCCTGACAACTAGATGAGTAAATTGCATGCAGAGAAAGCATGACATCCTCTCTTTCCTCAGAAATCCTGAACCCAGTGTCCCGAGGAGGAGGTTGTCTTGTTCTTACTGACACTACTGAATCCTGAATATTTCTGCTGCTGCTTCGTATCGTTTGTTGAGCAACTGATTGTTCAGTCATTCTGATTCTAGGACCACTAATGCCAGGATATGTAGTAGGTGAATGACCTAAACTGGGTGGCCGGCTCATGCCCCTCGATCTGGAAGAGCTTCCCCCGTCAGAGGCCCTCTTTCTGATAGCATCAAACCTCCTGATTGCAGAACATCAGACTGAAGTGCAACCAAGGCTTTGAAGACCACATCTCTGTACTCCACTAACTTGACCATGCGATGGCTTCGCACCAATGGTAGGAATTCTAGGTATAGTAGGCTGGTTTGTAAATGACGAAGAACAAGCTCCTGGTATACCCAAATTCAATTCTTTATCCTTCTGTCGATGTGTTTTAGAACTTAGTGAAACATTCCTTACCAAGGACTCAACTGTATGTGGAGGTATATCTGCAGAACCAGCAGAAGGCAAAACCTCAGGATCAGGTGCTACCAGTTGACCTTGTTCGGTAATTAAACCATCTGTCTCAGTCTGAAGGTCGTCTGAACGACTGGACTCCCATCCTCCACAAGGATTTCTTACCACCCACCAGATGCTTCGCTTCAGCCTTTCTTCTACTACTTTCAGCAATGTCAACCCCTGCCAACAAAGACTGCCTTCGCTTTTCCTCACCAAACTTCCTAAGAGGAACTTTGGAAGAACTTCCAGGCATGACCTTTGAGCTTGAATATTTGAATGAATCACGTAAATATCTTGGTCTCCGTTGATTATCAGCCAGTATGGTCTTCATAGGATTGAATCTTGTGGTGCTCCCCGGTCCATCGCTGCTGTGCTTGGTCCTCTCTTCAGGACGATTTCTCAAAGAGATGCCAGAACCTCTTCTGAGAAACCCAATTGCTGTTTTGGATCTCCTACTTAAATATTGCTCCATGTAATTAGGTGGTACTAAATCCAGAGATAGAAACCTTCTCCAGTATTGAGTAGTTCTGCAGTCACAATTCGCAAGGGTCAATAAGCAACAAAACCTGGAGAATGGATGTCAAGAAATGAATGACCAAGAGAACTCAACAAAAGCGACAGAGTAGTTTGAGAATGAATTTGTTTGCTCTAGTATAGGATAAGCCGCACTCTAGTTTCACCAGACATCCTTAACAGTTAATCATATCTTACGTCCTAAATAGTTGATGAAGCATACACCACCGACAAATCTATATATATATATATTAAACAAGTAATCCCCACTAACTACAATCAATGCTATTTCTCTCTTCCTTCGTTCAGCCACATCACCCCTACTGTTCACAACCTTTAGATGAAAATTGAATGTCACAGATGTACCTCATTTGCATTGCCTGCCAACTATTTTAAGCTCTACCATGTTTCACCTTGATTTGCTCAAACATTATAACCAACAAATCAATTTCTACAAATTCTAGCTGCGATGTGCGGGATATCCTTCTAGTGTTAAGAACAATAAGGGCAACATATCCACAGTCCAAATGGCCATTGTCATTCGATGAACTCAACAAACAACTACCAAAAACTCAGTTCAGTCATACCAAGATTATGACGTCGATAACTTTGTATTGGGGGTATATCGAAGTGGAACCCTACGTAGCTGGAGCTAGCCCTGGTGTACGGGGAGTGGGCCCGGTTGGCGCAGGGTACATGACACATGTGGAGTACTATGCGTGCACGTGACAAAAAAAGAGCATGCATTTTCTTTGTTGCTTGAGCTGCGATTTTCTAGTGTGCTTTTGTTCCTTGATCTATAGCTTGGTTGAAACAAAACCAATTTACAAAAAATTTGAATTCTTGTTTCTTTTGGATTCTTGCATGATCCTAGCCCTTCCCGGCCCAATCCCGCACCCAATCAAGCCCAGCCCAGCCCGTCCTCGCTGCCAGCCAGCTCCCAGCGGAGACATTTCGCGCGGTACTGTTCACCGTCCGAAAATATCCCCACCGCCGCTGCTTCCATCGTCTGCACGCCTCTCGCACCTTCTCGCGCCTGCGCGTCCCTGCCAGCACCTTCCCCACCTGTCAACAATAGTACCAAGCCCCTTAATTGCCCCTCCACCGCTGTCCGTCCTTTCCCCGCCGAGAAACCCACCGCCGCACCCCTTTTCTCCCCCGCGGCTGACTCCTCTCTCACAGCCGTCCTGTCCACTTTTGTCATGCTTGACCGCCGCCAAATCCCACCTGACACCCGCCTTAACTCGCCCCGCCAGCTACTCTACCTAACCGCGCCAGCTCGAGCTTCTCCCACAAGCTCCTCCCGCCGCTAGGACTAGGGCAAAGCCGCACCGCCTCCCTGCGCCTATTTAAACCCCCGAGCCCCCTCCATTGGATAACCCTCACCTATAGCGACCCCCAGCTGCGCCCGATTGCCCCCGGAGTCCCTCTGCCGCCCGGAGTCCCGAAAGTCCCGAGGTGATTTCGAATTTCCGATTTCTCAATTCACTTGACTAATCGGCAATTCCTTTTTGCTAGAGCCTCCTCAGGATCCCAGAGGCACCCTCCAAGACCTCCCCGAAGCTCCCGAGGTCCCTACCGCCCTGGCCGTGTGCGCCGCCGCCTGGCCATGACCGGCCACCGTGGGCAGCTCAAATCGAGCATTTCCCGACCAAGCCGCCGGCACCACTAGCTTCCCTGAGCTTCCCTAGTGCTTAAAAGTAAATAGGCTCGTCCCGAATGCCATTAGATAGCACTGCTTTATCCAAAAACCCGTTTCGGCTCCCAACGCTACCGCCGGCGATCGCCGGAGAGCTAGTAGCCGCCAAGCCCAAAAATGGAAGTCCTGCAGTCCCCTGAGTCCAACCCTGCCCTCCGAAACCGTCGCGAAACTCCCTAGCGCCGGCGCCGCTCGCCGCTTCCTCCTCTGTCCTCGGCCCGAGCGGATCGGCCGGAGGTAGACGACGAAGACGTGGCCTAATCCTAGCCCTTCGCGCCAAAGCCATCCGACAGCCGTTAAAGTCCCCGCGCGCTGATCGTCCGATCGGGATCATGCGGTGGCGGTTCGCGCGGACGTTAGCCGGGCCGGCCCAGTTGCCGCGGCCCACAAGCGCGCGCTCAACTCAGCTTTTTTTTCAGTTTCAGCTACTATTTTCAGTTTTTTTTTCACTATTCAGTAATTCGTCTTTTTCTGATTTTTTTAGATATTTTGGGCTTTTTTGTATTTTTCTTTTTTTCCTATATTCCTTTGTATTGTCCGTGATGGGCTAACATATTTTTTCTATTTTTTTAAATTTAATTATGCCTAAAAAGACAACTTAATTACAGTAAAAAACTATCTATAGTAAAATTTCAGTCAGAAAAATCGCTATTTCGAACGCCCCCACACATATAAAGATGATAGGATTTCTTTTGCCACAAAACTGCTACAATGCTACATCCTACATGGAGAGCATAGGGCAGGTTTAGGTGTTTGCAGCCCACTGACTTCACAAATCAGAGGGCAATCTGTCCTGTCGGTCTGTGGGGCCTGCGCCTGCACAAGTCGATAAGGGCAGTACTAGCCTTTGCAACAAGCTAGAGGGTGGGTGTATCTGGCCCAAAGTTAGGTCAGGTTCGTTAGGAATGACAAGGACTTTGCAGTTTTTCGAGCTCAATGGGCCTGCTGATTTTTTTTAACGGTTTTGCTATTATATAATCGACTAAAATTTTTTAGCTCTTAATTATTTAAAATTGTACAGAACTAATTTCTTTTTTATTTTAAAAAATCCTCCTCCAAAAAAAGAAGATGTTGGAGAATGCTCATTCAATGGATAAAAAAGTGACTAAGAGTAAAGGAAAAATCAATCGGCTGTGCAATAGACAATCCCTTTTCTTAAACACCGCTGATTTTGCAATCCTTGTGTTGAAATGGGGTTCCTTTCAGAGGGCCGCTTGTGTAGTTGTATTCCTTTACTTTGTGTGCTTCTTCTCATCCTAAGCAGATAGGAGCAAGGGCCGGGCCAAGTCCTAATTAGATAATCCATCAAAAGGGAGAATTGTGATGAGTACTAGTATAGAGTACTTTGAAACTCATTTAGAATTTCTAAAAAAAAAAGGAAAGGAAACTATTATTTAGAAAGAGGAAGTGGGGATAATAACACTAGTAATGACGATGATTATTTCAATCCCAAGTACCTCTGAAAATATACTACAAATCACTTTCACTACCATTTCATCATGACTGTTTTATAAACTTGAAAGCAGCCACAATGCTTCTTAGAGAATGGCTGACTAGTAACAGGTGAAGTGCTCATGTATTCATGAATCCATCATCTTGCAAGTTCCAAACACAAAGTTACACATTCTAAACATAAAAAAGGAAACGAAGCCGAAGCTGAAGATAAAGTGCAATGTATGGGGTACCTGACCTAACCCCAACGGATTAGGTATCGGTCACACACACAAAAATCAGAATGAATTGAGATGTCTCCTATTCACGGCTCATCAAAGCAGGACATGGGGAAAAAAGGAAATTGACAAATTGTTTCCTTCAAGGCACAACAATGAGTGCAACCATGCCAGGCGCGGTCTCTCTCTTTTCAGGTTCTCTCTCTTTTTCTTTCTGAGAGCGCCGTTATGTTACATCCAGTTTGGGACCATTCTCTTTTAACGGATTTCAATGCAATTGACAGGACATGTATCTTCTTTTTCTTCCAGAGGCCCCATGAGCATCAAATAGTCATTGCTGGCATTAAGGGTCTGATTACCAACAAGCAAAGATAGTACGTTATAATTTGCCAACAAACATATGCACCTTTTGATTAATCACACCATTACTGTGGGCCAAAGAGGTCTTTGCATACATGTACATACAATTTGTTCATCCCCTTGTTTCTAGAACTATTCATCACCATTCACACCATCATTATTTACTTGTACAGATACATGACAAGACATGTGCACAAGAAGTTTATTTGTTTGAAAACCAGGGCACAACAAGCTCCATGCTTTCCCTGTACTGCAGTTCAAGTATTTAGACCCATCTGCTTCCTTGTCTTATCGACAAACAGATCTCGAGATTTAATTATGCCTGGTAAGCACCCACTGATTGTCAGGAACGGCAACTGAGCCAACCCTTCGTTCCTTCCAAGAGAGACAAGTGCCAATGGATAACCAGTGCTGTAAGTTGCCAGTTTGCTGTTAGGCGAACCCTTCATCAGTAGTCTGATGTTCTGTGCTACTAGCAGAGCATGCTTCTGGGCAAGGTACCCTTGCTTAATTTCCTGAAAATTAATGGATGTTATTGTTAATGTACAACACATGAACACGCAAAAAAAAATCAAGTTTCTGATGTTTATATCGGAGACTTAACTAGCCAAAAACCTGTGATGTAGGGTTGTCTAGCTCGCATATTGACTTCAGCAAATATTTTTGAGGCATAGTTTAGTAAACAAAATATGACATATACTACTTTAATAAGTTTGGAAAGATTTGTTATTTTCATAATGACTCCTCTGCTATACCTATACGGCAACTACCCTAATCATTGTTTACTTAATGAAATACACAACATACGGACAGATGTTTTATCCTTCTCTCCACTTCAGGCATTTAGTTTGCATCAGATGGACAGGTTCTTTTTTTCCAAGAGTGGTGGAGCACTCAATATTAATACTTTTTAATATAATACAGTTAGATCACATCAGACGTTGTCAGCCATTAGTGAATCTACATATTATAAGCATAAGGATTCCTTCCAAAAGAAGAGATGATCATGGACTAGGCTTAAAGAAGAGATGAGGTCCATGATTAAGGCAAAGGTGTTTTAGCGGGGAAGACAAAATACCGAAAGCTGCAAATGGACAAAAACCGCAGCGTTTAGAGGGTGCTTAGAGAGCGGTTTAGGTCAAGAAGGCTAAGTGGTTGGAAACTTGCTCCTTAGCATATTTGGGCTTATGCGTTTTGAGAGACGTGCGTAAGTCATATATTGAGTGTAAAACCCGATTGGGGGGTATTGGGTTTTCCTGGTTGTGCTATTGATAGTATCTATTAGGGTTAAATATAGGTTGATTGCCTCATCTATTTGAGGTAGAGGGGGTTGGAGGCATGTTGAAAGGAGGCAAGGCTAACTAATCAACTCATATATTCTCTAGGCTTTTGGATGAATGCTTTATTCTTCATGGTGGAGTTACTGTAAAACATTCATCTACAAATTGCAATAGATCAATCTTCTTCATCCTACATGATGTGTTCTTAATCTTGTTGGTTTTGCACTTGTTTTGCTTGGAGTCTGCCCCTCTTCCCTCTTGATCTTGTTAGTTCCAAGAATGTGTAAGTGATGATGTCTCATGAGGATCATATGCCATCCATATAAAGACTAGTTGTAGCAAAATCATAGAGTTCGCCCGGTTTGGTTTGATTTGGAGCACTTCTTGTAAAATCGTGATACTAGCGTTTTGGCCTTAAATCTTTATTTACTGTAGCTTGTTGTGATACGTGGGAATCTATCTAGAGCCATCTTGTCCATCCCTAACCCACGAGCAAGTCGTAACTCAAGTTTGTGAGTTTTGCCCGATTTGGTGCAACCAAGGTTGAAATCCGTGATAATCAGCGGTTATCACGATAACCGGTTAGACTGCCAATGACCGGAGGGGAAAACCGGCCGAGATTGAAATTTGAAAATTTTGAATTTGTAGATGTTTGGATGGGTTCCAGGGGGCATTGTACCTACATTGGGTGCTTAAGAAGCTGTTTAGGAACATGTTGGGCCCATGGGTTGGTTGTGTTGCATGTGAGGCATTATTGGATGCTATGAAGTAGTGCCTTTTCTGTTATGTTGCATGTGAGACATCATTGGAACCAGGGAGCATTATTGGAGGCATGCAGCAGCAGGAGGGAGAGGAGAGAGAGCAGCAGCAGCAGCAGCAACCAGCAGCAGCACATTTGCTTTAGTGCATACCCAATTGAGGAACCGTCTTGGATACAAGAAATTGCACAAGCTTGTATATGTCCACTACAATCTAAGGCTACGATTGCAAGAGCATGAGATTAGGAATGAAAACAGGGATGTAGATCCTTTTGGAGATCTCATTAATGCCACCATGTATGACAGCGCAAACCCAATCCATGAGTGGCTTGACAGCTCCATGAGCCACTCAGAGCCTCTGCTAGATGAGGAAGATGAGCCCCCTATGCCATCTACAATTGTAGTTAATGCCATATCTGAGCATGAACTTGACAAGGCACTTGATGACCAACCGCTGAAACAATGGACTATGACAACAATTGGCAAGTCTCATGTTACAAAAAGAAAAGCTTGTAGCCAACCAACTGAAAAATTGGCTCGAGATTTTGCCTCACTTACACAAACAAAGAAACAAGCGGTTGGTAAGAAGAAAAAAGACATTGATGCAGATATTGTGGGAAGTGATGAAGAGACAGAAACTCCAACATCTGATGCAGTGGAGTACCAAGAGTCTGACGATAGTTCCTCTTCGTCATCTGACCGTGGGACATCTCATGATGGGGTACAAGGCCAACAAGACACATGTCAACCACTGGAATTCACCTGTGAGAAATCTTTCACACATGCTACTTAGGATGAAGACCATGGTTGTCATGAATTAAGAAGAATCACAAAGACATACATAAGGGCTAACGACTGCCAACGAGATCATCCTCAACCACAAGACTCTTCTTCCTACGCATCATATGGTAGCTCATACTATCTACCGACTTATGATCCTCAACCACAAGACTCTTCTTCCTACGCATCATATGGTAGCTCATACTATTTGCCGACTTATTTACTATCTTCTGCTGATGATTCACATTCGTCCTCGGACATCTCTTATCCTCTCAATGAAAGAATTGTTTACCACCTGGCTCATTCTGAAGGACTTGAGGATAACAATGAGTACATCGCACAACCTTCGCGTGGGAGCACTTACTATTAACTTGTATTTTTATTATTTCAGATGTAACAGGGATCGGATTATCATGTGCAAAAACTCTCTTCTAATACAAATCTAAATAGTTATGATAGAGAAGAGAGCTAAATAGCTTTGACTTACATCTTCCGGTCTTAATTCCACCGTTTTTTTCCGGTTTTTCACCGGTTTTTCCGGTAACCAGCCGGTTACCGGACCGGTTACCGGTCTCCTCCCGCCCCGCCTACAAATTTCATTTGGCAAATTTCATCCGGTTTCTAACCGGTTTTCCGCATCGCGCGAATCGGTGGCACGGCAGATCGCCGGCTGGTGGGATTTATCCGTGCACGGATTTCAACCTTGGGTGCAACCTTGCTTGTCTCATGGAAAAGTTGGAACTTTGGTTAAGATCCACGTGATCATTGAATGGATTAGGTTCCTAACATCATTGGTAAGGTGTGTGCAAAGTCTCAAGTCATTTAGACTTGTATTTTGAGAGTTGTACTCTTTTTTATTTAAACCCAGGCCTACGGTACTACCAGCCACCGGTCGTACCGACCTTCACCTGTAGTCATACCGCTTGGCTGCAATATTACCAATCACTGCACTGCAATAGTACCGGCCTGAAGGTTTGAACTAGGTCTTACAAGTAGTATCAGAACACAATTAGCTTTTCTTGATAGATCTTAACGCTCTAGGAGCAACGGCATTGGACCGGTATTCCACTAGGACACCGATCTTTGATGCTATGGATTTTCCTTATTGGAAGGATCGTATAACAGCCTATATTCAGGCCCAAGGGCAACCCATTTGGGAGAAAGTTAAAGAGGACCTACATTGTGCCTACCGATGACCAAATCACTTCCGCAAATACTGCGGATGTTAGATCTTAAACTAATCCAAGGTGAGTGTCAAACATAGAGGTCTAGGGTTTAACTCTGTTGAGTATTCCAAGAATCACCCTCCTTAGATTGTTAGAGCCTTGAATAGTGGCAAAATAGAGGTAAAACTACTTGAGCCAATCAAGACAATTTTCAAGTCAGGGATTTACCCAAAACCTTTCTAGCATTGTTGGTATTTTTGCTTTATCAGGTAAGAACCATCAAAAGGTCAAATACTAATGTACCTTTTACAAGAACGATGACCACATAGTTGAGTTCTGTTTCAGGAAGACTAAGCTTACGTGAAGTGAACTGCTTCCCAAATTATGGAAGGTTTTAGGGGATAATAGAAAAAAAAGTTTGTAGTAAAAAAAGGCAGGCTTTTAGACATGAAAGGCAGTATATCCTCATAATAATTCTGAGGCAGCCGAAGCGAATTGATGAAGTCAATATAACAGTTAACAAACACATGCAGAATGTTGACTGTGCAAATTTGGGCTGTATCTCAGTTCAAATGATTGCTAACATATGGCAACAGCTAATTCAATTCATGCTGGTGGGGAAAATAAGACTATTCAACCTGAACAAAACAGAACATTCTCAAACAGAAGGAGAGTCTGCGAGTAAATAGAATATGCATGAAATTTGAAGTGTGGACTTACAGGAATATCTGTGATGTCGCCAATTGCAAAAACGTTATTATAACCTTTTATTCTTAGATCCTTTTCCACCATTAATCTTCCCTTGTTGTCCAAAGATTCCTTTAGGATGGTATCATGTATCCATGATGAACTTAGTGGCTTGCCGATACATACAAAGTGGCAATCAGCTGTTACTCTTTCTCCACCTGATGTTCGGTACAACTTTTCTGTGTTTGATAATGAATCTAAGTCAACAGATTGCTGCAAAAGCACATCTACCTTCTTTGAAGTCAGCCAATCAAGACACTTCTTTGAAGCCTTGTTTCCAATGAATTCAAGTAATCGTGATCCTCTATGGACAAGGGTCACCTTCTTCTCTGGGTAGTCTACTGCGATCTCTCCAGCTAGTTCTACACCAGTTGGACCACCTCCAATTATCAACACGGATTCTGATGATTCTATCTTCCCGTTATCTGTAACAAGGTCACAGCATAATTAGGAAACATAAGGTCGCAAAGTATAGTACATTTTCATTATGTGCTTTAACTCCAGTAACCTCTCTGAAATTCTTTTATCCTTTCAGCTCTGCTTCCAGGAGAAGACAACGCATGGCCAGTTGCTATAACGAGATAATCATACGCAAGAGATTGACCATCAGCAGTCAGCACAGCATCTTCAGTGATATTGACTGCAGAAGATGTTACAATAGTTGCATTGGTGAGGTAATCCCTGTGATAGATTAATGATCTCTCGGCAAAAGATGGTTCAACCATTGATCTCAATTCAGCCCAGGGGATCTCTAGGTACTCCTTCCTGTCATTACAAGAAATTATTTTTATGAAGGAACCAACCAATTATGAACTAGGTGACAATAGCTAAGGGTATGAAGCCAATTTATCGTCAGTACAGAAGATATAATCATTATATTGTCAGCATAATTTGAATGGCATGATAAATGGTTCTCGGTTTATCACTGGAAAAAAAAGAGCGAATAAAACCAATAAAACAGCACTAGTCAAGTTGCTCCGATTTGAGCAGCTATATCTTTTCATATAAAAGTATACACCAACTTGGGTAAGCATAAAAAGTTTCACAATCAACGAAAGTCTGTGAAAACTCATTTTTATGCATTCACTTGTTGGACTGCGAAGTGGATGACCATGTAATTAACCAAAAAACAATGGCTATATGTTGTTTTTCTAAGAAAAAAACTAATGGATATATGTTGTTGTTGATTGGAAGTTAAGGGGAAACAGTTCTGTGGAGTTCTCTGCTCAATTAGTATGAACAGGTCTGGTATCCCTTTTAGATTGTCATTAACACATTCTCCCCACATTTTTGAAACTTCGATAGACATAATTCACCTTGATCCTCTAACGCCCTATCAGAATTCAGAAATATCCTCCGTTGAATAATAACAAACAAATAACAAGAGAATACCGAAACATGCCCTCTCTCTCTCTTTTTTTTTAAAAAAAAAAACGAAACATGTTATCTTAACTTGGCTGTAGTTTTTCTCACACCTAAAATCAAAGCAGAAAGACGCACATTTCTGAACCAAGTATTCAAGAACATCCCTATTCGCCCAGCAGCGTAGCAGCGCAACAAACTAAGGCTGAGATAGATCTCCACAGTCACTAGGAATCACTAGAAGCAGGCTACTAAACTAACTCACCAAATCTCACGCCCGATCCACGAATCACCTGTGGAAGCACAACATGTGTGTGCCCGCAATGAGTAATCACCAGCCGCCGGCCACCCCGTGGAACACACGATGATACATTCGGAGAACCCAAGAAAGAAGGCAGGCCCGTATCCACCCGCATCGGAGCACCAGGACATGTTGGCATTTCCACAAACACACGGTGAGCGTGAGAGGAACGGGCGATGCTTACGGATCGAGGAGGACGACGTCGGCGTGGGGCTGCATGGTCTTGGCGAGGAGGGAGCCGGCGATGCCGCCGCCGACCACCACCACCCTCGGCTTGCCCGCCTCCGCCGCCATCGCCGCGATCTCACCACCACCCGCCGCCGCTGCGCTGTCTCGCTCGCACGGTCGCACCAACTCCAACCTGTGACAGCTCCCACTCCACTACCGCTCACAGCTCGCGTTTCTTACCATCTTTAATTCCGTTTTAAGCGGAGAGATTTGGGCCGGCGGAAGAGTCGGATCGGATGCCCGTTCTTCGGCGTGGCTTTTCCGCAATAGTATCCAGCCGTCGGTTGGCGTTTCAACGGCCATGATGAGGTGGACCGCCATGACGGTCTCTTCAGCCCTGTGTTTTTTTTTCTTTTGGTTTATCCTAACCATCGCTATTCATTAGACCAATAAATTACAAATAAAACCTATAAACCGTAGATAAAAAAAACAGACCCAATCACTTCTAAAAAGAAGAAAGTAATAGGGTTTTTTTTTTTAAAAAAGATTATATCTGCAAGGTGATTCAATCATTCAATTTGATATTTTTGCGATGTGGTTGTCGAAAACACATCCTTTTGCCTTTGGGGCTTACAGGCAAAGACAAACCATAAAATACAAATTACATCTTGCATTGTTTTAATTCACCGTATCATCAACTGTAGCAAAGAACAATGTCGCGGTCGCTTTTCTCCTTCATTCCCAAACTATACAGCTTTTGATAACAAAACTTTCAATGGATGCCAAATCCTTTGAATTACTGTATAATAACGGTGAAACTAAACGAGGCCTTCCAAAATAACAGCCTCAGGTTGTTTTACATGGCCGTAGATAGGTTGAGTTGTGTCAGGTCAAAAATAGCCCGAAACCGTAGGAGGGTTTTTTATTTTCAAAATTTAGAAGTAATTTGAAACACGTAGTTTTCTTGTTTTCATTTTTTTGTTTTTGGCTTTTTTTTGTCTTATCTGTATTTCTTTTTCCTTTATTCCTTTGTATTATTTGTAGAGATATAACGGTATTTTTTTCTTTCTAATATTTTAATTGAATGATTCAGAAAAATATTACAATACAAATTCAGTTAAAAACCAACGATCATAGCCAAAAACCAAAACCAGTTGAAGAAGGAAAAAGAAAAGACTCCTCCTGTGCTTGCCCGGCTTTCTCTCCACCTATAGATCTTAAATCGCTTTCATGCTGGCGTCCTCTATTATCGTCTTCCCCCAGCTCATCGGCGTGCGATTTTAGGCCATTTGAGGGCCTTCAAATGGCCCTCCTCCTCCCTTCCTCCTAGCGTTGAGCCATGCTCGCAAATCCGTCATCACATCTTCATCTCTACTAAGAAACGAAGGTGAATCTGCTCAAGGTAACTAATCTGTCGACAGTCTATCATTGACAAACTGTGCTCCGTTTGGAATGTACGAACCTTAGCTTGCAGAAACCCTACGTGAATCACACCTAAACTTCCTGCTAAACTCTGGCGGAAATTCGCACATTCCAATTGTTTTCTTGATTAATTCATGCAGGAATCGAATCGTTTCACGTAGGATTCTCGTAAAATTTATGTGTTTAAACGGGACCCTAGTGGTTTATCGGTCTAGTATGGATGCCCGGTTGATAGATTGAGCTGTGCCCGGTCAAAAGTAGCCAGAAACTCTGCCGAGATTTCCAAAGTAAGTTTATGTGCCCGTAAACTCTAGGTTAATTGGGATTATTCCTTCGTCTCACCGAGTCCTGATTAAATCGTGTTTCATGTTTGCTTCGATCCTATCGTAAGTGTGGATTACGCGCGTAGGATGAATCTGTACTGCATGTTCGTAGGTTTATTGTGTCTTTGTGTCTTACAATTGCTTATCGATGCCGAAGCAGCCCATGGGCTCACCGTCGCGGTCGCGAGACGGCGGTGGCGCGCTCCCGCGGAGCACGAGCGACAAGGCGCGCCCCTCGTCACCGTTCAGCTCCAACACCTCGCACGAGCCGGCGCGCGCATCCGTCTCCACACCCACCACGCCCGCGTCGCACCAGAATCCGCCGCCCATCAACACCGACGCGACGTCGGCCACCCCGAAGGACAAGTCCAAGTCGTCGTCGAACTACTCGTCGCTGTGGTCGCCGAGGAAGCTCATGCAGCGGGCCTCCCGCGCCTTCCGCGGCGGCAAATCCCGGCGCAAGAAGAGTAAGGCAGACGGGGACAGCCCGACCTCGGTCACCAGCAATGGCTCCGACGCAGTGAGTGTCCTCTCCTTAGACGAGCTCGCCGAAGATGTCCACAGCGGGGGCCCCAAGCAAGGGCAGCACCATCTCGAGATCATCCCGGAGAAGATCATACACGAGGCGAACCTGTCGGTGGTGGTGAACCATCAGCCAGCCGTGGCCGTGGAGGAGTGGATGAAGAAGCCGGAGAAAGAGACCGCCGACGCCGTGGAGGAGGAGCCCAAGAAGGGAGCGGCTACGGCTCCTACCGTCGCCGACGCCGTCACGGACAAGTTCGTCGTGGAGAAGGAGGCGACCAAGCAGCACGCGGAGGAGGATGAGGAGGTGCGAAGGTTCGAGGGGAGCCGGGTGAAGACGGCGATGGAGAAGCGGTCTGAGGAGGAGCAGCCGCGGCGGCGGGAGGTGGCGCGGAGCAACGACGTGATCGAGGAGGCGCGGAGCAAGCTTCTGGAGAGGCGGCAGTGCAGCAGGGTGAAGGCGCTCGTCGGCGCCTTCGAGACCGTCATGGACTCCAACCACGGCGCCGACGGCAAGCCGCAAATCCACCTCCGCAAGGAGGCCTAAATTAACAGCAATGCTTGCTTTGCTTCGCGTACGTGTCGCGTCTTTGCCTTGATCTTCCCGGCCGCCGCATGGCGCCAATCTTTATCAACTACTCCGATATGTCGTCGCAATATCTCTATACCTATTTTGCAATTAAGGAGGAAGATGTTGTGTTTTGCTCTAAATTCTCCACACGGTTGCGTCGCTTCCTCATGATCAATGATAAGCTAGGGCATGAAAACATGCCGTCATCATCTCGTGATTTGCCATTCATAGTACGACGTCGATCACCGCACCCGCTGCACCTCCAGCTCCTGGCGCCGCCGCCCGTCATCATCGTTCCCGTGCATCACTGCACTCACTGTCTGTCTGATGTCAGTCACGCACGCAGGTCTGTCGGAACACCGACGAAGACGCCTCGCTCCGTTCGTTGGGTGGCCGGCCGGAGACAGCTCCTCCGGAGACGATGCCTGGGGAGGGACCATTTGGGATGATCATCGCAGGCTCCAGAAGGGATTACCACCGTGGTGGTGGCTACCGAGGAGAAATCTGATTGCTCTAGATTTCTGTGTAGTTATCAGGAGCTAGGATGCTGCACCTTCAGTTTATTCAGGTATCGATATAGCATCCAAGCCGAAGTTCCTCCCTAGTCATCGTGCTTCTCGTCCTTATAGAAGAAGTGTGGACAATCCTCTGATGCTAGATCATCACATTAAGTGCTGATGGCTTGTACTATATTTCTATCGATATCATTACTCTGCTCATTACATGGCGAATGTCTGACACCTCTCGAGCAGATTACGATATTGTCCTGTCCTGTTGTAGAATGTAACCGGAAGACGATATTAAGAGGCAGATTGTTTGTTGAGAGGGAGTATCTTAAGCGGCGGTATCATCCCCCTTTCCCTTTTCGTGTGCTATTCATCAGGCCTTCTTACTGAACCGTCAGTCATAGACGACGTTGATTTTCCTGAATATCACCTGTATGTTGGGCATGGGTCTATCTGTCAGCCAATGTCACCAAACTAGTATGTACCAACAGATAACTGGTATCATGGTATGTACAGTATAGTACGCATGCAGTAGCTAGCACCCTCATAGAGTCATAGTGGTGAGCTGATGTTACTGCATATCAAGTACACTGTGCTGCTGCCTGCTGGAGAAGCACATCGAATGGGCCCTGCATCTCTGGGACCGAGGAGCAGAGCATGGATGCTCATGCTGATGCTGCTGGTACTAGTATACTACAGGGACATTTACCAGTCCCTGGCTACAGGGTTCATGTATGTAGCTCCTCCAATGTTAAACAATTATGCTACACAGGAGCATGCCTAATGGCAATGCACATTTGAGGCTTTGACCGATGTTGTCCTGCCGATTGCTCTGTTGTTTCTTTCAGTGATTATACGCAGCTATGGTGCTTCTCTCACTGCAGTTCTTGAAAGAGGAGAGCATGCTTTGTATTCATTTGTAAAAAGGAAACCACACAGATTCTACAAGTGGATATAATAAGTAGGTGTTAATCCACACCAAGTGCTTTGTAGTTCGTGGGTTTGCATGGAGGATCATGGGAGCGTTCAGTCAGAACATCGAAATAGCACTACATGTCGTCTCTCTCTGAAAAAGAAGCAGGGGTGTAGTAGTGGTAGTACCTGGAGACCATTTCCCAGGCTTTGCGTCTCGGGCACACTGATCCGTCAGCCTCTATTAATCGCAACGGGACAAAGGCTATGCAACGAACCAGCTCTAGGAGCAGAAGCTGATGAAACAGAAATTCATTCAGAACGACAGGATGCTGCTAGGCAATATTCAGTGACCACCTACTACCATCAATTTCCTTTCCCTTCCATTGGATCCATCGATCTGCCACAGATCGCCTACTGTTTAAGCCAATATAAGAACCGTTCTTTTCAGTTTCTCAAACTGACTTTTGATTTTTTTGTTACAATACCTAACTTTCAAACGGAGTATTTTTTGAGATATGGTCTACAAATTAATTGTAGTACGCATTAAAAACCTAATATCTGTATCATCCAAAATCACAAGCGAGTATCTCTTTCCGTAATCTCTGTCACAAACAACTAAAATTCAAAAATTTCAGCCAAAAACCATAAACCACAGCCACATCAAACTGGCCCATAAGCAAGTCACCAACTGCCAAAGCATGGTTTGATCTTATTGCAATTCTACGTCCCAATGCTTTTACATAACCTAAAATATGAAACTTTTTTAGGTAGACAATGCACACGCCCACGATCACACCTGAGCATTTGGATTCTGTGAAAGATCACCGATCTCCAATACAAGCGTTCATTTTGTTGAGAGAGAGATAGAGGGTGTGTGTGTCTTTCAGTCCTCCCTAACCATCCACAATGCAAATTAACTGCCCCTTCATTAAATCAAGCAAGGAGAAGGCATAAACATCAATTGGTGAAACAATCAAGAAAGGCATCAACGTCGAGCTCACGTCGATGGAGGAATCGTCGAACAAATCTTTGTGTCGAGTCCTGTGATGGGTCCTGCACGGCCGGGCATGTACAAACTAAGCTTTTGTATTAAATGAAGCATAACTCAGCATGTCCCGGGTGATGGCATCAACAGTGAGGGCAATGTGACAGAACCAAGCCCTAGCTGTGCAGGGCTTTTTTGGAGGAGAACACCATTTATTTCCTTCTGGTTAAAAGGGGGACATGTCTAAAGTATTGGCAAGAAAATTCAGCATTGGTTCTAGTCCTCTTGTAGGGATGATGAACATGACAAGCCATGGAGTGGACTTGCCATCTCTCTTTCCTTGTTTTTGTTAGCCTTGAATTTTGTAGAGATCTGGACCTTTTTGTTTGATGTACCAAAAAGAATCATGAATGCATTTTTCCAAGCACATCAAATTCGAGCAACCTAACTGAAGGAAAAACACATGGTATGCGGTTTTGTTGTCAGATGTCACTTAGAGCTTCGTTTCCTAGAGAGTTTTCGTGTTCTAAAAAGGACCTTAGCGCCCAAGAACCAGTACATATGAAATCAAGATAATGTCGAAAGGACACATTGAGGCCCTAAAGAGAGGCACTGAGCAGATTCGTGTACGGAATGAGAATGGGCACGTTGGAACTTCTCTGATGGATATCGCCAATGAGACGATTAGCAGGCAATGCAGAGCAGAGCAGTGAACCGCGATGCCCTTTCCATTTCATGCCATGCGCGCGCGAAGGCCTCTACCCCATTCTCGCTCTCTCTCTCTCTCTCTCTCTCGTCTTCACAATGTTCTCTGCAATAGGGGATTGAAGGCTCATCAATGTGGTTTGGTGGCCGTCCTGCATCCAAGGGATGATGGGGCTGGGCTGCAGCCTTTCCGACTGAAAATCCCAGCGGCCGTGTTCCGAAAAGCTTCTGTCTTTTGATTTTTAGGAGTTAGATTTTAAATGGTATGGTTTCTTAAGGTAATTTCTGTAAACTATTTGTATAAGTTACTATAGAAGCTGCTTTGAACGGAGTAATTTCTCAAAGCGAGTATCTTTTACCTCCTCAATCTCTTTTACAATCAGTCAAAGCGAGTATCTTTTACCTCCTCAATCTCTTTGCCCTCCCCCTATGTGCTTCTTACCATCAGAAATCAATGCGTTCTAAGAAAAAATAAGTAGCATTTTTTATTGACATTTTGTTAAATTGTGTGCACCTTGTGAAACCTGCTATTCGTCTTCACCTCGAACATTTGATTCCTAATGTGATGGTCACCGCACTCAATAGCGGCGCTCGAAATGATCGACAAAAGAGTATAGCAACCGACCACAAAGTTCGTTCGAAGGCGAGATGCGCACATGCTCCGCTTTACATACGAAACCACCTGCTTGAAGTTTTCTCAAGAAACACGTGATGTCCCTGTGTATACTCTAGAATAAACCGCGCTACAAATCATAAAACAAACCGATCATTTCTTTGTTTTCTATTTTGAATCTTTCTATTATGATTCCATTTAACGACGAGATTTAGTATCTTTTCTTGCACTTTCAACTCATGAAATGCTAAGTAGGCACCAAGTCCCCTAATTTGCGATCTACCATAGGATTTGTTATGTAAATAGATATATATCCCTTTCCACTATGAATCGCGATTGTATGACCAACCATTAAACACTAATCTATGTGTTTGTGGTCAGTATAGTTTTCTTTTAAAAATACAGAAACACGTATATAAGTGGGAAAAAATTATGTGGGAATGGGCCATGAAACCCAGCCTCTAGGGCCCTTGACGATTGCCGACACGTATCTCATCCTTTCCCTCCTCCGATCTCAAAGCGTATAGGTACTGTGTTGATACTTCATCACCCTCGTCTCCTCTTCGGTCGACTTCCTTTTCTAGAGGGCAGGGGAGGAACCGAAATCCCACCAAGCATCTACATCACGATGCGCATCCCCGGCCGGAGCACTGGCTCGGGGTTGGAGCGCACCAGCCTGACCAATAGCACCCTCCTCATCTCCCTGTTATGGCTACGGACCAAACAATAAATAAAGAGATTAATATGCATGGCTATAAGACCCCCTTTACAATGTTGTCTCTCACTGTGGATACTATTCTTAGATAATATACGTCTTTTACATGTCTTACTGGGTCTCTTGGGCCATCTGACCGAATGGGTGTAGGTGGGGGCCTCCGCCATAACAGTAGTCTCTCATGGTAAAGAGTTTCATCTCGGACAGCCCGAAACCATATTGCCAGACCTTTTGGCCATCTCCGTCCCTTCGACCTGTTGAGTGATCGGTCCATGGGTCGGCGTGGCCCACCTCGAGCGACCTACTCACGCTGCGCTACGGGACACACGTGGACCTGTGGTTAGCACGTCATGCGACGCTTCACCTCTTCGCGGGTTCCCGAGGTACGGTCGAAAAGATCGTGCGGCCTTAAAAAGCGGGGTGGACTACGACGCGGCGACGCTTCAGTTGCTCTTCTTCCTCTTTGCGCTCTTTCTTTCGTGGCGTGATTCTGTGGCGTGGCTCTTGTGACACATGTCGGCAGTCAGCAAAGGGCCTTAGAGGTTGGGTTTCGAGGCCCATTCCCATAGAGTTTTTTTTCCTATATAAGTGAGTTGCAACCAGATGGATGGAGTCCCTTATTACTCCCCTGCCCAGCAGCCAGCATCGCTCCTGTCTCCTGTACCATCTCAGCTCTCCCTCTTATCATCAGAAACTTCCCCCTCTCCCTCTACCAGTCTAGGCCACTGTTGCGTTCTACCGCTGCACACTCCTGCTGCTGCTGCTGCATCTCCTCAGCTCACCTAGCTACACTACACATCATCAAGCTAGCTTACGTACGACGTGCCATGAGGAGGCGGCCGTGGGCGCCCCTCGTCGCCGCCGCCGCGTGCCTCGCGCTCGTCGTGGTCATCATCGCCGCCCACAGCTCGGGCGCCGGCGTTCCATCGTCCGTGGTGGCGGCAAACGGTGGCGGCCGTGCCGTCGCCACGGCCGCCTTCAACGTTGCCGCCGGCGCCGCCCGGTGCAATAAAGCAGGTGGCACCGCTGCCGCCGCCTGTGGGATGCTGGCAGGCGACGACGACGATGACAAGCGGGTCGTGCCGACCGGCGCGAACCCCTTGCACAACAGATGAGACGGCCATGTTGTACAGCTAGCTAAGGAGATCGAAGCTCCCATGCAATGGCAGCCCAAGAAAGCAAGGAACCAAGGAAGGAGAAGAACTCAGGAGACGAACAATATCATGACTGTTTTGGTGTCTAGTGATTATGTTAGTGTAGCATTATCGATCGAGCTACTAAACTTCTTGGTTTCTTCTTTGTGTTTATCATGGACTAGTACTTGATTAACTCAAGCTATGTGTACATAGCTGGTAAAAATATTTCTTTTCTCTCTCTCTCTTCTGAATCTTGCATGATCAGTATTCAATTGCGTATATTCTGTCTCTGTAGCCTGGTGCCTTGCTTTCGTTTCTCCCCCAGTAACAAGAACTGTCTGGCTCCATCAGATTATTTCTCATCTTTTCTATGCGAGGTGTTTGCTCTGACTCCACAAGAGGAAGATTCTTCATGAGTTTGTATGATGGAAATAAAGCATTTGTGTAGCGCCCCATATAATTATTCCAAGGATAATCACACTCAAACAATTATATTATTATTCATCTAATCAGTAGAGCACTGTTTCAACGAATAATAAGTCTTTATTAAAATCGTGTAGCAGAATAATAATGTAGAAACTGTACTTTTTATTACAGCACTTGCCACAAGAATTATAGTCTTAATTACAAATACATAAGAGACAAAAGATATAAACCGATACCCTATGGTTCTTTGGCTCGGCTTTGCTGGTCGTCTACTCGTCCCAACCACCGTATAGGGGGACTCAGCTTTGCTGGTCGTCTACTCATCCCAACCATTGTATAAGGGGACCCACCTCCCCGACTCGTTGCAATCGTCATTCACCTCCTCAGTGAGCTCGATTGTGCCTACTACCCCTTCATCCAGTTTGGAATACTCTCTTATTGGAGTAGGGTCTAACAAAAGAAATTAATAACAAGGATGAGTATTGACGTGCTCAGCATGCATTATAATAGCAAAAATGCAATGTATGACTCTCTTCTCAGTTATTAAAGTTTCTATATTTTAATTCTCAAAAATAGTGTTATCAAACTAAACATTCATATTTTAACTTATCAAAAACTCTATTTTCACTCGGGTCAAGAAAGATCCCTAACGATCACCGTAGTCTCTAATCTAAGAGACTGGCATGATTAATTATTATTAATTGTACTGCTGTGAGTTGATTAGAGTTAGGTTTCAATCGATTTGCTTGTTTTATCTTTCTAGCGAAACGGTTCGAAGATTTGATCTTGTGTACAGAACAAGACATGCATGCTAGGAGTAGAGTAGTAATTAAACATCCATCCAAAGATGAAAACAGAAACAGACTTATGAAACGCTGCGCTATTAATTCTCGGAAAAAAGAGCGACAGAAACAAGCACATGTACAGTGCCTGAAAAATAATATTAATCGTATCATGCGTGCATGTATATCATCATGCGCGCATATACACACACACATATATTGGCCAGTTAAATCCTCCCCTAAGAGTGTATGAACTTGTACTTTTAACGAATTAAGCCCGTGGTAGCAATATATCTAATTAAACAGAATCGATCATCACCATCCCACTTAATTACCATCTTGTACTATCTACGAAAACACACTGGCGAGCTTCCATGTCATGCAGTGTAATGCAACGAATATATAGCCTGAATAAATTCTCGATCGATCGAGCCCAGCTCGATCAGTCAGGCGGCCGTCAAGTCGCCGCCGGCGACAAGGGCGAGCTTGTCACAGGACGGGCAGAGCACCGCGGCGGCCTTGATCCTTGACACGGCCGACGAGCTCACCTCGGCGAGCTCGTGCCGGAGCCGCGCGTTCTCGTCGCTGAGCCGCTCGCACCACCGCCGCAGCTGCTCGCAGTCCACCTTCGTCTGCTTCAGCTTCGTCCTGGCTCTCCTGTTCTGGAACCACACCTCCACCTGCCTCGGGGTCAGGCTCAGCTGCCGCGCCAGATCATGCTTCTGAGCCTGTACAAATTCTGATCAATCGCATGCATGCACCCCAACTAAAAGAAAAAACATTATTTTTTTCGAGAACGTGCAGGAGAACTATACGTCACTGCATCGAAAAGTAGAGGAATTCAAATATTGCCTAAATTTTAAACGATGGTGTCTAAAGAGCAATTTGAGTACTTTTTTTAGGGTTAGAAGCACTCAAATTTTTAAACGTTGAATCTCTAATCCAATGTTCCAGATCAGAGCACTCATATTTTTTTGAGGGCTAAGATGGATCTGTTAGATCGATATCCAACACCTTAGATTCGGTTTTTGAAGGGAAGAGGCTATAGGGGATCCGTTGAATAAAGATTTAATGTCCAAAAATATGAGTGTTACCAACCCCAAAAAACACAAGTGCTCCCCAGTGCTAAGGAGACACTCATATTTTTTTAGGCGTTAGATCTTCATCCAACGGATCCCTATACTCCCTCTGTTTCAAAAAACGAATCTGGAACGTTAGATCTCGATCCAACGGATCACTCTATACCTCCTATTCAAAAAAATATTAGTATTCTGATCTGGGATGTTGGATCAGCCTAGAAATCTGAGTACTTTCAATCCAAAAAACACTGGATGGAGTGCTCTCTAGACACCACTTTTAAACAATTACATGAAGAAGAGAATCATAAATGCGTGCATCTTGTAATGAAGGAACTAATACGTGCGTGCATGTAGATCGTAGAGTAGAAACGTACGTACATGGGACAGGATGTTGTGGGCGCGGAAGCTGTTCTCGAGCAGCGCCGCCTGCTCCGTGGTGAGCCGGAGCTTCTTCCTCGCGCCGCCGGCGTCCCCTCCGTCGCTCGGGCTCCGGCGGTCGCTGCCGTCGTCGCCGCCGGGCACCGTCCTGGCCTTCTTATTATGCCTTGTACTAGCTGTACCGCTCTCTGATCCTTTCTTCCTACTCGGCGCTTGATCTCGGTGACGGCTACCATGATGATCCTCGAGCGGTGCTGCCTGCGGTGGCAGGAACAGCTCATCGAACTGCACCACCGGCGGCCTCCTCCGTGGCCGGCTCCCTCCGCCGCCACCGATGCCGAGAGAGAGCCGCATGTCGAACTCCTCCAGCGACTCCTCCATGCTGCTAGTGGTCGTAAGGCTCGACATGGCGCGCCAAAAGTTTGCGACGAGAAGCTGCTGGTGGTGGTAATGAGCAACAGGTCGGGGGTGTGCGTGGAGGCTTTATAGCCAGTGGCTCAATGGACATGGTCGCGCGTGCGCTTTCGTGTGCGAATGAAAGAAGAAAAATTATCTATAAAGGTTACACTTTTTTATATTCCTTTGGTCTAAACTTATAAAACATAATTTTTTAACAATTTTGTCTATAAATACGTAGCATATTTTATATTTTAATATAACATAAGTGTACGATACTCTTCATACATCTATTAAATATCTACCTTTAGTTTGTTTTCTCTATATGTACGTATTTACTTAATATAGTACCTAGATATAATAATTAGTAATAGTCTAGTTATTTTTATTATCTTATTGATCTATACGAAGATAAAATATAATAATATATTTTGGACAAAGGGGGTACTATTTACTATAAGGGTACTCCCAATGCTCCACCCTGGCCAGTGCCTATAAAACTTATGAGGGTGCCATATAGAGAAAATCTGATATGGCACTAGAGTTAAAGATGTGGTAGAGAGAGTAGTGTCACATGCAAGATATTATTTGAGCACGCAATCTAATACAAAGACATTAGCTAAAACATCCATTAGGGAGGGAAATAATATCTATCATATTATTAGCTAAAACATCCATTAGGGAGAGGGAAGATAAAAGGAAAAAGTCCAAATTACTACCTCTAAGTATAGCCTAAGTCCAGATAACCCCTTAAAGAATGAAAATGTTTACTTAACCCCCTGTGTTTGCTAAACCAGATCAAAGTTCATCTTTTACCCATCTCCAAAACTGATTTTGCTGAGTTGACCGGTTTTGTTGACTAGGATTGACACATAGAACCTTTTACATAATTTGGACTTAGGCTATACTTCCAGAAAAAGAAGGTTAGTACTACGAGTAGTACTTGTATGCTCTCCTAAGGAAGTTCACATCGTTCAGAACGAACACACGTTCAGAAAAATCAAACAAGAGATTGCTGGCAAAGAACACATTGATCATTGCAGTACAAAAACATTAACTGTTGTCAAGTAGCAGTAATCTCCAAAAGACATCCTAACAAATCTAGAGAGATTCTGAAAACAACTCGATCATTGAACAATAGTATAGCACTTGTACCAAACTTCATGGCTGTTTGTATCACTGTGACAGTGTGTAACAAACCAATAAAACTGAACATTTCACATACAATAACTGTTTTTATCAACACAACAAAACAAAAGGAACAAATCAAGATAGGACCACAACTTAACTACTAGTATATCACAGATTCACAGTGAATGTATGCTTGCTGCTTTCTTCAGTTTCTTCTTGCTCTGATGTATATCGATTGATCGAGCTCTACCTCCTCTTGTTCTTGCTCCCGATGAGCAGGACCACATAGAAAAGAGCCCTGAAGAAGAAGCCCCAGGCCACGGTCACGAGCAGGCACTCCCATTTGCCGATGTCAGTGACGGCCTGCTGCGCCAGCATGTCCGCGCCGGTGGTAACGCAGGTATTGGCGGTCATGTTTCTGCCGAGGGCGCTGCTGATGGCATCGAGCACCTTGAGCTTGACTTCCAAAAAAAGAAGGTTAGTAATTTGTGTCAATCCTGGTCAACAAAACCGGTCAACTCAGCAAAATCAGTTTTGAAGATGGGTAAAAGGTGAACTTTGATCTGGTTTAGCAAACACAAGGGGTTAAGTAAACATTTTCATTCTTTAGAGGGTTATCTGGACTTAGACTATAATTGAGGGTAGTAATTTGAACTTTTTCCAAGATAAAAATATTGAATGATGTGTTAATTTATTGACTAGGTTCACTCAAAGATTTTATACATTGAAAGAGAAATGTCTATAGTTACTTCTAGGTGATGTGAAGCCTATAGATATTGTTACTTAGTATCTTCTACTCGGGAGTGCCCTGAGTGTAATACCTGGTTAATTAATGTTTGTTTGGACCGATGGGAAACTAATTAAGACCAGGAAATTTATTTTAACAGCAGCTACTAGTAGCAGTACAAGTTAGTTTCTCGGCTGTTATCAAACGCTAGGATCTATATATGTTGTGAAACCGACGACAATTTGGCTAGCAGCCAGCTGCATGCATGGGTTAAATTAGGGCATCTCTAATGGTGCTGAGTCAACTAGTTATTTGTATGTACACATCAGCATATATCCTATGTAGAGGAAAGAGAGTATGCAAAACACAAACAGCTAGCTACTATTTCGTCTCTAGTCTATAATGTAAAACGAGACAAGTTCTATAAATAACTGTGTGTGCATATAAACATCAAATAACTATCCTTATAGATAGTCATTTGAAATGCTAGTTTTTAGTGTGTACTTTATAGATGATGTGGAATCTTTATAGATAGTACTTAGTTAGGACCATTGAAGATGCCCTTATTAATGAACTAGCTTGTGGAATAATTAATCATTCAATAGCTAAACTGTTGGTAGGTGTTAATTAAAACTTTAAATTAACACCCTTGTGGTTTTCGTCGTCACGGCAATCGAGATCAAGGAGAATGGGACAAGCAAATCCAATGTGCATGTACACGTGGCGGTATTTGGTAGGAACTGATTAACTAGCTAAATATTAATCAATGAGGTCTGCCGTGTAGAAACGATGTACGCTAGCTGATCGATCGATTGACTTGACCAAGTGTACGAGAGAGCAACATTCGATCGAACGTCGTACTAGCTAGCCTAGAGTACGTTCTAGCTAGCTACGTAGAACTGTTTACATAAATAATATTATAGTAATTTTTTAAAAATTTTGTCTTCAAACATATATTTTTATAAATCTATCTTTTTTTTACTTGATAGACACAGCAAACGATATATATTGCCTACCGTGCTACAACAGCTCAATAGAATCTATCGAGCAACTATGGCTGGACAGTGTCCTATCGAACTTCCGTAAATCGATAGCTCGTTGGTTACACTCAAAGTGTGTAATTAGTGATTTATTAGTATTAATTAGTGTTAATGATACGGCATGAGTGCTAATCATGCGCAGTCGGCTACCTGCCAATTTGTGGGGGCTTAGCATGACATTGTCGAGCCACGGTTGGTCGGCAGATAGATAACACATGTCATCTATCATAACTATCAAACTAAAAGAGAAAGCTAGATTTGCTAAAATAGACGTGGGAGGGTAAGTTTGCAAAACTCGCTAAAGTACCGTTTGCATGAACAGTTACGTACGTACGTACTCCCTCGGAGTCCCCTGGCTCTCTGCTGACCTGTCGTGCACGCAGTGTAGTTACGTACTTGCATGTGCGTGCAGGTGTAACCAAGTGTTTGTTTAATCAGCTGACATCGTACGTACGAACCTAGAGACTGCGCACGTACGAACGCGCGAACGCACGGAAAGCTGATCTTGTAGCATGCAAAACCGTCAAAACGGCAGGTGCGTGTGAATGCACGACCAGCCCGCATCTGAAAAAAGAATACTTTCTCTTTTAATAAATATAGAATGTATTTTGACTTTGTACAAGAATAAGTATAGAATGCATTTGGACTGTGTATAAGGATTAAAGAGACGGTGAAATTGAGAAAGATACATGAAAAAATAACTAAGGATGTTTTCAATGCATGGTACGTGTAAATGGTTTCTAAATATACCACACCATCTAGAAACAGTTTTAGATACAACCTTTCCGATGTATCGTATCCAGCAACTACTTTTAGGGGGCGTTCGGAATAGCGATGGCTTTTGGATTTTGCTAAAATTTTACCGTAGTTAGCTTTTTTTACTGTAGCTGAGTTAGCTTATTAGGCATAATTAAATTTGAAAAATGTAAAAATAAAAATAACATGCTAATCTAGAGCGGACAATGCAAAAGAATACGGGAAAAAAAACAAAACACAAAAATTCAAAAAAAAGCTAGTGAACAAAAACTTGAACAGTGCCAAAAACGTGCTGCACAGTAAATTCGTCGCCATCGCCGCGACTGGTCGCGAACTTACGGCATTAATTTCTTCCTCCTACCCGCATTTCTCTCTCTCATTCTTCCCGATCCCTATCAGTAACTTTTTTGTTTTCTCAAATGGGTTGTACTCCTACCTGCATGAGACATAACTTTACTCTCTCTCTTCCTTACTCTCCTTCCAAATCAGATTTAATCATACGTGGCAATTTATGAAAACTGTGACATAAATGTATTGGGAGTGCCATTAGATACTCCTTGTAGTTGCCTCGAAAAGACAAGAGAGAATACTTTGTGTGTGATAATGAATAAATGTATATGATAGGGAGAAGTAAATAGGGACATGAGAGAAAAAAAACCTTATTAAATCTATATGTAAGCTTTATATTTATTAAATCTATATGAAAGTATCGTTTTAGATGGACCCGGTTGTGATCTGCGAATGCATGGAGCGCCCGTAGGCTGGGTGCTCTTAGGTGTTTACAAAATGTTTCACCAGCAGTAGTAGTGGAAAATGCGCTGCAGTTAGATTGATGGCATGCGCATACCAAGAATTAGTGTATCGGACAGTCTTGTGTCAGGGCAGATCTACAGCACAACGACCGACTGACCATGCTAGCTTAGCTAGAGCGGTGACGGTCAAATCGTCCTGGTTAAGAACGTAAGCCATGTTCGTATTGAGTTAAGTTTTTAGTGCTGATCGTTTTGACTTTTAAAAATTTTAGCTTCTAAATTCAGATTTTTTTTACTATTTACTACACTATCTACTAACTCAGCTATAGTAAAGCCAGTTACAGTGAAATTTCAACCAAAAAGCAAAAACCATCGTTAAAACGATCACCCCCTTAAAATAGTTAAAAGCTAATATAAATACATATCTTCTCGAAATAGTTTCTTCATTGTTTTTGCTCTCCTCTATCTGAGAATAAGGTAAGGAGTTATAAGCGCATCACATACTCCACTCCTCTCGCTACTATATCGCGTACATATCACCCCCTCTCTTTCTCTACTGCTCGTGCCATTCTTTTCAAAGTTACTTCTTTCAGCCACTACTATTTATTTTTAATTAAAAATTATCAATTATAGCCAAAAATTATTAACTATAGCCAAAAACTATCTACTACAGCTAACACGGACGCTCTGAAGAAGTCAAGACATATAGTACATATGACACGCACGTGTCATAACTAGTATTAGATATACACTTTCCACTGGAGGCACGCACCTTTCTTTCCTCCCTTATTTTTGAAGAACAAAGGCGAGAGCACTGGATTCAGTAAGTTGACTATTTTGGTCACACTTCTTATTTACATAAAAAAAGTATGCTTTTTTCTCTCCTCCTACCGTCAAGAGTTCACTAGCACGAAAGAAAAATAGATAGATTGAGCGACGGGGCATTAACCCATTTCAGAATACGTAACACTTTTGATTTTTTAGGTCTCTAAAATTAAACTTTAATTATTAATTTTATATTAATATATTTATAAACTGTTATGAAAGTATAATATTATAAAATATATCTTACGTTAACTTTAATAATATGATTTAATATGTCCAATCTATCTTGGTGTTATTACCAGTCAACTAGGAGACCGGCTAGGCCACGCATGTGTTGCAATATGAATGCGGCTTCCATATTCCTCTTTTCTTGTCCTCTTTGTGTTCCTGTCGGTGTGGCATCCATCCAGAGTCACTTGTCTCTTTGCTAATGGATCTAGAGTGATCCTGGATGGATGCCATGTCGATGGGAACACGAAGGGGATAGGGAAACGGGAACATGGAAGCCGCGTTTGTGCAATATATGGTCTGTAGCATACATAGATAATACTAGAGCGTACGACGTGCCCCAACGGAGTATGGTAGGCTGATGTCTTACTTGATCTATAATATTATGAAGATTTGCGATAGCGTGCATGGCCGGGGCAAGAGGCGACGGGAGAGCCTCCGGCAGGATGCTAGCATGCTCCGAATTTGTCGTTTTGCATTGAAGCTAGCCACTAAGCATAAGAGAGAAGGGGGCTGCGATAGCAAGGGGATGTGATCGTACTCACCAGAGGCACAAACGGCATGCAGAGCACAAGAGACAGATCCACCTCAATACCGGCTGGATCTGGCAAAAGGGGTGGCCTTTGGCAACCTTCCTATTGTAGATTTGCTCGCTGTTGACCAATCGAGAAGCGTTGTATCTGATAGCCAAGAACAAAACAATTGGCACCATCTCGATCCTACCTAGATCTAGGCTGGTCTGGGTGGGCAGTGGACCTACCAGTGACAGAGGCGACACCTGATGTAGCCAGGAACAATTTGTCTAGCCGCTGAGAAGGGGTGGACGCACGAGGGAGAGAGGGCAGGGGGCAGCACGTGGGTCTGAGATGATGTGGCATCTCTCTAGGGTTTGAGGGCATCCACGTGCCTAGGACAAAGAGGGGAGCAAGCTTGTCAGGGATGGGGCGAACACATGGTGGCGACGAGGGGAGCCTCGCCCTAACAGGCGGGGGGTGAGGCAACCAGAGGAGGGAGCATGTGTGAGCGAGGAGGAAGGAGAGCGTAGCCACAGGCAAGGAGGAGGGTGCAAACCGCACAAGCACACTAAATCCAACAAAGACAACCTGGAAAACGACCGAAAGGGGGAAAATCAGAACAGACAACTAGACAACCCAAATCGAAAGCCGAGTAACCTACCACACGTCATGGAAGGAAACAAGGACGGAAACAAGCCACAGCATGACCAACCCAGCAGAACAGTCGAGATTAGAGGGGAGGTGAATAGGCGCCTTTACAATTTCTTTGGCTAAAACCAAGTTTTAGATGTATAGAAGCATAAATCAAATTAATTTTGCTTAATTAAGACTTAAACCATCTAGTTTCACTAAGTGCATCAACAAACTAAGTTAATGTCAATGTTTATATCCTAGGGTGGTAAGCAATCAATACAATTCTAGGAATATAAATTGTAAAAATGTAAATGAGCACAAGAGAGTAAACCACGATTAACACAATCTCTTTTGATGATGGTGCTCGCAGACTTACCAGTTTTTCCTAGTTCATATTGAGGTAAGTCCAAATGAATTGGACCAACTTCACGAATTAAGCAAAACATCTCAAATCTACTAGTGGTAGCTCTTTTCCCCTCTGGGTAGGTGAGCACCAACCTTTACAACACGTTGAGTCTTCTCACACGTTTTCTGAGAAGATACCGGACCACAACTTCTTCACGGCATCTAGGAGGCGGTAACCATTAAGAGTAGTAAGCCAAGTCCCTTACTTGACTCTCACAAAGTGCAATACATACACGAGTGAATACTCAATCCACCTCTAGAAACAACAAATGCAACCAGAGACTTCTTTCTTTGCTCACAAGGTGCAACACATAGCTCACACTAGCTCAAGATAATAAAGTCAGATGCATCAACCTTGCTCCTAACCGTCTATAGTGGGTATTTATAGCCCACACACACAAAACTAGCTGTTGGAATAAGATTTCCACAAAATCAACCTGGACTGGTATGATCGCCAACACATGGCTGGCTAAATCGACCCCCCACTACAATGGTTAGAAAACTAGCTATTATAGAATAGGCTGGTCAGACTACCCACACATGGACCGGTCAGACCACACAAACAACGTTGGTTTGACTGCTCAGGTAAAACCTTAGAGACACACTTAAAATATGCTCTCTAGAAAAAGATACCGACTACACAGCCCGTTCGAACTGCTTCACCAGTCAGACCGCCAACATATGCCTAGTTAGACCGCTGTGAGAGGGCCGATCAGACCAATCAGATAGAGCCGGTAAGACTGCTGGCCTATCCGACCACTCACACAGATCCGGTCGTATCAGCTTGAATTTTTAGCAAAGATAGAGATGCATGTACTTTAATAAATTTGAAGACACATTCACAAATCATAGTACCATGCAACCAAAAATCAAAGCATGATTCACAACAAGTCACAAAATATATTCGCACACTTTAGAATCATGGCACAAGGTTTAGGGACATAGCTCAAACCGTTTGTAAAATATATTCGTAAACCTAAGTCACATGCTACAAAAATTATGCATGAGTTTCAACTATTTGTAAAACATATTTACAAATACTAGCATCATACCACGAAGAGCTAGAGCAAGCGAGATTGAGCTATCAACACATGATAAGACTTAAGCTACTAGATATGACCCCTCTTAAGAGTATAGTAACATGTACTAGTAATTTGGTCTTTCAACCAAATATCAAGACCGATAAAAGACTAGAAATACACTCTTAGCCTACGCTAGTTATACAATTGTCTTGCGCATCTACTTGGAGCTTGATAACAAACATCTCATCTCTAAGTCTAGGTCCTTGTCTTGTTATGCATCAAGACATGATATTATCCACCATGTGTCCATGTCAAGATCTTTGACTTGATGATCATCAACACATGATGCTATTTTTCATCCTAAACCTTGATTTGGTCATCAACACAGGATATCCATTACTTGACTTAATGACGATCAACTCATGACCAAGTCATCTTCATCATGGGATCTATCCTATTTCACCAACTCATGAAAAAATATTAGACCCACAAATTGATTGTCATTAATTAATAAAACTCACTATTAACTCATAACAGAGGGACTAAATTCTTCACCGATAGAGAGGCACAACAAAGAGGAAAACTCTCATTAGCACACATGAGCAAGCACAAGTGAATGACGCGGCAAAAATAACAGAGAATGTAAAAGGATAACCTGGAGAAGCAAAGGGAACGAAAATGGCAGCAGAGGCGTAGTAGAGAAGACGAAGTAATGGGGAGGAAGGAGAGCGAGCATGAACCCATAGAAAACCCTCTTCACACCATCTGCTCGCAGGAAAGCACAAGGGCACAGGCCAGCGAGCCAATGGTAGCACCATTGTACTAGCATGAATAGTGCAATGAACCCCACCGCACCATGGATGGAGATGGGCCAAGGCAGATAAACGACACTATAGACCATGCAGAACAACCACACCCGACGAGCAAGCCTAGCAACCGGCCAACCAAGCAACACCCATTGGGCACACAACGCGGGACCGACCGACCAACCGACAAACTGGTACCAGACAAAGGGTCTATTTTTTGTACCACGGTTTATGATTTTTTATTATAATTTATTAGTCTGATAAATAGTTATAGATGAGAGAGAAATAATAGTCGCTCGGAAGCAAAAAAAAATATATGATCAAACTCGAACGGGAAACGTGGGACACGTGGTGGCACACCACTGGACAACTACACATTTGAAATTGTGGACGCGCGGCTCACGCCATCCCTAGACTTCTCGATCGCGTACTTGGGAAAATCTAGACTAATCGCCGACTTGTCGTACGGCCTACTTACCTGGTACTATTTCGAACAAAAACAACCTGGTGTGTTTGTATATTTTGCCACTTGCTCCAATCGGGCGATCAGCTATTTAATTACACGATGAGTCAAGTGCAGTTAATAAAATATAGCCCGCAAATATTTTTAGCTTAAAATAAAACCAACAGTTATCATAATGTAATTTTAGCTTAAAATGGAAAGCGAAAGCTGAGCCGCTCGGAGCGCCGCCGCCGTCGCTCGAGTCGGAGACTCGGAGGAAGATGGTCAACGTCGGAGCTCACAAGCAGGCCCCCGCCTCGTCCAACAAGCGGACGATCGATGGTCGCCGCGTAGATCTCTTGATGTGACTGAAATTTTTGTGCGAAGAACTCCTGGATGCGCCGCGCAGACACGGCCGTCCAAAAAAACCATGCTCGGAGAGCAATCTTTCCAGCAAAAGACGATGCTTCTGCAAGACTAAAGACGACACATTATTATCTTTTGTCAAGCCGACCGGGCAACGCAATTATGCACAGAAGAAGAAAAAATTAAGAAAAAGATGTGAAAGGAATTGAGCAAGCAGATACCAAACCAAAAGGCCAGCTAGCCGCTTCAGTTGTCAAAACCCAAACGAGCCGTTGCCCTGTCGATCGCGAAGAACGTACGTACGTAGACGACGACCAGAACGAGGGAGAAAAGAATTAACCAAGATACAACGAGTAAGCCAAGAACTCAAGTGATGTTCATGTGTAGATCGAGTTCCTTTTGTGCATTACCTGAATTTTCCTTCAGGTTGCTAAGCGGCAGTATTTCACTTGCGTTCTAAAAATTTTCTACAATATGCTAGTTTGGAGTTTCATCTCCATTGCCGTGGAAAGGAAATGCAAACATAATTAAATTATCAAGTTCATGGTTATGAAATAAATTACCATACATTGTTGTGTGTTCTACCAACTATTGTTGTGATATTCAACTGATTTTTTTCGAATGATTTGTGTTGTTGTTTGTCAAATCTCATCATGCCATAACTTTGGAATTGTTGGATTTTGATGGGACTCATTAATGACATGAGAATCAATGGTATTTTAGCTATTTCAATGATAAGCCAGGGCTCAAAAGCAAAAAAAGCCAGACTACCAAATAGCCTAGCTTGATTTAAAACTAGATTACTTGTAAGTCAGGCAAAAGGCTGATATTAAGGGCCTATTCAAAAGTGTTGTGGCTTTTGACGTTTAGATGTGGTTTTTAGCTGATTGCAAGAGAGATTAAGAGAGTAAGGGATACTCGCGTTAAGAAGTCACTCTGTTTAAAACGACTCCTATAAATGGTTTATAAAAACCACTTTAAGAAGCCACTCGATTCAAAAATCAACTTCTGAAAGCTAAAATCTAGAAACTATTTAGAATAGGGCATGATAATGCAAAGGAATACGGGAAAAAAATCCAAAAAAACTACAAAAAAATAGAAAAAGATAAAATTACTAAATAGTAAAAAAACAAAAATAAAAAATAGAAGCTAACTTTAAGCTAAAATAAGCACAACCTAAGTTCGAACAGAGTCTAACCTGGCAATTTATCGGTTTGTATTCGTGTAAGCCGTGCTCTTGGGCCAAATTTGCACCCCTGGTCTGCCCGACCTCAGGCCCAAGATGACCTGGCCGAATTTTGTGCTCTGCTGCATATTTTCCTTTTTTATATGTGCATATGTTCCTATTAGATACAGTTTGCTTCTTAGCGTGTTTGCATCTATGTTTTCTTTTTTATTATTACTAGTTCAATGCCTGTGCATTAAAACAAAAAATAAAGCTTATAACAAATATCATACGTGTTCTGTCTATTTATCCTAAACCATTCCCCCGGTATGCTCATTTATCGAGTGCTAGCAAATCCATGAAACCAAGATCATCATAAGGACCTTGTTGACGAATTCTGTAGCATGTGCGAGTTGATTGTCAAAACTTTGAGCAGCAATAATAACATGGAAGATAATGAGTACATACTTCCCACATTCGTATGCCAAATATTTTGCGGTTGTTAGCGTAATTCGAGGGGATGATAATACGTTCAATAGTGGGATCATGTGCCTATAAGACAAAAAGGAGCAAGTGTAAAAAATATGCTTTGCTTGGTATTAATGGTCAAATTCTATTCGGGATACACCTAAAACCACACAGAATCAACTATAGCACCGCTCAATTTAGCTTCTAGCTTCTGCCTTTTTCACTATTCATTAATTTCGTCTTTTTCTAGTTTTTTATTTTTGGGATTTTTTACTTTTATTTTTTCCGTATTCCTTTGTATTGTTCGTAATGAGTTAACATATTTTTTCTATTTTTAAATTTTTTAAATTAATTATATCAAATAAGTCAACTCAGGTACAGTAAAAAATAAGCCAACCATAATAAAAAATCATAAACCAACTATTCTGAACACCCCTTATGGCAATGTTAGAGTTAATCTTGTTTTGATAGTTTTTTGGTTTTCTGGTAGGAGTCTAGGTTTAGGAAAGAAGTCGTATCCGAGTTTGAGTTGAATACATATACGAGTCCTCTTGCCGTGTATATGTATCTGAATCTGTTTTCGTTTCAAAGTGCTTGCTGTCAATTGGCTTAGTATATTAGGAGGGAGGAAGGCTTGCAAACATATAGAGAAGCAAAGAGAAAAAGCAGAGTGCCTTTGAATAACAAATGAATCTGGAGCACAAGTCTACTGTAAATACCAGATTCAGAGAAAGGGTGACCCGCTCCATCGAACCGTTGTCTTCAAAATCACGTTTAGGGCCAACGTGATAAACTGCAATTCAAACAAATGTGTGGTGTCAGCCACAATCCATGTATGAACAGAAGGGAGGAGCAGTTGATCAAGCGAAATTTCATTTTATAACTATGCTTCGCAAAAAGTTACATGAAGCACATAAGTTACCCTATCCTATAGGCCTACCAAGAACGCATTACTGCTTGATTAGATCATGGCTGCAATATAAGCAGATCCAATGTGCCTTGATTTAAAATTACTATGACAATAGTATGTTCCGATCATATTGTAGAAGGTTGTTTTTCGTTATTGCCAAAAGAAAGGCAATGGATGGATTTTATATGACCCTACCAGAAAGTAGATAGTGATGTAAATACATGATAATATAAGAAACAGAAATATGCTAAGAAACAGAAAACGCACCACTAACACAGCCACCACTTTCTCCATCACGGAATGCTGCATGATAAATAGCCCTGCGTGCTAACTCTTCAGCTTCCCCAATCGACATCTCAAAGTGGTAACTTAAAGGTGGAACTACAAACATTAAACAACTCCATTATAATACGAGCAACCAACAAAGCAACCTAACAGAGGTAAAAAAAACCTACCCTTCATCCAAGATACCGTAAGCATATAAGGAACCTGAACTAACAAAGAACTGGTTTCCCTTGAGCCTGGCACCCTCACTATCAACATAGTGCAAGCTAGGACCCTATATCAAGAGAGAAATTAATAAGCATAGAGCAGCATACAACTTAAAGAAACCAAAGACATATAATCATGGGCAACCATTCACCTTCTCATCCCATCCAGCAAGCATTGTACCAATTGCCAGTCCCACCCACGGTACGAATAAAGGATGTTAGCCAGCAGCTTTGAAGCATCAACAACAGAGATCCTTCACTTGTTCACAAGCTCATGGAGCCAGCACTGAAAAGGATAACCTAATATTAGTCCGACTCTGCAAAAGATGAAATGCATGTAATAACTACAAGCAAGTGGAAATCTAACCTTGATCCCCAAGTTCCTATGCCAAAATTGGCAATCAGCACCTATACCTAGGGTCTACGTCCCTTTTATGTACGGTCAAATTAATTAAACCCCACACTCAAAACATATTTTTGTTTGAGCCAGATTACGAAGTTACTCTGCAATCTCAAGACAAGTTTCTAGGTACAGGATAACTTCCTATCAGTATCTGCTGGAGCATGTACGAAGGCTGACCAGTGACTGCTACAAAAGCCATGTATGGCTTAGGCAAGCAGCCTGTTGTCAAGAGTCTTTTCAAGTACAAGACCATCTAGATGCACTATAATGCCATCCTAATATTTATCGTCAGCCACATAGATGTAGAGATTCAGATATTAAGGGATGGATCATTTACATTGTTTGCAGAATGCACCTCACAGTTCACAAATTTGAACAGTATGGTATGATACATAAAGCATTGTTCTAAGTAGAACAGTGATATTTGGAGTTTAAAACTCTAAAGAAAGGTAGAATTGCTAAAAGAATAATGTTATTCTTGGTGAGTATACGATATGGTTCACTCTATAAGATGCTCACAGAAAGACTAACAGAATGGGAAATGACTCTAGAGAATGCGCAAGCCAGGGAAATATTTTTTTTGGACAATTACCAGTAAAACACTAAGATAATCCATAAATTATGGTGTTCAAATCATACTTCAAAAAACAAATGGTGTCAGCATTGAGTTTGTTGTTAGCAATAGCCCATATTGAACTACCTTTATTTAATTATCTGCCAAGAACAATCATAATAAATTGCTAGAGAAGCATCTAAACAATCATATGAAAGGTGATAAACTTCAGCACACAATTGTACCAAATAGTCCAATACAGCTAACACAAAATAGTCAGAAACGAGACCAGTCACACATTTAGAAATAACACATTATACATGTACAATATTTCTTAGTACGCACCTTGCAACAGTAAATCAAAGAGCTGACCCTCCAAGTCCTCTAGGGTGTATTTTATATATTTCCCCGAATTTCTTCCCCCATCCACTTGATTACCGTATCTTCCCAAGAAAGCATGATAAGCTGGAATCACATTTTCATATATACATATTTTTAGCTCTTCTCGAAGCTGAGGATTTGGAACTTTCTAGATTGTCTGATTCCTATAGATTTCCTCAAAGGCTAAGTTGAAGTTCTTGAACTTTTTCGACATCCTAGAACTTGAATGAGCACTGCCACTCCCGCTTGGATTGCCACTCCCATGTCCATCATCCATAGATAAGACAAAGCCTTGGTCCAAGAAATCCTTAGGTAGCTCTTTGAATACTACTGAATCTTCCCACTACGCCTACTTACCCACTGATCACCTAAAATCTTCCCAAGCTAAGAATCCTTGACCTTCTGAACAATCTAGAGCAAGTTGTTCATGGAAAAGATGAACTCTAGAGCACTATCTTCATAAAGCTTAGATTTTTCCTCCAAATTGGCCTCCAAATAAGATATCAGCTTCAATAAGCGCCTTCCAAGAGGGGTCATGTTCTCCAAGTGTTCCTGATCTTGATCCTCAAATCTTCCCAAAGCATTTTGATCATCTCTATCATCATCCAAGAGGACATCAAGTGTCTCACTGTAAACAACCAACAACCTCAAATATAAAAGTAAAGATGTACCCTACCACTTACAATAGCACATAGAATGATAATATTGTTCATTTGCAGTACACCAACTTCGGTAAATAACATCTAAAAGAACTATGGTAAACAAAAAATGATTTTATCCGTGTGCTAGTGCCCTATTTATCTGTTTTCCCTTCTGTTTAATTACACTAGTTATAAAACTGCTTCAGATAGAGATGCAGAGAGAAAGTGTGTGTGTGTGTGTTTTGCTGCGAGAACTCCGAAAGTCACACCCCCACTTATCACCCAAGCAAAACTGTAGTATTGAATTAAAAAATCTAACAAGTTTAGTGTTCATAAAAAACATGTATACTGCAAGATAGTACAAACCAAAAGTAGGCAAACACCATCACGCTTAAACTGCATTTGATAACATCGGACCACTCCTATATACATTGACAAATAAATTAAGCTATTCATAATCTTTATATATTAGCTCGGTTACCAGCATGTTACTTGAATTCTCTTAGACTTAATAGCCAAAACAAAACCCAATATCCTCCAAGCAATGAAAGCTAACACAACATTAATTTCACGGGGTTTTTTTTTTTGGGGGTTACAAAGTTTTTAGAAACCATTCAGGCCATGTAAAAGGCACTCGCAAGTCAAAACGGCAAGCAAACATGCACGAATTGAGACATATCAAACTAACAAAAGGAAACACCACGTACACTAGCTAGATCATGCAAACAATATGGATGGGGAGAGAGTGAGATGTGTCTCACCTTCTCAAGGTGTTGGAGCAGAGCCGTCTTGAACTGCTGGACACCACGGCCGATGGAGTTCTGATCCAGCTGGTGCGCCTTCTCAAATGCATAGAACCGACCTACATTCGCACCGAAACATATCAAAATGAACCCAGAAAGAAGCTAGAAACTGAAGGAGGGACGCGACAGTCGCGCGGGGGGGGTGGGGGGGTCGGCGGAGGCGGAGGGCTTGGGGGCGGGGGGCAGGGGGCGACGGCGGCGCGTCGGCTGCGAAGGCGGGGGAAGCGGCGAGAGCAAGGACAAGGGCAGGGAGGGGCTTGGGCGGCAGAAGGCGAGCAGTCAGGAGCAGGCCAGCGCGTGGCTCGGCCGAGGCGTCGTCCAGGGAGCCAGAAAGAGGAGTTGCCTGTTACCAGACAAAAAAAAAAAAAGAGAGAGAGAGACAACAGAGTTATGCCACCTGGTAGGGACAAGAAGGGGAATAAGCAAACGGAAACAGGCAAGCCGTGTCCGGCGTGTGAAGGGAGGGCACAATATCGAACAGGGAGGGGACTAGTCGGGTGGGTGTGATCTGAAGTGAGTGCCACTCCTACGAAAGTTTGAATCCTTATATTAGCGATAAATAACATGAATTTGATAGCTTTAAAAGACAAATAAATTACTAGTGGTGTACCACCATCATCAACTTTTTTTTAAGTAATAGAGATTTGTTTTTATTTTTTTGAGATGGCATTCTACGTTGCTTGATTAAAGATAGGAAATTACTTACGATGGAAGGTAAGAGAACCTATTTTGTGCTCTGTATCATATGTTCCCATCAGATGCAGTTGCTTCTTAGCGTGTTTGCATTCTATGTTTTCTTTTTTATTGTTATTTTTTATTTTTTGAGATGGCATTCTACGTTGCTTGATTAAAGTAAAAAATTACTTAAAATGGAAGGTAAGAGAGAACCTTTTTTTGCCGGGAGAACCTACCTACTCATTCGGTTATATATGGTTTCTCAAATACTGTGCCTTGGAAGTTCATAGGTAGTTATGTTCCAATCTACAACTGGTAATGTATGACCTATTTTATTGTTGAATGTTATTCTGAATCTTGGTATTGTGACATTCTGAAAGCAAGTGGTTTTGACTTTGATATATCTCTACTATTTAAAAGAGTGAGTTGGTGAATAATACTCTTTCCCCTTTTCCTCACAAAACTATTCGTGCTGACATGTGGGTCATCCCCACCCACTCCTCATCGCACAGACAACCTGCTCGGCTTTTCTTCTTCCTCTTCCTCGGAGCAATCCATCGCCTACCACCCCCTTGTCCCTCCCTTTACCACACACCCGCTCCCCCCTCCCCTATGGAGAACCACCACACTGCCCCCTCCCCTTAGTGGAGCACCATCGTGTGGGCCCAGGGTCATGCCATCCCCACTGACTTCCGCCTCTCATTTGCCACTGCCACCCTAACCCTCTGTGACTCTCCGCCCCCATGCCATCCGAGTCCTCTTGCCCCCTCCATCCCCCCCCCCCCCCATCCTACATTAGCAATCTAAAACTCTTTGTGTTTCCATTGCATTATTATCTGGATCAGTAAATAGTGTATACAGATATATTACTAGATCATACATATACATCGTATAAATCATACTAGATATTTATATTACATAACAAAGTTTAAATACCCTATATCAGGTAAAGTTTACATAATAAGCCGCTCAGGCCAAATGTTATATTACAGAAAGCATGATGGATAGACCATCCTGAACTGTCAAGTACGATATCAGGAGCACACGCAAGGCGAGGGAGATTGTCACATACTGCAGTGTACAACTTCGTTCAAATCGTTCAAATAGTAGTATTACATGCACTTACTGCTAAAAATCTCTAGCATGGAACACCAGCACAGAAGCTACATTACAAAGCTCCAAAAAACGAAGTTCACCTTGGATCATATTGTAACAATACTAGCCCCATCTGCCCGTTCAAAAAAAAACAATACTAGCCCCATCATCACTCTGCTCCCACATTACCATCTGGGTCAGCCGGGAGCGTGAGACGAGGATGAAATTCGGGCCCAGTCAGCTTGGCAGCATGGCGGGTGCCGCCAAGGTACATCTACTTCGAGCATCAGATACAATAGCCTGAAGGAAGAGCGCAAGCTTCTACTAGAGCAACTACGAGTTTTGATCGTTTGCGACCTCCTTGCTCCCTCCGTCTCCGGTCGTTGTTTCGTCCAAAAAGCGGACAATGACAACGGTAATGTTATCAGAACTCCCCCTTTGATAAGCTTCTTGGAGTAGTCTCTTTGCTGCTTGCTCAGGGTCCTGAATAGGCTTGACCATGCCTACAGCTTCCTGGAAACAGAATTCAGGATTAACTCCTCGAGTAATACAGGACAATACCAACATATATGGAGGATATTCTTCAGTAATGTCTGCAGTTACCTCGTTAGTTACAACATCCCACAGTCCATCGCTAGCGAGGATGAGGAATTCGAGAGAGCTGTCAACTACCTCCTCCTGTAAATAATAGTAAAGCACGTTTCTTTTACCACTTGGAAAGGAAATTAATAGGGAGGTGATGAAGCAGGTTGATTTGATAAAAGCACCCAAATGATCTGAGGTGTCAAGCAAAAATAGGCTTACAACCAAAAGGTTCAATCATCCAGTGTAAAAGCCTTAATCTTCCTTCGGAAGAATGGGTGCCATTATTTCTTCCTTACACGAAAGCAATGAAGAACATGGATAAAAAGCTAGAGTTCATTGGTCTCTTTAGAGGGCTACCGTAGAGTTACAAGTATGGTAATTACGATGATAGATACTTTTCTTTTAAGCACATTATTCATGGTTTTTTTTGACATCAACCATATAATATTATCTCCACATACTCGTAATGACCATGTCATGGGAGTGGGCCCTGGGTCCAACCGGATTATTATTAGAGATTAGTTTCTATTTGTTAGAGATATATGATTGAGATTAGATTCTATTTGTTAGAGAGAGCCCATCTATATAAGACGGTTACCATATAAGCTCATCTATATATGATTAAGATTAAATTCTATTTGTTAGGGGGAGACCATCTATATAAAATGACTATCGCATGTTATTGGAGACAAGTAAGAAATAACAAAGTTATTCTCATATATAGTCTCTCCCTCTTCCTCTACGCCGACGCCATCCGGCCATCTTTTCAGTGGTGTTTACCCTTATGAATTAAAGTTCATAACGGACCACCCATAATATTTAACCAAAAACTTGCAACACAAATATTATTGTTTTGCAGATGACTAGGTGCTACATAAAAACTAAGCAAACAAAACTAAGTCAAACCTTGATCTCTGGATCAGCGACAACATACTGCTTCAAGAGTTTATCACCAAATGCCCGAGAAACAGCAAGAACACCACCAACACGCCATGTCCCTGCAAAAATTTAGTAGTAAAACAGAATCGGTAATGGTAACAAGTAAATATAAAATAGAGTTTCAGAGGCATCATGAAAGTACCAGCCCACATCACAAAGCCTCCAGCATCCTCAATTCTCTGTCTCTCGTCTGACTGGTCAGGTTTGTGATCCCTCGAAACCGCAATTGCTGCGAGGGTGGAATGGGTAAAACATCATGATCGGCTAACACAAGTGCAATAAGACTAACAAGAAGCACTATTATGCAGCTAATTTCAACTGCCAAGTACCCATGGGGAAATAACTTGACTAGGAAGAAAAAACTCATCATATAACAATTTGAGTTTTCTGGTGAAATCAAGAGTACTGGAACACAGGGCATTGAAGTATGTTACAGACGTTGGACTTACCATCCCCCCCTCTGCAAACAACGGCTCTAGAATCTCCAACATTTGCAACCAGCAAGCGATCACCTACAAGAATAGCTGTTGAGGCAGTTGAGCCAGCATCTCTGGTATGACTACTATCAGCTTTCAGAAACTCTGAATCCGTATGATTGTACGTTTCAGCTGCAGAAAAGGAACGGAAGAAAATCATGGTCACCCTCTAGCTGGGTAGAAATATTTTGGTCCACAATAGTTGATGCGTGAATGGCATACCAATAGCAGACTTTATATCACTGTTGAACTTCGGATGCTTGATTAAATTGCTGAAAAGGTGCTGCTTGACATATTCAGCTGCTCTAGCTCCACCATGACCTATAGGAAAAGCCAACTATACTAACTTGCATCACTACTAAAAAAAGAATTTGATCAAGGAGCTGCTAACATACGAAAAAACTAAACAATTAATAATATTTCTCCTGGCACTGGGCAACTCATACCATCAAATACGCCAAACAATCCGACAGTCTCTCCATCAACACCATCAATTCTTGTCTCGTAGAAATCCTCCATTGATGCCCTTTTCCCAGGACAACTTGCATACCCATAACAGAACCTGCCATTTTCACTGTGATGGCAAAGGGAAACACTTTAACAATTAAAAGAAAATTGCATTTCCTGAGAAATTAAATGCATCATCTTTTTGAACCACTGGTAGTTTGTGTAGTCTATTGTATGAAAAGGAGAAAATTTTGAGGAAAATTGTTGTCATCTTTTCTCCCTCAACTTTATCAAAATGGCAACATTTACATTGTTTTCTTCCAATACCCAAATAGCACATACGCATAACTTGTTATTTTGCATAATAAATTACATTAAATATAAATGATAAAATGAATGTAGACATGTCATGAAGTTCTGTTTGCTCGCATGATTATTTGATGAAAGTGTTATGCTTTTACTTATATTCAAAAACAGCATATATGATGGTAGTGAATTGACTAGAGAACCACGGCTATACTGGTAATAACCAGCCAAATCAGATCAATTTTTTTTGCAGATCCTTATGGCAGGGCATCAAAACTTCCAAGTTTCTCCATCTTTCATTTGACTTGTACTCAGCACACCCTTTCAAAACAAGAAGATTAGATACACACTCTAAGCAATAAAAGGGTGACCCTCCAATCCAATCATTTGCCTTCCCTAAAGTACAAGCACCCCAAACAAACAGAGAGAAAGAAAATTCTCGCATGCCACAGGATAAATTGTTCCCCCTGAAACACAAGCCTACCATCATCATACAAGTAACCAAAATTACCACTAGAAAATTGGGCAGATCCAATTGAAAGGCTGCCACTCCTGGCTCATGTCGTAGCCTAATTCGCGAATAATTGATAGCTAGACCACTAGGCACAGGCCCCTACCGCAATATGCACTCTTCTGAACAACATAACAACCATGGATCTTCCCTCCGAAACAACCGAACCTCACAGAAAGTTCAATATTTTTCGACACCGGAGTCAACCAAAGAATTGAATTAGCAGACAGGTAGAGAACCAAGCAAACAACATCAAGAACGGCACCTGATCCCGCCGCCGCTAACCGGCGAGCCGTCCCCGGCGAACCCCATCAAGGCGCCCTCCTCGTTCTCCCGACACCAGCAAGACGACCTCCTCGCGAACAAGAACAACAGGGGCAGGAACAAGAAGGAGAAGCGCGCAGAAGCAGCTACTGTCCTCGGCGACCTCCCATGCATGACAAGGAGAGGGGTGGGGGGAAGAGAAATGGACGGACGGCTTGCAATTGCAGCAGGTATATGCAAATTGGAGAGAGAGAGAGAGAGAGAGTTGTGGAATGGAAGGGAGAGGAGGGGCTGGTAGGAGTGGATGAGAATGATCGTCGGGTGGGGTGACGTGGCGAGGAGACTCGGTCAACGCCCCATCGCTTGCGGGGAACCGGCTCCTCTAAGGTGGATAACAACGTCACAGCGGCGCACAACGACGACGAACGAGGAGAAACCGCAAAACAATGTACACAAGTCACTGTAGCGAATGGTGCTGTAGCACCTGCCCTTAACTTTTTTCCCTTTTCGGACGGTCCAGAATCATCGAAAGTTACGCTGTTGTGTCCGTCCAACTTACGTTCTACACATTAGATAATCCAGATCTCTTACGTGTACACCATAACAATAGCTCTACCCCCTCCATTTTATTTAGAGTACGACTAGCGTCCAGACACTTGATCAGTATACTTCAATTGTCATTAGATCCTTATAACGAGCGACTCGCAACAAACACCCCACATCGTATGTTTTCTTTCTCCAGCTTGCTCCTATGGCATCTTCTTCAATCTTACCCCCACACGATTCATAAATCCCTCATGAAAATCCATTCCAATGGCTCACCTGATCTCCGAACTTGTGGCACCATCGCTCGCCGAAGCTCCAGCAACTCCCTCCTCCTCCTTCAGCAACAGGGTGCATAGCAGCTAGGGGAGGAATGCTCCGCACTGAGCCTAAGGTCTTCAACATACTCAGTGCGATGGCTGCGAGGCTCTTCATGCACGATGGTTGAAGCTCGCTGAAGCACACATTGCTCGATGATATGCGCCTCAATCGAAGATCGTCAGAGTAGGGGCTACAGATATACTATCGTGTGCAACAATAAAAAGACCCATGCAACAAACAACCAAAACACATGCAATATATAAAAATGACTAGTGCAATAATCTACAATTACTTGTGCAACCAAAAACTAAGTGCAACAAAAAAAATCTAACAAAAATGAACGCTTATTGCAACAATTAAAAAGTTCTATTGCAACAAAAATGTTATTGTCGCAATAATAAATATCTCAGCTTGTTACAACAAGAAACCCCAAAAAAAATGAATGCTTATTATAACAATTATAAAGTTCTATTGCAACAAAAGGAAAAATTGTTGTTGCAACAACAAACATCCGATTTTGTTGCGCCATCGCTTGTTGGAACTCTAGTAACTCACTCCTCCTCCTTTAGCAACGGGACGCGCTAGAGGTGGGGGAGGAAAGACCTGCGCCAAGCTCATGGTCTTGAACAACGACAACGCGTCATAGATAATACATACTCCGTGTGATGCACACGCTCTTGCACGTGCACCATGGTTAAAGGCTTGAATCTCACTGGAGCACAGCGTGCACTGCTTGACTGCGTACACCTCAGTCGAAACTCGTAGGATGGATCTCACTGTTGTCAGAGGCACCCCCGGTCTGCTCACCGTAGGATGGATCTCATCGGGGGTCAGAGGCACCCTCGATCTGCTCAACACCCCCCTTGGATGGATCTCACTATTGTTCTGTGGAGAGAGAGAGATGGTGTGGTGGGTTTAGTGGAGAAGAAGATGAAATTGGGTGGATAATTAGACAGGAAATAGGTGGTTGTGGCATGAGGATATGTTGGACTAGTGATCAAGTGGACAGCGTGTCTGATTTTTTCTCTCGCATCGGACGCCTAGATGATAGCAATACCCTTTTATTTATTTTCGTTGTGTGTTGTCTTTTCTTGTAGTACAACTACTTGCTCATTTCCTTATAGATTTTTCCAATTATTTTCATTAACTCAAGTGGAGAAGAAGAGGCTGCAAGGGCATGGAGTTCATTTCCTTTTTTTTTCAGAAATCAATGCTCTGGACGGCGAAAACTAGGTGGTGTACACATTTGCTTCGCAAAAATTCTACATGGTGGGCTGCCAAGTACTCTTGTCTAAATTTGTAGATCATATTTTTTAAAATAAATTTATTCACAAATATAAAATATAGTTATATTCTAATATAAAATTAGTTTGATATTTTTTTCATAACTTTAATAAATATATAGCTTTATTTGCTATTCTCTATATGCATATATTAAATATAATGCTTAGAGATAATAATTAAGGTAATCTAGCAATTTTTATTATTTTTTTAATCTATATATTAAAAGAAAATATATCTTATAAATTTAGACAGAGATGATAAAGACTGGTATATGATTAGAGATAGTAGTATATGTGAGGCACATGTAGTAATCCTTGTATGAACGCTTTAATGCTTTTGTCCTTGAGAACCACACGTGGCATGAACACGTGTAGCAACATAGTATACTAGGTGGGTTAAGGTGGTGTAGCTAATATAATAAAAAAACAAAAGAATAAGTGAGATCTAAAAAAAGCTAATTTCGGTTGTGGAATTTGTCATCGATGGATAGCTAATCTAGGACCCTCACCAACAACGGACCTGGTCAAATGGCCGGCTCGCCACGGACCAGAGGCTTGACCTGTTTAGGCAGTCCGTTTGGCCCAAACGGGCATATGGTACTGTTTCACGGCCCGAGTTTGCGACTAGAGCTGCATTTTTTAATCGAACAAAAAAAATCAGACAAAAAAACCGAACCAAATCGGTCAAGTTAATTTGACCGGTTTTCGGTTCGGTTTTTAATTTTTGGGTTTTTCTAGGTTCGATTTTTTCGGATAAATAGGCTAAAAACCAGAGAACCGAAAATTAATATTATGTCATCGATGAGTTTTGAACCCATGACCATAGGTCCAAAAGCTCTCATGCCGTCTATACCAACTGAGCTAGGTTAGATATGTTGTTCAACTCAATGTATATATTATATATGTACATAAAAGTTCTGATTTTCTATACTTCAAGTTACAAAATTTTAATGGGCAGAGCACATCATTAATTATTATGCATTATTACTTCATATCTATGCCATCGAATCTCCATACTCCATTGAAGTGTTTCTAAAATTCTAATTCTATCATCGATAGTATATGTATTATCGTCTATTCGTCTCGTTAGTCGCTATATCGTTAGCAATTCGTGTTAACTTTGGTAAATATGATATTTACCGATACCGCGCCGAAATAAATTGGGATTTACCGAAATAGAACCGTACTTCTAAAAATACTATATATAACTAAACTATTAACACCGTATATACCGAACCGATTAAACCAAAAAAACCAATTGCATAGCCCTATTTGAGACTCAGGCACACAGGCCGAGGAGGTCATGCCGTGCCAGAATAGCCTAGTCATGTTCAGCCTGATGGGTTAAGATAAACCTGTTTAGTCTATTTTATTTTAAAATTTTTGATAGATTACAAAAAAAATTATAAATGCAAAATTGCAAATTAAAATTTACAGAAAAAGATTATATACCATAAAAAATAGATAAATGTATTGATTTTTTAAGAATTTTTAAACATCCTAATAGCTAGAAAATTCAAAAATTCAATCGTTACTGTGCACTAAACGAGTAGTACCTAAACGGCTAAACATGCATACAGGGGGCATGTCTAGGTTGTGCCAGGCACAGCATGATATTGTGCATGTCGAATAGGAATGGTCCGTTAGGCCTTCATGTCGACCCAAATATAGCATAGCTAGTTGGGTCGACACAACCCATTTAGATTGTGGACGTGCCGTGCCTATGCTGAGTGCCGTGGCTTGAGTCAGTCTGGCCGCACGACCATCTAGCCACAGCTACTCGAACCCAACAAAGGAGTGTGGATTGTGATCTTCATTTTTCTTTTTCCTAGCTAGTGCTAAAATGACGCAGGGAGGATGTGTGTGACACGGGAAGCAGGGGTGGAAAAAACTTTTGGGGCTCATTGGTTCGGTTTAAAATTGTTTCAATTATATTCGCTAATTAGTTAAATATTGAATGAGTCAATTTAGAATGAAATTAAATTTTGCTTTGGTTTGGCTCATTAGCTCGATTCTAAAATACTTGTAAACTATCAATACAATAATATTAAATTAAACTATGTTAATTTCAGAAAAAGCTCGACAAGATGAGGATGTGGCTCGATATCCACCCCCTAGCGGGAAGAGACCTCTACCTTGTATGACTATATCTGTCAAAGTACAAGAGTGCTTCAACCCCGCTCATTTTGGCTTCAGGTTTTGACTTTTGGTTTCTAATTTCTAACTTCTTATTTTTGCCTTTCTCTGATTTTTTTGTTTTTTATGATTTTTCTTTTTTTTTTCTCGTACTCCTTCGTATTGTCATAATAGACTAACCTATTTTTCTATTTTTTTATTTTTTAAAATTAATTATACTAAAAAAAACCACCAGTAGATGCAGTATAAAATAAATTAGCTACAGTACAGAAACAGTAAAAAAAACTATAAATCACCCAAAAAAACTCAAATGAGCCCTTTCCTCCTTCTACTCCCCCTCTCTAAGAGGCAGGCAGGCAGCAGCAAAAGCGCCAAAATAAAGTGGCGCAGAGGAGTGATTAACAAACTAGACAGCAAACGGAGTGGAGTAACAAAACCCCGCATCTGGATGGTCAGTCCCCTACGCAAATCTTTCTTCTTTCGAGGACTGTGATGCTCATCGCTTGCAAAGTCGGCAAGCACAGCACGTACGCGTCCGTTTCCCCTACAGCTACAGGCCACGCGTTTGAGTTTTCCATTGGTTGGTGCAATCAGTTGGTCAGGATAACCATGCCTGAAGACATGAAAAAAAAAAGATACACGACGAGATCAAATCTGGGAAAACACACGGTTATCACCAGGTAATTTACCTAATGCATGTATACTGGACCAAAAAGGCGATATCAAGGGAAACTTTAGTTTTGTCGAACCCAAAAAAGGAGAGCACCTCTGATCCGTTTCCGTTTGGAAGGCCCCGGTCCTGTCACTTTGCACCGGTGCAGCAGCGTTCCACATGCCATGATCGCATGCTTTTCTTTTTCTCTGTTGCGATCATGATCCAACCAAGGTTACGTCCTTTCAATCTGGCTTTTTTTTTAGCAACTTTTGGTTTTTTTGATGTTGTTTTCTTTTACTAAAATTACACTATAATGATTCTTAATTTTTTTACTGAGTCATTCAAAATAAAGAAAAAATATCAATATATCTCTATAAACAATATAAAGAAAAAAAATAAAAAACCTAACAAAATCAAAATTAAAAAAATTAATATATTCATTCCAGCTTTTGACTAAAATGAACGAGCCTAAGAGTTAGCTTTCGATGTACTTCGTTTTAAGATAGCGTGCTTGAGCACTAAAAACCCGAAGCATTCTCCTCTCGGCTCACACCCAGCAACAAGACGTGGCCAAATGGGCCATGCTCCTCACAGGATGAGACATTGGCCCAAGCACGGTTTGATAGCGTCACAGGTCAGGCCAATCCAGGCACGGTTCGCCTGTTGGGCTAGAGTCGGTCTATTTAGCATATCTGGTATAATTTTTTTTGAAAAAAATAAAAAAATACAAAAAATACGTATAATTTTAAAAACAAAACAAAAATTATATATACTTATAAAATAAAATACATAGAAAAAAAATCAAAACTACAAAATAAAATCATGTAAATTAAAAATGAACGGTATAGAATTCAAAAAAATAAAATCATATAAATACAAAAAATAAACGGGCCTATTGAACTGTGCTGGATTGAGTTGTGCCATGCTAGGCCTGGTACTATTCTTACCATGCTGTGTCGGTCTGCTGGACCGAAGCCTCAAACCAGTAGTATGTGCTATGGGCTGGCCCTCTAGCATAACCTATTTGTCGGCCACCTCTACAGGCAAGCTTCCAGGCTTCCGTTCCACCCACAACCCAGCAAGAAACAAACAAACAAACAATCCCTTCCGCCCGGAAACAAATCCTCCTCCCTTTTCCTCCCCCTTTCCCCTTCCCTTTCTAGGCTCTTCTACCCAACCTAAACCCCCTCAAACCTCTCTCCTCTCGTCCTCTCTCTCTCTCTCTCTCTCTCTCTCTCTCTCCCACCAAGAAGAAGAAGAAGTCGCCTACAAGCTCCAGTAAGAGGAGGAGAGGGGGGTGGGGGGCTCCAAGATCCTACCTGCATTGTGCTCTCGATCTGAGCAGCAGGTTCTCTCCCTCTCGCCCCCGCGATGGATCAGGGCGACGACGAACGCGCGGTGTCGAGCCTGGCGGCGGCGCGGCGCTCGCTGCGGGCGGGCGTGGAGAAGTCGCGGGCGCTGGGCCACGCGCTGGCGCGCGCGGGGCCCCGGCTCGAGGAGATCCAGGTGGCGCTGCCGGCGCTCGAGGCCGCCGTCCGCCCGATCCGCGCGCCGCGGGCCGAGCTTGCCGCGGCGGGGCCGCACATTGACCGCGCCGTCGGGCCCGCCGCGGCCGTGCTCAAGGTGTTCGACGCCGTGCACGGCCTCGAGCCACCGCTCCTCGCGGGGGGCGCCGCCGCGGGGGACCTCCCCGGCTACCTCGCTGTGCTCGGGCGGCTCGAGGAGGCCCTGCGGTTTCTATCGGATAACTGCGGCCTCGCCGCCCAGTGGCTCGCGGACATCGTCGAGTACCTCGGCGACCGCGACCTCGGCGACCCGCGCTTCCTCGCCGACCTCAGCGTCACCCTTGACGAGCTCAAGAACCCCTCCGGCTACCTCGACGGTGGCCTCCTGGCCGCGGCCATCGAGATGCTCGAGGCCGAGTTCCGCCGCATCCTCGCTGACCACTCCGTCCCACTCGCGATGCATCAGCAGAGCACCGCCTCCGCCTCCATTCCGACGTCTCCCATCCCCGCCGCCGCCGTCCACAAGCTCAGCCTGATTCTCGACCGCCTCGTGGCCAATGGTCGGCAAGACCGCTGTGTGTCCATGTACGCTGATGCACGCGGAGGTGTGGTGAGTGCCAGCCTTCCTGCCCTTGGTCTCGACTACTTGCGCAACCCGGCCGATGACGCCAAGGCATTGGGCCCTGGCGTTGAGTTGTGGGGGCGGCATTTAGAGTTTGTGGTGCGCCACCTCCTCGAGTCTGAGCGGCAGCTCTGCACCAAGGTGTTTGGGCAGCACAAGGATGGTGCATCAGCATGCTTCGCCGAGGTGGCAGTGCACGCCAGTGTTCTCGACTTCTTGAGGTTTGGCCGTGCAGCTGCTGACGCCAAGAAGGACCCCATCAAGCTCCTGCGATTGTTGGAGGTTTTTGATTCTTTGAATAAGCTCAGGTTGGACTTCAACCGGTTGTTTGGTGGTAAGGCGTGTGCAGAGATTCAGAACCAGACAAGGGACCTTGTGAAGTTGGTGGTGGATGGCGCCGTTGAGATCTTTGAGGAGTTGCTTGTGCAGGTGGAGCTGCAATGGCACATGCCTCCCCCAGCTGACGGGGGTGTGCCGCGCCTAGTTAGCTTTGTGGTCGAGTACTGCAACTGGCTCCTCGGTGAGAAATACAGGCCTGGGCTTGCACAGGTGCTCACCATCCATCGCAGCTGGCGCAAGGAGGTGTTCAATGACAAGATGCTTGTTGACGCGGTGCTTAACATTGTCAAGGCCCTTGAAGCCAACTTTGATGTTTGGTCGAAGGCGTATGAGAATGTGACGCTATCATATCTCTTCATGATGAACACACATTGGCATTTCTTTAAGCACTTGAAGGCTACTAAGCTAGGCGAGCTCTTGGGTGATGTGTGGCTCCGGGAGCATGAACAGTACAAGGACTACTATTTGACAATGTTTATGAGGGAGAGTTGGGGGGCACTCTCGCCACTGCTCAACAGGGAGGGGCTAATCTTGTTCTCCAAGGGTCGGGCCACAGCGAGGGACCTGGTGAAGCAGCGCCTCAAAACGTTCAATGCGAGCTTTGATGAGATGTTTCGCAAACAATCGGCATGGGTTATACCAGACAAGGACTTTAGGGAGAAGACATGTGACCTTGTGGTGCAGGCAATAGTTCCTGCTTACCGGAGCTACATGCAGAACTATGGGCCACTCGTGGAGCAGGATGTAAGTGCTAGCAAGTATGTAAAGTATACCGTCGATGGTTTGGAGAAGATGCTCAGTGCACTTTTCAATTCCCGTCCCAGGAGGGCTGGGAGCTTCCAAATCAGGCACTCAGATGGCAATATTACTAGTGCGATGATAGGGTTGCATCGGAGTGCGTCCACAGTGAAATAACTCCAGTTGAAGAACCAATTGGTTGGTTCTAATATTTATGAAATAACTGGATAAGTGAGAATTATTCATTTTCCGCCAGTTGGCAAAGAGCTCCACACTGGATGTGAGGTGTAATAATGGACCTATGATGAGGGCAGTGGTGGCATATGAACATAAGCTCTTCTTGGGTTGGCATGGTGAATAGAAGGTGGTGGGAGCATCTCCTCTGCGTATTAGAGATGCTATCCTATCCTCGACTGTCTTCCCGTCTTTCTGTTATCCTGTTATTGTCCCTAGCACCGTAGTCATTCATTTAGAAACTTCTGTGGGGACTGGTGGATATTTAATCAGCTGTGTAGTGTATGTAAAATTGGTTGTATGTTAGGTGGGCTGTAGACATTTATCTGTCCCATGTGCTACAAATTGAGCTCCAATCTGCAATGTATTATATGAAAAACTGCAAGAATGATGGACTGTTGGGGGCCAACAGGTTATTATCAGTCCCTGTATTTCTCGGTGAATAAGCTATGTGATTGGGTGAACTGGTGTAATATATACCCCCAATATATTACATAATAATTGATGCAATCACAGTGAATCCTTCAACAATTTCTTTTTCACGATATTATTGTGAAGCATTGAAGAATAGGTCAGAACTTACTATTTCTTTTTTTTGTTTTCGCTGAAAACTCACTTGTTCCAGCCAAGTAAGATTTTTGGGCTTAGGTTGAAACCAGCCATAAGCGGTGCTGCCATCTGTTGAGGACTGTGGTCTAGAAGGTTTTTTTAACAGTGTGGTTGTGTCTCATTCAGTTCGTGTGGTGCGTCTTGTTACTACTTCATCAGTAATTATTGTGGAACTCCTTACGCATGTTTCAACGAGTTATTACTGTTTGGTGTGTGTCTTGATGCAGGACGAATTCAGCAAACTTGAAATCATGGAGCCCGCATCTTCGGCATGCCAAGAGTAAGAAATTGTTTGGATCATTTTGTTTCGTTCCCCTGCAGTTTGTGCTTCTTTCAGCTAATGATCGTGCTGTTTTCTTGAATGAGCCGAGTTGTCACAAGCACAGAAGGGAAACCTGACCCTCTACATCCATTGTAAGTGCCAACTGCCAATATTGAGCTATTTTTACTCTCCAGTATTTTCAATTCTGCAAGATGCTACATGATATATCAAAGCATTCATGTCACCAATCCATCATGATCTTCTCATCCTTTTCAGCATCAATGCTGTGCTCGAGAGAACTCGATCTCTTCTTGGTTTCAGCCCATTGTTAGCTCTCGCGGTAACAGATGGTGGGCTATCCGAAGGATGCAATTTTCCCCAGTGTCTGCTTGTTGCAATGTTATCTGATCTTGCTGTTCTGACGGAAAACAGTAAACTGAAACAGTGCCTCCTTGGCTTTTCCTGTACGCACACAACAACACAAGATGGGCAGCACCTCTGCTCTCTGTCGTCTCTATGCAATACACTCACCGCGTGATGCTCAAACACACAATTGCACAGAACACAAACAAATGTGTTGCCCTGTCTTTTTCTCTTTTATTTCTTGCTGTTGACTTGCTTCGCTTCTTCCTGCGCTTCTCTCTTGCACTTGATTACATGACTGCATGGCTCTTTTAGGGCCTGTTCTTTTTTGCTGCGGCTGATAGCTTTTGGCTACGACTGGTGGCTTTTTGGCTGTTTACGATAGAGATTACGGAAAGAGAGATACTCGCTTATGATTTTTGATGTTACAGATATTAATTTTTTAACGTGTACTACAATTAACTTGTAGACCCCATCTTAAAAAAAAATACTTCGTTTAAAAGTTAGTTACTGTAGCAAAAGCCAAAAACGACTTTTAGAAGTCGCAAAGAACATGCCCTTAAACTCGTACAGACTAGACACGATACAAATCCGGCATCTACTCGAACTCCTATATGTATTTCATATAGACTTGTACACGGCATACTCGGATACGTCAAGAAAATAAACTAAATAAGATTAAACTCTAACAATCATCCCCTTAATCTTGCTTCTTTATCTTGATCATGTCAATCTTCTTTGTCTTTTGTTCTTCCTTTTTACATGTACTCCCGTGTGTCGTTCCTTCTTGGACTAACTCTGCCTTACTGTCTGCACTTGTTCTATCCTGAGCCTCGTACAATCCGACATTTTCCTCGCCTCACATCTAGATTAAACTCGTCCTCCCTTGCTTATTCGCCTGGGCTTCACAATTACCTAAGCCTTTCACCTTTCTTCAACGCATATCTCGGTTGGGATCACACCACCTCCAGTCTTTGCGTTCACGTGTCTCACTGACGTCGATCCTGCGTATCCTGCTTTGGTCTAAGCCACTCCCGTGCCTCATGCGCCTTAAGTTTGCATACGTGTGACGTTGTAGGATCAAGGAGGTTGACTAGAGGGAGGTGAATAGGCGGTCTTAAAAATCTCTTAATTACAATTTCTCTATTTGGCAAACACTAGATAAAAACAATTGCTTAGAGATTTGATAATATTATTCCAATCAATAGAGTTGTAATGATTGAATAGCTTGCCTAAGTATTTACTACCGTACTAAAATTATCAGATAGTTATATAATCTCAGTATTGAGACAAGGAAAGCCTAGGATGAAAAAAGTATATGGTTGCCAACATCAAATGAGGGTATAACAATTATTGGTTTAACTAATATATTTAAGATATAAGTTATCATTTTATGTAACATAGCAATGTATTTAAATTTAAAATAATAAAATAATTTTTGTAAACATATGTACAAGATGATCAAAGTAGATTTGCCTTCTTGCATGTTGACTGAACCTTCTTGCTGCAGGTCAAAAAGTTCTTCAGCGACATCGGGTTCTACGCGTGAAACGACAAATACAAATAAATAAATATAAAACCACAAAAATACAAAATATATACTGAAAGGCATATATTGAATTTAGATGAATTTATGAGAAAGACATAATGAATTGGAGTTCGAACGATGGAGAATGGGCTTTTGAAAGATTGCGGGATGAGAAAATGCTGAAAAAGAAAAATAATAGAATATTACAGAGAATATTCCATTCGTCGGGATGAATGAACAAAGAACAGGAAGCTTTGGAGATGGCTTGACGCCGGCGATAGGAGACGTAGGAGGTGATGACAACCAGCAAAATAAGTTGCTAGGAACCCAAGAAATACATAGAAAGAGCTGGCATGTCAAACGGAGCACGGTAACGGCGTGTGTGGCGAGAACAATATGGGTTGGAGAGGTATAGTATCTGGGCATAGAACGTGGAGATGTAGTGTGAGCACAGCTTAGAACGCAGCATGGTAAAACTAGAAAAATTATCGACTAAGCCAAAAACTCATCAGAGATGACACAATCGGTTATTGAATGGCGTCGGTATGAAAAAAAAGGAAAAACTTAGTATCTTGATGCTCAGTGATCGAAAACCAAATCCACTTGGAAGGTAGCTGTCTGGGATAGTTTAACACGTTTTGACGTGAAAAGATTAGAGAAAATATCACTAGATATATGGAAACGTGAAACGCCCTAGGCGGCCATGCTAGGCATTAGAAGTAAAAATTTGTGGAGGGTTTCTGGGGAAAAGGGGGAGCATCGCATAGAACGCGATGAGACAAATCTAAGAGAGGTGACGGCATGGGCTAAAGCTCATCAGAGACGACGAATCGATGACGAGAAGCGATTTCGAGCAACTTTGGGGAAAACTTGATTCTAGGAAATTGGCTACACCAAAATCAAATTAAATTAGTAGATACGTTTCTTAGATACTGGAACACAAAATAACACAAATGGTTTTGAAGAAAACTCACCAGAGAGAGATGGCATGGTGGAGGGAGGAGGCCGGCACACAGGCACGGTTTGGGCTTCTCTAGCGCTTTTTGTGGTGATAGAGGATGACCAAGGGTTTGCTCATGGGTAGAGCACAAGGTGGAACTCCCATTTATAGGACAAAATCAAGAGAAACGATTGAAACGGCCAAATTACTTTAATTTTGGTTTCTAGGTTTAAAAGCTTAAAAATGGAAAAATGGATAAATAAATAGCTAAGAAATGGATATGAATTGATTGCTTAAGTCATGAGGATGGTTTTTCGTTTTGGCACAAAGAGCAAATGAGGTTTTAATGGAGGGTTTGCTTGGATGAAGAAAATATAGGAGAGAGAAGCAGTGCGTCTGATTGTTGCAGAAGATGAATAGTGTTCAGCCTTAGGGGGCGCTCGTTTTAGCGATGGCTTCTGACTTTTGGCTGAAATTTCATTGTAGCTGCTTTTTTTACTGTAGCTGATTTGGCTTTTTAGGCATAATTAATTTTTAAAAAATGTAAAAATAGAAAAAACATGTTAACCCATTAGGGACAATACCAAGGAACACGGGAAAAAAAAGAAAATACAAAAAAGCCTAAAATATCTAAAAAAATTCAGAAAAAGACAAAATACTGAATAGTGAAAAAAGTAGAAGCTAGAAGCAGAAGCCGAAAAAAAAGCCGAAACGAGCGGGGATGGTTGGAGGAAAGAGAAAGCAAGAAAGATGAAGAGAACTGATGGCTGGGAAGTTTTTTTTGAAAAAAAATTAATTGAGCTCCAAAAAATTACAAATAAACTCTAAAAAATCCACTAAAATATAAAAAAAATTCCTTATAACACAAGTAATCCATATAAAATACTATTTCAATTAATTGAATTTATTTTATTCAAATTAAATCTTTTTTATTTTGGAAAAGTTTATTTGATGCTTTAATTAATTCAAAAAAATCCAAATAAGATCTAATTTTATATCATTTATTTAGAATTAAATTTTAAAGAAAGTGAATTTTGAAATGTTACAATTTGATTTTCATGAAGCCGAAAAGGTGAAAAGCATCAGAAAAAAGGACGGTAGGTTCAAGACTGTATTGAGCTGTTATTATAAAGTACATAAGAATGATGTTTTGGCCCTACTCCAACTAGCTTTAGGTTCTGATTCTCGGATGTTAGCTTTCAGCTGAAATTACATTATAATGACTTCAATAGGATAAAACAAAGACAATAAAAAAGGAAAAGATCGTAGTATGGGCTTTCTCGCAAAGGGCTTGATGGGCTACAGAAAGCTTGGCCCAACAGCTGAGAGTGCATTTGACATCCCACACAAGTGGTAGTAACAAAAAATGGTCCATTTAATTTGAGCTGTCCATCTTATATCGAATGGTTCGGGTAGGAAAGCTTCCTTCCTACACAACGCCATGCCATCCGCGCAATTCTTATGCCGGTGCACGCGGAGTTCTCTTCTTTTGTCGCGTTCGTATCGTGCCGTGCGGGTGGGTTCCTTGAGTCTCCTCTCCGAAGAGGCCGCGGCGACCGCCTCCGACGATTGCCGTAGATGAGGCGCGGGCGCAGTGGGATATCGGGGGTTCCGGCCGGATCGGCGGGCATGGATCGCTGCAGATCGTGACCTCCGGTGCCGATGGTATGAGTAACGACCCGCGACCCCTACCCCTAACCCTAGGTACGTGCCGATCTCCTGAACGTTCGATCTGTTCGTCGCCGTGTGTATGCTCGTGTGCCTTTGAACGCCGCGTTGTGATGTTTGGATCGGTGTATGGACTATGGAGTGACATGGCGTTTGACCAGGACGGGTCTAGGGTTTTTCGTTCGTTCTTCTGGAATTCGCGGGGGGTCGAGGGGATTGCGCGTTTGATCAGGGCGGGTCTAGGGCTTTACTTGTTAGTCGTCATTAACTCTCTTTTTTTGTGGCCAGTGAGCTCAAGAATGTCAGTATTATGGATATGCTCATTTCAACTTAAAGTTAATTTTTACTTTTGTTTTTTTCACTATTCAGTAATTTTATTTTTTTTAGATTTTTTAGGCTTTTTAGTTTTCTTTTTTTCTGTATTCCTTTGTATTGTTCGTGATAGACTAATATATTTTTTCTATTTTTATTTTTTTAAATTAATTATACTAAATAAGTTAACTCAACTACAATAAAAAAATAAACTAGTTACAATTAAAAAAACAATAAACCAACATAATTCTGAACCTCTGTATAACTTGTAGACACTAGACATTCCGCTCATTTCAGTTTTTTTCAGCTTGAACTTTTTTCACTATTCAGTAATTCGTCTTTTTCTGAATTTTTTTAGATTTTTTTAAGCTTTTTTGTATTTTTCTTTTTTTTCCCGTGTTCCTTTGTATTGTTCATGATGGGTTAACATATTTTTACATTTTTTAAAATTTAATTATACCTAAAAAGTTAAATCAGCTACAGTAAAAAAAGACAGCTACAGTAAAATTTCAGCTAAAAGTTAGAAACTATCACTAAAATAAACGCCTCCTAAATTCGGCTGGGGATTTTTTTTAATGGTTGGTGTTCACATTTGCTAGCACCATGCTTCAGTGGGTGCAACTGAAATTTTAGGTGTTGCAGTTCTCGATCTGTCTTGATGATCTCTAGTCTTACCAAAGCTCTTGGTATTTTGCCTGCTTCAGTCCACGGCTTCAAAATACCATGTTGCTTTTTTTTTGGGTACTTTCTTTGCTATAAGTTACTCCATTGTTCACAGAAACGTTACGTCGCCATGATGGCATGCTGTGTTATGATGGAGAAACAAAACTGTTCACAATGGCTTTTTGCCAGCCTATTAAGGGGTATTTTTGTAAGTGTTGAATGTGGCCAGTCGAAAACAATTCACATTAGTACTCAAGAAGGAACCACCTTCTAAAATCCGTAACTTTTTGAAATTTTTATTTTTTTTTGTTATATTATGTTTAGATTTGTAGATTTTTCTGTGGCACTCATCTTTCTAATGACGTGGTAGTTTTCTTTGTCTCAGAATCCCTTGCCACTGCAGTCTAGTTAGGGGTGAAAACGAGCTGAGTTGAGCCAGTTTGAGCCAGACTCAGTCGAGCTCGCACCGAGCTACGGTTCGGTTCGAGTCAGCTCGTTTAGAAATCGAGTTAGAATATAAGCTTGACAGGTGGCTTGAGCCAGCTTATGAGCTGAGCTGGCCAAACCAGAACTTGGAGGTTATGTCTTCTAACAAACTTCACAATATCAACAAAAGCAGATCGCATAGCCAACCAAAATTATACGGAAGGTGAACCTGTCAACAATTATATCCAATACTAATATTAGGCACATGAAAAGTTCTCACTGATGCAGGTAAAACCATGCACAACTATAACCTGAAGACTCTTCTGTGGTACCTATGATACCATTTTATAGTCTGCATATTACAAATTGATCGAGCTAAAAAAATATTCAGAACCCTGTACATATAGATGAATTCAACCCAAAATCCTTCAGCAATAAATAATGCCTAACCAATATTATCAGTAAACATTTGATTCAGCTTTATTAAGAAGATATACTGTGCCAGAACTGGAGTAATGTGAACCATAACGAAACTTTGGGATGATTGGGTCCTCAAACGTAGAGTACCGTTCTTGGAACTTCTTTAGTCGTTCAGGGTTTAGTGCTCCAATTGGCTGCATCAAATAGTCCTCTATGATTAGCAGTTTAAGTAGACAGAAGCAATAAGCAGGTGTAGATCAACCTTTGAAAGATCTCGGTATGTAGAAGAATCATCCAGATTCAACACTTTGGATTGGTAATCAGCTATTATCCAAGGAAAAACAGGATACTGCACAAGCAGATAAGATCATTACAATGACAAGTTACCTTAGTAGCCTAGAAATATAATTTGTGCAGTGAAGTAACCTGAGTTATGTCATTGTAACTGCGCCCAGCCGAAGTGTTCAGTTCCATCAAGTATTCAAAATTGCTAATCTGAAGAAATTGGACAAACTTAGATCTCAAGCATACCAACAAACAACATGAGAAAATTATCTTTAGTGTTCATGTACCTCCTAGTTAGCCCAGCGCTCCATCAACTGAGTTCTTTTAAGGATTTGCCCAGCTCTCTTAATAAAATATAATAGGACAGATCGACGGCGGGGGGCGGGCAGGCGGACAGATTGGCAATGGCGGCGGGGGAGCGGGGAGGGAGGCAGTGGCACGGGGGCCAGGAGGACAAATCGGCGGCGGGGGACGAGAGGGAGGACAGATCAGCGGCGGGGGGCGGGTGGGAGGATAGATCGGTGGCGGGGGCGGGCGGGGGAGAGAGCCTGTGGTAGGGGCGGGGGAGTGGGGAGGGAGGCGGTGGCGCGGTGGGGGGGGCGATGGGCAAGCGGGCTGGGTGGGGAAGAATTGGAGAAAGTGTCTGAGACTGAGCGACATGAGCGCTGAGAGTGGATGTCGTGTGTGCGCGTATTGATCTCCGCCACCGGCTCGATTGAGCCCTCGCGAGTGGCTCAGGCTCACTCTTAGTGAGCCGAGCTGCAACACAAACTTGACTCGCTAGAGGAAGCTCCGAGCTCGAGCCGAGGTGAGCTAAGTTGACTACAAGCTCAAGTAGCTCACGAGCTTCAAGTTTTTTGTCTAACCCTAAGTCTAGTGTTACAACTTTGTTGCAATATTTCACTGGTCTTAACTCTTACGGTTTACTGGATAGCAGATCACAGGTATGATTCTGTGCGTTTGGAATTTTTCAAGGTCATACTACTGTCTTCGCTCGACAAAATAGCCCTTAATCAGCTTAAATGTAACATCCACTACCTGCTTATTTAAGAACGTGCTATTAAGAAAACAACCCTTATAATCTAGCTGTGCAGTAGCTCTAGCTTAATATTTATGTCGACTGTAAGTTTTTAGCATTGGGCTTTTGAATTCACATGCTTTTGGAATTGAGTGGAGATCTAATTCTATGGGGGTAATTAGGTAAGCAGTTCTTGGATTCACTAAAGGTGAAACAAGGTTGTATCTGTGTTCTCTGTAGTTAGAAAAGCTCCATCTGCGTTGCTGCATAAAAATTTCTTGCGCTATATCCATACAAACAACACTCATAGCAGAAGTTATCACTTCCACAGGTATTAATCATGTCTATGTAAGCTCATGTAATTTGATAGCAGAAGTTATCACTCCAACAAGGCTCTAGCGGGCGATTTCTTTCTCGTATCTGCACATTTTGCATTAGCGTGTGTAGTGCTTCGCTTGACTTTCATGTTGCCCTTCCGGAAAGCAGTAGATACGAATGCAAAGTGCAATTTTCCTTGTAGGGTATTGATAAATATCACCAAAATATCTTCTAAACTATTATTTATATTTATAATTGTTAAATTAAAAATCTAACAAATTAAAAGTCATATCTAAAAAAACCCACCCTATAAGCTTTTCTTTTCAGCTTCTAAAAACTGCTTAAATTTTTCTACAGTAACTAACTTTCAAATGAGATGTCTTTTCAAAGCAGGTTTATAAATTAATTATAGTACTGGTACACACTATAATAACTTTATCTATATTAGCTAAAACCACACGTCTCTATTACTCTGTACTCTTTCTCACGAATAACCTAAAAATTATAAATTTCAGTTATAAGTCAAAGCTAAAAAGAACAAGAGCTTTACCTTATAAATAGTAACAGCTACAGACAAACTTGTAGAGAGATATTTACATATAATTTTAGCTAATATAAATGAAATTAATACAATATATATTATAATCAACCATTAAATCCTATCTTAAAAAAGACTCCATTTGAAAACTAGGTTTTGTAGAAAAATCATGCACCGTAGAAAAACCTTATTTAGAAGCCAATACTAACATTTAAAAGCCAATACGTACAAAGCGCCGAAGGCTATGCGACTCGAAAGTAGCAGCAGACCCTGAAGAAACTCGCGAAGCACACTCGCAACAAATAGTACCATAGTAGATCAATAGTACCATAAAGGACAATAACGCAAATAGTAGTGCATCACAGTATAGAAGAAAACGGACGCACACCATGACATGACACCAGACCAGACGCAACCAACCGACCTAGCATAGGACACAATAACAACGCAAGGGTTTAAACACCAAAACGAAGACCGACACTTGAAATACTCAAACGACACTTGCACAGGTGAAAGTAGATAGTATTGACGCGTAGCATTGGCTTCACTCTTCCTCGGATTCAGAGTCGGCGCTCTGAAGCCACTCCACGAATGGCTTGGCATTCTTCAGGACCTGGGAGCTCTTGCCACCAGCAACAGCTTCGTCGTACCACTGCACAATGGTTTCTTCCTCGAGGACGTCTGCGTCATAGAGGGCCTTCAGGACGACTGGGACCTCCTTCAGGGCTTCGGCACTGCACTTGCCGCCGAATGCCTCGATAGCCCTGACCAGGAGCATCTGCGCACCTTCGTCGAGCACAGCAGCAGCTAGGCATTTCTTGTTCTTCAAGACCTCCTTCGCGAACCCCTTGCCCACACCATCGAAGAGCGCCTCGAACAGAGCATTCATCGCGTCCTGGGGAGGCAGGGTTGAGGAGGACAACACCCCCTTGAGCTGAGCTGTTGCGGAAGCCTTGCCCAAGTTAGCCTTGATCTCTTCAACCAGCTCATCATATGGAGCGGTTTTAGCCCCAGCCTGGTTGCCATTGGAATTATCTTGAGCCTTTGCTGTTCCATTAGCACTACTCTCTTTCTGCGGCACCTGCTTCTTCTTCTCTGTCTCATCAGTGGAAAGCATAACCATTTCGGCAGTTGCTGCACTCAGCTGCTCCTGCATGCGTTGTTTTGCGGCCTCCAGTGAGGTGTCCGTCTGCCACTGCACATCATTGTCATCGTCATCATCCTCATCTGCAGCAGCTGCATAGTCACCATCTCGACTGCGAGTTGGTGAAGTTGAATGATCCTCATCAGAGCCACCAGCAGCAGCCTTTTTCTTTGTAGAAGCACCTTTTGCACTTTCCTTGGAGGAAGATGCACCTTTCTTCTTTGCATCCTTCTTTAGCTTCTTCTGCTCCTCATCAGCAGCCTCACCTTCTTTCAGGCGTTCTTTCTCAGCTCTTCGCATAGCCTTCTTGTCTTTTCCTCCCTTCTTCTGTTCTGGTGGGTTCTTCAAGATGAATGTTGTGAGCTTGTCCCGCATGTCAACATCAGAGACGAAGCCGCAGGCAGCACACTTCAGTGATATCATCTGGGTCTTAGAGATGAGGATCTCAGTCTCAGGATTGCCACATCCATAGCACTGGACATACTTCTTGATGAAGATTTCAAGAAGCCCAGCCAGCTTTGCAGTGTCATGACCACCGTTAACCAAGGAAGTTCCTGACTTCTCATCAAATTTAGATTGTGCCCCAAGTTCACATCCAAAGTACTTTGTTGTGTAGGACGCCGGCCTGGCAAGTGCTTTTGCTATATCAACCATGTTCACAATATTTGTCTTGATGCCATTACCACGTCCTTCAATTTTGGTTATCATTCTGGGCATCTTGTACCTGTAGAAGGCATCATCCCTGTTCGAAGCACCAATGTTTTGCAGCGCCATCTTGGGTCAAAGCTTTCTGCAGCAGATTCTATCAGATGTGGCAAAATTCAGAAGCAAGGGTAACTGCTGATCCTCGAAGAAAACTGAGCAGACTGAGCACTGGCAACTGACCCCTCAGAACAACCAGAAAACCTAATGGGCTCTTGATGCATACAGGGGAACAAAAGCTTCTGCCTTTTTCTCGTTGAACGAGAATACTCTCCCAGCAATCCAACTGATCCCAAATAAAGCAAGGCTTGTTCAGACATAAAAGAAGCTTCAACTTCTAAGCCCTCCACTTTGTCAGATTGCAGCAAAACAGATGCTGCTACCTGGATTAAAACAAGTCAAAAGACATTAAACATTAGTGTTTCTTCATGCAAGTTACTATTGCAAAAACTAGTTCAGTTTAAAGGTATATCATCATGCCAGAAAGGGGACTACAGTATTACACCGTCAATGCATATGGCACTGACCACTAAATCAACATTCCGTACAGCACACATCTGTCCAATATCAACAAAACCAAGTACTCCCTACTCCCTAAAAATTAACAATGGTCATCGTTCTATGCAACCGCACATGCAATGCACAAGCACATCCAACAAATTAAAACCAACATATTCAGCAAGGAATAGTGAAGATGATTGGACTAACCAAACTACCGCGCATGCAATACTTGATCATTGTACAAAGTCAAGGCATAGTAACATATTCACATTTTATACCATAACATCAACGACTTATAGGAAGGATCCTGAGAGCAAAAACTACAACCCGTATCCTATATCTAAGGGTCATAGCGAATAGATAGAAGTATCAAATTGTTCAGGAAGTGTTTGTACTAGCAGCATACAAGAACATTTCACCATATCTGGAACTTTCAACTAATTGCCCAAATAATATACCAACAAACTCAAATGGAGCAAAAGTACGAACTACTTCCATATATAAGTGCTAAGCAAGTAAACAAACAACTATGCCCTTTCATGACTCCATCCTTCAGTAAATGGCCGATGATTATGAATTTGCGATACCCAACCCCAAACATCCTCATCATTCCCCACAATTTACAATGAAGGTAGCAATACTCTGGCTGAGAAATCAAATACCTAGAGCATACAAACCAAGAAAATACTATCTACTTGTCTATTTGGCTTCCCACCTTTATTAGCTCACCAACGAAATAATCAACAAAGGACTACGACAATCTCCACAATTACAAGCACAACTCAAATAGACAACAAAATAATGAAACAAGCAGACACATATTTTTGGTCCAAACTCATCTGACGGTGTTACTCAAAATTGACAGTACTGAATCTTACTCTACGGATGCTAAAACGTTGCGTTGTTACACTAACCCCCCCCCCCCCCCAAAAAAAAAACACACACACACAACCCGCAGCAATCCAATCCAACTGATGCTAGTATTCTTACGGTATTAAGATATTTGATCTGATCCAAAAAAACAACCCATCCAGATACGCCTAATCGCAAGTAACCCACGCGCTAAGGAATCACCCAAACCCTAGTTCACGGCGAGTCGACAACAACCACTAGTAAATCAACAAGATCTGGGGCCTAGGAGCCCAGACGCATCCGATCGGATCCGCCGATCCAGCCGCCGCGCAGATCAACCCTTCGAAAAGAGAGAGAGAACGGATCTATGCCAAACGGAATTGAACAAATCAAATCGAAACAAACGACGAACGGAGGAGGGATGTGGTTTCTCACCTCGGGTAGGGTTTTGGTGGGGAGGAACCGAATCGAGGAGGGGAGGTTGCGGGGATCGGCGGCGAGTCGGGGGAGTGCTGGGGAGAGGAGGCGAGGTGGGCGGCTTTTATATGGAGAGACGGCCAGATAAAGCAGCGAGGGCTAGGGCTGCCGTCTCCGGCTCGCCTTCTCCCACTTTTCCTTTCCTTTCCTTTTCTTTCTTTCTTTCTTTCTTTCTTTCTCAGCGTGTTCTGTTCTGGCTTCTCGTCCGTTTCCTAAATTCCTTTCCACCTTGATTTTTTTAATTTTTTTCAGCTAATAGTGACTAGTTGGCTCTCAGGCCGCGTACAAAAAAAAGAAAGTGAAAGAAAATAGTATACAAAATAAACCAGGCAAAATTCTGTGTTATATTAGTTGTATGAATGCATCATTGTATATTAGCAAGTCCTTTTATTTATCGTGTGGTCTATCAAAATGTTTGATCTATCTGGGACCATTTTTATGGTTGTTCAATTATGTATATAAACAACTCTATGAATTCAACTAATATCCATTGCTAGATTGTAAGTACACAAGGATTATTGCTAACTAAATAAGCCTACAGGAAAGTTCCTAACATGACATGTATTTAATATTTACATGTGGGGGCGTTCGGAATAGTATTGGCTTTTGATTTTTTTTTTACTGTAACTGACTTATTTTTTACTGTAACTGAGTTAGCTTAGTTGGCATAATTAAATTTTAAAAAATTTAAAAATAGAAAAAACATGTTAGCCCATCACAGACAATGCAAAGGAATACGAAAAAAAGAAAATGTAAAAAACCCAAAAAATATAAAAAAACAGAAAAAGACGAAATTACTGAATAGTGAAAAAAAGCATAAGCTAAAAAAAGCTGAAATGAGCAGTATAGAAACATAATTTTAGGAATGCAGGCCTTTCATGCCCAACTTTTCCCTATGATTTGCATGACATTTTTTAACATTTATGTTTATTTGGCACTTCAAAATGGTAGGACAATTTGAGAAGCATGGACCCTGAAAGAATCAACTTTGTGACCTTTTTTCTGCAGTCCATTATATTAGCGAAGGTAGATTAGAGGTAGTTTTTAGTATGTAATTTAATTTTTCAACTTTTATTTTTGCCTATAAGATGTTCAGAAAAAATATGTAGGTAAGGGCTAATTTGGCATATTTTTCATAGAAGATAATATGGATAGGGGATTGTAGCTAGATAAACTTTGTTTTGAGTTTAGTCACGAAATTTCTATTGAAGTTAAACAAGTTGTTGTCTAGGTACCAGTTAGACTTTCGTTAAAGCATTTCTTATGCTTTGTAGATACTAAACTTTCATCATTCCTGTCACTGCTTTAATTTTTTCCCCGTGATTATCCTTTAGAAATCTTTTAGGGTGATGTCAAGGAAAAGGTGGAGTCGAAGTTTTGTTAAGGTGAAAAGATCAAAATTTATGTTTATTGTTTGTATTGAAATGTAGGTGCTGTCAAGGACCAATTTATTGCAAATAGATGCACGCTAGGCCAAGATAAGCAGAATAGGCACATTTTGCTCACCTCCATGCAGTAACTATAGCATTATGACCTTTTTCACCTTATTTTTGTTTTATGAGGAGCTGCAAATGTTGAATACCAGTCAAAATATCCTTGCAGTAATTATGGTTTATGATCTTTTCACCTTATTTTTTATTTTATGCAAAACTACAAGTGTCAAACACTGGTCAATATTTTGTTGTATGCATGATTATATTAACTACATTTTTCATCACATGTGCGACTAGATTATCTGTTTGTTTCCTCGGAGTACTCCTAAACACAACAAAGATAGAAGCAAGTGCGTGGTATTATTGTTCTCTGATTTCTGATTCAACAAAACACGAGACAAAGCATGTAGGAACTAGCTATCTGGAGGTATGCGGCCACTGGGAGATACTGGACCTACTGTGCCACCTCTTCTAGATAGCACGACCTTTTCCTGTTCCCACTAGGTCCGCTAGGCCATAGTTCAATGGAGACGGAGGACGCCGGAGGAAACCCGTTCTATGCCTAGGGAGAGGGATCGCTTTGCTCCCTGCCACTGATTCCTATAGATTCTAAAGCAAGTTGGTAGGACTCCTCACAACAACCTTAAGGCACATCGGAGCTAGTAGTTGCACCTGCCCTAGGAGAACTGACTCATTGAGGTACTTGCTTCTATAGTTTGTGTTTTCGTTATAACACACGGGCACAAAACTAGTAAAAAAATCTTTGGGTAGAACCAATGGATCTCATACGTGCAGAGAGTATTAGATCTTGTTGTGAAATATATTGCATCCCAAGAGAGAAGGTATTGCATCCAAAGCTTCCTTCAGAATAGGGGCGGAGCTAGCAAGGGTATCCAGTATGTTTGGACACGCCCAAAAATTTAAAAAAAAAATCATAGAATCAAATGTTACATTCTTGGTCTAGCCCCACAACTAACGGCACATTCGTGCCCCCACACCAGCCCCCCACATACACCAAACCAGCCCACAACCACCTTCATCTCCAATTCATCCCCAATTATCTTGTCTTCTCTCCACCTCACCAACGAAGGCAGCCGAGCCGAGCAGAAGCAGGCAGCGGCGGGCACACACTGGCACACAACACATTAAGTTTTTTATTTTGATTTGTCGATTTGGAATTTAAGAATTTGCCGATTTATATTGTATTTTTTTTGCAAATTTCAGACTTATATGCTTGAGTTATAATGTTTTGAACCATTGTATAACACTATAGGATTGTATGTATGAAATACGCACCTCTTTTGTAAATTTACTAGCTTCGCCACTGCTCGGTAACAAAAGTCCAACCTAGAAACCACCGGTTCCCAAATGGCCACGGGAAGAATGATCAAGATACGCTGTTACGAACGGAAGAAGAACGATTACGGGTGGCATGCATTAAGCTAAAGGTCAACTAGGTTTGACATATGAGATAGTGAGCAAATTGGATCCTATCTTAAACCAGACCACTCCATTCTCAAGTCCGAGAGCTCCTCAAAGCAAGAAAAGTTTTCTAAGAAGAGTTTTGTAAGATTTGGCAAGGGCTCTAGATCTTCCAGATTAAGAAGTTCTTCCTTGTCATATGCCCAGATAAGTCTGAAACTTAACTCCGACGCACTTCCATTATGACCAGATTCCTCGGCAGGGTCAAGTTTCCAAGCTGCGCAACCAAATCTCTCTCTTGCTGCAACTGGATGCCATCGTATCATCCAGACGAGGAATCACTCGCTTGTTCCTGTGCAACCAGACGGGGCAGCATCCTCTTCCAATCTTTTGATTTGTCGACATCACGTATACAAAATTCTTTCCATATTTTAGAAGGTGATCGGAATAGCGATGTCTTGATGCCATCGTATCATCCAGACGAGGAATCACTCGCTTGTTCCTGTGCAACCAGACGGGGCAGCATCCTCTTCCAATCTTTTGATTTGTCCACATCACGGATACAAAATTCTTTCCATATTTTAGGAGGTGATCGGAATAGCGATGTCTTGATGCCATCGTATCATCCAGACGAGGAATCACTCGCTTGTTCCTGTGCAACCAGACGGGGCAGCATCCTCTTCCAATCTTTTGATTTGTCCACATCACGGATACAAAATTCTTTCCATATTTTAGTTCGTTCAACTTTTGAAATTTTCATAAGATGAGATGCAGCAACAGACCTCAATGTGCTTTGTCTGTATCATATATTGTTCCTGCAAACTCCAGAGACAGACACTGCATCTGCACCAAAGGACGAATGGATCCGTCCAGTTGACAGCAGCATGATTGATACGACTACAACACCATCGGTTCACATCGATATTGCTTATTTCATTATTTTTCTATCTCAAAGAAGATAAAAAAAAAACCAAGGTCCGTCCGATCGCGATCCGGCGGCCGGCATCAGCTCTCCTGGACCCTCACCTTGTTCCCGCAGCAGCAGCCACCGCCCTTGCCCTTCGCCGCTGCCGGCGTCACGTCGGTGCGGTCGAGGAACTCGCGGTTCTCCTTCCAGACCTCGCCGTCATCGTACACCTCCTTCTTCCAGATGGGCACAGACGCTTTGATCTCGTCGATCACGTACCGGCACGCCTCCATCGCGTCCGCGCGGTGCACCGCAGACGCCGCCACGAACACGCTCGCCTCGCCGGCCGGGACTGCCCCGAGCCGGTGCGCCACGGCCAGCCGCCGCAGCGCGTGCGCGGCGCGGGCCTCGCGGAGGATGGCCGCGAGCCGGCGCCGCGCCATGGCCCCGTACGCCTCGTACCGGAGCTCCACCACCCGCTTCCCGTCGAAGTGGTCCCGGGTGGTGCCCTCGAAGGTGGCGATGGCGCCGGCGGAGAGGTCGCGGACGTGGTCCACGTACCGGGCGATGTCGAGCCGGCCTGAGCCCTCGTCGAGGATCTCGATGAGGTCCTCGTCAACGGCGCCCCGGATCTCGTCGCCGGCCATGGGGGAAGCTGAGATTCGGGTTCTTGGACCACGGAGGCAGCGCTCGGAGTCGTCGCGTTCGGAGATAAGGTTTGGTGGGGGAGGATACGATGAAATTACGAAACTACCCCTTGGTTTGTTTGGACTTGGATCACTTCTTTTCTTTTCAGTTGATAACTTATAGCTTGCTGAGAACAAACAAACCCAAAATTTTACAAAAATCAACGCTGTATTCTTGGTTTAGTCCATAACAAACGGCACACTTGTGCCCTCACACCTGCCTCACCTACAACCAAACTAGCCCACAGGCACCTTCATCTCCAATATCTCCCCAATTCTGTCTTCTCTCTACCTCACCTCTCCACCTCATCAAGGGATCTATGCCAAACGGAGCTGAGCAAATCGAATTGAATCGAAACAAACGATGAAATTAGAGAAGCAACGAACGGAGGAGGGATGTGGTTTTTACCTCAGGAGGGGTTTTGGTGGGGAGGAACCGAACCGAATCGAGGAGGGTCGGGTCGGGTCGAAGAGTAGAGGTGTAAACGGGCGGGCGGGCGGGCGGGGAAGCCTCGCGCCCCGCCCGCCTGCTTAGCTTCATGGGAGATTGCCCCGTCCCGATCCTCATGGACCCGACTTCACTGTCCTCATGGGATTAAAAAAATTAAATTTATTTGTTTAAAAATAATTTTTTGATTTTATTTATTAATTTATAATTACTTAAGCATATTATTTTTAAAAATATAGCTTCAAAATATATATTCTAATATATAAATTCAAGTTTTAGTCTAAATATACAAGAAAAGAATACAATCTCTTATATTAAAAATAATAATCTATTATTAAATATATTTATTTTTATTTTTATCGGTCCTCGTGGGACCATGGCATGAGATGACCCCGTCCCCGCCCGCTAGCTTCAAGGGGCCGCCCGCTTCCCGCGGAGGATATTACCCCGCCCGCCCCACGGGGATATTCCCCGCGGGGGGAATTGCCACCCCTATCGAAGAGGATGGGTTGCAGGAATCGGTAGAGAGTTGGGGGAGTGCTGAGGAGAGGTGGCGAGGTGGTCAGCTTTTATATGGAAAGGTGGACAACTAAAGCACCGAAGGTTATGGCCGCCGTCTCTAACTTGCCTTCTCCCATTTTTTTCTTTCTTTCCTTTCCTTTTCTTTCTTTCTTACTTTTTCTCAGCGTGTTTTGTTCTGGCTTCTTGTCTGCTTTCTAAATTCCTTTCCGCCTTGCTTTTTTATTTTATTTTTTCAGCGAATAGTGACTAGTTGGCTCCATGTATCGAAAAAAAGTAAAAGGTAAATTGTATAGAAAATAAACCTGCCAAAATTCTCATCCATGCCATGTTGTGTAAAAAAAATCTTTGGGTACTACGGTGGATTTAATTTAAAAGTGGAGAGTCCTCACCTCATAAACTATCTTTTTGTATAAGAAGGCTCTTACGATCTAACAAGTGGTATTAGAGATTGGTTCTAACATACTGGTCCAATAGACACAGGTGTGTGAAACACTCGATGGACCGTGACTTTGAAGGACCGTCAGTGTATAATGAAGGAAGCGTTGAACGAGCAATAGACACTAATATGTGAAATAGGGCCGTGGCTCTTGAGGGACTGTCGATGTATGTTAAAGAGAGCAGTGAACAGTTGAAAGACACCAATGTGTGATAGGGGCGGTAAACAACTAAGAGATAACAATGTGTGAAGGAGAAAATTGTTAGAATAATCACATATTAGTTGTGGAAGTGTAAGTGATCTAATTTAAAAGTAGAGAAGTCTTTCACATCACATACTAGCTTTTTAAGATGAAAAGTCTCTTACCACCCTACACGATAGGGCCGATGGATCTCATACGTGCAGAGTATTAAGGCCGCGCAAGTCGACTTCACATTCTTTGGCGTTGGCGATTTTTTTATCAGAGTGCATCGTAGCTACGATATCTACTACATAAAAAATTTTGGTTTTTCCGTTTTTTTAAAAAAATTACTTATACCTTTTTTCGGTTTTTTTTATATTTTTTACATTTAATTATACTCAATAAACCGACTCAGCTATAGTGTTTTTTCAGCCAGCTACAGTATTTTTTCAGTAAAAATCAAAAACCATCGCTATTCCGATCACCCCCTAAATCTTATTAAGAAATATATTACATCCCAAGAGAGAGAATATTGCATCCAAAGCTTCCGTCAGAACAGAAGCTTATTACAATTGACTACAAGTCCCATGTAATACGCACACACAGTCCAACCAAGAAACAACCAGTTCCCAAATCCTGGGCCACGGGAAGAATGATCAAGACACGCTGTTACGAACGGAAGAAGAATGATTACGGGTGGCATGCATTAAGCTTAAGCGTGAGAGATGGCGATGCTAGTACGGTGCTGTACGTATGGCTGCATGCCTGCACGAACCACTACTACTTCACCACGGTAGTGTGAAGCCTGCATATTTCTCGGCTCAAATGTGAAGTCCCAGTCCCCCAGATCTGTCAGCTACATCATGTACTCAGCTCATACCTCGTCGCGTATTGCCGAGAATAAAGCGACGTGCTGTCTGTAACACACAACAAGCAAGATCAGTACCGGTTTTTTCATGCAATCAGAGCACATGAACACATAAAATTAGGCGCAGCATATTTGCTAATACACATGAATAATCACCTCCCCTCACTGTAAGAATTGGCATACCGGACAATTCATGAAGCATGTATGTTATCCCGTATGATTTTGTTCATCAAGCCCATTCATGGAATGGACACAAACTTGCCATATCTCTCAAATGTGCAAATACAATGCCCAATCACTTGACTTGCTCTTATGGAATGCAAGGTTAAATAAGAACAGAAGACCTACCTTCAAATGGCACAGAGCCATCCAAGACATGGATATTTGGGATGCCATGAACAATGTGACGGTCAATTCCCTGCATTCTTGCAATGAGCTCATCCGGCATGTCTGTCAGGTACATACGGTGAAGTGAGCTCAGGTACTTGATGCCTTCAGGTACTGACCTCAAATTGCTCAGACCAGACAGTTCCAACTGATGCAGGTTCCCCATGGTGCCATCCTGTAGCTCAATACAGTTCAGCTGCTCCATACCACCTAGGTAAAGACTCCTGAGCTTAGGGAACCATCTGGCACAAAACATCAATTGTTCGCCATCATAAACTCTGTAAAGATAAAGGTCAACTAGGTTTGACATATGAGATAGTGAGCAAATTGGATCCTGTCTTAAACCAGACCACTCCATTCTCAAGTCTGAGAGCTCCTCAAAGCAAGAAAAGATCGGTGGAACCGCCCCACCCTCTAACTTGCCTTTCAAGAAGAGTTTTCTAAGATTTGGCAAGGGTTCCAGATCTTCCAGATTAAGAACTTCTTCCTTGTCATATGCCCAGATACCGAGCTTCTTGAGCTCAGGCATCCTTGCAAGGGAGCTGCATAAGTCTGAAACATAACTCCGACGCACTTTCATAATGACCAGATTCCTTAGCAAGGTCAAGTTTCCAAGCTGCACAACCAAATCTTTCTTTGCTGCAATTGTTGCTAGTGATTGCAAACCTGTCAAAGAACAAATACTACCACGTACTTCTGTAGCACTAACATAATCGAAAACTCTGGATCCGTAATCGTAGAAGCAGCTTGCATGCAGGTGCTGAAGTTTGGTTAGTTCGGTAATTTCATGGGGGAACACCTCAACTCTGCTGCCCCTGAGATCTAACATTTGTAGCTTCTTGAGCTTACCCACTGAGCTCGGTATCTGCTTCACTGCTGTAGATGATAAATCCAGATAGTGCAAATTAAACAATTCCATCACAACATCTGGCACCTTTTGTATGCTGACAAATCTGATGCATAGAACTCTGAGCAACCTGAAATTTGCTTGCGCATTGCAAATCCAAGCAGATGTCATTTGCCCACTGAATGAAATAAAGGATCTGAGCTGTTGTGAACCTAAAGAAAATTGTATGGATCCATAGTCTTTCTGTATACACAAGCGACGAGTGTCACTTTGTGTTACATTTAAGTCATTGCATACAGTAGCAAACTTTTCCTTTTTGGCTAGTATCAAAGTAATCTCCCTCACGAGGTCATGTAATTGAAACGATCTAGCCCTCCCTTGTGCATTTCTTTCTATGACCTGAAGCAATGAACGATCAATGATCTCCTTAAGATAGCACTCAGCAACTTCCTCGGTTGTTGTTCCAGCGCCTGATTTTCAATGAACCCTTCAGCTATCCATAACCTGATCAGCCATTTTCGTTTAATCTTGTAGTCCTCCGGGAAGAGGCTGCAGTAGAAAAAGCAGTTTCTCAAGTAGGGTGGTAGATCATCCATGCTGAGGTTTAGAACACTTGCAACCCAATTCAATTCGGGGCTATTGGCAAGTTGCCAATTGAGTTGGTTGTAGAATGATTTCCACTCCTGCTGCTCCATTTCTCTATAGGATAAAAGGCTTCCAAAATGGCTACAACAGCTATTGGCAATCCCTGGCACCTTCGAACAATTTTTTCTGCCCAGAGCCGCACATTTTCGGGGCACCTTTTATCTTCTGTTTTATAAAATGCCTTTTGACAAAACAGCTCCCATGCTTCAGCATCTGGAAGAGTTTTCAGTTGGATATCATGGTTCTTGTTAGCTAAAGCAGCCACTTCTTTTCTACGAGTGGTAATCACTACTCGGCTCCCCATGTTGTTTTTGGCAAATGCATGATTCAACAAGGACCAAGCACTTCTATCCCACACATCATCCAATACAACTAGATAACTTCTGCTCAAAAGGTAGCTTTGAAGTACTTCTACCAGGTTAATGCATTCCATTGTGTCAATATGAGTTGTCCGCTTATTTCCTAGGAGTTGCTTGATGATTCTTCTTAGCAGATCATCCACCTGATAACTCTGTGAGACGGAGATCCACGCATAACAATCAAACTTCCTTTTCATCTCTTGATTCTTGTAGATGTTACTTGCAAGAGTTGTCTTGCCTAAACCTCCCATACCATAAATTGATACGGTGGTTCGTTCTTTCGTCCCATCGATAAGGCATGATTTTAGCCTTCTAAGCTCTTCAATGTTCCCCACAATCTCTCCATCATCAGTAAAGTATGCAGAAGCTGAGTGAATAAGGCGTGTATTATCATACTGCAGTTTGTTCTTCTTGTTCATTTCATCTATCGACATGCCATAGCAATCCCTCAGCAATTTTAGCCTCTGAATTTGAGCTTCTACCAGGTTAAGCTGTGTAGAAATGTTATGCCAAGCAGCTATGCTTTTGGAACGACGGAACCTCCTCTTGAAAAAACCACCTGTGCCCTCGGTATTTGTACTCAGGTAAGCATATTCATCGATGATGTCCTCCACTTCATGGGCAACGGCTCTTACTTGGTCCAGCCAGGCGTCAAATGTTCTATCAGCTAGTTTCTGTGTGCTGACCTGACTGATAAAGGTTTGCATTATCACAAACTCCCTCTCAATTTGCTTCATGCTGCGCTTGATGTCCATTAAAACTGATGCTGCTTCCACCACCTCTGAGCTTAGTTTCTTCAGTGCCTCTTCACTGAGGGTAAATGCAACCTTTTGAAGAACAACAAACAAAGGATCCGCCATGATTGGGCCTCTCTACTCTGTCAAAATGGTACCTAATCTTCGTTGGTTACCACTGAATGTGATTTGGAGAAGGATGCCACACATAAAATCCTGAAATAATTTGGATGATAGCATCAGCATGACATAACTTCAGAAGGCGTAATGTTCTGGGCAAAAATAATTTCTATCAAAATTAACAAGTTTGCCTCATTTTCTGAGAGAATTGCAAATACTGATATGTTAGGCAAGTGATTCTATCATTTCTATGATGTTGAGTTATCAACATAGGCAGGGAAGTAATTGCCGAAAAGAAAGTTATATGGACAACAGAAATAAAATTAAGAAACACGTACATGCATCTTAATTAGACAAAAAGAAAGGAGATAACACGCAGAATGCAGAGCAAAACAAAAAGTTTGTATCGCAAGGCATGGACCGATTTTCCAAGAACCGACATGATCAGGCCATCAGCAATCAAAACAACACGGAGCAGAATTGGTTGTTAAATCGGACGGAGACCAGTCAATCTTAGGCCGGCTTTGAGGGTCCATGTGTTCAGACATACCAACCACACGAACTTGACATCGAGGGAAGCACAGCATCAAGCTGCAGCACATGCGCCAGGCTGGATCAGTATGAACTGCCGGGGCAGCAAACGAAATCGCAGGAATCACTACTACGGAATGACAAAGACACGGTAAGAAACCAAAAATGAAAAGAAAAAGAGAGAGTAAATTGCAAGTTACAGCCATATGCGATGCGAGCAAAAGAGAATACGGCATCCATGATTCCATCACCTGCAACGCAAGCATCGAGCGGGCTAGCTCTTCAGGTCCAAGACCTCACGGGCACGCACAGGTGCGCCGGACCTGGAGGAGGCAGGCAGGAGCCCAAGGCACCATCAGGCTTCCGCCCCCCTGGCTCTTTGCAGTTGACGGGAAAGCGGCCGCGCGTCTGCCCCCTGCGTTTAGACCATACACGGCACACATCAGTTCAGTCAAGGACGCTGAAGTTTAGGGGGCGTTCGTTTTTAGCGACGGATTTTGATGTTTTGCTAAAATTTTACTATAGTTAATTTTTTTACTGTAACTGATTTGACTTTTTAGATATAATTAAATTTAAAAAATAGAAAAATATAAAAAATATGTTAGCCCATCACGGACAATGCAAAGAAACATGGCAAAAAAGCCTGAAAAATCTAAGAAAATCAGAAGAAGATGAATTACTGAATAGTGAAAAAAAAGTTGAAACTAGAAGCTGAAGTTGAAAAAAAGCTGAAACAAACGGAGCAAGACAAAGCAGATGTTCACCGCGGGGTAGAAAACACATAGCAAAGCGTATACTCCCTCCCTCTGTTCTTTTTTATTTAACAGTTTTTTATTTATTATGATCTTCAATATATATCTTTAATAGTTATTTTTTATAATTTTATACTAAAATATACTAATAAAATTATAACATTATAAAAGTATTTTCAACGATAAATCTAATAATATAATTTCGTATTATTAATCTAAATAGTTTTAAACATATTAGTGATCAAACTTTAGAAAATTTAACGACACGGATTCTAAAAAGTCAAATAAAAAAATAATGAAAGGAGTACTTGTCAATACTATTTGGTTCTTGAAATGGTATTTTTTGGTATAGGTTTATACCAACGTACCGTTTCTGATTTAACTTAATAATATGGGTATGTATATTTTTAAGTATATATTTGTTTAATTATATGCAAACCAAATATCACTTTTAATATTTTCTAAATATATAGTAACACTATCAAACATAATATATAGTTCAATAAATGGTATTATCAATTTTACTGATATTGATGGGCATCAAAACTGATATGATCAGTATTAACTGGTATCGAACCGATATAATCAGTATTTAGACCGGTAGTATGTAGGACTGCCTTATATCGATTTAGGTAGCGCTTAATTTGGCGTTAACTTATTTTTTTTACTACACCTGGTCTATTTTTTTTACAGTAGCTGAGTTAGCTTATTTGATATAATTAAATTTAAAATATGTAAAAATAGAAGAAAAAATTATGTTAGCCCATCACGAATAATACAAAGGAATACGAAAAAAAAAGAGAAAAGCCAAAAAATCAGAAAAAAATAAAATTACTTAATAGTAAAAAAACAGAAAACAGAAGAAAAATATGACTTTAATCTAAAATAAGCACGGCCGTAGATGGCATGATGAACGGTACTGACAACAAAGGACACAGCACAGCTCCGACAATGGGGAGTTAAAAATCGACAAGATACTGTGCTTCTTTAACGCCACGTGGGAGGGAGCATTGATGGGAGTATACTAGGGGAGTAGGCACGCCGCGACCCTTTGCAGAGAAAAAAAGTGATTCAATGCTTCCCACCATCCAACGGTAGAGACAGGCAAAATCGAACCATGATGATTATGTAGCTTCTGTTTCGCGCATTCAACAAACACAGGAACATATCAGGTAAGTAATCAGATCTGTTCAAGTGCTTGCCCATCTAGAGGTCATTCAGTTAGGCTAAAAAATAATAGTTTATTGCTGAATTGTAATGTAGTTGATTAAAATTGTATTATAGCTGGTGATAACTTATTTGGTATAATTAAATTTAAAAAAATTTAAAAAAAATTAACCTATCACATATAATACAAACGAATATAAAAAAGAACCGACAAAAAAGCTAAAAAAGTTAGAAAAAGATGAAATTTAGAAATAGTAAAAAAAATAAATCAGAAATCAAAAGTTTAAGCTGAAATGAGCGAAGCATAAAGCGGAGGCATTACAGAAAATGATTTAGGGGGTGATCGGAATGGCTTTTGTTTGGCTTCAGCTTCTAGCTTCAGCTTTTTTTTCACTATTCACTACACTATCCACTAACTCAGCTACAGTGTTTTTTCAGCCAGCTACAGTGTTTTTTCAGCCAAAAGCCATCGCTATTCCGATCACCCCCTTAAGCATCATACGTCGAGAATTCCCTATCTGTCGTTCCCACTGCGGCACTGCCTCAGCAACGGCAAGTAACTTTGCTTTCATGCCAGTTGTTTATGCTACCTGGAGGAGCTAGCTATGGGAGCTAGCAGCAAATTAACCTGGGTAACAGGAAACGCCCCACAAACTTCTGTAGTCAACTACAGTAACTTCCTCCTCAGAAGCGGCAAGATCATTGTAACTCCGACCAGGATCAGAAAAAAGGTTACAAGATAGCCATGGAATGAAAAGCTATGACAATAGATTCAAGGTAAAAATCCTTTGCTTCCAAGAGAGTAAACAAAATAGAAAATAAACGACAATTCTTCAGTTCCACAATCGAAGTAGAAACAAGGAAGTAGTTAAACTAGTTACCAATGCATAAACAGGCAAAGACAGAAGAGAAACGTTTAACATTGCATCAAACAGTCATCTACATAAATAAAAATAATTGGTGAGATTCAAGGTACCTCATTTATTTTGAAGGCAAGAAAATCCTACAATACTCGAAAAAACATCCTAGAAATTATCACTTCAATCGTGAAAAAGAGAAGCTAACGGGTCTTGGGCCGAAATTCTAATGGGCTTGCCACGTACGGATGCACACGAAAGCCCAATAGAAGGTACTACTACTACCACTCGATTCTGTCAGAAAATTGCACAGCAATGAACGCATGCTGCAGACTCAAGTACACAGGTCTGTGAGAAAATGTGAATGACTCAAGTACACAGCGATATCAGATGTCAGGTATGCATGTGATGCAATGTGGACAGTGTCATAATGTTGCCCGCGTGTGAAGAATGACGGAAGGAGATCGGCTGCAGTCAATGAAGGGATTTTATTTTTACTGTAGCACATGCAGTTTTATGAACCACTGAAAAGAGCACTACCAGTTCTCAAGAAAAAAAGAGGTAAAGGGCACACTAAACGGTAAATTTTGTGAACATTACAGTATGAACTATTCATGAAGCGATGACACAATGTTTGTACATCCAGACCAGAGTCCAGACGGTGCAAAAGTGGAGGAAAGAAACATTGCATAGTGCCTCATTCCTGTGCATACATTTCATTCAGTAGTCTATTTGTCTAACCTCTGATGGTATGCTGTTAAAAAAAACTGTGATGGTATGGTGGCATGTATGTATATACATGGAGAGAGAAACTACGATGACGAAAGGTTCTAACTGTGGAAGCGATGCCGGCTCTCACGAGCAATCATGTTCAGAGCTCGCCAGCCTCCTCTTCAGGGACTCGTTCTCCTTCCGTAGTTTCATGACCTTCTGCTTCAGTGTTTCCACGTGCTGGACCGAGATGGAATCCCTTTGCTGCTCTGCCTGCTTCATCTTCATAATCCTCACTGTATCAAGAGAAAACCACTACTTAGTGAAGATATGGGTAATACAATATTGTCCTTCTGCTGTTTGAATTGAGTCATGAAATCAGTGTGGTTTGCAAAAACTTGTTTCACTTCTTCAGTTCACAATTGAACTTACGCTCATTTTCTGCGTTTTGAAGCTTCCTGTGCATGTCCTTTTTCTCCTCCTGTTCAACCATAATTACATCCTTCAAATCCAGGAGCTCATTTTTATCTGTACCAAGAGCCAGGAGGAATTTCCATCACGAGAGATAAAGAGACAATAATCCAAAGAAGATGGAAGGGAAGTTAGAACATTACATTGCAAATGCACATCAGCAGTAACCTGCTCCAGCCTGCTACTTAACATGTCGATATGAGCTTTATGAGCTCCCAGCTCCAACTTGAGTTGCTTTATCTCAGCTTCGCCGGTTGCTTGCTGAACAAGGGCACAACTGATTGTAGTGAAAGTTAGCTGTTCAGTTTTCACAGAACAATCAACAGGAAATTTTCGTCTGAATCTCCTGCCTCTCCCAACAGTAATCTGCTGCCTCCCTTGAAAAGAAATTTTTACCTGAGCTTGCTCTCAAGGGCATTGCTGTTCATTTCATTGCCATGCTTAAGTTGTTCGATTTCCCTCTTATGCTCCTGTGTGAAATAAATACTCGTGAGATTGATTTTGTCGATTAGCTGTATGCTTGGGAGGCAGTTAGCTACCTCTTCCATGGATAGCAATCTGCTATTTGCTTTTCCCAATTCTTCCTTCAGACTTTGAGATTCTGTGTGAAATTTCATCTGAATAACAGCAAGCATATCAAAAACAGCCCAGAGTTTCATCAACATGATTGTGCTGCACATAAAACCTAGCACTTGTCCTATTATCAAACTTGATCTATTATCAGCTTCCAAATTCCAAGTAGAAAATAAACAAAAAGAAATCCCGACCAAGTTGTACATTTCAGATAGTACATTGAAGTCCGAAGTGTCAAAACACAAGAACTACAGTCCTTGGATCAACTCTCACAGGTGAAATGGACAGCACAGAACTCAATCTGATATCATCAACTTAAATGATTCCATCTATATCAAGTAGTTAACATTGAAAGATGACAATTAATTTAGTTGTGTCATCATCTTAGTATTACATTTTTATCACCCTCCTTATAATTAATTGCACATAGTAAGTAGCAACGTACCTGGTTGGTGAATTTGAACAAAGTTTCAGTGTACAGCTTTCTTAATCGCTCATTATCTGCACAACACAAACCATTTAACTCAGTTCTTCTTTCAACCTCAACAAGCCAATTAAATAACCAGGTATTACGAAATTTTAATTAACAGAAAAGCAACAAACTGAAGCTAAACTGTTAAGGAATGCCGAAATATCAGTTAACCTGTCTTAAGATCTGCGATGTGCGACTCAAGAGCTTGACGCTTCTTGGATTCAGAGCTGTAGTTCACTCTGAAGGCTTGGGCCTCCATAAGTGCATCTTTATACCCCTGTTCAAAAAAAAGGAACCAAGGAACAACAGAAGATCAGTATAAAACGCAGAAAATGCTAGGATATAGGTCATCTCCTTAGGCAATGAAAACTTGTATATTTAGACATCGGCAACTACACTTGAGCTCTGAAAGCAGTAGAGATTATGCATAGCTTTCTCCTGCCCTGGCCCGTAGACAAATTTGGGTTTGTTTAGCACTTGGGACAATATGTCAATCCCCAAAACATCTCTTTATTATTACACAGCATAATCAATTAACCACCACAGCTCGCAGCATTGGGCCTAATATGGCATCCAACTCTGGAAGCTGCTACCAACACGGGCATTTCGAGACCTAAAACCCTAAACCCTACTTCCTAAACAAGACATTCTGTCAATTCTGCCAATGTTCATGGAGATAATCTACCTCGTACTCGCCATTTCGTCGGCATCTTATCCACACCTGGGCGTGCGTTCCCCCGGAAGGTTCAGAGATTGCTACAACTCTCGAGTTTCAACACATGAACGTGGCATCAACGATCTGTGGCTACCAGTTCGCTGATTCGAATGTAATCCAAAACGAATGGGATGCCAGCAAAGAGGGAATGCAATCCGCGACCAATCGGAGTGGAATGGGGGTAAGGATGCCGTGGTGCCACCGTGCCAGTGTGCTACTGACCTGGGAGAAGCGGTGGAAGTTTCGGAGCAGCGACTCCAACTCCTCGTCCCCCGCCGCATCCGCCATTGCTTCGCCTCCCCACGCCGTTGCTCGGGTCGTGGTGGGACGCGACGGCGACGCGCGTGGGGAAGGGAGGAGGAAGCGAGGTAGTAATAGAATACAAAGCACTTCGAGGGCTCCTTTGCAAATTTACAACCAGACTAGTTGTGCTGCGCAATGTCACCCGACGTGAGCTGGCAAACTCAGGGCAGCTAATAAATAGACTTGAACTCGTCTAGACTTTTTTGATCAGATTGATTTAAAATTATATTTGAACTAGATAAATTTTGGATGTATTATTTTTTTTTTGCCAAATTTAGGCTGCATTAGACCAGCTTTAGATCTTTAGGAGGCATTCGTTTTAGCGATGACTTCCGACTTTTGGTCAAAATTTCACTATAACTGGCTTTTTTTTACTATAACTGATTTAACTTTTTAGGTATAATTAAATTTTAAAAAATGTAAAAATAGAAAAAAAAAATATATGTTAGTCCATCACGGACAATACAAAGGAACACGGAAAAAAAGAAAAATGCAAAAAAGTCTAAAAAATCAAAAAAAAATTCAGAAAAAAATGAATTACTGAATAGTGAAAAAAAAGCTAAAACTAGAAATTATTGGATTTTGCAATCATTTGGTTTACTAATAAACTTTGTCCCTTCTCTAGTTTTTCTTGCTAAAAACTATTACTTGCTGACTTGGAATTCTAAGGCACTACTTGGCTTGTTTGATATAGCTATGGCTTTTATTTTTGACTGAAATTGTTAAATTTTAGCTGTTCGTGACAGAGATTACGAAGAGAGAAATATTTGCTTGTGATTTTAGATGGTACAGATGTTGATATTTTAATATGTACTACAATTAACTTGTAGCATCTCGAAAAATATTCCATTTGAAAGTTAGATACTGTAGTAAAAACCAAAAGCTAGTTTGAGAAGTTGAAAAGAACAAACCCTTATTTCAGCTTCAGCTTCTTGGTTTTAGCTTATTTTTCAATATCCCTAAATTTCATCTTTTTCTAGCTTTTTGGTTTTTTTTTCCTCATATTCGTTTGTATTATCTGTAATAGCATAACCTATTTTTTATTTTTATTTTTTTTAAATTTAATTATATCAAATAAGTTATCATCAGTTATAGTAAAACTAAATTAGTTACAGTGAAATTTCAGCCGTAAATCAGCTTATTAAGCTGAACCTAATACCACCTAAACTTTGACAACGCATGGTGGAGCAATTTGGACATGAAACGAAACCAACTTGGGAAAAGCATGGACAACATTCAAAAAAATTTTATCGTACGTACTCTTTGTTAGCATGAATGTTCAGTAACACTTTTGATGTACATATGTGGCTATAGATTGACAAGCGGAGAAAGTTATTCAATTTTTTTTGAGATTTATAGTGGCTTCGAAAGAATGTTTCACGAGTAATTATTGGCATTGAAGGCAACATATGCGGTAAATATGGTTGGTCATTTAATTGGGGTGCTAGTGAGTGCAACGTGTAAATAGAGACATCAAAGGATCACTTCTCATACTTAACCGATCACATAAAGGGCATTTTTTTATGATATAGTTTATTAATATAATAAATAATAATTATTAAGATAAATCTAAAGTAAAAAATCACTGAAAAAAATAAAAAAAACAGGGCTAAAACCATGTATACCATATTACCTCCCTCACTTAGAGACAGTAGCGAAGCTAGGAATAAAATCGAGGGTGGGCTAAGCTAGATTGTCACAAACATAGTATTTTACTCTTGTGCAATTCAAATTCATACATAAATAGAAGAGAAATAAAGCATAAAAGAGAAAAATATAACGAAAGTACCTTAGTAATAGAGAATACATCCCGAAAATATATAAATATGCTTCTAGTGAGTTGAGATCAATCATTTGTATATTAAAAATAGCAAAATTAATGATGCAATAGCTAATTGTCAATGATCATGAACATTCAATGTAAGCATGACAGTTATTCTCCATTAGCAAGCATATGATAGAATCCCCACTCCTACATCAAAACACAGACATAGTTTCACTCTGAAACCAAGGAAAGGTTCAAGCAATCATAGTCTTTCACTTTCAATTCAACAAGTACCCACTATAAGCATATGACCATTACATTTCTACCTGAAATCCAGCGATATAGGCAAATAAACATAAAGGAGATTGGACTTGCCTTCATAGCCCCCTGATAGACAGGTAAAATACTAAATTGATAATAAAGATACTAAAAAAATTACTTACTGCGCTATTACTCAAAAAAAATTACTCACTGGCCGCTCGGCCCTTCCCCCTATTTTACTAACGGGCCGCTCAATGTCAATAACAAAATATGACACATCAATTCTCATCCAAAGACATAAATCATAATTTTAATTTTAATCTCTAACTGTAAGAATTTAGGCTGCTTAATGCCAATAATTCTATATGAGATATGAAGAATAGTAGAATGCACAAGGTTTACCCTCTGGGCTTTGGGACGCGCGTCAGTGCGTCACACTCGGTCTCAGCCAGTCATCGGCCAAATCCAATCAGCCACTTGCCAGGTCACACATGCTCCAGCTCTCCAAGAGTCCCTACTCCGCCCCCTCCCAATTCCAATCCAATCGGTCGCTTCCCAGGTCACGCCTCACGGCTTCAGTCCTCACAGCCTCAGATGCACCGCCGCCTCAGTAGCACTGCATCAGCCAGCACCCAGCAGCTCCTCGCCACCTCCCAGCCTCGAGCCTCCCCTCTTCTGCTCTTCCGGCCGGGCGGAAGCGATGGATCTGCTTCCCCGCTGGAGCCCAGATCGCTCGCCTCGGTGGCACCTCGCGCGCCGCCGCTTAGATCTGCACGCCGTCATCGGGATCTGCTCGGCTCTGCTCTCCACCAGGCGCCGCCAGCTGCCACCGCCGCCAGGTACGTGTGTGCAGCCCCGTCTCTCCTGTGTGCGCGTGTGGTGTGCGTCTATGCTGTGGACTATTGGATTGTAGTCTAATCTTCGTGCGTGGACCTCATGGTGGCTGTGTGCCTGCGTTGTCTCTCGTCTGGTAGTTCGTCCGACACTTGCGGGCTACGGTGAATGTCTAGATGAAGATTCCAAGCCATCATCTCTGCTGGGCTGACCCCCAACGCTTGGAGGGGTGGGGTGTTCGGGGTGGGCCAGAGAATGGGCTCAAGCCTGCCAAAACCCACCCGGTGGCTCCGCCCCTGCTTAGAAAAGTGTAAAAACTCAATAGTCTTGCTAGACAAGACTCGGAATCAACCGAAGCGGTAGAAATATAGTCTTTTCCTCACAAATTGTTGTCATGTTACCCTCTTCAGTTATGTACGGTCTTATTCTTTTCAGCCTCTAGAGCTATTTTTAAGTTTTTTTTATAGTAACTAGATTTTAAATATAGTATCTTTTCAAAACAAGGTCTATAAATTAATTGTAGTACACACTGTAGCGACTTGATTTATGTTGACAAAAATCGCATATGAATTTCTGTTATTTTATACTCTCTTTCACAAATAACCTAAAAATTATAAGACACAACTAAAGTTCATAAACTAAATCCAAAAAGAACATGTCCTACATATCTTCGAACTCCTTTCAGCGATCATCTACCTATCTATTTATCTCGCCATCGATTTTATCAGCGATAATAATACTATTAGGGCATCTTCAATGGTGCTGAGTCAGCTGGCTATTTGCATGTACACATCAGCATATATCCTATGTGGAGGCAAGAGAGTATGCAAAACACAAACAGCTAGCTACTATTTCGTATCTAGTCTATAATGCAAAACGAGACAGCATCTATAAATGACTGTGTGTGCATATAAACATCAAATAGCCGCTCTTATAGATAGTCCTTTGAAATACTAATTTTTAGTATGTACTCTATAGATGATATTGAATCCTTATAAATAGTACTTAACTAGGACGATGCCCTTAGAGCTGCTTTAAAAAGCACTCACCCGCCCATATCCTTCGCAGACACACGCACGCATGCCACGCATTGTCCGATCGATCGTGTTCCGGTCGCCGCGCAACGCGCGCACGTGGCGTCGCCCGCACCCACCGCTGCCTCCATCGGACGGCCACCGGCTGCCGGATCGACGGTGGGCGTCGCGCGTGGCGTCCCGTGCGCGACCGATGCCCCCCGAGTCAGAATATTCCTTGCCTCGCCCTCCTCCCTCGCTCGACCGCAACCAACAGCAAATCCTCCGATTCTTTCGATCGCCCATGGCGCGGCTGATCTGATCCTAGCTGCCCCCCGCAGCCTTTGCCTCGGCGCTTCCTCCCCGTTGCTCTCTCATGTAAGGGAGCGTTTCTGTTCCTTTTGCCCTTTTAATCTTCTTTGCTGGTTTTGTGTGTTCCAAGAACCAAGATCGGCGGGTTCTTGTCCGGGCTCGATCGATCTCCGTCCCGCAGAGCTCGAGCATCACGGTGTCCTTCTGATCTGGATAATTCGAGTTACCAAGCTCGGATCGTGCCTGGTACACGCGTAGTTTAAGTGCCTGTGAAAGAACTTCCTGTACCATCCCGTGCTTTGGTGATGAATTTGGGGTTGCTCCATCCAATCCATGGCACTGACCAGGAAATGTGGTGATTAGTTGGGCCATTTCCGTGGCGTGATCTGCTGGTTCTGTTCCTATTAAGGATGATATGTTTCTGGTTTAATCGTCTGGGTGACCATCTTGCCTCCAGGAATTATGGGTTTCTTGCACGCAATCTGTTTGCCCATCTGTGGGATCGGGAATTTGGTTGGATTTTACCACTGAGTCTGTTGTAAATGTGGATGAATATAGTGGCGTTGCATGGTGGTGGCGCATTGATATGGGATCAGCGGCAGCAATCGACTATGCCATTCAAGAGCTGAATCGAGCAACGTCTGCTGGAGAATGTTGGGTACTGATGATTGAGAAGACCAAACGGTGATGGTGCGATGTGGGTGGTCAACTGTTTTTCCTTAGAGAAGAAACACTTGGAGTGCGGCTTTGCGCAATATAAGCGCAATTCTTAGGGACAGAGTCGTGAAGATGGAATTGACCTAGCAATTGAATCCGATCGGTTGTCGAACAGCCAACATTTCATTTGTTTGCTTTTGTAGTTCTTACTGCCTCAACCTTGTACATCCTTGGAACTGCCTCAACCTTGTTCATCCTTCCAAGGATGCAATTCTGTTGCTTCTATCATGTTCCATTTCCAAACTAATGTACACCTGCACTTAGATGCCACATGAACATGTACTGTTTATACTTCATAGCTGTATGGTACATGGTACAATTTGGGTTTAGGTTCTAAATTAATTCTTGTAGTTGAAGTTCTACCTCAATACTTATCAAACTACTAGAAGAGTAGGGGCTCTTCTATTGGCATGTATTTAGATGGATCTTTCTGTTGACAAATTAGATCATGTTAATTTATTACCAAAGCTTGCTGTAGCTGGAGACTTGGAGTTTTCAGGGTATGCTATATGACTGGGACCACATTGTTATAGCTTGTCTTTAATTATGAAGTTGTTTGGTCTTCTGCATTCCTAATTTGGTGATTGTGCAAGCTCAAAATTTCGTTTTTTATTGTTTCTAATATACTAAGTTATATTCGTTTCTTTCCTTAGTAGGAAATGGCAGTGATGGTGGATCCTCCAAATGGCATGGGAAACCAAGGGAAGCATTACTACTCTATGTGGCAAACCTTATTTGAGATAGACACCAAGTATGTGCCGATCAAGCCCATTGGGCGAGGAGCTTATGGAATAGTTTGTTCATCCATAAATAGCGAGACAAACGAGAAAGTAGCAATAAAGAAGATACATAACGTCTTTGACAACCGTGTGGATGCACTAAGGACCCTGCGGGAGCTTAAACTCCTTCGGCATCTCCGCCATGATAATGTTATTGCCCTGAAGGATATAATGATGCCAGTACATTGGAGGAGCTTTAAAGATGTGTATTTGGTTTATGAACTCATGGATACTGATCTGCATCAGATAATCAAATCACCCCAGGGGCTTTCCAATGACCACTGCCAATATTTTCTTTTTCAGGTAATGCTTGGATCCCTCGTTTCTGTTTTCAATCTACTCTTCTTCATTTATGTATTTGAAGCGAACTTCTGTGTCTTGTAATGCTACTTGGTCATTACTTTCACTACCTGCATCATTTGTGATTATGCATCTGAAATCTGCAAGTATAGATTAACAAATCCTATCTGTAGGTTCTCATATGCATCTAGCATGGTATCTTAATCTGTACCATATTAGTTGGAATAAGATTTTTGGTGATCGCAAGACAACAAATGTGGTGATCGCAAAGTATATGAGTGTCACCGATGGCAAATCACTTCTGCAGTAGCGGGATTGTCTACAGCAGCGACACCGGCAAGTTTGGCTACAGCGGCTGCTGGATGCCCTACAGGGACAGCAGTGGCAATTGGAACAGCGACGACAAACATGGAAGGCTCTGCAGCAGAAAAGGAAACGGCAGCTGCTGATTTGGAAGCATCCGAATAGAGCAACTCTAGAAGATGGGAAAGCGCAGATCAGGAAAGATATGAATTGGTTTGGAAGTAATCTCTAGTATTAGTAAGATATTTTAGGAAATCTATATTTAGAGTGATCTCTAGTAGTCTAGTATTAGTATGATATCGACTCTAGTTTCCAATATTAGGAAGGCACCTATTGATATAAAGGAGCCGGCTTTTGTTGAGAAGAGATAATAAAGAAAAATTCCCAAAGTTATAGCTCGATTAGATATATCGACTCTAGTTTCCAATGTTAGGAAGGCACCTATTGATATAAAGGAGCCGGCTTTTGTTGAGAAGAGATAATAAAGAAAAATTCCCAAAGTTATAGCTCGATTAGAGCCTCCTGCGCACAGGAAGTCAGTTCCTGGTGTGACGAGGGCGATCAGCTGCCTACCTATTAGAATAATTAGATATCTTTCTATATATACGCTTTCCATGCATATACTTTCCATGTATGCGCTTTTCATATATGCGCTTTCTATGTATATGCTTTCCTTGCATGCCTATACCAGGCCAATATATATACAAACCACCTCAGCCCTTTAGCTGCGTGGTGTTTGCCCCAATCTCTCTACTCTTCTACACTACCCTCCATATCCTCAAGCCCTAGACCACATCAATTTGGTATCAGAGCCCACCCACCACCTCTTCCATGGATTCTGCAGATAAGGAGCAGCTGCACAAGGTGTTCCAGATGATGGAGTGCATGTCAGTGTCATTTGAGAAGGTAGAGAATCTGGAGAAGGCCACCAACAGGCTGCAGACTAGCCTGGAGGGCTCCACGAGCAATGGAAGCAAACCTGCCCACGGCAGATGGAAGGAAGAGGAAGAAGAAGACCATGGCCCAGGTGCCCGTGGGGTCCCTAGGTTTTACAAGCTATCATTTCCAACCTATGTTGGCAAGGAGGACCCACTGGCATGGCTGATTCGTTGCGAGCATTTTTTAGGGGACAACGGACGTTGGAAGAGGAGAAAGTATGGCCAGGCTGGAAAGAAGCAATGGCGTCCCGACGTGGCCACGTTTTGTGGAACACGTCAACCTCCGTTTTGGACCTCCAATTCGGAACAATTTTCTTTGCAAACTTATTCAACTATGGCGTACGGGTTTAGTAGCGGAATACCAAGAGCAGTTCCTTGCACTCTTGTGCCGTTGTGATGAGATGTCTGAAAAGCAACAAGCGGAGATTTTTACCACCGGTTTGCGTAATTCTCTACGCACCGACGTGGAGTTACAAAATCTCGCAACACTGGAGGTGGCTATGAGTCTTGCGCGGGCTTATGAGTGTTGTTTGGAGATAGGCGAGGAAGACGAAGACAAACCACCGCCAAGACCTGTAGCTTCTAACAAGATTTCGCCTCAAGGTCAGGGCACATGATCAATTTTTTTTCCCGCTACACTAGCTACTACTCCAAGAAGCGCCAGCCCCCAGCATCCACGACTGCTTCATCAGCGGCAGTAGCTCTTCCAATCATCAAAACACTGGCATCACATGTTCGCAAATTACTCACGACAGAAGAGATGGCCGATTGACGCCTCAAGGGGTTATGTTTTAATTGTCCTACAAAATTTTCCAAGGATCATCTTAGCAAGTGCTCTATGAAGGGTATCTATCTCTTGGAGCTTGATGAAGGGGGTGACATGGAGGGCCAGTCCGAGGATGGTATTGAGGTATATGTTCGCGCATTCACGGATACTCGTACTAGTAAGACCATGCAGTTGCACGTTCAGATCAATGGCAGCACACTGCGAGCTCTAGTGGTCTCAGGTTCCACTCATAATTTCATTGGCGAAGACACAGCCAGCCGCCTGGGCTTGCTACCATCCAGAAGCCGTGGAATTAGTGTCGCGATGGCGAACGGCGACAAGGTTTACAGCAGTGACTTTGCAAGGCAGTGCACATTATGATTGGCAAAGAGGAATTTGCTCTTGATTGTTATTTCATTTCTCTCGCTGGATTCGACGTCGTGTTGGGCGTTCAATGGCTCCGTTCGCTTGGGCCGATTTTGTGGGATTTTGAGAAGTTAACCATGTCTTTTTGGTGGATGAATCACCATGTGACATGGGTTGGTGTGCAACAAGGATCACGTCCTCCTTGGTTGCTGCTCTCGGAGGGCCACGACTTGATGGAGTCCCTCTTGGAAGAATTCGAACATGTCTTCGCCAAACTGTGCCACTTACCCCTTGCACGGGGGTGTGATCACCGCATTCACCTCTTTCCTGGTGCTGTTCCAGTGACAGTTCGTCCCTATTGCTATCCCCAACTACTCAAAGATGAAATCGAACGTCAATGTGAGGATATGTTGCAGTAAGGCCTCATTCGCGAAAGTACATCGGCTTTCTCCTCGCCAGTGATATTGGTTAAGAAGCACAACAAACATGGCGTTTTTGTGTGGATTATTGTGCTCTTAATGAGAAGATAGGACAAATTCCAATCCCGGTGGTGGATGAGCTCCTTGATGAGCTAAAAGGCGCCCGTTTCTTCACCAAGCTCAGCCTCTGAAGTGGATATCATCAAGTACATGTGCATCCAGATATTATTGAGAAGACGGCTTTCCGCACGCACCGCGACCACTATGAGTTTTTGGTTATACCCTTTGGTTTAATTAATGCTCCCATGACCTTTCAAGCCCTTATGAATTCTATCCTTAAGGCTTATCTGTGTCGCTTTGTGCTTGTTTTCTTCGATGATATTTTGGTCTATAGTTCTTCATGGTCGGAGCACCTACAGCATGTCCAAATGGTATTGGAAGTGATGCGTCATGACAAGTTGACCATCAAATGCTCCAAGTGCATGTTCGTCAGGGAGTCCATGGCATATTTGGGCCATATCATATCCAGCCTAGGCGTGGCTATGGATCCCAGCAAGGTTGATGCTATGTTGAGCTGGCCGACACCCACCACAATGCGAGCATTGCGAGGTTTCCTCAGGTTAACTGGGTATTACCACAAATTCATCAAGTCATACGGGAAGTGGCTGTGCCCCTCACAAAACTACTCAAGAAGGAGGCCTTCTCATGGACTCCGGATGCCCAGACAACATTTTCTACATTGAAATCAGCCCTTATGTCCGCTCCCATGCTTCAATTGTCGGATTTCACCAAACAATTTATAGTGGATTGTGATGCGTCTGGTATGGGATTTGGTGCCATGCTGCACCAAGGAGCAGGCCCTGTCGCTTTTTTTAGCAGGGTTGTAGCACCTCACCACTTCAAATTGGCTGCTTATAAACGGGTGCTCATTGGATTAGTTAAGGCCGTGCGCCATTGGCGGCCTTATCTTTGGGGGCATTCCTTCTCCATCCGCACCGATCATTACCGCCTGAAATTCCTATTGGATCAACGTCTTTCTACTATTCCGCAACATACTTGGGTAAGCAAATTGTTTGGGTACGACTCTGTCTCGTCGAGAAGAAACAACAGCAATGTTATTGGCTATCTCGTCTCCAACCTTTGTCATCTTTCAGTCAGTCCGTGTGGAACTTGATACCTGCCCTGATGCCTGCAAGCTGAGGGATCAAGTGCTGGTTGGTACTGCTGCAGCAGGTTGGTCTTTGGTAGATGGGCTGCTTCTGTATGAGGGCAGGATTTATGTTCTGCCAGAATCATCCTTATGGCAGCAATTGCTACTGGACGCTCATGGCAGTGGACATGAAGGCATTCACAAGACTCTCCATCGCTTGCGAGCCTCTTTTTATCACCCACATTTTAACAAGTTTGTGTGGGAGTTTGTTCGGGGCTGTGATATTTGCCAGCACAACAAAACAAATCATCTTCACCCCGCCGGTCTCATATAGCCATTGCAGATTTCGAGTATGGTTTGGCAAGATATATCAATGAATTCTATGGAAGGCCTGACAAAGGTTGGGGGGAAATCAGTCATCTTGTCAATTGTTGACTGTTTATCCAAATATGCCCACTTTATTGCACCTGGCCATCCATATACAACAAATCCTGTGGCTTGAGCTTTCTTCAACAACATCGTACACTTGCATGGGATTCCATCTTCAATTGTGAGTGATCATGACCCGGTATTCACAAGTAATTTTTGGGCGGATCTGCTCAGTTTCTCTGGAACTCAGTTGCATCTCAGTACCGCTTTTCATCCTCAAAGTGATGGTCAACTAGATTATTGTGGTATATCTTCATTGTATCTCCGGCGATAGACCAAAGAACTAGCTCCAACGGCTACCATGGGCTAAATGTTGTCACAACAAATCGTTTCAAACCGCCTTGAAGGCCACCCCTTTTCAGGTTGTCTATGGCAAAAATCCTCCCACCATGCGGTCATATGAACCCAGCACAGCGTGAGTGGCTGCAGTGGACCAACGACTTATGGACCGTGATGAGTTTCTGGAAGAAATTTGAGAACGACTGCTTCAAGCCCAAGATTACATGACAAAGCATCATGACAAAACGCATAGTGAGGTGTTTTTCTTGGTTGGGGACTGGGTTTGGTTGCATCTTCACCATCGTCTAGCTTTGTCTCTTAAGGATGTCTCATACTCCAAATTGGTGCCTCATTTTTATGGTCCCTTTTAGGTTCTTGAGCGTATTAGCTCGGTTGCATACTGTCTTCAACTTCCTGCCAGGGCGCGCATTCATAATGTTTTTCATATTGGTTTTCTCAAGAAATTTGTCTCCTACTGCAGAAATTTCTTTGCCTGAATTTGTACATGGTTGGGTGGTTCTCCCAGTAAAATTGTTCGTGCCCGCTTAATTGTGGTGTTTGAGAACTTTTTGTTCAATGGATTGGGTGTTCAACTGCTGATGCTACTTGGAAGAAATTGGATGTTATCAAAAATCGTTATCCCACATTCCAGCTCGAGGACAAGCTGTTTCACCAGGAGGGTGAAAATGTTGTGGACGCTTTTGTTGGCAAAGTATATGAGTGTCGCCGACGGCAAATCACTTCGGCAGTAGTGGGATCGTCTATAGCAGCGACACTGGCAAGTTCGGCTACAACGGCTGCTGGATGCGCTACAGGGACAGCAGCGGCAATTGGAGTAGTGGTGACAAACATGGAAGGATCTGAAGCAGAAAAGGAAACAGTAGCTGCTGATTTGGAAGTATCCGAATAGAGCAACTCCAGAAGATGGGAAAGCGCAGATCAGGAAAGATATGAATTGGTTTGGAAGTAATCTCTAGTATTAGTAAGATATTTTAGGAAATCTATATTTAGAAGTGATCTCTAGTGTTAGTATGATGTTGACTCTAGTTTCCAATGTTACGAAGGCACCTATTGATATAAAGGAGCCAGCTTTTGCTGTGAAGAGATAATAAAGAAAATTTCCCAAAGTTATAGCTTGATCAGAGCATCCTGCGCACTGCACAAGAAGTCAATTCCTGGCGTGACGAGGGTGATCAGCTGCCTACCCTCCATATCCTCAAGCCCTAGACCACATCAAGATGTTAGGTCTTTATCAGTTCAAAATTCGAAGACAGAAACTGTTCTGTAAACATTTCAATGTTAGGCATCAGTTTTTAGAGTCAATTCTAATTTTGAGTTTGATGTTGTTTCTAAACCGTAAATTGTTGAGTTGCTGATCTAGCCCAGGTATGGTATTAGCCCTAACCCCAAAATCAATTTGGACAGGCCAGTTGTAACTTGTATCTGGTCCGCACGAACATGTATTCTCATTTTTACATGATGTTATTAAAATTTGTGCCCACATGAAGTGAAACCCAGATAGAATCTGAAATAATCACATGTAACTCCACATCGCATCCTGTGTGATTCTGGTTGGTTTCACATGTTCTTGCACTCACTAGGACTGACAATAACTGGTCAGTTATCTTTGTTTCCAAGCCCAGATTCCATCAGTTTAGATTGACAAGAGGATACTGCTAGTAATTTTGGAATGGAAGGCAAAACTATACTATGTAGCTGTATAGACAACCTCAAATTGGATGGCATGGAATTGTTGAGCTTTTCTATTTCCTTTGGGTTAAAACGATTTTTTTTTGTTTGACACAATAGCATAGTCCATATGTAATATGTGGACCTTTCTTTCCAGCAAATCTGAATCAGCAACCAGTTGGACACACTGTGTGCATTAGTAGCTGCCACCATGAATCTTCTTTGATAAATTTTGAATTTCTCAAGTTTGATTTGATCTGCTTATGCTGTTACAGGCACAGTGCCAGGCATTCTCTCGTTGCCTCATCAAATACATACAAGACAGTCATAGGCTCATGATCGTTGCAATCTAAAACTAGCACCTTCTGTTTAAATGTTTAACAATTACAACTTATTTTGTTAATGTAGTAAATCCAGACCTCCCATTCCAAGTAATATTTTGTGTATGATCACTTGGTCCTTACTAGGTCAGACCTCCCCTTCCAAATTAAGCTAGTTTTTAGTGAAATGTGGCTTTCTGGCAAAGCTGTAAAGTAGCAGTTCTTTCACTAGGACTTGCATGTTTACAAGGAATCCAATAGTTAATAAATAGTTCTGCATAGAGGCTTCTGCATGAAACTACAAAAGTAGAGCTTCAGCTTCTCTGCATGAAGTAAATAGCATTTCGATTAATTTTCTGTTCATTTTACCCTTCAGCTTCGTTTAACCTGGTCATGTTACCCTTCAGCTTCATTTAACCTGTTGTCTTGAGATTCTATGAATTCTCTATCATTTAATTCTTGCCTTTTGCTATCTACCTTTTTTGTTGATTATTTAAGATGCTGTTGTTTTATTGATTGTAGTTGCTTCGAGGACTGAAATATCTCCATTCAGCAGAGATACTCCACAGAGACCTAAAACCTGGGAACCTACTGGTGAATGCAAACTGTGATCTGAAGATATGTGACTTTGGTCTTGCACGTACAAGCAGCAGTAAAGGCCAGTTTATGACTGAATACGTCGTCACCCGCTGGTATAGAGCTCCTGAGCTGCTCCTCTGCTGTGACAACTATGGCACTTCCATCGATGTTTGGTCTGTTGGCTGCATCTTTGCTGAGCTACTTGGCCGCAAACCTATTTTCCCAGGAACTGAGTGCCTAAATCAGCTCAAGCTCATAGTCAATGTTCTTGGTACCATGAGCGAGTCTGACCTAGAGTTCATTGACAACCCAAAAGCTCGCAGATATATCAAGTCCCTTCCCTACACTCCTGGTGTTCCCCTCGCAAGTATGTACCCACATGCACATCCTCTTGCCATTGATCTATTACAGAAGATGCTCATCTTTGATCCTACCAAAAGAATTAGCGTCTCCGAGGCTCTTGAGCATCCTTACATGTCTCCTCTGTATGATCCAAGTGCTAATCCTCCTGCGCAAGTTCCCATTGATCTCGACATAGATGAAAACCTCAGCGTAGAGATGATTCGGGAAATGATGTGGCAGGAGATGCTCCACTACCACCCTGAAGCTGTTGCAGCAATAAACATGTAATGGTCTTCCACTGCCCCTGGAACTTCGCTGGCTCACTTTTTTCTAATAGCCTACTGCGATTATCGCACCTATTAAGTAACCACGATGTGTGTTTGGACCTTTATCTCAATGTAAATATGCGCGCAATAAGGACGGCATATGGTTAATTGGGTAGTTCTTGTTCTGGACAATTACGTGATGTATGTATAGCAGTTGACTGTTGTGTTGTTGTACGAAGTCATGAAGCACTGTTAAAGTGAATTCAGTTGCTGCTAAGTGTTAATTTTGGATGCTGCTCAAATGTTTGTGGTTTTAGTTTCAACCGCTCCCTTTCATGGTGATATTTCAAGGTGACCGGCTGTTAAAGTCTCTTGTTCTAGTTAACTAGCTGAATGTCTGTGCTTTGTTATGGATAAAAAAATGTATATTATCTTAGTACGTCAAGTCGATATTATCGAAATAAGCTTGTCTTGCTCACGCCATCAGCTCCATGTATGCGCTCGGCCGCGTTGTGCCTTTGGGCCCTTGGCTCTGTCGTGTATCTAGTAAAGCTATGTTATTATTTTTGTAGAGAATTTTTAACATGGTAAATTTGTTTTTTGATAAATTTTTTCCTATTTTTATTAGAGATTTTATAGAGAGTTAGAAGATACAGATGAATCACTATTACTTTCTCGCTCCTTTAAGTAGTAGAGATACTACACGGCCTGGTCTGGAAGTTATCGTTAGCCCACTAATATCTGGAAATGATACGCTTGTAGGTACCATCCTGATACTACATTTTGAAAGTTAATTCGTCTATAAGACTCAGTTGAATTTTGAAAAGTCAACCCTGAATTTTGAAAAGACACATTTGTTCAAAAGCAAGAACCTGAAGCAAAACAAAGTTGGTCATATTATTTTAGCTTTACAGTGATTTTTAGTTTCTCTTAAAAATCACTATTTACTGAACTAATAAATCGTAGCTAAAAATCAAAAGCCGTGACCTAAAATAACAGACCGATAATTAGTAGTTTGGTACGCTGTGGGCATCGGCGGCTAAGCTAACATTCATCTGAACCTGATGGAAATTGTGTGTCATCCTCTTAATCTTTCATGTCAAAGCATACCTTTTTGTCTTAGAAGAAACTAGAGACAAGTGAGGCTAATTGAACCATCAACCTGGCCGTAAAGTTTGCTTACCAGTTCACCAGCAAAGCAACTGAAGGCAGAGCAACAAGCTCGCACCGCGGCTTGCAACAGTCTCAGAGACATGTCACGGCGTACGGCCGCACGGCGGCGGCCGCCGCCGTCGACGGCGGTGGTGGGAGGCGGAGACCGGAGAGTTCGCGAAAGGGACTCCTCCCCGGGGTGGTCGTTGAATGGAACTTCGATCAGATTGGGTCTCTACTGACCGTTGGATCGTAATTAGGCGGCCTAGATTGGGTCGAGGAGAAGCATACTGGAAGGGAATCTTTCACACAACCCCTTGTGAGTCTTTTTGTGCAAACAGCCCCTAAGACATGGATCGCGAATGAAAAACGCGATCCAAGTTGGGATTTCATTTCACCGTCCAATCATCTATACACGGCCTCAGATCGATGCGTAACACAAGTGCGGGGGTGTATTTGTTCAAAAAGATCCTTGTATTTGCTTTGTATCACACTCCCCATCCCCTAGCACTTCCAAGTTCCATCCCCACCCCCACGAGCGCGAAGAGCTGGCGAGGCGGCGGTGGCGACGGCGATGCCTCGAAACATCCACCGCTTCTCCCGTCGGCGATCGGGCAGCTCTGTGGCGTCCCTATGAGAGTAACCGTATCCCATTCGGATTAGTCTAGTTGTTGAGCCATATGTAACCCCGCAATTTGCATCCCTGCCAATTCAGTGTTGCTGTTCTGCTGCATATACTTTTCAACTGGTCCTAGCTTCAACTGCTTGCTTTTCAGATAATGTTTTATGGTAATCTGTTATTAACTATAGTTTTTAGACTATAACCTCTACTGCATGCTTCATGGAGTTGCATTCCTGCAGGTGCTCTGCTTGCTGTTTCCAGGATGGTGATAAGCGGAGGGTGTATCATGGTGTAGCTATACCATGATACACCCTTATTTTCAACTTCCAACAACTTGATTTGGTTTCCTGTGCATGTTTCAATGCAATGTGCTGATGAATCGATGATTTTAGAGCATTAAAAGTGGATAAAACTGTGCTGCTTGCTGTATGACTGTATATTCTAACATCACTTTATTTCCTTCCTTTACCTCGCATTGTAAACCTGAGACAAACTATGTGGTCCCCATGACAACTCACCCTAAAGGCATCTCTATCCTCTCCAAAGCAAAACTCCAAAAGAAAAAAAAAGGGAGCGAAAAATTCTCACATCTTCTAGTAAGGAGTAACTAAAAAGCCAAAAGGGTGTCCATAAAAAAAGGGCTAGCAAGTATCACTGTCTAGCTCTCATCCTCCAGAGCTTGCTGAAGAAGTGATGGGCTCCTAACAAACCTTCCCTGCAGTAACCAAAACAGAAAGTAACACATCAGGAACTCACAAACTTTGCTTTGACAAACTGCATCTGTAGGCGACACATGGTATTTTGGTGTGAACAATAGTTTTTCAGTTTTTGTGTTGCAAATAGACCTTTTTTATTCTTTCAAGAATCAGTTCTAGTGCTTGCCTTCAACCGAGGCCGGCAGTCGGCGTTCACCTTCCGGACTTGATACCGGATCTTCTTCGAGAACAGCCGGGTGCGCCTCTTCTCCTTGTACCTCATGACACTTGCTTCCCTGATGCCACCAGCACCAGCTCCGTTCTCAGGAAACAGGTCAATGTCTGCAAGTTTGGCCTGCAACATGGATCCATCTTCATCAGTGAGAGTGTAAGAGCTTCCTTTCATTCAGAATCCAAGAAGAGAGGCAAAACATGATTACAGGTTTACATTATCATTAAAGAGTGTCTCAAGGTAGTAATGCATCCCATTGTGTCTCCAAAGTCCAAACTACAAAGTGGCTGGACATATCTGGAATAATGATTCCTGCCAATTATGACAGCAGCAAATCTTGCCATCTATCAGAGCAAATTGCAGAAAGGCTAAAGAATTGGGGCTAGAGTTTGTTGCAATTGCTCTATCATTGGCCCAGAGAGCACCAAAATTGGGCCCAAATGACTCTAAGGAAGAAGACAGCCATCCATGGCACAAGATCTCCAGGCCCAATTGTCTGTGGTCCACTGTTGAATAATTGAGTTTAACTAACTAGAACAGAATATAATAGTTGAATTGAGTTGAATTTATCCTATTTCTAACATTTATACACCCATATGTTTAGCAAAATTTTAAACAACTCATCTGTTCACTTGACTTTTAGAGAACTAAAAGCAGTTCATGAAATATGAAAAGTGGGCTTGCTTAGACTCACTGTTATTTTTTTTTATGAACTCATCATTTTGTCTCAGTACTCTATTTTATGGGTTACTGGAGTACCAGTGATACTCTAAAAAGGCGTGTACTTATAGATATGTAGTAGTACAGGGCTACTAGAGTACTAGTAGTGAGGGACCATTTATTGGATAAACACTTTCCTAGTCTAGACACTTAATACGAGTTTCACAAATGGCAGTTGCATATCAAACATGTAGTTTTTACTTGTGAGGTGTTCCCTTTTCTTGTTTGAAGAAAGCAATTGACAAGGGGTAAAATTCTTCTCTTTTCCTACTAAAAGGATTCTTATCTGTAGAAATGGACAGAGAGGTAAAATTAAGCTACAACAACGTGATATACACAAAAATTTATTTCTTGTAATGGAACTGAAATAAAAATTTCTATCATAAAACGTATTCAGAGTTCTTTATTTTATTTTATTTTTGAAACATGTCCCTTTAATCTGAATAAGAATGTGATGGAAGAGGTAAAATTCAGCTACAAAACGTGTCAAAATTTATGTTTTACTGAAGGATTTGATATAAAATATCAAATTGAAAAGGTAAAATTTGTAAAATTTGAATTACTATTAAGGTCCTGTTTATATTGATTTCTAAAAACTATTTTCTACAGTAAATGATTTTTCTACAGTACTAAGTTTTCAAACGAAATATCTTTTTAAGGTAGGATCTACTAATCAATTGTATAATATATGCTATAGTGACTTCATTTATATCAGTCAGAATCGTACACGAGTTTCTTTCTCCATATGGCTCTCTATAAACTGTTATTATTTATAAACTAAAGTTAAAAGTTATTAGTAAAAATCAATATGAACGGAGCTTAACTTATGAAATTTATGTTCCACTCTATTGCAAGAGTCATTTTTTTCAGTGGAAAAGTTGCACCGAAGAAAAATAAGCTGCCATGCTTCAATCTATGAGGGTGCTCAAGTACTCACCCGCACTTCGGCGGCCGACTTCGGCGACTCCGGCTCGCTGCCCTCCGCGAACATCGACCCTTTTCCGGACCACGACTTGAGCACCTCATCGGCGTCCAACTTCAGCCCCAACCCGGTCTTCGGCGCCTTTGTTGGCAGACTGTCAGCATCGCCATCGCCATCAGTCGCATCCACCATTCCATCAGCTTCCTCTTCGCATTTCGCATTGGGCAACTCCTCCTTCGCCTTGGCCATCACCTTCTCCACCTTCACCACCTTCTTCTTCTTGCTCTTCTTCTTCTCCGGCGCCGCTGACGCCGGCGGCATTGCGGTGTTCGACACTGCCGGTGGCGGCGACGGCGGTGGTGCAACCGTGATGTCCTTCACCGGCACGGCAGGCCACATCCACCAGGCTCCGTCGTCGTCCCGCCGCTTGAGCGCACGGTTGAGGTTGGGCCGGGCGCCATGCTGGAACCCGAGGCCGAGCTCGAACCGGCCGGCGAGACCGACCACCATGAGGCTTCTGAGGTAGGGGTGTATGCCGGAGCTGGACAGGATGGAGTCGTCGGACGGGGTGGCTGTGTTGCTCTCGACCGTGAGGCTGCCCATGATGCCGTCGATGCCCTCGGCCGCGGCCTCGTCGACGTCGAGAATGGACTCGTCGTCGAAGTCGTCTCCGGGCTCATCGGCAGTGTCGGGGCTCGCCGGTGACGGCGCCGGGTCGCGGAACTCCCGGAACACGCTGCTCACTGGCGCCGGCGACGAACAGTTCTTGCCGCCGGACGGGCTCTGCGGCTGCGGCGACGTTGCCGGCGTGTCGCGGAGGAGGAATGCGGCTTCGGCGAGGACGGGGAGCGGCTGGAGGAGATCGGAGGAGGGGTCGAACGCCGCCGCAAGGCCAGAGAGCTGCCGAGCCGGCGGGCGCTGCGCCGTCTTGGGGCTCTTCTTGACTGGGAAGACGGAGGGGTGGATGGACGCGAGCAGCGCGGCGGCCTCGTTGTACGCCTGGTTCGGCCGCTTCCGCGGCGCGCGCGCGCGCTTCAGCGACACGGACGTCGCCGATGACGACGAGTTGGACGCTTCCGACAGCGTCGACGACGGCGACGAGTGCACCGGGCGCAGCGGCGACGAATGCGCGCCCGGCGATGCCGCCGCCTTCACCATGTCCAGGTCCAGCCGCAGGCCTGTCGGTATGCAAGAAGACGACATTGCAGTGCCTCAACAACAACCACCACTCAACTATTCAACTTATTGGCGGGTGAATGGGTCAATCTCACGACCATTAATCCAAGAACACAAGGCCAAGAAATGCCTAAACCCCTAAACCTCAAGGCTATGAAATCCTGAAAAGATTAAAGAAAGCGCAACAAGAAAGGAAATTGCGCGGGAACCGAGGAATTTCCTGGTTTGTGAAAGTTGCTGCTGCCTTTGAAGATGGAGAAGAAGATGGAAAAAAGGTAGCCAAAAAAAAAAGAAGAAGCAATCTTGGGTAAAGGTGAGGTGTTCCAAGGGACAAACAAAGTGTTAAACAAAGCTCCACCACCAACAACCTTGGGGCATGGGCAAACTCCAAAGGAAAAATGAAAAAAACTTGCCCCCACCTGGGACTTGAGCTGCGCAATTGGTTTTGGACTCACCAAAACACCAAGAACACCATTGAAAAGGAGGAAAGGGAAAGACTCTGTCTCTGTAGCTGCTGTACTCTGTGGCAAGAAGAGGTCAAGGAGCAGAGCAGAGGCAGCAAGAACAGAGCAGGAACAGGGGAATTCCGTGAGCTGAGCCGAGGAGATGTTTTTTGGGATTGGAGATGGATGAACAGAGCGGCAGTGCTAATGGTAGGAGAAGATAAAAGTAGAGAGAGAGAGAGAGAGAGAGAGAGAGAGAGAGAGAGAGAGAGAGAGAGAGAGAGAGAGAGAGAGGTGTGAGGAATTGGAGCTGTTGGGGGAGGAAGAAAGGGTTCAAGAGAAGGGAGGAGGGGTGGGTGGGGTTTTAGAGGGAGAGGGAGGGTCATGGAGGAGGCTGCTGGAGGAAGAGACAAGCCTCCCTTTCATGAGGTCCTTTTCTCCCCCTGCCTGTGGGGCCCATGGCTTTTGCAGGGCCCACATGGCATTTTGTGCTCTTTTTTCTCCTCTCTCCAGGTTGTACATGTGTTGGAATTGCCTTGGGCATCTGGGATTTGCAATGCTAAATGAGTACATGTAATTGTATCCACTTTGTTTAGATTTTATGGAGCTTACCTCATAAGGATGGCTGCAATGCCATTCATAAAAAGCAGTGGGTACTAGCTAGAATTATATATGGCTGATTTCTATAATTGTTACTCCAATTTTAGACAAACATACGAGGCAACATACCGAGGAAATAACAAATTTCAAAATATACAAATAAAAACAGAGTAAAATACACCACGAGTACAACAACTTATAAAGTGGGTGCAAGCAGGTTACATAATTGTAAATTTGCTCATTTATGTCACCAATTTTGTTTTTAAATGATGCCAACGAGGTACAAAAGAGATCTGATAGCACATCCAACACTGACATGGTGCTCGAGATCATGCGGTTCATGCATACGGTTACCCCCTTTGGCTGAGCCTCAGATTGGTTTTGTTACAATTGCTAACAAAACGACATCACTTTTTCAGATAATTACTCACAAAACAAAATTATTTCTAGTTAATGTTTTTAGCGAAGGCTAGCTGTGTTGTCAAAAACTATATATATCTTGGCTAGGTATAGCTCCTGAGCTCATTGTATTAGCACTTCTGAATGATTGTAATGTGAGTCTGTTTGATTATTAAAATAGCTAGTTTTTCTCAAAAAGTTATAGTGAGAAGAACTTCTAGTGGAGTTATCAATCTCCTGATCAATTCTAGTGGAGTTTCGATGGTATTCTATTGTCCCTCAATTGATTCCAGTTACCACCGTCACCCAGGTGGCTTGTGCCCTGCACCACCGCTACCCCCACGCCCTCTACACCCACAACCGCCACCCCGCGTGCCCTCTCCCCCCACTACCATCACCCCAGCGCCCTCTCCTCCTACCATCACCGCCCCATGTGCCTCTCCACCTCGTCTGCCTCCCCCTTCAAGCACCACAACTCACTATATGTATGCGCCGCTACTCTTGCTGGTCGAAGTACTGATGCCATCCGTGCATGCTGGTCATATCGTTGGACCCTTCTCTAGGTAGCGCACTTAAAGTGACCGTCACTTTCTTCATGAGAGTAGAGGATGGTTTGGACCTAACTGACAGAGAGAATAAAAACCGAGGGGCTTTTTGCAATTTTTAATTGCCAAACCTAATACACATAACCTCGAGCCACGTTGATAGCATAGCTAGCATCACGTCAACGTCAAATGTGTCACTATATCTCGTTTTGTACCTCGTTGCATCACTTAAATAAAATCAGTGATGTAAACGAACAAATTTACAGTTATGTGATCTATTTACACCCACCTTATAAGTTGTCGTACTCGTGGTGCATTTTACTCTAAAAAAAAATATAAATCGAAGTTAGCAAGAATTAGTAGAAAAATGGCCAATTATTGGGGGAAAAGCATGCTAAAAAATAATTTTGTATACTGTAACTTACAGAGCATTTAGAGAAGTAATGATTTTTATGGTTTTGTGGCTTGATTCCCATTCATTATTAGAACACGAAAAAACAACGGTAATTATTTTTTTAGTTGGTTCTTGGTTGTCTCTTGTTAACCATGTCCCAAATCAATATTCCGTCCAGAGACGGCACCGGCCAATGAATTGAATCATGCGACTAAACATTACTTAACTATACGCTTTTTTTTGGACTAGTACACCGTTGTCGCCGTGTCTCGTGCCGGATGAAAAGCAAAGCTTCGTAGCATTCCTCCCATATGTTTTTGGTGAAATGTCAAGAGCCACTTTGTCCTAATGCTAGCAGCTACATGTCTGTGTGGAGATGTTAAGTATACCAGTATGTTAATATGGTATCCCCTAGTAGCAATCGGTATATTAATAATTAATATATAGCATTTGTTGTGATTGTTCTATAATAATGTATGTCATTTGTTTGGACGAGCTTGTTGGCATTTACTATGTAGCACATATGTACTTTTGGTCGAAAGTATCGATAGATTCAGTACTGAATGTTTTTTAACTTGATTGATGTATCTAGTTTTCTCTTTTATTTCTTTTTTGTTTTGTTACAAGACAAAACATGGGATTTAATCCATGAGTAGTAAATAGCTAACGATATTGTTATACCTCTATATCTATTTGAGCACACTCTAATAATGATTATAAAATACTTCAAAGTGAGTTTCATAAAAAAATTCATCAAATTCCACTTTTTATAGCATAATTTCTATATGTTTTTTTATAAATAAAAATATATATAACAAAAATAAAGGGCCTCGATAAAAAATTTTCAACCAAGTTACATTGAGCCATCTAAGAATTAGTATTTAAGTATACAAAAAGCGATAAAGAGATATAAAATATTTGTTTAACTAGTATATTAGAAGTAGGAGCATATACTCTCCTAGAGTACAGAATAGGATATGTGTGTGTGTGTATATATATATATATATATATGTATGTACGTATGTATGTGTGTATGAGTGAAGTTACTGTCAAATACATATAAAGCTACTACCAGTTGTGTGACTAACAAATGGCAAGATGACGGTACACTGATTGGCACACTCTTCCTCGCCTTTAAGTAGATAATTTTCGAAAATTTTGCATGTACCACTCCGTCGAGTCGATCGTAAGCATGATATACACTAAGTTGTGATAGTAAAGCGCTTTTGTTGAAAGCTTGGTTGATCAGTAAATCAGCTAAATATTATAAAGCATATTTTTTAAATGATCTTGTTCATAAATATATGACATATTTTATATTTCAATGCAGAATTAGTGTGAGGTTTTCTCTATATTCTTAATAAATATCCTGTTTTACTTTATGTTCTCTACATACATACATTAAATATATTATTAAAGATAATAATCAGGGGTCATATAGTTATTTTTAGTATCTCTTTGGTTTATATATTAAGAAAAAATATGCTTTATAAACTTAGGCAGATGGAGTATATGCCTCTTCGATCTCCAACGATATGTGATATTTTGATGGAATTTTAAATGGAGTATTGGTACGGCGATAACAAAACCATATTCAGAAAGTTTAGAAGCTAGAAAATGAGAACCATTTTGACCAAGACTGCTTCAATGGAGGAGTCCAACATATCTAGCATGGGAACCCGGAAGTCAAAACAAGCTATAAATCGCAATAACAAGATGCTGAGTATGTCGAAGAGTATCTTGACACGATTGCTAATGAGTTGGAAAAACTCAAATTAATTTGTTTAATCAATTCGGTACTCATGTTTCTTCTACAGACGGCAGTAGTGGAGAATTGACCAAGATTGTGCTATGCAACACATTGGCTTAACAAAAATCAAGAATATCACCCAACAACAAGTATCAATTTCAAATCATTAATTACATATTAACAACAACTAGGCTTCAAGTATAATTCCTCAATATAACCATAAACATAGAAATTTAGTAATACAGGAAACGGCATTGGCATTAATATGAATTAACAATAAATCTAACCAAATGGAATTGACAAATAGCGACAATATAAAACTATTAACTGCTAAAGGAAATCATTATTTAACTAGGATTGCATGGATGGAATGAATTATTTTTAACAATAAATAAGTGATTAACAATAAATAAGTGATTACTAAGTGAAAATAAAGCGCTATAAAGTGCAACATCAACTTGTTCTATAACCCATCAATGCATATCGTCATCAACGAACACATAAAAAACAAATAAAGTAAGGATGAGTCATGACTCAGCAACTATACACATCCGCATGACCGCTCGCTTCACTGCGATATCTACGTTCTGTGTTGTTTTTTGTTTTTCCTCAAACCTAACTATAAATCGTTCGTGTGACCAATCGACTTGTTTAAATTCAGGTTCTATGTATTTTTGAAGTACAATGATTTACCTGTTGTTAGCATTGCTTTATGCATCATTAGTTATTTATGATATTTGCATTCTAGTAAAATTTAGAATTAAAATATTACCTATATTTTCAACAAAGATAAAAATAGATCTGACCCAATTCTCTATAAAATGAAACACAATGTGCAATTATTTCTTTAAAATATTGAGCTAAATGAAGGGAATTAGCTAGCCCTCTCTTAGCAAACGCATAAATCCAATATACTACATGGGAGGTGATTTCATGCTCTCTCAAATAGTGAATTGCATAAATATTAAATCATCTTTAAGGGTAGATTGATACTACTTACCTCTTGGTTGTGCTTTAAGATTTGTACATATCTATAGAAGTGAAAAGTATAAAATCACTCCTTATATTACATTCATAACTCGATATGTCTGTCCCAGGGAAATTGAACATGTGAGTTCTCTTCAAGGACCGTGGCACGCTCATACACACATGTAAATGCGCTGTTATATTCGTGTTGCCATCGCACCATCTAAGTTCAGCTTGTGATATGAAAAATTTTCCCCCTTTTTTAAAAAAAAATAAATCATCACCTCATCATCTTATAATCATCAAAACATTGTCTATAACTTGGTCTGCCCTTAAAAATAGAAGCAAGCACTTTAGCTTATGGGCATGTTTGTTTTCGTTTCGGTTTATAACTTTTGGTTGTGATTTATGGTACAGTGTAATAGAAACCCGTATACAGTTTTAACTGATATAAATAAAGTCACTACAGTATATGCTATGATTAACTTATAGATCTCATCTTAAAAAGATATCACGTTTGAAAACTAGTTACTTAAAAAAAAAATCAAAAATTAGTTTTTAGAAGCAAGACTGCCCTGGTAAAAAGAAGAAAAGAATTGCAGGTTGCAACGACCAAAAGCAAACACGAGGGGGGCATTTTGGTAAACGGCGGAGGGCGCTCTTGATTGCCCATCGGACCCCACCTACCCCGCGCCGCTGCTAGGCGACTGGACCTCCCAACGGAAAAGGCGACGCCTACAATTTGCTCTTATCCGCTGACATGGCGCGCTCCCATTGGCCGCGCCGGATTCTTGAGCCTACGTGGCGCGCCCTTTATCGGCACGGCAACCTTTTCACGTGAATCCAAGCGCGGCCCCAGCGGATCTTGGAAGCTTGCCTCCATGCATGGCCGACACCAAGCTAAAGATAGATATATTACACATGCACAAGCCCTTGCTTCTTCTTCTTCTTTTTTTTTTTTTTTACTTTTGGTTCCTTTCTTGTTCGTATGGGTTAGGGCTTGGGTCGGAACTTGGTAGATTTTCTTTTGAGATCAGAAACTTGGAAGATCTCGGAATCCTCTTAGTTCATAAATGCTCTGCATATCAAAAGTTTGACATAAAATCATATTGCAAACGCTACCATAACTTGAAATAGTGATGTATAGACACGTCTCCTAATTTACCAAGTTATGTTGCATCGGTGAAGTCATTCTGTGGTACGGCAAAAGTCAAGAGTAGATTGAAGGCATAGCTCCTCCTCCTCTCTTCTTTATGTCTGGACTTCGTCACATATTTAGGTACTATAAGGATGTGTGGTAGCCATGCCCCATACGTCGTGTCCCCATGGTTCAACCACTGATGATAGAGAGGAGGGGCCATCTGAGCCATCCGAGCCATATCCAGCCAACCAAATTAACCCTTGCGCTTTTCTTTAGGATGAGGCCAGCTTTTTTTCTTTGCCCCTTGTAGGGCAGCTATGGTTGGATCTTCTTGCAAGATATTTTTTATCTTTTACGCTAAAGGTATCTCTTGGGCTCTTTGGCGGTTGGCAGTTTCTTTTAGAGGAAACACGATTATGGTATAGCAAGGAAAACTGTGGAATTAGCTTTTCTCATACTTTTAGATTCATAAATATATGTTAAGAATTATAGACGATGATTGAGCATATGAAAGTATGTCTTAGCAATATCAGTATTGTAATAGGTTCTTTTCAGCTGCGGCTTATGGTTTTTAGCCTTAACACGACCGTTTATGTGAACGAATCGAATAACGATAAGTCGCTTCAAAAAAGCTATCCCAATAAGCCACTTTGAAAATGGTATCAAAGAAGCTGTCTTCCTTGTTTGTTTAAGAGAAATTATAAAACATACGTTGAAAAGAATTCAGCCTAAATCTTGCATATATATTACCCTTTTTTATTTGTAAGCATTCCTGAATACTTTTGAGAAACTTTTTTTTTTGCTAAAGATAAATATCTCTAGCTGTTGCAACCAAAATTCCGAGACAAGACAATTAATCTTGCGGCTTGAATTTGAATGGCCAGGATGTACCAACCAATCATGGACATCTACGTACAACGGAATTCGGATAGGCCCATCCAACGAGTGTCCGGAGAGCTAGCTAGAACGTACTAACAGATGTGTGTTGCATCGTCTCCAGCTATTTTGAGACGTTTGTCTGTTAGAGCAATTGTGCAAGAGTTGTTGGGAGCAGGGTAAGGTGGGCTCTAGTTTAGGGTGTGAAAAAATATGCAATGTATAGCTTAGGTATTTTTAGCTTAGCTTAGGATAGTATTGTAAGCATTCAGCCTAGGTAGCCCAATGGCTCATAACTTATTTCACATCCCCGTCAAGCCGTCAGCCCGTCACTGTCTCCGTGCGGCCCACCACGCGCTCGCTCGGCCCATCACTTCACGCGCAACGACGCTCGCCCTCGCCTCAGAACCCTAACTCTGCCTCCGCCCCGTCTCATGCGCGGTGCGCCGCACTACCGCAGAAGCCCGAAGCCAAAAAAGGCGACGCCAACGTCGCACTAGCTCACCTCACCAACTCGCCGATCCAGCGCCACCCCATCTCGGATCTCCGCAGGACGACTTGCCGCTGGCTCGGCGTCGCCGCCTCGACCAAAGACGCCGGCCTCGCCCGCTTCGCCCGCTCGCCGCGCCGCGCTCTCGGCCAAGATCACCCGGCCCCGGCCGCCCGCTCGCCTGCGCTTAGCCGCTTCCTCCGCGCGCCCGCCTCCCCTGCCCCGCTCTCGGTGTCGCCCGCCTCCCGGCCAGCGCCGCCAGAGTGGCTCTGCCCACCCTCCGTCGCCCCGCCTCCAGGTGGTAAAATAGAAAAGGATATTTTCTTGATTTCTTCCAAACTTGTTCAGATTTAATATGGTCCCAACACCATTTTAGTGATTTTCAACAAAACACTTATTTTTTCAGATCAATCCTTAGATTGCGCTAATTCAAATTCAAGGGTTATTTCTTGTTGTATATTGAAATATGATTATTGATTGATCTTAGTTGTTCTTGTATTCTAGCTCTTGAAAAAATATTAGTGTTTTATGCTTTGAAAAAATATCTGAATTTTCGCTGTAGGAAACTAGGAGTTATTAGTCAATACAAAATGAAGCAGACGAAGACATTGTCATCTTATTTTTTAATAGAAGCACAATCCAACGAAACACCAGAAACAAGAGCTAGTAATACGCATCAAAATAATCCTTGTGTTGTACTCAATCTGGATGATATTGTTGCTGATCCTGGGCTTCGGAAACCAATTGAGGATTTGGATGTGGATATCAGAGATGCTGCTAGTAGAGAGTATTTGCAAATAGGTCCATGCCAACCAATTGGTTATAAATTTTCACATATAGAATATGGGAACCAGAGGAGGAGCTTTCAACAATCATGGTTCGCAAGGTATAATTGGTTGGAATATAGTGTTGCTAAAGATGCAACATTTTGTTTTTATTGTTTCCTCTTTAAGTAGCCTAGAGCTGAGAATTATGGTATTGAATGATTCACAAGGGTAGGGTTTGCTAATTGGAAGAATGCAATTAAAAGTTTTGATGAACATGTTGGTAAAGTCTGTAGTTATCATAACAAATCAAGAAAATATTGCGAGGCTTTCAAAAATCAAAGACATGGTGTAGATTATGTGATGGCCGTTGCCACGAAGAAGGATGAGGAAGAATATAGATCACGTCTTACAATTATGTTAGGTATTGTAAGATTTTTTTATTGCAAGCTCTTGCTTTTCGTGGACATGATGAGAAGGATAAGAATGTTGCAAATTTGCTTGACAACGCTCCTGCTAACCATTTATTGACTTCACCACAAATACAAAAACAGTTGTGCAAAGCTTGTGCAGAGGCGACCACTAAAATCATTATTGATGATATTGGGGATAGACAGTTTGCCATACTTGTTGACGAGGCCCGCGATGCATCTATCAAAGAGCAAATGGCTGTGGCTTTGAGGTTAGTTTGTTAGTATTTTTATATCTTAGTAAGTCTAATCTATATTAACTATGCTTTCTTACCCTATGCAGGTACGTTAATAACATAGGCCAGGTGATAGAGAGGTTTCTCGGGGTTGAGCATATTTCTGATGTGAGAGGTGATCTAGATTTTGCAAATTGTACTGTCTTAGGAAATCTTGCTGTGAAGATAGTTTAGACTGATAGGCACACAGTTTTTCCATTGGTATATCGTCTCATTGAATTGGCTTTGATTTTATCGGTGGCAACAGTAACTGTAAAAAGAGCCTTTTCGGCTATGAAGATTATTAAGACTGATTTACGGAATAAGATGAATGATGAGTGGATGAATCATACTATGGTATGCTATATTGAACGAGACATATTTGCAAACATTAATGATGATAAGATTTTAGAGCGTTTTCAAGGGATGAGATCACGTAAGAAACAATTATCTCATGCTAGTGGTAAGTTAGCTTCTTATAAATGTAAATTTCGTGTTGTTCGTATTTATTCATACACATGTTTGATTTATTCTCATATGTTGTCTTTACAGGTTCTGATTCATGTCCAATTATCAATGAAGAAATGACAGGATATGATAGAGAGCAAATCTTCGTAATTTAGGTACTCAAATTGTATCTCTATTATGTTATATTTTTTATATTTTGTTATCATGCTATGTTTTTCTTATTATGTTTTATGTTTATTTGTTTAGTATTGAACTCAAGTTTCATATCAGTAATGCATTTAGCCAATTATGATATACTTTTGTTATATCGTGGTATGGATACAAATTGGCGTTAGTTTTAGGTTGTTAGAGTTCAGCCCGGGGCGTAACCAAATCCTGGTTCCGCCACTGGTTGTGAGAACATCTTCCTGAAATATGGTAAAAAAATGTCTGCAAATATTATTATTATTTATTTATTCTGCCTATATTTGAATCCCCATATACATACTGAAGAAAACGCAATAAGAATTATTGTGTACTCTTGCAGTGCATATATAAGGGTGTACGTACTTATCCATAGAGCATGTACATTTGGATATTGTAGCGTTTGACTACTGGATACCCGTATGGAAATATCATGGTCATATGTATGGTAGTTCGTTGTCACTATAGTGCCAAAATGAATTCAGATATGCAGTATGGCGAATCACGTATGGCACGAGACCATGACGAATGGTGGTACCACGAGCATCATAATTGAATTTTAGCTTTATCTATTGAACAAAAAAAGGAACAAAAAATTATGATGTCGAAAGTTCAAATATAGATTTCCAAACAAAAAAAATAACCTTTTGATTCTGTAGCAAACAAATATATTGGTATTTTAAGTAGGGCTGAAAACGAGCCGAGCTGAGCCGGCTCGAGCCAGGCTCGACCGAGCTCATTGTGGAGTGCGGCTCGGCTCGGCTCGGCTCGAAATTTGGCTCGAGCTGGCTCGGATGGCTCGTGAGCCAAACAAACACAGCCTGATAATGGTATACCAGATTAGATTACACACACGCAGCATCCAATCGACTACACCAAATCAATCGATCGTAAAGCAGATACTACTAATCGATCGATGGAATATACCTTCAACTTGAGGAGATCGATCGCCGCCCTCCCCTTCCCTGTGTCTTCCTCATCTCGGCGTTTCCACCGCCACCGCCTCCTGATTCGAGGAGTGCCGGGGGGGAGGGAGGAGGCGGCGGGAGTCGGCCGGGAGGGAGGAGGATGGAGGAGGCGGGAGGGGAGGACGGAGGAGGCGGCGGGGGACGGAGGCGGCGGCGGGAGGAGGAGGGAGGCGGCGGCGGCGGCGCGAGGAGGAGGAGGCGGCGGGGCGGGAGCGGGCACAAAGCGGAGATAGTAGAGCGAGCGAGTGGCCGAGCGGGCGTATGAGCGAGCCGAGCGGGTAGGTAAAGCATATATATCCTCCGGCTGATCGGACTACATCGAGTCATCGAGCTCGCACAAGCCAACGAGCGGCTCGTGAGCCGGCTCGAGCTTGGCTCGTTTTTCTCACGAGCTAAAGGTTAGGCTCGGCTCGGCTTGAATTATTATGAGCCCGAGCCGAGCCGGCTCGAGCTCGTTACGAGCCGAGCCGGCTCGCAAGTCTCAAGCCAAATGTCCACCCTTAATTTTAAGTTAGTGTGGTGTCAAGGTATCTCTACTACTTAACGCATGTTCTTTCTTTCTTCAAATAAAAAACCGCTTCGAGATCCTCAAATCAACTCATCTCACCCGTCCGCTAATCTCTCTTTGCACGCCTCCTCCCCTCCTCACTCCGCGCCGCCGTCTCCTCCTCCCCACCCCACCCCTCGCCCTCGCCGTCGCCTCCTCCCCCTCCCCCCACTCCAGCGCCGCAGTGCTGTTGCCATCGCGATCTCGCGCATCGAAGTGTTGAGGCTCTCGTATCGTCATACTCGAGAGGTCGCTCTCAGCTCTTGTTCGTCTTACATCCCCTGTTTCGCAGCGTGGGAAGAGGAGGCGGTGTGAGGCAATGGCGGCAGTCGGGAATGGTGCGGGCGGCGACACTACGGTGGCTTGCCGATTTAACTTGTTTGTCTTTTTTTTGAGCAGATGGTGGACTACAATGTACTAGGAGGTGAGGAGATGAATTTGACTTGAAGTGTTTTTTTAAGTATACGAAAAGCTAGCAAGTTTTCTGATTCACTATTGTTGCTAATGATAGGAAAATGTAACTGTGGGCTCTCTGTGGTCGATAGCTAAAGCTGTTGGAAGGTGCCAATGTTCCGGGTGAGGAGATGTTTCTTGCTTGCACTCTTGGTTGGTGCATTGAATGGGTAATGTTTTCTCCCTAGTGTTGTGTGTAACACGCCGGCCTCTTCCCTGAGCCAAAAGTGCTACCACCTACTCTATGATGCTATACAAGGTTAAATAGTTCTTGTTGTGACATGCTTTTAATATTAACTACCTGTCATGCTACCAACGTTCATCGGCGACAACTTCATCTCTTGGTCTTCCAAACGACAGGAAACCATTTCCTGCTCTAGCGTGGAGGCGGAATACCGCAGTGTTGCCAACGTCGTTGCAAAGGCTTGCTGGCTTCGACAGCTTCTTACCAAGCTCCACCGACCTCTCCAGAGGGCCACGGTGGTCTATTGCGACAATATCAGCATGGTCCATCTCTCCACTAGTTCAGTTTAGCACCAACGCACAAAGCACGTGGAGATCGATTTGCATTTTTGTTCACAAACGTGTGGCCCTTGGTGAAGTTTGAGCTCTCCACGTTCCGACGACTCTACAATACGCTGACATCTTCACAAAAGGACTGCCAACCGTCGTCTTCGTAGTCTTCAGATCTAGTCTCAACGTCTGCGCCACACCCCGTTGACGTACTGCAGGGGGCTGGGATATTTAAGTATATACGTATTGAAGCATACGTGCATGGCAATGTATGTATTCTGGGCATGCACAGGTTCTGCCGCTAATCTCGCTGTATATTGACATGTTTCCGGTTTGTTCAAACCGTGTGATCTCCAAGTACTTAAGATGCCACAGCGCATGCAGCAGAGAGCATCGCCTGACTATTCTCACGCTTTCAATCAGGACATGGACAGACCTGCATGCGGTACTACTTCATTCAGGCTGCAATTTTCTTCCTCTCTCGTGCAGCTCTCTCACCTCAACTAACACGTACATGTACACCAGCTGCTTTTGCAGCGCTGCTGCTTGTGCTTTTGGCGAGCGAGACCGACGACTTTGGCAAACGCTAGCTAGCTAGCTCTTCTCCCCTACTAGCTGCTGCCAGCGGCCGATCGAAGCTAAGCTGAAACTGGATGGAGAGCTCAAAGCATCAAGCTAACTTTTTTAAAAAAACCAAAAAATCGAGGAGATTTTAGCTAAATTGAGATAAACATATCAAGTATATATAGTCATGTGTAATCTAGATTTATATATGAATAGAAACAAAGTAAAAAAAAAATACAATAAAGCCCTTCCGGTGCATGGCTACGCCCGTGGCTGCTGCTCGTGACAGTTATCCTTTCTGCTGAACTGTCGCGCGTCTCGTCCCTTGCAAAGGGCCAATCGCGACCGCACGATGCATGAGTGAGTAGGGACGTCTTACCAAAAATGTCAAGTGGTGCAGCACGATATATGTACTCCTACGTACTACAGGAGTAAGAATTTTGGACAGAGGGTCATCCCTTAATTCTGACATTTACCATGTGCATGGGCAGTAAGTTCTGCTTATTACACCCGAAGAACATAATCTTACCTAGCTAGTTTTGAAGTTTCGGCGGTGACTTCCGGTTAAGGAGGTATTCAGAATGATGTTGATTTATATAAAAATAGAAAAAATATGTTAGTTTATCACGAGTAATACAAAGGAATACGGGAAAAAAAAGATAAAAAACTCTAAAAAAATAAAAAATAGAAAATAATGAATAGTAAAAAAAAGCAGAAGTCACAGGCTAAATTGAGCTATGCCTAAGGCTTAGTTTGGAACATATAAATTATTCAGAATCATATTATACGTGTTGCCTCAAAATCCAAGTGCTGCTGATCCAACGATATGACCAAGTGTTGGCAAGCAGAATTCCTATCCGTGTTCCTTCCGAACAGTGTCGTAGCCTTAGGGTAGGAATTTCACAGTAATTTTATAAAAAAGTAAACAATTCAATTCCAATATGATTCTAAATAATTTATGTGTTCCAAACATAACCTTATAATATGATTCTGAATAATTTATATGTTCCAAATGTAGCCTTAGACACCGCTCAATTTAGCTTGTGGCTTCTGCTTTTTTTACTATTCATTATTTTTGTCTTTATTATTATTATTATTATTATTATTATTGGGTTTTTTTGCTTTTTTCCTGTATTCCTTTGCATTGTTTATGATTGGGGTAACATATTTTTTCTATTTTTAAATTCTTTTAAATTTAATTATGCTAAATAAGTCAACTCAGCTACATAAAAAAAATCATAAATCAATGCTATTCTGAATACCCCTAAGTTCATACCACATATTTAGTAATTAGACAGATGGAGTATGAGTATAGTACTACCTATCTGCAGTTCATCTGAGGTCCTGATCGTTTCGGCTTTTTTCGACTTCAGTTTCTAGGTTTAGCTTTTTTTTTCACTATTCACTACACTATCCACTAACTCATTCTGATGTTTTTTTTCAAATAACCACTGATGTTTTTTTTAAAAGCCAAAAACCATCACTATTTCGATCACCCCCTCAGTAGTCTAGTTGTGTCTGTAAGAGAGAGATTGAGAGATGTCGTACTTGCACGCATCCAATGAGAATTTCAAATTGCTAGTGCCGTTCTGTTCTTGTTCACTGTACACTATATTGTAGATTGAGGAGAGCTTATCTGAAAGCTGCAACCCAAATCTGTGGGCTATATTCACTTCACACTATATATACAAAACACTAATAAAGGGTGGGTTTTTTGGACTGTGGTTTATGACTTATGTTTTTTAAATTCTGGCTATTCATGAAAGATAACGAAAAGAAAATAGTTGCATGCGATTTTAATCGATATAATTGGACTCAGAACAATATCTATTATAATCAACTTATAGACTCTATTTTAAAAAGATGTACCATTTGAAAGCAAGTTACTATAGTAAAAAAAATATTAAGCTAAAGCTAAAGCTAGGCTAAACCCACCCAAAATCCTCTCTGCCTCATGTTAAAATATCACAGTAAACACAAAAACTAACCTGCATCTGCATGGAACCGTACACAATGCACAATATTGCTGTCAAACTCATACACCATACAAAAAAAACCACAGGAGCAACTAGCTAGCAAATTACACGTCAATGACAATGAGCAGTGTGAAACGTTTTTTGATTGAGCCCATCACAAGTGTCCAAGCAAATATGGGCGCGTTCTTTTCGGCTACGGCTGATAGCTTTTGATCTTAACACGAGCATTTATGTGAATAAATCGAACGCCGAGAAACTGCTTTAAAACGGTGACGAAAAGTTATCATATTCATTTATTCAAGAGAAATAATAAATCATAAACTATAGGTTATAAATTTTAAAAAAAAGGGTCCTATCTCCTGGCCAGGAAAAGGGCAAGCGCTGTCCCCATCAGCAAAATCCATGACCTACCCATCATATCTCCTCTCCCAATTGTCACTTAATTTGTACTCTCTCTCTCTCTAACAGTTGGGTGGATGGATGGATGGTGAGCAATGCAGACACTTGGCCTCCTAAACCATCCACCGTTTGCCCTAGATAATCCATATAAGTTGTATTGTATGTACTCGCTAACGTATGTGCACAAGAATGACACGGATGGATCAAGGGAATGAACCGTGCAGGTGCAACCAGCAGGTCTCTCTTATCGCATTACAGTACAGGGGCTTGCTTATCCAGTTACTTCTCTCTCTGTTCTAGCTAATTTGTCACCTGGAAAGATTTGATTTTTGGATGGGTTTTAGGTTCTGAGATCTTTTTCACTCTGGAAATATCTGTTCTGTAGTGTAGTCTCGTTCCAGAGTTCATGTGATTGGAATGGCAACATCTGTTATGCTATACTTCTTCAAGATATGAACTAGTGTTGAACTGTCAGCGCCTAGCCTGTGCCTTTCAGGTGTGTAAATTATGAAACTGAAAAGTGTATTATTTTGATAAAAGCCAACAACAGTTAAAAACGAAACTTTAGTATCATAATACTATTTCTTACACAACAACAAAAAGGATTCGAATGAACAATTCAGTCGTTTTTTTTTTTTTTGGCTTTTTGAGACGAGCAATTCAGTCCTCAGAGACAGACATGCGCCATTCCATTAGTAATACAAGCACTTGAGAATCATATTTATGGATTTTTACTCGCAGGCCAAAATGAGTTATAGGTTACTAAATGTTTGCAGATCAACACGACTCTAATCCGAATTATCTGAACCTCCAAAGCTATAATTCAGCTCATTTAGACCAGTACCAACTGGCCTGTATGTATACTAGTCCAAAGATACACTTTCTTTCCTTTAAAAAAAGATAACACTTTCATGTGACATACAGTATCATCACTGTTGAGGCCCCAGAGATTACCAGACGTTGATTTGTCAGCTAGATGCCTAGAAACACTACCCTTTTTTTTTACTATTTTCTGCTTAAACTCCTATAGACAATGTGCAACTGAAGTTGCGTTTGCATTCAGATGCCAGACTATGCGTTGTCCTTGAGCTCGGCAGATGCCACAAGCACCACAACTTGGTTTTGCAAGTCACTCTCAGCAGTTCCATTGTCGCCTGCTGCTGACGATAGCATGTTCTCCTTCAACCTCTGCAGCCTATGCTCGAGTCCACACACCTTCTCGATCACATCCAAGAAAGGCTGATCATCAGAGGCCCCAGTGTCCTCCCGAGAAACAGCTCTCTCCTCGGTGTTGATGTTGTGATCGGTCTTCAAACAAGGCTTGATTGTAGGTGACGTACTCTCCTGCAAGCATGTTAAGACTGCACAATTAATTGAACGAATCTAATAGAGGTAGATTATCTCAGGTGGAGGCCCTTGTTAATTTATATTAGATCTGCAAATTAGGCAAGATAGCACAATCAGCCTTTCGTTGTTTCTACCTTGATTTTGCCAGTCGGAGGGCTGCTAGCTGACTTTGGCTTCCTCTCAAGAATTCTTTGCAAACGTGTAGGCACATTGATGATTTCAGACAAGGGAAGAAAGCATGAATTGTCCACTGAATCAATCTTGCCTGAACTTCCAGCTTTTTCTACACCCATTCTTGAGCTTTTGCTGGGACCAGTAATATGACTGTTTCCTTTAGCCTGCAAAACAGCACTAATGTCAAGAAAAGTGTGTGTTAAATATACGACCACAAGATATATTTAAAGAAAAACTTGAAACTGTCTTACACATGGAATACTTGAAAGACAGTTCAGTTTATGCATCTCATGACCATATGTAATTCTGTACTAAAATGAATGGATCCACAAAGATGATTTGTGCACTTATAGAAATCACAGCTTCACTTAAGTATGGAATGAATGCACCCAGCCACCCACTATCATTCTTTTAGGACTTTGCAGTTAGGCAGCGGCTGCAAATGCTTGCATAGAGCAAATAGAATTTAAAGAGAGAAATATCCAGAATTGAAGGGAACACTTGAGACCAAGTGAGAATACAAGCAAATACTAAATGACTCAATGAAAACTCCCAGATAGTAAGAATAATGATGAGATAGAAACGCATGCCTTCCGATCTCTGAGAGCAGCACACCTTGTATTTTTGAACCACTTGTCAATCTGTAAATGGATCAGACATTGGTTAATGATTTACAGATTAAAAAAAAAAGGTGATCCTTCTGTACTTTAAAGATGCTGTGCCCATGATATTTCATTAGAAGGAAAGAGCGACCAACTATAATATGAATCTGGCCTTAGAATAAACATATGTAAGTAATCAGTAATACAAAGCTGTCAAAATTTATTCAATCCAACACTACAAACCTTTTCAAACGAAATACCCAATTCTGTTGAGAGATTTTCTTTGACAGTCCGAGATGGAAGCTCGTTTTCAGCAAAAACTTTGCGCAGCACCTAATGTAGCAATGTGAAGAACATAGGATATTAAAATGCAGTAAGCAAGGGTGAGCCTGACGAAAACAACACAGATTCACAGTTACAGGCACAATAAGCCCAATGTGAAATCCAATTTTAGCCATCAGTTGGCCTTGTATTACAGCAAACACATGTGTATCATGAGACGAAGATGTAATGTTGATTATATTTTTTTAGGTAATTAACATCCAATTACCTGGACTGCCACGGGAGGAATCCTGAAAAGTTTTCTCCTCTGCGGTTGGACTTTCTCATCTGATATGACATCTGGGAAACCCTCAACAGTGTTAGCCCAAACACCAGTTGAATCTGCTCTTCTTTTCTTTCTCCTGTTAAGACGCCAGCGTTCATCTTCATTCTGCTCTTCATTCTCGATCAGCTTTCCAAATATTTCCTGTGAAGGGCAAAAAGCAGTCAAAGTCCCAACCTGTTGATCCAACTTAGTGCTGAAAAATAACTTACTAAAGGGGCAACTAATACATAATACCTAGCTAATTACAAATACAATTCTTTGAATTGCAGTATTGATAGAATAGAAGTTTCATTTGGTGAGACACACCTCGTTAAGTCTTCTATAATCAACATCTCTCCTTGGCCTTTGGTTGGTAAGAATATCTGCAAAATCATCTTCACCAGAAGCAATGCCTAAATCTGAGTTGGCATGGCAGAACCCTTCGGCGTCAGTGAAATCTGCTGATATGAAGTCTGGAATATCGTCGTTTGGAGAATATAGTGGACTTCCCGAACAATTGGAATCATCAGATATACTTTCTTCACCACTATCTAGGCTGCTGCTGCTGGCCTCATTTTCTTCAGGATTGTAGTCCTCATCACCTGAATACTCAGATAGCCAATCTTCACGTGGTCCATCCTCACAGTTTATGTGTTCAGTTGCTTCCTTGAAAATATCCTATAGAAAGCAAGTAATGTCAAAATTGAGTGAATAGGATGAAATTACCTAAAAGTCGATCAAAACATGAGTGTAAGAAATGAGAAGACTTACTTTGGTGGAACTCTTCACTGTGAAGCTTGTTCCCAAATGTGCATTAATAGCTTCTAGAATCTTCATCTTGTGCAAACAGAATTTGCAAAGCCATCCACGACCACTACTAGGAAGAACTGAGATAGCACAGGACAAAGATAGATACATTACGAACTATAAATTAATTGGTATTGCAACATATAGTAAACAAAATTAACAAATGTGTAAGCGTGTTTCAAATGTGGAGCAAAAGCACCACCATGCAACGGATATGGAAATATATAATCCCTTGCGTGCGTGCCGTTGCAAGCTAGATTATCTTGACAAGCATTAACTAATGTCTTTCTTTGATTTCATTAAAAAGTGAACAAGATTGAGAGTATATATCTACTCATTCTCAAACAATTACCACATGCTAAATATCATGAATAGTGCTTGTATTCAACATGAGGCCAATGGACCCATATATATACACGTACAGATATATCATATATGCAGAAAACCCCTTATACAACAGAGTAATTACACATATATATGGAATATATCTAACACTCCTCCTCAAACTTATGGCGGATCTACAATATTAAGTTTGGAGAGGTGAAAACTATGCTGAGCCCTGGTCTGTGCCTTTGTGAAGAAATCTGCCAACTGAAGCTCAAAAGGCACATACTGAAGAGCAACAATCTGATCCTGCACCTGGGTTCGCATGTATGAAGCATCAATACCAATATGCTTTGTAAGCTTATGCTTCACCGGATCTTTAGCAATACTAATAGCAGCTGTACTGTCAGACAAAAGAGGAGTCGGTGCAGAAACAGAAACACCAAAATCCCCAAGTAACCACCATAGCCAAGTAACCTCCGCAGTCAACAACGCCATCGCTCGCAACTTAGCCTCAGCACTCAAACGAGAAACTATTGTCTGCTTCTTAGTTTTTTAAGCAATAAGAGAACCACCAAGAAAAACACAGTAAGTAGAGAGAGACCGGCGATCAGAAGGATCACTAGTCTATGTGGCATCAGAATATACCTGGAGCTGTAAAAAGCTAGAACGAGAGAAAAATAGACAACGATAAATGGTTCCACGAAGGTATTGTAGAACACGAAGGAGATGACTGTAGTGGAGCTATGTGGGAGTAGAAACAAACTGACTCAAGATATGCACATGATACGAAATATCAGGACAAGTAACACCAAGATAAACAAGGCTCCCAACAAAATGACGATAGCGAGTAGGACTAGGAAGAGGCTCACCATCAATAACATGAAGATGAACATTAAGCTCTATAGGAGTCTCAGTTGTGTGCCGATCAGTAAGAGATGCATGCTCAAAAAGATCCTGAATATACTTTTCTTAGGATAAATAGAAACTCTCAGAGTAGAGATAACCCTAATCATAAGAAAGTAGCGAAGTGGACCCAGATCAGACATAAAAAAACTGTTTATGAAGACGCTCCTTAATAAAAGTGATGTACTGAGAATCATCTCCAGTAATAACCATATCATCAACATATAAAAGGAGAAGCGTCCAACCACGAGGCGAAGTATGAATAAAAACGGCAGGATCATGAGCACTGACAAAGAAACCAACTGCAGTGACAACAGAAGAAAAGAGAAGTGACAACAAAAGAGAAACGATCAAACCAAATACGAGAAACTTGATTGAGACCATAGAGCGTAAAGACGACAAATCAAACCCTCATGAATAGAATAACTATGGGGCGGTTGTATGTAGATCTCCTCACGTAACAGGGATAGAGCTCGCTGTTGCCGCCATCATTGTTGCTTGTCGTCTCCATCGCTGCTGATGTCGCTTCTCATCATCACCGCCGCCGTCGCCACCACCCTCGCTGCTCGCTGGTGTTGTCACTAGCTCCGCCGGACGGGGGAGAGAGGGAGGTAGAGGTAGGGGAAGCGCGCGCGCGCGCGAGGGAGAGAGGCAGGCACGCGGGATGGGGACTGGGGATTAGGCTAGTAGGGTACAAAACTACAAATCCGTCCGCAACAAACCGGATTGCTCACAGCAAAGAAGAAACGTAGAACGAAATGAACAGCAATGCAAGCAGGCTAGTGTTTCCTCACCAACAATCCAAGTCCGGATGGATCTCCGCTCCACGCCAGGCCAGTGGATGGAAGGAGGAGGGGGACGCCAACGAGGGATGAGCTCCTTCGCGCTTAGAGGCGGCGGGCGTGCTTAGGTAGAAGGATTTTGAGCGAGAGGCGTTGGGGGGGGGGGGGGGGGGGCCGCGGAGCCTGCCGGCTGCCGCCGGCGAGGTGATGAGGCCGGAATCGCAGAGGAGAGGTGAATGTTTTTTGGGACGACAAAAGTTGGGAGAAAAAGGTCGAGAAGAACAGCACATATTGTTTCTCGCAACTAAAACAATACAGCATGTTGTTTTTCCGTAATTTCCTCTTAAGATTTCGCTGGTTATTTCGTACCCTCTGCAGTGCACTTAGCTCAATCCTATGGGTAGGTTTTTTTTTAAACGGTGACTTATAACTTAAAATTTTAAATTATAACTATTTCTAAAAGATTTATAAGAAAAAATACAAAGAGTTATTCGTATACGATTTTGACCGATATAAATAAAATTAACGTAATATCTACTATAATCGATTTGAAAATTCATCTTAAAAAGATATTCTATTTAAAACTAGTTACTGTAGAAAACCACAATAACACGCGTCGGTGTAGTGAAAGTAGTTGATCGTCCTCTAGCTAGTAGCCTCCTTCGAACGTCCCGATCAGCGTCACAGTAACAGCAATGCTTCTACCGAAATCCACATGTCCAGGGATGAAATACCGTGCATAGTGTGTTAGCTCCAGCATGCACGGCAGAGCCTGTGAGAAGTGACGGATAGACTTTCGATAAGTGTGTACCAGCTACACCCCTCAACTCCATGTCTCTCTTAATATAACCCCTCGGTGAAACCCAACATTAGGAGCTAAACAAGATGTGAAACCCACTTATCTATTAGTAATGGATCTAATCTAAACTGATATGTTCTAACTCATTAAGTATGTAGCCTTATAGGTTTATACACATTTGGCCGTAGTCCAAAAATTCCTTTTCGGTCTATAAGTTAGTAACATTCCCTAGTAGAATATACATAAAAATCATATCGAACGAAATTATATAGTGCTCATATATCGATCCCTTTGCTTCACGATAACAAATCAAACTCAAAACAAGAAACATACCATCATATGATAGTTCAATCTTTCACTCGAACCTACAGTAGATTACTCAGTTGTAATTAACTCAATCATATTCGATATGGTCATATACTTTCTTAATTCAACCACATCAAGATGCCTAAAAATATCAATCTCGTTATATAGGATGGGTTCGAAAGTGCTTGTAGCTTATAACTTATGTATGGATGAACAATTACGCGCAACGACACACTTTTTCAATGCATGATCTACAGGTAAATTGTAGTACAAATTGTACTAGTTAAAATCGCATACGACTATTTCTCTCTGTGTACTGTCTCTCACAAACAACCCAGAATTTAAAAAACACAACCATAAACTATAAGACTAAATCCAAAAGAACCCACCCATAATACGAGAGACGGATTTTATCTTAATCGTTCACATTCCTTCTCATGCTTCATAGTAAATCTGAAAACTATCTAGACAAATTTCATCTTAATTATTCACATTCCTTCTCATGCTTCATAGTAAATCTAAAAACTATCTTTATGACCACTCAGTTATAAAGTAGTGTTTGACAACCCTAAATAAACTTACATATATAGAAAAATATGGCAATCTTAGATATATTGATCCTACATACACTATATATGAGACCAACTGATGATATTTAAGAATATAATAATTCTCGCAGTATCTCATGGTAGATCAATCCAACAACATGTTCTCTAATATATGTCTACATTATTGATTTGATATCCACACTTACATGATCCAAAAAACATGATCATTAATCAATACATATGTTGATCTATAAATCATAATTATCTCATATAATGATATAAAATCATAGATAATTTAGAGTAACATCAAAACATAGATAAAAAAGTTCCATAAAAGTCATATACTTGTTAATTAATACAAAAGATATTTATTCAAGACACAAAATAATATACTATTTAAAATATCATAAAAATAAAAGTGATACAATCATCTCTATAATTATCTATAAGGCATATTACTAACAATTTTGCCTTTTATATGGACACCAAAAATACTGTGTCCCAAATTTGTATCCAAAAAATTATGTGTGATGCAAATTCACCAATAATAGCATTCTTTATTTTCCTTACCAAATCTCACACAATTATAAAGCCACACACACAGAGGTTACAATTTGATGACATTGGAGTCAGAATGTGTTACATTAGTAAGGACTAGAGTTGTCGTCAGAATACGACAATCAAATGGAGAATCAAAAACATCATACTGTCAGGAAACCTCTTTGCATAAGTAGAATAAGCTCATCTCCTTAAAAATGAATGGTAAGTGCTTGACTTCTTGACATTTTCGAATTGGCTAGCTACCAGTGTATAGACTACACAACATGGAAATGACGATGCCAAACCAATAAACTAGAGAGAAGAATTTTACCTAGTATCAGCTTTGCAATTTTGCATATTCCCTTCTCTCCCTAAAAGAACTACATGATGGTACACTGATGAGCCCAAATCATATAACATATGGGCTCAGAAATAGCTATCTTGAAAGCAAACCAAGATCAGTTTATGATATTGTTTCGTCGTGTTTGGTTCAGAGTGAGTCCCCATCTTTTCTGGCAACTGGCAAGTATCCCAGAATCTCTACAAGTATTATTTCTTCGCCTTCCTCGTTTTCTTTGTAGATTGGGTTTTCCTTGCACCCTTTTTAGCAGCCTTTCCTGCAACCTTTGCCTTCTTCTGTCCCTTCCCATGAATGTCACAAAAAATAGTCAACTTTGGCATCAGGAGCTCTATGATATTGCGCTGTGCATAACAAACTGTAATATGGTTTCATATTTTCATAATATTTGATTGGTACGGACTAACATGCTAGCACAGCAACACACTAGCCAGCAAGGCTTCAGAGATACAGCTAGAAAAAAAACTTGAGGATGGCCCATGTTTTTCCAAATTTATACGGTAAACTTGTGGGTTACACATTTATTACAGCATCTTAGGTTACTGTTATGTGATCTAACTACTTGATAGAGCACGGAAACAGCAAGGAAGACCATTGCTGATGGTGAATGCAGTTCCCTAGTAACCCTCGTAAAGCAATAGTGCAAAGGGCATAACAACAGGATATGCACAAGTGTGCTAAAAACAGTAAGTCTTTACTTTAAGTGCCCCTCACAAAATTGCAGTCTGCAAGATGGATTATAAGAAGCTACTATAAGGTAATATGTAGTGCTTCTAACAGATCAATGGTAAAGAGTGCGAGAATCATAAATTCATGCTTTGCATGAAAGTATGCCATCATCAGTTCATCACTAGGGACATGACAAAATGGGAATACAATGGATCATTCAAAAGAAACTGAAAAGCAGCAGTTCAACAAAAGGGGAGTCAAGAAACCACACCGCTGGTTTCTCAGCTTTTCTTTTGGTTTTTGCCTTAGGTTGATCATTGTCATTGTTTTGATCATTTTGATAAGCATGTGATTCAGGAAGTTTGTCACCCTCCTCATCTGAATCAAATGTGAATCCATCAAGAGTACCTACATAGATGATATACCAATATTAGAAAATAGCTATTGTAGCAGGCTATCATCATATAAATAATAGGCCCATAACTTCAGACAAATAGACTGTTCCTCACACTAAAACTACACACAAATGCAGATGCACTGAGAAATAGCTCAATCAACGAAAGATATAAGCATGCTTGTTTTTATTGGCTTGCAGTTTGCACGTCAGCTTTATAGATCAGAAACACTGATCTACTGGAATGAAGACTTCTCCCAAATAGTTAAAACAATGAATTCAATGCCAGCGGACTGTTGATTACAACTGAAGATAAATAGCCAAGCTACAATTAAGCTAACCTTCCATCATAGTCTCCGCTTCAAATAAATTGGACTGGGGTTCCAATTGAATGAAGTCATTCATTATAGACTCTATCTGCACAGGGGAAAATAAGACGTGAATTAAGTTAAACAGTTGTATCCCTTAGAATGGTAAATGCCTTGATAAATGGAATACAATCAAATACATAATCAAACTTAGTAGTGGAAATGACATATTACTACATTAGGTGCTAGAAACTATGTCTTGTTTAAACTGAAATGACGGAAAAGTCAAATGTGCATATCGAATTTATATTATAATTGACAAACCTTTGCTTCTGTTTGTCCCACACTGACCTGAAAGAAAGAGGCAGTGCACTGAGGATTAAAGACTGTTACTACCAAAAAAGAATAAATATACAATTTTACTCGATGGATGTTACTTACAACGCAAAATGTCCTGGATGGAACTATAGTTGATTTGTATATGGTTCCTGTATGAATATGCAAAGAAGAAAGAAGATTATGAATTGTTTGGAATATTGCATGTATGAAAGATAAGAGACATGGTTTTCAAATGCCTTAGCAGTTAGTACAGATATAGCCTTAGTTGTTAGTACAGATATCCTGCCTGGGATATGCTACCATGAAATATAATTCAGAATCCAATGAAGAACGTACACAATATAATGAAAGTAACTTGGTGGTACCTTTCAGGTCCAATAACAAATCCTGATTACCAGTAGGACCATTTGAAATTACTATCCTGCCAACAGCTCCAATATCTCCACTCAAGTCTATCGAGTCACCGTCACACTCAATCAATGCCTAGAGAACAGAAAAAAAAGATTGATGATTATACACTTGGGGAGAATATTAACAACAACTTGAAAGCACAGTCTGGACTCTGAAGTTCCAGGTATATGTTACTAGATGATACAAGGTAATAGAATCCCTTGCAAGAAGTCCGTTATTTTCCAGAAATCCAGATGTTGATACATTCCATTTTAGCACACATGACACATTTTGCATATTTTAACCATGAATTTATGGCTATTTTTTTATAACATATACTTATGTAAACTACTAAACTCATGTTTTGCTCCTATGAGGAAACAAGTACACAGTAGCATACAAAAACATGCATGTGTGGTCAAGTTTCATGACTGTGCTTCTATTGATTGTATTATACTCCTTTTCATCAATGCTAAGCAGACATTTTTTTTATGAAGAAAATCAAGAAAGGGGGAGAACAACGGGGATGTCCATAGCATTCCAGACTTCTGGTTGCAGGCATCAAACCTTTTATGAGAGGTGGGATATTTGTAATGAAGCAGCACTAATGACTGCTAGAGTTGATCATACCTTTGAACGTTGAACTTTATCAGGAATTATCAATGGCAACCTTGAGGAGACCTGTAACTCAGAACATAGACTCCATAAAAAGCAGAGTTATATAACAAGTTACAGAAATAACAACATACACCAAAACATACCACAAAAATATGGTAATCTAGGAGAAAATGAACCAACAAGAGCTTGATAAGTAGTAATTACTACGTGAGATCCAACCAAATACAAGGAAGAAAAATTGGATAAAAAGCGGTGCAGCACATGTATACGCCTCCTGGGTAACTGTCTTACAGAATTCCCTGTAAGCTTATCCTGCATGTCTTCCTCAGCAACTCCCACTTCTTGTTGTTCCAAGGTATCTATGTTTGACCATGAAACAATAATTACATGTCATTAGGGAATTCACAAATCAAATTTTAATACACTAACTGCAATGGCAAGTTGGCAACTCTTTTCGTTATTCCTACCATCTGCTGTTTGATCTGGACCAGCTTTTGGTCCAGCAACCTTTGGTTTTTTACCCTTAGCTTGCTGACCATCTTTTCTCCTGGCAGTGTTAAGTGAGTCCTCTTCTTCACTAGCTTCACCAGCCCTTGAAGGGCTGTTTCCAGGGGAAGCGTAAGAATCAGATGAGAGTGTAACCAAATTCTTCTTTGGAGTCTATACAAAAAAAAATTAGGTGCAGAAATTAACCATAAAATTATGGGACTGGTGTTTACAACTAGTATGTACAGTGAAGTTAGAATTAAACATAACAGTTACAACGTCCGACCATCAATAACAAACAAGTTAGAATAGTCCACAGGAAAGGACCATGAAAGTTGTTGCCAGCAGGAACAGAGCATCTTGACAAGAAAAAGGCACCTGCTCAACTTTGTTGATGAGCAAATTTATAGGAGAGGAGTTTGTAATATACCTTTTAGTTTTGACATGGTTTTATTTTATCCTTTTTACATGGAGGTAGCAGATGTCAATAGCATAAGATGGATGGCCAGCTATCGTGAATTGAAACTAGGGAATTCAGAATAAAAATTTAAATCTGTACCGAGCATCTAGGAGCTTTGTCTTGTGTTTCTTCCACTGATGGTCCCTCATGTTTGCCAAAAGCGCCTACAAGTGACCATGTGGATAAAAACATGGTTCAAGAGGTTAATGCAAAGGAGTCACTAGTTTTGAAGTTTATCGTACTAAATACAGAAATAGACTAGTTGTACCTTTTTTACTAGTAAGGTTTTTTCTCCTAGTAGCCGTCAGCTGTTTGCCCTTATTTTGTGCAGCAGCATCTGTACTACCTGCACGATATAAATTAGCCTTCTTTTGTCCTTTTCCTTCTTCTCTAGATGGAGTAGTTCTTGTAGGGCTGTTTTCACGGGAATAATCAGAACCAGAAGAAAGCATCACTGGTGCCGTGCTTGGTGCCTACACCAGAAAATAGGTACATTCAAATCCATGTAGTGGTAGCCATGTAATTGTCAAACAATAGTTATCCACTTGCACAAAACACTGATCTTGGCAAGAATATGTCACAATTATGGAAAGCCGAAGTTGTTGTAAAGAGAAATGAAAGAGTAGCCCATAAGTAGAGCAAGAACAACGTGCTGGCTTGCTTGCGCCATAGCCCATTGGCACCAAAGTAGAAGCTACCACCCATGATATGAATTGGTGATGGACAACCATTGTTTAACCACAAACATTAGTACAAAACAGGGGCGGACCTAACGCGGGGCATGGGGGTTCAGTTGAACCCCCAAAAAAATTGGAAAATTAACTGCTATTAGTACTCCACCACGCAACAAACTGCATGTATTGGAGTGTCCATCCCAGAAAGAAAGATCTGGATGAGATTGCTCATAGCAAAGAAAAGATCCCCCACGAGGATGTTGACGGGGAATCTCCGGCTGGAGCTCACCGCGCCGGCCGCCGGAGAAGGGGGAGGGGCCAGATCTGGCGAACGGTTGAAACGAAGGAAGGGGAGGCGGACAAGAGCTCACCGCGCCGGCCGCCGGAGGAGGGGTACCAGATATGAGATGGGGGGTACCTGGAACGCTCGGAGCCAGTCGGGATCGTCTTCTTCCTCCCCCATGGCTGCCTTGTGCCTACCTCCCTCCTCCCCCTCCTGCTGCCGCGGCACCGATTAGGGCAGCGAGAGACGAGACCAAGTTTCTTGCTTAGCGCTCTCCCCTTTCGATATGCCGATTGAGAACGGGCGGGGGTTTTGCCGTGCTTCTGTTCTGCGCTTAGCTCTTATGCTCCTCTGCTTACTGTAACGTGTAAACTGCATTTTTTTTCTTTAAGAAAAATCCTCCTGTTTATATATTAATAATAACACAAAGATAAAATATGCAAGTATTCAGCTTGATACTGTAGACCCCGAAAGAACCGTAAGTAATTTAGATCCAGTTCTAAATGGCTTCAACTTTTTTGCTTTTAAAATTTAACTTTTAGATTTTTTTTTTCTTATTTTTTTACATTGTTCTAAAAGATTTAACAATATTTTGTATTTTTTTCTGTTTTTTACTAAAAAAATTAATAGCCGCTACAGTACTTTGCAATCATAATACATAAAAAACGAGTCAAAAGCCACCCCTTAAAAATGCTTTGGAGCAGACCCTTAATAGATAAAAATACTGGATACCTACTCTACAAACTTCGAATTATGCGATTATGGTAGCAGAAAGTAGATTGCGGTACCCTCATGTATGCATAAGACGTGCTCATGCACAGCTTAACACAACGGATCCTCACGGCTGCTCGTCTCCAGAGACCAGACTAGCATTCCATCGAACAGACCGTGTATCTCACATAATCCGATTAGCATAAACATTGAAAGATATTACGACAATACGAACGGCGATAACAAAAATATCACCAAGTCAGACGACAAAAATGCTACGCCAGAGTATCACCTCCGCAGGGTCAGACCTAAACATGTTTCCTGTAATTTCGATACACGCTTTGATACATACAAGAAAGAAGCAAAGGGAAACATCAATGCAGCTCCTACATGCCCCTTGTTCGGGCGCACGTGATATGTCAGTCATCGCACAACCAAACACGCTTGCAGTTAGCTGCAACTCTGGTGGAAGAGATGAAGCCTACACCACCAGGAAATGCCGAGCAAGAGATGGAAGGGCATGGCAAAGATCCCTCGACAACTACCAGAGCTCCGAGTGTTCCACGCTGGTGAGCCCCAAAATCCGCATCAGATCAAAGCTTCAAGCCTATAAATTCCCCTCACTCTTGATATTCTGGGTTCTTCTTCAAAATTACAAAGCCCTCCAATACCGATGTCAATGGGATGTATCTGCACGACACAACGCAAGAGTTATTAGCTTCCGTGGGGGGGAACTCGTAAAAAAAACAGAGCAAATTTTTAGTTGTAGAGGAAATTACTTTTCAGTCGCTAGTTCAGCTCGCTCCCCTGCTGCAAGCAAGACAGGTGTTGAATGTGTCTGAAAGCCAGTAATAGTCTTAGGTCTTCCTGCCTGACCAACCACATCAACAGCTTGCCCAACCCGCACAGGAACAGAAAGGGGCTTCAGATCCTCATCCACCGTTAAAAGCATCCTAGGCTGTATAAGCCAAGAACAATATAAGCTTAATCTCCGATAGTTATTTGATCCATTTATAAAATTGGCAGCTGAGCAATGATACACACCTGCATGGCCAGGACGAGAATGTAAAGGATGTAATGATATTTCCCTAGGATGGTGGACTTCATATCAAGGCAGGCATGCAGAACAGTGACAAGCCCTCCAAGTGCCATCCTAAAAAAACAAAAATTGAAAGATGAATCCAACAATATCTAAGGATTAATATTTAATCCAATGCTTTCAAAAATTGAAAGATGAATCCTCCAATAATATTAAAGGGTAAATCCAATGCTTGAAGCTGGTTACTTACGGGGAAAGAAGAAACCGGTCAGAATGGTATGGAGAAAGTGTCAATAAACCCTTCCCAAGGTGAACAAGCCCCTGAGCAATTCTTACCTAAACACATGTAAAACTGATCAATATATGCAGCTTAAATACAACCAGGAAACCATCATAGCTGCATGGACTGAGGATGACAAATGATCATTGTTGATGTGTACTTACACAGAATAGATGAGAAGCTTCTTTGTAGTAATAACTAGAAAGATTACGAAGCATGCCAGCTATTCTAGCATTGTTTGTACCAGCACCAATCAAACCCAATGAGATGATCGCAGCCTGGAACAATTTAATTAGAATGTAAGAATTAAGATATACGATGTAAGCATAGAATTTAGAAACAAACCATTGACACATCAGTATCTGCGTCATGACTCAATCTGCTCAGTGTGTCCATTACATTTACCTGAGATGGCAGATATTAGAAATTTATGAAGTAAACATCACAACATCTGATGGGGTGTAAACTGTTGCGATATTATGCAAAATGAGAATGCACCACTAAACAAGCACTCAATGTTCAAAGTAGCACAAAGCCACAAATATCAACAAAATATTTTACTAATCTGACAGTAGAGTACATGACAAAATAACTGCATAATCAAGTAACTTGCTTGGATAATATGAAATCAAATAGACCACACGTTGGTTTACAGTAAAGGAATTACAAGCAGGATAATTTGGCCACACATTCAATAATGATAATGCCATACAAAAATTCCCATGTGTAACCATCTCTATTTTAGGAAACCGTGCAGCAGAAATTGTCTAGCTTTGATGCGGTGTGTTTAATATGCACTGGATCTAACTTGACGACTAGTCTTGGGCTTTGAGCCCATATTAACAGTACTAGGGAAAGGAATAGATTTGAATTCAAAGGATAAAAAGAACAAAGTAAGCTGGCAAACCTAACCTTGCTAGACTGGTTTCATGACCAAACAAAAAGTACAAAAGACTATGCAACCATGCAAAGTACAAATTATGAACCAGTAAAATAGTCATTCAATGACAAGCAATAATTTACTGGAAATGTGTGCACCCAAGTGCTATGTGTGCGGGTTGGTGCAAGTGCATCAAATAGTTTAGCACCTCCATGCAACAACTCCATTAGAACAGTGCTATTAAAACTGTTTCCACTTTCCATGCAACAGATACGATATTTTAGGATTTGAATATGTCAGATTTTTTGCATTCTTTTAAACCCTGTAACTCTTCCCACTTACCTGGTGCATTAAGGATTCAAACACAAGTTCCACTTCACATCTTTTTCAGAGATTGTGTATGCAATTCAAAACCTAATCACGTACCTTGGGATTAGAAATGCAGAGTATACCGAGAGCAAGAGGAACTGCTCGTCTAATATTCTGCTCGCCATACTGTAAAAGACGCTCAAGTGAACGTACAGCCATTTCAGCTCCTAATTCTTCAGCCATGGCAATAAGGGCAATTCCAAGGACAGCTGGCCCTTGGTGTGTTTCTCCTTTCTCAAGGTGTTGTGAACAAATATGAAGAAGTTTCTGAACCTGCATACAGAATTGGAAAAGCTTATTGAAACCATTCAAAAAATCGATGAGCTTAAAGTTGCTAGAACCATTTAAAGTACCTTAAGCACATTCCCTGTTCCAGCATATGCGAGTGACATAAGTGTTACATCACAATACTTCCTTATCTTCTCATCAAATGTTTTAGAAACCTCCGCGGTAGCCTCTACACTCTCCTGAAATAGAAATTACCCAACAAAAATAAGTTAAACACATGTCCTGAAGTATCTAATTTATCCCGCAAAAAGAGCAGGGGCAGTGATAGATATGGGTGTAGAGTTGTAGACTACATTTGGAATCAGAAGCAACAATGTAATACGAAAACAATAGTAACAAATAACAATCACAGTCAGAAGTGTCAGCTATCTTTTTGGAACTAAGAAATGGCATTCACAAAACCAATAGGTGTAGTGCTTCATACATAAATCACTTAACCAAATACTCGATTGTTTTGAAGTAAATGAGTATGCTAATCATTGAAAACCACAGGCAATAAATAGTATTCCAAATAAATATGTCTAGGAAGACCTAGCGAAGATATATTACGTACTTAGCCTACCGACCTACTTAACAAACTGCAAATGTTAGAAGTGAAACTATCTTTCATGGGTTGCTCAAAATACCTGTTTTCCAAGATATAGAAGGCCAAGTGCTACAGGAAGCAGGCGTATAATGGGTTCTGACAGCTCGGCCTCACTGCGCTCCATCAAAGTGAATATGATGGACTGTGCAATCTCTTCATTGCAAGAACCAACAAACACCAATCCCAAGGCAATGGCTGTGAAGACCAAGACCTCAAGAGTAGATTGAGAGTCCCCCAATACAGACGATAGATGCATTCTTAGCTGAAATTTCAGAAACCATGTTAACACAAAATATATAACTAATGTTTAAGTAACAGGACACAATAAAGAGCCCTGATTTCCACCTCATCTTTCTGAGAACCGGCATATGCAATACCAAGACCCAAGATTGCCCCGATCCGTATGTTTGAGTCATCCTTGCTAATATACTCCATGAGAATAGCAAGTGCCTGGCAACAAATTTAAAATATTAACGAGTTTGCATAATGTCACACATACGCACACACACAGAGGGAGGGAGGGAGGCAGCTAATACAGTGGAACACGTACAGGGTCGCAATCATTCTTCACACCGCATGTGACAATTCCAATACCTAGCAAAGCTCCAGCAACAACATGAGTATCATTACTATGCAAGTACTTGTCGAGCTGAGCAAGTCCAGAATCAGTATCCCACAGGAGAATCATTCCCTGAAAATAATAGTTTACTTGTTATTATGTCTAGTTACAATTAAAACCAGATCTTATGGTCACAAACATAAACAATGATGAAATTGCACCAGGCTAGCCGCTGCACTGGCTTTTCCATGTTCCTTGTTCTTGAATAACCAGTTTCCAGAAGACCCACTACTGGAAGAATCAGATGGAGCAGTCATCAGCTTATCCTGCACAAAGGATATAATCTTAAGATCCATTGTTTCCTCAGGAGGAGGCTACAAGTAACAGATTTTTATCAAAAGCTAACCTGGCCAAACCCAGCATTCACAAATGCATTGACAAATGTAGCAGCCAAATTCTGTCTTGCAGAATCAAGACTGGAGCTGGCACCACGCCCATCAATCAAATGGACCTATAGATTAGAAAGTACAAGCATAATTACTATGAATGACTAAAAAACACCTCCATGAACATGGAAAGTAGTAAAATATAGGTCACCTTGTATATATCCTCCGGAGATTTCGGCTCCATGACCTCAATATCTCGAGCAAGAGTGAGATACCCCTCACTCAGCTTAGTATTATTAACTATTTCTTGCAAAATCTCCTTGTCATTATCATCAGCAGCTATCTCGTCATCAATCTCCATGGCCAAACCCTTTAGAAGAGAAGAGCTCACAGTCAAAATTAATTGGACAAGCCATTTTTACGGCGAAAGAGAAAAAGAGTAACCAAGGTAGCAATGTGTAGCTCAGGGTACAGAAGAATCAAAACTGGCATTTGAGCTCCACTGTTGTTCACACACGTGTGTGCATGGGTGAGTGGCCCGGCAAGCTGGCATGTGATGAATAAATGTGCACACAATGCATCAGAGAGAGAGAGATACATGGCGTGCAATGATGTACGAGAATTGCTTCTTGAGCAGAAGATCATCAGTTGCAGTGTAGACCTGCTTCACATACTGCATGGACTAGAAATCATTGAGATGCATCTCAGTTAGAATTAGTTCTAAACAAAGGACTATGACATGAGATAATCATCTGCTCACCTTGTTGTCAAGGAGCAGAGCAATCCGCAGAGCACTTGCTAGGTCTTCAAACTTCATGTCAATGGTATATGCTATGTCAAGTGCCAGCATATCATCGGGAGCAGGGAGGTATCTGCAAGTTTTACATTCAGATACAGCAAAGTATTAATTCAATTTCACTAAAGTTCAGCAATAGCAGTACAACACACTATTAAATCTGGAGCTATTCCTAGGGACTCTTTCCAGCATAGGAGCACAAGCTAATAATATATAACAATACATGATATGTGAAGAAAGAGATGCATACAGTAGGAAATATAACAGTGTATAACCAAATGTATTCACATACTTAGAAGAACTAGTAAGGTACAAGCAAGCTCTTTTGTAGTTCGTAGAGTCAACATGCTCAACTAGCAAATCAAGGTCTTCAACCTACAAAACCATGAAATATAGTGCATCAGTACATCAATTAATAAAAAATAAAATCAGATAAAAATATTACAAAGTTTGTAAATACCTCCATCAGAAGATCGACAGCTTCAGGCTCAGCATTGTGCTGTGACACAAATAACAATAGAATGGTATTAATCCATCAATTAATCAAATAATTATTAAGTAACAATACATGCATTTCACTGTTCAAGATGTTGTAACAGAATAAAATCAGCATTCAACCATGAACTCTAATCAGAACCAACCTTCATGTGGAATGAAATAATTTGCTGCACTAGTTCCATTAGGGCATCAATCGGCATGTCATCATCCTGCGAAACAATAAAATCAGCATTAGAGGTTTGAAAGCTAAAAAAGGAAATAGAATAAACAGAGGTTCACTACTAAGTATTATCGCAGCCCAGAAAGATGAAAAAAAAAAGGAGACGAGAACAAAGAAATATAATCCCAATTACTAGGTATGTGGAAATTATAACTGTGCTAAACACTGAGAGATCAAAAAGGAGACAACAAAGAATAAAAAGCAGAGTTGTTGCCATGCCGACCTTATCAAATAGGATATGTTGTCATTTCAGCTATTCAACAATCCTCACTAGAAGTTCCCAAACATGTGATTTAAAAGTCTACCAGCTTTGGTACCCAAGAAAAAATAAAAGGAACCACTGGGTAGTTATTGGAATAGCTGAAATCAGCAAAGGACATGGTATCAAATAAAAGGGTATTGATTAGTAAGTTGATGTGGTAGGAAATTAAGCCTCAGAAACAAGGAACAATTCATCACAGATTCAACAAGGAGTTAAACAGAAGAAAGTGACACGATAAAATCACGTAAAAGGTTCCACATAACAATGATACAAAATGTTAAAAGAGAAAAAATGCAAAGTTTGCATTATCATGTGAATGAGAGTGCAACCTGGCGCTTTTGGAATTCTTGTGCAATTTCACCTGCCAAATTTCTGTATATGAGAAAGTTATTTCATTAGAAGCCAATAAATGCGTAAGCAATAATATCTAATCAACAAAAAGTAAAAAATGTAGCATATCTGACAACAGGAAAAATATCACATCATGTCCAAGAACAATAAATTTAATTCAAGAAGGTATAGCAGGATCATAGGCATTTTTGGAGATAAATAATGAGATGACTAGGTAAAAAAATAGACGTCATACATGCTAATTAAGAAGTCCCAACCTGACAATTGACACACAAAAAAAACAGCAACCAAAGCAGAATATAGCAGTGCCTAAACAAATATGCCTGTCATAAAGGAAGCTCTATCACATCATGTTACAAGTGACTCAATATAGTGGTCCTAACGTCCTAGGAGTAGGAGCTGAGTGTGATTTATACAGATGTTTAGTTCAAACTTAAGTTAATTAACCCTTTAGCAGTTCAAAATTTACATTTCAGAGTATAGTTCAAAATATGCGATACAAATACGATCTGAAGCATTGTCCAAACAAATTTTCAGCAAGTGATGAATTGAGAATGGCAAAAGAAGAAAATGTCAAACATTGGAAGAAATAATTCATTACAAGACTGTAATTTTTACTGTTAACTAAGACAAGAAGCAACTACCTAAGAAAAATGAAACCAGCTATAATACAAATTTAGGAGGCAGAATGAAAACAGGTAGAATATAGCATAGAAATACATTTCTGTAGCACTGTTCTTACCTCACATATTCATGACCCCATGAGCCAATGTCACCTTCAGAGCCCAATAAACGATACTTCAGGCTCTCCTGAAACAATTAAAAGGCAGAAAGCAAATTTTAGCGGGCTACCTAAACTGCAGTCGAATGGAAACAACTGAAGACTTTTTCAAACAAAGATATGTCTTGTCCAGAACAGAGGAACAAAATTTTATTGTGACTGGCACATACTCTTTCTCCTTCAACAGACATTGTCAAGGCTAACACTGATAGTATGTCAGCCATGTATTTCTGCAAAACAGTATAAAGGAGGTATCAGCACTGTAGGGGATCAAAGTTTAAACCACAGTGCTACTGAGAATCAAGGGTCCACTCGTACCTTTAGATCAGACTCTGGCATGGTTTCAAAGTATGACTTGAGGGTTCCATAGTGTGGGCGGAGGAATTTCAGTGGCTTCGGGACAGATGTCATAGAGCTCGTGGCTGAACGAATCTCCTGCCTGTTATGGGCCGATTTCAGTGGCAGCAAAAGGAGTTAGAGCAGCAAGTGGCAGCATTCAACAATACTTCATCAGATAGATGTAGCAATAGGGGCCAGAGAACTAGACACTATGGCATTCACCGAATTCGCACACAGATCAGAAATCTAAACCCCTAGAGCGAGCAGCACACGCACCACCAAGCCTAAGTAGGCTGCCGAAATTCGGAAAGCAACGCAACTCTAGAACTGAATCGGTTGGTTTCAGAAAGTGCATAATACCTCATGCTCTCGAGCGCCAGCTTCTGCACGCCGGGATCCGCGTCCTGCGCCCGCAGCACGTAGAGCTCGAGCTGCTCCTTGAGCGCCAAATCCTCCTCCGACTGCGCCCAAACCACCACCATCCAAACACATCAAGCACAGCAAAACCGCAGATCGAATCAAGCAACACGAGATTTCGATTCCGCACGGACGCGAGAGAGAGAGAGAGAGAGAGAGAGAGAGCTCACCAGATCGTCGTCCTTCCTCTCGTCCTTCTTCTTCCCCTTGGACTTGGCCGACGGTGGCGGCGGCGGCGTGGGCTCCGAGGGCGCGCCGTTGGGGTTCTCAGGAGGCGACATGGCTGCGGCTGCGTATTTCTCGACGAGCTAGGGCTCGGAGGCGATAGAGCGAATCCTCCTGCTGGGCTCCTGGTCTCTTGGAGGCGGTGAGCGAGGGGGGAATCTCCGCTTCGCTTACAGCCGGAGAAGAGGCTCGCTCTCTCTCTCTCTCTCTCGTAGTCAGTCTTGTTCCGTTTCGTTTTGCCCGTCCTCCAAGAATGGGTCTGGCCGTCCGATCTTTGGGCTGTCATACGTTGAATCTCTAAAAGGCGGAGTATTCGGGCTCGGAGCTCCGAACTGGTGGATTTAGTAGGCCGAATGACGGAGGAGGCCCACCTCATGTCAGACTGTCAACACAGGTGGATCTGGTCTGGGCCGGCCCGGGCATCGATGCTGATGTCGCAAATTGCATCCGGCTGCATGCTCAATTAGTTGCCAATTAAGGGTGGACTCCAGAGAAAATCTACAAAATAGTATACCGTTCATATTCATTTAGATAGGATCCATCGATGCAGTCTCTTTTTTCAACTTCAGCGCCGCCCCTTCATCTCCTTCTTCAACTCTAGCGTCACTCTCCCCTCCTCACTTACCTTCAACGATGGATTCACCACGCCCCTCAGTTACAGAGGGAGGCTAGAGAGGCGGTAGTCCGATAGTGGGCAGCAGTAGAAGGCGTCGGGCAGCGACGAAGGGAGACACGACGGCGACGGCATACTAAATATTAGATTGGACGGAGTGATAACGGCGGAAGAGGGGGAGATGGCGGTACGGCTAGGCGGTGAGATCGTCACCGACCGCTGGTGGTGGAGGAGGAGGGGTGCGGAACTGCTTGCGCTGGAGAAAAGAAGGGAGGAGAGTAGCAGTAGGGGAACAACCGGGGAGCGGCGGGAAGGAAAGCCGAGGAGCAGCGATGCGAGGGAGGCCGGGGAGTTGAGGCCGACCCTGTTGTCATCGTCAAGTCTGACTAGGCTGACATGAACGTCGAGACCTTCCACGACGGATTCCTCGCCGCGGTGCTTGTCCAGTCCACGCCCATCGGCTCCGCCATGACGCTCCTCATCGATTCCGAGGACGATATCCCGCTGTGTACAAGAACATGGTGGAGAGCCTTGCCGTCCAGACTTTCAGGGTCGGGTACAGCATCATGACGGATGCTCTCAATGAGTGCCTTGTACAAGAAGGCTAACAGCAGTTTAATGTAGTTCATTGTTCATTTTGGATTGTACAAGCTCGTGTTGTTCTTTCAATACTCATGTTATGACTTGTGCATTTGCTGCCACTGCAAGTGTGTAATCTTGAGCCGCAGCTAAGTTTTTCTAATGTTCATGTACCCTTTGTCAAGAACATGTTCAGGTTTTCTATTCAATCTATTATGTGTTGTTTGAATTTTAGTCCCAGCAGAATTCGCTGCTGTTGTGGTCATGTAAATTTATTTTTTGCAATTATGTCCCCCTTGTTAAGTATATGTTCATGCATTGTCAGTGTCTATGTGGATGCCTGTGATTGTAAATTTGGATTTCAACATATCCCGTTTTTGCGTGCAACTGCATGTCAGTATCTCTCATTCACACTGCACTCTCAATTGTCTGGTAGCTTGAAGACTGTGAAAAAGCACATTATCATGTAAAAATGGCAACAGCTAGCTAGCATAAGCCTGGGAGTGTTGCCAACCTAATACTTCTCATGGCCCACAAAAATTTTATTTGATTCTCCTTCACAAGCACTTGACATTCGTCCCATTGTAAGCCAGCATCAGGTATAGCCATGGTTTTTGCTTGGTACTGACGTATCAAGTATGCCCAATTGCAAGCAAACACGTGATACTTTTGCTTGCTACTAACAGTATTTACAGGCTTGTGGTTATAATTTTACCAGTGAGTAGCAGTAGCATCTAGTAAATTCATTCACAACTACACTTTCCTTTACCACAGAAATATTAGGACACGTAGTACTCAATTTTATACATCAAGCATTAGGAAAAATATCCAGCAGGAGTTTATTCATGCATATACAATACTCAACCAGATTACAAAGTCTGGACAAACAAAAAAATACTCCAAATGAATTTCTTTCAGCTAGAGCTAGATCCATCTATTCATTTCTCAATTAATCCAATTAAAATGGCTATGAGCAAAAATGTTGATGCTATTGCTGTAAGTAAAGCTCTTCCCATCCCGGCAGTTGAAGTTCACCACAGGATGCTGCACTAGCACCATTGCCGTCGCCTTCACCAGCAGCACTGTTATCGTCACACCCTTCCCCTTAATCTACAAAAAGGTCACTCCTTTATTCAGTCATCTCATGACATACCACTAATGTAGTTAGGTTTTGATTTTTGTTATTGTTGTGGAGATGACCTCCATGTTAGACCCGTTCGGTTTAAATGCTTTAATAGTATTATGATGCCTTGATAGGTCAGACCAAAAAGGCCTATCTGAGTATGAAAAAGATAAAAATGTCCTAAGACTGTACTGTAATCAGGGATAATATTATAACAAGAATATAACATCAATATAAATAGTCCTCTTTGGACGATCCCGGAGGTAAGACTATCTTTCGATCAATATTTTCATCAGTTTCTTTATTTTCTACTGTTTGGTTCCAAAACCACAACAGTTATAGTATCTAATTTTTGAATGGAGTATTTTTTTTCAAAACGGTGTCTGTAAATTAATTATAGTGTACGTTAAAAGTCCAACATCTAAGCTAAAAAAAGGAACAGACCTATAAACAATTAAAAAACACAAGACGCATACTTTCTTGTAGAGGTCATCGAGAGCATCAGTCGTGATGGTGTATCTGACCCTGAACATCGGGACGACAAGACTTCTCACCGTGTTCTTGGCTTCTTGCTCACAGGCACAGCGGAGCCTCATCCTCAGACTCGGAGAGGAGCCGACGGGCTCGGACTCACCGGCGTGCACAAGCACCGCGGTGAGGAATCCGTCGTGGAAGGCCTCAACGTCCATGTCGACCCTGTAGGACTCAATGACGACGACGGTGTGGCCCTCGGTGGCAGTGCAGGACAGGAGACGATCTCGCCCTCTGTCATGGCGGAGCTGAGCGCCGACATGAAGATCTCTGCGATCTTGGCCTCCGCCTGGTACGCGCGTCGTTGTCGCTGCCGCACGAAGATGGGTATTGAGAGGACACTATGTAGGATACGATTATGCACAACGAAGGAACAGTTAATATTGAATATCAAAGCGAGATCTCGTAAATATGGATACTAGCTGGTAGTCTGATGTTTATTCCAGCGATTATTATAGCAGAGTCCAATCTCCCAAACGACAGAATATTTGTGCCAATGTCTGTTCCACTGCTCTTTTATGCATGGATCCTGATTCGTATCTGAATCTATTTTGTTCAGTGAAGCATCATCTTTCGAGCTGGAAAAGAAATACTTAGCCTTGTACATTTCTTTTGGGTGGATTTTTATTGGTATTCTCAGCAGGAAAAAATGGAATCTTTATAGCGATTATCATGATGAGACATCTCAAGCTGGAAGGTACTCTAGCCCTAGCCCCTACCTCGTGGGGGAGATAATATGCTTTTGTATTGGAATTATTGATCATATACCCTCCACTTAGATGGAAATTGAGGATTTACCCTCCTGACCCACGTGTCAGTGACCTACGATGGCCCCACATGTCATTGAGTGGGGAGGGTAAATCCTCAATTTCCCAACTATGAGGAGGGTATATGATCTAAACCCCCTTTTGTATTCGGTGCAAGTTGTCCTTTCCCCCCTAATAATCCCCACTATTGTCGGTCGATTTCATTGGTTCTGTAGCTGGATGGCCAGCCAAATGCAAGTCTGTATATGACTGGAAGTATATTTATAAGCAATGAAATGCTATCCCTTTAGTCTGGAGAAAGCAACCGCATATAACAGTATAACACAGCCGACAATAATTCGAGAGCTGAAAATTGCTAGGATCTATTGTGTTCCAAAAAATACTATGAATAATCGACGGTGTCAGAGCTAACCCTTCTAGAGAACTCCACATCTTAGGTCCTGGCTGCAATGTTTGCAGCACAGGAATTTCGTAAGAGACTGTTGTTCTCTATAAGAGAAAAAAAAATCTCGCATTTCAAACTGTGGCTTAGGCTGCTACCCACGCAATGAAGTAAACGTACTACACCTGTAACAACAACAAAATAAATAGTCCTAACCGTTCGGGTATCACGCCATGGTTTCTCGTTTAATCTCTATATTACTTAAAATGCGAGTTGATAGTTGTCGTCCATCCTCTCCACGTAAAAGTACTACTTAAAGTTGTAATTATTCGCAATGCCATGCATCCACCCACCCCTTCCTCTCACGAGCCATCACCCGCATCCTAAAAAAAAACAAGAAAAGTCGCAACCGCTTCCATGATTATGATCAAGACTGATAACTTCCATGATGTCCTCCTTAAGGTGAAGGCTGTGTTGCTTATTTTTCTCGAACACGCAGGAGAACTGCGCATCATTATATTAAAAAGGTTGTGTTGCTCATAAAGATCGCATTTAGGCTAAGCACTGCCGCAAGGTTCTTACAGCGGATTCCATGGCAAACATATGTACGTCTCACCGGCGACATAGATCATGATGACCCGTGGTGATTGGGCAACAACAAATGGTGACTCGGTGAGGCAATGACGCTCAAAGCGCGTGTATTTGTTAATATGTCATGTTGTTTTTGTATTTGATAACATGTCATGTGCTCTTGCATTTATGTTGTACTCCCCTATTGTAATCAGATTGTTGTAGGGATTAGGGACCGGTAACAATTGTGCATTTGTTAATTCAGTTTGACATGTAATTCATCATAGGTTACTTTTGGTAGACATTTTGTTGTAAATTGAGCCTCATTCAGAAATTTAAATGCTGCAAAGGAAAGCTTCAGTCATGCAGTTCTTCCTCCTGTCAGAACAATTGCTAATTCACATTTGTGCAGATCTACCTCCTCTCAGCATAATTCCTAATTCCTAAACGTCTTGAAATACAAATAAAACTGCAATTGCTATCTTGATTGTGTGTTAATAATGTTGGACCTTAGGAGATAGTAGCTTCTAAGTTGGAATGACATGTTAGGGGAGAAGAAGACCGTCACAGAAACAAGAGAGGCCCAAAGTCCAATGCATCCCTTGCAATGCTTTCATGTACATTGTTTAGGAGGCGTTCGGAATAGCGTTAGCTCATGGCTTTTTTACTGTAGCTGATTTATTTTTTTTACTGTAACTGAGTTGGCTTATTTGACATAATTAAATTTAAAAAAAATAAAAATAGAAAAAACATGTTAGCACATTACAAACAATGCAAAGGAATACGAGAAAAAAAAGAAAAGGCAATAAAACCTAAAAAAATCTAAAAAAATCAGAAAAAACGAAATTACTGAATAGTGAAAAAAAAAACAAAAGTCAGAAACGAAAACTGGATTTAAGCCAAAATGAGCGGGTTAAACTTACCATTTACTTTCTTGCAACAAGGGTTATATACTTTGTTACATTTTTTTTTGGGTATGATTCACATAATAACTGCACTAACATGTATAACAACTTGGCAAGTGGTGACTGCGTATCCCAACCTACGCCAGCAGTCCAAGCTAGTGCCACTACCCTCTTTCGAGTGCAGAGATCATTCGTAAGTGGTGTTTTGTTCCGATGGGTCACTTTCAAAGGCTCTTTTATGCTGCAAGTGGAGGCATTAGATGTCCCGCTTTATCGCTCCAGAGAGGAAAAGGCAGCGCAGGAAGGATGATGCTGACGAGGCTCTGAATTGAACAACGCAAGGTCGACGTCAATCGCGATCGCTTCTAGTTGTCTAATGTTGTTCTCAGCCCGGCACTTCGCTTACCACAAACGTGCGGTAGTAATGCCCACAACCTGCTTCCTTATCCTACTGATAGCAGCTCTCCAAATCACGCTTACAAGTCAGATCTTGCTGTGATTGGACCAAACAGGCCTAATACAATCGGCCTACTGCCATCAGTTCATCCAAAATGTGTAATTGCATCAGAGATTAGTAGACAAGCGTCCTACCTGATACCGAAAGTCATCACTACCTAATGTCTAAAAGCTCTGGAGAGCTTGATGAAAAAGCTTTCTGCAAACAAACGTGACATGCCTCAGCATTGCTACATCATTGCTATCAGGTCCAGAACGCAGTCACTGATAGACAAGAACACAGGCCAGGCATAGCTCAATAACGAAAGTAAATACTCCAGTATTTGTCTCCCTCTCCCAGATAGCCCAGGAGGCAGCACAGCCTAACCGCTACAAAAATTTCCAAACATTGCATAGCGAGAAGAAAACATAAAAACCGATCCTTAACCACAATTCAAATAGACCACGACCTTACCACCACTCCTCCAAAACGAGAAAGTTGGGAGATATTTAACAAAAACAAACTTTTATCCAGCACCTTACCACATTCCTAAGACATAATCTAGAGAAGGTCAGCAACATTGGCAGGCAGCTCTTCGATGGTCACATTGTAGAACCTCTGGATGTCAAACAGCATCCTCTCATCATCACGGGTGACAAAGTTGATGGCAACACCCTTCCTGCCAAACCGACCACTACGACCGATACGATGCAGGTAGTTCTCAGGCTGGGTCGGCAGGTCATAGTTGATCACTAGGGAGACTTGCTGGACATCAATACCACGAGCAAGCAGGTCGGTGGTGATAAGCACACGAGAAGAGCCAGATCTGAACTCCCTCATGATTATGTCCCTAGTGTTCTGGTCCATGTCTCCGTGCGTGGCAGAGACAGTGTGGTCCCTGCTCCTCATCTTGTCAGTGAGCCAGTCCACCTTGCGGCGGGTGTTCACAAATATGACACTCTGGGTGATGGCCAGGGTCTCATACAGGTCACAAAGAGTATCAAGCTTCCATTCTTCCTTCTCCACATTGACATAGAATTGCTTGATACCCTCAAGGGTAAGCTCATCTCTCTTCACAAGAATCCTCACAGGTTTGTTCATGAACTTGCGGGTAATCTCAAGGGCCTCAGGAGGCATTGTAGCAGAGAACACTCCAACCTGAATTTTTGCTGGAAGAAGCTGAAAGATGTCATAGATCTGCAAGGCAATCACATGTAAGTTCAGGCCATCAGCTTTGGAAAATCAGCAATAGTTTCTTCAGGATGTTCACATAAATTCATATTTTGCAGGGATTCAGAAAACAAATAGATATATCACATTGGATCTATTCAGCAAACCCTGTTATGTGGCATACCTAACACACAAAATCACTACTCCCTCTGTTCCGAAATATTAGTCCAAAGCCCAACATGTGCACACCAATGAGACATTAAATTTAAGAAAAAGTTAATACCATTGGACCATGAATACCCCTACTAAATGACAAATTACAACTACTCTCATTTTTTAGCATTAAAGTAAGGGTATATGGTAGAAATATTGTAATAACTACTCCTTTGGTCCCCACAATAAACTTATATTGTGGGCCGACACTTCCCAAGAATAAGGACTTATATTGCGGGATGGAGAGAGTAATAGCTAGACCATGCATACTATTAATAAGTTGTAGACTAATAAGTTGGAAGTAAACCTGATCCTTGAAACCACGTGAAAGCATCTCATCAGCTTCATCTAGCACAAACATCTTGATGTGATCTGGGCGAAGAGACGACCGGCGCAACATATCAAACACACGGCCAGGTGTACCCACAACAACATGCACACCACTAGCAAGGATCCTCTGGTCCTCACGAACAGAAGTTCCACCCACACAGGCATGCACTTTGACACCTAAATAATCCCCAAGAGCACGCATGACCTTCTCAATTTGCTGCGCAAGCTCACGTGTCGGAGCAAGGACCAATGCCTGACACTCGACCAATCCATAGTCAAGCTGCTGTAAGATTCCAGAACAGAAGGTTGCAGTTTTTCCTGTTCCAGATTGAGCTTGCTGAATCACATCAAGCCCCTTGCAGAAGGGAACAATTCCCCTTTGCTGAATGGCTGATGGCTTCTCAAAACCTACAAATCAAAATATTGGTATTTGTAAGATGACCAAAATTTTAATTGTTGACCAATGTGAAAGAGACAGGATTTTGGTATACCATAAGCATAAATGCCTCTCAGAAGATTCTCTTGGAGGCTCATGTCATCAAAGCTCTCGTAAACTTCGTCATACGAAGTGAAGAATTCCTCAGTCTCACCTTGGTTCCTGCATATTGCCATCATGATACAAAGTACAACTTATGAAATCTGTAGAGCAAAACAAAGCAAGAAGCCAAGAAGGAAAGCAAAAGATAGCCTTCTGAGGCTAAGATAACGAAATTTTTTGAAAGATGACTTACAGCAGCTCCTGCAACTTGCTGTCATACTGCTTAGCATCAAACTGGGAACCCTCAGATGCCATTCCTGCCATGACTGTATTAAAGGGGAAAAAAGGTTAACAAAGAGCGGATGTTGATAATCTTTTAAGGATGCTCGCAAAGCAGCAAATCTGGAACCACACATAAACATTAAGATATTCATTGTACATCATAATATAACACTCCACCACATGATGAATACACATACGCAAATGTTTCCTTAGTATAGGAAAATAAACCAGGCAAATTTACAAAGGTTGCACAGCACACTATGTAACCACGTGTACTCAAGAACTTCTCAGTCGAACATCGCACTACATAACACTCAAGAGGCATCAAGCAAGCCAACAGACCAAATAAGTTGACCTTAAAAAAGGCCCTCTCGACTTTCCATGATTCCATCCCACTATCCTTGATTATACATACACACACGCTGCAGCAACCACATCAAACATTATTCAGCTTGTTTGTTCCAAGGTACTTCACATACACAGCACACCTAACCTAACGCAGTAGCGCATGCACAGTCCACCACTTCACAGTACACAGTACATACCATTAGACTTAGAACAAGACTAGGATACGTGTAATGTAACAAAAGTATTGTTAAGAACCTAGCCTATATCTACAAAGGAAATAATAGCTTTCTGAACTCACCCAACAAAAAAATCTAATCTTCCCATGCCAGTAACCAAAATCATACATCACGCTACAAAATCTCAATAAAAAAGCTCCAAAACCTAAATCCAAGGCCAGTACACGAATCTCCTGATTAAACACCTCACGCAAGCTAGCTAAAACACAACCTTCTCCACACCCGCCCTAAAAACCCAACCTTTTCCACCAAATCCACCCAGATCCAACCCAATACCCAGCCAGATCGACCAGACGACGCATCAAAACGAACAGATACCCATAACACACCCAGATCGAGCAGACCACAACCATACAGCGTGAAAAAAAGAGAGATCTCGGCGTTACCTGACGCGTGCGAAGGGAGAGCGGATCGATCTGAAGGCTGGCTGTCGCGCGGGTGAATCCGAGATCGGCGTCCCGGATTCGATTCGGCGGCGGCTTCTCAGGGGAGACGAGGAGGAGGAGGGTTTGGAGGCGTAGAGGAGAGAGGCGGTTTATATGGGGTCCCGACGGAAGCGGAGCGCGGCTCGACTTGTTCTCGTCGCCTCGTCTCTCCCGTGCTGAGAGCGCTAGTAGGGTTTCGCTTCGGCCTCGCCTTGTGCTGGATGGGCCAATCTCTAATTGGGCCTCCTCGCCTCGTGGCTTCTTTTTATTTTCTTTCCTCCTTTTATTTTAAGAGAGAAAGGAAAAACTCCGTAGTAGAGTTTGTGCTGGTTACGACGTGAGTCCGTGCAAATATGGACTCACTTAACAAACATTGTTTAAATTTTTTTAACAGCAAAACTGCTGGCTGACAAGGAAACTCCCTTGCCTTTTTTTGACATGGAGAGTTGGAGACGGAGGATGGGTGGATTCTTTAGCTGTGGTGATTTAAAATTTTAAATTCTGGCTATTTGCAAGAGATATTACGTAGAAAAAAATAGTCATATACGTTTTTAGCCAATACAACTGAATTCAGTACATTTTTTACTATAATCTTGTTGTTGACCCACATTGAAAAATACTTCGTTTAAAAACTAGTTACTGTAGCATGTATAAGCCAACGCCAAACCTAAGCACTTTCGAAGGGAGCCTGTAATTGGCAGCATGGTAGCAGAAGGATTTTCATAGTCAACACCTCTTGTAGCCATGAAATTTAATCTTCCAACGTTAAAAATCAACCTGAGTCTATTCTAAATTCATTGTCAACCAACCAATAGGCAAAACCAACCACTTCTCTACACGACACAGGTGAAGGGATAAGGCCAAGAGAACACCCAGAGGAAGAGAGAGAGGGTCATTTTCACCCATGACCAACGACCATTCACTACAATCAAACCACAAGTAACAAGCCCATTCTCCAAATCCATCCCATTTCCCCCAAATCCCTTCAGCCAACCGAGAGGAAGGCGAGGTGGAGCTTGGTAGCAAGACCAAAGGAGAAGAAAACTATAGGAGGAAGGGGAGCAAGTAGAAGGGGACGACAACCCTAAGAGGAGGCAATAGCCGAACCAACCACCAGACAATAGGAGGACTATCGAGTCAAGCAAGCAACCGAGAAGATTGAGCCTCGGTTCTTTCCCTAATTGAGCCCAACATCATTCGACAAGGTAGCCCCACAACCAATTTTTGATCTTCGCCATCACTATCACGGGACCACACCACATGCATCATCATTCACAAACATCTCATCACATCCATGGCATACATAGAGATACGCTAGAGGAGAAGGAGAAGAAGTAGGGAGGGGAGTAGCATATACCAGATGAGAAAACCACAGCGATGGCGTGCCACCACTGGCCACCGTGCACATCCGACGACCATCACACTCCCAGACGTGTGAGTACCTCGAGCCCCGCCACGGCAAGCCTATGAGTTTCATGACCGTCACGGTGTGGCATCAGTGGCTCGCCAGCCTAGTGAGGCTGCGATGAGGGGAGCGATGACGTGGTAGTGGGGCTATAGAGTGAGGAGTAAGCTAGAGAGAGGGGAACCGAGAACCAGATAAAGAGAGGCGGAGTGAGGCATAGAGAATGAGAGAGAGAGCTAGTAAGTGGGTCGAGCCCAGTTGGGCAACTGGCCAAATGACGAGAGATGACGGAGTATATACCGCGTATACACATTTAGTCGCATGTCGAATCATTTTGGTATTATTTAAATTGTAGAACTCTGGTAATAATTGTTCGCAGATATTAAATCGAAACAATTATAGTTAGTAGACTTATTTCACGTGACAGTATAAAGTAGCATTTAATTGTAAATTTTTGCGACGATCTAAATGGACCTAGGGGATCGCACGGGAACACATCGACGTAGTTTATCTTTTGTATCCGTAAATTGAACCGTACTGTATGTGTTAAATGCAGGAAAAGAACCGGGTTCGAAGGAAGAGTTTCACTTGAGAAAACCTGAGATCGAGACATACGATCAACTTGCTGGCAACCATACCTTTGAACATATGATCAAATTATCTTCAGTAAAAATAAGTATTACCTACTAAACTATTATCACCCTGCATAAAAATGAAATCATGTTTAATCCGGATCAATACTATGTAAAAGAAATGAAAGATATATAGCAATCTCAACTGATGGAGCAGTTGACATGTAGTATAAGTAAAGGGTGGGCAGAGGGTGCCTTAGGGGTGTCAATGGGGCCGAGGGTCCCAGGGGAGGCCCCGCCCTGATCCCTGCTAGCCTATCCTGCCCTGGTCCCTGCAGAGACCCAACCCCCATGGGGATCCTCGCGGAGGATTAAAAAATAAGTTAAAATATTTTAAAATAATAATATGCCTTTGTTTATTAATTTATAATTATTTATTCAATTGTTTTATAAAATATAGCTTCAAAAAATAGATTTTAAGATATAGTTTCAAGTTTTAGTCCAAATATACAAGAAAAGAATAAATATCCCATATTAAACAAACTATAATATATTATTTTAAAATATTTTTTAATTTTTATTGGATCCTCATGGGAGTAGATGACCCCTATTCCCTACCCCGCTAGCCTAGCAGGGCCCCATCCTCGTTCCCTTGTGGGGGGAGTTGTCCCCCCAGTCCTAGGTGGGGAAATTCCCCACGAGGGAAATTGCAACCCCTATGGTGCCTTTGGAATGTGACACAGTGAAAGGTTGGGATCTTCTGTATAGGGGTAAAATCTAAGGACTTGCAAGCTTCACTTATGTAATAGATTGTATTGGTTGTATCAACTGTTGTTCTATTTAAGAACAGGCAGAATTGGTAACTCCATCAAGGTTATTATACACTTTACAGCTGGTTATATAGATTTATCTAGAAAGAAAATCAGACAATGTCTCAATTGGACTTTGGGTCATAAAGGATAAGTCTGACGCATATATTTAACAATGTGGAGTGTTGAGTGAAGATGTGTCTAGCTCAACCAATGACTAGCTTATAATTGGGTGGATGCTAGGTGAGGGTGAAAACCACCTCGGGCTAATGAATAAGAGTAGTCGGATAAAGGTATATTATATTGAGATAGAGATAAAAGTTTTGTGCTCTGATTTGGTCATGGCATATAAGAAAACACGAAGATTCATTCACTACAAAAATTAGGGTGACTATGAGTAAAGTAGTACAAGTCTGCACGATGCTATATAAATCATGAAGTCATGCATGTCTCCTGGATTAGAGGTTACATGAACTAATAGAGGTTTTATCTATTCATACAAGTGGGAGATGTTGAGATTTTATATGTGGCCTTCAACATTTACTGTGGTTATTATCAGTTTAACTCAATGTTGAATTATTCATATTATTTGATATAAATGATAGGGAATAATTTGATGTGGTATTTAACTCAAAGAATTAAAACTCGATGTGCTGAGGACAGCTGCGTTGGAATATAGTAAACATATATATTGAGATCGAGTATACTGGAATTTAATATGCATGTATATAGGGGTGTAATTGGAGCGGATATAGACAGATATTGCTCATCCTGTATTCTATTCCATACTTGTTTCTTGGAGTCAAACACGGATAGTGTTGGATACCTATTTTTCTATTTTGTATGTGTTCCACAAGCTTTCGGACAATCGGTCAGACAAAAATTATCCGCTTCTTTTACACTCTTACACAAAGACAATAGATAGTAGAGGTGCAATTAGAGCGAACATGAAGAGACTAATCATTGAGATGTCAAAGAAAGAGTATTCAATATTCTCCACCTGTTTAGACGTGGCAATTAACTTATTTGTTATCTTATTTCTAATTGGAGTCATAACAGACTTTCATATATTACATGACATACAGATGGATATCATTCATCCCGTATCATATTTTATTTTTTTTCTCGGAGTCCGAGTCAAATATGAATAGTGTCGGTTGCCCATTTACTCCTTCCGTATTGACTTTATGAGCCTTCGGTCGGTCAGATGGAAATTACCCACTCTATTTGCGCCCCTACATGTATATGTTTAACCTAGGTTTAGCATAGGGCAGAATAGCTAGATTTGTTTTGCAGGTTGGCTCTGCAGTCTGTTAATCCATATGATCAGATTGGAATTAATCTCATAGAAAATATGATCATGGCGTATGACTCGCGTATGTGTGTTGGGGACTAATATATTTTTGACTCATAAAACTAGTTTGTCTGATCGTGGCTGGTGACATGGTTTAGTAGTTTCACGATGTGCCAAAAATAGGTAGGTCACTTTATAATAACTAAAAATGGAGTCTACAAATAGATCCCTACTCTCTAGCCTCATAATGCAATTGTGAGCAGCACCATGGAAAAAATAAATAAACAGAGAGTAGATTAAAAAGACTCCACAAAATCAATATAGGTTCGAGAAAACCCAACAAGTCACTCATTGGTCGTTACCTCCCATGGTCCCACCAACCGAAGTGCGTGCACGTCACCGATTAGTAGTCCCCAAAAAATATCTTGGTCGGCAAGTGGGCCCGCAAGATCTGGATGGACCCACGAGTCATACTAGCTCTGTTTACTGAGGTGGGATAGCGTTGGCAAGATTCGGTCCAAATGCCAGACATTCCTCGTGGTTACGTCCATGGTGGTGTCGCTCTCTTGATGAATCAAACCTTAGAGGAAAAAAAAATCTCTACTGCTTAAAACGAGGAATTGGTAGGGGTGGTTCACCACTAGTAGTTGATCTGCCTCTCCAAACTCCTCTTGCCTCCTCTCTCTCTCTCAACAATGAGAGTCAGGCAATCACGCCTCGCTTTATTCTCGGACACGTCGCTAACAAATCACGCAGCCTCCTCATCCCCAACCCCGTCTTCCTCTTCCTCCTAACTCCCTTTGCCTCCTCTCTCTCTCTCTCTCTCAACAACAAGCGTCGGCACAAATCGTGCCTCGCCCTCGCTCTGTCCCGTACCCGCCGCCAATAAATCGCACAGCCCCCTCAAGCCCCTCCTCCCAAATTGCCTCATCCTCATAGTACTTGTAGCCATAGTTATTAAAATCGGACTAGACCGGTGGTTCGATCAAAAAAACCGGAACCAAAGCCTAGATTGGTCTAGTTTTATTGTTAGACTAGCTGTGCAATTGAACCATGTTAAACCAGAAAATTCCCGGTTGACTCGGCCCGTTCTGCACAAATCCAGAGAAAAACTAGCTAGACAGGGCTCAAACCCACAACCTCCGGAGGTGTGCTTAGTGGAAAATTTTTTGGAAAAATATGCGTGAGACAGGGCTCAAACCCACAACCTCCTATGACACCCACTTCATGCGCTAACTCTGGTGACCAAGTAAACAAGTTAGATGTTATGATATATAAGAAACTTACTATATTGTTAAGTTATATTGAACCACCGGTTGGACCGATGAACCAGTGAACCAGAAAGTTGACCGGGTCAATGATCGGTCCAGCTTTAATAACTATGCTTGTAGGAGCAAAATATGTTGCACCTGTAGCGAGTGATCCAATAACATCTGGACTAATTCCTCTGTAAAAACTTGAAAATAGGTCAAGAGTACTAAAGTTCATCAAGATTACTGCTGATGCCGTGAACAAGTTCATTCATTTGTCGTTCTCAACCTCAGGGCTCAGGCATTACATAATTATAATTGGTTTTGACATAGCTAATACTACAATGCTCCAGATTCTTTCTCTTTTTGTTCAATAAAAAATAATCAGGAGTTAACCTCTCAGACCATCAAAAATCCAAACTGTCCTAACCATCTGAAATATATTCTTCCGAGCCCGTTTAGAACATATGAAGAAAGGTGCAACGCCCATATATCAAGATTATGAATTACAACAGGAAACATTATTGTTCAAGCCTATGTAAACCTTAGTCCCTGTAATTATAGGGCTTCTTTTCAGTTTCTCAAAATGGCTTTTGGCTTTTACTACACTACCTAATTTTCAAACGGAGTATTTTTTTAAGATGGAGTTTACAAGTTAATTATAGTACACGTTAAAAACCCAACATCTATACTATCCAAAATCACTAACGAGTATCTCTCTCTTCGTAATCTCTGTCGCAAACAGCTAAAATTAAAAAATTTCAGCTAAAAATCATAAACCGCAGCAAAAAAGAACAGACTCATAGCCTGACTTTGAAGCCTTGTTTTCAGTTTGTCAACTGGATGCATCATGCCTTCTCCAAATGCTCATGCAATTGCTCCCCACACAAATCTCAAAAATGGTTTGCTCATAAAAGCATTATACTGCACAACCATCCAATTCAAAGCAAGCAAATAAAATATGCACAAATAACCTCCTATTGCATAAGCTTTAGATCCTTATGACTTACAAGGTGCAATTTCACTGAAATCAGCTGCATCTAAAGGTCAATCAAATCAGTTGCATCTAAACGTCAATCCTCTATGCACCTAAAGTAACACTAACTAAAATACAGTGATGCACAAATGCCCAACTTCTCTCACGGTTCATCTGTCACAAAACCACTGAGCAGTAGCAAACATAAAAATTATTCCTCAGATATCCCAATTAGAAGCAATAGCTATTGCTCACTATAAAAATGTCCAACCCATGTCACCAGGCCAAGCAATAATACTATCTAAATACAAACTGTCTCTCCCGAAAGCATTGAAATGGAAGCACTGACCCTAACTCACACAGGACTATCTTACATGCCTCTCAAAATCTAGTACACTTCGAATTACTGATCCTAGCAAGCTCAATTCATTTAACCAGAAGCCCGTTGATTCAATAATTTCCTCCACTCTAAAATCACGTACAAGGAAGTATGCTAGCATACTATTTTTGCTTGAATGTTGTGATACAAGTAGCTCTACTTAACTTTGTTCTTGCTGCAATCTTCAGTGCTTATCTATTTTGACCTTGGAAAAACTGTTATCATAAGAAATTTATGTTTATGTGCACATTTCTGGATGCACGAATGTACGGTTATTGATGGAACAAATATGCTTTTGTCAATTTGTTTGTGGAAAAAAAAATCGATACTATTCCTCACATGATGTTAGTATGAATTTAATTATGGATGGAGTTCATTTTTTATTAGGTACCCTTTTGAAGCCTCCATAGTCCATTGTATTTAACATATACATTTAATGTGTTCTCTTATTAAATGAACTTAGTGCTTTATAAACACATTTGACCCATATGTGCGTGTTGCATTGTGAAGTTTTGATCAGTTCAGTTACACATGGCCTTGTCTGTGTGATTCACCATGCTACTCTGTAGATCACACTGAAATTTTGCAAGATGATAATTTAGCTTGTGCTAGACCTTATTGAAACTTGGAATTATGGCTTTAAGCCTGATACTACTTTGTTTGACTACTGGGCATAGTTTAATTTAGTTACAGTAGACTTTTCAGAATCACTCTTCCATCTTTTTATATATTTGTTTCCTTTAGTCTTATAATGGGACTTATTCGTATTATCAATAATTTGAGATCCGTTACAACGCAAGGGCATTTGGCAAGTGTGAGAAAAAAGTGGAGATGCGGGATAGAGTGGTGCAGCATGGTGCGAAATTTCAGACTCAACTGAGATCAGCACGAGGAGAAATTAAAAAGGAGAAAGATTAGATGAATACATATATAGAGAGAGCTAGCTAGCAGATGCAATTTATGCGCGCATGCATGCAGCTTTCGTCTTCCTAGCTAATTAGTGCCTTGCTCTCTGATCGATCATGGTCGTTGCCCGCCGAGAGGAGCCGCCGCTCGTCGTCGGCGCGCGTTGGACGTACATACGTAGTAATTAAATGATCCCCCTACGCGCGCGTTGGCGCAGCCGAGCTCCACTACTATAGAAACACTATTAGTAGACGCTAAATCACAGACGGTTTGACAAAACCGTCTATAGGAAATACTATCATATATGGCTTTCATTTCGAGAGCGTCTGTGTTATTGCTATCGGCAAAAACCGTCTGTGAATGATTAATATCACAGATGGTTCTTGGCAAGAACCGTTTATGAAATATCACAGACAGTTCTTGCCACGAATCGTCTATGATACTAGCAATAAAAACCGTCTGTAATAATCAACTCATCACAGATAATTTTTAATAAAAAACCGTCTGTGATAATTCGACTATATATTTATTGCGCCGCTCAGAACCCCATCTGTCTTTATTTCGATCTAGATCTAGCCGGTGCTGCACCTGAAGGAGGCAAGACTTTCAGGCCAGTTATTTTGGTGAAAGGAGACTAACTATTTGGCAGGAGATCAGTTTTGAAGATTCATTAAGTTCTTGACTGCCCTAGATATGGTTAGTAATGAAATTTGTTTTTCGTTGCATTAAAATTTAGATCTAACTAATTTTCAGTGACTGTTATATATATATTGTGGAAATAACTGTTGTACATGTTAATATAAATTAAGCTAGCAAAGGCTCAATGCATATGGTATATATGTAGTAATAATTAATTAATTTAACTAAAAAACCGTCAGTGATAGTTGATAATCATAGATAGTTTTTAAGTAAAAATTATCTGTGATATTTACACTACACAGACGGTTCGAAAGCCGTCTATGATGACCTCGTATCATTATTGACCCATTAATTCAGACGGCTCACGAAACCGTCTATGATAACGTTTTTAAACCGTCTGTAATACGGTTTTCTGTAGTAGTGATCGATGTGCCGCCTGGAGGTGGAGCAACATACTCCACTAGGATGGTAGCTCAACTCTGTATCTTGCAATTTCAAAATGGCTAATTCAAAAGATTTACAACATTATGATCATAATCTACACTGATCATTACACCATATAATTGATACTTCGATGCACCTAGCAGAAGATCAAAAAGGTTGATGGAATGGAACCACTTCGAAATAAGCTGTTACAACTTACAATTCGCCTTGCCGTGGGGTGAAAGAAACAGGCACCACCCCATCTTCGAATGGCATATTCACATAGATTGTACTATACCAAAGATGCCCTATACTGAAGTATGAAGGATTCACTAAAGAACATTGATATTCTCATCTTTTACTCCTAAACCTAAACCCACCTTTCTAAATTATAATCATTGGTGCAACTTTCACTACTAGACTGGATGTGATCAACTGAAGTAGGCAGGAGGAGGACCAAAGAGACCAAAATGACTATAGCTAAACCATATTGCATTATGTGTTAGTAATCAAAGAGAGGACCTCAAGGTCAGCTTGATGTACAACAGGTTACTCTTATAGACATAGGAGACTATAGAATACAAGAGGTATGAAAGCATTATCGAGCTGTGCCGTATATGCCTCCAATAATCCGCTCAACGTCACAGCTACCAAAAGTGATAGCCAGTGCTGTGTCAACATGAGAAAAATGGTCGGTATCAATTTATGATTACTTTGTATATTTTAGCATGAAGTTTCAGTCGCTTCAATGCAAGAGATCAAACCTGTGAAAGAATGTATCCACTTGAAGCTAAGAGCGACACCAGGATTGAGCAGGCTGCTAGCACAGAAGTTATGCCTGCTGCTGTGCCTTCAATTGTTTTCTCTAACGTTTCAGAAATACACACGTAAGAGATCAGAGAACAAGTGTGGAAGGACCAAAAGTTAATGAAAGTTAAACTCACTTCCTGTCTTGCTCCACCTTAGGACACCATACTTGTACCCTATCATTGATGCCTAGGTAAAATAAGAGAATTCATCGGAGAACACATTAAGGGGGCGTTTGGAATAGCAATGACTTCTGGTTGAAATTTTACTGTAGCTGGCTGATTTTTACTGTAGTTGAGTTGGTTTATTGGGCATAATTAAATTTAAAAAAAGTAAAAATAAAAGCGACATGTTAGCGTATCACGGACAATGCAAAGGAATACAGGAAAAAAACAAAACACAAAAATACCAAAAAAACAAAAACACACACAAAAGGACAAAAACATGAACAGTAAACCAAACGCGGAACAGTGGAAATCGTGGAAGCCGAACGCTGAAAAAAGCTAAGCTGAGCGCGCCCTAAAGTAGGAGATATTAACAGACCAAAGTCACCAAAATTGGACATAGGGACTTACCATGGTATCACCTATCCCCAAGCTGAGAATTCCAGCAAAAGGGGCAAGAGGTCGGTCATTGAATCCAGATGACATCCATTTAGGAAGTGCACAGCCCAGTAAGAGTGAGAAATGACTGAACAAGCCAATAGAAGATTAGGTTTATCCTACCATGGACCATGAAAAGGAGATATAAAATCCGGAAAACGAAGACTATTAAAGCTCACCTACCTAACAATAAGAATATTAGAATCACGATGATCGGTGAAGGCATTCATGAATTGATGCACTGTATGCCCAAGAGGGTACACTTCCCAAACCTGAGGGCATGGTTAAACATTTTGCATGAGAAATGAGCACAACTAGCATATTAGATATTGCTTAAATGAAAAAGAAAAGGGAGTGAGAAAGAACATGGGAAAATCAAAAAAATCTTACTCGAATCATCTCCAATATTAAGAAAACAGCAAATGCTGCACCAAATGCCAAGTCCAAGAAAGCAGGCTGCAAAACATTAACAACTTGGCCAGAATGAACTTCGAACAATCTGATAGGAATCAAATTAAGAAAATGTATACATACCTGAAATATAACTGCAGGAGAGAAAATCAGGACAGCAACAAGATGATAGTACTTGCGCAAAAGAATCCTCTGTGTTTTGCTTTGCTTTGATATACTGTAGAACCTTCTAATTGATGCATATACTACACATATCCAGTATGCACATAAAGCAAGTCGTTCATGTGAATCAGTGAACATATAGTTAACAACCCTGTGAAATAATGAACCATTAAGCAAACAACAAATCAGTACCAATAATCTACACACAAGGACAGAGCAAAATTTAAATATTCAATTGACGGGTGCCAAATACAATATATTGATGATGAAGGGCATGCTTTTATGCTCTTCTCATGAAAGGCGAACTGTGATGCTTACCAGACAAATGGATGCACTTCGAGACCTTGAACAAGTTGCGTCCATGATGGCACTAACAACAGCAACACCACCAACAATGAGATATAAAATACAACAGAACCAATTCTTTTTTCTGTCCCTTTCTCAAGTGCTTGTATTCTTTGCTTCCCCAATGTTCTACAATAAACCCAAACTTGAAGTGAGCTTTTGCACAACAAGGGAAGTAGCAAAAGGCCAAGCAAAATCCCCTGCCAAAAAAAGGACGAAACATAAATGCACTAAAAAGATCACGCCAGACAATCAAAATAAACTCTACCTGAATAACTGTGGCTATCTCGCTCTGAGTTCCAGGTTTGTGAATGAATGCTTGTGATGATACAAAGAACTCCATCTGCCAGCACAATTACAAGGCAAAAAAAGTTATCAGATTTGCTACTATTTTGCTGGCAAACATTAGTTTGAGGAATAAATCACACCTTCGAAAGAGCACCAGCCAGCATATCACCAAAGTAAAGAACAAGACCACTTGACACAAGAAGTGCCTCCCCTGAAATTTACAGAAGAGTGTAAATAAATAAGGAAAAGCAACACTTCAAAATCATGATGAAAGGGAAATATGCTAATAGATTGCACCGCCAAACAAGAACAACAAGAAATAGCTGGAATTAAATGCAAAAATATTAAACAATGCAGGGGCAATTGCATTCATTCTTATTTGCATATGTATTCCTGCATGGGAACTTGTCTATACGATATCTAAGAAATGTATGGATTTTCTCTCAACATATGCAATTAGATATAAATAAAAACAAAGAGAAATAAATATCTAATTACATCTTAGACTTCAGGTACAAACCAAAAGATGAACATGAAGGGAACTTCACTAGAATATGCTGGATTAAGATCACAGCACCCATTCCATGACAGAGCAAATACACTTTATTGGTCATCGCCAACAGACCTACAACAAAACGCAACCTAGATTAGTTTGTCAAGTTCCTTGTTTTTGGTGGACACGAATTAGATTTTAAAAAGAAGCCGTGTAATTATCTATGAATGCAGATAAAGCATGCATGTTACCTCCATCAGTCTTCAGTAGAAAAGACAAGAAGTATGCCATGAGATATAAAACTACCAACAACGAGCCGCATTTCAAAACTTTAGAAATTCCATTGCTGGCAGACTGCCGTAGATGCCAAAGGAAGAAAGCTAGCACACTGAGGCAGCTAATAGATGCCGCCCAGTACTGCATTTCAAGGTACGCAAATTCTGGCCACGTAAACAGCATGATATGTAGTTAGCAAACTGTATGTATCACAGAAAGCTCAATAGCAAAGAAAACAGACAACAAATACATCTCACAAAACAGTTGACTTGCGAAATGCTGATGAAGACTAGAGACAAATCCTCATTTAATAGCCAACATGATCAAGATGATAAAGTAGAAATATACCTTCTGGCCCATTAGGATCTGCCGGTGAGACCCTTGACAGTTGGATTAACCGTGAAAGCATGACGCAAGGCAGAGTAGTGGCGCCAAGAAGAATGCCTGATGAAGCACCTGGCCTGGAGCGTATAATTCATCATCATTACGTATCTCACATTATTATTATTATTATTTTGCAGAAACACGCATAATAGCGTCCAGCCACCAAAAACTATTTTGTAGCTCACAACACAAGAGGCGATAAAATCAAATAGTTAAACAACTCAGTCGCAGTGTAGCCTAAAGAGTATGCAACCGGGGATATGCATCACAGAATCCAAATGAATCCCCACAGAGGCAACAATTTTACTTGACCAAAGCACCTCCCAATTTCCAATTTGCAGCAAGATCTAACTAAGCAACACCAAAAATAAAATCGATCAAACAAACAACCGCTCCCTTAAAATACCGGAGACCGACCTTTACATTTTACTCAACTACAAAGCCAAGTTAAACGCATTTGTGCTGTGGGTTAAATCCAACAAGTCGACCGAGGATACAAATCTTATTTGCACCATCATAATCTCCAACTCACCTACTAATCCTCTAATCGCACGAAAACTGAAGCAGTAGAACAATTATTCCTCAATTGCGTAGCCCCCACAACCCACAGAAGGGGGAAATTTGTATTCAACCATCATTGGCACCAATTCACCTGAGAATTTTCCGATTGCACATCATAGCTAGCAACACCGCGAAGAGACTGCACCTCCCAGCCACCAAAGGGAGATTTCCTCTGCACCTAATTCGTTGGGTGGAGAGTCGAGAAGGACCAAATTACACCGCGGAATCCCCATGGCTAACCAAATCGCCAACATTTTCCAGTTCGTTTCCGTGGAGATGGGGGGAGGGAGAAGGGGATAAGGCCGCACCGACCTGGCCTTGAAGCGGCGGAGTGGGGAGGATGAGGCCGAGGCGTTGCCATCCACCGCGAGCTCGACGGCGAGGGCGGCCGCCGCGAGGACCGCGATAGGCGCGGCGAGGTGGGCTGGGGCGGCGAGCGCGACGCGTGCGGCGAACAGGAATACGACGAGGCGCTCGCCGGAGACCAGCGCCGCCGCCATCGCCGGGGAGGCGTCGGAGCCACGGTTCTGCTCTGCTCCAGCGGTGGGCTCTGTTCCGCTCGCGCGTCCCGCTCCCGCGTACGTGGTGGTTCGGTTCGGTTCGGACGTTTTGGTTCTGGGTGGCGCGGTGGTGGGTGACCAAACTCCGGTCAGAGTCACCGCACGCGCACCAGATGGAGTTTCCTTGACGTGTCGGCGACGCAGAGAAAGCAGTAGTAATACTTAGGCTAGTATAGCGATTAGTCATGGAAATGACAACGTGCAGATTGCCTAGTTCATATACCCTCTAGTGTTGGCCCCTTTTGATTTTGAGCCCAAGCTCCACCACTGTTGATGACGGTGACGTGGAACCGTTAATCATCGTTGTCGCCGACAATATTCACATGGAACCCACCAGCACCGTCATCTCCATGGAACCGTCGCATGCATAGATGTTCCACAGGAAGGTCACACGCATGGATGTGGCCAGCCCGATGGCCACTTCGAAGGAATTTATCATCGCCGTGCCAAAGTTGACCGGTTCTGGCGAGGCGAACTGTTCGACGGAGTAGGTCAAGCTGGCCGGCAGCGGCACGGCTCTGGCCTCGTCGTGGTTGCAATGTTAGCCTAGAGAGATAGAGAGAGAGACTTCGCCTAAATATGTTGAACTTGGCATTAATGCCATTACGCTTTGGTTGATAGTCAAACAGTTAAAACTTGGCCTCGATACAAGTACGAGTACTCAATAGCAAACGGTTTGTGCTATTGCTCATGCCCACGGCCTGGAGGCTGTTGAGCCTTCATTTTAAAAAATTTTAGCGTGTGTAAGGAACACACATGCATGTATGTGGATGGTGTATGTGGGTGTGTGTGAGTTGTGTGCGTCCGTCCGCTTTATACCTAAAAATAGGGGTACAATCGGGTTGAATTCGGATGTATATTGTTCATACTGTATCTTAACTCATATTTTTTCCCTGGATTCGAAGTCGAATACGGTACGAACAGATATGAATACGAATTTGGAGTTTCGAATATGGTACTATCGGGATGAATACATGGCGGTTTTGGATCGGAAACATATGATATAGGCTAACAGTATGTACATACATCAAGGAATATACACCAAACCATACCACCATCACTTCAAGCTTTCGATTAGTAATAAATTCATCTAGATTATTTAAGTATGATAGCTGACACAACACAAGCTCAATATAAATGATAAATTTATACATAAGTTCAAAACCGATAAATTTATACATAAGTTCGAAAACCGATTAATTCATACATAAGTTTGAAGACCAATAAATTCATACGCAAGTTCAACATAAGTAGGGAGGATTGGCGGCGATTGGCTAGAATGGCTGGACCCTGGAGTTAGGTTAGGACTTGGCTAAAATTTAGCCCGGTTAGTGTCAATAATGGTTGATAGGCTAGGCCGATTGGGGTGCTAACTTGCTTATTAGATATCCGACCAGATAGTATCCAGTTTACCATTTACTGATACTATTCGGTTGGATTTTAGCACTTTTGTTTTCGCTTCCGTATCCGACAACAACTATCTGGTACCAACCGGATTCGATACTAGATATTAAATTACCTTCCCGTATTCGGTACCGACCAGATTTAGTATCGAATTGATCAGAATTAACCCGAATCATTTGCACTATTACCTAAAAAACAACATAAGTTTGTTTGTTCTTTTTGGGCCACGCTTGATGTCCTACGACCCATGACTTTTACGTTTCTCAAGGAAGGTAAGGCTTGACCCTCTGGCCGGAGAAATTCTGTTGTGTAACGTGCCATAAATCCATCTATGCATTGAGCCAACAGGATGCTAACATGTGTCAAAATATTGTAGCATAGAAAACCACTGTAACAAAACCTTTTTTGGGTGCTTTCTTCTGTATTTCTCTATAGCATTGTCATCTCTTCATCTGGTGACTGGAACTCCCTAACTGGCATATAGAGCATCCATAAGAGGGATGATGAAACCAATGGCCTCAAGAAGGCAGCAAGGACCTTTCCACGGTGACAATGCAGCCCATGAGACTACAAATCTGTTGGACAATCTTGATACCAGCAGTATAACCTGGACATGCGTATCTGAATTTTTTCCTACATCGACATGTGTCCCGGTGTTAACATGGGTGACACGCATCAGATTCTTCTCCGGTGAGTCCTGGCATTGCCATGGCTAGGAGGACGGAGAAGGCATAGAGTTTCTATGCATGACGAGGAAGAATGAAGGGGAAAATGACCCACTGACTAGTTTTGGTTGTTGGAATGAGGTTAGCAAAGAGAGAGAGGGGTTGCATTCATTGGGATTTGGGAGTTGTGCGCCCACATTACTTTTAAATTTTTCAGTGCTGGTGCTTGCTATTACTCCTGTGCTGTTGAACCATGTTATGCTTTAGGACAAGTGCAGCTTGGGATCTTCTATGACTCTATCTCAATAAGTGGTGTGAAGATATGCATTTATATCCTATTTAACGATCTAAAATATATTCAATATATATATGATGAATCCTCAGATCCTATTTTTTTCAAATTTCTAGAATCAAATGTTCGAATTTGAGTTGGATTTCGACACCTATGTCCGTGTCCAACTTGACAGGACATCTTACTTTGATAGAAATCTTTAAGAATGGCATGAGGGTAGGGATTACCCAAAGCAGAAGCCACCACATTGAACACCCTACTAGTGGTATTCCCTGTTGTGTTTTCAAGGATATTTCGGTAATTTCTAAATTGAGAAAAGAAATCAAATGAAAAAAGAAAAGGAAAAAAGGAATGGGGCCCACCTGTCGGTGGGACGACTTGAAAAGATAAGGGGAGGATAACCATGCGGCAATTCATTCAGCTAGATCCGATCTCCTCGGTGCGGCAGCTTCGGCATGGAAAGGTGGCGGCGCTGGTGTCGCTTGCGGCCCGGGGGCTTCGGCTCTGGCCGTTGGTGGCCACCATGCAAGCTCTTCTTCCCCCCTCCTCTCGGCTACATAAGGAGGCCGCTCCTCCGTGAGATGAATCGGAAAACAATGAGTTCTACCGCTTCATTCCCCTGTTTTCTTCCTGATTTGGCTTTGGATATGGTCCTCGAGGACTCTTCTTCGTTGCTAAACGTCGATCTCGGTGATGATTTAGGGTCCCTGGTGCTCGACAATGAGACACACTTGGTCGGTGCTTCTTGTGTGCTTGTGCGGCGTCTTCTTCACCTCGGCTTTGCTGGTTCCAGTGTGTCTCGACCGACAAAAGGGCATTGTATCTCCGAACGCCTCGCCCTCTCACTGTGGCACAATAGGGTGTTAGATTTTCTGGGTCAGCACCTTCAGGTGTACCTTGCCTTGGTTCTTGTCCGTGGTTTTGCTTACCGCCAGCTCGATTCTCTTCTAGACTACTTTGAGTGTTGTCTGCACCGTGAGTATTTCAGCAGTTCAGATCGCAAACATTGTGAGCTGTGCTAATTCATTAATCTCTAATATATGCTCTAGTACTGAGATATTGTCAGCTAGTGGGCTCAATTTAAAGCTTTATGATGAAATTTGTCAAATATTGAAATTGATCTGTACATCTAGATTAAAATTGAGCTAATCTATGATGCTTTCTATAGTCTTTCACATAGCTCTTTGAGTTCCTATTTCGGTCAATCAGTTTGGTCTCATTGCTATGTGATTATCTGGCATGCAGTAGCTAGTATTCTGATTTCATATCTGAATAGAAGTGATTTTCTATTTTAATGACTTGAGTTCTATGATTATGTTATCATGATCTTGAGCTATTGGCATAATACTACCTTATAGTCTTTGCTTTAGACCTTCTGTTATACCGAAATTTAGAAGTTGCCATCAGTTGTATATGCAAAATTTTGATGATTGAGAATGCATTGATTAGAGCTCAAATTTTAATCTGTAGTTGACTTATCACTTGATGAAAAGTATTTTAATCTATAGTATTGAGAAGGCCAAGTTTTAAGTCTTGAGTAACTCACTTCAGAGAGCATAATATCAATTAAAACTAAGCTTTAGGCTATTATAATTGATTCCTTTGTCATGAAACTGAGTAATATGCTCCTTTTAGGATTCATTATGTATCATGCTTTATGTTTATGCTCTTGTATAAATGATATGTTAGAATAACATCTTTATATGTAATTTCTGTCATTTATACTCTACTAAAAATGTGCTTTAATTATGCTTAATTTTGCTGTAATTACATCTACATATATGTTTATACCGTATTATTTACAACATTCCTCACATACTCATCAATGTTATCAATGTCTGGTCTCATGGCAGCAATCATAGTAGCAAGGCCAGCTGCTTTGCTAAGATTTGAGATAATTTCCTGGCCGTCAACGTTAGCATAGTAATCCTCATCAATCAGAAGTGGCTCAATAACCACAAGAATCTATGCACAAATGGACGGACCAGCTCAGCCAGTTTATACAGCAACACCCTATCAATGACCTTCACCAGAAGATCCTCGAGTGTTGGCTGCATAAGCAAGGGGTAGGATCTTGTTGAACAGTGGACCAGCACCAAATTCCCGTTCCTTGTCCATGTGCTACTGAAGTGTGGTCTTTCGTTGTGGGGGCATGCCATTCTTTTACCTTGAGCAAGAGTTTCACGATCTTCCTCTCCTGTTGCTCCTTTGGCGATAGCTGTTGCTCCTCTTCCTCATTCAGCAACATTCCAAAGTACTGGTAATCCTTTTTTTTCTCGAACACGCAGGTGAGCTGCGTATCATTATATTAAGAAGAAGCGGAACCAGAGTTAAAGAAACCTAAACAAATTTACAGAAAATATGAGCCCAGAAGGCACGTACACTCCGAACCAAAAGGAGCCAAACAAAAACTAGATTAGGACTATCCTGCCTCAAACGTAGGAGCAGCCAGGTAGGAAATCCCCCGTGCCCCTGCTAAGTTCCACATCTTCAGCTCCTCCCTTGCCTGAGCCAAGATCACGGCCACAACCGGTGACGCTCCCTCAAAGACACATTGATTTCGATGTTTCCAGAAAGACCAAACCCCCAAAATGATTACCGAGTTAAGGCCCTTCTTCACCTCCCCATCAGTTCTGGAACTCACCATCGACCACCATCTTTCAAAAGAAAGATCTGTAGGCTGCGGTGACAAGAGTTGAAGGCCAACTGAACGCAGCAGTGAAAACCAGAAAACACGGGCAAAGGAGCAGCCGACCAGCAAGTGATTTATTGTTTTCCGGTGCCTGATCACAGAGGGGACAACGAGAAGGATGAGGCAAGTCTCTCTTCTCGAGCCTGTCTGCAGTCCAGCACTTGTTATGGGCCACCAACCACATGAAGAAACGGCATTTGCCCGGCGCCCAAGACTTCCAAATCCTTTTTCAAGGACCAAAAAGAGTGGCACCCTGGAACAGCTCTCTATAGGCAGACTTAGCCGAATACACACCAGAGTTTGAGAAGCGCCAATTATATGTGTCTGCCACACCTGGCTGAAGAATCACTCCAGAGAGTAAATTCCAAAACTCGAGGAATTCCACCAGAACTCCCACAGAAAGGGCCTCTTGAAAATCAGAAATCCAGGTTTGGTCAATCAGTGCTTCTAGAACAGTGCGTTTCATAGCTCTCCTTTTGGACACTAGAGCAGACAGTTGTGGCGCCAAGTCCAAAATTCGCTGTCCATGAAGCTATCTATCTGTCCAAAAAAGAACTCGAGCTCTATCCCCAACCTCAGCAACCACTGCAATGGAGAAGAAAGCCTGTGCACAAGGATGGATTTGGATGGGAAAAACAGACCAAGGTTTATTGGGTTCAGATTTTTGCAGCCACGCCCATCGCATTCGCAACGCCCAATTGGTCTTATGTAGATAAGAAATACCTAAGCCTCCCAACTCCGGAGGGCGACAAGTTTTTGCCCAAGCAACCAAACAGTGACCACCCTTTGCATCTTTTCTGCTACGCCAAAGAAAACCCGTCTTAATGTTGTCCACAGTCTTGATTGCCCAAGAAGGAAGATCAACCGCCATGGCCAAATAAATGAGCATCGAAATGAGCACAAACTGAACCAGCACCCTCCTTTCGGCCTTAGTGAGAAGGTCAGCTTTCCCACTAGAAAGACGATCAGCAATCTGGTCCACATAAGGCTGAATTTGATCCCTTGATAACTTCGAGAGGGAGAGAGGCAGTACTGGTAATCCTGTGGCTTCATGAGTGTCCAACCCACCAGGAAACTCCTTGGGCACATCAAATTGCTGTCCACGATTCTCCCAGTCCGAGGCAGTCTTCACCTTCTTGGCCCCAGCAGCAACATCGCCATCTTGCAACTGGTCCCACCTGCTGCGTCGCTATGTCACAGACGTTGGCTGCTCAGGCGTAGCCTTCTTCTCCTTTGCTTTCTCCTCTTCCTCATTTTTCTTCCTACCGACATCACACAACAGTTCATGCTTCTTTCGTTGCAGCTCGTTCTCGCGCATGGCATCAGCACAGGTCCACACGGTGTGATCTAGGGTGGCCTCCCCAGCAGCGAAGGGGTCATGGCGATCCGACGAGATGATGTGGTCGAGACGGCGGTGGCGATATTCATCCTCGTGGTCGATGATGCGCTGGGACTTCTTGGCGGGGAGCTCATCGTCATCCGCGTGGGGGGAGTTAGGTGGTGGCTACGGCATGGCCGGTGTAGGACGCGGGACGACGGGGTTGGCAGGCTTGGTTTCTTCTTCAGGCGTGTCGTCCTCGGATGCCAAAATGGAAGTGTCGTAGTCGGTGAAGCAGTTGGGGTCGGAGCAGCCGCCACCGTAGAGGTCGGTGTCAAAGGTGACGACCATGGGAGCACCGGCAACTAGGGCCTCCTCTATATTGCGGCGCTCCTCCTACATGCACGCAAGCTCCACGTCGATCGCGTCCATGGTGATGGCACGGGGCGAAGCAACTTCATTCAAAAGCCACTTTGTAAGATCTAGATGCTTTTTTTCAAACAAATATCCAAATTTGTGACCTTTAGATTAAGATCTAATGGCTCTCATCAGATGGGGACATATGGATCTTAATTGGAGGATCTTAATTGGAGGGGGGAATTCTTGGCGGCGCACGAATCTTCGCGCACATCCAAAAGTAAAAATTTTTAGATAATTGTTTGGAAGAAAATATTTGGGTGTTGTTTATCAACACCTCTTTCTAAAAGCTAAAGCGAGAAGCTGTTTGAAATTGTGCCATAATTAGTGTCAAAATTACTTTTTAACACAATTTTAATTTTCTTTTGATAACTAGTTAAATGTCCGTGCGTTGCAACGGATCTCAAATAATTGATAACACGAATAAGTCCCAAATGAAATTTAACATATTGCATTTGATCGCAATCTATAGCATATCAAGGGCGGTGAAGCTCACAGGAACATAGATAAAAATTCCTGAATAGATTGTGATAATCAGGTGAAACTATTTATTTCAGATTCAATGGTAACTTAGGCAAAAGCATAAGAAAAATAGAGGTTTTTTATATACCATGGAAGCCATTAGACTTGCATGCCAATCTATATAGAACTTGCACATGTCACATAGAAACTGCATGCTTCCCTTTTGAGTTCTTTAGCTCCAAGAGGTCCTCATATGTAAGAAAGAAATATCACATGATGAATTAATAATTAACCCCACAACTTGAACTATACGGATGAGAGTATCAAGGCAACAAACTTGTAAAATAGACTTGAGTTGTTATCTTAGTGCCCACCACAACAATATCCACTCCTGAAGTAAAAAACTATGTCATCTACTTCTGGATCTCTATAGATCTACAATGTTATGCATGCATGGTTTAATACTTGCTTTATTGTCTTTGCATGTTCATATATGATGCAGGATTCTAATGTGCAATATGTATGACATTACAATCAAATCAGTAAACATGTACTCATACTTTTGTTTTTCAATTAAAATCAATGACACCATCTCCAATTCTAAGCCTCGATTTAAGTTCCTAGAATAGATAACCATCTACGAAATATGGACACCAAATGCCCATATCACATACAAAAGATAAATTTCTCTCATATAGCCTTCCCAAAACTGTATTATCACTTATGTATTATTTCAATACATGTCTTTGACCTTCATGATACAATTTTCAGAACCTGGGTCTAAAATATAGCCGGGTGCTTGTACACCTTACAAAGACCAATTTCTAACATTTTCAACAAAGGTATGCCCTCTCAATATCTTTGATCCCATGACAAAATAATTGAACAAATCAGTAGGCTTACCATGGTGCTACTCATGGAGCAATAATTGGCTTAATGAGATGTATCTACTTAAATGGAAAACATAGGTGTAGGTTGGGGATTATTAAGTGTGACTTTCATTTTTATTATTATTTGATCTTTTTACCATTTTAAAAATTGTGTGTTTATGGCCCTCTTTTTGTCCTTTTTCTGTACCATGTGGCAACTGTGCGAGACTGGGAGGAGCAGAGTATACTTCCAAATTTTCCATTGTTAGTGACGCAAAAACTCCAAGGATGTATTAAAAATGATAACAAAGTGAACCAAACATCATCTGCTCATGCCCAGTGTCAAAATGTGAGGGAAGTCAGGAAACCAACCAATAATTTTGAACAGGTCCAACAAAAGCATATCCAAATGAACTTGTGATTCCTACCCTCTTCCAATCAATTTTGAACTCTTTATCTTTATCCTGAAAAGGCATCAGAGTATTAATGAATTGTAATAATAATTTTGTAGAATAAAAAAATAGTTTGAGTAGACATGCTAAAAATAATAAAACTCCCCAAGGACCATTCATAATGTGTCCCTAAGTCTAAATGAAATTCCAGTCTAAATTCTTTAGATTCCCCAATCTCTTATTTGAACATAGGCACCATGAACAACAATAAATATCTTATTTAAACTAATTGTCGTGTTCATAGAAACATAACCAGTTCTTTAGCTGCCACCATATTGATATTTATTTTATTTTTTTACCAAAGAGTAACCAGAAATGAACTTTAGATTCTTACTCCAAGTGCAAGATCATAATGTAATCCGGTTTTGGTAGATGTTCATAATTCAAAGATAGGTTTATTGATTTGAAACAAATTAACTATGCTTTTAAGTAGTTTATTGATTAATGATGGAGCTTCCAATTCTTGGCAGAAACTATAATCAAACGAAGCTCCTAGTGCTGGTTGGTCTCGGATATGAAAGAACAAACATATTAATGATGGCTACTATTACAGTTTGAGGAAGTGATTAGACATTAGAGTTGTAGAAGATATATCTGATAACATTTCCTGCAATTCTTTTATTAGACCCAAGAAACTGCACAGAGAACAACTGCCCTTGCTAAGGCCCTGACGAATAAAAGCTCAACCATAATTCACATGGTCAGTATTTTTTTTGTCCAAATGACAGGTAAAGATACCTGTTATGACTTATAAATTAAATCACCATCTTATGAAAGAAAAAACATTGACACAACTTTTCATCCTATTACACTTTACTCTGAGGGGGCGCTCAACTCAGCTTCTCTGATCGCTGCGGTGGCGATTTTTACTGTAGTAGGTACTGTAGCTACAGTACCTGCTACAGTAAAATTTATTTATTTTCCTTTTTCCGTTTTTTTAAAAATTTACTTATACTTTTTTCCTTTTTTTTGTTTTCGGTTTTTTATATATTTTTTTACATTTAATTATACTCAATAAATCAACTCGGGTACAGTGTTTTTTCAGCCAGCGATAGTGTTTTTTCAGCAAAAGCCATCGCTATTCCGATCACCCCCTGAGTAAGGCATCTAAGAGCAACAAACAAATGCTAAATAACTGAAGACAAGTGTTCATGATAGACTGAAAATGGATGAATAGTGGTGCACAAGGCTTGAAAGAACTGCTTGATATTTTACTATGGGCATGACAAGGATGGATGCAGTTTTATAGCTATTGCATTAGAAATTCATACGCTGATAAGGACCCCTAGATCCTTCACTCCAGGGTTGACATCATAGCCATGAAACAATCAAGCGCACTGCATTACCACCCAAAACCATTTTCACTGAAATTGGGTATCATAGGCTTGGTAAATCAGAGATTGCATCCAAAATTCTTCATTTAGATACAAAATCTAACCTTAACAAAAGTACAAAATACACAAGTGCCCGAATTCATAAATAGCCATTGCTTTCCTAGTGTGCTGCTAATGTATCCATACAACGAACTTAAGAATACAACATTTCATGAAAATGCAATAAACATGCCTCCAGAAACCAACAATTGCTCGACTAATCATCACAAATTCCTCCCAAATCACACAAAAAATCATCAAACACTGAAATTTTCAAAGATATATCTAGGCATGAAGGAAATAAAACGTGTAATGCGCTGAAATAGAAGCACAAAGTTTATTATCGTGACGCACAAAATTTCCTAACAAAAGCATATAGAATTAGTGCCTGGATTCGCAGGTAAAGGCGGCACACGTAGAAATCCTCGAGCCCCAGGCAGATCGGCGTGTACCCCTGTGTCAATCCCAAACGACATATCAGTAAACCAACCAAAATTAGAAGAAAACCTCCAGATCCGATCGGAAAGAGAGGCAATTCGCTCGTCCACCTTGACGTTCTTGGCCTTTAACCAATTGAGGAGCTTGCGGAAGAAATCCCTGAGCTGGCCGAACACGAAGAGTAACCCATAGGTAAAGAGCGTCGTGAGCGCTGTCGTGTACGGCAACCTCACCATCTTGGCTGCCCCGGCTACTCCCTAATCCCCGGTAAGGAGATGGAGGAGTGGGTGAGAGAGAGGGGGATGTGGGGGATTCACTGTGTCAAGATATGGAAAGGAGGTGGCCGGCGGATGGGGAGGGGCGGCGACGATGGGAGGACACTGGGGAGGTGGCGCCGGTGGATGCGGTAAGGAGGAGGTGGCCAGCAAATGGGGAGGAGGGCATCGACGGAGAGATAGAGAGGGGGGCTTCGGTGGAGAGATGGGAGAGGAGGCAACGGTAGACATGTGATGGTACGCGGTTGTCTAGGGTGTGGGATTACATAAGTGAGAGCTTATGGGACCCACATAAATCGTTTTTCGAGAACGAGGAAAAAGAATGTACAAATCAACTGATTTGTTAAGCAGAGCCTCGCTCGCTTGCAAATAAGCCCTTCAGATTCCAACGTGTCCATACCACTCCCCAACCCAGTCCCCAATCCACCACTAGTCTTCCCCGATCTCTCCGGCCGCCACCACTCGCCGGTTCAAAACCCCACCTCTTCTCGCCGCGAGCCTCCCAACCCTTCACAAACCCCTCTTTGTCCTCTTCCCACTCGGCGGCGGCGGCCAGATGGGGAAGCACGAGTTCCTGACGCCGAAGGCGATCGCGAACCGGATCAAGGCGAAGGGGCTGCAGAAGCTGCGGTGGTACTGCCAGATGTGCCAGAAGCAGTGCCGCGACGAGAACGGTTTCAAGTGCCACTGCATGTCGGAGTCGCACCAGCGCCAGATGCAGGTCTTCGGCCAGGCCCCCGACCGCGTCGTCGAGGGCTTTTCCGAGGAGTTCCTCGAGGCCTTCCTCACCCTGCTCCGCCGCGCCCACCGCCACTCTCGCATCGCCGCCACCGTCGTCTACAACGAGTACATCGCCGACCGCCACCACGTCCACATGAACTCCACGCGGTGGGCCACGCTCACCGATTTCGTCAAGTTCCTTGGCCGCGAGGGGCACTGCAAGGTCGAGGACACGCCCAAGGGGTGGTTCATCACCTACATCGACAGGGACTCCGAGCAGGCCGTCAAGGCGAGGCTCAAGCGCAAGAGGGTCAAGTCCGACCTCGCGGAGGACGAGCGGCAGGAGCGCATGATTGCTCGACAAATCGAGCGCGCCCAGCAATCCATGGCCAAAGCTAACGGGGATGATGCTAACCTGGATGATGCCGAGGGTGAGTCTGGCAGCGAGGATGAGTATTCGGGCTCGAATGATGACGGAGAAGAACGGGAGGATGATGCAAAAGAGGCTAACAAGGCATCAGGGAAGATTGCGATCGCACTCCAGCGGGCTATGCCGGGGCCTAAGGTTAACCCTTTCGATAATAACCATAAGGTGAAATTTGGTTTCGAGAAAGAGGAAGAGGTGAGTGCCCAGGAAAAGGATGAGGTGGCCAAGAAGAAGGGGAAGGATGTTCCGAAAGTAGTGGAAGCGAGGAGGTCAGCATTGGACGAGCTGATGAAGGAGGAGGAGAAGGCCAAGGAGAGAAGCAATCGGAAGGACTACTGGCTGTGCCCGGGGATCGTGGTCAAGGTGATGAGCAAATCGCTGGCAGAGAAGGGGTACTACAAGCAGAAGGGGGTGGTGAAGAGGTTGATGGATAAGTATGTCGGGGAGATTGAGATGCTGGAGAGCAAGCATGTTCTCAGGGTCGACCAAGACGAGCTTGAGACAGTGATCCCACAGATTGGTGGGCTGGTGCGGATTGTTAATGGAGCTTACCGTGGATCAAATGCAAGGTTGCTCTCAGTGGACACAGAGAGATTCTGTGCCAAGGTGCAGGTTGAGAAGGGCCTCTATGATGGAAAGGTTCTCAAGGCTGTTGAGTATGAGGACATTTGCAAGATTGCCTGTGAGATATAATGGAATTCCATTTCGTTTCCGGGGCATCACTGCTGCAGAGCAGATTTATGTGATCAATGTGCTAGCTCGTCCTGTTAGTTGGCTGACAGTGTCTGTGCATGTTATGCTTGTGCTAGAATATATCCTTTCGAAGAAGTTTGATATGTTGATGTTTCTAGTTCATTCTAGCTACTGAAAGCACACTGTGCAAGAAAATGGTCTCATGTTTCTTTGCTTGTAGCTTGGTGACTAGAATAATGTGACAATGTTGTAGCATTTGGTTAACTTCTTTTATTTGTTTCAGTTAATCTTGTTACCAGTTTATTATTTGCTATATTTCTACATAATTTGACAATACATCTGTCAGATTGATATGGTTGTGCCCTTCTTTTTATAATGTCAAGAAAGCCAAAGATGCAGTTAAAAGAAAAGACAACCAAAGCTAATTAGGAATTGTGAAATATAATTTTTAAAAGCTTTTTATGCTTTTCCTACGATTCTGCTAGCCTAAAGAAACATATTCTGGACTGAACAATATTATCGTGAGTTTGCTATGAAGTTTGGACAGTTGTTTGATAACAATTGTGCATCGTGTCCTCTTCCATTGGACTTGTAACTTCAAGGGAGTTGCCCAAAAAAAGCCAGATATTGTACATAAATGTTCAATTTGGCAGCATAATTTTTGTACTCTGGCTTTGTCATTGTGTATTAACATTACAATAAATCTACAGGCGAAAATGTCAACACCTGTACATTGTCACAACTCACAACCCAGAAAAAATATTTAAAACCTGTTACTAGCAAATTGGAGAGCTCTGCATATTTTGTTTTAAACGACAGTCACTTCTGCCTTATACATGTGCTTAACTTAAAGAAAGTCATCCTAGTTAAATCTGACAAACTTAGAATGGTTAACAACTCTCAGTATCTGTGTAAGTGGGGTTTCTTTTCTTGAGCTTCATTTAGCATATGAAATCTAACAGGACATCCTAGACTCAATTCTGTGTCAGTGTGGCATTCAACTCAAGAAACTGTCAGGAATATCACCCTTTTATGATTAAGCTGTATATCCATAAGGCAATTCAGTTTGTCTGAGTTTTTCATGTCACTACACATTGTTCATCTTTTGTCTGGTTAAGGTGTCAGCACAGCTCTGTAAATATATTTGACACATGGATATTTTATGATATTGGAATGGGATACAGACACTGCTGTCTAACTGGAACCATTGTATCTTAAGGCGCACAGAAAGAAAAATATCTGCATGGATGAAGCTAAATGAAAATTGTCCTATCTATAAAGTTTTGGTGAACAGTGTGGTATCCTGATCATGGTAATCATTGCACGTATGCTTGTTTTGGACCTTAAAGTTTCTAATCTGAAGTTTCCTGATTGGTTGGTTGCATATATCTGGTATGATTGGTTGGTTGCATAGATCTGGTAGGCCTGATTGCAGAAAGTGATCATATTTGACGCACCCAGTACATCCCCTTCCATATCATTGGAAGTTGATATTTTTTCATGTCATCTGACAGCTGAGCTACTCAAGCATTGTTGTTTCAAAATTTACCCACATCTCATTTTCTGTCAAACAAGGCAGACATTATAAGGGGCTTTTTTGCCTCGTATATTAGCATTTTACTTTTAGTATGAGCTTAGTACATAGTTACTGTGGTGAAAAATGATTGCAACAAGTGATTGTTACCATCTCATTATATACCTTTTTCTTATGTTTTTGTGTGATGGCTCACTTTCTGCCGAAGAAGAAAGTATCTGTAACACTGTAACTACCTTTGTGACTAGACGGCAATGAAGAATTTGTATTTACCGATGTTCATCTTGCAGGCTATCAGTTATTATCTTGGAGAATATGGAGGTGAAAATGGCAAAACATCTGCTTCTACTATCGCCATGCATGCGCCAGTGCCACCGTCCATGCCAAGCAAGGAGCAGTATGCCAGATCTGGGCGATTTGTGTCAGCTAGCTGCGGCCATCGCATGTGCAGCTATTCGCAGTCTAATCTCTGGTGTTCTGTACTTCCTATCATCTTTGATCTACTCAGATGCTATGTTTTCAGTTGCCATATGCATCTCTCATTATGTCACAAAGAAGGGAGCAACAGTTCGATTACCCATTTGATGCAACGATTTCTGTTCTCCTTTTCGCCACAGGTGCAGACGCCTTCATTTTTGTTTAAGATGCGTCCTGAATCCTGATAGTATTTTCATTTCGTTTAGGATGTGTTGATGTGTGAACCGCACACTGCTTCAGTTCAGATGCATGTATAGCAGTTGGTGTCCTTTGCTGTACCTGACACCCCAAAGAAACTCAGATGAGTCATGAATGGATGGATACCGTCCAAAAGAGAACCATCTGATACAAATGTAGCATTTCTAGTTAAATGAAGGTATGAGATGTATATAATAAGAGGTTTAAGAGTAATCTGCCTCGGTTATTAGACAGTTAAGTGGAAATCTTTTCTTCTGATTGTGCTGCAGCAATCCGCTGTACGATGTGTATTTGACTATACATCATATGAGTAAATCGAGCCTGACCAAGTGCATAAAGGTCTCCAACTTGCGGTGATTTCCTGGTAGTTTACTTCCTGAAACATGATTGCCATTGTTCTTGGAAGCATAAATAGTTGTAACTTCACGGTAGTAAATTAGTAATGATATATAGCATATTCATATTTCCATTTCGTTCCCAACAACAGAAAGTTCAGAAACTCATAAACCTCTTCTCTTTTCAGGTGCAGGCGGGCGCTGACGAACTGTGCTGACAAATTAAAAAAAATAAGATACGAAAGATTAGTAAATGATCTTGAGCAGAAAAGGGTATCATTGCAAATGATTAATACCAGAAAGAAAACTCAGAAACAAACAATCTGAAACCGTGTATATATAATTGTATAAACCGCCTTCGGTTTCAGACACTAGAACTTGCAAGAGTAGCTTGTGATGTTACCTAAAGCTAGGACTATAGGAGTCCTTTTCCAATCCATGAACTGTCCATTGGCTTGCAGCAATGATGAGATTGAAGCAAATAATGCACGGTAGTTGTTCAGATAAGCAGAGTTGGTACCGATTGCTAATCTCCGGTCCTTTGATCGTCATTGGAAGGGTGGGGGAATCTTTCATCAGTTGGATCACACTTGCATTCTAGAGGAGGCAGTCAGGTTTTGACACGATATTGAAAGGACAACTTCTTCGAAAAAGAAACCTGATGGGTGCGTGTAAAATGTCACGAATCTTTCATCAGTTTCACACAACATTCTTTTTCTTTACCTTGTACTAGATGCAATTGATCATATGAAATAAGGGCACCCTAGTAGTACTCAATTGTTTCTTTGTTCATCAAATAGTCCTGTGTCCTGACTCCTGACTTGCACCCTAGTAGTACTCAATTGTTTCTTTGTTCATCAAATAGTCCTGTGTCCTGACTCCTGACTTTCTCTATGATGATATTGATATGTTCAAATTTTTCATTTTCTTTTTAGTCCTATACCCTTCTATTACTAAGGGATGCTACAACATATTCTTTTTAGTCTTTGACTCCTTTTTTTTTTTTTGAGAACTTGGGTAGGAGCTCTGCCAATCACTATTAGGGGAAATAAATAATTAGAGTTTTACCTAGGAAACCTGGGACACTAGAGCGCAAGTAACAAAATTCAACTATGCTACAGAGACAAAAACGCCAGATATACAACACCAGAATTAGCAATTACTAACTAAATCTATTGCCTTCTTTCTTGTCTCCACCTCTTTTATGCAATAGAAAACATGTTCAACTAGAAGGTAAGCATGCTCGAACATCCTAGGTTCCTTTCCTTCCATATATTCCAAGCTAAGCCGTTCAGATGATGATGTCATCAAAGATCGATTTGTGCTGCTTGGCCACCCTTTTCCTGAGTTCGATCCACCAATCTGTAGGAAGGTAACAGATGTTTCTTGGTTTCAATTTTGTGACGTCAAAAGAGAGACTAGAAAAGGAATATATAGAACTAGAACCTTTTTAAAACACATTCGCTAAATTTAAAGCAATAATAAAGAGTGGCCCCGGTTAATAATACTAAGAAAATTGACTCGGAAAGAAATTTTTTGGAAGCTCTATTGTGGGATTCAGACCTAACCGTCGTTTTAAACCATCGATTTTATTCGCCAAATTCATCATTATTGTATACTCTTTGATAGATATAGCGCAACCCAAATCAATCCCTAATCCTTATTTTACAAGTTAATCTTGGAATAAAACACTTGTTATAGCAATTAATAAATGAAAAGAAATGGGCTTTAGTTTATGAGGAATTCTATATGAATATGAGTAGAGGAAGGAAAGAATAGCAATAAATAAATAAAAAGAATTGGGCATTAGTTCATGAGGAATTCTGTATGAATATGAACAGAGGAAAGAATAAATAAAGTTTCTTTTATTGCATTCCATATCTTTTGTCCTATTCTTCTTTCCCAAGAATACCAATTACCTATCAACCAATTAGGAATTCTTGCTTTATATTATTTGGTCTCCGTACCAGAACTGATAACATTCGAGATAATGCAGGATTATACACAAAAGATTCTTTTTTGGCTTTTCTTAATACCATGACCAAAATAAACTCCCACTTCTGTCATCTCTTTCATATTGATGTGCCAATACCTTCTTGTCATTTTTTCCACACTTCCTTTTGATTTTTTTTCTTTTTTTATCCTACTATTCCACACACACACAGAGTATGCCTTGAAATAGCTACGTCCATGGCATCCTTCATTCTGCTTTGGTTGGTGAATTGATTTTTTTTTTTTTTTGGAAAGGGAGTGTGCGCGAGTCTATTTCAAGAATAGATTAGATCTATCCGGCTGCACTTTAAAATATTTTTCTTGGCACTTGTTGAAGTGTCAAAGCCTGATATCCTATCAATGAGAAGACCCTCCTCCAGATTTGTTTGGCACTAGCCACATAGGCGTGGCGTCACGCCACGCCAGCCATCATGTGGACCGAAGTAAAAGAGGCGAAAATTCGCAGCAAAAGAAAAGCGTATGGGTTTTTGTCGCAAAAATTAAGGACCTTTTCGCAATAAAAGAAGAGTGGAGGGTTTTTTCGTAAAAAACCAAAGACCTCTGTGGAAGAACTAAGGGCCTGTACGTAATTACGGGAAACCACGGGCTGTTACACAAAAAAAAAGTGTGCAGGGGTTTTTTCGCAAAAATCTAAGGATTTTTTTTTGCGAGAACAGGAAATTTGTACGTAATTACCAAAATTTGACGGGCTATTTCGCAGGGGTTGATGCGTGGACATGCTGGGGGGGGGGGAGGAATCCCCCCACTTTGATATACACTAGATAGGGATGGCGCGCTACGCTGCGCCATGTAGGCCCGTGGCCCATGTGAGACTGAAATTTCAAGAGAATATTGGTATGGACCAATGTTTCTTGTGTAACAGCATTTGAATGTAACAGGTGCTATTAGTAAAGTACGTAACACACACAAATAGTATGTAATCTATTTGTATGGCTCCTAATGAAGCATCAGATCTTGGCGAATGAATGGGAGTATTATATGAGCTAGAACGCAAAACAGATTATAGGCAAGGGCTGAGATTACACTGCATGCACAGAGTTTCTATGAAACGCTAAAAATGCACAGACAGACTGATACGCATCAATAACAAAATGGACTTGCTTAGTTGGGTTTGATTGCACCGTTGCAGATGATGCACATGATGTTGTAAACAAGGTTCTTACTAATGTGTAGACTTGATGGAAGTAAGCTGATAACATGTACATTTAATTGTTATGTTCATTATTTTGCAATTCCGTAAATATAAATTGAGCATTCAATAGGAAAGTATTGTTGGGTCTTGAAGGACAGACTTGGATAAAGCAAACAGTTAACAAACCACCTACAACCTTTGAAAATAGGGCATATTCTATCTCGTATCTAAATAAGCTTGGATAGCACCTGCTGTAAATGACAGGCTGTTTCCATCTTGATGTATTCTTCTTACACACAAAAATAATCTAGCAATAATGTAGAGCCAATTCCATTTCACAAAGTTAAGCTATTTATGCGAGGATTGGATGCAATCACCCTTAATTGGAATTTGGAGCATTCACGAATGAAACCAAAACCCCGCAGAAAATAACTTGATATGTCCTTTTCATCATGGATGTGGAAATGTGAATTGATAATGGTCCTTCAGGTTATAAGGATGGTAACAGCAACCTATGGTTTAACTTTCACAATTGATTACCAGAAGAGTCAGGAGCTACGTTTGTAGGAGCTGACGGGCTTGCATTCTTAGTATAATAAGTTAATAACTAATAAGCTACTAAGTCTAAATATGGCTAATAAGCCATCCAATAATATTCATGCAGCAGATTTGGCCTTCAATCATCACTCACGACTTCCAACTCAATTAGTTTGACTTTTGTGATTGTGACATCTTTTCCGTAAACATACTTGAAGGAGCTCTTAAATATTGTCTTCCTGTCAAGTTGTCAATATCTATCTAGACTAAACCAAGTTTTTAAGCAGCAACCTTTACTCCTTTAGTTCATTCTATTTAGAATACTACAATCATTTAGAACAAAACCTACAGCCACGATGAGAACTTTTTTCTATTTTCTGAACTTAAACATGAATTTGGAATGGCTGGAAAAACTTTTACCTTGGCTAGCATGGCACTTACAAATGAAGCTATTAGAACAGTAGGAGGGAACGATGGCAAGATACCAAGAATGCAACTCATGTTTTAGCGAGTGGAAAAATTGAGGTGCACACGAATATGACATGTGAACCAAATATTCTTCAGAGTGACGCTGACTGATTGACAGTTTTCACAGAAAGAACAGCAAGATACACCATTCTCCTTCCATACCTGTGATAAGCATGGCTTTGATAACTGAGATGGTGACTGAACGGGAAGATACTTCAAAATTTCAAAGAACGTAGTCTGCCCTAGAGCTGCAGCCATCTGCAGTAAACGACAAGCACATGACCAGCCCTTGCTATCAACTCAAGAATATTACGGTCGATGCTATTCTCATGTTGTGAGATGTATGGCCTAAAGAAGGTCTCAGACATAGGTGGTTCCCTGTAATAAGAGCACACATTGTTGTTAGAGACAAGCGTATATGCGGCATAACAAAAACTTAGTTCAGCGTGAAAAGAAGTACCTTTGCCTTTGAGTACAGTAGGTATATAAAGAACAACAATTTTGCTTCTGAGTAGTGGTAACCATCAATGAGACCACATCCATGCAATCATCAGACACAGTTTGCACATAGGACTTAAGAAAAGGGCAATACCACAGAACCTTACCAGGATATCGCAAAATCCCCAAATCTTTCCTAGACACAAACAACAAATTGAATGGTATTTGCAGCTTTATTATGTAGGCAAAAAATAGAACTCGGAAGAGTGAAATAACATTTTTACCAATATTGACACCAAAAAATAAGCTGCTCGATCTCCGGCTTGTTCAGCTCTATAGTCTTGTAAACATTCATAAGCAGGATAAGCATAGCCAAAGGCCAGCCTGCATTAAAACCGGCACATCAAGATCCACAATGTAAATGAATTCATCATGTTTTTTACATTATGTAGCTCAAGATATAATATTGATTCTGCTTCTTTTGCTCTGCTCCACACATGAAATTCATGACCGGAGTAGTTGACCGTTTAAGAGCATTGAATATTTTCCTCCATACTACTGAAGAATTGACCTATTTCTTTTGGCTCATAAACTGAATAGAGGCACACATTTTAAGAGAGTGCTTAAAGTGGCATGTCAATACATGCAAGACATTTTTTTAATTACAAAAGATCCCAAAATCAGAGCAATGGAAATTGCAAACCACAGGAAATTAATACTGCAGAGCAATGGTAAGTGCAAATCACAGGAAACTAACACAAGGATAAAAAAACCAAAAAAATCCTGCCATAGCATTTCAAGAAGTTTAATTACCGCAGAGAACTTGAAGACCACAACAAATTATTCGATTTTCTTACTAATCTTCAATAAAAAAATATTTGTTAAACCCGCAACATTCAAACAACAAATACTTTGCCGTGCATCTTAATCTGCCTCCTATGCTCCTCGATAGAACACAAAAACATACAGATTTTTGCAATGTGCGCGTGCTGTTGATGCAACTCCGAAGAAGAAAATGGTAGATAAATCGACAGAAAGGCAATCAATTCCAAGACGCCTTTCCAGACAAATATAGCCACCAAAAACAAGAAGGGAAAAATAAAAAAGTGGTTCTTGATTCCATCTCCATGGCAACGCACAGAAAAAATCTCCTAGGAGAAGATTTCAAGATTCAAGGGATGGGAGCTTACAGGAAGACCCTGGAGAGGAAGCCACCCATCATCTTGCGTCGAGATTTCTGCGCACGAACAGATCCAGTGAGACAGAGGTGGTCCCAAAAAAATCAATAAACATACACAGATAGAGAAAGAGGAAGGGAATGTACATATGGATTAGTGAAAGGACCTTGTTGAGGAGAGATCCGGAGAAAATGCAAGAAACGGAGAGGAAGTGAAGGTCTCTCTCTCTCTCTCTCTCTCTCTGCGGTCTCTTCGACGGCGTGGTTCGATGCAGGGCGCGCCGCTCGCCGGTTGGGTCAGCGAAGAAGGGGAGTATTCTCGAAGCTTTCCGGGCGCACGTCCTGCGGACGGATGGCAGGGGACGCAGCGCGGCTTGGTAACCACGGAAGAGAGCCGCGGCTCACGAACCACAGAAGAAAGGCGCGGCTTGCTACCAGCGCATATACACGCGGCGGACGGAGCGGAGGCGAACGCGAAAGCCGCGGCTTGCTACGAGCGCATACACGCGGCAGACGGAGCGGAGGCGAACGCGGACGCACGCGTCAGGCGCACGACGAGCAGAGGCGACGTGGACACGGTCCGGGGGTCGGAACCCCCCCGGGTTTACTATACGTAAGATAAGGGTAGCTGATGAGCAAGTGCTCTGGCGTCTCTGAGCACTGGCCGCACAAAGGGCAGACGATGACATGCAGCCATCCACAACATTCCAAGTTGTTGGCCATCAGAATTTTTCCCTTGGACAGCAAGCCAAGCAAAGAACCTACATTTGCATTCAGTCCCTGCCTTCCAAATGTATGAGAATTCCTTGCATGCATACATGCCGAGGAATTGGGATTTATATGCCGTTCTTGCTGTATATTCCCCGTTTGCTAAACAACATAAAACATGTAATTATTCAGTATTCTCCTATGCGACTTGTTGAGTATGGTGGTTGTGCTCATACTTGCTAAACAACATAAACAAAAATCGATCCGTAAGAAATCGAGGCTTTTGAAGTGTTGGATTAATTGGGCTTGGTCCATTTAATTTAGCAATTAATCAAATGAAATTCCTAGGCCCACATGGAAAAACTGTTTAGTCCCATATGGAGAGTTGAATGGGAGTTACACCACTTTAAAAGGTGGAACGTGGTAACCCCCCTTGTGGAATTGGAAAGAGCCAACACACGCGCGCGCTCGCTCGCTCGCTCGCCACGCCACGCCACGCCACGCCACGCCACGCCGTGCCGTGCCGTGCCGTGCCGTGCGCGTGCGTTTTTCTTTATCTATTCGAAAATCGTAACGCATCGACTCACGGGCGATGCGGTTCGATTACTAGTGAATTATGGCTGCGATTACTTTGAGTAATGGCTACGATTACTAGTGACTAATGGCTGCGATTACTCGCTCTTCGTTTTTGCTTTGTTACAAAACTCTCTCCACTCCATACGGGATGATAAAGAGGATTCTGCTTTTGTCTTGTGCTAAGAAATCTCGGTCGAACTTTACGTGCAAAGAGTTACGGCGAGTAGGCCTCGAAACTCCGTCCGTTCGCGCACTGCACGTAGACGGGCAATCAAGTTTTGGGAGCGCATTGGCGCGATCGCTCAATCTGTGAAGAACGCCATCTACTTCGGTGGTGAATCGTTCGCGAGATCGCACGGCGAACATTTTCCTGCATCACGTCTCGTCCTGCATCACGCCTCGATCGACTACATCGAATAGACCATCATGTCGACTGATGGTAACGGCGCCTCCGGTGTCACCGACACTGGCCCTGCCCGAGGGTATAACATGAACACTTCTCTGGTGTATTTGTTTCTGTATGTTATGAATTTGATAATAGGTGTTGCTGTTAGCTTGTTCATAAGCAAATATGAATACATCATTGTTGAATCACTCATGCTTTTGTATGTCATGTTTTATATGCTGAATTTCTGGATTAAAATATGCCAAAAATTGACTAAATATTCAACATGAAGAAGCCGAAGACGACGGAGGTGCTTTCAACGAAGTTGAAGTTTGGTTTTATAGGTTGTTCTTCGCTCAGGCTTGCCTGTGGCACCTTTTGTTTTATGTATTGTAAGGGCCGTCGCCCACTGCAAGACTTGGCTACTTAAGCCTCTATATTGTAATAAAACTGGTTTGTACCCCTTTTAAGTATGTGTTTGCAATGATGTGCACTCAAATACAAGTACCCCGCAGTTGAATAGTCCTGGGCAGCTGCGAAATGAACAGTATTGTATCACCCCTGGAAACGGGGGTGTTACAATCCCTGCCTTCCAAATGTATGAGAATTCCTTGCATGCATACATGCCGAGGAATTGGGATTTATATGCCGTTCTTGCTGTATATTCCCCGTTTGCTATCACCTCCACTCCATAGGATGGAACCTACAACCTGTTCCTGCAGATTGACACCTTGAATGTGCAACCATAACATAACAAATTTGTGTACTTGTTCAGTTGAATGCATGCTGCCTAATCCTTTCATCCAATTGTTTTCCCCCAATTCATATTGGACCGGCCTGCTCTTCATATTTGATGGAAGAATTATCAAGGATGGCAATATAAACACATATTAAATTAAGGAGAGTAACTAAGTAGGATTAATCAAAAATAATTTATAACAAATAACATTTGTAAGAAAGGATATGAAAGTAATCCCATGTAGAATATACCCAACTACTGGGACTCAACATGATCAAGTGTCTGTGACTTGTCTTGCAACTCGTAAACTTCACTACTCACTACAGTGTATTTCTCTGGACTCAACATGATCAAGTGTCTGTGACTTGTCTTGCAACTCGTAAACTTCACTACTCACTGCAGTGTATTCCTCGGGACCTACTCCTCTGGCTCCTAGAGCTCCGACGGTCTAGTTATAATCTAGCACGACATACAAAACACAAAATAAGTCTATTGCAACAACTACAAGACTTGCAAAGAAAACTCAGTAAGAAAACATAAAGGAACACGGTCGGAAAGGGTCTAGAAGACTAGAATCGAGGTTGAAGAAGGAGAAGTGAAAGAGCGAAGGTGCACAAGGATAAAAGGGCACCTTCAGTACGAGACCAAACGTTAGGTAAACGGTGGGGTGCCTCCGGCAACTCCTAGCCACAAGAGCACAGGCTAGCCATCGATGAGCAAGGGAGGCGATGACGAAGAGCTCAGGCTTCTACGAAAACAAGGAGGAAAGTGAAAGGAGATGAGAGTGGATGGGTTCTTAAACTACGCTGGCAGGAGACACGTAGGTCCCATACGTCAACGGTAATCTGACTTGGCAACGTGGCGCTCATGCATGAGGACAACAAGGGGACAATGAAAAACAAGGCTGGCGCACAATAGGGCAGAGTAACCGGGACACGGTCAGGGCTCCGAGCAAAGAGTGGTGACTGGCACTCAGGGTGAGGCAACTGTTGCTAGTCAATGGCTCTGGTCAGAAGTCTCGGTCGAAGCTGAGTGCTCGGAAGACAATGAAGAGGGTTTTGGAGCTCTGACTGCTATGGAATTTTCCAATAAGACTAGGGAAAGAAGGGAGAAGAAATCATACCAAGAAAACAAAGAAAAGCCAAAAAAGAACACTTAAGAAACGAAAAAGATCTTTATGAGTTTTGGAAATTTTAGAGCTGTCACAGGGACTATTATTAAGACTTGAAGAGAGGTCCAGAAAAGAAAGATGTCATATAAATTACACACGGCAACAGCATTAGCTAAAGAAGAATACATAGCATAAAATCTTTTGCACATGTATTCGGACAGATACAAAACCTAGAAGCTGCAAAGTCATGATTGTTACTTGCAAACATCTATTTTAATATGTTTTTACTATAACTAATCTTTTGACAATAAAAATGTGTTTCAAGGATTATGATGGTAAAATTGACCAGGTGCTTCCATGTGTCACTGGGATAATAGTGCCACCTGTTTCAGGTGTGCCGGCCTGCAAGTATCTTATTGCAAACAGGAAAATGGTGCGTCCCTGTCATTACGATTTCTGAACAAATTTGGAGAACGTTCGACCAGAGAACCAAAAATAGATGGTTGGATATGCAGTTTTCTCTAGCTTGCACTTGCAGCGCCTAATCTGAATACTGACTGGGAGTGCCATTTGGAGAGATGTGGTTCATCTATGACTACGAGTAAACAGGGGAAAAAGGAAAAAAAATTGAGGGGTAAAAACTAAGAACATCCAGTCACATGCAGCTTCAATTCAGAATCATCACTTCAGATGATCCACATATACTGACTCTAAATTCAATTAATTATTGCTGATAAGCATAGAACTGAGATCGATGCTGCGAGAAATCACAACATTTTTAACAATGCTTCGTTACAAACGGATCATGCATAGCTATGGTTCAGAAGAGGATGTAATTCTTGTTTCACCTTTCATGGCAGAGTTCTTACAAAACATCGTTATTCCACAGAGACTGTCTACTGCTCCGCCATAGCTAATCATCATATGAAACCAATGGTGATTTGGATCAATCAACACACCACCATGTACGGCCATGACGAAGCCACAGCGACACCGAAGCAATCAACTCGCTGTGAAATTCAGCCCAAAAGAGGCAAAGAATTCTTCTTCTTCTATGTATGCATGCATGGCTAAAACGACCTAGCCTTGACCATGTTGTTGATCTTGCCGCCGCTCCTCCTGCTCCGCCGGCGGCGCTGCGCCGCCGCCTCGGCGGCCTCGAGCGCGGTGACGGTGGCCTGGAAGTCCTCCTCGCGGCAGGGGATGCGGAGCCCGCCGACCTGGCCGAAGCCGAACTCCTCCGCCGCGCGCTCCATGAGCTCCCGGAAGGCCGGCTGGCAGAGGTAGCTCGTCGGCACCACGAAGCGCCTCGCCTCCGCGCCCACGTACACCGCGAAGTACCCCTTGGGTACCGCGTCCGCCGCCGCGTCCTCATCGACGAGCAGAGCCGTGCGCAGGCTCTCCCCGCGCACCTCCCTCTCCGCCTTCCTCCCGCTCAACCTCGGCCCCCGGAAGTATCCCATCATCATCATCATGGATCCAACTATCCAAGAACACCTCCTCTTCCTCCTCCTCTAGCTTCTTGCAGGTGTCTCCAAGATCAAACCGAAATGATCTTTCACGCCAAGATATCGAACGGAAATGGTCGATCTTGGTGGATGAAAGAATCCAAGGATAGTTCTTGGTGATCGACGGATCGAACCATGCACCTCGACCTTGATATGATCTTGTCCAAGAAGCCGGCGTTTCTTGGGCGCGAACACTAGTGGTGGTGGAGACGAGGAGAAGATTAAGAGGAGGGATCAAAGCATGTGAGCTATGGGTGTTCTTGGGGCAGCATGTGTATAATATGGCTGCAGGTTGGGTTGGGTTGGTAGGGCAGGAGAATGGCGAGGCGCTCAGCTCCTCCTCCTCTTGTTGGGAGCTTGATAGCTGTAAGCCTCGTAACAATGGCGCTATCTTCCTATTAAATTAAGGAGCAAAATTTATCATTGCTACGCGTATACTAGTGTTATTAACTAGTGTTTTCTTACACATGCGTGTGGTTTCTTATGCTACGAATGTGAAGCTGGCGAATGGGCCCGGCTTCGTTGTGCCGGTCGGTGGGTCTGGTTGTCAGTGACTGTTGATAGGATGTCTGTGGAGGGAGTCGTTTTGTGGGTATTACGGTGTTCAAGCTGGAGATTTGGAGCTGTGTAGGCTATGGTGACCCGGTTCTGTTTTTCCATTTTTTTTTTGTCGAGGAGTTTAGCTGTACTAGCTGGCTGTTCTTCCAGCAGCAGTGTTGCTGATTCGGCGGTCCGGTTTCTCCCAAGAAGCATGGTCCATGCAAGCCTCGAGAGTCCTGGAGTTTAATTGCTTTCTGTTTTTAATTCACCAACTGGGATTAGCCTAGCTTAATCTAACATTTATGTGTGAAAGTACCACTAAAAGTAATAATAAAGCTGTAAGGTGTGTCGTGATGTAACCATGCTGTGCCTAAGGGGGCGTTCGTTTTACGATGGCTTCTGATTTTTAGCTGAAATTTTATTGTAGTTAGGTTTTTTTACTGTAGCTGATTTGGCCTTTTGGACAATGCAAAGGAACACGAGAAAAAAAGAAAAATACAAAAAAATCTAAAAAAATTCAGAAAAAAAATGAATTACTGAATAGTAAAAAAAACTGAAACTAGAAGTTGAAACTGAAACGAGCGGGGCCAACAATCAAACTATACATTAATTCACACGCGCGCGCGATGGTGGATGGGTTTTTAAAATTGCAAGGGAGTTATAGTTTTTAACATATGTTGTAAATATATCATATACATACATAAAAAGTATGTCTAAAAAAATATACATATCACACCTGAAAAATTGTACATACTACTTAGATAGTCTTAAATACTCGTATACTATACGTATATACTCTTCATTATACGAGATATTCCCTACGTTGTGAGATACAACATAGAGAGTTATTACATCCGAGAGTAGAAAAGAGACTTCTTATATATACACATACACACAGACACACACATACATACACACACACACACACAAAGTCTTTTCTGTACTTATAGAAATACATACTCCTACTTTTAATATACCACTTAAACAAATATGTTATACTTATTTATCACTTTTAATACACTTAATGCTAATTTTAAGATACCTCAATGCTATTTGGTTGCAAAAATTTTCTTGAAGTTATTTATTTTTGCTATATACCGTTCTCCATATATAAATGTTGTTGGTGCAAAAACCGAACACACGTGGGAGGGCGGACGCCAGCCATACTACGGGTCAGAGTCCACAAGAGTGAAAGTGATACGAGGGTTTATACATGTTCAGGGTCTGAGAGGATCAACCTACTCCTGTCGGTGGTCTACAGAGGGTTTCGAGGGTTCCTCCTGGAGGTGCACCAGTTTGAATGCCTTCTTGTATTCCTTATGAGCACAGGTTACAAATGAAAGATATATGAGGTATTTATTGGCTTTTAAGCCTGTACAAATGACAGAAATACCTCTCATTGAAATAACTAGTCTATAAATACAAGCGAGAGGTATTACGGTCTTTGCTAAGCATAGCTTTATTTCTTGGACCTGTATATATGTGTCTTCTTGTAAAGTGGGTCATGTTAGTGAATGGATAAATTATTTCTCCAACAATAAAAGAAGTATATACATAAATTACTATATAAAAAATGGATTTTAATAATTTTTTTTGTAGAAATCACTTTAAAATATCTTATAATTATTATTAGAGCATACTTTAAATGCATCAGCAAAATACCGAGTAGTTGACATAATTGGGTGGGACCCACACGCAACAAGATCACACGTACGGAGTAGAAGAGAAAAATCTCGAGAAGCATTAAAAAAAAGGCATAAAAATTATCGAGCTCGTGAGTTGGCGACGACGTTGATGACAGGGTGGCCGGAAGAGGACGAAATGGTACGAAAGGAATATTTTTCCCCCTCGGATTAGAGGGTACGAAAGCATCGCATGAGGTACGGATGCCACTAGGATCAGGTAGCTGGCCACTTCCTTGTTTCTTAGTCCAGCTTATTTTCGTTTCTTGTTTTTTTAACGTCAGATTAAACTAAAATGGTTCTTGATTTCTTCCGATTTCTTTCTTGAGAGCAATGCACGCACGCCATCTTTTCAGCGATCAGAGTATGCTGCCACGTCGACATGTCGTCAATAAGTTTGAATTGAAGATTGCGGTCTCTGATAAGAAGAATTCAGATGCATTTTCCATAATTCAAGTTAAAAACTCCTGCATAGTGCTCGTTTGTTTTTACAACTCGGGATTCCATGCCAGGGCAGCGTGAGAGATGTGACGGCTAGGTGGTGCAACATGGGAGGCAATGGCGCGTGCCATTTACGCTAGGGTAGCGAGGGAGGTGCAATGACGGGGTGGTGCAGCGCGGGAGTCTGCGCCGCATGAGTCAACGGAAGTGCTGCTTGGATGCGCCCGCGCTGACGTGCTTCTGCACCGCCTTGAGCACCCACCGGTACAGCTCTCCCGCAGCTACCATCGATCAATCTCCTTGAAAGAGGCACCGATGCAAGAGAATCATACCGTCCAACACCAGGGCGGCGAGGAGATAGCCGCCCTCGGGAGTGGAGACGCTCCTCCTAGGGCAGTGCAGTGGAAGTTGAGCGATGACGCTAGGATTTGGAAGCTTAAAAACCTAAAACTCTGATGCCAAAAAAGATAATAGAAATAAAGCACTTTACTGATTCATTGGTATACAGGGATATACATATAACGGTGAAGCTAATGTGAATACATACAACAATGGTAATGTAAATACACGCAGTATTACCTTGAATCGAGGCGTCACAGTGAAAATAGAATGGTAGGCTAACAAGATGTTCAATGTGACTTCCTGTTGTATAGTCCATTAGTTGTGTTGACTTCACTGTTTGATTGACAGATGACATCTGGATTGGTTGCTACGTTTTGTGTTTAGACCACCAAGGTTCGAAACAGGATGATTTCGTGGGACATGTCTGGCCAAGAGGCAGATCCTGCTACATGGAGGTCTGATGAGCCACCTGCAACAAGCACATCAAAACGCGAAACACTTTCAGTTGTGCCTGGATCCTGCAATTGCTGAGGTTGATCGTGCTGTATCTTCCCACGATTTCAGGCTGTGGTCGACTCGGAGGAGGACGTGCTGTCGTCAGCAGAAGACGACTATGGCATCCAGTGTTTGCAGCAGGCTACACTGCCTCTGAACTGCGATCCACTGGTGGCCTCTGAACTCGACATAAATCTCTGTGATGTTTATCTCGCTGGTGTTTGTCGTGGAGCAGATGTAGGTTCCGGTGTATCTCGCATGTAATTGTCGTGTTTACGAGAGAATATGGTTCGAAACATGTTGATCACATGTTTCTGTAGGTTTTGCGTTGCTCCGTTTTGTAATGTGAATATCGATAGGATGCGTTCAAGCTTCATTGGTCACAATGTCAGTGGTGTTTTGCAGTATCTGCGTTAGGCCACGGGATAGGTAATATCTATCTACGAGTAGCTGTAGCCTGTCGAAACAATAGAATCGTTTCGAAGGACTACAGAAGACGCCGGTAATGGGCCATCTGCTAGGCCTTCCGTGGGGATCCGGGCTGTCACGCTTGGCAGCAATGGTTGGGTTTTTTTTTTTGGATTCATTTTTATAGCTTTGATTTTTACTATAGTAACTAGCTTTTAAAAGATACGTCTTTTTAAGATAAAATATATATAAATCGATTGTAGTAGATACACTTCAGCTATATCGACTAAAATCACATACGATTGTCTCTCTTCATACTCTCTCTCACGAACAGTTAGAATTCAAAAACCATAAACCAAAAACCACATGTTACAACCCAAAATAAATAGCACCGCTACCACGTGCTCCTTGTGCATGTGGTTTGGCACTCACGGGAAACTACGAGAGGTAGTGCCATGGCGTGGTGGATAGGGGTGGCACGACGGCGCGCACTGGGGTGGAAGGTGCGCTAGCAGTATGGCTTGGTGGCCGGTGAGCTCAAAGTCTACCCTAGGTAGAGAGATGATTGAGAGGAGGAGGGAGAGGGGTAGAAGAAGAGAGGAGAACTTAATAATAATAATTATTCCTTTTTGTCTCTTATTTTAAAATTATCTTGCTGACTGGGCAGTACTTGTACGCTGTACACATATTCATGACTAACAAATGAACAAGGAGGATTGATCAGGTTATCCAAATCCATCGACCATCAAATTCTACAGATATGAGATACCGGCAAACAAGTGTCGGCGTTCCATCCGCCGCCAACCTGAGGGGGTTGTCACAGAAGGGCAATAAAAACCATCATCGTTCTCGTCACCTGGGATCTAGAAAGAGCGCAACGCCAGAGTTTTCCAAAGGAAAATGCTGCCCCTGAACACACTCTTGGCAGTGATAAAAGGAGCCGGTGCACAGCTCATAGCGCAAGTTATCTCAACTACCAATCACTTTTATTTAGGCCTACTTTATTTCAACTTAAGTTTCTGGACTTCTGATTAATTTTTTTATTATTTATAAATTTTATCTTTTCTAGTTTGTTGGATTTTTTGAGTTTTTTTGCCAATTCTTTTTTCTCATAATCATTTGTATTATCCGTGATAGGTTAATATTTTTTTAAAAAAATTAATTACATCAAATAAGCCACTATTAGTTACAGTATAATTTCAATCTGTTACAATACAATTTCAGTCATAAACTACCAAATTTCAACCCAACCGAGCGACATCCTACTCGTAATGGCCTTTGCCATATCTTGGGGACGGCTCTCTTTTGTAGTTAGCGGATAGGTTTAGAAAACTTATGGTTTAGTTTTCTATAGTAATTAACTTATAAATAAACATTTCTAAGTTATGGTCTATACATCGATTATAGTATATACTATTCTGACTTTATCTATGTGTATTCTCTATCACGAATAGACATAATTTAAAATTTTAAACTAGAAGCCCTAAACTAAAAAAAACCTCACCCTATATTAATACAATACAATAGGCAGCTCTCCTATCCATCCATTTCCAAAAAAAAGTGTCGGCATTCAAAGCCTAGCTTCAACAAGTTTTGCTTCCTCACCCGCCTGCTTGCTTTTGCTTGACCACTTTATTTTAGTATTTCTGCGCCACGCGCGCTGTTGCTGCTCTTTACTATCCTTTTTGCAAGCATGTCCAACTTAGTAAGAAGATAAATCGGTTATACCCACCCCGTTCATAAATACATAATGTTTTGAATATATACACGATCCTAAAACATAATTTTGAACATAAACTTCTATTACAATATATTTATAAAACTTAATAATATTATAATATTATAAGAGTACTTTTGGAGTTAAATTTACTAATATGATTTTCATCTATCTAATCTAAATATTAAAAAATATATTTATAGCTAAAATTTCTAGATTTTGACTATATACATTCTAAAATGATATATATTTATGACTGCATTGGAATAATGGTTTGCTCCATCTACTGGCATCTTTACATCCACTAGCTAAGCTTAGTTTAGACACGTAGGCAGGTATAGTAACAGTAAGAAAGTTTTTATGTAGGACTGATTAAAGTCAAGTCTAGATTAAATTATATGTTACTTTTTAGAACCAAAATTAGATGTTATTATAAAGCACCGAATGGTATACACATACTACGTACACATGATTGAAGTACTGTATCATTTTTATGCTCGAATAACACGTGTCTTATTCTAGTTTGTCTTGCGCTACAACAGCGCAGCGCGCACCCACCACGAGCACCAAGCCGCCCCCCAAACCCCACCCGCGCCGCGCCCCCAATCCGATCGGCGGGCAACCGCGCCGCATTCCAGAGCCCAATCCGAGCAGCTAGCCCTCGATTCGAGCGGGGCTCGCGAGGAATCCGCGGGTTTCGAGGGGTGGCGAAGGCTGGAGGGGGCTCGGATGATGGTGGGGTTCATGGGGAAGAGGAAGGAGCTGGAGCAGGTGGTCGACGGCCTCTCCGACTTCTCCCTCTCCGGCCCCGCCGCCAAGAGCCGCAGATTGGTCCGCGCCGCCGCCTCCATTTTCTCTTCCTTCACGATTTTGATTGTTCTAGCTTCCGTGCTGCATCCCTGCTTGTGTGCAAGTGCTTAGGTTTCAGAGTTGTGTGATTGACTCGCAGGCAGATGGTTTTAGTGCAGTTCATGCTGGGATCTACCAGTTTAGCTTTACATTCTGCAGCTTAGTTTAGGCGTTTATTTGTAGCTTGGTCGTGTAGGCGATTGGTTAAAGTAGCTGCTTGCTGTGTGTGCAACTGTGCATGCTAGGTTTTGCTACTAGGTGGACTGGTGGAGTACATTGGATGTATCAAGTGATTTGGTGCATTTTGGGTCGTACCTCACGTTGTAGTTTTAGCTAGTGATTCATGCGTCTTGTTGAGTGGTGCACATGGATGCCCTAATTCTGTGCTTCTGCTCTGTTTGTGAGGTGATTATGTTGAGGCATGACGATTGCATCGCTAAATTGATCGTTATTAAGTTTGTATGTCCTTCATTTCTTTCGTATCTTCAACATATTTGGTTCGTACCTTGGATTTACATCTGCATGCTGTTTGATGGAGTTCATGTATGATGAATCTAGCCTTTTTTTTGTTTCAGTTTGATGTTAGATCTGCTTGTAATGTTATGCTACTGTATTGTAGATAATCATAAAAATCCCAGAAATGGAAAAATGCAATGACAGCACCCCCTGGATTGTACTTTAGTTCATTGCTATTTTTCTATGCTTACTGTAATGTCCATGAGCTGTGTCAGTGGCTATTTGTCTTTGGCACCTTCATGCAATTGCTCGATGGGTTAGATATTATAGGGGTCTAGTCAGCACCATGTACAGTTTCTACACCGTTTTCTCATTACCGCTTTAACCAATATGAGTACTCAGCAGTAGCAGCTTTGTCAGAAAGTGACTTTTCTTATTGCTCTTTGAAAGTGACTTTCATATTGCTCTTCGAAAGCTCTATGCAATCAATCAATCAGTTGTGGACATTTTTACGGCTCATCCTATTTCATTGGAATGTCTTATTTGTTTACACGCACTTATGGGAACATTTTGATAGTGGTATTCAGACATTTCTTGCAGATGTTATATTTTGCTGATTAAATGTTGCTTATTATTTGAAGGACCCTGGGCTCCCACCTATTATGGAAGAAGAACCACCGGCTCCAACCATCGCATTTCAACATGAGATGCTGGGAGAGGAAATCAACAGTGGTGTTAGCATGCCCAGTGTGGAGGACATGATGGAAGGTGCCATGCCATCTCATCTGTCTAGCGAGGACAGGGCTCTTGTTTTATACAAGCCAGTAGATAACCCTGTACTCTTTGGTCCTGGTATCTCAAACCATTCAATCATAGTCAGTTCAGACTTGATACGTGGTCTAAAGAGTAAGTTGATTGTGGCCGACCTTTTCATTATATTTGAATTTACTCTTCTTCCGAATGTTTACTGGTCTATCTCTAATTCTGCATATGTACATTTCTAATACGTCCTGGGTATAAACCCACTTCTTGTAGTAACAGTATGTAAGCTTAAGTGTTACGTTCCTACCTTGCTAGATATAAATTGCACTGGTAATTGTAGGAAATTTGGAAAGATTAGTGGAAAATTGAGAGGATAGGTAGATAGAAATTTGGGAAGGAGGAGCAAATAAAAGGGCACAGGTAGAAGATGAGAGGAGGAAGCACTTGCCTGGTTTTGGTCTATTCGAGCTCTCACTCTGATCGTGCTTCTTCTTTTAACCTCATTACTTGCCAGCATGGGCCAAAACTCAGCCCAATGCCCTCCAAGGGCCATGTCACAACTCAGCCCTTTGCTACCCCAGGAACAGTCCATGACTGTAAAGATATTGTATTGCTACCTAAGTATTTGGATGCTTTATCATTTTACATCTATAATACATCCAATGACACGGACATGCAGAACTGTGAAGATCCTACTGTCTAGTCGTGCCATGAGGCTAATAGTTGAACATAACTGGAATCCTACGCATGCTTGTAAGCATTATGTTCTGTTCTTTTCTGTGTGGTGTCATCTTATGTCCATTGCCATTTGTTGTATCATATATGCCCATTTAGAAGATAAGATGGCGATTAATTCTAAACAAGACAGCAACTGCTGCATTCTGGTGCATACTTGTATTGTTGTACAGTGTGGTGTGCTTTATATAAATTTTCTTTGCCTTAGCGCTAATAGTTGTGCCCCTTGCCGTGCAAAAATATCATCCATATCGTGAAGTCTAATGCGATACTTGTCAAGAATTATCTTGCTGCTCCTATTTTATTTGGTTCTGTTGTCTCGACGTCGAGCATGTTTACATTGGTTCCCATTTTGTACAGCCTTCACTATTTGCGAGTCGCAACTTGCAGCATATATTTCTAGTTTTTTTTTTGTTGTGAATCGTGTAGCACCTCACCATTTTTATTTCTCTTTCAGATCAAACTTTCGATCAAGGGAACTATCATGGGCTGGAGGACAATTCTCCTGAGCGCAGCAATTGCTTGGCTTTAGTTCCTTGGGTGCCACGGCAGATCACTATTACATCTAATTGGTCTGCTACCCAACCAGAAAACACAGAAACTTTTGAAGTGCCAATGGAGGCTGATGAGACAGAAGTCGTTTCTATGGACGTTGAGGAAGTGCCTCAAGCAACTGCTGGGGGAATCGACGGTGAGAACCTTCACCAGTGGCAACAGCACTGTATGACCCCACCGTCACTGCCAAACCCGTCAGCTCATGTTATGTGGTCAAGGTGACAATCGGGCGACATTGCGTCCTGACTGCTGATTGCTTACACGAAGGATGAAGAGATCCTCTAGTTGGTCTCCACCAGTTGTGCAGAGGTGGCTGGCTGCTTTACATCGCTTGAAAGTGATTACTATTTACCGCTATTGTGGTGGACGAAATGATCTGAGCTATTCAAGCGTACTGAAGTGATAGCAAAGTACGAGTATAGTAGATCTCAGGCATCTGGTTTCTGTTAGCATTGAGAGATCAAAACTATTTACTGCCATTGTGGTTCTTGGAACAAATGACTTGATGGGCTGCAATGTGACCTAGGATATGGTTATTAAATGGAATATGTGCAGAGTTGATTTTAAATTATGCTACTAATTAATCATATACGCATTTGAATCTCTAGTTGTTTCTGTACATATAGATGGATTAATCCAGTATAGCTTAGCTGTTTGTTAAATTGTGACATTTACTGTTCAGGATAGCATAACTACTGGTCACTTAATTGTTGTGCTTGCTCATATACTTAATATTAACTCATTTACCAAATATGTCATTTACCAAGCATGTACACTATACTGTAGGATGGATCCTTTACAAATTTAGCTCTAGTTACTCAATTCAGGACGTGTTGAGCATATAGGAAATTTAGCTCCATTTACTCAATTCAGGACATGTTGACAGCGGACAACAGATGATGTGAAAGACGAAATTGCAATATATTCATCTTATGGCCGTCGTTGTGCTAATTGGTTTATGCAAAATAATAAGAATGGTATAAAAATTGATTCATACGTATACTATTCTTATGCGTTATTCTTTTCGTTTACTATGCTTTCAGGTAATCATAATATGCTAAATGAAATGAGTGTAAATCAGAAATATATATACCATGCATACATGTTTGTTTGTTTAATATAATTTCAGGCTATCAAAGCCGATGATGGCATTTTTTTAAGAAGAGCAACATGATGCGGATATACACATGCATTGTGCTTTTTAGTTAAATATATTATTTGACTGGAAAGAATTATTGAATCGTATTAATTTTGTCAGGTGAAATATGTTACTATGGGATCTTTATTTAATATATTTAGAGATACAGAGCTACTATTTTAGTTAATTACTAGTAAAGTACTCATGCGTTGCAATAAAGTATCAAAAGATGATACATATCATTAAACGTGATCCAAAACTATACTATAAACATCAATTTTTCATGGGAGTTTGCGATGTGGGGAGAGGACAATAGACAAACTTCTCTTTTATATTAGTATGATGATACTGCGGTAGGGCCTCCTTTCCTCTACCATGTCATTTTAGTCCAATGACCGTATGTTGCAATAAAAAAAAACAAATTTCTCACTAAAATGTTTCTTGCTCAAAAGAATAGTAGTTTGTGTCATCTTGATTACATCCGCAACAACACATGCGAGAAAAGAAGTACATTTTACATATGGGCAATATTGCTTAGTACCATCGCAAAGATCACGAAGTTGAAAAATACTATCCAATGTGTCACTGACAAGTGGTCTTGGGCCTCACATGTCATTATCATAATCAATGATATTTTTCAACTCCTTGATTTTTACAATGGTACCGAAAAAAATAATTCTTCACAGATTGTGTGTATATACTAATTTTTGTATTCTCAAGCTCTGAGCACGTATTAGTTTAGCTTATCTTTGTGAGGTGTAGGAAATGCCTATTAAGGTGGTAGCTTGATTTCACTTTTTAAAAAAGTGATAATATGATGTTGTGATACTATAGTAAAAATAGTATAACAATATATATGGAAGAAGTTAGGAGTTACCCCCCCAAGTTCGGATAAATGTTGAGTAGTATATTAACCTTTCTACGAAATATACATAAGTCTATCATTTGCAATATGTCCATATTCCAACTTATCATCTGAAACCAATTATTAACATAAACTTCAAGCTAGTCTAGATTTGCAAGAAAATCATGTTCATATCTTTTAGAATGCTCAAACCTTAAATTTATACCTTTCATTGTATGTAAGAGTATAATTTATCAGTTCATTTATATGCAACCCACAAGGCCTCAATCAATATAGATTTCATAAAAGGGAAGCACCAAGACATTGAGAAAAACACAATAAAGCAGAAATTTTACAATCCTACCCATGACACTCTAGTTGCTACTCCCTTCTTGGAGTCCTCGTCACCTAGCCTCCTCGTTGTGGCATATGCCTCAATTTCAGGGAGTAGTCTTTGCTGATTTTCCTCATGCGTGAATTGACAAAAAAAAAAAAAGAAACAAGAAGCTAGAATTTACAAATTAAAGATGACTTTTAATACGATTAGAGCAACGAAAAGCATCTTCTTCGGCATGCCATCACTCATAAATGTATTGTTCTTACTTTCATTAGCAGCATATACAATAAAAGATGACTTTCAACCTAAGCAAAAAACCATGGCTCATCGCACCTGGTCATCTACCGAAGTGAGCACCCATGGTGCATCCCTGCCAGCTCGATATGTTGCAGAGCTCACTCCTTAGTCATTTACCATCGCTACATGCACAGCTCCCGCCGCTACAAAGCCACGACATGAGTAGCCACTAACACCTAACAATAGCACTGACCTACCCCTCTGTTGAGCTGTCGTGCTAGCCTGCCCTTCGCTCCGCGCCCGTCTCCACTTGCCAGGAGCTTGGGAAGCTACCATCGCACGATGTAGACACATGCTATGGTTTGACTAATGCCCAATTGAGTCTTCTTGAACATCCTATTGCCCACCTGCCTGCCCGTTGGCTAACTGGAGCTCGCTGCCTGCCTTTCAATTTCATTGACAACGGCACTTGTGCACCACAAATGCATTTGGATCCGCAGGTGATGGGGATTGGAGGAGGAAGTGGTTTGCAGTTGGGTATTTGTAGGAGGGGTCACAGGAAAGGCAGTTACAAACATCAAACTTGCAGTTGGGTCGAGGGAATTGCGGCCTGCGGGCGTGCGTGGGACCAGTGGAGGGACCGACACGAGCCCACGTGTCGATACATGAGGAGAAGAGAGGAGCGAGCAAGAAGGACGAAACTCCATCATAGACATCATGGCCCACTCATTGGCACATGGATCAGAGAAGGGGGTGTAAGGGGTGAACCAACAAACTGCCCTTTTATATTAGTAGAGATATGCAGGCACAGACTTAATCCGTATAAGCATAAAGTGAAGATACGTTCGGAAGATCCTAGAGAAAGATGCCTTGCATGTCAAAACAAATGGTACCTTTGTGAAGATCTCGTCGAGCCGATCAAAATAGATATATTATTTATTATATTTTGATCTCAGATGAGGAAGATACGAGGCCTTGAAGATTCATACGCTTGTTCTTCCTAACCATCAACAAATCAAACATCAGCTCCAGGCCAGGGGTTCATGAAACCATCATCGTCACAGCCAAACAGGCCCTACAGATGAAAGGCCAAGCCATCAGCTCCAAGCCCAACCGCGTGGAGGTTAGGGAACCCATGCATGGGCTGACGGGTTTAAACCAACCCTAGCCAAGGCATGAGAGAACCCCATGTTCTGCATGCTGTGATGGCTGATCCCAATTAGGTTTGTGACTCGTCTAAGTTTAATCCGAACTAGGTTTGTTGGGTTGTGAGTCAAACTCTGAGTTAGCCTTGTGTTTTGGCCTCAAGCCGAATAGGAAGTCAATCTGATCTCTTGACGGCCCAAGCGTGATGTGTCAAGTTGGGGCACCATGTATAGATGGCCGCACATTCTTTGTAAAGAGACCAGATATTTATGAGTTAATAGATTGATTGTAGTTCTTGTTTCTTCAAGCATTGTCGAACCATGTTTATAAGAGGAATTGGGAGTTCTTTGCTAGTTGAGATCGTTCAATATTTCCGCTAAGAATTGGAAGCGTGATAGAGTTTCGCTTGGTGGTCGTGAAGTCTAGCGCGTATGTTTTCGCGAATTAAAGAGTGTTCGTTCTTGCATCGACAATAGAGGATTACTACGATTCGAGAGGCTATATGTGAATATTTTGATCTTACGTTGAGAAAATCGTAGGACCCCGTATCATCTTGGTATTAGATATGATTTCCTCGATAGGTTTACTTATCCCTAGTTTAGATTAATCTTTCTTTGCTGTTTTTATACCTAGAGTCTATAAACCGAAAATTGCAACACAAATAATTACAAACCCTAATTTTAATATGTTGTTTTTTTGAGTTTTGTTAGGTTTTAGTCCATTAGAATTTTTTTGTTAAAGTGTTGATCGTCGTGTTTTTTCGCGTAAATCTTTGTATCCACACAAACCCTAAAAAATCTTACTAGTTGAATCTCTTAATTAGCACCCAAAAAGAGAAATCGAATTAACCAAACTCTTTGCTGTCCGGCCATAGTCTCTTGCGCCAATTTCAAGAGTTAAGAGACTAGAGATCAGGTTTGGTCATCTTGAGGGTGTTTCGGCCTTCGTAGAATCCTGGCCGCACCATTGGTTGTTGCGCCATCTTGCTTAGCATCACGTGGAGACGAGGAGGGACTCTCTGTTAACCGAGCTGGCCTGTTGTTCTGTTCCGAATTGAACTCCTGAAGGGGCCAACCGAAGCCTGCTTGGAGTCCTATAAACGCTCGTCTTAGCGATAATTTTTAACTTTTGATTAAAATTTCACTGTAGTTGATTTTTTTTACTATAACTGATTTATCTTTTTAGGTATAATTAATTTAAAAAATGTAAAAATAGAAAAAACATGTTAACCTATTATGGATAATACAAAGGAACACGTGAAAAAAATACAAAAAGCCTAAAATATCTTTAAAAAATTCAGAAAAAACGAAATACTGAATAGTGAAAAAAAAAACAGAAGCTAGAACCTGAAACCAAAAAAAAAAGCCGAGCGCCAACACTATAGACACCTGAGAGCTATACTGCTCGAGTTTCACTCCTATTTTTTTCTTTTATCTTTAAGACTAGTTTTTAATAATTAATTAGAGAAAACCTATCATATAAGTTTCAAATGCCAGCGTAGCACCACACTGCATTAACACAAGTATGTTCAGAGACGGCGCGTCGTCGAGAGAAGTGTACAGGAGGCTGAAACAAGAGAAGATCAATGAGCCCACTAGCGACTGCTCGTGGCATACGCAGGGCATCGCGGCAGCCGTCGTCGTGCACTGCCGCCGTCACCGTCGGCAGCTCGGGGTCTGTGACGGCGTGCAGGCTGGTGGTCACTGCTACACCGTTCGATCAGATTTGGGCGGTTCAGTGGCGGAATCAGGATTTTTAGAGACCCAAAATAAACTTTGAACTCAAGTAAAGACGGTATAACTTGATTCAACAAACAATATAACTAATCGTCGAAAACATGTTCAAATTCTTAACTAATACAATTACTAAATTTGCATTGACTTCATTCTTCTTATGAAGTTCCAAAAACAATCGAAATCAAAATGACGCCAGGACAACTACCCTGATTTGCCCCTGCGATGGTTCCGCCACTGTGCGGTCCAGATCGGCAAGGATTAGTTGGGACAAGCGGAAAAATTTAAGCAGGGAATCTTTCGAAAAGATCCTTACCAATTCATTTTTATAAAAAAAATTACTCCGGAATGGATTGCACTTTTTATCTGCGATCCTATTTCGTATCTCTTTTGACCGTACGATTAGCTGTTCACGTCTCAGATTGAGGGGCAGCAGAATCGGCACGTGTCTTTTTTTTTCTTTCAGAAAAGGCCCTTTAATTACTCTGCATCACAGCAGAATCGGCACATATTTTTTCAGAAATATGCCCTTTAATTACCCCAACCTATGCCAATAAAATTCTGAATCAAAGTTTAATTTGTTTGACATCATCACATGCAAGTGGCTCAAGCAGCATCGACTGATCCAAAAACACAGAAAAAATGTGTACTTTCACCCCTCAAGTTTATGAGCACAAAAAATGAAACTCACACAGATTCGTTTTTTTGGTTAATGGTGGTCCACAACAAAGATCTTGTTTACAAATCAGAGGAGAGCCAGTTGAACAAAGCACATACAATACATCGGTGAACTAATCCTTTCGGAAGAATGATTGGTAGGCCTCAAGCCTGGTTCTTAGATTCGAGCTGTTCCAGTTCCCCCATGAAATCTTGTGTCATTGTGAGATAATCCTTCAAATGCAACTTCTTCCATTCCTACAGATACCACAAAGTATAGGAAGTAATAAGTTAAAAGTGGAAAAAAAGGGTCAATGCTTAAATGGGTACTGCAGAAATATGCCTCAGAAAAACTGAAAAGAGGGGAACAAGGAATCTGCAGAGCTCAACACACAAGATAATTTGATTTTAGAAAATGACAGAGAAAAATGTAAGACATTGCCAAACAGCCTACCATGGACCAAGGTTCGAAATCCCGCTACCGGGGTAAATCCCGGCCGCCGGGCGGTACCGGTAACCGGTCGGTTACCGCCCGGTAACCGAAAATCCCGGATAAAAACTGAATAAAATTTGGCAAATGATTTTGTGGGCGGGGCGGGAGGAGACCGGTAACCGGCCGGTTACCGGAAAAACCGGTGAAAAAACCGGAAAAACCGGTAGGCTTAACAGATGATTAATGCACACGTGTGAGGAAGCGCGGCAGTCGCGCATGCATGCAAGTCATTAACGCACATTAACGCACATGCGTGAGGAAGTTCAACAGACGCGCATGCATGCAAGGATTAATGCATGCAGACGTGCGGCCGGCCAAGAAACTCCATTAATCCATGCATGCATGCATGAGAAACTCCATTAATGCACATGCGTGAGGAAGCTCAGCAGACGCGCATGCATGCAAGGATTATTCCGGCCGAGAAACTCCATTAATCCATGCAGACGCGCGGCCAGCCGAGAAACTCCATTAATCCATGCATGCATGCGTGAGAAACTCCATTAATTCTGGCCGCCGGTTTTTTTCTTCCCAGTCGCCGCCGGGATATCCGGTAACCGGCGGTTAACCACCGGGATTTCTATCCCTGCCATGGACTACATTGCCACCTAACCATGGGGTAACACAAACAGTACTTGAGTTTGCCCTCTATAATTAACAAAACAAAGCCGATGATATAAACACTTGCTATCACACAAGAGTTTACAACTTATCGGGCAATTGTCACTTTGGAACTGGCAACCATAATTTTGCCATGTCTAGAACTTCAGAACTTCATCAACTCAACCATGTTCCATTTTTTTAGAACTAGTCAGTTAGTCATGTTATTCGTTGGTAACAGAAATTCTGATTAGCAAAAGTGTTAGATCAAATAAGCGAATGGAGACTGCTGAAAAAGTAGTAGCATTAGAAGTGGCATCGATGAATGCATATACTTTTCGCAAGAGCTTGCTTCTCATGGTTTCACCACATTGTTACATTTGATGAGTTTGATACTGTCGGTGTTTTGCATGTTTGGCTTTCATTCACTACCAAAAGTCTAAAGATGAACATGTAGGAAAACATTCTCACATCAAAATCCCATTCACCATAGAGGTCAGGATCATCCACATTGCCCCATATGTATGCATAGGCAAGCAATGTATCTGATGAATCCTGCAAATCCAAACAATCTTCTTTTAGTGAAGCAATCCATTGAAAAGAAAGCTAGCTAAGATGCCAAAAGAAAGTAGTCCTTCATGGTCAACCAAAACCATCAGTCAGAGTTAATTTTCGTTGATAATAGGTGATCAAGAATTGCTTCCTAAAGTTGTACACAGTACTTACATCCCTAGCTAAATTCCTTTATAATTATGTCCAGCGAAAATCTTTACATCAGTAACCAGATGAAGCTTTCTATCTGTCATAATACATGTTCACGATGAGAAATCCTTGTAGATGATCCTTCTCCCCAAGTTATGACAAGCAAGCATACCAATGTTCAGCAATATGTCACCGGCATGTTCTCATTGTATAGCAGCAGTATCTATATTGTACAAGGCAAGAATTCATGCATTTTTTCCTTCAAGACAAAAGGGCTCAGTCTTAAAAAATATCAGGGTAGCTGTTTTTACTGCATATTCAACAGAATTTTGCGGTGTAGCATGAGTCTGGTTGCTGACTGGGGTAAGGTAATCTGAGTGTATGGTTTGAATGGACTTACAGTTAGTGAGACCTCAACAGCTGTCCTTACATACTCCTCATCTTCAAATATGTCCAGCACATTGAGCTCCCAATCAGTAATGCCCTTGAAAACCTGCAGGACAGAGGAAACACATTGGCCTTCGTTGCGCACGCCGCATACTGTTACATACTGATTGAAAGTAACAAGAGCTCGTGGTTTTCAGTAATTCCTATTGCGTACATCTTTGCACTGCCCAAACAAAGAAGCACCAAACAGGACATGGCAAGCATTCCTTTCACATATGGCATGTAAAACACGCACCTTTCCTGATACTGTCTTGCTGTCGGCGGGCAGAATCGCCGGGAACACGCGCCCTCTGATGCTGAACCTCTGGCTGCAAAGCAATATGGCATTCGATTATCCGTCAAGCATCAACATAGAACAACAACCGAAGCGTCAATGCGATCGATGTGTGACGAACTAATGATGTCATGCAACCAAGAGCACGGTGTGGCATATGGTTAGTAGTAAGAGCGTGCGAGAGTGAGACGAGGGGCTTCTTTGCAAAAAAAAAAAAGGAGGGCAAGAAGAGGAGGTACAAGGGAGGGACGCACTGGTTGGGGAGGAGCGCGGGGGAGGAGCGCGGGACGCGGCCGAGGAGGACGCGCGCGATCTCCTCCGCCATCAGAGTCCCGTATACGAACACGCTGTGGGGCCCACCGGTGGCCGCGGCGGCGTAAGCCGGAGGAGGAGGCGACGCCATGGGGGAAGGAAGGAAGACAGGAGAGTAGCCGGATGACAACTGAAAAGGCAGGCAGAGCAGGAGGCACCCGAGCATATTATACGTATGTGAGACTGACGAGTGGGGCCAGAGAACCAGAGAAACGAGGAAGATGACCATGGAGGAGAACCACAGGGAATCAGTCGAAGAAATGATGGATTGACGACAACATGATGCTGATTTCTGGAGGACGACGAGGGAAGAGCTTTGGGAAAACCAAAAAGAATCCGTTGAAGCACTGTATCCACGTTGCCTCAAAGTCTTAACCACATATTTTTTTAGCTCCTCTTCAAATGTCTTCCTCTGTTCTTTTGTATTGTCCATGATAGTTAACATATTTTTTTTCTATTTTTAAATTTTTTAAAATTTAATTATACTAAATAAATTAATTTAATTATAGTAAAAAAATAAATTAACTATAGTAAAAATATTATAAGTTAATGTTATTCCGAACATCCTTTAAAGATAAGGGTAAGGAAGTAATCGAGGGTGAATGTATGTGTTTTTGTTGCAGAGGGGAATTGGATGACGAAAATCAGTCACATATCGAATTCAACGGTGGACACAGCGTACGAGCCGATGGCTCCAGAAAGAAGAGAAGGTGAGTCGGAGACGGCACTGCAGCCCGAGTCTTTGGCCCTCGGCTTCTTTAGCTGTCCGTCTCCCATCATATAAAAGCCGCCCACCTTGCCTCCTCTCCCCAGCACCTCGCCTCGCCGCCTCGCCGCCAATCCCCGCAACCTCCTCTCCTCGCCCTGACTGGATTCAATTCGATCCGATTCCTCCCCACCCGAGGTGAGAAACCCCATCCCTACTCCATCCGTCGCTCCTCTGATTTCGTCGTTAGTTCCGATTCGATTTGCTCAGATCCGTTTTGCTTCGACCCGTTCTGGATTATTTTCTGGCGGTCGATCTACGCGTCTGGATCGGCGGATCCGATCGGGATGCGCCTGGGCTCCTAGGTCCCTGATTTTGTGAATTTACTATTGGACGTTGTTATGCTCGGCATGAGCTAGGGTTTGGGTGATTCCGTAGTGCGTGGCGGTTACTTGCGATCAGGATTTGCGTCAAATACCGTTAGAATACTAGTACCAGTCGAATTTGGATTGCTGCGGGTTAGGCATGTGGTTATTTTTTGGGTGATTAGATCTCCTTGGATGTAACAAGGAAACGATATATTATCCGTAGAGCATGATTCAGTACCGTCAGTTTTGAGTGTTAGCGTGATATGAGTTTGGACGAAAAATTTCGTGTCTGCTTGTTTGATTCTTTTATTGTCAACTGTCATTTGAGTTGTGCTTGTACTCGTAGAGATTGTCGTAACCCTTTGTTGATTATTTTGCTGGTGAGCTAATAAAGGTTTGAAGCTAAATAGATTAGTAGATACTATTTTCTTGGTTTGTCTGCTCTAGGCGGTATGTTGTTGATTGTTGAGGGGAATAATGGGGATTTTTGTGGTTGGGTATTAGAATTCACAATCATTTGGCTATTTACTCAAGGATGTGAGTCATGAAAGGGCATAGTTGTTTGTTTACTGGCTTAGTACGTATATTTGGAAGTAATTCGTACTTTGTTGTCTGTTGAGTTTGTTGATATGCTATTTGGGCATTTAATCAAAAAGTTGCAGTTATGGTGAAATGTTCTGTATGTTTGCTAGTACAACCGCTTCCTGTACAATTTGATACTTCTATGCTCACTACGCTCGTTACATATGGGATCTGGGTTGTAGTTGTTGCTCTCAGAATCTATCCTAGTAGCAGTTGATGTTCTGGTATAAAATGTGAATATGTTATTGTGCCTTGACTTTGTACAATAGTAAAGTCCTGCATGCTCTAAACTCTAGTAGCAGACTACACATATGTGGTTATGTAGGACACTAGAACAGAAGATTCGTTCCAAAAGTGCAGTAGTTTAGTCCAATCATCTTCACTATTCCTTTCTGAACATGATGGTTGTAGTGTGTTGGATGTGCTTCTGCATTGCATCTGTAGTTTGCATGGAATCTTGACCCTTGGTAATTTGTAGGGGCTACTTGATTGTGCTGATATTGGCCACACGTGCTGTTTGGAATGTTGATTTTCATATGAATTGATAGTGTAATACTGTAGTCCCCTTTCTGTCATGATGATATACCTTTAACTGAACTATTACATGAATGTTTGATGTTTGGTCTTTGACTTGTTTTAATCCAGGTAGCAGCTTCTGTTTTGCTGCATTCTGACAAAGTGGAGGACTTAGAAGTTGAAGCTTCTTTTATGTCTGAACAAGCCTCACCTTATTTGGGATCAGTTGGATTGCTGGGAGAGTATTCTCGTGCAACGAGAAAAAGGCAGAAGCTTTTGTTCCACTGCATGCATCAAAAGCCTATTAGGTTTTGTGGTTGTACTGAGGGGTCACTTGCCAGTGCTGAAAGCCAGCTCGATTTTCTTCAAGGATCAGCATCTACTCTTGCCTCTGAATTTTGCCACATCTGATAGCATCTGCTGCGGAAAGCTTGACTTAAGATGGCGCTGCAAAACATTGGTGCTTCAAACAGGGATGATGCCTTCTACAGGTACAAGATGCCCAGAATGATAACCAAAATAGAAGGCCGTGGTAATGGCATCAAGACAAATATTGTGAACATGGTTGATATAGCAAAAGCGCTTACCAGGCCGGCTTCGTACACAACGAAGTACTTTGGATGTGAACTTGGCGCGCAATCTAAGTTTGATGAGAAGACTGGAACTTCCTTGGTTAACGGTGCTCATGACACTGCAAAGCTGGCTGGTCTCCTTGAGATCTTCATCAAGAAGTATGTCCAGTGCTATGGATGTGGCAACCCCGAGACCGAGATACTCATATCTAAGACCCAGATGATATCTCTGAAGTGTGCTGCCTGTGGCTTTATCTCAGATGTTGACATGAGGGACAAGCTCACAACTTTCATCCTAAAGAACCCACCAGAACAGAAAAAGGGAGGCAAAGACAAGAAGGCTATGCGAAGAGCTGAGAAGGAACGCCTAAAAGAAGGCGAGGCTGCTGATGAGGAGCAGAAAAAACTAAAGAAGGATGCAAAGAAGAAAGGTGCATCTTCCATGGAAAGTACTGCCAAAGGTGCTATCACAAAGAAAAAGGCTGCTGCTGGTGGCTCTGATGAGGATCACTCAACTTCACCAACTCGCAGTCGAGATGGTGACAATGCAGCTGCTGCAGATGAGGATGACAACGACGATGTGCAGTGGCAGACGGACACCTCACTGGAGGCCGCAAAACAACGCATGCAGGAGCAGCTGAGTGCAGCAACTGCCGAAATGGTTATGCTTTCCACTGATGAGACAGAGAAGAAGAAGCAGGTGCCGCAGAAAGAGAGTAGTGCTAATGGAACAGCAAAGGCCCAAGATAATTCCAATGGCAACCAGGCTGGGGCTAAAACCGCTCCATATGATGAGCTGGTTGAAGAGATCAAGGCTAACTTGGGCAAGGCTTCCGCAACAGCTCAGCTCAAGGGGGTGTTGTCCTCCTCAACCCTGCCTCCCCAGGACGTGATGAATGCTCTGTTCGAGGCGCTCTTCGATGGTGTGGGCAAGGGGTTCGCGAAGGAGGTCTTGAAGAACAAGAAATGCCTAGCTGCTGCTGTGCTCGACGAAGGTGCGCAGATGCTCCTGGTCAGGGCTATCGAGGCATTCGGCGGCAAGTGCAGTGCCGAAGCCCTGAAGGAGGTCCCAGTCGTCCTGAAGGCCCTCTACGACGCAGACGTCCTCGAGGAAGAAACCATTGTCCAGTGGTACGACGAAGCCGTTGCTGGTGGCAAGAGCTCCCAGGTCCTGAAGAATGCCAAGCCATTCGTGGAGTGGCTTCAGAGCGCCGACTCTGAATCCGAGGAAGAGTGAAGCCATACTGCTCCAATGCTACGCGTCAATACTATCTGCTTGTATTCCTGTTTAAGTGTCCTTTTTAAATAAACTGTTGCCGCCTTGCGTTATTCGTGGGTTCTATATGTTGTGTCTTGTACCAGGTCGTGTTTAAGTTGAGCAGGTCCGACGGGTCGGCTGGAAGGGGAAATTGTTAAACCCACCGTTTTGAGTCTTCAAAAACTGAAAGAAGAGATTGGGCTGTTCTTTTTTGCTGTGAATTATAGCGTATGATTTTTGAATTCTGATTATTCTTGAGAGATACGAAGAGAGATGGTCATATGCGATTTTACCCGGTGTAGCTAAAGTCGGTATAGTAAACTGCCAAGAGCACCTTAAAGCCTAGCATCATCTGTACATACATGTACTACATGATATTAGCCTGACAATACATGAGCTGACCATGAGTTAGGCGGTTAGCTAGCCGTGCATAGCTTTAGGTGGTGCTTAGTTTGGCTTAATAAATTAGCTTATGGTTGAAATTTCACTGTAGTTAGATTATTTTTTACTGTAGTTGTTGGTGGTTTATTTGGCATAATTAAATTAAAAAAAAATTAAAAATAGAAAAACACATGTTAGGCCATCATGGGCAATGCAAACGAATACGAAAAAAAGAAAAAGGAAAAAAAGCTAAAAAACCCAAAAAGCTAGAAAAAAAATGAAATTTAGGAATAGTGAAAATAAGTTGAAGTTAATAAGTTGAAGCTGAAATGAGCGCAGCCTAGTAGTCCTAGCTCCTGCTTAACAGCGGCTTCACGTCGGCCACCTCGTCGAACATCTTCACCAGGTTGAGACTTAGCAGTTTTAACCAAATCAGTTTTTTTAAAATTTTATTGCGAGAATGCAGTAATAATAATAGCTCAGGTTATATCTACCTTTTACAGTGTGTGGCTACCTCCACCGATTCTAATTTTTATCACCACTGGAGTACGTCTTTTTAGAAAAATTTCAAGTCAGAGTACATTCCTCTGATAGGTTTTATCCCACCCATAAAGATATTTGAAATAGAACTAATTCAAGAAAGTTCCCATGTCCGCACCTCGACCATGGGTATGGTTGTTGAAACAGTTTATATTCTACAAAGATTGTGCATCTTTACTCACAAGAGATAGCCCAATTGCTATATTCTGTATGTTTCCTTTGACATGCAGATCAAGAGAATTACCACATGATTTTTATAATGCACATAGCAAAGGATTGCACCTACTAAGGTTTCATCTGAGGGAGGCTATATTCGCCTCACCCAGACCCCCTTTTGCGCCACACAACAGCTTAAACCAACAACACGACCTGTGTCCACGATGGTTGAAATCTAGCACCACGACTCGTGGGTTACTCCAATAGTGCTTTTCCTTACTGACGATGCAAATTAGTTAGCCATGCCTACAATTTGCTAGTTTATGGTTGTACTATTTTACACGAGGAGGGCATCACAGGATTAAGTTCTTAATTTATCCGGACGGTGTATACCGCAAATCACAAATTCTTATATTACATCCACACCAACCACTCTTACCATCCTTCCAAACAGGTATAGCAAGTTTTTGGAGGGTTTTAAGAAGCATAAACCAAGTTATCACAAATTATTAGTCACTGACATCCAATGACTATTCCAAAAAATAAGTTTCCATATTTGAAGAGCAATCTAATGGCCTAGATTTGCATATGACTAGCATGGTATTTAAATATGATCTATAGCCAGTAAAGTTATTATTAACATTTAGGGTAATAAGGATCAGGTATTTCAAGTGTTATAAAATGACATAATAATATTACTTCATTATCAAGTAGGTATGTAGTTTGACATGCATTTGCATAGTAAATTAAGCATGTAGTTTGATAATTTAAAGGAATATAATTTTTCATAAAATGTAGGATCAATATGATCAAAGTGATGACTTGCCTTGCTCGGTTTACCATGATCTTGATTTAACTCAAAGCCTGCTCAATCAGTCAGTAGTACTTAATCCTTGATCTTCGTTCGTACCCAAGTCTTGATCTCACTCGAATTCATCATTTTGTCAAGTCTTCAGATTCTAATACGTAGCACACGAATGAAAGAATAACTAAATCCAAATAACTTCAAAAGTTCAAATAGATTTAATTGTGCTAGATTATGTTCGGCTATGATTGAGGATTTCAGAGAGGAGTTAGTGAGGGTGAAGTAGACACTGAGCTAAAAGAATTGGATACAAGAAGGGGTGGCTGAGCAACTTTACCGTGAGAAAAAATTAGGATAAGAAGGGATCAAAGGTAAAGGAATACCTACAGAAATATTCTGCCTTACAAATGAAGGTGGCCAAATATATCTGATTAGGGAATGCTAAGGCTCAATCTTTTACTTGATAACTTTCTTTTTATTGATTTATATTTATGAAGAAGTTTCATGAGTTAGACAGGACTTATGGACAGATGGAAGAGATTATCCGGGGTAATGGTTGCATAATTAGTAGCTGGGCGAGATAGCATTTTTACATGACTTCTTAGTTAAAGATGTTTGTTTGCCTTAGGTGTTATTTTATGCATCTTTTTGCAATGTTTGAAGTTATGATAAATATTGGGGGCTTGCCATTATTTCTGAGAACCAACTGATTGGATCCGGGGTAGAGATTAATGGCTCCTTATTCATGTTTACGCATAAACAAGGAAACCATTAATTTAAATCTCAGCATTTTACAGGTAAATATGGGAGATTGAAACAACAATTGTTTTAAGCATTATTCAAAAGAGAGGTCCTACGATTTTAGAGATGAGCAATTTACGGCTATTATTTTATGTGGCAGAAATTTGCTATACCTGTTAACTTTAGTTTGCATTGAACATTCAGATTAGGGACAGAGATATGATAACTATCATTTGGGGTCAGGGCGTGCTTTGATCGGATTCCAAGATTAATAGGCGAGTTTGAAGAGTAGAACTTGAGAGTACTCAAACTTATCTAAGAAAAAGCTTTAAATCCCGCTTTATGATAACATGCATTTTAATTTCTTACATTACTTATTTTTAGAAAATTAATTTTCTAATTCTTAGATGGCAATTACTTAGGAATAAATCTCTAGTATTTTTAATTTATAAAATCCTTTAATTAGTTTCACATATTAGATTTTAGCATTAACATTTATTGAACCCAAGTTAATTACTGGTCATTTGGAAATTAGTTCATGCATAAACTTGTTTTAGTTAATCCTTACATGATGGTTATTTTTATTAATCTTTATGGTCATAAAGATAACTGAAGTTGACTTTTAAATTTAATTTGCATGAGCTGGCATATTTAACTTCTTATTTCCGTTATTATTTCCTTTAACCAGATGCCCATTCGAATATGAGATTCACATTTTAATCATATGAGACAAGCATACAGGGATTTGGATATCAACATGATATTTAATTTATCAGCTTAATATTTTAATTGATTATTTCAAAGGATACTCAAGGTATTTTGGAATGACCACTACCAAACTTGCCCCAAATCAAATGTTAAATCACCTAAATCATTGCCTTAGTTTTGGTTCTAAATGGGGTGGCCCACATGTCATAGAGAACGGAAGAAAGAAACAGAGGGGGAAGGCACCGGGCTTAGCTGACCGAAACAGGGGAGGGGCATGACAGCCTGGGCAGGCGGGCTCACCGGCACGGACGTCAGTCGGACGGGCAACGGCTACGCAAAACGGGTTGCTCAGGTGGCGAGGAGGCCCGGGGTGGCACCAAGATGGGTTGGTGGCAGCTCTAGGCAATTGGCGGTGAGGGGAAAACAAGGTGCCGGCAGTCAGAAGAGAGAAGGGAGAAGGTAGGGCACGCACGAGCAAGAGTAAGGCAAAAGGGAATCACCTATGTGGTTGGCAGGGCCGGAGGGGAGTCGAGGCGTGCTGGCAACGGGAGCCGTGGGTGGCAGTGGGTGGCTCCCATGGAGGCGGAGCTCGGGTGGTGGAGGGGTTCGGTCGATGGTGGGAAAGGGTCGATGGTCGCGAGGGTGTGCTCCCAAAGTGATGAATTGACCTGGAACGTCTTGTGAAGGAGATGGCCGAGGTGGAGGCGGTACAGGCCAGTGATGGAGAAGGAGGTGGCGCATGGTGAGCTTAGGGCACGAGTGTCCAATTAAAGCTAGGGGAGGAGAGGAGACCCTTGGAGGCACTCCGTGACACGGTTAGCTCGGCAGAGCCATCATTGAGGTGGCAGGACGGCGTGGAGGTGCAATCCGACCGGAAGGAGAGGAGATGGTGGCTTGGCTCAAAGAGGATGAGGGGAGCGGGGAGGCGAGCTTGAGGCCTTCTCTTATAGCCGGGAGAGGTGGTTGGTAGCTGAGCACATTGAGTGAAGGCATGTCAAGCATAGAGGGCGCGAGGTAGGCGACGATGGCCAGTGCGTGGCGTAGGCCTAGAGACGTGACGCGGCTTTAACGTCAGGGTTGGTGGCATTGATGCGCACAGCAAGGCTAGTGGAGGAGATGCAGGGGTAGGTCGGAGGTAGGGGAGGGGTGGCTAGGCGTACAAACATCGAGGCAACCGGGCGCCGCGTGCAGGGAGTGGAGGCGGGCGGCGGCCGGGTGTCGTTAGGGCGAGCAGGGAAGGAGGAATGGCAGAGGGGTCAGGGTGGGCTGGAGCTACTAGCACGCAGGCGCATGGGGCTGGGACGGCTCAGTGAGCGGGCGCTAGGAGCAAGGCATGAGGGAGGAGGAAGAAGAAGATGGTCGGGTGGGCCGTGGGTGCCAGGGGTAGGGGGAAGAAGGAAGAAAGGAGGGGAAGGAGGAAAAAGGCCAGGGGAGAAATGGGTTGAGGGCCTAAGAATTTGTGAACAAATCCAAATTTTGAATTCCAGATTTAGATTTGTAATTGAGTTTTGAATTTGAAATCTTGGTTCAAATTTTGGATTTCAGTTTGTCAGAGTTCCGAGAGAGCTTTTGAATCTTCAGAATTTGAATTTTGTAAGAATTTGAATTTTCGGATACAAAGATGAGGTGGGAATTTTTAGTATTAGTTTTGCTTTCAATCTCTGTTTTGATCAAGAATCTGATTTGAAAATTTTACCTCAAGTTTTTTAATCAAATCAATTTTCTGGATAATTGGTCCTTGACCCAAGATTTGGTTTCATTGATTGAATTACTTAGCACAAAACCAAGTGAGAATTTTGTAGGAACTCTAAAAATTTTAAATATCACTGCAAATTGATAAAAGATTTTTAAATTTTTTTTTGCAAATACAACAGTCCCATATTTTTGGGATGTTACAATACGTCACTGGGCAGATCAAACCTAATTATGGCGGACACCAAAGGAGTGCACGGTGGCCGGGAGGCATAGACAGAGACAAATGGGTGGCTGTGGCATGGCTAAAGAAGAAGAGTAAGCATGGATCAAATAGATGCATGTGTGGATGCTGCATGTAGTCATGCAAAAAAACTGGGGGCGACACAGAAGCATATCACGATCTTGAGAGGAGGCCATGGCGACTTCATGATGCGTGCAGACGATGACGGCAAACATAACAAGGTGAAAAACACAAGGGCAGATGAGGTGGAGTAGTGGCATTGCTCTGGGAAGACTCAACGAGTCGTCAAGTAGCTCTTGGAAAGACTCAACGAGGCGTCAAGAATTGGCATGACAACAAAGAAGGAAACAAAAAACAGATCCAATCTATTGATAGGAGGAAACAAAAAGGGAAGCATCTATACACATTATTTTGCACAACCCCCAGACGATTAGATCATGGAGATTGAATCATCTATTATAGTGGTGGTGCACTGTGAAATTTGGTGGTGGCTAGGAATAGACTCAGATGCGAAACTGTTCTGATATCACCCAACTGTGGAATTTTGAGTTCCATGTACAAACCAATTCACCTAAAAACTTAAACTGATAAGGAAAGACGGGTAATTATACTTCAACACTCTCCTCACGTGTAGGCTACCTCAAGTCTAAGATGTAGAATAGAAGTGAGCTGCAATTATTTTTTAATTACACCAGCCAAGTCTTGAACCCAAGACTTCTTGGTTTTGATACCATATTAAGTTACATACACCAATTAATTCACCCAGAAACTTAAACTGATAAGAAAAGACGGGCAAGTCACTTATACTTCAACACTCTCCCTTATATGTATGCTACCTTAGACCTAAGACGTAGAATAGAAGTGTGCTGTAATTATTTTTTAATTGCATCAGCCAAGCCTTGAACCCAATACCTATTGGCTCTGATACTATGTTGGAGGATAGAATAGTTAGAAGAATTGATTGATTTATTGCTTGAGCCTTGGAGGGAGTATATATATATAGTACAACGTGACTTGGAGATGAAGTTAATCTAATACAGATATGGAAGGAACCATATCGAATAAAAATCATTCTGATTGATTCTATTCCATCCCTTATAATCTTGCCAAACACGTGCTATAACAGTTCGAGGTCAGAAAGTACCCTTGAAGCTTCCTCGAAGCGATGTCTCTAGAGAAAGCTTCCTCCAAGCGATGCCTATAGTTATATAACTGCTGCAGTTAACCTGAATTAAAAGATGGAGATGGACTAGCTCACTAAGTTTAGGTTGCAAGTCATGACTCACACAAAAAACATGGATATATGTATGCATATGTACATCTGTGTGAGTTTAGCTATAGTTCATAGTGCCATCTATCACACATCTCTAGGGATGGTAGGGACTTCACTTTTTATGTTGCTCTTTTTCCACTTTTATAAGCAATGTGACACTAAACTATACCATGCTTTGTAATTTTCCATAATGAATTAATGGGCCACAACTCATGGGCCTTGATTAATTCCAACAAGAACTCCGTCGATGGATGGTGATGGTGGCTTCTGCTCTGAACTCCAAGTGGAGACGGTGGCGGTGATTTCGATGTTGGGTAGAAGAAGCACAACATTCGATCTTGCGTAGCGAGTAGAGGTGGTGATACAAACCAACTAGTAAACTAGTTGATGCATAGGGTAGCCCGATCTTCACGATACGAATAGCGGTGTTGTCTTCCTCATTCCTTGCGGCCAGTAATGGCAATTAGGGTTTTGGAATCCCTTGTTGACTCCTTGTGGTTATCGGGCAGTAGCAACTCCTCTCCTTGTGGTAAGGATGATGAACTAGGGTTTTGGTATACCCTAATCTTCCTCCTTTCTCCTTGCAGTAGCCCTAGAAGTTAGGGTTTCAGCTATGGAGGAATCAGCCGAACAACAGTAGTTCTTCCACCTTTGCGCCAAATAACAGATTGATATTGTGGTTGCAATGCTCTAATCAACAAGGGCTGATTAGAAGCAATCCAACCGAAAGCTTCCCAAAATCGTGAGCAATTAGCTTGATCACAAATTCAGGAGGATGAACAATATAGGTTCAATTCCGCAATCCAAACACTTCAACTTTGACATGTAAAATCCTCTCAAACCCTACTTGGGAAACTCTCAAGAATCATACACACAATTGTGCCACAAAACCTCCATGGCTTTTCTGTATTTTCTTCTCAAAATTTTGATCTAACCTATTAAAATGGCCTAAACTAGACTCCCTTATTAAACTGACATGATTTTTGCAAGGACTCTCAAAAACCAGTCGACAAACCAAACACAACTCGTTCAACCGCATGACTAGCACACACGAAATAGATTGACTCGAGACTAGCTATATGGAAACATACTTAAGAGATAGAAACAAACTCAAAGGATAGAAAGTTCAGATTGGTCTCCATCCCATGAACTGATTCAGACCCAAATTAAGCCCTCCTAGCTAGACTTCCGGTTCTCTCCTATGTGAACAGCTTGTATTGCTTTTAAGGCTCATGGGCTTTGGCTTCCTTTATAGCTGGTGCATCGCTTCTTGGATCTTCTCTTTATATTTGGCTTGGTGTCTTAGATCCACACGGTTCGGACTAGGCATCCTACTCGGACTCTTCATGGAGGAAGCACAAGAACTCGGATTGCCCAGCTGGTTGTGCCCTTTTTCTTTCTTCCCAAGCCAATTATTCTCTTTTTTCTGGCTTGGATGCCTCTTCTCGCGCACGGCTCCCTAGCTTATTCTCCTCCCACATAGACACATGATCCCATGCGCTCCATGCGACCTGATATGGTCACGAACGCCATGAGTTCCTTTCGATCTCCAAGTATTCCATGCGCTCACTACTACAGACAGGCCTATCACAGACGGTTCGGAACCGTCAGTGAACAGACGGTTCACAGACAATTTTCGAACCGTCTGTTTTTATGTGTCAATGATAATAGGTGGTTCGTGTTATACCAACCGTCTATAATATCAAAGACGGTTTGTTATACCAACCGTCTGTGATAATCGAGACATCACAGACGGTTCGTGTTAATAACCGTCTGTGAAAATATCACAGTCGGGTGGTAGTATGAACCGTCTGTGATAGTTTAAGCACAGACGGTTCCGTATGAACCGTCTGTGATGTACCTGTCCAGTATAGCATGTTTTGTACTAGTGGCCCCACCAGCATATTGGCCCCATGAGCATATGCTTCCATGCAGATCCACTCCCATGCGGTTGGGTCCTTCTCCCTTGGTCGAACCCACATAGCCCATGCGGACTTCTCCCATGCACTTTAGCCTTTGGTTTCCCTTGGCTGAAGCCTTGTGCCCCAAACTCTCATGCGGCCAAATGCTTGTAACTCCCTCATGCACCATGTGGACTAGCTCTTACTCCCCTTGGTTGACCTCCCTCTCCTCCCTCTTGGCCAAGTTTGTTTTCTCCTTTTCTTTGCTCAAAACAGTACCACATTGCTTTGTAACTTCAGATTGTATGGATGAAGCATAAATCAAAGTAGTGATTGCACTCTTGGCTACATCAAGTGACCAAATGGGTCATGCCACCTGGGTTGGTCCAAAGCACGTTACTATTGGCATGTCTCAGGCATGACATGGCCCACCACCTACATGGATCGTGCCAGCCCAACCCAATATGCTGTGATAGCTTGGGTCAAGATCTCGACCCAGCAGCCTAGGCATGGTCCATCCCGTTTAGGTGTTGTTGACTCTCCAGCATATCCTCTCCAAACTCCGGTGCCACCCTGTCCCACATCACCCCCACAGTTGGCGTTGTCTCGTCCCTCCGATGCAGCCTCCACTCATCCACTAGTCTCCATTCATCACAAAAGGCATGGCCCTCTCGTCCCTTAGTCTCCCCGTCTCCCTCTCTCTCCTCTCTTACTTCTGACAAGAGGTGGCGATAGCACACCCCGGCGAGCGAGTGAGTCGGCAGCAGCGTGCCCGACGAATGAGGCGACAGTGGCATCGAGTGCCGTCAACCTAGGAGGCGGCAGCGTGGAGGTTGGCGAGCACTAGTGAGCTTGGATTGAGCGACGGGATAGCTAGAGGCGAGGGAGACACCGAGGGCCATCGAATCCGGTTGTCGTCTTCGTCATCGACGCCAAGCTCGGATCCGACGAGATCTAGCGACATGCTCAAGCTCCCTTTCTCCGGTTGTCTTCCTCAGATCTGGTCCATCCTCCCACTCCCTCCTCTCTTATTGCTTGCCGTTGTGTTTGCCAAGATAGGTTAAACAGGCCAACCATGGCCTGATGGCTGCTTGGGTTAGCATGGGATGGCCCGTGAGCCCAGTAGGTCATGCCTGGGTTTACTGCTGAGCTCACAAGTTAGCACAATCCATTTAGTCTGTCGGGCCAAGCAGACATGCCCTGACTAAATGGACATGTGTCAAACCATGTCGGGCCACCCATTTGGTCAGGTCTGGTAGCTAGAATTTAGCTTCTGTTTGTGATAAGGGATGCCTATGGAAAAGATGTTAGGCATCACATCATCTATGTATCACCGCCGGACCAAACAGCGTTGGCTTCTTCAAAAATTATTTGAAGTGTATTAGTTTTTAACGTAATTTTTTCGTTGTATTTTCCGTGAGATATAAAGCTGCATTATCCATCAGCAGCCACGCACGCTCGAGGAGGAGGTGGAGCCCGCGTCAGCGCGATGCCTCTATTATTATTATTCCCCGATCGGAGCAGAAAAGGATCATTCTGATCCTGCAGCTGGCTAGCGGAGTGGCAGTGGGATTGCTGCGAGTAGTGGTGGCAAGAGGAAGGGGAGAGGAGGCATGTGGCGCCTGAAGATCGCGGAGGGCGGCGGCGACCCCTGGCTGCGCACCAAGAACGCGCACGTCGGCCGCCAGGTCTGGGAGTTCGACCTCGACGCCGCCGACCCCGACCAGCTCGCCGCCGTCGAGGCCGCGCGCCGCGACTTCACCGCGCGCCGCCACCACCTCAAGCACAGCGCCGACCTCCTCATGCGCATCCAGGTGATGCCAGCCTCGCGACCCACGCCCCCCCTGCTCCTGCTCGTCCCAGTCGCCGTGGTGGGAGAGGGCTGTCCTGCCACCCATTCCAATTCCCTTGCCTGCCTGCCGCGGCCATCCACTCGACTATCTTGTCGCGGCTGCCTGCATGCCATGATTTCGAAATTTAGATTGATCGGCGATGGCAAAGTCTGCGAATATTTTTATTTACCGTCTTTTCTTGTCAGTTTTCATCTGGTGGAGTGGAAGCTGTGGCAACTTCGGACGACCAGTCGTCGTGTGCCTGCTCGACCACTGCACTGCTGCTCTACAGAATTATAGATACAGATTTTCTGACGAAAGAGCCAGCAGAAACATCAGAAGCCGCCTTAACTTCAGATCTTAATGCGCGACGAGTGGACAAACTTTGGTTCTTGTAACTAATCAATACTAGAGATTTTAATGCGCAACGAGTAAGCTGGGATGGACTATTGCATAGTCCTTTCAGTAATATGAAACGAGGCTTAACTTTGCACGCGAGTAGCTTCCCGGTCTTTTCCATGGTTGAGTGGAGTAGCTTTTAATGGTGCCAACCAGAAGCATCTGTAGCACCATAGACTTCTGTGGCACGACGCCATTGATTGTTACGGGCGGTATGGTTGCTGGAAACATGTTACAACGATCCTTACTGGGAGTAGTGACTAGCACTTACACGACTGCGTTTAGTGCAGTTGCCTATGCGAATAGTCACAGGAGGAGGCAATCCTGCGTAAACTCGAGTTACCAACACACTAACACTACAGTTATGGAGACTGGAGGGAGAAGTGTTTGTCTTGTGAACATGTACCAACACTGGAGTAGTGGGATTCTGTGACAAAACGGTCTTTTTCTTGTTCTACTTCAGTTAAACTTGCTGTGGATTCTATGTGTTGGCCTTGAGATTGCTATCTTTTTCACTATGCAGTAGCACCCATGATTGTTTAAAGCATTTGTGCTCTTGTACGTACTGCAGTTCGCTAAAGAAAATCCTCTTAAGCTGGACCTTCCTGCTATCAAGCTGGAAGAGCATGAAGATGTCACAGAGGAAGCTGTGTCCACCTCTTTGAAAAGAACGATCAGCCGCTTTTCCACCCTCCAGGCACATGATGGACACTGGCCTGGGGATTACGGTGGTCCTATGTTCTTTATGCCCGGATTGGTACTTCCTTTAACCCAACAGTAGTTTTTAAACTTCATCATGTCATTGTCATATGCATGTCTATGGCTTGTTGTCATGTGTTTAAGAGGAAGCTGTGCTACTCGTTTTTCTCACTAGTTGTGTATCTCATTGTATGTCAGCAGTCAACACCTATCCCACTAAAATAGAGACTCTGGCATCTCATTTTTAGATTACATAAAGTTTGATCTCTATGGAAAAACATATGTTCCATGTTTCTTGGTATATGGGAAAGTTACTGTATTTTATCTTTTACTCAGATTATAACATTGTATGTAACTGGAGCACTGAACATTGTATTATCATCAGAACATCAGAAGGAGATCCGACGGTATCTCTATAATCATCAGGCAAGGATGGCAAGAATCTAGTTGCTGACTTTATCATCTTACAATGGGTAAAATCAATGATTTTTTTTTTTTTGTGAATGTAACTGTAACTGTAGAATGAAGACGGAGGCTGGGGGTTGCACATTGAGGGCCCAAGCACCATGTTTGGCTCAGCCTTGACCTATGTTTGTTTGAGACTGCTTGGAGAGGGGCCAGATAGTGGAGATGGAGCTATGGAGAAAGGTCGAAACTGGATTTTAGACCATGGAGGAGCAACCTATATAACATCATGGGGGAAGTTTTGGCTCTCGGTAGGGAATTAACACTCTTTTGTATATTATTATTAGCCGCTTCCATCTTGTTCAACCTGGTTTTACGGCCTAAAGAATTCCTTCTAATTCCCCGACTTATTTAAGGTACTTGGTGTATTTGACTGGTCTGGTAATAATCCAGTGCCACCAGAAGTATGGATGTTGCCATATTGCCTGCCAATTCACCCAGGTTCTGCTTTCCCTCCTTTGGGCGTTTATACCTTTTCTTATGTTGTATGTATATGATAATATGTTCAAGTTATAAACATTGCCATGTGTAGACTCTACTACTGGCTGTAGTGCATGAATACACTTATTCGAGATACAAGTGTGGTTCTAGTAGGAAATGATACACAAAGGAATTTGGTATTGGCTAATGGCTAATAAGTAATAACCTAACATAGTATTGAATTGAAGATGCAGCAATAGACATTTTGATCCTAATTCCTAACTAGAAATCATGAGCATCAAGAATAGATTTTGACACTCCTAGAATGGTCAGACTCAGGGATAGAAAAACCACCAGTTACTGGTTGGTAACCGGAAAAACCGGTGGAAACCAGTAGCAAAAAAACTGCCAAAAATTTTCAAATGTAAATTTACATTTATAACTGCATATTACACTTTTTAGGTTGGTTTAGACCTTTTTTGTATTAGATTATTTATTGTATAAACTAAATATGCATCAATTATTGCACTCCCAAGTTTTTTAATCGGTTTTTCCAGTTTTTTAGCAGGTTTTTTCGGTTTTTAGCTGTTTTCCCGGTAACCGGAACAGTTACCAGTTTTAAAACAGCCCGAATTCAAAATTTGATATTCGAATTTCAACCGGGTTTTTCCGGTAACTGGCCGGTTACTGTTACCAGTTGTTGGGCGGGAACTTCTCTGGTACCGAGATTTCTATCCCTAGTCAGACTTCCTCATAATTTGTTTTTGTATCTTAATAACCATAAGTTATTGATAAATCTCTGTCCAATCGATACTGATCCCATATATATTCAAATTCTTCACATTCCATCCTATTTTATTTAATGGGCCAACAATCAAACCAATTTGCATTATCATATTATTAATTAGTAGTCATTTTTTATGTTGCTAGGTTGTTCCTTGCTGATATGCTTTACACTATTGTGCAGGTCGAATGTGGTGTCAATGCCGAATGGTGTATCTGCCCATGTGTTACATTTTTGGAAAGAGGTTTGTTGGACGAATTACACCAATTGTATTGGAATTAAGAAAGGAACTCTACAAAGTCCCCTACAGCAAGATTGATTGGGACAAGGCTCGTAATCTATGTGCTAAGGTTTGTCAGATTTATACTTATCTTAATCTTTCTTATTGATATTATGTGCGTGGGCCAAATTATCAACAATATGGCACAAGTTCATCTTATGAGGCCATGGTAGGCCAGAGTTATTGGAAAGTCCGAAGTGGATCTTGTGAGGCCAAGGCGGTTCTGACTAGTGATAATCTTTGAAAAGTCCCATTGCCAGCTGACCATGCTGACATCGTGTTACTTAGAAATTTGGGGTGTCACGAGCTGTGCCTTTGTTGAGTAATACAGTTTCGGAAATATTTGTTGCAGCGCTAGGTAGTTTACTAGTTTATGGTTCAAATCATGGCTTTGACTCGTACTCTGAAGATCTAAGCAGCCTACAAGCTTCAGGGGATTGTCTTGTATGTGTTCCCAATTTCTCATGCTTAAAATTTGCTATTGTCCATGGCTTGGTGCACAAAAAATTTAGTTCATGATCTTGACTGATCACTGTGATTGGTTTGACTAGTTTGGATCTTAGTACTGATAGTGTAGGAGAGTAAAGATATTGAGGGCAAAACACCACACAGCTAAAGGGCTGGGGTGGCTCGAATATATAATGGCCTGGAGTAGGCATACAAGGAAGGCACATACATGGAAGGCGCATACATGGTAAGTGCTCATATGGAAGGCATATACATGAAGGCGCATACATGGTAAGCACGTATATGGAAGTATATCTAATTATTCTAATACCCGCCCGTAGTCGTAGCGGCAGTCCGGACGCAAAGACTGGATCGAAAATCCTGAAACAGCTGCGTCGGGAGACCTTTTGTCATGATGTCCGCAAACTGATGAGAAGATGGTACGTGCAAAACACGAACCTCACCAAGTGAAACCTTCTCGCGAACGAAGTGAATGTCAATCTCGATGTGCTTCGTACGCCGATGCTGAACTGGATTAGTCGACATATAGATGGCGCTGGCATTGTCGCAGTAGACGACGGTCGCTGAATCAACTGGGGTGTGGAGTTCTTGCAGAAGTTGTCGCAGCCAGCAACACTCAGCTACAGCATGGGCAACAGCACGGTACTCGGCTTCTGCACTTGATCGAGACACGGTTGTCTGACGCTTGGAGGACCAAGACACGAGATTATCCCCGAGATAAATGCAGTAGCCGGAGGTGGAGCGTCGCGAGTCGGGGCAACCGGCCCAGTCGGCGTCGGAGTAGGCGGTGATAGATGTCGCTGGGGAGAGGCCGATGTGTAGACCGGCGTCGAGAGTACCTTTGACGTACCGCAGGATGCATTTGATCAACGCGAGATGGGGCTCCCGTGGATCATGCATGAAAAGGCATACTTGCTGGACGGGGTACGCCAAGTCAGGACGTGTGAGTGTCGTGCATCAGAGCCCCGCAAGGCTGCGATACTCGGACGGATCGGCCACGGGAGCTCCGTCGTGGCCGGATAACTTGGCGTGAGTGTCCACTGGTGTGGCCGTGGGTGACACTCACCATGCCGGCTGCCGCAGAAGATCAACAACATCACCGTCGAGGAGACAGAAGAGGCCGTTGGAGGAGCGTGCGACGAAGGTGCCGAGGAAGAAGTGCAGGTCACCGAGGTCCGTCATGGCAAACTCCGAGTGGAGCAAGCCTGTGAGACGCTGAAGGAGGCCTTGGGTGGAAGCCGTGAGGACGATGTCGTCGACGTAGAGCAGTAGGTAGGCCATGTCGGAGCCCTGGCGGAGGACAAACAGGGACATATCGGAGGAGGAGGCGACGAAGCCGATGCCGTGGATGTAGGAGGCGAACCGTTGGTACCATACTCGGGGAGCCTGCTTCAAACCATAGAGGGACTTCTGGAGAAGACACACATGGGTGGAACGGGCAGGGTCCACGAATCCGGAGGGTCGCGGCGATGGACCGTCTCATTAAGAGTGCCATGTAGAAAGGCATTCTTGACATCAAGTCGATGAATCGCCAGAGCGGGATGCGCGATGGAGAGGACAGTCCGGATAGTGGCCGGTTTGACCACCGGACTGAATGTCTCGTCGTAGTCGACACCGTGCTGCTGAGAGAAGCCACGAACAACCCAGCGCGTTTTATAGCGGGCCAGACTGCCATTAGAGTGAAACTTGTGCTTGAAGATCCACTTCCCGGAGACGACGTTAGCACCAGGCGGGCGCGGGACGAGGCGCCAGGTGTCGTTGTCTATGAGGGCCTTGTGCTTTTCGGCCATCGCGGCGCGCCAGTTGGGGTCGGCGAGGGCGCTACGATAGTTCGCCGGAACAGGCGAAGCGGGAGAGTGGTCGGCCGCTAGGGAGAAAAACTCCACAGAGGGATCAGCGGCAGACCGAGCCCGTGTCACCATCGGATGGTCCGAGGGAGGTGCTGACGTAGTCGTGGTAGCTGGAGCCGGCATAGGTAACGGTGCTGGTGCAGCTGGGTCGGAGGGAGCCGCACGTGGCCGTCTGGAGTAAACCAGATGCATGGGCGGTCGTGGTGGCGGAGCGACGGATGGCGCCGTGGACGGAGGAGATGATCGCTCGACACCATGCAGTGGTGGAGCAGTCATCTGGGGTACCTGCAGGGGTGCCATTGCAGCAGTGCGAGGCACCGGCATGGCAGGGTCGACGTCGAGAAAATTGAAGTCGGAGCAAGAAGGAGGGGGTGAAGATCGGTCACTACTGGCAAACGGGAATATGTTCTCATCAAAGACAACATGGCGGGAGATGATGACGCGTTTGGTGGTGAGATCGAGACAATGTACCCTTTATGGTGAGAAGGGTAATCGAGGAAGACACAAGTCGTGGAACGTGGAGCAAGTTTATGAGCGTATAGCGAGAAGGTTTGGAAAACAAAGACAACCGAAAACCGGAGATGATTGTACTTGTGGTGGGGAGCGATGAAGGAGGGTATAGGGAATATCACCACCGACAGAGGAGGATGGGCAACGGTTAATGAGATAGGTGGCAGTTGCTAGCGCCTCGGCCCAGTACTTGGGAGGTATAGTGGCGTGGAGCAGGAGCGTGCGAACCGCATTGTTGAGGGTGCGAATGATGCGCTCGGCTTTGCCATTCTGCGGGGAGGTGTATGGGCAAGAGAGGCGTAGGGTAATGCCGCGGGAAGCAAGGAAGGATGTGTTGGTGTGGTTCACAAATTCGGTGCCATTGTCGGCCTGTATGGATTTTAGAGGAATGCCGAATTGTGTGCTAGCATAGGCGGTAAAATCTGCTAAAAGCTGAGAAACTTCTGATTTCTTTCTAAGAGGAAAAGTCCAACAATAATGAGAGAAATCATCAAGTAACACTAGATAGTAAAGAAAACCAGATATGCTAGGAACTGGAGATGTCCACACATCACAATGAACTCGCTCAAATGGCGCAGAGGAGCGCGAAGAAGAGGTAACAAAAGGGAGACGCGTATGTTTGCCAAGTTGACAGGACTGGCAAAGGGAGCGGTCTACTTTATTACATGAGATGAACGAGTTTTTATGTAGGGTGTCGAGGCTGGCGATGCCGGGATGACCAAGACGTTGATGCCATAACTGGGAGGAGACGGCGATGTGGGTGCTGGGTGGAGCTGGGGTGGCGACTGGAGGTATGGTGTAGAGGTCGCCTGCACTATCGCAGCGAAGCATCATACGCTGTGTCCGGGGATCCTTAATAGAAAAACCAAAGGCGTCAAACTCAATAGAGCAATGGTTATCACGAGTGAATTGTCTAACAGAAAGAAGGTTATGGACTAGGTTAGGGACAACAAGGGTGTTGGGAAGAAGAAAGCGGGTGGTTGGTGTGTGAAGAAAAGTGTGACCACGAGAGATAACAGGGAGACGGGAACCGTTGCCAACAGTAACGACCGAATGAGGTGGAGGATGGGAAGAGAGGAGTGTACCGTCGTCTGTCGTCATGTGGGAAGTGGCGCCGCTGTCCATGACCCAGCCACCATGTCCTTGGACAGCCAGTTGGTTCAGCGCAGTAATGAGGCCCTGCTGATCCCAGGTCTGCGGGGTGGGAGACTGAGACGGCGTGAAGGCGGTGTGAGCCTAAGGTGGAGCGCCGAGGAGGCCGGGAGCGGGCGAGGGGCGCCATTGACCGCCGGTAGGGGCAGTCCATGGGTTGAAGCGAAACCGGGGCGGCCGATGGAGATGATGGTACGCGACCACCCGTAAAACCGGTACTGTTGCCACGGCCAGACCCGCCCTGCGCGCCATGACCGAACCCGCCCTGCCTGTCACGGCGGTTGCGGCCACCACGACGTCCATCACGAGCATTGGCGGTTGGAGTAGTGGTTGATGACGTGTGGCCGGAGGAGCCGCTGGAGGCAAACAAGGCCGTGGTGGTTGCGATCTTTGCCTCGTTGCTAAGGCGAGTCTCCTTGAGAGCGAGCATGGACCGCGCCCTGGCGAAAGAAGGGAACGGTACGGCGTTGGCGATGTCGTCGGCGGTGGTGGAGAAGCGCGGGTTGAGGCCACGCAGCAAGTTGAGGACGAGTTGCAAGTCGTTGATGGGGTAGCCGATGGCGCGTAACTCGTCGGCGAGGACTTTCATCTGCTGGCTGTAGTCGGTGATGGACATATCGCCTTGGACGAGAGAGTGAAACTGATTGTTGAGGAAGACCGCGCGGGACTCCTTGTTGTCGCGGAACAGCGCCTCGATCGCGACCCAAAGATCTCGTGCAGTCTCTTGATCCGTCATTGCTGAGTCGAGGATGTCGTCGGAGACGGAGCCATAGAGCCAGCTGAGAACGGCGGAGTCGGCGAGGACCCAGGTAGCCTCGTCGCGATCGCGCGGTCGATGCCGTCGATGTGGGAGAGGAGGCCGAACTTCGTGCACATGGTCCGAAAGAATTTGGACCATCGGGAGTAGTTCGGCGTCTTCAGATCGAGAGTGCTCGGCACATGGGGCTTGACGACGACCGTACAGTAGGGGTTGAGGACGATCGGAGGAGCGGCAGGCGCAATCGCGCCGGCAGGGGCAGCAGCGATAGCTAGATCGGCAGGAGGGGCTGCCATGACAGATTGCTCTTTCTCTCTCTCTCTCTCTCTTTTTCTTTTTTTTTCTCTGTTTTTTTATAAGAAGGGGAGTCTTACAGGAGAAGCCTCAGATCGATCCGAATCTGGGGCTCTCGGGCGGACGGCGGCGGCCCGATGGGGGGGATCCGACGGTGGCCCGGGGGAACCGGTGGCGGCTCAGTGGAGCAGCGCTGAGGCGCCGCGCGCGGCGGCGCGCCCGAGGAAGCGACGGCGGGGAACCAGCGGCGGCCGTGCTGGGAACGGCGGCGGCCCGAGGGGAACCAGCGGCGGCCTGGAGGCGACGCGTCTGGCGACGGCGGCCCGAGGAAAGGGCGGTCGAGCGCGCGCCCGAGGCGGCGGCGGCGGCGGCGCGCGCGAGGGAGGGCGCCTCGGGTGGTGTGTTCGTACGGGAGAAGGAGCGCACGGAAGAACTCAGGAAAGAAGCTCTGATACCATGTAGGAGAGTAAAGATATTGAGGGCAAAATACCACACAGCTAAAGGGCTGGGGTGGCTCGAATATATAATGGCCTGAAGTAGGCATACAAGGAAGGCATATACATGGAAGGCGTATACATGGTAAGCGCTCATATGGAAGGCATATACATGGAAAGCGCATACATGGTAAACGCGTATATGGAAGTATATCTAATTATTCTAATAGATAGTATGCATCTTTCACGCACATGTGGCCAAAAGTCCTTTTGTTCGTGCCAGTGACTTGTCAACAAGAGATGGTATTTGGAAAGTGTCCTATATATCTTGCTTTGTCTGCAATATCTCTATTTTGGATCTATATTGTTCCGTCTGAAGGATTTTTGGCATGCTTGTTTTGCAGGAGGATCTGTACTATCCACATCCATTCGTACAGGATATTTTATGGGCCACTCTCCATAAATTTGTTGAACCAATTATGATGCATTGGCCTGGGAACAAATTGAGGGAGAAAGCTTTGAACCTTGTCATGCAGCACGTTCATTATGAAGATGAGAACACTAGATACATTTGCATTGGTCCTGTGAACAAGGTAAATTGAAGACTATGATTGCTTGTTCATTCTTTTACAGAATGAAGTGGATTCTCCTACTTCTTTTGTCTTTTTCTTGCTGTAAGTATCAAGAAGATCATTATATCATGAGACTACACTCTTGTAATTTTAACAGAATTTGTGTCTAAACTTCTAAGAGGAAAACAGAATAATTGCAGTGCTTCGTGGCATGCCCCTTTAAACTTTTCTGCTTTTGTTGACTTGGTTTACCACTGTATTGTAGCAATGATGGCTTCTCACGTTTACCTGCTCCCAACTGTCTATGAGAATTTAAAATATTTCCAGCTATAGCTTTCTGTTTAACTGCAAGTCTACAGTTGCAGCTGCAAGTTCTCTGACAGTTACTTCTGCCACCACTGCATATGCCTTGATTACGTTGTGTGAGATAATATTATTTGGTTGGTAAAACATGTCCACATGGAATTTTTTGACAGTATTCCATAATGCCAAACTATAGTTCTTTGAAAAACATATAAAAATGCCAAACAAGCATTATTTGAATTATTCATTAAACTTCATTATGGAATTTCCTTTTCTTTTCCTTTCTTCTCCAGTAACCAATGTTAACAAAACCAGAAACCTTCTCTTAACGCCTTAGTATCTGAGTTGAATTCATTAGTCTTATTGGGCCACATTGTGTTACTGTTTTGTGGACTTATTGCTTTCTCCCTACTTTGTTGCTTTTGGGGGACAAAGGATCCTCATATTTTGATGATGTGTGGTTCTTCTTTGTAGGTTGTGAACTTGCATATCAGAAGTTTTTAACTTAATGACTAGATTACTTTAATATTGCTCTTTTTTCTTTTTCATATTGTTCAACTGATCGTTGCAAAAATTTCTGTGCAGGTATTAAATATGCTTGCTTGCTGGATTGAAGATGCAAACTCAGAGGCATTCAAGCTCCATATTCCAAGAATCCATGATTACTTGTGGGTTGCTGAAGATGGCATGAAGATGCAGGTTGTTAAGGATATAGAGTTGTATTAGGATATAGAGTTTGTATTCTCTTCCTGATATGCCTTTGTTATCTGTAATACCCTCTTATACCCCTATATATATTGCCCATTGGGCCTTTTCAATATACATATAATATTCATAACATGATATCAAAGCTAAGATTCATACCTTTTAAACCCTAGCCTTTGCATATCTTCCGTTGCCGTTGCCCTCGGGAGGATCAATCTCTACTCCCGGGGGCGGCCTCCTCATCTCCGATCGGTGGATCCTCTTCTTGTGCCTCTCTTCGGCCTCCGCCAGATCCCAGCCGCTGTGTGTGCCTCTTGGGTCACCGTCTCCCCAGATCTAAAGCCACACCGCCTCATTCAGCCTCCTCCACGCCGGATCTCGGCCGGCGTCGCCATGCTCTTCCTCGCTGGCAGTTGCTCCTCAACGGGCTTTTTCAACGTCGGCTCTCTTTGGGCGAGATCTGGATCAGGTCACTGCCATCGCCTCGCCTTGGGTTCCTCTATCGGCCTTATCTGCAGCGTCTTTCTTGCGGCCGCCGTCGCCCACGGCTGTCTCGCCTGTGCTGGCCGCTAATATATGCCCACCAAAAATCTGTAGCGGGCGTGGCTGAGGTCGCAGGCAATCCGGCGCGGGGGCGGCGCGGCCCTTACCGGCCCACTTCTTGAGCGCCGTGGTTGCACTCCGCTTCGCCAGACGCAGCCGAAAGAAGAGGCTCCTCAGGCCATCGTCCTCATCCACGGCCGCGACCGCTCCCCGCTGGTCGTCATCATCGGCCGCGGGGCCCTGGGTCGCGGTGCCGGGGAATGGCGTTGCAATCGTAGAGGCGGCGTAGAAGGAGGAGGAGAAGGGTCTAGGGCTCGCGATGATGGCATGGAGGAGCCGGCGCGCGCCGAGCTGCCACCCAGGCCCCTTCGCCTCGTTGCGACACTGGCGCGGGGACGCGCGCATAGAGCTGCCACCCAGGAGAAAGGCGAAATGTGAGCAGGGATGTTGGAGTGCCTCTTCTCATATCTCTGGTACTTCTTGACAAAGTGAAGGTCCTTTCGATGGCTTCCATGCTGCTCTTTATTGACGAACGGACGGATGGTGTTTGTGTGGCGCTAGTGAGGTGAGTTGGTTGGTCTGTGCTAGTATTAGATGTTAGTCAGTCTTTCGTCTAGTATTTGCTGTCTATTAGTCTTTTTTTTAGTCTTCCGCTGCGTCCATTTAAGTACATAGCATCTATCTTTTAGTTCGTTTAAACCATACGAATCCACAAATTTTTGTGTCAGTTAGTCGATTATTTTGTAAGCCTCAGTCCATCCCTTAGGATTTGTGTAGTTTTTCGCATGACAGCAAATGCCGCTCTTCTTTCTGAGCCGCGTGCAGGTCGTAAAAGTCGTTATGATGCTGCCGCTTCTCTTTGAGCCGCTGCCCCGATCTTTTAAGGTTGCCGCGCTTTTTTTTCTGCATTGCGCTTCTATTGCGCTTTTTATGCATTGTGTCGCCTCCTTCTCGAGCTTCAATCTGCTTTATGAGTTACCACCATACTTTATGGGCTATCGCATGACCTCGGATGGAGATCTTCTATTTTCGATACAATTTTAAGAGCCGCATGCTACAACGACGTTTATACGACTTGGATTTTGGATTTTCTCTATTTTAATATCAATTCTTTCAAATGCAATGCTATTACGTACGTCTTGCATTTGAGGGGGGTGTTAAGTATATAGAGTTGTATTAGGATATAGAGTTTGTATTCTCTTTCTGATATACCTTTCTTATCTGTAATACTCTCTTGTATCTCTATATATACTGCCTATTGGGCCTCTTCAATATACACACAATATTCATAACACAGGTCACTATTGGTTTTATGCCCCTAATGAGTTTCTTTGTACTTCCTTTACTGTCTGCAACAAGAAACTATGATATGTGTGTAGTCTCTAAATGGCATTGGAAAATTGTTTTGGAATCTTCAATGAGCACCCGATTTGTTCTGTATTTATTTCAGTCCACATTCCTCAGAGTCTTTAACATGGCATAATTTTAGAGAAGTGTGTGGCACTAGCTTTACTTTTGCTTTGGCCATAAGAGAGACTGTTTCTGTCCACTGTAGGGTTATAATGGCAGCCAGCTGTGGGACACCGCTTTTGCAGTTCAAGCTATTTTAGCTACTGACCTCATCGAAGAGTTTGCTCCCACTCTTAAACTAGCGCATGACTACATTAAGAATTCTCAGGTACATGCTACATGCCTATTTGTTTACCAGTCAGTCAACATTTAACTACATTTCAGTACTTAGTACTTACCTATTGCTGTTTTTTGAAAGGTTATTGACGACTGCCCTGGTGATCTGAGTTGTTGGTACCGCCACATATCTAAAGGTACATGGCCCTTTTCTACTGCCGATCATGGTTGGCCTATATCAGATTGCACTGCAGAAGGACTAAAGGTGAATTTGGTCATAAATACTACCAACAATGATATTTTCTTTAAAAGTTCAAACTTTGCTCTTTCGAGATCTAGGATCTTTTGTTCTTCCAGCATATGGCAACTCTTTGTCATGCATAAGATTCATTGTAGCTCTCATATGTATAAGGTTTAGTTCTGTTCCTTGGCATTTATCTGCTGGTATTCTTGACAATATAGTGTCAAGGGCATGATCATAACCATTTGTTTTAAAATATTATAATTGTTGTGATTTTCTTTTACCTCCAGGCCTCATTATTGTTATCGAAGATATCTCCAGAAATTGTCGGCGAACCAGTGGAAGTTAATAGACTTTATGATGCTGTCAACTGTCTGATGTCTTGGATGGTAAACATTTTCATACCTTTACTTTGTGTTGTAATTATTGAATCGGTTTTCCTACAAGAGGGTCCATGTAAACCTCTCATGTGTCGTGAATACTCAGTCTTCGAGTAGTGAAATGGTAAAGCTTTTGATATGAAGCAGCAGTGAGGTAAATGTCACATAGTGTAGTTCTATCAGTAAGTGCCTTTGTGCCTTCAGGACAAGTACTGTTTTTTGAGTAGTGTTTTTATGCTATGCTCTCCCAAAAACTAAATTGCACAAATCTTGAAACTGTTAATAGTGAAGGAGTGGGTAGTTGCAAATCATACCCTCAATGTGCTTTAAAATTTGTGCTTTTCACTCTTGGAGAAAGCACTGAAGCATCTCTCTTACTTTTTTAAGCACATCTGTTTTTCGAAAGTGCTAGGTTTTTTGTTGTGTCGCTTCTCAGCTCTGGTGTATATTCATTAGAATTTAGGAGAACTCATCTTTCTGTTTATAACTAAAACTTAGGAAATGTAGTCTTTGGAAAACAGGAGTTCCACCTATGCCATCGACTCCCACTTTTTATTGGACATAATTAGATTCCTGCTAGCACCCTTTTGTAGTAAGAAGCATTCTTTAGATTTTTTATTATGTGTCTATTAAACTTTAGATAATGCTTCTCTACCATGCTAAGTGTCTCAATATAGCAGTTTAGTGGTTGAGGGGAGTATTAGTAACGCATATGGCCTTAGTCTGGAGGCAACTGAGCATTCAATTCCCAGATGGCCATATTTTCATTCGTGGCTGGCCCATAACTGACTGCTATGGTGGTTCCACTGGTTTTTTATCTGGGATAAGATATGCACTATATAGTGTAGAGAGGTTAGGAAACACCACACACCCTCTTACGGGGGGTGACCTTTCATATATATAGCCCAATGTGGCTTGGAGTACAAGATGTCCAGATACAGCGTATACAAGGACTATACATGTCTAATACCCGCCCGCAGTCGCAGCGGGAGGATCTCGGACGCAAAGACTAGACCTAAAGTTAGTGAACAACTGTACAGGTAAGCCTTTGGTCATGATGTCCGCGAACTGATGAGTCGAAGGGACATGGAGCACCCGAACCTGTCCCAAGGCAACCTTGTCGCGAACGAAATGAATGTCGATCTCGATGTGCTTCGTGCGACGATGGTGGACAGGGTTAGCGGTCATGTAGACGGCGCTAACATTGTCACAGTACACGACTGTCGCAGAAGCAACGGGCGCGTGAAGCTCGTGGAGAAGCTGACGAAGCCAGAGCACTTGGCCACGGCGTGAGCAACCGCGCGGTACTCAGCCTCAGCACTGGAACGAGATACCGTCGTCTGGCGCTTGGAGGACCAAGAGACCAGGTTGTCACCGAGGAAGACGCAGTAGCCGGACGTAGAGCGCCGAGAGTTTGGACAGCCTGCCCAGTCCGCATCGGAGTATGCGGTGAGAGAGTCAACCGGCCCAGAGGTGAGGTGGAGGCCGGTGGACAATGTTCCCTTCACGTAACGTAGGATGCGCTTGATCAGCGCGAGATGAGGCTCGCGGGGATTGTGCATGAAGAGGCACACCTGCTGAACGGCGTAGGCGAGCTCGAGACGGGTGGCGTCAAAGCACCGCAGGCACCGCAATACCGATCATCGTGAAGGGTCGGCGACTGGAGAGCCGTTGGTGGCAGAGAGCTTGGCACGAGCGTCAACCGGTGTGGCTGTAGGGTGACATCCGGCCATGCCCGCCCGCTGTAGGAGATCCATAGCGTACTAGCGCTGTGAGAGGAAGAGTCCCTCCGGCGAGCGCGTGACGGAGATGCCGAGGAAGTGGTGCAGGTCGCCGAGGTCCGTCATGGCGAACTCGGAGTGAAGGCGCGCCAGGATGCGCTGCAGGAGTGCAGTCGAGGACGTCGTAAGGATGATGTCGTCGACGTACAAGAGCAGGTAGGCAGTGGCGTCCCCCTCGTGGAGCACAAAGAGGGACGTGTCGGAGACGGAAGCGACGAAGCCGAGCTGCCGGAGGTAGGTGGCGAAACGCTGGTACCAGGCCCGAGGAGCCTGTTTGTGCCATAGAGAGCGCCGCGAAAGACGGACATCGCCGTGGTGAGCGGGTCGACGGCTCGAGGCTGCTGGCGATACGGTCTCCTCCAAATTGCCATGAAGAAAAGCATTCTGCACGTCAAGCTGGTGAATCTGCCAGGAGCGCGAAGTAGCAATGCTGAGGACGACTCGTATCGTGGCAGGCTTGACGACGGGGCTGAACGTCTCGTCGTAGTCGATGCCATGGCGTTGAGAGAACCCGCGAACCACCCATCGCGCCTTGTGGCGGGCAAGGGAACCGTCTGCGTGGAATTTATGTTTAAAAATCCACTTGCCCGTCACAATGTTGGCGTCGGGAGGACGAGGAACGAGGCGCCATGTCCCGTTGTCAACAAGCGCCTTGTACTCGTCAGCCATGGCAGCACGCCACTGAGGATCGGCCAAGGCACTCCGGTAATTTGCCGGTACCAGCGAGACGACGGAGTGGGTGGCGGAGAAGCCGTAGTGCTGAGTTGGACGAAGAGTCCCGGTCTGTGACCGGGTGACCATCCGGGAGGTCGGCGGCACAGGTGCTGGCGCTGCAGCAGGCTGCTTGGGCAACGGTGGTGCGGACTGCTCGGCCACCGGCGTCGGGGCCCGGGGATGCCGACTGTACATCAGGTGGAAGTTCCGGGCTACTAGGGCTGGGGCGGCTGCTGCTGGTGGAAGTGGTGCAGCCGCCGGAGGAACAGGAGCTGCAGCCACCACAGGCCGAACAGGGGCGGCTGCTACCACAGGACCGCGAAATAGGATCGCGGAGTCATCCTGCAGCTCCTCGAGGACCGCCTGAGTAGGGCGCGGTTGCTCAACGTCGGCATACGACGGAGCGACCGCGTGGAGGCGTGTCGGCACGGTAGATCCTGCAAGCAAAAAATCCAGGTCGCTGGTCGAGGACCCAGAAGTGTAAAGCCCGAAGGGAAAACAAGTCTCGTCAAAAACAACGTGGCGCGAGATGATGATGCGCCGGGTTGAAAGATCAAGACAGCGGTACCCCTTATGCGAGGAGGGATAGCCGAGAAAGACACAAGCCGTCGAACGAGGAGCGAGCTTATGGCGAGTCGTGGCGGTCAGGTTAGGGTAGCAGAGACACCCAAAAACACGAAGATGAGAGTAATCGGGTGTTTTGTTGTTGAGTAGAGCATATGGAATGGCATTGTGAACGGCGGAGCATGGGCGCCGGTTCAGCAGGTATGTTGCTGTGGCGAGCGCCTCAGCCCAGTAAGATGCAAGCATGTGCGCATGGATGAGCAAGGTGCGGCTGATATTGTTTAGTGTGCGAAGAATGCGTTCGGCCTTTCCATTTTGTGGGGAAGTGTAGGGACACGAGAGGCGTAAATGAATACCACGAGAGGCAAAAAAAGTGTGGAGGGTATTGTTTACGAACTCAGTGCCGTTATCGGCCTGGATGGCTTTGATGGCGAGGCTGAACTGCGTGGAAGCATAGTTGCAAAAATTAGTGATGTGGGCTGCAACCTCATATTTGCGAACGAGGGGAAAAGTCCAACAAAAATGAGTAAAATCATCGAGTAAAACAAGATAATATTGATAACCCGAGATACTAGCAACAGGGGACGTCCACATGTCACAATGAACGAGTTCAAAAGGCATAGAGCTAAACGAACTAGATTTTGAAAATGGAAGCCGCACATGTTTGCTAAGTTGACACGAATGACAGAGAGTATGCTCTACTTTATTACAACTTATAGATGCACTATGGCGAAGGATGTCGATGGTGGCGGAACTGGGATGACCGAGACGGTGATGCCATAGGTTGGTGGATGTGGCGATGCTGGCGTGTGGAGCGGGAGGTGCTGCGGGGATGGTGTAAAGGTCGCCAGCACTATTGCAGCGAAGAATCACGCGCCGGGTCGGGATATCCTTGATAGAAAAACCAAGAGCGTCAAATTCGATAGAACAGTTGTTGTCTCTAGTGAACTGACGAACTGAGAGCAAGTTGTGCACTAGAGATGGAACAACTAAAACATGATGAAGTGGAAAATTTGACACGGGTGTGTGAAGGATAGACTCGCCACGACATGAAATAGGAAGAGTTTGACCATTGCCAACGGTAATGTAAGAATGAGAGGAAGGATGGCGAGAAAGGAGTATACCATCCGAGGAGCTCATGTGAGAGGAAGCGCCGAGTCCAACACCCGTGGAGTCCGATCACGGGCGTTGAGTGGTTGAGGGCGGCGACGAGGCCAGCCTGGTTCCACATAGGAGCCGGCTAGGAGACCTGGAGCGGCGCGAAGGTCGTGGGGGGCTGCACAGGCACGAAGGCCGTGTGAGCCTGAGGCGCGCGCGAGGAGACTTGGGCGCCAACCGCTGGGACCCTGCTGAGTCGGAGGGGGGCCCTGTGGAGCCCACAGGTTGTAGCAGATCCAGGGACCCATGGGCTCAGATTGGCTCGCTGCATCGCCGGCCATCGAGGGCACCAAGAAGACCGCCGCGCATGGCCGCCGCCGCTCGAGCCGCGCTTGCCCTTGCCCTTGCCTTTCCCGCCGCCACCGCCGCCCTTGTTGCCGCTGCCGTAGCCGCTGATGTGGGGGTTGTAGGAGCTGCCAGAGTTGGCCCCGGCGGTGGTGGAGCGGCACCCGCCCGGACTGGTGCAGCCAGAGCCGGCCGTAGTGAGAAGGGCGGTGTTGACGACGGTCTTCTCGTCGTTGGCCAAGCGGAGTTCTTTGAGAACCAGCATGTCGTGGGCTCTGGCGAACGTGGGAAGAACGGCGGAGTTGGCGATGTCGTCGGCGGTGTTGGAGAAGCGAGGGTTGAGGCCACGTAGTAGGGCGAGGACGAGCTGCGAGTCCTCCACAGGATGGCCGACGTCGCGAAGGGCGGCGGCCTTGGTCTTCGTGCGCCGAAGACGCCGAGATGGTGGAGTCGCCTTGCACCATGGAATGGAACTCGTTGAGGAGGAAGATGGCGCGCGGTTCCCTATTGGCGTGGAAGATTTCCTCGATGGCCACCCACAGATCGCGGGCGGTCGGATCGGCGTCGTCCATGGCGAGGTCGAGGACGGAGTCGTCGACGGAACTGGAGAGCCAGCTACGGACGCAGCACTCCGCGGCGTCCCACTGAGGGTCATCGAGTTGGGGAGGTGCGGAGCCGTCGATGTGCGAGCGAAGTCCGAATTTGCCGCACAGCGACTTGAAGAAGAACGCCCACTTCGAGTAGTTGGAGTGAAGGTCCAACGTGATCGGAATGTGGGACTTGACGTTGACTGTGGCGTAGGGGTGAACCACGATCGGAGGCGGCGGTGCGGCAGGGCTGGCGCCCATGGCACCCATGGTGGCGGCATCGATGGCAGGCAAGGTGGGGGCGCCCGCAGCAGCGAGGGTGGCGGCGCCGGGCACCGTGGCCATCGGAAGGGCGACGTGCCGGTGCGGCGCAGGGGTCTTCGCTCGGCGGCCGGGAGAGGCGCGTGGGGAGGTGGCGGGGGCCACCGATGCGAGTGGGGAGCCCGATTCGGCGGCCGGTGACGCGTTAAGGGGAAGGCGACGGCCGGCGCAAACCCTAGAGGCGAGCGGCCGGGGCGCTTGAGGCGCGGGCGCAGGATTGGAGAGATGCCCACGGGATGCCCCGGAGGGGGGGATGCCGCCGGGGAGGTGGACGCGACGCGAGGGAAGCGCGCGCGGGTGGGGTGGCAGCGGCCGCGCGGTGATGCGCGTCGAACGCGAGCATGCGATCGGAAGGGAGAGGCGGAACCGTAAAATTAGAATCTAATTGCGTCTGATACCATGTAGAGAGGTTAGGAAACACCACACACCCTCTTAAGGGGGGGTGACCTTTCATATATATAGCCCAATGTGGCTTGGAGTACAAGATGTCCAGATACAGCGTATACAAGGACTATACATGTCTAATATATAGGATATGGCAAACCCACTTACTATCAACCCAAAACATCTCTCTGAAAAGTATATTGTGGAGTATAGCAAACTTCTGTTGTCAAAAGTTTTATTTGATTCTTTGTTTTTTGTCAATCTATGTTTTGTATATATCACATTCATGTTTCTTTGGGAGGAACCGTGTCTCATAAGTTTGTTTTATCCTTCACAGAATGATAATGGTGGCTTTGCAACATATGAACTCACCAGGTCCTATGCCTGGCTGGAGGTGAGTAGTGAACTTCCTTGACTCACATGTTCGTGCATATCTAATTAAGACGGTGCTGCAAGTTATTTTTTGCTGTGCTGCCAGCAAAATTGGGAAGTTACCCTTGAGTTGTGTTACTTTCTGAAGTAACTATATTCATGTAATGCCAAGTTTAACAGTGCGCTTATAAAATTTGCTGGGCGCTTTGATTAGATGCTTGCTTTGTTTGAAAAGCACAATGAAACATTAGTTGTATAATCTTTCACCTTGATGTATGAATACTCCCATGTGACTATTGAATGTGTTCCATATATATTGACATGGTTGTAACTATTCAGCTCATCAATCCCTCTGAGACCTTTGGGGACGTAGTGATTGATTATCCGTAAGATGCTATAACCCCATCACTGTCAGTTGTCATGCCCCTTTGTCATGTAGAAGACAAATTGAAAAATTGTAACACTCAATTGGCAGGTATGTTGAATGTACTTCAGCAGCAGTTCAGGCCCTGACATCATTTAGAAAGCTCTACCCTGGGCATCGCAGGACAGAGGTAGACAACTGTATCAGCAAAGCTGCTAATTTCATTGAGAGTATTCAGAGAAGCGATGGTTCATGGTTAGCATTCGGATCCATGCGAATACAACTACTACATGCATAGAAACAATACAAGAACTACATGCACATAGCATTCCACACTGTTAATGTTATCCATCTATTTTCCGACAGGTATGGCTCTTGGGCTGTTTGTTTCACCTACGGCACATGGTTTGGAGTGAAGGGGCTAGTTGCTGCTGGTAGGACGTACAAGAACAGTCCTGCAATCAGAAAGGCATGTGACTTTCTGTTGTCAAAAGAGCTTCCTTTCGGTGGCTGGGGAGAAAGCTATTTGTCATCTCAAGATCAGGTAAACTAATCTCTATCAAGTTTGCTCAACATAACTATCAACGCGATTGGCATCAATTCAAGAGAAAAACACTATATTTTGAGCACACACGTTCCAAAGTTACACACTGCTCATCTGAAGAATCATTGTTTCGTCTTCATTCTTCTCCCACTTTCACCTTTATCAATTGCATGCGCTGGCCATGGCCTGGCACAATAGACAGCACTTGAAACATTGATCGGCTAGTACGTAAAGTAATGGTACAGTCTTGATTCTTAGATGCACATGGCCTTCCTGGAAATTGTGAAGGCCTTTGCTTTAACCATCTTTTGACTTGTTCAATTAGGTTTACACCAATCTTGAAGGCAGGCGCCCTCATGCAGTGAACACCGGCTGGGCCATGCTGGCCCTAATTGATGCAGGACAGGTTTGTTTCTTTCGTGTGTTTATGAATAACTTGTGGATTGTGATCGGCTGATATGACGCGCTCATTCGCGATGGTATTTAAATCTCGTTGGGTACAGGCTGAGAGAGATCCGATGCCTTTACATCGAGCAGCAAAGGTTTTGATCAACTTACAATCAGAGGACGGGGAATTTCCTCAACAAGTAAGTCCTAATCGATCCACAGAGAGGCAAACATTGAACGAGGAAGTTCTAGTGGGGACCCAACAGTCACCTTTCATTCATCGTCATTTACCTTCTTCCTAGGTGTTGAATAACTTTTGTACCGCATATAACAGGAGATCATGGGAGTCTTCAACAAAAACTGTATGATCAGTTACTCCCAGTACAGGGACATCTTCCCTATCTGGGCTCTGGGAGAATACCGCTGCCGAGTCTTGGCTGCAGATAAGATATAGTACCCCATTGCTGGAGCATGAGCATGGCATTGTGTAGCTGATCCTTGTCGCTCCACCCGGTTGGGTACGTGCTGGAAGTGGAGGTGTATCGACTTGGAATAGTCCCTCTTGTCTGGTCGTATTGTCGTAATAATGTAGCTCGGTTCAGGTGATGATCTCTCAGTTGTAATTGTTGTGTATGTCAGAGGGCAATTTGGTAATTTTGCAATTGATAAAAAAAGAGAGAAAGGGGGCCCACCTGTCGGTGGACTGGGCTGAGGATAAGGAGGAGCTCACCTCCTCCCCACTCACTTGAGTGACTCGGGCTCTCCCGAGCGGGCGTCGGGGACGGCAATGCTCCTGGCAGCGGCGCGCTTTGTGCGTCAGCAGCCGAGCTCCACCCGGCAGCCCAGTCCTCCCATGCGACCCGCTCCCCCGTGTGGCCCGCTCCCTCGTGCGACACGCTCCCCAGGCAGCCGCTCCTCCGGATCTGGGCGCGCGTCTTGCTCCCGATCCGACTTCTCTGGGGGTGACACTGGCTTGAGTGGCTTCGGCGGAGAGGAGGGGGCGATGGCAGACTGGGATCCTCGGATCCGTCCGTTGGAGGCTACCGCCCCAGTGGTTCTTTCACTTCTTACTCGGCTAGAAGCGGTTTGCTCCTCCTGTGTTTAGCATCGAAGGGAAGTGCACTCTCCTCTTCCACTCCTCTCTTTTGCTTCCGGTGTGTGGTGTCTCTGTGCTTGCTTAGCATCTTGACGCCGACCTCGGTTCTGTGCTCGTTTGTGAGGTACTCAGTCGGTTCCTCTAGTGTGCTTGTGCGGCATCCCCTCACCTTGACTTCATCGGCGTGTGGACTTACTCCAGCGAAGAAGGCTTTGTATCTCCGACTGCCTGCTGTCTTTTCTCACTGTGGTGTAGGAAGGCGCTAGGTTTTTTGGGACAACGCTCTGTGGCATGTCTAGCTCAGTGATCTTCTCGGAGATTTTGAGTATCACCATCTTTATGAGTATACGGTTTCAATTCTTTGCAATTTACAGTTTGAGATATATCTGTGAATGCATAGGAAATGGTGGGCTAAACTGCTCGATGATGAAACAAGTCATATACTAAATTGATTGATTTAATCTTTGAGCTCTAATTACTGTTAACTCTGTCATTGCTATTAACTTTGAGCTTTGCAAGTCAATCTCCAGACATAGATATATTAGTCATATGTCATTCGGTTCATGCTGTCACTAGGTCATAGCAATTCCATATATATATTGCATGTCTGTTAGAAATCATACTTGGTAAGTTGAGTTTGATTTGTTTGTGGAAAAGTCAGTTTGTATGTGATTGGATTTGCTCTAATTGAGCCATCTCTTGGCTGTTGTGCTGCTGGCTGAATGCACACATGCTGGATATATTTTGAACTTTGAGATTGTAGAGTTTGAATTTAGAGCTCAAATATTGAATCTTATTTGGCATAACCAATTGATGAAGAGTATAAGACTTTAGTAGCGGGACGGCCAAGAGTTAAATCTTGTGTAACCCTACTCCTGAGAGCACTAAACATTAATTAAAACTTGAGCTTTTTGCTAGTCTTAATTGGTTTCATATTATTCACATTGACATACATGTTCAATTCAAGAGTAGCCTTTCTTCTGTTATTGAATATGTGATATGTTACAAATGATGTGGCTAAATTAAATGGTTACGTAAAGTTTATATCATTTGTACACGTCTTGGTATATTCTTTGAATGTAGTTAATTATGCTAGAATTATATTGCTATTTATGCTTATATCGCAATTATTACAACAGTAATAACGTAGCTATATTCAGGCGGTGAATAATGTAGTTAGATTCAGGTGATTGCAGAGATCCTCGTATTCTGCATTGCTGCTAGCCTGCTACTGACGTAGCTAGAGGTGCATGTTGACAGAGTTTTGAGATCAATGCTTGAAGGTTGGTAGCTTGCTGTTGTGTGGCATGCTATCTTTGCTCGTTGGCACTAGAAGAAGGCAGGGAGAAGCAATTCAGCAATCCAATTGCCGCAGTGTTTTGCTGATTCACAGTTTCACATTTTCCAGACAAGTGTGTTGTGGCTCATGGCGCTAGCCTCCTGGGATCGCGAGGGAAAAGCGACGTCTTCCTGATGTTGCCGAGGCCGCAGAAGAGCATCACCACCCTCTCCAGCCCCACGCCGAACCCTCCATGCGTCGGCGCGCCGTACCTGCAGTTCGCCGCCCGCCGCCGGCGGCGGCCGTTTGTTAGGGCCAACGGTTGCTCGCAGCTGACAGCAGAAAGCATCGCAATTGTGAATCATACCGGAACGAGTCGATGTAAGAGGAGATGGTGTTGACGTCGATTCCCCGTGCCTCTGCCTGGCTCGCCAGAAGGTCAGGGACGTGCACCCTCTGGGCTCCGGAGATGATCTCCTCCCCTATGCATCGTTGATTCATTCGTTAACAAAGAAGAAGGAACACTTGGTTGTTTGATTGGTCTCTCGGCTAAGGTCTCGTTTGGAACGCAGGACCAGTGGCATGCATCGTCCCTTACCTCGAACAAAGACATCGAAGGAGTTGCTGTAGAGTGGGTCATCGGAACAGGGCATGGTGTAGAATGGCCTCACCGCCGATGGGTATCGACAGAGCATGTAAAAGTCCGTGCCGTACCTGTTGCAGACGCCAAGTCAATCTACCAAACTAGCCAAGCATGCAGTGCTGAAGCAATCACATCAGAAGGCAGGCTTACTTGGCACGAACAAGCTCGCCCAGCCTGTTCTCAGCCTCCGTGCTAAGGTCTCCATTGGGCTCGACATGGACCCCGGCCTCCTGCCGAAAAGATGAACCGGATTTGTTCTTGACATTTATCATGATGTGGCATCAGAATCACTAGTTAATTTAGTTCCGGTTTCTTATGGATGGCAAGGACAAGGGGAGAGTAGAAAGAATCGGTTTGCAAGTAGAGTTGTCCATGTCCAGTCGAGAGGAGAGCGGAGGAGTGTACTGTACGCACCTTCAGCATTCGGATGCCTTCGTTGTAGTCGATGCGCAGCGTCTTCCCCAAGTACTGCAAGCATCAATTAGATGTTCGGTTAATTCTTCTGTCCAGTTAGCATTGCATTTTGCCATGTTAAGTAGAGATGCATATCCCCAAGGTCTGAACTCTGAACTAAGGGCTGGTAGCACAAACTGAAACCATCTGTCTATCGGTGTCGATCAATTTCCTTCGGTTGATGCACAGAGAAATGCTTGCTTACCTTCAAAGGTTTGAAGGGATACTGCCTGTGAATGGTCTCGAGTTCCTTGGAGCAGTTCTTGTTCAGATGATCGAACATAGCAACAAACAGCCTATCGACAACATCGCAAACCTGTCACAAAATAAGAGCAATCAACAGTATGTTCATGTTCATGCAGCTAAATCATCTCACAGAATCCGAGTCCACGAAACAGCAGAATCGACTGACATTTTTACCTCAAAGTAATGATCTTTAATTGCCATCTCGACATCAAGGCCAACGAACTCACACAGATGCCGGTGAGTGTTGGAGTCTTCTGCTCTGAACACGGGGCCGACCTCGAAGACGCGCTCGAACCCACCGCACACGGCCATCTGCTTGTGGAGCTGCGGCGACTGCGCCAGGCAAGCCGGCTGGCCGTTGTAGTCCAGCTTGAACACCGCCGCGCCGCCCTCGCTCGACCCGGCTATCAGCTTCGGTGTGTGGATGCCAACGAAACCTTCCGACAGCAGAACTTGTCTGAAGATCTACAGCGTGTAGCCAGTGGCGGATCTAGGATTGTCCCAAGCCTCGGGCTAAAAACTAACAGGCAATAACTATCGCCAAATACTACTCACAGCAAAGTATGACAAAAGTACGACACAAATGCATAAGTGATATAAAATTTAAGCTCCATGCTTAATGATAAAGCAAAGTAGGAAAGAACATGGCAAAACAATGTAGCACAGTAGAGAAATACAAAAGTTAGTACCTAATAATGAAGATTTGGTTCATCCGAGCCTATTATGTCTCTATCAACAAAGGTACAACAACTTGAACTTATAAAAACGAGCATAAGAACATCGAACGACAAATAAGTCCCATTGTAAGCTTAAGAAAGATATCATGTGTAATGCAACAAAAATAGTAAATATATCAACTAAGAAAAAAATGTAAAGCTTCTTGTAGGAAATTAAGGGAGAAGAACGTACGGCCATCATCTGGGACTTGGCCTACGCAAGCTGCAAATTAGCAAGCCGCAGCTTCTACAACTCCATCCCACTCAAAACTCTATGATCTTGCTACATTGATTCCTAATTCCTAAATAGAAAATGCAAAACATATGGCATTCAATACTTTAAATCATTTTCTTATTCAAAATTCCGATCAACATTGAATATTTCAATTCAGTTAACAAGTTGTGTTCTACAAATAAAATCACTTCAATTGGGGCATATCAAAATTGTATCATATCACAATTCACAAGCCAGAATAATTCATCAGTTCTTCACTTCTTCTCAATAGAACAAACTGCAGAAGCAGAACAGTCTATCTGTAGTCTGACAAGTGACAACCTTGATTTAGCATCAAACCACCAGCCATCAATGATCAATTCATACACTATACAAGATTACAAGTGATGTCACATTGTCACAACTACAAACTTTGTAGCAGTATAAACTAGAGTATAAAATTACCCATGGCCACAATACTAACTGCTCTCTATTTGCAGCATCCAAAGCTAACCCAAAATCAACACAAAATTTGGAAAATTGCATTGCAATCCTATTAACCGGCAACCTTCCAGCGCCGCTAAGTTTTGCGGTTCAAAGTTACATTGCCAAAAGCGAACCAAGGTTTTATTTAATTGTAGAATATGGGGTTTGGGATTCCCGTACCGATCGCCCATTGCAGCATGCTGTCGAGGGAGCCGAAGCCGCCGGCGAACTCGTCCTCCACCACCGACCCGCCGCCGGAAGCTTCCCCCTCTGCGACAAGCTCCCCCTCGTCCTTCCCCATCGCCCACTGCCTCGCCGCCCCCGGCGCCGACCTGCTCTCCCCGTCCCCCTCCACCACCGCTGCCTGGCCAAGAGGTGGGCGACGCCGGTGCTGGCTGCCTGGCCGGGAGGTGGGCGGCGTAGTCCAGGAGGAGCCGAGGAGGGGCGCCGCCGCGCTGGCCAGGAGCCAAGCGGCACTGGCTGGGAGGCGCCGAGGCGGGGAGACGCCGGGATCTGAGATGAGGCGGAGGCGGCGGAGATCTGAGACGAGGCAGAGGGCGGAGGTGACGAGGCGGCAGAGATCTGAGGCGGAGGCGACGAGGCGGCGGAGGAGGCGAGGTGGCGGAGATCTGAGGTTGAGGCGACGGGGGGAGACTGGAGAGGGAGGAGGGCGGCGGGGGGCGGCGGGGGGAGGGGGAGGAGGGGGGCGGCGGGGGAGGGGGAGGGGCCGGAGGGCGGCGGCGGGGGGAGGGGGAGGAGGGGAGGCCGGGAGGGGGAGGAGGGGGGCGGCGGGGGGAGGGGAAGGGGGGCGGCGGGGGGAGGGGAAGCCGGGAGGAGTGGAGGCCGGGGGAGGGGGAGCCGGGAGGAGTGGAGGCCGGGAGGGGGAGGGGGAGGAGGGGGGCGGCGGGGGGAGTCCAGGAGGGGAATGGGGGCGCCGGGGGGAGAGCGAGGGGGAGGAGGGCGGCGAGGGGTGGGGGAGCGCGGATCTGCGGAGGGGAGTGTGAGGGGAAGGGGGCGGCGGGGGGAGGGAGAGGGCGGCGGGGGGAGGGCGGCGGGGGCGAGGTTGCGAAGGGGAGGAGGGGGAGGGCGGCGGGGGCGAGGTTGCGAAGGGGAGGAGGGCGGCGGACTGGCGGAGGAAGCGAGGGGCGCTGGAGCCTCGGGCTGGTTATGCCAGCCTCGGGCTGGGCCTTTACAACTTTGATTTTTCTTGGGTCTAGGTAGATATAGTTTCATTGTTTTTTTTGCTGGGCCTCGGGCTATAGCCCACCTAGCCCGAGGCCCAGATCCGCCCCTGCGTGTAGCAATGGTGGTCAAGTCACAGTTTTTGTCGACACCTGTAGCCAAACTGCAAATTGTCCTTGTTTTGATCTGTCACGAACTGAATTTTGATATCTGAAGCTTGCTTTGGAATTTATCGCGTGTTCAATCTTACGTTTTCGACTTGGCATTGGACGCGGAAGATCGCCTGGTTTGCGGGGGTGCGCAGGTCGATCACTCTGTAGTCCAAGCGCTTGTCCTGTCCCACATGAACAAGCTGCTCCCCTGCCTATGAATGTTTGTACGGAGGGGGACACGAGTACGCGAATTCATCATGCGCATGGAAGTGTTAAAGTTGCAGGAATGGCACGTGAATTGGAACAAAGCTTACGGCCTTGGCTCTCGTGACGTCTTCCTCGCTTCGCGCCGCGTCGTCGACGCTGATGGGAAGGATTGGGACGGCTCGGCTGATGCAGTGCAGCTTCTTCACTTGGAGCTCCACTTGCTGCCGAATTCACCATGAGCAGACGGAATTGATGGTGCAAGAACGGTAGTAGCAATTGAGAGGGGTAAAAACGTCGAACACCTGCTGCGTGGTGCCCCGGACGGGCTCCCGGGGCAGAGAGACGACGCCGGCGACGTCCACCACCGACTCCCGGCTCAGCCCGGCGGCGAACCGCACCATCCCGCCCTCTCCGCCGGCGGTGGCCACGACGCACTGCACGGTGGCGCAGCCCTGCCGCAGCACGAGGAATGCCACGCGCCGGCCCACGGCGCGCACCGCCTGGGCCGCGCCGCGGACGCGCACGACACGGCCGGCCGCCGCCGGCTCCAGCGCCGCCACGTCCGTCCAGTCGTAGCCAGAGAACCGCAATGCACCCGCGGTGGCGTCGCCGTAGTCGGCGCCACCTCCGACTTCCGGCTGCGGCGGCGGGTTGCCGGGGTGTCCGTCGCGGGAAGACATGAGCAGGCAAACAAGACGAGTCCGAGGTTAATTTGGACTTGGGTCTGATAGTTCCTCCTAGCTTCAAAACTTCCTGGACGCTGCAAAGAACTTAACACATGAATTTTAAATTTAACTCCGTAGAATTTTTATATGAACTCATGAATTTTAAATCCTAATGGTCCCGCAACCTTGCAGTAGCAAATAGTACTATATTAATGGGACCGCTCAACATCACGATGGCTCAGCGTTCCGCGTTGAGCTTCCGTTTTTTTTTTTACTATTTTTATTTTTGTTTTTTTATATTTTGTTTTTTTCTTGTATTCCTTTGCATTATCGGTGATTGGTTAATATATTTTTTTCTATTTTAATTTTTTTAAAATTTAATTATATCAAATAAGTCAACTCAGTTACAGTAAAAAAAATCAATTAACTACAGTAAAAAATTATAAACCATCGCTATTCTGAACGCTACCTTAACCCCTCTATTTTTATACTACGTAATAAACAATGAAATATACGAGATGATTAGGGTAGGTACTATCTTGAACGAACTTTCACCTTTGAAAGCATCTCTCTCTAACTAACTAAACCCACCCTCCCCGCGTCTTGCCCTCCCCAATACCCACCTCCCTCGTTGCCGACCACAGGACCCATAAGAAATTGCGTGGCTGCTAATGGCAAAAGCACCAATAAAACTAGAGATCTCTCTTGTACTTGGTACATTGTCGGAGTCCAAAATACAAACTATCCATGCGCAATATCAAATAAGAGATCTGCGAGAGATGAAAAGATCACACCAAGATGTTCAATACTCCTTCGGTTCTGTTTTATTTGATGAGTCATATCCTTAACAGTCTTCGAGATACGATTTTAACCATTACTTTTTTAAATTTATAGTAAGATATACTATTAAAATTATAATATTATAAAAATATTTATAACAACCAATATAATAATATAATTTTTATATAACCATTCTAGCTAGTTTTAAGCGTAATAGTAAGTTTGACGACAGGGGTTAGGACGTCAAATTAAAAAAAACATCAGAGGGAGTATCAAATAAGGCGTCAAGGGTGCTTCAACATTTTGGGACGAACTCATGGACCCTCCAACACCCAGCCCAATGGCGCACAAGGTGGGCGCCTGCAAACACGAACATTTTGGTTGCCGTCACTGGAGATACATAGGAAGAGCGAGTGACCTGTACTCTCTAATAATTCAGTGCAAGATTAATCTAAACGATTAATCGCGTATTGACAATAGTACTTAATAGCCTAATTAGAGTCGTTGGCACTGTTGAAAATGTAGGTAATATTTTAGTATGAAGGTCCATGTGGAGTTATGGTGAGATTAGTCTCACGTTGCTGGTATACTATGAGTTGTAGCAGCATATAATGTATGTTGAGCTTAAATGTAGCACCTCTAGGATAACTCTTTTACACGAAACGAGAATAAAAGTGTAAGTAGGGTGCTATGCTTATGTAAATCTATCCCACAGTGGGTTAGGCTTTAAGCAGATTTTAAACCAAGATGTTATAGTACTGTACATGATTTATTCAGGGAGTTCGAACAACTTTATGGATGAACAATTTATCAAATAATAAGTCTGGGTAAAGACAAGAATATTAATGGTTGCACCAAGATTTATGTTTGTATATATCCTGTACTTTTGGGCCTTTTACACCACATACATGAGCGGATGAGTTGCCTCCTTGGAAATGCAGTAGTTGATCTTCACCTGATGGCTGATGCCATTGAGCAAGGACTAGCAATCTGCAGTCTGGAATGGTCATACATGCCTGCTAGTGTCTGGTGGCACTTAACCAAAGCGCGCTGTTGCGAAAAGCCTCGCCGTAAATATTAATCGGGGTGCTGTAGGGACCCTCGTCGCCGTCCGCCGTAGCGGCCACCACTGCCGCACCTTCCCCTATCCCGTCGTTGGACGGGGTAGGGTGGTTGGGATTTGGGGAAGGGTGGTTGGGTCTTGTGAGAGACGAGTGTGATAATAGGAGTAAGTCTGCTTTATCCTTATGAATTATAGTGTTGATCTAAGTTTTAATCTTTAACTATAAAATTGGGTATCCAACACCTCTTAACTATCAAAATCATGTACTTTACCCCTCTGGACCTAAACATGGTAGACTTGATGTCTACATGTCAAATGATTTTGACACGTAAGCATAATTTAGTTGATATAGCGGTCACTCAACAAATAAAACCAAAACAATATTTGTGGACCTACATATCATCCTATAATACTCATCTCCTTTCTTCTTCATCCCCTTCTCACTCATCTCTCCCTCCCAGTGCATGACAAAAGAACTCACACGAGCTACTTGAACCTGGCGTTGCATGAGCAAGTGATTCGGTGAATACTGATAAGTGCAGGCGGCCTTGCTGGCCAACACCAGCGGAGAGGGCTTCCTCACATGGCGGCACGAAGCCCTAGCCTTTGTAGGCAGGTGGGTTACTGGGCACCAGGATGCTGTTCATGCGTAGGTGGGCCACTTGCCCTAGCAGCCTCATGCAGCATGTCCCAAGGGTCGGCTGACTACTGCTCCAGCGGTGACAACGGTGGTGAGCTGACCTGCGACGCCCTGTCGTTGGGGCTATCCTTACCCGAGTCCGTCCTCCTCGTCGCTCTTGCTCTTGGCCGTCACGGCCGCCTTCTCCTTGGAGAAGAAATCATCGTCCAAGAACTCATCCAGGGGCTAGAGCTCCACGCCGATGTGGGAGCACTCTATCATTTTGTCCAAGAACTCTACGGAGGCCATCAAGACTTGGAGAAGAGGGGGAGAAGAGATGAGAGAGGGAAGAGAGAGATGAGTGGGAAGGGGATGAAGAAGAAAGTATATTATAGGATGACATGTGGGTCCACAAATATTTTTTTGATTTTATTTGTTGAATGGTTGTCATATCATCAAAAATATGCTTACGTATTAAAAACCATTTGACATGTAGACACCATGTCAGATGAAACCACCATGGTTTGGTCCAGAGGAGTAAAATAGACAGTTTTGATAGTTGATGGATGTTAAATACCTGGTTTCGTAGTTGGAGGTTGAAACTTAGACCAACACCATAGTTCAAGAGGATAAAGTAGACTTATTCCATTAACATAAGTCGTATTTGTGAAAATACCCCTACCATTTCTGCTCTACCTCGTTCTAGGTCATGGAGCTCTAATCGGGTAGTTGACGTGAGGCCCAAATTTGGATCACAGATAAATCTAGGAGGTCATCTTGAAAATACGACATTAGAAAGGGGGTCTCCTTTGCAAAACTACCGCTAGCACTTTCCCACCTCCATCTAAGCCGTGCAAATCTGATCGAACAGTTCACATTGACTGGATTGCGAATTTTCTGTGCGATCCAATTCGGGATACCTTTTTAACAAAGGCTTCAGTACTAGGGTCACTTTTGCAAAAATGCATGTGGTAGTTTTTCCCTCCGCAATCGGAGCTACACAACTCTGATCGGACGGTTCAAGTCGACCGGATTTTGGATCACACATTTTCTGCACGATCGAATTTGGGGGATATTTTTAACACAAACTTTAGAGCAAGGGGCCCTTTCGCAAAATTCCTTTTGTAGTTCTGACCGTTCCACTTCACGGCGAAGTCAGCGGCGCGGCTGACGGTGACCACTGTGGAGGGGACGGATAGGCGGCGGAGAGAGGTCAGAGGCAGAGCCCAGGACGTCGGGCATTGCATCGGAATCCGATGAGGTTGGGGGTGGAGGACAGCGAGTACAACTGTACAACCGGAGAAGGAGAGCAAGTGTGGGACATGCCACCGACGCGCTCAGCGTGGCCACCATGGCCGGTTCTGGCGTTTCCTCGTCGTCCACCTGCATCCAGCAATGGCTGGCACGGCCGCATGGAGGCCGCAGTTGCATAGAGAACAGCAGATATCATCAACAACTAGTGTTCCATTCCAGCCAGGTATTGAGATGCCATCAAGAATCCAAAACCATGATTACTTGCAGAAGCAATTCAGATACATGGCATCACTAGGACGAATTATTCAAACACATAGATGATGATGGTGACTACTGGCAAGCTCAAGTTTTCCCATAGCAACACCACTGGATGAATCGAGCCTAAGTTTGTGTACGCCTTTATTCTTCACATCACCAACTGCATGCCTTTAGGCACTAGGCAGACAACATCAAGTAGAGCAATTCAGGAGTTGTCATAGTGGGAGGAGTTGTCAAAGGAAGAAGGTTTCGGGAGCTGGAGCTCATGCGGTGTAGCGCCGTCGTTACCCAAGCGGTCGAAAGGCTGATTATCGAGGGGTGGGCCGTCTTGCCGGAGTCCTGGTGATGAGTCCACCGCGTGCATCACAGGGTTGGAGGTGCCGGCAATGGTTGTGACCCCAGTGTGCATCTGAGAACTTTGCTGGAGATTGGCAGCCCCCACTGGATTGTTTGACAGAAGAGAGAGAGCACGCTGAAGATCCGGGGCTCCATTGGAGTTGAATGCAACAGCAGAGGCTTCGACGCCTGAATAGGGGCAAAAGTAGAACAACTGTAAGTTTCATGTTCATCACTAATCAAAAGATTCTTCATAGTGCTTGAACAGACTTATGAATTGAAGGCTATAATCGCCACATATGCAACTGTAGTGGTAGTGCTTTTTTGGAAACCACAAGATATTTTCCTGACAACTACGAACAGAGGGCAATGGAAAATTGCATTGGTCCTCTCGTTAATAGTAAAGAGAATTCTAGCATAGATGAACCCAGATTTTTCATATAGAGAGGATCTGGTCCTACATGAATTAATGATAAGATCATTCAACAGACTACTAAAATTTTGGCTCCAAAGCTTGCCAGCATGCATGTGTAACATTATGAACCACTCATGCTGAGCAGCTGGGGCACAATCATGATAGACTGACAATAAGGCAATCAATCGGCCAGTCTTTTCTGGACCCCCAAAGTCTTGTAGGCTCAGATGGCACTAGCCATTATTTCTGGTAGATGTCAGAATCACATCAGTACTAAGACCATACCGAAAGACCAATGCAGGGACCTGAGTTGTTTGGAGCGTTACAGAACATGGATTTCATGTATTCTGCACAATTTTTAGTTGGTGCAGTTGGCTTGTGTGAAAAAGAATGAAATATATATATGTACACACAGAATGAGCTTTGTGCAGTATATCTATAAATCACCGGTGCTTAAAAATTTGTGAGCGCTGGGCCTTCTGAGCCAAAGGTAGGTATAACATAGCTGGGGAAGTTAGCAGCCACAATTAATAAAGTCATGGTGTATAGAAGGTCAATTTCCTCCAACAACATGAGAAAATGCAGTAGGTTCCAATCATGCTGGAGTGGGCTTTTGGCGATTGCAGTCTATTTCACAAAACATACCAGAGCTTCAAGCCAACCATGGTATTGATATATACCGCCCACCTTACACACGTCACTACAAACTGCCCTAGGTTCCAATCATGCTGGAGTGGGGTCTGGAAAGTTGGCTTAACATGTTGTATAGCCTGTGGCCAGATTATGGAGAGTTGACTCAAGGTTTGGGTAGCAGCCACTAGAGGATGATGACATCTCTGCTAAACTAGATGTGTTTCAGATGAAAGATTGTGGATCCTTGCTGCCTCAACACTTGTGCAACATAAATAGGACTCTTGGCTATATGTCAGGAAAGTGCAGAAAGTTTCGCGTCTGTTAGCAGCAAATTGTGATAGTAAATAACTTCAAAGACGCATTAATGAACAGCTACAATTTGGAAGAAACATCCAAAAGGTACTGTTCTATAAAATGACTCCTAGAAGAATACTATGTAGGTGCAACCATCTGTGGTTGTTTTCCTAGTTAGGAACTCTAGCAATAACAGTTTTGTGCCAATAAGACCCTACCTTATTAGTATTGTTTCACCTTTGCTTTCAGAAAATTCCTTCATAGACTGATAGTGATGAAAAAATACCTTGACTAAGAAACTTCGCACTGGTTCCCTTGAACGCCATGAGCCCATCAAAATCATGATGTTCACCATGCGGGATAATATTGTTCGACACCTGCTGACTAGATACACCAGCAACACCTGCAGATCTCGTTGGCTTTAACCAAAGAGCTTTTGTTTCTGTAAATTTGAAGCCTCCTGGACTATCCCATGAAGAACTTGCATGGCTTCTCATTTGACCATAAGGAGCTTGACCTAATAGAAGACTTGTCTGTTGCCTTGCATCTGTTTAGGACCGTCACAATAATTTCATTGCTAAAGCTAAACGGTTTCAAGAAGAGAACAAATAGCTTGCTTAGTAATAAGGTTAAAGGTGCTTTACATAACATATTGACAATATAGTGGACTCAACATGCATTTGTAGAAATTTGAACAAGTGCTTACAAAGATACTTAACAGCTTCCTAGTGTCTGCAAACTCCAAAGCATCAATTTGTTTGCACAATTATTCAGAGTATTTTTTTCTGAAGTATTATGTGGAAAAATGACCATATGAAGAGATGATATAATGACAGGTAAAGTTGAAACATGTTTTTGGCATTCTAAAATGAAAGGAATAGGGCGCTAGGCACCGCTCCCCAAAATAAAGACAACTTAAATTGATATTTCTCAAATGGTGATCCTCAGACAGCCTTCATGGATTACCAGGGATACCAAAGAGTCATAACGTTGTCCAAAATCACAAGTATGAAAGTTCATGCAATGTCAAAAAAAAATCATAACCACTGACGTGTGAATAAACACAACAGTTCACAATCAGACACAAAATATGCTCTTTGTCCAGCCAATTTTTAGTACCACTCATTTGTTCAGTATATATGGGGAAAAAAATTTTAGACAGGAAGATGCTGAAAGAAGAATCATAGTTAATGCATCAATTTCACAAAACCATAAGGCAAATAGAGGCTTAGCACTACCATAAAACATTGTAGAGAGCCTTGATGAACTGAAAGAAATTGCTTCTGGCTGTGGCTTCCGTCTGCGGGCATTATGATCATTGAGGCGCCTACGACAGCTTCGTTTTTTCTGGTCAAACTCAGCTAAAGCATGGAACCTACAAAACAGTGGATGGTTAAAGAAAACAAACAGATAGTATATTGGTCTATAGAAACATGTGCACAGTCTACAAGCTAAAGCATCTCACCGGCTACATTGTTGGCAAAAACGTCGCTCCAGACTAGCAATGACAACCTTCGGAGCTCTAGAATGAGCCTCACAGACTCTGTGCTTTCGATGGTAATCTTTAGCAGAAGAGAGATCAACTTTGCAGCCTTCAACTTGACAGTATGAATTCTGTGTGTTCTGCTGAGCCACCTTTGCCTTCTTGGCCGAAGCAGTAGAGGGAGTCACTGCACTTGCACCTGATGGTGAACTCTTGACACTCTTCCCTCCACAGACATCTTCGAAGTAGGTTCTCTTGCCAAGCTTCAGGCCAATTACCAGCTCTCCACTGCTCACTGCTACCACCGATGATGGAGAATTTCCGGTGTCATCAACTTTACCCAACTCAGTATTCTTGCCGATGTTCTTATCAGGCTCTTTGACAGTTGCAAATTTGAACTCCATGTTCTTCCCCACCTTGGATGAAGAATCAATCGACGCAGATATGGAACTCTTGGATGAACCATATCCCATCTCCGAGCTGGACGAGAAGGTACCACCAGAAGAATACACTGATTCATGCCCCATGGCAGCCACAACACCTGCAAATTTCGGTTCAGCCTGCATCACATGCTTGGGGCTCTCGTTTGCGTTCGTGCCTATCGGCGGCAAATTCTCCCAATCCCACAACACGGAGCTCTTCTGATTCCAATCCATCCCAAAAGAGCCCATGCCAGAATAAAATATCTCAGCTGCTGCTCCTACTTGTATCTCAAAGCTGCTACCCTTGAAGCAACAGAATGGAAGAGAGAAGGGGGAAAACAAGAGAAAAGATGCCACATATGAGAGTTGCAGAATTAAGACAGATTCATAACATATCTGAGTATTCAACTATACATCATTGAAGTTAGAGAGAAGTACACAAGATGCTATCAATGAATGCCTTGTACTAGAGAATAGAGAGAATGCAGACTAGTTCACTCGCCTTTATTAGGGGAACCATCAATCATGGCTAGAACAGCACCATCATCATTCCAGCAGCAAGAAAGGCAAAAACACAAGTACCTTGAGGTGGCAGAAGATCAAGTACCTTCCCTTCCTCGTGGAAGGCTGGAACACCTTCTCAATCAGCAGCACCACAGAGAGCCATGGTGCTCCACTGATCCTGCGAGCCGAGCCGCTGGCGCATCCATCAATTGGCTACCAGAGAATCAACCTCACTAGAGCACAAGCTTCGCCACTGCCTTCCCATCAATCTCATATCTGTCTTTCTGAGATCTATATCATATTCCTCCTCTCCCTATAACCTTGAAACCCACAGCATCAACCACCCCAGCGCTGGACCCTACACATCATGATAAACTATCCCAATTTTACTAGCTCCTTCAATCTTTCACCTAGAGCTGTCCAAGAGGGCTATGCCATTATGAGTTAACCCAAGGTCTATTACTGTAAACCCAGTCTAAGCACAGCATAGCCTGTTTAGATGATGGGCTGTGCTGGCATAGTCTGGTGGACTATGTCATGCCTGGGTTGAGCTGCCAGCACACCAGACAGGCACAGCATAGCTCATTTAGGTCACGGGATAGGCCAACATGGCACGGCACGGTAAGGCGGCAACGGGCATAAACGGGTCGTGTCGGACTGGTACAGCACAGCCCGGTAAAAAATAGCCATTTTCGACCGTTGTAGTGTAAAATTTTTTGAATAAATAGCAAACAATTCGAAAAAAATATAAAGATTTTTAAATAGGGGGCATCCAGTCTCCATTCTTCACACCTCAAACCTCACTCTCATCTCTCTGTTTAGCTATGAAAAATTCAGAAGTGTTTGTGAAAAATTGGCAAAATTAGTAAGAAATTCGTGCGAAATTCAGAAAATTAAAAAAACTTCAAAGGATTTTTGGAGAGCTACAGAAAAGGTAATACTGATATCTTATTTCAATTTTTTATATTATTTTCTGATTGATTAGTAAGTTAATTGTACTTTACTATTTCAATTTGTAGTTAATTCAATGAAAAACTATAATTTTCAACTCTCCGAATTCGGCCTCACAGTGGAGAATATACAATCTTTTCAAGAAAGATATCCATCTGTGGAAGGTCCACATCCACAACAAACTGTAGAGCCAAAAGAAGCGGCTAGCCCTGCGGCGTAGGGTCCAATCAATCCATCTTCTGCTAGCTCAACGAATGCATCCATAATCCATAGCATAGGTTCAAAAGATCAAGAACTACAACATCAGGAGTCAGGAATGATTTCGACAAGAAGTTCAGGGCCGACGATAATGGGAATCCAATGAGGTATGCTGTTTGTAAATTTTGTGGTAATGAATTGATTGCAAAATCTTCAGGTAGGACGGGTCACCTGCAACAGCATGCTGCAAGCTGCAAAAGAAGGTAGGGAATACAAATGCGCTAAACACAGCTGCAACATAACTCCAACGACTCGGTACGTACTTGGGAGTATAACCCAGAGGTAGCCCGCGAATCACTTTGTAGATTAATTGCTTCTCAAGATTTATCTTTAAATTTTGGTGAGTCTGGTGCTTTTCGAAAATATATTAGGACTGCTCATAACCCTCGATTTAGTGTTGTATTTAGGTAAACGACAACTAGATATTTAATTAAATATTATAACAACTGTCGTGAAAAATTAAAAGAAATGTTTCATACTTGTACATTCTCTATTGCTTTGACGTCAAACATATGGAGTGGTAGAGCTAGGAAGGATTATACTAGTATTGTTGCTCATTATGTTGTTTAAAAAGATTAAATGCTTGTATTGATTCTTATAGAGATGTAATTTTATATATTAATTTTTCTAACCAATGAATAGCTGTATATAAGAGCTTTTGCATAGCAATGAATGTCTGCTTTAGAAAATTTGGTTTAGATATGCCTGTTAGATAGAACTCTACTTACCTTATGCTTAAACATATATTGCCATATAAGAGTACATTATCTGTTTTCCTTCACACCCAAGTTCATCAATCTCAAAGCTCCTGCAGTAGAACCCAAGTTAGAGGCCACGAACTTACTGAGGACGATTGGGTTGTTGGTAAAAAAATATTTTCTTTTTTAGAAGTTTTTTATATGGTTACACTTTGTCTTTCTGAAGTATACTACCCAACCTCTCTTCTAATTGTTCATAATATTCTTGAAATTACCACTCATCTAAAGTCTTTTGAAAATAATCATGTACTATGGGATGTTGTAGTTGCAATCAAAACTAAGTTTTTAAAATATCATAGGGAAATTCCTATTTTATATGCATTCATCTTTATTTTGGATCTTAAGGCCAAACTCCAAGGATTTATAAATGTATTATAACTTTTAAGTGATGCTACTGGTTTAAATTATTGTGTATACTATAGAGTAGTTAAGAATAAATTACATGGGATATACGAGAAATACAAAAATAAGTTTGGATCTGTGCGTTTGGAAAGACCCTAAGTATCCCCTAGCACCTCTGTGAGGACTATGCAATAGGACAAGATTTTTTATTCTTTCTCTCAAGGTTTTCATGCAGGTACACATCAGTTAGGAGGAGCAAGGCGGTAAAGTATTAGGAACCTACCAAGTTATCTCAATAGTGATAGCATCAGTTTTGAGTAAGAGTTGAACATCCTCTCATAGTGGCAAATCCAGAAAGTAACATATCCAGTGCTATTCATATTAACACGGGATGTGTTGACTGTTCCTGTCTCTACGGTATCCTCGGAGTCAGCCTTCAGTCTATCTGAAAGAATAATTGAGAAGCTAGCCTTGCAATGTAATTTAACAAGTTAATAAAACTCACTATATCATTGATAATAATTATCTTGATGATTAACATGTCTATATTTTTGTATAATTTTTCTTAATTTTCTACAATTTTGTGTAATTTTTCAAAAATTTTCGGGCTAAACAAACCAACCATGCCAGCACGGCCCGTTTAGCCCTAATCCTGCTGTGCCGGCACAGCACGGCCACAGGCCGTGCCTGGGCCCGATCCTCGGCTCGTGGGCCGGCACGATATGACCCGTTTATTATCCGTGCCTAAACGGGTCGTGCGTGCCTCGTGCCCGTGTCGTGTCGGCCCGGCACGGCACGACCCGTTGGCCAGGTCTGCTTTCACTAAGTGCCAGAACCACATGCAAAACATGACAACCACCCCCAATTTCAACTTTTTTATGTGGCTTATAACTTTTTTTTATTATAATTGGTTTATTTTGTACTGTAACTGCTCATAGATTTTTTAGTGTAATTAAATTTAAAAATAAAAAATATGTTAGCCCATTACGGACAATGCAAAAGGAATACAATAAAAAGGCAAAAAAGCCCCCAAAAGCTAAAAAAAATAGAAAACGATGAAATTAAGGAATAGTGAACTAGAAGGCAAAAGGCAGAAGCTGAAGCCAAAACAAGCGGGACCTACAAGGGAGAGAACATATACCGCATCAAGTTCGTTGCATTTTTATGGGAGCGAGAAATCTTAACAAAGCTTTTTTTCCACACCCCACCTAAGTGGAAAAGAATTGTTCCTACTCTTGTTGTATATGAAATCCAGAATCTCACCTCCTATTTTTCTTGCAGAATCAAAGGGGTGCTCATTTGGACTTGTGCTTTTGATTTTTAGGCTTATTTGGCACTGTTTGAGGCTTTTTTCACTGCAACTGTTGTAAGCTTTTTCGGCATAATTAAATTTAAAATTAAAAAAACAGATTCTTTCATCACGGATAATGCAAAGGAATAAGAGAAAAAAAAGGCAAAAAGCTCAAAAAAGCTAAAAAAATAAAAATAATAAAATTAAGAAACTAAAAACCAAGAGCATAAGCAAGGCCTACCTTCTTGAAATTCTTCTGCCTGGCAAGCACAGGGGGAAATGAGGGCCTCAACCTAAAGACAACAAAGAAAAGCACCTAGATAAAAAAAGACAAGACTCGCAATAATCCAAGGTTTTTTTACAGTGCATTATACTAGTAGTAGAAAGATAGTAGTAGAAATAAAATCTAATTATTGATTTATTAGGGTATTATAGACTTTTATTTTTTAACTTGATTTTTAGGGTATTTTAGACTATCTCATGTGAACATTTTGTGTGTAAACCATAGTTGTATCTTCATTCCCTGCATTCCGCCACCTCTCCATACCCTACGTCACACGCGCACCAGGGTGAACCGAGCTGCGCCCCACGTGCACATGGCCTTGGTAGCGCCAGTGGCCAGAGAGCACAAGCTCGTCGAGGGACGATAATGGGAGCGTAGTCTTGCCAACTAGTCTAAGCTCGCATGACACACACATCTGCACAAAGGTCACTAACTACGCTGATGACCACACATTGCCATACGTCTCCCACATCAACTCAATAACCTCCAGCAGTGACTCCCTCGCCCTGTCCAGCTGCATCGCCACCTCGTTGTCCCTCCTCTGCAATTCAACGTACCATTTTTTTCAAATCTGAGCTTCAACGTACGAATTTTTAATTTTAGTATATGGTAAGACCATGAAAATAATGGCAAACAACATGTGTCACTTGCCAAGCTCCCGCACCGCAATAGATTCGAAGCACCGCGGTACCACCTACCGAGCTAGGGGAGCTCAACAGCTCTCCTAGCTTGGTAGGCATTGTGCATGTATGGCATTAGTGCTTAAATTAGGCAAGTTTACACTAAGCATGGATTAATTAAGCAGGCTTACGCTAAGCATGCAGTAATTAATCATGCTTTGCGACCTGCCGAGCTCTAGCTCCTCGACGAGATGGTAGGGCTCGCCGAGCGCCTCCTATCAAGTTGGATAATGTGGTAGACGACACGTGTCACCTATCACGACTGCCGAGGTTAGGAAAGAGGTTAAGATCTGTAAAAACATGAGTCTCACGGTTACATTTAAAAAAAATGGCTAGAGTGCTAGATATTCGAAAGCTTCTCCTCTCTGTGCCCTAACTGAGCATGAAATGAACAGAAGTGTTGAGGAAAGAGAGAGGAAGGCCAAGTGGATGGCTGCCTGCTCACACATCTCTTGAGCCTTGAGTAGAGTGGCAAACATGAGTGAATCCAATTGCCCATGCTCACCTGGAATTGCATTTCATACTCAGTGCATGCAATGCAGGGCAGCTCTTATCCTATCTCGTCTCTTGTCTGCTCTGCTCTGGTAGTACACTTTTGTTTTATTGGGCTGTCTTTCCAGAGGACTAAAAGGTGTAGCTGCGTTTGGTTTGTTGTGGTTTTGGGTGGTGCTTCCTTTGCTTGACATTACACTTTGATGTGATGACGATGAAGATGCCTGGAGCAGTGAAAGACATGAGCAACTGTGCCGCCACATTTCTTGGCAGTCCTTGTCACACTTCTTAGGATGTCAATCAATTATTGGCGTAGCCGCGTAGCAAACATTATGGCATGGCTAGAGCTGCCTGGTTTCCAACCAAGTATGTTGTTGATGCCTAAAACCAAGATTTGGTTGTAAAATTTTTATGGTTAAAAACAACATCAAAGTCTAGACGGGTATACTAGATTGCTTTTGCTCTCGATTAACCCGATGTTTTGGTACAAATCTTGGATTAGATAGGATAACATATAGCAGTCTAATGGACATCTGCAATAGTGTCACTTTAGCTATCTCTTAGCTGTATCACATCTATAAATTTCTAGCTGTCTCTTAGCAATACCACATTAGGGTATCTTCAATAGTACTACTTCACAAAACTTTATTAGATCTTGACTCCGGTGAGGCAGATCCAACCAAATCCAGTGGCGGCACGATGGCAACAAAAGTAGAAGGGAAGGGAAGAGGAGACCGGGAGATGGCAACAGTGAAGCACAAGGCTTTCTGGTAGTGAAGATTCGACATGGCGACGATAGTTGATGGTGCACATCTGAGGGACTGGGAGCTAATAGGCGGCGGCGAGGGTTGAAGAGGGCGGCAAGCTCAGGTTGTTGGGGAAGTCGGCCCAAGCTTTGGAGAGGGAGGTGGAGGAAGGAGAGAACGGCCGGAAATAAATAACATAATTGCAAGATAAATTAAAGTTGACGGTTTGTCACGTAACAAATCTAGAATCTGAAATGACAACGACCAAAACCAATCGGCCCCTTGTCTCCATCATGCATGAAACTGGCTACTTACAAAGTGTTTACATCATTTCTACACCACAAGTTGCATTGCCAAAGTGCTAGGAATCTTACCTGCGTCGTTTCTATCTCCAAAGTCTACCACGATCATGTGGTCTCGCGGATCATATGCCCCGCTCAGTTGAGCGACAGGTGACAGCGTTGAGCGGTGAAATCACTATAGCGCGCGTCCAAAATACTGTAGCACTTTGTTTTTATTCTTTTTTTTTAGTATTTTTGTGTTCTGTTTTTTTCCTGTATTCCTTGGCATTGTTCGCTCTAAGTTAGCATACTGTTTTTATTTTTAAGATTTTTAAATTTAATTATGCACAATAATCCAATCAGCTACAGTAAAAAATAAGCTAGCTACAGTAAAATTTCAGCTAGAAATCAGAAACCATCGCTATTCCGAACACCCCCATAGATCGGTCAGCTAGGTAGACTATACCGTTTATAAATGTTTTTACAGTCTTGAACCTGAACCAAAAGTCCACTTGAGGATGGATTGCTAGTTGACTTTACCTGTATAGGTCCCTTGGTACTACCTACCATGTTTGCACGCATGAGAAAATAATGGATTTTTTAATAATCTAATTTTTATTTATATAAAAGTATATACACCTTTTAATTTTTTACAAAAGTTACCACCTTAGCCTAACCATTAGATAACTAGACCCTATTGCCTAACGACCGAGCGACACGAAGACCAACAGCCCAACGGTTGGGCTACAGGTTCCAATAGCCTAATGGTTGGGCTACTGGGCTGTTGTCGTCCAACTGTAGGGCGACAAAAGACATTTAGATTATTTTTAAAAAAATCAATTATCGAGTAGAATTGTTTTGAAATCATCTATTTTTTTATTCAAAAATACAAAATTATCCTATATTTTTAACTTTTTTTATAAAAAGCAGCCCTTGTAACCGAACCGTTGGGCGACTGGACTCCGTTGGCCAACGGTCGAATGACACGTAGACTGAAGGATAACATCATTTTCAGCCATACTAATATATACAATAAAACTATGGTTGAGAGTTGTCACCTTTTGCTTTTTGCAGAATCAATTAAATTTGATAAGTATGCAGACGTTAATTCGTATACTATTCCAGGATGGCCACACTAAATTGGCCTCCCAACCGATCTGAGGTTGAACAATGCTTGTTTATGGTGTTAAACTACAAATTAGTGTTATATGATAGAAATATTTTAGGTAGTCAGTTACTTTTGTAGAAAAATAAAAATGTAGATATAATTTTGTATTTTTAAATAAAAAATAGATTATTTTAAGAAAACTCTACTCGATACTTGAATTTTTTTTAATAATCTAGATATCCTTCAATCGCCCTACAGTTGGGCGACAGTAGTTTAGTAACCCAACTGTTGGCGACAACAACCTGTAGCCTACCCGTTGGGCTATTGGAACTTGCAGCCCAACCTTGCGTTATTAGACCCTGTCACTCAATGGTTAAGCTACATGTAGTTATTTTTGTAAAAAAAAATTTTAAAACCTAGGTATAATTTTATATTTTTGAATAAAAACTAGGTTATTATAAAAAAAATCGAGAAAATGAAGCGAGATATGTACGGAGCTAGATGCACTGTTGCCCCTAAATTCCCTCCTGCATTTCTCACTCCATCCAACGGGAACATGGTCCTGTTCCATCGTTCTCGTCAGAGTAAAGTGCGTGCGTGCATTCTCGTATGATTCAGCAATCAGCGGCATACGATTGTGACAACCTCTCGGAAAGCGCATATCTGGATGCGCTTCTAAAAAACCCTCTCTCCACACTGCATTGCATGCATGTAGAATGCACTGGTAGCAGAACCTAACTCTTCCCACGGCCTGGGCCATTACCAACTCTAGAGATTACAAATGCAACGGATGGATCTGAGGCCTGAACTCACCACATTTGCAGGTCTGATAGCTATGCCCTCGCATTTCTGGGTGTCAATGGTTCGATGCATCATCCCCATCGAGGCTACACTAACAAGAATCCAAGCATGGCCGCAATCGCAAGGCTGTGGCATCCATCCAAAAAAAAAAGGTTCCTACACGAATGAACATACTGACAGCAGACATCAAATATCCTCAAGCTGTCAAATTGTTCTTGCTCTTATAGCCATCTCTTGTGAAACAAGAACCTACGAGAATGACAGAGAAAGCTGGAGCAGTACAAGGAGGAGCATCAAGAGGTAGTTGCTTCTAATCCGCTGCAGCTTCCACGAGAAAGCTGAGTCAACCTCGATCATGACACCAAATCTGCATGTTCCGGTGCTGGGGTCTTGGCCTGTGGTCGTTGCAAGGTTTGAGAACCCACAGGCCACATCATCCTGATCATTCTTCTGGTAGAAGCTGTTGAACGCGTACGAGATGTTGCTTCGTGTGTCCAGCATCCCACAAGAAGTCTTGTAACCAAGACTGGTGCAGTCCGCCATGGAACAAGCGTAGCTCACGCTATCTGGAAGCCTTGTGTCACTAAGGCTTACGGAAGGCTTCAGCACACACCACTTCTTCTCGAGGTACTTCACGTTCTTTGCTCTGACAAGGCCGCGTGAATTTGCTGTCCCAAGATTCAGTTGATACTTTGGCAGGCCATCATAGGTAAAGATCCCCCAGTGACGCTCGAAATTTCCTGGCTGTATGCTCTTCTCATCCTCGTCGATTAGACTGAACAAGTAAGCATCAATTGTTCCAGGCCTCATCGGTGTCCCTCGCCCAGTGCCAATATGAGTCATGAAGCCTTGGTTGAAGCGCTGGGCAAGCTGAGCATTCGCGTTCATGTCCCCATCAGTTGGCCAGCCTATCTCCCCAACAATGACCGGTAGATTTCCATATCCATTCTTCTTCAAAGCCCATATAAGTGTGTCGTGGTTCGCATCAAACATGTTTGTGTATGTTGCAGAGCCATCAATAATGGGCGATGAGGCCCCCTCAAAGAAGGCGTAGTCGACAGGGAAGTTTGAATCACTGTAAAGGCTTATGAAAGGGTAGATGTTGACAGTGAAAGCCGCACCATTGTCACTCAGGAATTTTACAATGGTGAGCATCAGATCATGAATATCTGTGCGGAAATCACCATCAGAAGGCTTGCCAGTTGATGATTGATAGACATCAGCATTGAGAGGGACTGTGACTTTAACTTGACTGCTCAAACCGGCCTTTACAAGTGCACTCTGTACGTTTCGGAGGGCGGGAAAAGTGGTTTGCAGAAAGCTTCCGTTGTATGTCTCCAAGAAAGGCTCGTTACCAACCGCAACATACCTAACATAGAATAGGACAAATCAAGCGGTAAATCCACAACACTATGCAAATGGTTGAGTTGACATCAAGTGCGTTACTGGCAGAATGAGGTTGAATATGGGATTCAGAACATGAAGCATATACTGATCTTGCCAAGCATCCTTCTTTACACTACATACTATGGAAGCAGAACTATTTCATGACGTGCTTATTAATTGTTCAGATGGTATGTTATCACAGTCCCACAGTACTACGTCATCAAGCAGGTAGCAGACATTAGAGTTAAGGGTACAACTTGAAATTCATCAATTATCAGGCCAGGTACCGACAAAGAGCTGTTTCAGAAGAATTGCCACTAGTATGGTGGTATGTGATATGGAATTAGAAAAAGGAAATTTTGAGATGTTATGTTAACACTATGTTACTAGGTCAAATTACACAGGTGTCTTTACAAATCTAAATCTTTTGCCTCCTGAAAAAAAGTTCAAACAAGCTAGATATGTGCCTGTTCTCCCAGAACACCTGGGAAAGAGAACCAATGAAATAGTTCATGGATTCTATTAGAGTTTTTTTAGATGATATTAGGATATTATTTTAAAGAATTAATCTGAATTTTACAAAGAGGTGCACCGAAGCATACCCCAAACTTGTAATGATTGCTAAGCAAGACAAAAAAAAGGGAGTGGCTATGGTTCCTATTATGCATTCTGTTACTGTGGTCAACTTTTGCTTTTTAAACAATCTGTTCACAAGCAGCTGGTGTTACTATGGGTCAGAACAGAAAAAACGCAGACCAATTTAATACAGCTCAGTGCTAGAATTGTGCAAAAGGTGCTGCTCAAATTCAAAGCTCACTGAAGAAAGAAAGAACGAATGCAACCATCAGATAATATAACCTGGAGTTTTTAAATATTCAAAAGAAAAAGCTTTGCATAACAGTACAATTGGATGAGGACTGCTAGATGCAGAGGTTAGTATCATAACAAAATTTCACAATTTGCATGTTAGTTAGCAGGTTGATATATTTTGAAAAGAATAGTAGATTGATATATAGTGAAGAAAATGTTTTGCATAACAGTACAATCGGATGAGGATTTCTACATGCAGAGGTTAGTATCATAACAAAATTTCACAACCGTTATTCCAGGTACAAGACAGTTTGATATATTTTCGAAAAGAATAACAGATTGATATATAGAAGGAATTGCTACGTGTGTGAATAATATCTTAAAACCTTTCGCTAACACTGAGCAAAGGCTAAAGACCAGATATAGTTTGGATTTGCTATTTCGAGGCCTAGGTCTTGATCTATTCATGATGTTGATAAGTTTGCAAAATGTTCAGTAATACTGATAAGTTTTTAGAAAGTGCTTACAAAGATTGGCCTTCGACTTCGAGTAAAAATGCTTCTTTGAAATTATGGCACAAATGATACTAAATTAGTAATAGCGTGATAGGTAAGTGAGAGACCATGTGGAGGTCTAGAATATATTTGTGATGAACAACTAGCATTTTAGTTTTGTTGAATTTGAATTTTACAAAAGTTTCAGAAAATTCATATTTCAGATTTTGTTGTCAAGGTTCAGACGGTCTAGCCGGCTGGTGGCTGACGGCCAGACCAACTGATGGCTGGTGGGTTCACCATCATGGGGCGAGCGATCAAACCGCCCATGGACTTTTAGGAAAATGAACACCAAACACTTGTGTAGGTTTATTTGGAGATGAGTTTGCACTAGGTGCCACTGAAATTGAAAACTGATGCTAAAACTAGATAGAATTTAACCAAAATTATAGATAAACTGTTTCTAGTGGACTTAACCAGCCAGACCGACCAGTGGCCAGTGGTCTGACCGCCATGAGGCATGCGGTCAGACCAGTGGCTACGGCTAGAAATAAGTAAAAATGGTGTTTGAGTTGTAAGTGTTGCACTGCATAAGTGCCATTGGTTGGTTATGAGGTGTTGCATGAAGCATGATTTTGACTAACATGAGTCAAGTGCATGAAATTTGTGCTCAAGATGGTTATTTAATCTTTGGATATGCAGATGGCTTGGAGAACATTAGCGGTTGATGGCAATGGACCGGGACTAAGCAGGGAGCTAAGATGCGAGCGATTATATAAGTCCAGGTGAGACTATATGGCTCAAGCAAGAAACACAGAGAAGACAAGGATCGTGAAAAGACGAGTTAGTGCATATGCAGCGCTAGATGACGAGACCGATGCACGTAAAACGGTTTGAGAGAGACCGAATGTGTGAAGACATGATGGCTAGTCATTAGGGGCTACAGGCTATGTGTTAACGCATGCAGAGATACTTTGAGGTAAAGATGAAGACGAAGTAAAAGGAAGGTGCCTGGAAGCTTCATCAAGGGTATTTTGGTAATTGGTCAAATACCGGGTTAGTGCCTTGATCAACATTACGGAGTATGAAGGCGCACAAAACAAGTGGTTTAAGTCAAAAAGAGCTGCAAATTGCTAAGTGGATCAATCACTAAGGTGTTAGCGGGTTGAGTCTTATAAACACTTTGAGAAGCGTGCGTGCGTGTGTAAAACTCGTGTTAGTGGGGTTAATGGGTTTCCCTAGTGTCTTAATGGGTTGGACCCATTAGGGTTATTGCTGGTTATTAAAGGAAAAGAGAGGATTTGTTAGATCCAAGAATTCTAGAGTTTAGGTTTTTTGTTTTATCACCTTGTCTCCTTTCATGGTTGTGAGAACCTGAGAGATGAAAAAGTGGTGTTGTGGTTGCACCTTGTAATCATTCATGGGTATGTAAACTTCATCCTCTATTGAAAATAGATCAAAACTTTGTCTCGATCATGTTCTCATTTGCATTTTTGCTTGGTTTTGTTTGTTCTTGAGTTAGATTTGTGATTTCGTGATCATAGGAGTTCTAACTTGAACTCTTGCTTAAATTACCCTACTACACGTGAGAGTAGATTTAGAAGACCTCATGCCTTAGATCCTTATAAGCAAGAAATAATTTGAGTTTTAGGGTTTTTAGTGCTTTGTGACCTAGATTCGATTCTCTTTAATTTAGTGAACTCGAGCCCAAGAATCTTGTGATTCTTGATTGGTTTAAGTTCCTAATGTCTTAAACAAGTATCATGCAAAACTTGAAGTGTTTGGATGAGAATTGAACAAGTTTTTGATATTTGAGTTTTGTCCTAAGAGGGCTTTTAGGTCTGGGAACAGTGGATCAGCCAGACCGGCCCCAGCGGTCAGACACCGTTAGCCTTGCGGTTAGACCGGCCTTTCCATGGCGGTTTGACCAGCCTTGTGCTGAAGGCTGCTGATTTTGTTGATTCAATTCTCTAGCCTTGCTTTGTAAAGCATAGTTGGTGCAATTTGAACTTGGTGACTCTCATGACCACTTGAGTAAAGATTTTAAATATTGTTAGATAAAAAAGTTTGAACAATCAATCCACCCCGGATTGCCGACATCAGTCCAACAGTCACTCCTCATTAACCAAACGTCCAATCCACATGGTCCAATAGAAAGTGAAATGAGTCACATAAGCATAGTGACTGCAGAAAGAGTAGGTATGAGGTAAATTCCAATACTGGAGCTATCGCACAAGATAAGAGGGGAGGGGACAGCTATTATTCCCTTGAAAGAATGAACAGATATAAAGAGGACTGGCCGAAAAATAATGCATTTCCTCCATATCGTAAGGTCCGCATCTTCCAAGGCAAGCTATTGAATGCTATTGTTCATCTTGACAGTTCAGTTCCTTTTGAAAAACGGTACTCACAACTCACAAGTGGTTGATTGTGAACATCTTCATTTAAAACATGAAACTGATAAAGCTCAACAAAATGATGAGATTCCAGTGGTGCCAAATGGAACCATTGACTGTGCGTGAACTTCTTGCTGGACAACTCCATATAAGTTATAACAGAGCATTACAAACAGAATGAATTGATCAGCAAAGTCTCAAAAAATGAGGACATTAATCCGGTGATGCATGCATGAATGAAACATAAGGTGTGATAATTTTTGTTTTCGGAGACAAATACGCTTAACTGATGCATCCAAGCAGGCGCACAAGCTACATGAACCATGAAAAATGTCGAGTAGTGGGTCTCCAAGTCAACCACAGAGCCAAATATGAGCTGTATTTGTTAGCCATTAATCGAGACAGACCGAAGGTAATTCTAATATCTCTCCCCAAATTATAGATCTATTACCGTTCATCCCAAAACCCAAATAATCAGAGCTCAAAAGTCACACTCCAACTAGTATCAGCTACCAAGCAAGCATCACTACCTGAGTGAACTGAAGAACAGTAAGTGAACAGAAGCTACACGCATACCCAAGCGTATACCTGATGTTGACGCCATCGTTGAGGAAGTTGGAGACGTTCTTGTCGACCCACTTCTCGGCCGCCTTCATGCTGGTCGCCATCATCGCGAGCATGTCATTGGGCATGCCGACCATCACCTCCAGCCCGCTCTTCTTGAGGGCGCTCATGGTGCCGTCCTCGGCGTCGAACAGCTTCACCTTCTGGAAGCCGTTGGCCTTGAGCATCTGTACCACCGTGTCCGGCGCCAGCGGGTGGCTGGCCTGCGTGCCCCAGTTCGCCCCTATCGCGCCCACACCCACTACCGTCAAGCACAGCCAAAAAAACAACGCCACAACCACCGCCTCTCCATGGCTGGACCAAGAACCCATGGATGATTCCAGCTCCAAGTTGCAAATCTTGGGGGTTTTGTGGATTTCTTTCTTTGCTTCAAGAACTCCAAGCTTCAGATCTTGGAAATGATCAAGCCAGCACATGCAACCAAAAAGAAGGGATCTTGGAAGAAATAGGCAACAGCAAAGTTCCAAAAACGTTAGAAGCAAAGCTCAAAGTTGAAATCTTTACTGGAAAGAGGTGCAAAGCCCAAAGGTCCAAGAACTGAAGAACGCTAGAATTTCTGAACTATTAAAGCTCCAAAAAGCTCAAATCTTGGGGAATAAATGAAGTCCAGCCAAACTCCACCTACACTTGACCCGGAAAGGAGATTTCCAGTGATAGCAAAATGCAGAGATTCACATGATACATCACAGGGTGAGCATTGATGGCAAGTCCCCCAGGTGAGAGTAAATTGGCTGATGAGGGCAGCAAGGGGCAGATAGACAAACAAGAGAGAACCTTTCCAGTTATGCAGGATTTTAAAGGGGGAAAAGAGAACAAGAAAAGATTTGATTTGAACCGGGAATTGAACAGAAAAGGTGAGAGCTTGTGAAAGAGAGTTGTTTGATCTAATCTAGCACAGTAAAATGATCACCTCCAAGAACCTCAAAAGCTGATGACCTGCACTCAGTGGCAGCACTGCCCAGCACATAGAGTGAGAGACTGAGGTTGGGGGAGATGATGATGATGTTTTGCAGCACTAAAGAAGTAGAAAGATTCTCACTATGCAAGCCAATCCAATATAGCTGTACTGTTTATGCAGAGAGGATGAGATTTTAAAGACCCAAGAAAAGAAAAGAGAATGAGGAAAAAAGTATATAAAAAGGCTCAATATTCCCCGCTACTCCGGTCTAAAATGTCTTGGTAATCTGCCCACTGGACTTGGCTGCTGGTATGTTGCTGCTGTTGTTAGTTTTTCTTTCTTTCTATATTTTGTTTGCTCCCTACAGCTCACAGTGGGCGCTCTTTTTAGCAATGATTTTTATTTTTTGACTGAAATTTTACTGTAATTAACTTTTTTTACTGTAGCTGATTTAGTTTTTTAGGTATAATTAATTTTAAAAAAATGTAAAAATAGAAAAAATATGTTAACACATTAGGGACAATACAAAGGAACACGGAAAAAATACAAAAATATCTAAAATATCTAAAAAATTCAGAAAAAGACGAAATACTAAATAATGAAAAAAAAGCAGAAGCTAGAAGCAGAAATAAAAAAACCGAAATAAGCGGGGAGTTGAGACAATTAAACACGCGGTTAGCCGGGCTCGACTTTAATTTTTTTAGGCTTTAGAGTCGTTTTTGGCTAAATATGTGGATTTTGAAGCCTAAAATAAATTATAAATTTGAAGTTGAGTTTAGAATAAACTATGAATTTAAAGTTAAAATTTTATAATTTCTCTTGAAATCTGACTTTAAAGTTAAAAAACAGAGAGAAACCGAGTCCGAACAAACGGTGCCTAAACAAACATCTTGCTAACCTCCTTGAGCAAACAAATTAGCAAGTGAACAAAGCAACGAGGACAGCATGTTGCATCGATAGTGACAATAATCTGTTACGATGTCAGGTACCTTGACTTTTTTTTTGAGGACCCAGGTACCTTGCCTCACTGGGTACACGTCAGCAGTATGGACTGAGGAGTACAGTACCAGACTAGGAGGCAGCAGCCTGCAAGGCTATACCAAAAGCACGGTGTTCAGAATAACGAAGTTTTATGATTTTTTTATTGTAATTAATTTATTTTTTATTATAATTAAGATAATTTATTTAGTATAATTATATTTAAATTTTTTAAAAATAGAAAAAAACAGATTAATCTATTACAGATAATACAAAAAAATACAGAAAAAAGATAGAAAATCTTAAAAGAAACAAAAATCAGAAGAAAAAAAGAAAATTAAAAAATAGTAAAAAATACAAAAGCCAGTAGAGCAGGGCTAAAGAATAGTGACAAAGGGGTGATCGGAATAGCGATAGCTTTTGGCTTTTGCTGAAAAAACACTGTAGCTGACTGAAAAAACACTGTAGCTGAGTGGCACGTTAGACATAATTAAATTTTAAAAAATGTAAAAATAAAAACTGCTCGCTAGTCTAGTGTGGACAATGCAAAGGAATATGAGAAAAAACGGAACGCAAAAAAACCAAAAACCAAAAAACAAAAAAAATTTCACTACGTGACAAAAATGCTACAGTGTTCCAATCGCTGCTACAGTGTTCCGATCGCTGAACAGTGTTTTAATCTCCAAAGTGAGCGGGGCCAAAGAGTAGTAGATGTATGGTGTTGAGTACGAAGGCATGACACTGTAGTCGCACCTAGGAGTACTAGTAGTGTAAAAACATGGATCTAAGAAGTTTGTTTAATTTATGTAGTATGATTGGGCCAGACAAATACTCCGTATACTATTAGCAGCAGACTTCCTGGGCAGCCAGAGCATCCACGTGTCGACTTTGGAAAAAAGCCCTCGAAGTTTTGGTAATTACATATAGGTCCTCAGTTCTTGCAAAAAAGTCCCTGGTTTTTTGCGAAGAAACCCCTACACTTTTTTATCTGGATAGCAACCCGCGATTTCCCGTAATTACGTACATGCCCTTAGTTCTTTAGAAAAGGCCCTCGATTTTTGCAAAAAAAAAACCCCGCTCTCCTTTTACTGCGAAAAGGCCCTCGATTTTTTTGCGAAAAACCCCTCTACTTTCCTTTTGCTGCGAAATTTTGCCTCCTTTATTTCGGTTCACACGGTGGCTAGCGTGGCATGACGATGCGCCTATGTGGCTAGTACTTTGATGATTGAAACATGTGAATGATATGCTACCTATGTGAGCGATGGTTACCCTTCGGAAAAAAATGTGAGCGGTGGTCTAGGTTTAACCGCCAACGCTTAAAAAGCACCGAGTAAAACAATGCTAAAAAGGAAAAATATGGACGTATCACTTTATTCCGCTCATTTCAGCTTCAGCTTAGTTTATTTTTTACTATTCTTAAATTTTATTTTTTTTCTAACTTTTTAGTTTTTTTGCTAGTTCTTTTTTTCTATATTAATTTGCATTGTCATAATGAGCTAACCTTTTTTTAAAATTTTTTAATTTAATTATGCCAAATAAGCAACCATCAACTACAATACAAAATAAACTAGTTGCAGTGCAGATTCAACCATAAGCCGGTTTAATAAACCGAAATGGGGGCCCCCTAAATGTGTTGTGATTTATGTGACTCATTTTGCCCCAATAGATGAGTATATGTTCCTTTAAATTTTATGGGGTACACATTTGTTAATAGCTTCTACTTCAACCTCTCCTCTAGTTGTGGCACTAGCATCAGTTGAGACACATGAAAAATAGCATATATCCCTCTGAAGGTTACAGGTAGTTTCAGTTGGTAAGCAACATCTCCTCTGTGCTTTAATATTTTGAATGGCTCCACATACCTTAGTGAAGTTTTTCTTTCATTTGAAACCTCATAACACCTTTGAATGGTATGATCTTGAGATACACATAATCACCTGGCTCAAAACCCAAATCTTGGCAACGGGTATCTGCATAACTTTTATGTCTAGCTTAAGCAGTTCTTAAACTATCCTGTATTAACCGAACTTTGTCATCAGCTTTCTTTAAATAATCTCGCCCAAAGACATGGCTTTCTTCCATCTCTTTCCAATCGAGAGAGGTTCTGCATTTTCTACCATATAGAGTTTCAAATGGTGATATTTGCAAACTGGTTTGGCAACTGTTATTGTAAGATAACTCTATAAAAGGCAAACAATTGTTCCACTTAGCTCCATATCTAATACACAAGCTCTTAGCATATCCTTAAGAATCTGATTCACACACTCAATTTGACCATCGGTCTAAGATGATATGTTGTATTGAAATTTAGATGAGTATCCATTGCTTCGTGAAAACTTCGCCAAAATCGTGAAGTAAACAGCAATCCATGACCTGATACAATTTTCTTAGACACTCCATGGAGACTCACAATTCTTGACATATATAACTCTGTCAACTTGCCACCCACGTAGGTTGTCTCAACCAAAATAAAATAAGAAACCTTCGCCAAATGATCCACAATTACCTAGATTGAATCAAAACCATCTTTGGTCTTGAGTAATCCTATAATAAAATCTATGCCAACTTCTCCCTTCCACTCGGGAATTTTCAGCAGCTGTAGCAAATCTTTTGGCGTCTGATGCTCAGCTTTCACTCGTTGACACACATCACAAAGTGTAACATACTTTGCTATCTCACGCTTCATACTTGGCCGCTAATATTTATCCTTGATATCCTGATATGTCTTGGTACTACCTAGATGAGTCGACTACAATGACTAATGGGCTTCCTTAAGTAATAACTCTTTTAATTCTTTTTTATTTGGCATACACAAATGCTTTTTAAACCATAAGATACCTTTATCATCCTTAGTAAAATCCGTTGTTTTATCTTTACTCATGTTAGTCCTGATCCACTAAATATTTTTATCCTCTGTTTGTGCTTAATGAATCTGACCATACAAAGTTGGCTGCAACTTTGCCGAGGTTAGGAATGCTTCCTCAACCAACTTCAAACTAAGTTTTTGAAATTCCTCATATAAGGCTGGCTGACTCTCTTTGATCATCATTGTATTGTAATAAATCTTTCTGCTCAAAGCATCTGCTACCACATTGGTCTTTTCTGGATGATAGTGAATTCTAATATTATTGTCTTTTATCAACTCTAACCATATTCTTTGCATGAGATTAAGATCGGCCTGAGTGAAAATATATCTCAAACTCTTCTGGTCCATGTAGATTTAATAATGATTACCCATGAGGTAATGGCACCAAATTTGCAGGGCATACATTATGACTGCTAACTCCAAATCATGCATTGGATAATTCTCTTCATATTGCCTCAACTGATGTAAAACATAAGCTACTACTATTTTTGTCTTGCATCAACACACATCCCAAAATCCTTGTTAATGTCTAGTAATACTAGTACTAGGGCTATAGTCAAACACTCTTTCAGTTTCTGAAAACTCTTCTCATATTCTGATGTCCAAACGAATTTCTTTTCTTTCTTTGGCAACTGTGTTAGCAGTCTTGCCATACTGGAAATTCCTTCAATGAAACAACGATAATAACCAGCCATTCTAAGAAAACTCCTGACTTGCGTCACTGACAACGACGACTTCCAATCAAGCACATCCTTCACTTTTCTAGGGTCAAGTTCAACTCCTCTTGATGACATGACGTGGCCTAGGAAAGTAACTTCCTTCATTCAAAACTCATACTTCCTGAGCTTTTGCAATACTGGCCTCAAATACTCCTTGTACTCCTTCTCATCCTTGGAGTAAATCAAAATGTCGTCAATGAACATGACGACGAACTTGTCCAAATACTTCACGTACACATTGTTCATCAGGTACATGAAATAAGTTAGGACATTGGTCAAATCAAAGGACATCACTACGAAGTCGTATAAACCATAACGAGTTGAGAATGCTATCTTGGGTATGTTCTCTTGCTGAATTTTCATCTAACAGTATCCTGACCTTAAGTCAATTTTGGAGAAAACTCTAGCTCTTTTAAGCTGATTAAACAAATCATCGAACCTGAATAGAGGATACTTATTTTTTATGGTGACATCATTAAGTGCTCGGTAATCCACACACATACGTTAACTACCGTCCTTTTTCTTGACGAACAACACTGACGCTTCCCATGGGGATGAACTTGGTCTGATATAATCCTTGCTCAACAGCTCTTGAATTTGCTTCTTCAATTCCGCTAACTCATTAACAGGCATCCGATACGGCCTCTTGAAAATCGGCAAAGTATCAGGCATTAGCCCAATCGAAAACTCAACTTCTCGATCAGGTGGTATTATGGGAAGATCATCTAGAAACACATTAGGATACTTGCTGACAATAGGCACATCCTCTGGCAAAATTCCCTTGCTATGTCAAACTATAAGCTCCTCTGATAGATTCATGCTGGCTTCAAATTTCACTTTGCTCCCATCTGAACTGGTCAAGGTAACAAAGGTAACAGCTCTACTTTCATAATCCAACACTGCTTGTGGTTCTTAAGCCAATTCATTCCCAAAATTATATCCAAAGATTGGATATCTAACACGATAAGATCAGCGAAGAACTCCACTCCCTAAATGGCTATTTTGACTCCAGGACAACCTCGGTTTGTACTCGACTTGGAGCCCAGGGATTGAACCAAAAGAACAGATCTAAGGACAATAGTATTCATTCATTGATTTATGGCAAAATTCCGAGAAACAAACGAATGTGAAGCTCTAGAATCAAATAGAACTATAATAGGAACTAAATTTAGTAGGAACTTATCAATCACAACCTTTGGCACTGCTTGAGCCTCCTTTGCGGTGACATGGTTCACTTGTCCTCACATAACTGATGGCAGCGCGCGACTGGCCTATCTTGATACTTGAGGCGCTCCATTTCCTAATCTTGAAGCAGAGGTTTGATCTGGCGTAGCTCCCAGATTAAAATGGACTAGCGTCGGGGCTTGCTTCTGAGGGCACTTACTATCATAGTGACCCTACTCTCGACACTTGTAACAGGTGACTGTTGCTGCCAGATTGACATTCCTCTGTTGCTGATTGTTTGAACCAATAGGACATGGTCCAAACTGAAAATGACGAGGTGTTGGTATGGGAGTCCTGAATCTTTGTTGTTATGGCACATGGCTAGCTGGTATGTGCTAAAACGAGCCTTTTGGGCCTGATGCATCTGAGATCCTTATTGCATCATTCTTCTTTTGCAAGACTCTTCTAGCTTTCTTCAATGAGCATCGCTCCACCATATTCTGAAAGCTAGCATAATCATCGCCTATAGCTTGAACTTTCAATCCTGGATTTAATTCATTCTTGAACACTTTCTAGCTAGCATCTTCGATGGCAACATCCTCCAGTGCATAGCGAGCTAGCTAAGTGAACTTATTGAAATACTCACTCACTGACATGTTTCTTTGCTACAATTCGTAAATTCGACCTTTTTAATTTCGATCACACCATCTAAGATATGGGCATGACGAAACGCTGCAGTGAATTCAGCCCAAGTGATGCTATTATGATCCTCATGAACGCAGTAGTTCTCTCACCACTCTACGACGGATCCCTCTAGCTGATGGGTAGCGTAGAGCTCATTCTCTCGATTGGTGCACTGAGCGAGGTTTAGCTTCTTCTCCACCCAAGTGAATCTAATCATCTGCCTCCAAAGACTCAGAAGACCGTGAGTAGGTGAGTGGTCTTGTCCTCATGAACTCTGCAAATTTTGACTGTTGTCGAGCTGGTTGAGGTGTTGCTACTTTTTGATTTTGTTGATTCATTATAGTATAGTGTTCATCAACTGAGTCTGAGCTGCCATGAACTGACTTAGAACTGGATCTATTCCTATTGTAGTGTCTTGTAGTCCCTGAGTTGATGGATTTGCATTGCTACCTCCTGGATCCTAATTCTTCTAACCATGTCCAACTGAGTTCTAGGCGTCAACCATCTTTTCACTACCGTAAAAGGGAACACAACTGCTAAGAACTAACTTCATAAGGCTCAAAAGGTGATAGGGAAAAGCATAGATAGGAGCTAAACTTATCTAAAGGGATCTCTAATGGCAAACCTAGACTAAGCAAATATTTAGCCGAGAGGCTAACAAAAAAAACAATTAAATTACTCAAATAAAAGTTTTGACATGACTGCAACATAGTGCTTTTAAGGGCAAGACTGCAGTTCACATCACAAGCAGCTGCAAATAAAAACCAAAATGTTCAACTCACACTTTCTAAACTATACAAGAATCTAATCTAGCGGGTTCCCACTTGGGTTCTGCCAAATAAGGTTTGCTTGACTCTTCCTTCGAGTTGTTGTAGAACACCCACGAATTGTGGACTTGTGGTGACTGCACCTCTGCTACGACTGGAATGATTTGCCGAAGGTACTCCTAACAGTTGCGTCTCCTCTGGACTGGGTGGCGTGGGCAAAGGTAGAGGTACTGGTAGCCGCGGTTGAGGTTTCTCCATGGTTCCCTCCTGCCCTGCTACATTGGGAGTAGCTACATATTGCTCTAGAACTTCCGAATAAGATTAGACATACTAATCTTGTACAACTTACAAAGATGTCAAACAGCCTTGTGCATGGCTCCTTGCGCAGACCAATCTCCACTAGAATCAGCGCAATTTAAATTATGGTTTAGAACTTGGCCACCAATATTTGTGGTGAAATACAATCTAGTGATGCATCCAATACGTTGGCCCTTTGATTTCTCATCCTTATTGAAGTAAACTGGCGTCCTCTTTAATCCAAGACTCCGCAACAAAACTCAGAGAAGTCCTCACCATCCTCCCATCTAGCTGCAGGCGACTTGAGACATCTAAGGTACTGCAAGGAAAATAAGTCAGATTAAGGGATTGGAAAAATAAATTTTTGAATAAAATGAAAAGCAAGAACCTTAAGAAAGGGAAAAGAGAATAGAGACATTACTATTCAATTTGGTTGGTTTAATTTAGAAAATAGATTTTGAAATTTTGCTAAGACGACCACTCTAACCAGAGCTTCGTCCTATAGTCAATATAGCTCTATATCACCTCTGTCGAGACACGAATACACTAATCTGGACTCTCTGTACATATCGCACTAGTCTAGGATCACGCTAGTGCACACAGTGTAAATATAGATAAAATATCAACCATATGCATGATTAATAAAGAAAAAAGACTTAAATATTAATAATTATTAGAGTACGACCTTATGGCCAAGCTTACAAGTAATTGGCTTGAAAGACTTAAAAATCTAGCAGCGAAAAGTACGATAAGTGTAGTAGCTATTTGACATGCGCACCAGCAATCGACTGGGAAGCGAAGACCTAATCTGTGAAGTCATCGAAGTATCCGCATTCTAGTACCTCCTACAGATATGGTTTTTCTTCTTCAACTAAGCAATAGTAGGCATAAAACCGTGAGTACATTGGTACTCAGCAAGTCATTTATAATAAAGATGCAATATAGTATGCAAGACTTACCAAGTGATAGCTGAAATGTTATTCTGTAGAAAGTAATATTTTTAAAGTAAATACAATAAATAGATTGAAAGCAAATTTTAAGAAAAATAATAATAAGTAACAAATCAAATGAATGGAATAAACCACATTGAATCATTCGTAAATTAACCATTCATGGGTTTAATTACTAGTGAACTAATCATTCACTTTTTAAAAATTATCCGAACCAAGTTTTTATAAAATATCTACTCTTCATGTGAAATCATTGAGTATTGTCTATAACCTGGAAAACGGCTATTCGAATAGTTTTATACTCTACAGAGGTCGCATAACTTTACTCACATGATGTAATCATCCTCACGTTAAAGAAAATTGTAACATGGTATTTACAATATTCAATCGCAACTAAGTTCCACCCACTAAGGTTTTACATAACACACTCTCTTGCGTCTTATGGAAATCAACATTCATATTTATATGGAAATCAGCATTCATGTTCATCACAATGACGGAATCAAAATTAAAATATCATAAATTAATCAGCTAAATTTATCCCATACTGGACACGTGATTGCACGGTAAGACTCAAATTAATGGTGCGCAAAGTTAAGTCCTTATACATTATTCAGGCGAGACATCCACATATCTCAAAGTGAAGCCACACTTCCCTTTTTACTGCACGATCACTCGTCTAACTAAAAACCAATTTTGTATAGCCAACACTACTGATACACCAATGTCATGGCATACAATTTATAATTGTGGCTACAACCACGATCACATGTGACAACTAGACTATAATTGATTACATGTGATGATGAACCCAACGAAACTATAAACATGGCTAAGCATATAAATCATACAACCGATGTGACAACTAGTATTACATCACTAAATAATTTTCTATTCTATGGTGACAATGGTAACATAACATTAAAATTATTAAGTTAAGGCTTTATCAATTGAGACAGTAAATACTAAGTAGCCATGCAAAATAATTTTAAAACAAAATAATTACTAAGTATATTGAAAACTAGGTTTAACATGATCAAAGAAAATGACTTACCTTGGCCTTCCTCAGTTAATTGCTCGGGATCTTCAAATTTTGTTTTAGCTCTGTCGAAGACGCGATCTAACAAAAGAGAAAACACAACGAACCATAAAATAAATTCAAATAAAATTTAAGTAAATTCTAAAAACTTCAAAACTAGAAAAAAGGTAGATCTCAATTTTAGATGAATTTAAAAAAAAGAAGAGGATCAATCGGGGCTAGAACGAAGAAGAATGAGCTCTTGAAAAATTAAATCTAAGGAAAATGTTAGAAAATCAGAAATTCTACTATACTATGGACCTAGTACATGGAAAGGATAGTCTATGGTGGATCCAGCTCATGAAATAGTGTACTAGCGACTGAACGTGCTGACATGGCAGGTTAGGGCTGACATGGCACGTGGCAAGGTAGGGCTGACGTAGCATGCAGATGTTGCACTTAGGTTGGCTTGGCACTTACGTAGCACGACACGTGGTTGACACGTCAGACTAGGGCTGACATGGCGTGCTGAGCTGGTGGCTAACTCAGCTCGGTGACTTACAAGTCTACGGAATAACGCTCGCTAATGTGTGAGCCCGCGGTGGCAGCGTCTTAGCTTACAGTGGACGAGTTTCACCAAGGATGCGTAGAATCGTGCAAGCACAGGTGTGTGGTTACGCAGACACAAGCAAACCGAGGTGGTTGGGCGTGTGAACTGAGGAGGAGGACTGTTCAAGCGGTGAAAGCGACGAGCAGGGCGGCGCGGTGATTGCGCGGCGGTCGAAGTGGAGTGAGGCAATGCGGCTCATCGACGGGTACTCACCAGCAGGCGGCGGTGGTGCGAAGTCTGGCTGGGCGACACGACCAACGGTGCATGGCAGAAGAGCTCACCGTCGAAGAAGGAGATGACGAGGACGATGGCGGTGACTCATCGACGGGTACTCACCAGTGGGAAACGGTGGCGACGAATTCTGGCTGGGGGACAAGGATCGGCGGCGCACAGCGGAAGAGCCCACCGTCGAAGAAGGAGACGACGAGGACGATGGCGACGATGACGGTGACTTGAACAGCGACGATTTAGGGGCCACGGCGGTGCACGGACGGGCTTCGGCGGTGGGGTCCAAAAATCAAGGGGGTAGCACGGCTGTTTATGTGTGAGGGCCGAGGCGGCCGCGTCATGCATGGCATGGACGTCGAGACATCGGCAGAGTTCGGCTTGAGCACAGAAATCGAGGTAGCAACGAAGTCCTAGCTGGAGACAAAGGTGAACAGTAGCCCGGCTCATAGATGGATGACACATGGAACTAGAATGATCGGACGACTGGAGTTCATTGCACAGATGAAACAGTGCCGGGCGCATGGATGCTTGACACGTGTTCCCGTGGCATGATCCAACGGCTAAAGTGAACTTAGGTCGGATGGCCGACACGTGTTGACCGGGAAATCGTGCAATTAAGGTTTAACGGGCCAGATGAACAATAATGGGCTTTTGGGATTTTGAGGATTTTCTATTTTCAGAAATTCAAATAAAATCAAATGATTTTTAGAAAATAGCAAATAAATCCAAAAAAATCACAGAAAATTCTAAAAAATTCATTGAAGCACAAGGAACCCAAATAAAATATTTTTAGTAAATTTTAATATTTTAATCATATTAAATCTTTTTAATTATTAAATATTCAAGTTAAGCTTGTCTTAAATCCGGAAAAATCCAAGGGGTGAATTTTATTTCAAAAGATTCAAATAAACTCTGAAAATTAGGATGTTACATTGTGTACGCTAGTGTTAGCACGTCGACGCACGGTGTTCCATCCCTGGACGTGTGAGTCTCGGTAGAGGCATTGTTACTACTGCGGTACTGATCGGGATGATCGCGAGGAGGAGACTGTTGGCCGAAGGACGATCGACTACTTCCACTACATTGACACGCTCTTCATTGAATCGGCGCACTGCGCGTTTAGTGGTAACGATCAGTGGTCTCTTACTCACATGATTTTCTAGTTTACGCGGTAGAAAATTTTAAATTACGCTAGTATAGCCTACCTGTATCTCAATAAAAATCATGCCAAATAAGAAACAAATTCAGGGAAAATGACTCAAGCTGTCCACCTAAATGGTGGTTGAGGTTCCATCAAGGCGCCCTTCTTGGACGAGTTCATTGGCTACTTTGTTACTTTATCTAATCATAAACATTGTATTTGGACCATCAAAAAAGAACATTGTGCTTAGTCTCCTTTGTTATGAAGTAGCTCGATCGTCGATCATTTACATTAGTCTCTTACAATTATCCTACACTTGTAGCAACTGATCTAAAGCGTCGAGTTTTGATCAGATCATTGGTGTGGCGGGGCTTTAGGTATTTCATCGGACCCATCAGGTACAATAGGTCCCCCATATGTCAACCAGCCCATTCGAAAGAAGAGTTAAAAAAACACAAGAGTTAATACAGAATAGAGGTGGCCAAATGGGATATGTCAGTCGGACTAGCTCAAAGCACGATATTGTTGATCCAGTCTAGGCATAGCACGACCAATGACATAAATGGACCGAGGTGGTACGACAAAATGCATTGGACTATGCTTGGGTCGCCACCCTGGCCCAACGTGCTGATTCGATATGACACAAATAGTGTCGAGTCAAGTACGATCCAACATGATCACGGTCCCACACTGGTATGATCCATTAAGCACGCTATGAATTGACATGATAGCGGTCTATTTAGCTCGTTAGGCACGTTTAGTCCGTTAGATAGTCCGGCACGAACACGACGTATTAGGCATGGCACGAAGAAGTACGTTTAGCCCGTTAGTCATGATAGCAGTTATTAGGCATGTTTGGTTCATTAGACACGGCCTATTAGCACAGTTTCAGCATGTTAGGCACGATAACATCAATATTTTGGAATTATTGTAACTTTTCAAATTTTTTGGATTGGAATGAGCTGCCTGTTTGGTCTGTCGGGCTAGATGGGACTGGGCCAGCACGGCACGGCCGTGAGCTCAATGGGCCATTTCTGGATCTGTGACTGAATCCACAGGCTGTCCGTGCCCGCCTATTTGGCACCGCTAAGCGAGAAGCAGCCGGCAAGGCAAAGGAGCGTTCCCCTCCTCCGCCGACAAAACCCCCTAAAACCCTAACCCGACCAACCCCCCTCCTCTCCTTCCCCGGCGGCGGCGCGAGCGGCCACCGGTAGCACATAGGAGGCGGAGATGCCACTGGGACAGCGTGCGGGGGACAAGAGCGACTCCCGCTACTGCGGGGTGGAGGTGCTCGACTTCCCCGCCGGCGACGGCCTCCCCGCCGTCTTCTCCCACTCCCTCTCCTCCGCCTTCGACTTTCTCCTCGCCCCGCTCGTAAGTGCTCTACTGCCTACTGCTGCCTTCTCGCCTTCTCCCTCTGAGACCGAGGCTTACTCGCGCTGCTCTGCTCGGCGCTGCAGGTTGATCCCGACTACCGGCCCACGCCCGGAGCTGTCCTGCCGGTGGCGGCGTCAGACCTCGTCCTCAGCCCGTCCCAGTGGAGCAGCCATATCGTCGGAAAGATCAGCGCGTGGATTGATTTGGATTCGGAGAACGAGCAGCTCCGATTGGACTCGGAGGTCACCCTGAAGCAGGAGATCGCATGGGCGTCTCATCTCTCCTTGCAGGTCCATTTGACATCACATTGCTCATAATTCACTCATCAGTATAATTCTAACCAATAGATGTTATGCATAATTAAGCATGGAATGTATCATGTGTACAACTAGGAAGTGCAAGACATAATTTGGGCACTGTAAATGGGTAATTGCAATAGCATAAAAGTTATCCTCCAATTGTGTCTAGTCAAGCTTGTCAGGGTGTCATTATCCCTCAAGAACTAGAAACATGTATAATTCCCATTCATCCCAAAATCTTTGTATTTCCTTAGTTGGCATGACTTTGTAAGCCTGACCAGTTCATATACATTATTCTAAAAAAATGTTCTGAATCCTAGAAAAGAGGTGAATTGTGGCGCATTTCCTTGCAGGCATGTGTTCTTCCTCCTCCTAGGAGATCTTCTTGTGCCAATTATGCTAGAGTTGTGAATCATATTTTGCAAGGCCTGACCAATATGCAGGTATTGTCCTCCATCTCCAATTCCGTCTTTCAGTTATGTATGTCGTATATGTTTATATTTGATTAACATTTAACTTTTATTTGTTCTGTTTCTTTCTTAAGTTGTGGCTAAGGATACCTCTGGAGAAGTCTGAATCTATGGACGAAGATCATGACAAAGTAAAGAATAATAACCGCACGGTAAACTTTTGATCACTCCATACTGAGCTGGAATGTTAGGCAGCAGACTGTTAAGTATTAGCATATGCACATGGCACATAAGTGTAACTCTCTTGTTTATGTTTTTTCTTAAATTGCAGAGTGAATTAGTGGACTCGTGGGAATGGTGGAATTCATTCAGATTATTATGCGAGCATAGCAGTCAACTGAGTGTAGCACTTGATATTTCGTAAGTGTCGTTTTTGTATTGTACTATTGTTACACCAAGACCAAGTGCTTTCTTCCAAGTTAAGATGCTGTTGATATTTCATCTATAATGTCATATTTTTGGTGTTCAAAGGTTGTTTTTTCACTTATCAGGAGCACACTACCATCTATGAACTCACTAGGGCGGTGGTTTGGGGAGCCTGTAAGAGCTGCAATTCTTCAAACAAATGTAATCATACAACTCAATTCATGTTGATATGCAATCACCTCCCTCTTAGGATATCAAGATGTGTCATGTTTGCATCACTAATTGGCTTTCATTTCGCAGGCTTTTCTAACAAACGCAAGAGGCTACCCTTGCCTGTCAAAGCGCCATCAGAAACTGCTTACTGGATTTTTTAACCATTCGGTTCAGGTGGTTTCTTTATTATGCTTCCTTATATCAAGCCTTTCTTGTCATAGGCTCATAGCCTTTTGAGTTAATGACCCAATGTACAACCTGCCTTCTTTTGCAAATAGTTCTAAGCTTCGGAGGTAATTGAGGTGTACCATTATTCCTGATTTTTTTTCATTTTTATTTTTGTTTAGGTCGTAATCTCTGGGAGATCAAATCATAACGTTTCCCAAGTATCTGAAGGAGTTCTCTCAGGTGATGAAAACCACGATGAAGGTAACTCCTGCGAACTTTGAGATTTGTTAGTTCGTTATGTTCTTTAACCACACATGATTATGCATGGATAATGTTGTCATTACATTACATTTAAAGTAAGTGTGGTACTCTAGAAAGTTGACTTTGGGAACGAATTTGAGAGCTCAAAACTTCAAATGTTCAAATGAAGACTCCCCGTCCTTTTTAATGAGTGAAATTTGGGCATTTTATGATTTTTCCTGCCCTCTGTATGAACTAACTGCCTGGATTTGTGAGGTTCACTGCAAAATACCCTTTCTTTCTTTAAGCATATGATTTATCCACGGCCTAAATTGTTGCTTTAGATACCCCCATTCGGCATGCATTGAGTCCATACCTCGACTACATTGCGTACCTATATCAGAGGATGGATCCACTTCCTGAGCAGGAACGTTTTGAGGTATCCATTCTGAGACTCTCTGCCATGACCCACGATTTAACTTATTGACTGAGATCTTTCTTGACCTTATGTTATTTGCCCTATTCCAGATCAACTATAGGGATTTCTTGCAATCTCCTCTACAGGTAATTCCTACTTTGTTTGTTCTTTAGTTCTGATCACCTAAAACTATTCTTCCTTGCCCAGTTATTGGTCTTATGACTACCTCCTTTTCCTCCATTACTCTATAACATTCACTTGCTTATGACTTTCCTCTTTTTGTTGGCAGCCTCTAATGGATAATTTGGAAGCTCAGACGTATGAGACTTTCGAGAAAGACACTGTGAAGTATACCCAGGTTTCTGTTTTATGTTGGGAATTATGTTTTTGTGTTATAAGTTTTGAAGAAGCAATAGTTTTCACTTCGTGTAAATCATTTTCATTAATTTATTGAAGGTAGCTTTTGAATTGAAGGTTCTGATTATATGGTTTAATCTATTTCTTTCAAACTATTGAATGCGCCATGGTTCTTGGTACTGGTTAGCGCTCCCAGTAAATACTGGCAGTAGCCAAGTACTGGGTTTTACTTGGTTTGCTAAAGAAAACAAACATCAAGATGCCTACTTTTTTTTTACTTGGGATTTCCCATTCTTTGCTGTTTGTTTCATCTAATATTACACCAGTGTTGATCTTACTGATGATTCTCTGTTTTACATCATATGAACAGTATCAAAGAGCAATCGCTAGGGCTTTGGTTGACAGGGTTTCAGATGATGAAGTCTCCACGACTAGGATGGTAGGATTGGGCCTTAACCCCCCCTCCCCCCCAACCACCACCACCAAACACACCCACACTATATTAGATGGTTGCAATCTGTACTTCTAGCGAGACTCCTGATTGTGCAAAAATCTTAGAGGTGAACCGACACTGAATCACTTTAAACAATGATTAGTAGATGCATTTTATGTTTGATTGAGTTGGCAAAGCATGTATTCATATCTTGTTTGTGCATCACCTCTTCTACAGTTGCACTAGCTAATCCAACGTTATGACAGAAGCAGTGTTGCATTCATAATATTTCTAAACTATGAAACATTGGAAATCATTTTGACTGCTCTTTTGTGCCTTCTCATTCCCTACAGCGTGTAAATGATGTACCAGACCTATTTCCCGCATTACTTAGCTAACATCTTCTTTTTACATATATAATCTAATGATCTAACTTCATTTGCCATTCCACAAAAGGTGCTGATGGTAGTTGGAGCAGGCAGAGGACCTCTAGTAAGAGTATCATTGCAGGTAAGAGCCTTTTCTCCTGAAGCTTCTGAACTTACCGAAAATCTTGATGAATTTCCTGGTGCTTAAATAATACATCTGTAATGTATGCCATTTTTCTTTTCTATTTATATCGTCAGAAGTCTCTTAAAAGTTAAAGGGTAAGTTATATAGAATGGCAATTAGACCTACGATGCTATATAGAACGGAATGCTGAGCTACTAAAAGACAATATATATAGAAGATGAGTGTAACAGAGATGAGGATGCTGCGGTGGATCTATAGTCACATAAGGTGAGATCGAATCCATAATGATGATATACATGATAGGGTGGGGGTAGCACCAATTGAAGAGAAGTTTGTCTAACATCGTTTGAGGTAGTTTGGACATCTTCAACGGACGTCTTTTGAGGCACGGGTACGTAGTGGAATTTTAAGATGTCCAAAAAAACGTAAGAAGATGCAGAGATCGATCAAGACTGACGTGAGAGGAAGCAGTTAAAAGAGAATTGACGGATTGGAATGGATCCAAAGAATTAGCTTTGGATAGGAGTATATGGAAGTTAACGATCCACGTACCGGAATTATGACATAAGAAAAAGGTTTAGGGGCGGTGTTTTAGATTCTCGGTTTAGATGGCAAGATGGTTTAGGGGGGGCAATGTTTTAGACTCTCGGTTCAGATGGTAGGATGTAAGACTTTGGGTTTTAACCTTGTAGGTTTTGTGAGAAGGCTCTCATTTCTTTGATATTGAAGTGATTTCATTTTTATCCTAACTTATTTGGGATAAAATGTTTTGTTGTTGTTGTTGTGTTGTCCATGAAGCTGAATACGCTTACATATTCAATGCAGGCTGCAGAAGAAACTGGTCGCAAGTTAAAAATATATGCTGTGGAGAAAAATCCTAACGCTGTTATCACCCTTCATGTGAGTTATTCAATGAATATGCCATTCTCAGTTCTCAAACCATTCCATTAGACAGGGATTTAGTTTGTCAGGTCGATGATCATTGACACAATCCTTTTTCCTTACCGTTCTGTTGGTAGTCTTTTTTTTTTTGCCTTCCTGTGTAAGTAGAGATGATTATATGATGATCTGATTTGTTTTGGGAGCTGAATCAGAGCTTGATCAAATTGGAAGGGTGGGAAAGCTTGGTTACTATAATTTCTAGTGACATGCGGTGCTGGGATGCCCCTGAAAAAGCAGATATTTTGGTATGTTGATACTTTGTTGTAAATGGACATTTCAAATCTTCCTCCAGTGGTTAAATAAATGCCTTACATGCAAATATGAAACAGGTCAGTGAGTTACTTGGGTCCTTTGGTGATAATGAATTATCTCCTGAGTGTCTAGATGGTGCCCAGAGATTCTTGAAGCCAGATGGGATTTCTATTCCTTCCTCGTACTGGCCTTTTCTCTTTATACGATATATCCATCTTCCCTGCATTCTTTAGATCCTAAATATCTTTTTTATTTCATATTATTTTATTGTTTTCTTGGGTTCCTTTGCAGATACACCAGTTTTATCCAACCAGTAACAGCATCTAAACTACACAATGACGTAAGTGTTATACCTTTTCAGTGATAATTCTAACATTTCTTTGGAACTTGAAGTAACTTTATTTTTGTAGATCAAAGCACACAATGATATTGCACATTTTGAAACTGCATATGTTGTCAAACTACACGGAGTAGCGAGACTTGCACCTCCACAACAGGTGAGAGACCACAGCTTCTGCTTTATGTACCCTTCATTGATTGTCTAATGTGATATATTGCCTTGTTCCATGAGCTATTTGCATCATGACATAAGATGACCACCTTGACATGTGTAGGTTTTTACTTTCACCCATCCAAATGACTCATTGAAGGCTAGCAACCAAAGGTATACCAAGTTGCAATTTGAAATGCCAAAAGATACGGGATCATGTCTGGTGCACGGTATGCAGCTATACTTGTATTTGGATTTTGTTATTAATACAAGCTATTTGTATCACCCTTAACTCTAGCTGCCCCCCCCCCCCCAATCATTTTTGGCAGGATTTGCTGGATATTTTGATGCCGTATTATATAAAGATGTTCATCTCGGAATTGAGCCAAACACGGCTACACCAAACATGTTTAGCTGGTAATTGACAACCTGATTTTTGCAAGCTGGCAATAATATTTCTCAAGTCCTGCCATCTATTGTATTCTTGATGTATTATGAACATTGTCAGGTTCCCGATCTTCTTCCCACTGAGAAAGCCCATCTACGTACCGTCGGAGTCACCCATAGAAGTGCACTTATGGCGATGCTGCGGCGCCACCAAGGTAACGTGGTTTCCAATGTTGTTGATTCTTAGATGCATGAATCCTGTAATTGGAGTCTCTATCATCCCCATTTCTGCAGGTGTGGTACGAGTGGGCTGTGATGACGCCGTCGCCATCACCGATCCATAACAGCAATGGTCGGTCGTATTGGGTTGGTCTATAAGTCAATCAAACTCTTTTATTTTTGTTTTAGTTTTTGTGTTTGCGAGAAGAGAGGGTCCATTATATGTTAGGGTTTTTCAGTGCATCCCACTGCACGCGAGTTTTGAGTGGTGTGTTACTGGTCACTTCCTTAAACAAGTGATCAAAGAATATGCTGGAAATTGGATGCAGGACTGTAACATGCTGTCTCTTAGGGTTCGTTTGTAACATTACTTATTATTACCGTCGAGTTAATTCTTTGAGCTTACCAATTTTGACTTTTTTTTGGTGTTTCTTGAGGAACATCAACATGAGAAGTTGTAACAACTTATCGAAATGTTGCTGTAATCGTGCAAGGCCATTTCTAAACCTCTTGACAATTTTGAACGGTGTAATTATAATTGTCCGGTTCAAAGCTTAACTCTCTAAGACAAGCATCTGCATAGCTTTTCTATAGTCTAGACGGTTCTTAATCTCTTCTACATTAATTAAATCTTTTTCTCCGCTTCTTTTAAATAATTTGGTCCAAAGATTTAGCTTCCTCTCGTCTCTTTCCAATCAAGGGGGCACTTTCTGCCATACAGAGCTTCAAACGGTGATATTTGCAAACTGGGATAATAATTATTATTGTACGAGAACTCTGTAAAAGGTAAATAACTATCTCACTTGGCTCCAAAGTTCAATACACAAGCTTTTAGCATATCCTAAGAATTTGATTCACACATTTAGTTTGACTATCAGTCTAGGGATAATACGCTACACTGAAATTTATATGGGGACCTATAGGTTCATGGAAATTTCCTCAAAATCGTGAAGTGAACCGCGATTCATGATCTGACATTATTTTCCTGAGCACTTCATGGAGACTCACAATTCTTAACGTATATAGTTTTACCAACTTGTAATCTGCATATGTTATCTTGACCGGAATAAAATAAATAACTTTTGTCAAACGATCTATAATAATCCAAATTGAATCAAAACTTTCCTTGGTCTTAGGTAACCCTGTAATAAAGTCTATGCCAAATTCTTTCCACTTTCACTCAGGAATCATCAGTGGTTGTAGCAAATCTACTAGTCTCTGATACTCAGCCCTTACTCTTTGACACATATCACATAGTGCAATATACTCAATTATCTCACGTTTCATTATTGGCCATCAATATTTGTCCTTAATATTCTGATACATCTTGATGTTAAGATAGATCAAGTACAATGACACATAAGCTTTCTTGAGTAATAATTCTTTTAACTCCTTGTTGAGCATACACAAGTGTTCCTTAAACCACATGTTTCCTTTGTCATCCGTTGTAAATTCTGATGTTTTACCTTTACTCATGTTAGTCTTGATCCGCTGAATATTTTCATTCTCTGCTTGAACTTGACGAATCTCACTATCCAAAATAGGCTGTAACTCCATTGTGGCTAGTAATCATTCCTCAACCAAATTCAAGTTAAGCTTCTGAAATTCCTCATGCAAAGCTGGCTGACTTCCCTTGATCATCAATGTATTGCAATAAACCTTTTTACTTAAAGCATCTGCTACCACATTGATTTTTCCTAGGTGATAATGAATTTCAATATTATAATATTTTATCAACTCCAACCACCTTCTTTGCCTGAGATTAAGATTGTCTTGGGTGAAGATATACTTTAAACTATTGTGATTCGTGTAGATTTCACAACAGTTACCCATAAGGTAATCACGCCAAATCTTCAGAGCAAACACTACGGCTGCAAGCTCCAAATTATGTGTAAAATAATTTTCTTCATTTGGTCTCAATTGATGCGAAGCATGTGCTACCACTCTTTTATCTTGCATCAACACATATTCCAAACCTTTATGAGAAGTATCGCAATAAATCTTAAAATCCTTGTTAATGTCAAATACTCCTTTAGTTTCTGAAAACGCTTCTCACACTCTGACGTCCAAGTAAACTTCTTTTCCTTCTTTAGCAACTGTGTAAGTAGCCTTGCCACACTGAAAAATCTTTCAATGAAACGATGACAATAACCGGCCATTCTAAGAAAACTCCTAACTTGCGTCACTGACAACAGTGACTTCCAATCAAGCATATCCTTCACTTTTTCTAGGTCAACTACAACTCCCCTTGCTGATATGACATGGTCTAGGAAAGCAACTTTCTTCATCCAAAACTCACGTTTGCTGAACTTGACATATAGCTTGTGCTCTCTGAACTTATGCAAAACCATCCTCAAATGTTTTTCGTGCTCCTTCTCATCCTTGGAGTAAATCAAAATATCATCAATGAACACGATGACAAACTTGTCAAAATACTCCATGAACACATTGTTTATTAGGTACATAAAATAAGCTGGGCATTTGTTAAACCAAAGGATATCACTGTGAACTCATACAGACCATAACGAGTTGAGAATGATATATTAGATATATCCTCTTGACGAATTTTTATCTGATGGTACCCTGACCTCAAGTCAATCTTAGAGAACACTCTAGCTCCTTTAAGTTGATCAAATAAATCATTGATCCTAAGCAAAGGATACTTATTTTTTTATGGAAACCTCATTGAATACTCGGTAATCCACACATATACGTTGACTACCATTCTTCTTCTTGACAAACAATACTGGCGCTCCCTACGGGGATGAACTTGGTCTAACATAACTTTTGTTCAACAACTCCTAAATTTGTCTCTTCAATTCTACCAACTCATCAGTAGGCATCTAGTACGACCTCTTGGAAATCAGCGAAGTACCAGGTACTAGCTCAATCGAGAACTCAACCTCTCGGTCAAGTGGCATTTCGGGAAGATTATCCGGGAACACATTGGGATACTCTCTAACAACTAGCATATCCTCTAACATGATCCATTTGCTCTTGCAAACCATAACCTTGTCTTACTGACTCATACTAGCTTCAAATTTCACTTTGCTCCCATCTGAATTGGTCAAGGTAACACTCTACTTCCACAATCCAACACTGTCTAGTTTTTCTTAAGCCAATCCATTCTCAAAATCGCATTTAAAGATTTGGATAACCAACACGACAAGATCGGCGAACAACTTCACTCCTTGAGTGGCTATGTTGACTCCAGGACAATATAGGTTTGTACTTAATTCGGAGTACAGGGATTGAACCAAGAGAATAGATTCAAAAACAATAATTTTCAACCATTGCTTTAAGGCAAAACTCTGAGAAACAAACGAATGTAAAGCTCCAGAATCAAACAAAACTGTAGTAGGAACTAGATTGACTAGGAACTTACCAATCACAACCTCTGGTGCTGCTTGGGTCTCCTCTGCGACGACATGTATCACTTATCCTCGTATGACTGATGGCGGCGCTCGACTGGCCTGGCCAAACACTTGGTGCACTCTACATCCTCATCCTGAAGCAGGGGTTCGATCAAGTGTGGCTCCTAGACTAAAATTGACTGACATCGAGGCTTGCTTCTGAAGGCACTTGTTGGCAGAGTGTCTTTACTCATGACACTTAAAACAAGTGATGGATGCTGCAGAGTTGGTATTTCTTTATTGTTGATTACTTGAACCAATAGGACAAGGTGCTAACGTGAACTGACGAGGCGTTGGGGCTGACGTCCTGAAACCTAACTGTTGTGGCACATGGGCGGGCTGGTAGGTACTGAAACGAGCTTTTTGGGATTGATGCATCTGAAACGAGTGCGCAGTAGTTCTTTCACCACTCTGCGGTGGCTTCTTCTAGCTGGTGGGCAGCGTAGAGCACTTTCTCTCGATTGATGCACTGAACATCAACTACTTTTCCACTGACCGAATCCAATCATCCACCTCCAAATGTTCAGATCAAGACCGTGAATAGGTGGACGGTCATGTCCTTATGAACTCTTCAAACTTTGATTGCTGGCGAGCTGGCTGAGGTGCATCTGCGTCCTGATTCTGTCGATTTATCATTGTATTCACGTTCTGCATCATGGTGTTTATCAATTGAGTCTGAGCTGCTATGAACTGACTTAGGACTGGATCCATTCCCATTAGGGTTGCTTGTGGTCCCTAAGTTGATGGATTTACGACACTACTCCCTGGATTCTAATTAATCTGACCATGTCCAGCTGAGTTCTGGGTATCAACCATCTTTACACTGCTCTAAAAGAAAATGCAACTACTGAGAACTAACTCTATAGGCTTCAGGATAAGAGAGAGAAGCAAAGAAAAGAGATAAATTCGTCTAAGGGAATTTTGTTAATGGCAATCATAAACTAAACAAACACTTACCCGAGAAGGCTAATAAACAAAAGAAGCAAATAAATTACTCAAATAAAGGATTTGACATGACTACAATATAATGTTTTTATGGGTAAGATTGCAACTCATATCACAAGCAATTGTAAATAAAAACCAAAATGTTCTACTCGTAGTTACTAAATTATACAAGGATCTAGTCTAACTCCCATTTGGGTCCTGCCAAGTAGGGCTCGCTTGACTCATCCTCCAAGTCACTATAGAATACCCACAAGCTACGGACTTGCGGTGATTGTGCTTCTGCTACGTTTGAAATAAAGTGCCGAAGATACTCCTGGCGATTGCCTGCTATGCGTCGCCTCTCCTCCAGACTTGGTGGCGTGGGTAAAGGTAGAGGAACTAGCAGCTGCGGTTGGGGTTCCTCTTGTTCTGCTACATTGGTAGTGGCTATATATTACTCCTTGAACTTCCGAATGAGCTTGGGCATACTAATTTTGTACATCTTGCAAAGACGTCGAACAACCTTGTACGTGGCTCCTTACGCAGAGCACTCTCCACAAGCACCGGTGCACTTGAAACTATGGTGTAGAACTTGATTACCAATTCTTGTGGTGAAGTACAATATAGTGATACATCCAATACGTTAGCCCTTTGATTTCTTATTCTTGGTGAAGTAAACTGGTATCCTCTTTAATCCAATGCTCTATAACAAAACTCGGAAAAGTCATCGCCATCCTCCAATCTGGCTGTAGGAAGCTTAAGACATCGACATCATTATAAAGGAAAGAAGTTAGTTTAAGGAATTAGAAAAATGAATTTATGAGATGAAGTGGAGAGCAAGAACCTTAAGAAAGGGGAAACAGAATAGAGAGATTACTAAATATCCAATTTGGTTGGTTTGATTTACAAAATAAATTTTGAAATTTAGCTAAGGCGACCACTCTGCCTAGGGCTTCGTCCTATAGTCGATATGACATTGATACCACCTCTGTTGATATCTGAATATGCAAATCTAGACTCTCTGTATATTGCACTAGTCTAGGATCACGCTAGTGCACACAATATAAATATAGATGAAATATCGACCTTATACTTGATTAATGAAGAGAAAAAACTCAAATATTAATAATTATCAGAGTTGCGATGTTGTGGTCAAGCTTACAAGATAAAATTAAAATTAAGCATGGTAGTCATCCGACATGCCTACAAACAATCGACAGGGAAGTCAAGTCCTAATCTGCGAAGTTGTTGAAGTATCCTCCTTCTGATACCTCTTACTGATATATTTTCTCTTCTTCAACTGAGCAACAGTAGGTATAAAGTCGTGAGTAATTTGGTACTTAGCAAGTCATTTGTAACAAAGACGCAATATAGTATGTAAGACTTACCAATGGATGTCTAAAAGGTTATTTTGAAGAAAACAATATTTAAAGTAAATATAGTAAATAGATTGAAAACGATCTTTAAAGAAAATGATAATAAATAAATAACCAAATGAATTAAATGAACTACAAGTAAACTAACCATCACCTAATGAACCACTAGTGAACTATCCATTCATGAAGTAAACCACCAGTGAACAAACTATTCACTTTCCAATTTATTCCAATCAAGTTTTATAAAATATTTACCTTTCGTGTGAAATCACCAAGAATTGTCCATAACTGGGGACACGACTATTTGAATAATTTTACATTCTACAAATGTTGCACAACTGTATCCACACAATATGATCAAAACAAAATCTTTACCATGCTCAACCTCAACTCAATCCTGACCGTTAGGATTTCGTATCACACCTCTCTTGCGTCTTATGAAAATCAGCAACTATATTCATCATAATATCGATATTGAAATTGAAATATCACAAATTTGGTCACAAGTGCAATCCTTTCCCAAGATTGCTGGGGCAGAATGGTCCACAAGAAAAGATCAAAGATCTTATCCGCAAGTGTTCAATTTAAGGGAGCTCGACGATACAGTGATTTACTGAAGTTCGCAGAATAATGAGACTATATCAGAAAGTTTCTCGGATTAATAATGTTGCAAGGAAGTTTGACAACACAGAAACAGACATCCTGACTACTGTTACAAAGAACCGCCATTGATATTTCATCGAGAGGCTTCAAACAGAAATGAGAATCTAAAACAACGTTTGTAAGAGAGTTGCGCTTCAGAACAGTGCCCTGGGCATCGTTTTGTAAGTGTTGACCAAACATTCATGTTCCTACGAACAGCGAAATCACTGAGCTGTAGCTCAACAAGATGCAACCCAAACACCACGCAGTTATCTCCTCGGTGGTGGCTTTCCTTTCCCCGCGTTAGATCCAGTGTTCTCGTTGCTCTTTTTGATGAACCCAGTAAGAACCTTCTTTGCCTTGGACCATTGCTTTTCTGACTCTGTGTTTCTCATGAATGGGCAAACCTCGCTGATAGTAATTTTTGGGATCACCCGCACTTTTTCCAACTTATTGTTCTCGTTATGCTCCCCGGTGTCATGGCTAGCTGACCCAACTGTAGTTCCACCAGATGGCATTCCCATGGAACTCGGCAACTTCTGCTCGGGCAAGACCTGAGTTGTAGCTTCCAAGGATTTTGAAGGTTCCACACCTAATTTCACTTTCCCCTTGGATTCAGCGCGTAAAGCAGACGTCTCAGTAGCATTTTGAAGCTTTGGTGGTGCTGGATTGGTGTTTGGCAATACTTGCGATATACTGAAAGATGTGGCCCCCATGCCCCCTACAAGATCTCTCCAGGCAGATTTCTGAGTCCACAACGAACCTTTTTTAGGTTCAGTAACATGCACATTTTGTGCACTTTCAGTTTTGGTAGAAGAACCTGTTACAGCCTCAACACCTTGAAGACCTGCAGAGCTTTTATCTCTGTCAAGTATGGAAGAAAACTCATGCGCTCCCTTTCCTGACAAACCAGGAGATTTTTGTTCATTTTGGATGGTTCTTGATATAGCAGGCAAAGACTTCACTGCAGTCGTCCTGTCTGACATCATTGAAGTAGACTGTTTATTATTTCTAGGTTCAGATAAATCATAGGATTTCTGTCTCTTCTTTTGTGGGGAAGTCTCTTCAAATTGTTGACGTTTTCCGAACCATGAGTCCTGAAAATTCAGAAGTTAATTCAGAGCATGTTAATGCACATAATTGCACGACAAATTTGTACATCACAGGAGAATTGTTCACAGAAGTAATTGCAATGTGCATACCTTATTCAGTGCCTCTTTTTCCCTATTTAACTGCACTACTGAGTTATTGGACTTGCGATTGCGAGTAACAATGTTAATCACAAGGTCTTCCAACTCTTCCTCAGAAGGCTCTTCTGTCTCTTCCATTTGCAGGTCATCCAAATCTTCCTCAGAAGTCTCTTCTGTTTCTTCCATCTGCAAGTCATCCTCAGCATCAGAGGGTTCCATGGTGTTAACATCAACAACGCGTTTCTGCATTTCCAATGAATCAAAATGCTCATTCTCCTTCTCAAAGAGCTTGCTCATCACAGAATTCATAATGTTGCACTCCTTCTCAGATGCAGCAGCATTAAGAACAGAGGCATATTCATCATTAGCTGCCTCTGGAGGTCCACAGTGCTCCTCACAGTCACAGAAATGAATTGGGTAAGAAGGGACTTCAATATTTCGGAAACTGTATTTGTGCTTTCCAGTGCCTTTAAAAGGCAAAGCTTTCACCTGTAAAACAGATCCTTGATCAGGAGAATTAATCGACATATTGAATAACCATTTCAGTAGGAAATGCACACCTGTTATTGTGATCTATATAATGCATGATACATTAATCACTTTTCTTTATATTTTAGGCAACCAAACCCTTTTTTCGTCATCGTTGTTACAATCACAGATTCAACAAGATGTTCACGCCTTATGAAAGGATTCATTTAAGATAATGTAGCACCTATATGACCTTGGTGATCAAATTTATTACAGGAAAGAGTACAAAGTAGCAATTCAAAGATCATGCTATTCCATGTCGAGGAATGGCATACTATTACTTGTCCAGTTACACCTGTTTGGGACTGACTAAAGAAACTATATAATGTTGCACGAAACAACATATGTTCTGAGAGCATCTGACAAGTTTCTCAAACAGGCAAACTGAAGAATTATGCAACAACACAAGAAACCACTCACCTTCCTCAATTTTGGGAAGTAGATGTTAATCTTCGAACTGTCTAAAACAGCCTTCTCCGGCTCCCGCTTATCCTGCTGCTTCTCCACAATATCTTTCACTGGCATTTCTTGCGCCACTGCCGCCGCCGCCGCATCCTGCTCCCATTCCCGATTCAGACGAGCGAGGTAGTGCTCCTTGGCCTTCTCGAGTCTAAGCTTCCCTCCTTTCCATTTACACCCATTGTACTACATGCAAATTAACATCAACTCAGACAGTCTCGGGGCAACAGCAAACGTGACATCAAACAGCTATAAGAGACCAAAATCTCTTAACTAAATATTCTTCAGTAAATCAATTCTTTTAAATTTATAAAAATTGTTCGCTTCATCTCCACTCCTTAGGCACTAACACGAACAGATAGAAGCAACAAATCCCAATCTATCAATTTTCATCGAAGTGGAAAGATAGGAGGGTAGTTGGAGTGGTGGCTACGTACTGTGGAGAAGATCTTGGCGAGGGCCTTGTCGGAGGGGCAGTGGAAGTCGACGTAGGCGAAGCTGCGGCCGTTGGTGCGCACGAACTCGACCCCGGCGACGCGGCCAACGGAGGCGAACATGGTCTCCAGGTCAGCGGCGGCCACGCCCTCCGTCAGTCCGCCCACGAAGATCCGCGCGACGGCGCCGGCGTCAGATCCCTCCGCCGCCGCCGCCGCCATGAGAAGAGATTCTTGCGGTGGTTAGCGAAGTGAGCGCGCGGTGTTGGAGACGAGACGGGTGCAAGACGGCGGCGGCGAGGCCGCGAGGGTGAGGAGATGGGGCCCTACGAGGCTGTAAGATTCGTGCGGCACCAGAATCGACGGCCGAGGGGACTCCTTCCTCGTGGACTAGTGGTCGGTGTATGACAGGTGGGGCTTGAACAACTAGGCCAAATTACTTGTGGGCTTTTAAATATCATGCAGATCGGCCCATCAAAGAATTCACCGACGTGGTCCTCTCAGTAAATATCGGACGGCTCAGAGAATTCATACGTGAATTTTGTGCGCGATCCAACTGAGCTGCCGGTCTAACGATAAATATGGGTAAAAGGTAGGGCTTTCTAGCAAAAACGGTGTGCAACCCCCGCCCGAACTCGATTCTGAACGCTCAATTGGTGATCCAATGGTTGCAATGGCCGCACTTATGTGTAGGCCTCTTCGTCTTGGCTTCTAAAATATATTTTCCTATATATCTAATTTTTAAATAAAGTATTTTTTAAGATAGGATCTATCAGTCGATTATAGTATATATTGTAGTGACTTCATTATATCAACCAAAATCGCATATGAGTGTTTCTCTCTACAAACTTATCTACAAGTTGTTACTATTTATAAGCCAAAGCTAAAGTCATATGAATGGAACTTTATTGTATCTTAAAATGGATATGAACCGTCCAATTTTTACGATCCAATAGTTTAGATTAGTTAGTATTTAGTTATATTACCATCTACACTATTAGCAGTAGAATATCTAAAAGGGTAAAATTATTGGTGATCGTCGCTGAAAACACTGACGATGAGCCCGTCCTCGAGGGCACACGCCTGGCACAGCCCATTGCAGTGATCATAGTGCATCATGTCGTAGTAGTCGTCTATTTAAACGTGTACAGGGCGGCAGGGCTGCCGCAGTGCATCAACTAGCGGTAGGTTTGGAGTGGGCACGGGCCATTGAGGTAGAATGTGACCACAGACGCACCCAGCATGATGCCGCCGATGACGCACGCCGCCACCAGCTTGGCGCTGCAGCCGTTGCTCCCCGACTCCATAGAGAAAGAGGAGTGTGAGAAACAAATAGAGAGCGATGTTGTTATACTTGTTTGTGTGTGCGAGTGGGGTTAGGGTGTGCGGCTCAAGGGGCAAGCGCCATGGGGGTGAGGTAAGGAGAGAAGGGAGAGAGAGTGCTTGGTGATGATGGCGAGGGAGAGGAGAAACGCTCTGGGCTCTACTTCTAGGGGCTCAAGGAAGAAGGGATGTGTTTCGGGGTAACGTTGGTGTTAGTTGCAAAACAAAAGTTTATAATATCCTCGTAGATCAACGGTTAGATTTTAATTTTACTACCAGTATAATGTATTTACAAAACCCTTATGAACAGGCCCATAAGACACTTAGGAAGCTCGCCTTTCGTCTTCTTTGTGGCCAACAAGAAGAGAATGTAAAGTGTGGCAGCGAACCTTTTTGGTGAGCCATCCCAAGGGGAAAGCGGAGAGAGATATGGTGGCATTCACGAGGCAGATCGTCGGAGCCAAACTCTTCGGCCACCTCGTCGGTGCCAGGGGCTCGCTCTCGACCTTCGAAGCGAGGTTGTCGTTCCCACCCTTCGTGTCACCAGCCACGTTCTCCTCTGCGGTCCGCTGCCTCCACTCAGTGCCCACGACATTCAGGAGCACGTCTCCAACCTCCTTCCCCTCCTTCTCCATTCCTTAGTAGCTCCTCAGGTGCAGGTTCTCTCATTGTCATTCATGAGACTCTGTTCGTTTTAGTTTTTAAAAACTGTTTTTCTATAGTAAATGATTTTTTTACAGTACTTAACCTTTAAACAAAATATTTTTTAAAGGCGGGATCTACTAATCGATTGTAGTATATACTGTAGTGACTTCATGTATATTAGCTAAAATCACACGCGAGTCTCTTTCTACAAACTTTTTTTTACAAAATGTTACTATTTATAAGGTAAAAACGAAAGTTATCAGCAAAAGCCAATATGAACGCCCAGCTCCACTAAATGTATTATTAGGCTTCTTCTTTTTTGACATCAACTCTTAGCTTTTCTACAGTAAAGTGCTTTTCTACAGTAACTAGTTTTCAAATGGAGTATCTTTTTCAAGACAGAGTTTACAAGTTGATTACAGTAGACATATAACAACTTTATTTGTGTCGGCCAAAATTGTACGTGTGTTTCTCTTACTCCGTACTATCTCTCATAGCCTCTCTATCAGTTGTTTTTATTCATCAACAGAAGTCAAAAGCTACTAGCTGCAACACAAAAGAATGAGCAATATCAGGCCTCTTCTTTTTGGCTTCTAACAGCTACTTTTGACTTTTCTACAGTAACTAGCTTTCAAATGGAGTGTCTTTTCAAAGTTAGGTCTACAAGTTAATTGTAGTACATATACTGTAATAACTTTATTTATATCAGCTAAAATCACATACGAGTTTCTCTTACTTCATACTATCTCACTGTAGCTCAAAAAATATAAGCCGTAACCCAAAAGAACAGACCTATCTTCTCATGAGAGCCCAAACATTAGTTATTTACTGCAACAATGAACAAAGTCAAGGACAAATAGGAACCAATTTGGCTGCAGAAAATAAGGTCAAGGTAACCCAGTAGCTAAACTCCAAGCACTTCCCTGCTGAATCGAGTAGAGATCCAAGCAGCACTGAAGGCTGCGAGTTGCCGAGTTGCAGTGGGTGTACAGTCCATCACAACAACTACATTGAGCAAAGATTGCGCATGAAACTCCCACGTGCCACGTCTCGTATATATGTGAACAAACAAACAAACCATGAGCTCTTACTGGTCAGTAACTGATCAGTGCAAGTAAACACTCTTTATTAGTTAGCTTAGCAGGCTAATCGACATACATACTATATGTACATATGCAACTGGGTGACAGATTTGAAGAACATGGCAAGACGATGACTGTTCGATCTGATGGAGTGAGGCAACTTGAATTCTGTTGCAGAGCTCATGTAGACATGTAGTACCTAGGCTTCGTCTTCCATATGTAAAAACTCTGCCTTCAGTTGCATGCTCTTCAAACTGTTGCGTGCAGTTGGGAGTCGTTTGTCGCTGGAACCGGAGCTTCCATGTCAGTTGTCACAGGACGATGCATGGATTCTTTAATTCGATCGATCTGTTCCAAGTTAATTGCCCGTGCTTGTATGTAGTAATCGACCGCTTGTTGGGGGCTGGTGGGTTAATTAATCTGCATATATGCAGCTGAGCTGATCATTGGCCATCTTCTCCATCCTTGATCAGGTTGCAGATGTCCGAGCACTCCACCAGGCTATATATATATATATATATATAAAACCATGTACAGACATACACACAGTGACACAGAATTGCATACAGAAGAAGCGAAGAATTAATGAGAAGAATAGCATGCGTGCATGGTCGAAATTGCTTTTGCGTGGATTTGCACCCACGTACCAGTACTGCCGGCTGCGGAAATCTTCCTTGAACACCACGAGGGGTCTGCATGTCAGAATAAAAGACGAACAATCTGTTACCGTTCAGCAAGACAAAGAAGCACGCGTTGAGTGACTGGACAATCAATCGACTAGGAGCTGGTCTTGAGCTTCGTGTTCTGTCCACAAATTCGATCTGGAGAGGACGGGGTTAGTTGAGCATGCGGAAATTACGAGTACCTCCTGACGCTGAATGGGCCGTCGATGCCGGGGGAGCCGGCGCCGCCGAGGATGCAGGTGCTGACGCACTTGGAGGTGCACTGCAGCGCCTTGGCCGACTTGGGGTGCTTTATCTTCTCCTGCTGCTTGTCCTCGCCCGACAGCGTCGGCGGCACGTTGCACAGCGTGTCCGCCGCTTGCTGCGGCGTCGGTGGCGGCGGCAACGCCACAGCGAGCACCGCGGCCAGCGCCACCACCGCCGGCGCCTGCAGCAGCCTGAAGCCGAGCCGCGCCTTACGGCCCGGCCTTGTACCAGCGGCCGGTGTCAATCTTGGCGTCCCAAGTTTTCGCTGCATTCTCTCTCTAGTCCCAAGTCATGCATGGCTTACATGCTGCTTCTCTGAAGAGATGAGAAGCTCAAAGCAGCTAGAGGATCTGGTCCACTGGGATCCAGTGGGACACCACACCACCTCCTACACTACACATTCTGTGGATGGAGGCGCCAGCATGTGTGAACAAGGCACTTGTCAGTTCTGGAGAGCCGAGAGCCTCAAGCTTGTTGTCAGCTTACGTGGACTCTCCGCAGCCTACTGCTTGTTCTTCTATCTGTTGCGAGCATTTGTACGGTCTCTCTCGCATTCTTTTCGTTTTGTTTGTTTGCACTAGCTCTTGGTACTGAGATTGTTAGAAGTAATCTTATTTCCATTGCTTAGTCATATCTAAATCTGTATACGAGTATGCTTTAGGTTGCCATGTGCATGTATAGAGATACATGTACAAGTCCATGTCCTTTTCCTTTGCTTGCTGGTTAGAAGTCTTAGTCTGTTTCTATCATTAGTTTGTATGAGTATATAAGGGTAATATATGAGTTAAAAGAGAAGCCATGAGGAGCGGAGGGGGGGGGGGCGATCGGTGTGATCAAGAGGAAGAGAAATAAATAAAAGAAGAATGGGTGGAGCGGTTGGTGCTTCGGGAAAACAAGTGTGTTGCGTTACGGCAAGTCAAAGTGCTGCGGCGAAACATGATTCGAGAAAAAGGATCGAAAGAAATTGCAACAAGTGGTATCAGAGCTTGTTAATTTTAGTGGTGCCTGAAGAATATGAGCGAGAAGGTGAAGGTCCAGGATGGGCTAATCTCCCTCCAGTACCCTCTCCTGACGACTGACAGTTACCAGGTGTGGGCAATGAAGATAAATCCGAACATACGAGCCCAGGAGGTCTGGGGTGCAGTCGATCTGAAGGGGAAGAACAAAGAGATGAACGACAAGGTGGATCAGGCGCTTTGGCTATCATCTACCAAGTAGTGTCAGACTTGACGATGTTTCAGCTCATCGGGAAGGAGATGGCACGAGAAGCGTGAGAGACACTTCAGAAGATGCACGAGAGAGTTGATCATGTGAAGGAGGTGTGACTACAGAATTTGCAAAGCGAGTTTGAGAATCTCTAGATGAAAGAGGCCCAGTTGGTGGACGAGTTCGCCGACAAGTTGACTTTGCTATACAATTAGATGATCTCTCTTGGTGACAAGATAAAGAAATCTGTGGCAGTGAAGAAGTACCTACGTGTACTACCAGAAAAGTACATACTTGTCGTCGTTACGCTCATATACTCCTCCGACTTGGAGAAAAAGAAGATTAAGTAGATCACCGGCTCTCTCCAGGTACATGAGGAGCTACTGAAGCGGTTTCAGTCCGGTACTGAGCAGGGGTTTCAGTCTTATAACCAGCAAGTGTTGCTAATAAAGAGAGATACAAGGAGCGGTGACTCATCAAGCAGTCGTGGGCGATGGTGTGGGCGAGGCGGCCATAGTGGTTGAGGCAGCAGAGGTGGCCGTGGAGATAAGGCTGGGCAAAGCAGAGGTGACAGATCCTGTGATAAGTCACATATCAAGTATTTTGATTGTAGCGAATACGGGCACTGCGCGTCAATGTATCGTAGCCACATAAAGTGTTTCAATTGTGACAAGTATGAGCACTATATTTCGGATTACCAAAGCAAGAAAAAGAATGGGTGGCGAATCTCACCCAAGACGAAGAAGAAGATGACGAATCATTACTATTTTCTCATCATATGTTGAAAAGGCGCTAGTCATATTTATGTTGAATGAAGAGAACGTAGTTCCAAAATTACGCACGAAGGAAGACAACCACGATTACTCAGATCAGTGGTACTTGGACAATGGAGCAAGCAATCACATGACGGAAGATCGCTCCATGTTTCATTCACTCGATGAGAAGATTTGAGGTAAGGTCAAGTTTGACGACAGCTCCATGGTAGAGATAAGAGGCAAAGGGACAATACTCTTGCGATGCAATAATGGAGATAAGAAGTTGTTGACAGAGATTTACTATATACGAAGTCTGTGTAACAACATACTTGGTCTTAGGCAGATGACAGAAAGAGGGTGCAGGGTGGTGCTGTAAGATGAGTTTTTGCGTGTCTATACCAAGAACGAAAAGCTGTTGATAAAGGTAAAGAGGTCTCTGAACTGGTTGTACAAATTTTTTTTTTTTGAAAACTTGTAAACCGGAAAGGAGATATTGGAGTGCAGAAAATATGACCAGAGAATCCAAGCGGCTAGTGCAGAAGGCGCACATATGCATGCAGGCGTGCATGTAGATGGGAGTAGTGGAGATGCTCAAACTACAGGTGGCAGCACAGGTGGACGGGACGGTGGGTCCCACGCTGATGGCGCAGACGTGCATAGAGGTGGCTCGGTTGTTCAAGGCCATGGACCCCACACGTTTGCAGTTGGTGCAAAAGGCTTGTCCCAGTCGCATGCAGCCGACATAGGTGTACAGATTGGTGTAATTTTCTGTGGTTTTACAGAGGGAACGCGGTCAGCATTGGAGATAATATGCACAAACACAGAAGTTAGAGGCGGTGCAGCATCAACTAAGATATACGTAGGAAAGTAAGCAAACTTATTTTAAGAGATAGGGGCGGGAGGCTCAGATAATGGCGAAGATTAGGTGGGCAGGTGATGGAGGATGAGTTCAGTCTAGATGCGAGGCATGGCAAGCATCGGATTGTGCGAGGTTCATGATAGAGCAAGTACAGGCAGTAGGGCGGTGATGGCCCAGGAATGAACGGTGTACAGGAGTGTAGGTAAAAGGAAGAAGCGAAAACAAGAGAGAAGATTGGCATGATCAAAATGGAGAAACAAGATTAAGGAGGTGATTGTTACAAGTAATCTTATTTTCATTGCTTAGTCATATCCGAGTCCGTATACGAGTATGCTCTAGGTTGCCATGTGCATGTGTAGGGATATATCGCCCCGCTCAGTTCGGCGACCGAACGTCGCGTTGAGCGGCAAAAATACTGTTTAGCGTTTTGTGTTTACTGTGCATGTTTTGTCTTTATTCAAAAAATTTTTAGTATTTTTGTGTTTTATTTTTTTCTCGTATTCCTTTGCATTGTCTGCTCTAGATTAGCGTGCCATTTTTATTTTTACATTTTTTTAAATTTAATTATGCCCAATAAGCCAACTCATTTCTGATGTTTTTCACCAACCACATGTTTTTTTCAAAGAAAAGCCAAAAGCCATCGCTATTCCGATCACCCCCTATGTACGAGTCTGTGTCCTCTTCCTTTGCTTACCTATTAGGAGTCCTAGTCCGTTTCCATCATTGGTTTATATGAGTATATAAGTAAGGGTAATATATAAGTTAGAAGACAAGCCATGAGGAGCAGGGGGCGATCGGTGTGATCGAGAGGAAGAGAAAGAAATAAAAGAAAAAAGGGCGGAGCGGTTGGTGCTCCGAGAAAACAATTGTGTTGTGTTACGGTAAATCAGAGTGTTACAGTGAAATGTGATCCGGGAGCACGGATCGGAAGAAATTACAACAAAGATTGTGAATTTTATATGATGATTAGATGAGGTGATCTCAAGTACTGATAACTAGTAATGCATTGTAACGTATTGTATTTTGAGAGTTTCGGATAAGAAAACCGAGTGCATTTGCTTCTGTGTTGTCAACGAACTCTAGCTCTCTGCCTGAAGCTGATTAATTACGACGCCGCTGGAAATCAAGGACTGACAAAGGTGAGGCACATCAGCCATGTGTTACGTTTTACTGAGCTTTAGGGGGTGATCGGAATAGCGATGGCTTTTGACTTTTAATGAAAAAACATCAGAGTGATCAAAAACATCAGAATGAGTTAGTGGATAGTGTAGTGAATAGTGAAAAAAAAAGCTGAAACTAGAAGCTGAAGCCGAAAAAAAACCAAACCGATCACCCCCTTACTGTTCTACTTCTTGCAGCGCAATTCATTCAGGTCCCATCATCGAAGTGGATATACTCACTTCTCTCTTCAGTCTTCACCGAACGAGTCTATGGTTTCTGCTTAATTTGCTTCTCTCGAACGAAACACCGCACCCCACTTGTTACTATCGTATTATGCTACTACATCACAAAAACTCCCATCCCCTGGAAGCCACTGTATGCAGAACAAGGACGCAACAAGCTACTGTAACTGCTGAACATGGAGCAGGACTGTAAGCAGAAGCCAGCTTATACTGAAACCTTACTAGTAGTACTACGTATACCTGTCATTTTGTGGTAACTGTCTCAAGGTTACCAGAAAATGTGAGCCAATTCTCGAACTAGTTATTGTGTGTGTGTGTATGTGTGTGTGTGTCTGGGGGGTGGGGGTCTGGAAGTCGCAATGCATCTTGTTTTCAGAACTATGCTGAATTCCAAGCACAAAGAAAACTGCATGTGCAGGAGATGTGCAGCACCGTCAGTATGCACAGCTGTATGGTTGGTACGGTACAGTACACCCACACGCGGTGCAGATCATTTACGAGCTGCATGAATCTTCCCTTCCGTTGCGCTCGCGTTGCATCTTGGCAGGCAAGCGTCCTGTGACACCGAGGCAGCAGCATCCAGGCACATATTGGCCAACACAATTGTTTCGTCTTCTGAAGGAAGCTTGCAGTTAAGTGGGCAGTACCATTGCTTGCTACTTACAGCTTACTCTTCCTCTTGCAGGAGCACGGCAGGCACGTACGTTGGCATCAATGGCGATGGCGTGGACTCTGTCTGTGTCTGCGACCTCTACTACGATGTGATTGATGAGTGCTGGTGCCGTGCTGCAGACCAGTCAGTGGTGGAGAACAGCTGCAGATCATCATCGATCGATGTGAGCCTTCTCTTTATTTGCATCACACGCCATCATCTCATCTGGTGCTGCGCCACCGCGTCGATCTTGATCGTAGGAGCAGCGAATTGATGAAGGGCAATAATACAGCAAATTAACACGAGCACTGCACTGTTGGTACGGCAAGAAGCTTGCTAAAGCTATGGAAATTGGCTGGCCACTGTTCAGTAATCAGTACTCTGGTATAATTTAACGAACACGCCCTGCACGAATCTTGACGCGTGCCTGCGTGTGCGTGACAGCTGGCTGATCCTGGGAGATCATCAGGACATCGCGGGTGATGAGGCATGCGGCATTTGTTTTTGTGTGACCTGGGTACTGCTTGTACACGTGATGGACGACGGTTGTCGGTGCCAGTCGAGGACACGCATATCGGTCGCAGCGCTCGCTTCCCTCCTGTCTCGGCAAACGTACATATGCAAATTTCGCACGGATGAGTTGGGTCAGTCGAGATGGATCTTCGGCCTGTTATTCTGCGGTTTCTAAAAGCTGTTTTTAGTTTTTGTTATAGTAATTAACTTTTAAACAGAATATTTTTTAAGATAAGATCTACAAGTTAATTGTAGTAGACGTTAAAAAACTAATATCTGTACCATCAAAAATCGCAAGTAAGTATCTCTTTCTGCAATTTCTGTCGCAAACAACTAAAAAACCATCAGCCACAGCCAAAAGCCATCAGCCGCAGCCAAAAAGAACAGGCCCTTCATCTCCTTCCCTATGTGAGTTTCCTTTGTGTGAATTGGTGATCTTGTATATACTCACTAAAGGTGACCTGAAAAGTTGTCCTTATAAAATTGGTTACATCAAACCATCATTTACATGCTAGTACAGTCATTTGCAAAGCAGTATTCCATTGATCATCATGTGTTTATATAGTACCAAAGGCAATCAAAAGCGGTTGAGATAGGCCAAAAAATAGATAAGCTAAATAGGGAAACTAATCTCCTTGATTTGCTCCATATCGATCTCCTGACCACCAGGTTGTTTTCCTGCATCGGGCGAGACGGACATGTAGGGCTATAAAAAAAGCTCGAGGCTCGCGAACTACTCAAGCTCGACTCGTTTTAAACTCGATTCGAGCTCGGCTCGAGCTCCAAACGAGCCGAACTCGAGCCTGCTCTCAAATTCGCGAGCTTTAGCGAGCCGAGCCGAATAATTCGCGAGCTTTGGATTTTTTTACCACCCCGTCCGATCCGCGCTCTCCCGGCCAAATTTCACCGCGACCCGCGCACGCCCCGCCCGCTCCTCCTCTCTCGCGATCGCGCCCCGGTCCCTCTCTCGCGCGCCGCGCGCAGAAGACGCTCCTCGACCTCGCGGCTCGCGCCCCCCGTCCCTCTCCAGCTCTCCTCTCCGGCTCTCCCCACCGCATCCCCTCCTCGCGCCCTCCCCCACCGCCCCCGCACCCCGTCGGCCCCCACCCCTGCCCCTCTCCCCATCCCTTCCTCTCCCCGCCACCCCCCCGCCTCCTCGGCCCCGCCGCCGCCGCCGCCCCCCACTCCCGTCCCTCTCCCCCCCCCCCTCCTCTCCCCCGCCCCGCCCGCCGCCCCCCTCGCCTCTCTCCGCGCGCCGCCGCCCCTCCTCTCCCCGGCGCCGCCTCTCTCTCGCCCCGCCGCGCCGCTTCTCGCTCGCCTCCTCCGCGCGCCGTCCCCCTCCTCTCCCCGCGCGCCTCCTCGCCCCGCGCGCCCCCCGTCCCCGCGCCTCCACCAATGTGTACTCCCCTTCTCCCCCCGAGCCTACACGAGCCTGTCGAGCTTGTCCGAGCCGAGCTCGAGCCCAGCATGAAGCTCGACGGCAATTTCATGCTCGCTCGAGCTTGGCTCGAGTTTCTACCGAGCTCGAGCCGAGCCAGGTCAAGCTCGCTCGAGCTCGACTCGTTTACAGCCCTACGGACATGCACGTTACGTGCATGTGTAACGTGTCTGCCTAACACCCTCTGTAGTTGGAACGGGACCGGGGCGGACATTGAAACTGGAGCAAAACTTCGTGAAGATAGCAGTCGGCAATCCTTTGGTGATGACATCGGTTTATTGTGAGGATGTTGGCACATGAAGGACGCAGACTTCTCCAAGAGCAACACATTCCCGAATGAAGTGAAGATCTATCTCAACATGCTTCATTGGCTGATGTTGAATAGGATTGGTTGAGAGGTAGACCGCACTGATGTTGTCGCAGAAAATGACGGTCATGCGCGGAAGAGGACGATGGAGTTTGGCTAGAAGTTGACGAAGCCAGCAGAATTCAGCAATGGCATTGGCAATGGCGCTGTACTCCGCTTCAGCACTGGAGCGGGAGATCGTCTGCTGTCGCTTAAACGACCATGAAACAAGGTTATCTTTGAGGAAGATAGCATTGCCCAAAGTAGACTTCCCCGTGTCGGGGCAGCCGACCCAATCGGCATCTGTGTACACGGTGAGAGATGCCAACGAGGTGCGATGAAGCTGGAGATCATGGTCAATGGTGCCCTTGGGGTAGCGAAGAATTTGCTTGAGGAGGTTGGCATGCGGCTCATGAGGATCGTGCATGTGAAGGCATGCTTGCTGTACCGCATACGCGATGTTGGGGCGTGTGAATGTGAGGTACTGCAGGGCGCCAGCAATGCTCCGATAGTTAGTAGCGCAGGCAAGAGCAGGGCCAGTGGAGGACAGTTTGGTCCCGACAAAAGCGTGTGCTCAAGCCAACAGCTCACCCAGCAGGGTTACTCACCTCGTTTCGTCTGCAAATGTCAATGAGGATGTTTCTCTCTTTCCAAGACAACCTACAAGCTCCCACCCAGCTCGGCCGAGCTGGCACCCTAGGTCCAATGTTGAGTCTTGACCAGTACAGATACATGCCCTAACCCTAATAACAACAACACATTGCATCTGCATGCAGCAAATTCAAGACAGAGAAAAGCTACCGCCTAACCCTAATAGCAACAAACAGAGGAAGATGGCGTCCATGAGCAGGCAGCTGTACGTGTTGAAACACATCTTCTCTTTCCTGTTTATGCATTGACATGCACTAGGCGTCACATGCATTTGGGTCAAGCAGATTCCAAGTGGAGAGAGAGGCAAAGCGGGGCTTTGCGATTTTGCGTTGTGTGGCCGAGTATAGCGATATAGGTGGTGGTTGATCCAATGATCTGGTCAAATCATTCCATGGTCCCACTCTCCCATCCCATAATGCATGCTCGCTTGCTGATTCATCATGCATGCAATGCACCGCTCTAGCTACGTCCATCTCTAAGAATCAAATCCAATGCAAATGTAACTCCGAATCACTAATGCTACCAGGAGTAGTACATGTCAATCAATCTGACATAGGTAGGCAAGCAATTGGGGATCCATGAGCTAGTGAGGGATCCACTACACATCCAAGAGTCTGATATTTTCGGATGTGGCTTATGGTTTTTGACCCTAATGCGAAACCGCTTTTGAAAGGCTATCCCCATAAGGGCATCCAAAGTGGAGGCTACCACAAGGTGGTGGTCTCGTGAGAGAGAATACCGCTACACTTTTCTCTACCCCTTGTCGTTGCTCCTCGGCCAGATCCGCCACCGTTCGCAAGCTACCTCGTCCCCTCCCGGATCTGGTCGCGGCGCGGCTCCAATGCCGCCTTCGTCGCCCATCCAGCATCGCCTCTCGCTGGTCAGAGGTCACCAGCATCCCACCTCACCTCTTCGCTCCTCCTCGGCCAGGCCCATCTAGATCTGATTGCCCTTGAGCATTGTCGCCGCCCTCGAGCGTCCAGATCTAGTCTCCTCCATCGGCCTTGAGCATCATCATCGCCACCCTCGTCTCCTCTCAGATCTGGCCGTGGCGCCGCTCCAATGCGCCTTCATCACCCATCCAGCGTTGCTGTCATCGCGATGTGGTAACTGTCACCCTCACTCGCCCAGTTCCAGCCGCTGCCAACCTCGCTTGTCACGTCACAAGGTGCCCTACTCTCTCTTTCTTTCTTTCTCCACCAGGACCACACCTTCTCTTCTCCAAGCACCTGCATCTTCTGCAAGCAACTCTAACACCCTGCGAGGCAGCATCTTGCTTCTACGGTGGCATCCGAGCCTAGGTGGCTCTACGGGTTTCCCAGCTGGAGCACCATGTTGTGGATGCCCTAAGCCGCTTAGAAATGACGGCGAAAGAATCGTCCTGTTTATTTGTTCAAAGAAAATCATAAGTTATAAGTTATAAACTGAAAAGATCAGACCCATCTAACCTCGTAGCATGCCTACCTAACTATTAAATGGGCCGAAAATGTAGAGGGCAAAGATAAGCAAACAACCTCTACTGTGAAACATAAATCTGTCTCCCAACAGCTACATGGGAAATCCATGCACTGGATCGATAAGATTGATCGTCTCGAGCCTTGAGTAATATTCATTTTGGGTTCAACATTGAGGTTAACAGTTAACTTATCTGCAGACGTATAATCGAGGCAAGATCATGCGAACTATACTCCAAACTTTTGGAGAACATTCAGAGCATCCTCGTCTCATGCCTCCATGGCACATACTGTACTGGCCCTGCGAGCCTTTCTTGGAGCTTATCTATACATTGATTAGGGGTAACTAGTGTAGGCATGGCAGCAGATCAACTGCCGGCTCATGGCTTCTTGCAAAACTCTTTTGTTTAAGGTGTCACCAACTCCATCGTCGTACAGTACACCACTAGTATATATGTGCATAGCTGAAACATAGGCAGAACCAAATATTGACAAAAGGAACATTATTTGAATCGTAGCCAAATCAAATTTTGGCGTTACGAAAACTTTGATAAGTGATTTTTTTTCGCCCTCGCATTGCCTGCGTGTGGTACTGGATTTCGTTGGCTTTACTAAAATTGTATGTTTTATCAAATTTTAATAGCAAATCAAACAACGGCAAATTTTCTTGGTGGTTCCAATATTTTTATTAGTGTGCAAAGGTAACTACTGTATTGCCATTTTGCTACTCGCCGTAGTCCAAGTCCCTCGTAGCATAAATTATATACAGTGTAGGCTTGTTTCAGCTTTGTGGCTTTGCTCATTTTAGCTTTTAAGCTAACTTCTGTCTCTGATTTCTGTTTTTTTTACTATTTAGTATTTTATCTTTTTCTAGGTTTTTTTAAAGATTTTTTGGCTTTTTTTGCTTATCCTTTTTCTTGTATTCCTTTGTATTGTCCGTGATGAGCTAACATATTTTTTTTCTATTTTTTTAAATTTAATTATAACAAATAAGCTAACTCAGCTACAATAAAGAATAAAATAATTATAGTAAAAAAACTATAAATTAACGTCAAATTGAACACTACAACAATACAGCATGTGTGCTGTAGTTACATCATCCAGTACAGCAAGAGATTCCATTGTTAGTATGCACAGGTGTGCACAGTGTTTTCTGTTTTATTTTCTGGAGCGAAGGAGGTGGGCCCCGCCCAACGGCTTATGGATGAATGAATTATTAGTAGGAAGGAAAAAAAAACTTGGAGCTAAAAGAAAAACGACAAATACAATAATGCATCGCCTTCCAAGCAGGTTTAGGTTAAATTACTGACACCTTTGTCTGGGCCAACATGCATATGCTCACACGAGACCTGCTTGCATTTCATTGCTTGTGGTTGATTTGAGCGAGAGGGAGAGAGAGGGTTTGATTCAAAAGTTTTATAGTGCCTTGAAATTCACCTAGGTCAAAAGTCATAACAAAAAGTCATAAGCTTCACATTACTCTGTAGCACTCCACATCGCTAACATGGGCGGTTCTAAAGGGTATTCAGCTGAATACCTATTTTTTTTAACAAAAAATCAATATACTAGAGCCCAAATAGCCCACCGACCACCTCCTCATCAGCCCATCGGTACGGCCATTCTTCATCAGCAATCCGCATCTCCCCTACTCCCCCCGTCCCTCGGCGGCCCGCCCGGCGACTCATTCTCCATCCCCATTCGCATCGGATCATCCCCTCGACCCCTCCCTGCACCATTGACGGATTCACCCTGAGCGGCCGAGCCCCACCCACTGCCCCAGTCCCCAGACGCCCTCTCGGTCCAGACTCCGGTCTTCCCCGTTGGCCCATGGTTTCTAAGCATTTTAAGTTCTTTGTGCATATGATGTTTCTTTGTGCATATTTTATTGTTGTGTTTGGATAAATCAGTGTCTACATGGTTAATTTGTCTTCTATTCTACGTGTAGCAAATCCTTATAGATCTTAGAGCTTTATAAAATGAAAAGGTCTGTAAATTTGAAATCTTTATGTTTTCTATTGTACAATATTTTTGTAACTTCAAATACCTATTTTAAAATTTCGGGATTCACCACTGATGGCTAAGAGGCGGTCCGATAGGAGGGAGCGAATCGGATGCCATTGCTGCTGCTGCTGCTTAGGTGGCCATCAATCTTTTGGCCTAGGGCCGGTGTCGCCGGGATATGAGATCGTCCTTTGCTTTGGGGTGCACGAATTGCTCGGTACAAACCGCCGCATGTTTCTGGCCGTGGAGGCACTCGCCGTTAAATAAAGCCAGGATCGATGTCACTGCCACCACTGTTTACATGGGGTGATTTAGGACAACCCGGTAAGCCGCTAGCGCCAACATCGTGACAGAAATGACTCTGAATTCACGAGCAAGCAGGGCAGCCGCCAACAATTCACGAGCTACCTTGCCGGCCACCGCACCGTGCCACGCAGCGCTGAGCTCTCGACACGGCTTGTGAGATCCGCGGAGACTGTCGGCCGCCGCTCACCGGAGCACGCATTTTTAACGCTGAGCTTTTGAATTCGAACCTGGCCATCTCCATGCATCGGGACGCCTGAGCTAGCCTGATGTTTTTTTGTGCCCGTGTGTCCACGTACGCACGGCAAGCATCCGTGCCGCGCCTCCGTGAGCGAGCACGACCAGCGGCATGTGAGAGTGACCTCTCCTCCGTTAGGGCCGTTGTCTGGGATCGAACGTGCGTTAGCTTAGGCCTAGGATTCTACAGGAATCTATTATTAAATAATATATTTTTGTAATACAAGTTATATCGGCTAAAATTACATATGATTATTCCACTCTACGTATAGTCTCTTGCGAACAGACGAAAATTCAAAAATTACAACCATATTCGTAACATGTTGATATTTTAATAATATTTTTTGTATTATTTGTGAGATATAATGGTATTTATTATTATTATTTTAATTGAATATTTTAGAAAACACTAATAATTGTTACAGTGGCAATACAGATAATAGCCAGAAAACTACAATGAAAACAAAAGCCACGACCATTTTGAACAGAGCCGGACGCACTCGGCAGCCCCATGTGATGGCTCTGAATGCCACTGCAGTTCACACACACCAGTGCTCCCCCGCAGCTGTTTCCACCTGCTCCCTGCCTCTAGATTAATAAGCCCGGCTACATTCTTCCGGATCAAAGCGCACTTGTCTGATCTCGAGACGCCAAGCATGATCCCTCGCGGCGCGGTGGCCGCGGCCGTGGCGTGCCTGCTGCTCGGGCTGGCGGCGGCGCAGCAGCAGGAGGGCAGCGTGCCGGAGGAGTACGCCGCCTCGCTCGCCTCCCGCTTCGACGCGCCGCCCTCCTGGGCCTTCCCCAACCCGCGCCTCCGCGCCGCCTACGCCGCGCTGCAGGCCTGGAAGCAGACGGCCATCTTCTCCGACCCCTCAAGCTTCACCGCCAACTGGGCCGGCCCCAACGTCTGCGCCTACAACGGCGTCTACTGCGCGCCCGCGCCCGGCGGGTACGACCTCGTCGTCGCCGGCATCGACCTCAACCACGCCGACATCGCCGGGTTCCTCCCGGCGTCCCTCCCGCTGGGCCTCCCCGACCTCGCGCTCATCCACCTCAACTCCAACCGCTTCTGCGGCGTCGTGCCGGACACCTTCCGCCGCCTGCGCCTGCTCCACGAGCTCGACCTCAGCAACAACCGCTTCGTCGGCGCCTTCCCCGAGGTCGTGCTGTCGCTGCCGTCGCTCAGGTACCTCGACCTCAGGTTCAACGACTTCGAGGGCGCCATCCCGCCCGCGCTCTTCGACCGCCCGCTCGACGCCATCTTCCTCAACTCCAACCGCCTGCGGAAGCCCATCCCGGCCAACCTCGGCAACTCGCCGGCGTCGGTCGTCGTGCTCGCGCACAACAAGCTCGGCGGGTGCATCCCGCCGTCCATTGGGAAGATGGTCGACACGCTCAACGAGATCGTGCTCATCGACGACGAGCTCACCGGCTGCGTCCCGCCGCAGGTCGGCCTGCTCAAGAAGGTGACGGTGTTTGATGTCAGCGACAACCACCTCCAGGGCCCGCTCCCGGCGACCATCGGCGGGATGGCCGCCGTCGAGGAGCTCGACATTGCCAGGAACCTCTTCGAGGGGGCCGTGCCGGCCGCCATCTGCGGCCTGGCCAGCCTCAAGAACTTCACCTACATCGACAACTTCTTCACCTCGCGGCCGGGATGCGCGGCGGCCGCCGCCAACGGCGCGTGGAACTGCATCCCCAGCGTGCCGGCCCAGCGGCCACCGTCGCAGTGCGCGGCGGCGGCGGCGCACCCTTTCGACTGCAGCAGGGCGCAATGCCAGGCCGCGTCGTACACCCCGACGCCGAGTGGTGGCCACGGTGCCCAACAACCGCCCACGCCCGTGGGCTCGCCTCCGTCTTCGAGCTCTCCTACTCCGTCGTACCCGTCGCCACCCAAGGGCTCCACTACTCCATCGTACCCGTCGCCGCCGTCGAGCGTCACCGCTCCATCGTACCACTCGCCACCCAAGGGCTCCACCACCCCGTCCTACCCGTCGCCGCCGAAGGGCTCCACTCCGTCGTATCCGTCGCCGCCGAAGGGCTCCAGTACACCGTCGTACCCCTCGCCGCCGAAGGGGTCCACCACCCCTTCATACCCGTCCCCATCGAAGGGCTCTTCCACCCCGTCATACCCGTCGCCGCCGTCAAGCTCCAGTACTCCGTCGTACCACTCGCCGCCGCAGAGCACGCCGACTCCGTCTTATCCGTCGCCGCCGGCGGGTCCCACAACGCCAGTAGGACACGCACCGCCTCCACCGACCTCGGCCGACAAGCCAGACGTGCGGTTCGCGCCGCCCCCGGGATCGTACGGTCCCAGGCCCTCAACGCCCCCGTCAACACCGTCCTACGGCTCGTCGCCACCTTCCTCCGTCTACCAGCCGCCATCCGGCCAACCCAAGGCGTCGCCACCCACAGAGCACCCGGGCTACATGCTGCCGCCCCACGCGCCGGGGACCCCCACCTCGGCTCCATCACATCCACACCCCACCACCCCGTCGGCGCCATCGGGGCCGAGCTTCCACCCGCCCACGACGCCAACAACGCCGTCTTCGCCGCCGTCTCAGGGGGGCACCGGCGACCACGGGCACGGGCACCCGCCGTCGACACCGCCCGGCGGGAAGCTGCCGTTTCCGCCGGTGTACGGCATGTCGTACGCGTCGCCGCCGCCGCCGGGGAAGCCGTACAACTAGTTCTTGATCGCCGCCTCGCCGGGAGCGCTGTCCGTCCAACCATCATATTCACCAGTATAATATCTCTCCCTCTACGTGTAGTTTTTTTTTTTGCCTTCTTTTTTCGTTTTCATTTTCTTCTTCCTCGCGAGTATTTGATCGACAAACCGGAGCTCCCATGTATTCTTTTCTTTTCTTTCTTCCTCGCTCTCTTGACTCACCGAATTTATTAATTAATTTGGATCTTTAATTTTGCGCTTACCTGAGTGACATCGACCACTACATCCCGATCTGCCGATCTGGTACTATATGAACGAATGCTGGTAGAGAGCTCCACATATCTATCTATGTGTGTGCAGCCATGAAAGTCGCAAACCAAGCAAGCATGTAGCAGAGAATGTTTGCAAATTGAATGTGTACATCGAACAGTTCTTTCTTTCGGCAACGGATGAACGGGACTCTTGTTTCGGGGGTAAGAATCAAGGGAGGGAGAGGCGATGAGGCCATTGCCAAATCATATATACACCAAAATGTGGTCTTCGGGGTGGGAGCAGAGCAGAGCAGGTGCCGGCTTGGCTGGCTCCCGTGAAGCTAGCGCTGTTGATGCGGGTGGCTGATGCTCTAATTAATTGGACGCCACCACCATCCACCATGCTGTACTTGGTTTCTTTTTTTTTTTGGGGATCAATGCTTGTCCCGTGGGGTGGTTGCGTCGCTCATGCGTGTGTTGTACTGTGGTCAGCCAGCCTCAATGGCGCGTGGACATCCCTCCATGTGGAAGGAGGAAGAAGGCAATGCATGCATGGGCCATTTTCATTTGATCCATGGGGATCAGCTGAGCAAGGGTCGCTATCGGGGGGGGGGGGGGGGGGTATCATGCACGGGCATGCAGCTGCGACCCTGCATCATTTCGCGAGGCGATCGACGGCGATGTGCCGAAACCAAGCACCGGAATTAAAGAGCTAAGATCACTTGTCCCCATCGATGACGACGGGACACGTCATGCATCCACAGAGGACAGGATGGAGAGAGCGACGGGACCGTCGATGCACCGTGGTCCGTGCCTCAAAGCCAATGGAGTTGGATAAATCGTCTTTAATGAAAATTTTTCTATTTTTATTTATATCTGTCTTGTAATAAAACGTCCATTTTTTTTGGATAGATTATCTTGCAAGAAAAATCTTTAAAATAAGCCACGTACCTATATTCTATCAGTTGTTCAACACTTGCCAAATTTTACTTCAAATAAGGTACCAACAGCATATTACGAACAAATTTTTGACAGTCTTCCATTTGGAAATGAATACTGCTATTTTTCTTTAGCTTGCGCTAAATAACTACTATCCATACGCATATTTGCTTGATACAACACGTTCACATCTCGAAATATTACCCGAACAGCTGTCATATGGGTTGGGTTATTTTCTATTTTCAGCCAGCGTATGTTTATACGGACTACAGTAACTAACTTTTAAACGGTACGTTTTTTAAAATAGGGTCAACATAAATATTATAGTAAAAAATATACTGAGTTCAACTGTACCAACCAAAATCGTATGCGACTATTTTTCGTTAAGTACTACCTCTCGCGAACAGCTAGAATTCAAATATTTAAGCTATAAACTATAACCCCAAAAAAACCCATCCATGATTTATGCAACCACTATCAATAATCTAAATATCTTTAACTTCTTGCTTGGTCTTGCAAAAATAAACACAACCTTTTGCATTTTTCTTCTCTTCTGAGAAATTTGCCCGATTGTTATCTCAAGATCTATAAAATCTGGCAATATGACATTGCCTTTTGTATTTATTACAAGTTTTCTTCTTTCAACACCTACCTGTAGTGTGATTGAACTTTTTATAAATATGACACTAGAAATTAGAACTACATGTACATTTTTCTCTTTTATCTTGGGTTGATTGCTCATGTGTATTTTATCTTCGACGACCTCTTCTTCGAGAATTCCCACTTTCTTGAATTGTGAGATTTGAAACTCAGCTTTGACCAAAAGTCGCTTTCAACTGAGCTCCCTACACGCTGCAGCTTCCTCTTTTCATGCAATTTTAATAAACTCATTAGTTGTTGCATAGTAAGAGTCGCTAAATTCTTCGACCCCTTAATTGCAGCAACAATATACTCAAACTTTTCTGGTAAACTTATCAAAATTTTCTTAACAATTTTTTGATCAGTAATCTCTTCATCGTAGGTGTGCTTCTGATTCGCCACCTCGATGACCTTCAAGAAGTAATCTTTTATCTTCTCGAACTTTTTCATTTGCAGATTTTAAAACTACCTTCGCAAAGTCTGTAGCTTTATGGTTAAAACTTTTGTGGAACCATAAAATTTCTCCTTTAGCTTGTCACAAGCTTTCTTTGACTTATTGGTGTCGATAATCTACGGAAACAAACTTTCCGCTACGTCTTGTTGAATCAGAAACAAGGTCTTGTTGTTCGTCATCTAGCTCTTCGTCAGAGTTTTCTTCTGCTCTATGTAAGAATTTCTTCAGCGGTATACTCCTTTTAACCGTTCTTCACAATATCACATAACCCTTGTGATAGTAGCAGCTTCTATATCTTGATGTTTCATATATTGTAATTCTCTCATGAGAATAAGATAATCATCAACTACATCATCTCGACACCGAAACTCAAAAGCATAACCTTGGCTCCGAAAAACAACACGAACACGCTGCACTACTCCGCTATGTCTGACTCAAACCTAAGACTCTGATACTCAGTTGTTGGGGTTTGGGACACTTGAAGGAAACAAGAAAGGGACAGAGGGAGAAAAGGATGGAACAGAGGAGCTTCAGGACTTCACACTATTGTTCTCATTGATCATTTACAAACATACATACATACTACAAGAATGATGCTAATCCTTTTATAAGTTTACAAACCGACTTAACACACATTGTTTTTTTTTTTTGGCTAACAAACACACATACACATGGCCAGCTAAAGCTAAACAACTTTCTAGTAGAAGCCAGCTAACTTTTCGATAGTCTAATGAAGTAGCCAAGTCGTGTTTAAACGAAACTTTTCTGGCTTGTATAGGAACCTTCAGGTGTCAACAATACTCTAATTACACTTCTTGTACTGACTTGGCCTTGCCGACATTAGCTCATGAGTTATCAGACCGCGTACCGGCGACGAATCAGATCGCCAGCGAAGCGTGAATCAGCTCGGGAGACCGGGGTCGAGGTCAGATCAATTGGCCAAGCTACATCATACACATACCGAACAGTGATCACGTAGGTGCAGAAAACGGAAAGATGTAAGTAGACTCATCGCTTGATTCGTAGTGTATATACAGCAATTAGAATGGGGGAATGATTGTCGCCGCTTACTGATATCTGAAAATAAATCTCAAATACGACCACCAATGTATGTAGTCACAATCACCCTCCGCTCGAAGATTTCAGCCGCTCAAACGCTTTGATCGCTCGAACGAGTACTCGTCAGAGACAGAAAAAAAAGATACTCAGAAAACATATTGCCGATGCCAGCAAAACTTTTTTTTGGAAAAGATCTAATCTATTATGTCTGTATTATAGATGTGATTACAAAGTGCCCTCACGGTAACCCTAAAAACTCTCTTGATGAAAGCCCTCCAAAAACCTATACAACAACTAGACTGTTAGCCCTTAGCCCCTCCTACTTTTATAGACTAATGTCCTAATCGTGTCTGATTCAAACACGAACACAACATCTTATCTCTTCCAAAAACCAAGGAACCCGAAATCAATTTCTAACACGGGTTTTACCATATCTCTAAACCTTCCCATTATGGACTCCTTCCAAAACGTCTCCAATCTCACCACGTGACGAAGCATCCAGGACACACTTCCTGTGTCTCTATCACGCATCACTAACTCCCGTGTCGAAGCCTCTAGGACCGCACCTCATGTAGCTTCTCTATGCATCATCACATGCTTTAGTGTAAGCCCGATCACCTCACGTGACATATTGACCGTCTGGATCTCAAATTACCTCCTAGTTCTGATCCTCCTCATCACCAACCGTAACCGTCTCCATGCATTTATGAATGCATCATCCACCTTTGAACTCCACGTGCTCTAGCATGAATCCGATCACCTCGCATGACATCTCGACTGTCTGGACTTCAGATTACCCCTCCTAGTCTCAGTCCTTCTCGTCACTGACCATGGTCATCTTCACGTTAATCTGCATATGCAAAGACTAAAGAAACTTTCTTCTAGCATAAGTTCTCCACAACTTGATCGTCATCAGCACACACACACATACACACACCACATTTGTCCATCTATAGACAAGAACAAAACCATCCATGACCATGACCATCAATTAGGTCATCCACGATCACACATTCCATTGCTATCCAAATCTCCAACTCTAGATTACTCATTATGACCGCTAGCTCAACGAGTACTCGAAAATTACAAATATTAAGTAAATTCTACCGCTTCACTCAAAACACTTGGAACTAACATGCATCTCTACCGACTACCAAGAACCAGTCTTTTCGACTACCGAGAACCAAATCCTTCCGATTACAGATCACCAAGTAACTACCTATTACTATAGCAACGTCCACCAATCATAGACCATTATGCATCATCCAATCATACCGCTAGCCAAACACAAGTACTCAAAGTACTCAAGGATCACAAGAAATAAGCCACTCATACTTAGCATGAATTCCACGAGTACCAACCACAAAGCCTGTAGCAACCGATCGCAAAAAGTCTTCGACTACCGATCGCTAGATCTACGACAATCAATCGAAAAAGTCTAAGACAACGACAGCACACTGCAAAAGTCTGAGTATCGATTATAAAGTCTACGACCATCGACCGCAAAGTCTACGACCATCGACCGCAAAATCTACAACTATTGATCACAAAGTCTACAACCATAGAAAAGTATTGTAGCTACGACTATGAAAAAGTACTGTAGCTATGCCATAAAAAGTGCTATAGCTACGACCATGAAAAATATTGTAGCTATGTGATCGAAATCGGACGTGTCGAAGTAGAACGTGGTTGAAGTCGGACGTGATGGAAGTAGAATGTGGTCAAAGTCGGACATGATCAAAGTAGAACATGGTCGAAGTCATTGTATCCTCGATGTCATTTGAATAGCCGTTCGATGCTTTGATGTTACTCGAAAATTGTCTGATGCCACTTAGCCGATCAGACTGGTTCGAATATCCTTGAAACGGAGCGTCGTCCGATTTTTGTTTCTACTCGACAGCCATCACTTACGTGATCGGATTGGTCCGAAAGTAATCGACGCCGCCAAAAACCGCTTAATCTAAAATCACTTGCAACAGAATAAAAACCATTCCGAGAAAACAAAAACCACTCGGATTTAAAACCTTCTGCTACAATCGACTGAAACTTTATCAAACACAAAATCCAAAATAGTTCAAATATCAATTATTTATCATCCCTTTACTTAGACTATCCATATAGTGTCAACACATGGGTAGGAAGATTAGCAGCGCCAAATCTCACCATTATCAACACATATTCCAATTCAAACTTTATTCCCTCAAATCAAATGGCAAAGCTACACCAACCAAATCATTACCACGCGGTTATCATGTAGATGCAAAAGCAAAAACGTACGCGAATTTCAACTCGGGCGCAAATAGGTCGCTCAATTCGTTGGTAACTTACCTAGGTTTAGGGCAAGCAGCGCAAGCCTCGCCAAACCTAGCCCCAATCAACACAGATCCCCAATTCCCAATCATAGGAAAAGCAAATTGAAGGGAAAAAAAAGGGACCAAAACTACACGAATTCCACATCTGGAGCTCCAAATCCACACTTCCCCTAATCACCTCAGCTCAATCTCTCTTAAAATTCTAGATTAATTAACGAACAAACGGGACACACCCTCAAACCCTAGAATACTCCAGGGCAGAAGCTACGGCGCGTCAAACACCGAACGAATCATCACAACGCAGCAATGAAAGACACAGAAAGACGCACGCGGAGACGAACAAAGCGATCCCTCCACCGACTGATATGTACCTAGGGTTAGGGTTCGTAGCACCATCGGCGGCGGTCACGATCGAGCGCGCTTCGTCTCCTCCGAGAATCTTCGAGAAGCCCAAACGCGAGCTCCGCAGTGAGAAGTGGAGGGGTGGAGCCACCAACCCAAACGGTCCGATGCGGACGTAATAAGGGTCATCGACCCAGATGGACGGCCCAGATCGAGCAAGGCGGAACAGTAAAGCATTGCGTCAGTGCGCGGGCCACACAGGTATGCTGTTTGGTCTGCTTATTTTGGGCCTGAATGGGCCGTTCTTCAGCCCAAAGTAACGCAAGCCCATACAGTAGGTTAAGGAGGAGACAGTACTGTACTGACACTACCGCCTCTTTCCGTACCGTACGATATGAGATGGACGGCTCAGATACAAAATGATTCAGGATCTTGGCTAAGTTCACAGCTCACCGCCAACGAATCTAGTAGCCATGTTCATAGCCATGATAATTCTTAGACAAACATGTGTTCATGCTTGCAAATCTGCACAAACAGCTGAACAGTAACCGACAATAAACAATACAACACACAGCGGGTGTTTTTTTGGCTACAGTTGGTGACTTTTATCTATGCTTTTTGACATGACAGCAGACGATGGAGATGTTGACGTGCATAATACACACGATTTTGGAATCCACTTCAAGAGGTCACCTCATTTCGACCTTGGGCTCTTTGATTTTCAAAGAAGCCAAAAAACAAAAAAGAATAGGTCCATGCAATCCAGAACAGGCTGTACTTCCTTCTGATGTTTCTCAAGGACAACAATTTTTTGTTGGCAACACTAATGTTTTGCGAAACACATGTAACATTACATAAAACATTAGAATCAAGAAGAGCTAATCAGGAGCTCTGGAAGACGATGTTGATACATTCATTCATGTTCTTGTTAGGGATTACATACACAACAGTAACAATTCTCTCCAAAACTATTTGAGTATCCTGAGAAGAGCCAAACCGCAAGCGATGTGTTGTATTCTGTTGCCAAGCCACCGATGGATGATACAGTTCAGGCGATTTTAATCTGCACACAGCTGATGTTCGCATCTTTGCCGAAGCTAGGAAAAATCAGAGCCTTTGGATGCCCACCATTTGTTACTGCGAGAGCTACGCACACGCTGAAACCATCTGTCCCAGGAAGAGTTCTCTGGGCCACTGGTGCTGTAAAGACGACAGATCATGGTTATAAGAGTGCTTATGCGGCAACATCTTGCAGGGTGAGGTGCTAGAAAGAGAGAACGTAGCTAAATATTGGCACTTACGTACGAAGAAGAGGGTCGGGTTTTCCTTCTGTACTTGTGATCACTCTGGCTTGCTCAAGAGGACAAGACAATCACAAACTGGAAGAAACAAAGTGCTAGGGGAAACGGATGCTATACTCGAATTTACTTACTCCTGGCATGCCGCAGATGCAGGTTCCATGGTTTCAAGCTCATTCAATTCATCCTGCATGAAACACACACACTATACATCACAAGTCACAGATTATCAAAACCTAAGGTTATTGAAGTCATAACAGAACTTTTTCACTAAATGAGTTGCAACCAGTGTTATGATGCAGTTCAAGGCCCAATTCCTGAAGGATGCTAGTACCAGTTACCAGCTCGTTTCTGGTGATTTCTCATGGTTATGATTTTAGTCTAACATCTCAAATATACATGGCTGGAACCAACCAGTTTTCAGCAAAAAAGAAAGAAAGAAAGACAAAAGAGTGAGGTCTGAATTTCTAAATCCCATTTCAATAATTATCAACTTATATTGTGAAACAACGTGCTTTTGCGAAAGAGCAATGTGAAAATAGCCCAAATCACTGTGATCACACATAATTCTGTGTAATCTGGTGGATATTGGCGCATATTCATTCTGATTAGTGAATCCAAGACTTCACTGAGCAATCCGGGCACCATAGCACCAGTTGGCTCAAAGAGGGTTTAACAGCTGTAGTTACACTACTGGGTTTTCAAGAACTAACATCAACCATTAATATGAGCTCACACAGCAGAAATTCTTGAAGAATCTAGCACTGCAGAAAAAACTGGCCAATTTTTCCATAAGACATGTTGTATTAAGGGAAACTGAGTGCGCTATACAGTGATTTATCTGGTACTATCTGGACATAGGCTGTTTTCAACTATCTTTCTGGCATAAGAAAGAGACGAGGTAGAGAATTAAACCCATACTAACATGGAAACTCTTTTGGAATCCCTTAACATCCTTAAATGCACGATGAATCCCTTAACATCAGGTGTCTTGATTCGATATGTAAATCAGGCTCTAATAGATCCAGATCGCGTTTCTTGAACTCCGGTTTTCACTCCACAACCGCGGCAGTTGACTTGATGCATGGCAGAGTCAGGTTCTTGATTCAGTCAGTATGTGGTAAACTCAAAACTCCGGATGGATCCATTGGAGAAGATAGATGGACGGGACAGGAGGAGCAGAGTTAGTACCTGGAGTGACTGGAGCTCCTGGTCGAGGCGGGCAATGGCGGCGGAGAGGCGGTGCTTCCCCACGTACCCGACGTTCCTCATCGCGGCCGCCGACTGCTGCGGTTGCTGCCCAGAAGATGGCCTCGCCGTCCTCTGCCTCACGTGCTGCCTCTGCTCCACCCGCTGCTGCTGCTGCTGCTGCTGCTGCTCCACCTCCTCACCTCGCTGATGCTCCTCCTCCTCCTCCTCGTCCTGCAGCCGCCGGTCCCCTCCGTTGGCTTCTTCCCTCATCCCGCTTCTTTCTTCCTTCCTCCAACCTGTCCTGTCCTCTTTTATCCTGTTTACCCTTCCCTATGGATCTACCTCCACCCTATGCTTGCGCGTGTGAAAAAGAAGAATAGGGCAAAAATTTAAGCAGCTAGAGCAGCGCATCAATCAAACGAGGAGAAGAAGCACCATCGATTTTCTTTTTCCTGTTCTTGTGCTGCTGCTGTTGGGGGCCAATGCAAGGCAACTAGGCAGCAGCAAAAGCGAAAGTGAGGAGAAGAAACGGCGAGGATAAGAAGAGCAAGTGGATGATTGGCAGTAGCAGTCGAATAGTAGGAGGATATCATATCATGGTATGTTGATGATGTTGTTGCCGTTGGGACACAAAGAAACGAATGGACGAACAAGAAACCGTCCGCACAAATGGAGCCGCCTTCGAGTGTTCGTTTTTAAATTTAATTCCCTCCTAGAGCTTGATAGGATTGTGCCAAACGAGCTTCAAATTTAACTTTTAGATCTTTGTTTTTTTGTAAATCTAATCTTTTCTCTGAACCCGATAGATACGTGCTAAGCTCACTTAGCTCAACAGGACGTCGACATCGATTAGCAATTAAATAGTGTTAATTATGCTAATTAGTGTTGTCATGCAACATTAGTGCTAATCATATAACGTTTTGGCTACCTGCTGATTTGTGGGGGGCCACTGGCAACTACTGCTTAGCAAGACCTATTGAGCTGTTGTTGTAGGTAGCATATGATATATGTTGTCTATTATAATTGTTGGGTTTAAAAACATAGTTAGATTTGCAAAAACAATCGTCCAACGTTAAATTTAAAAAAAAAAGTACGGTACTCTTATGTGAACAGCATCACGCAGCCGGTAGGAATGAGCGAGCAGAACGAGGAGCGCAGGGGTATTTTTTTGCTTTGACTGGTCAACGCAACGCAGCGGTCAATGGATGGCCTCACTGCCCGGCTCACACGCACAGACACAGTAACCTGATGCTGGCTCACCCAGACCAGACCCAGCAGACCAAGCCAGCGGCTACTCAAAAAAAGAAAAAAAAAAGCTGACTTGGCCAGGCGCATCATACGTTTGGATTTTCCTGGCCAAGTTGCACGCTTCTACTCCCTCCTCGTGGAATCTCCTCCGTTCGTTTCCTTTTCCACTCCTTTTGGACAGGATCCCCCCGTCGCCTTCTCACATTCAGGCTTCATTCGAGAAATTAAACCGTTTCATGTAAAATTCACACGTTTCAAAAGAGACGTCAAGGTGCAGGTAGGCTTATCAATACCATTCTATTCCCACGGTTATGGACTGGTATGCACCGTATCGACACCTAAATCAGTACAAAATACTTATGTACCATACCAGTCTTAATACCAGTGGAATTGGTAATACTGTTTGTTCAACTATATATTATATTTGATAGTACTACTACGTATTTGAAATAATATTACAAATAATATTTAGTGTGCATATAATTAAACAAATATATACACAATTCACAATAGGTGACCATAAATCAGATATCTGACGAGTCATCGATCACTGATCAGGTGTTCTTCTCTAGCACCGACAGAGCCGGTGTAAGGTAGTTGTTCGCCTTGTCAGGCAAATGAGCCACCTGCAACAAGTTCATAGCTCATTAGCATCTACCAAGCACATGGAGAAACAACAGGGGTAGCCAACATCTGTTGGAACATAATGATTTGTCAAGTCTACGGTAGTTTCAATTGGGACTTACAAGTTCATACAGCTCGTTCCCTTGCTCTGAAACATGCTCGTAGCATACCTACAAAACACAAGCAGACGGTTCTTAGTTATTGCAAGGCTGCAAATGATCATCAACTGGCAAATCATCACTTTGTGCACAAGGGTATATCTTACATCGAAGTCTTGTTTCTTGCTATGGAATCGTGCAATGCTTTAACACAAATATCAGCTACATCAGCACAGCTGATGCCCTGCATTGCAGGTTTAAGACTAACGGTTATGATGTATAACGACATACTACTATGTAACACATACGATCGCATATAGCTCATGCTATGTCACCTGAGAGATCCTGTTCCCTTGATCAAAGATCAAAGCACGCTGACCGCCAGGTTCTTCCTGTAATGATAAAGGAATACCATGTTATAACCAATGCAGTATGGACTGAAGAAAGCACATATGAGGCTCGGAAAATAAATGTAATTTATTCCAGTATTATACTCCAAACTGTAGGATCTAGTAATCAACTAATACGCTTAAATCTTGACTTTGTGATGAATATGAAGTGTCATCAGCTTGCCACTGATCTGCTCCGTTGGCTTTCATAAGTAAAGTCACGGGATAGCATTGAACTTTATAGTGTTGGGAGTTTTATACAGTGAAATATATACAAAAGTGAGATCACACCAGAGAAAACAGCCTACTCAGTTTCTGCTAATTTAAATGACGCGTCGATGCCTTCACCAAACCTAGAAGGATAGATATCCCGAAAGTATTATCCCTGCCGCACCTCCCATCCTTGCAGAGATTTGGAAGATTTGAATATGGCAGTCAACATTTTGCTCTTGCTGCTTTTACGCCCTGCTCAATTCGGCTTTTGCCATCGTCAACGTTCAGCTTTTACGATGAAAACACTGTAGCGCGCACTGTGCGTGATACAGTAAAAAAAATTTCGTTTTTTTTCTCGTATTCCTTTGCATCGTCCGCTCTAGATTAACGTGTCGTTTTTATTTTTATATTTTTTTAAATTTAATTGTACTCAATAAACCAACTCAACTACAGTAAAAAATAAGTCAGCTACAGTATTTTTTCAGCAAAAACTAAAAATCATCGCTATTCCGAATGCCCCCTTACTGACCCAGCTGATTGTGGTAATCCTGCAGAGTAACGCACAGTTCAGCCATAACTCATAAACATGCTAAGTCCATAGTGCTACCATCTAAACCATTACTCATGAGTTTAGGAAGATTACATGGAAGGTCTTGGTAACATTCCTCACTCCTTGGTTATCAACCCTATTAAGGTCTCCGGTAACAGCTGACCGTGCAGTTGCGCAGTAGATTACCTTGGAAGCATGTCGGTAAGTCTAAGAGGAGGGTATATGATGAATAATTCCTTCTAAGTAACGCCTGTGGTAAAACAGCATATTAATTAATGAAAACTTGCAGAATTCACAAAAACAAGAAGAAACTTCAATCACCAAGAGGGAAGGAAAGAAGTGAGATGACCTTGACGTTGATGAGCTTGCGGACGACGATGCGGCCGATACGGCCGTTGGCGCCGACGACAAGGACGGTGGTGTCCTGCGCCCCCGGGACGGTGAAAATCCCAGCCCCACAGGGTTCACGATCACGTCGTCCAGCGCCACCATCGCGCTGCCACCGTTCCTGTCCTCGGGGGGCACCTCCTCCGTTCTTGCCCCGGCGACGCCATGGCAGCCATCCGTCTTGCCGGCGCCAGCGAGCTCACCACGGTTCTTCCTTGGGAGATGGAAATGGATAGTGGGGTGGGAGTGGCGCACCCACTGGCACTGGTGCTACTACTAGTCGCCGGAAATGATCCTGGTGAGGGATTCTCTCTTGGCTGCTGGGTTTACGAAGTGGCCGGAGGACGGGAGGAGGAACAGTCTAAGCGACAAGTTAGCAGCGCCGCGTGCCGGCCATCGGAAGCAAGGGCGCGTGGGGCCCTTGCTGCAGAGACACTGACCCACCAGGGACGCTGACGAACGCTGCTCTTGGTTTTTGGTCTCTCTTCTCTGCCCTCTTACCAAAAAGTCTGGTGTATCTGCTTTCTGACCAGCAAAAATACAGATTCAAGTGACCTTTTTGATCTCTTTGACCAAGTGGTTCCCCCAGATTCACTTCTCTTTTATGGCCTCGGCTCTGCTTCTGTTCTGCACGACAGAGCTACAGCACAGCAGCAAATGCATGTCTGCATACTTGACACTTGCCTTGGTACATCAGCGAGGATTAGGGAAAAAAAGGAGTGAATGGAATCGCATAAACAAACCCTAAACAGATGATGGATGATCTCTACGCTGGTTATTACTGCGCGGATGTGGAAACATGTTGAATGCCGCTGTCAAAAATTGATTTCATCCTGCAAGCTTACAGAGTACAATATACATGAATGGAGGGGGTTACAAATACAGTGATTTTTTTGGACTAACCTAAGACTCTACTTTCCATGTGTTGCCGTCTTTAGGAAAAGGAGAGATCCCCATTTCAACCTCTTGAGCTGATTTTTCTGGTGATTCTGACTGCTTCTGCGGGTGCACGGATGTGAAAGTCTCGTTCACATGTTGGATGGTCTTAACGAATCTATGCGCCAGTGTTCTCAGTAATTGTTTAGAATCCATCCAAAGTTATTCGGGCCTTCTGTGTAATTCTGAGCTTGGCACTTCTACATCTCTGATTTAGTTCCTCTTCCTCTTGTGAAGGGTTTATTGGTCTTTTAGTTAGGATCCCATTCCTCCCTTGCACACTCTGAATAAACCATGGTTCCACTCCATTATCAATGTCAGTGTACATCAAGTCTTCATCATCATCTGCTTCATCCCCATGAATAAGCTCCAGAAAAGTCTGCTTCACAATTCTGTCCTCCAAACTGTGGAACGAGATTACAGCAAGACGGCCATCTGTTGCTAGGCAGTCAAAGCACGAATGAAGTGCATCTTCTAAATTCCAGAGCTCATCAGTAACTGCGATCCTAAGGGCCTGAAACACCCTTGTTGCATTCTTAATCCAGCCTTGCCGTCCTGTATATCATAAACTTATCATGTGATTCGTACTATATATCTATCCCTTGGGGAAAAAATCAACCTTCTTCTATTTGTAAATAAAATCACTTATATGCTACATAGAGATAGAGGTGGCCCAATGGGCGGCTTGGCCCAGCACGGCATGGGCCCATCCGAGCATCGCCCATTTAGACATGAGCCTGTTTGGCCTATTACTTAAACAGGCCATGCCGTGCTGACCCGTAGGCTAAGGCACCAATCCGAGCACGGCCGGATAGACTCATGGACCATGCTGGGCCGGCCTAGCATGATTAGCCTATGCGTTAAGTTTTTTTAAAAATGTAAAAAATCCTAGAAAATATATAAAATTCAAAAAATATAATATAAATATTAAAAAATAAATGGGCCTAACGAGTTAGATCTTGTCTGGGCTATGTCGGGCTAGGGTGGTGGCCAAGCACAGCCCGACGCATCGTGCTAGACCGGGCTGACACAATTCGGTGGTGGGCCATGCCGTGCCTGGGCTAGGCCAATTGTAGCGTGCTTTGGGTCGGCCCGACAGGCACAACCCATTTGGCCACCTCTACATAGAGACAATTGAGAAAATGAACTAAAAGAAGAAAGCAGCAATTTGCTCAAAAGGTAAGTAGATAAATCATTACTGTTTGGAAATTCACCAGAATTGATATAGCAAAACCAAAAGAAAAGGAACCCTTGCATAATTCTCTCGCAATCAAATTAATTAATAGAGACCTTTAGTGGCACCATCTTGACAAAGTTCATACATACCTCTTGAAATGGTACCCATTTTTTGGATAAGTTTCACCAGCTCCCTAATAGAGTCCAAACCACCATCGCCCGGACTATAACAATTTGCTTTTGAAGAGATCGCCAATTGCTTTCCTCCCTATAATCACGCAGGATGCGCCCTACTTCAAGCTCAGGCCATGAATTCAAGATATCTTCTGCTTTTAAAGTTGTACATCTAATTTTATCTTCAGTTTAGAGAAGTACAACAAATTCAAGAACAAACCAAGATCAAGTTGCGTTGCACCTTTTGGACATTACTAATTGACAATGAACTATGAATGACTTCAAACATGAAACCTTCTTTCTTATGGAGAAAGTGCACATGGCAAGTGCAATTGTATAAATAAATTAATTCGCATGACAATTTTTCATATGGACTATTAGTTTAACATGTAAATTGTGTGGCATGTAAAGTAAGATAGTGTGCTAACTTACTGGGTTAACATTCTTCATAGAGTAAATATTGACTGCCATAATGAATTACTAAGTAACTCATAAGTCACAATCATAACTACAGTCCAGGTGAAACCCAATAAAAATGAACAAAGGTGAGAGTTTGTGTTTTGCAAATTCTAGGCAGACTGAGTTGGCATTTTAAATACGTACATATGAATGCATATGAACACTTTCAGATCTTGTTATCTGCCAACAGAAAGAGCTGTTAAAGATGAAGCCGTGTAAGTTAGAAGTTGCTTTCAACACTCCATGCATGTAGCAAGAAATATCCACGGATAATGCATTTTTATAAGCAAGTAGAAAGAAGAAAAAGGACCCGTTTATTAGAGCAAAGCAACACTGACCTTAGGGTCCATGCGCATATCAAGTGGGCCATCCTTGAGCACACTAAATCCCCTATCTGATCTGTTCACCTGCGTACAGTAACAACAGGAAATTCAGATCAGCAAACGGGAGCCTTCTCATCAGCTTCATCACATTTTACTGAAAACCAGACCTGCATGGATGACATGCCAAGGTCAATGAGGATGCCGTCAACTCCAGACGAGCCAAGAGTGAGGCTTTCATCCACGCCACCAAGAACATGCTTGATGTACTTGAAGTTCTTGACATGAGTGTAGGTACGCAGTGTCCTCTGCAAGGTATCTTCTACTCCACCAGTTGCCCTACTGGCGAGGAAGGCCTCAATGTGACCCCGGACGATCTCCAGCGCAGAGGGGTCGACATCCATGCCAATGTACAGTTCCATTTCTGGGTGCGCCTCCATCATCTATTACACAAAGCCCAAGAGGCATTCCATCAATTAGCTGGTCGGCATGAATGAACATGTAACAGCAAAGGCACGACAAGAAGAAGCACTCCATCAAACAAAGGAAGGTTAATGAAACGAAAGGGAACATAGGAGGAAGAAATGACGGACGGCGAGGGAGTGGCCTGCGGCGCCGAGGGTGCAGTGGACGAAGGAGCGGAGCGGGAGTGGGCGGCGGAACGCGGCGAGGACCTCGCCGAGCATGACGGGGACGTGGTGGGCGTGGGAGTGGCGGCCGCAGAGGTCGGCGTCGAAGGAGGCGGCGGAGCGGGTGCGCCGCTTGAGGTGCTCCTCCAGCGCCCGCCTCTGCTGCCGCTTGCCGTCCTTTGCCTTAGCCCTGGCCTTGGTACTGCCGGTGGCTTTGCAACCTACAGCGTCGTGCTTGCGGCGGTGGGGAGCCGCAATGGCGGCAAGGGGGTGGTCGGATGGGCGGAGGTGGACGGAGAAATGGCGCCGGGCCGCCATCGCCATGGTTGAGACACGACGCGAGTAAGGCGGGACGCGCGGATAAATGGCGACAAGTCTTTGTCTACCGTCTGCTCGCGAAATGGATGGTTTGGATCATCCTCCAGCGCTCGCCGTGCTCAGATTTCAGCTTATCAAGCTCGCAGCAGGCTTCCTTAAAACTTGAAAGTTATTTAAATTTCTAGTCAAAAAGGCACCTAAACCCTGTATTTTTGTTTACTACATTCAATAGTTTTTATCTACATTTCTCGAAATGACGGAGCCGTTTATACCCTAGCTTAGAAAAAGCTAAAACCAAAAGACAAAAAAAATACCCTAGCTTAGCAGTCTTGGCTTGTATTCATATTTCATAGTACATCTAATCATGACCCCGACGACAAGAAATCGCCATGAGGTTACGTCAAGAGGTAACGAGATTTCCATCACGTTCCCAACAATCTCCACGAGACCGTGGTGTATTCCTCAGCTGTCAGGATTAACACTGGTTATTACTGGTCTCAGGCAGCAACAGAGCAAAACAGGAGACGCCACTGAGCTAGAAAATCAGGTGCTACACAGATGCAGGATTTACTTTCCTTTATACTTTAAATAAAGATTGGTCCTACAAAATGGGGGCAGAGATAAACAAATTCATATTCATGTCCAACGCCCGTCCCTCTTCCTCTCCCCCTGAATCCCCTCTGCTGACCGAGACCGAGGCAACAGGGAACCGGAGGGGGGGGGGAGACAACTACACCAGATTTTCAACAGCAGAGGGCAGACACTGTCCAGAAACCCTATTATACAAGGGGAGGCGGCACGCAGCAAAACAAGATTAGTTCGACTAGTACAGCAAGTCAAATAAAAGAATCACCACACCCAGGCGCTGGGTCTCCTATCGACGATATCAGCAGCACAGTCAGCAGGGTGCGAACAGTGACCAACTACTGTGGTGCACCCTTCATCTGGAAAAAGGCAGGCCTCCAAGCCGTATGTTAACCGTCGGCAAAGAATGCCCAGCATCTTCCATCTCCAGGATAATTCATCACAAGAATCCATCTGACCAACTCCTTACCTAGATCCTCTAATTCAACCATCCCAAGCTTCTCCTTGGTGTGGGGAGTGAGGGGACTGCAACCCTGCATGCTTCCTATCTTCTTTCCACAAAGTATACCTGTACAGATGCGACTACTCATTCGCAGCAACTTCTGCTGCTCTTTGTCTCATCATTTCATTTACAGCAGCCCTCCTCCTGGAATCTGACTGCTGTTGCAACCTTCTAAGATGCTCTTTGAGATCCCTGAATAGTTTCCAGAAGTGGTGGTAAGGTGTTATTCCAGATTGTAATGCTATGCATAAGAACAACAAGGCAGAGGTGACAGAACACAAGAGAGATGCACCAACACACCTGCACCTCGGCACACTGCATCCTGAATCTCTGCAAGCTCGGGCATGTAGCTGAAGCATGTACCACATTTTCTTGCACAGGACACACCCTCCTGAAGCACGTGTTTTGCACTGCATCCCATGACGAAACAGTCCCTTGACTTTCCGGCAGTTAGGGTATTGACAACTGCCAGAGCGGCATGTTGAAGCATGTACCAGAAGATCGAGCATTTTCCTTAGCTGCAGCGTCATGAAAAAACATCACATTAGGTGGTACTATCTCCTGAAGGGATTCTAGAAAGTGAAGCACGTGAAAAAACTTGAGTTTCTCCACAAAAGGCTGCAAATTGCAATAGCAGTCCTGATACCCTAGATCATACAAGAACTAATTTACACAGAGCAGCCTCAAAAATCAAAGATGCACAAGTTGATTGTTCCTCCTACTGTCCATCATCTGATCAGAGTTTTATGTTGAATGTTTGAGAATGCTGAAAATTCTACAGAACGCTTATGTCTTCCAATTTGTGAAGCACTAGCTTAAATTAATTGCAGTAACTGAATGCCTGCCTATTACAAACAAGCACTGATTGAAGAACAACTGGATCGAATCACAAAGGTGATGGTCAGGGTTCCATTTCCCATTTAGGGATAAAAAAACTGGAACTAGCCGGTAATGGTGGAAACCGGTCATATTCATATCAGCTAGGACTGGTATGACCAGTAATTCGCTGGTTTTTAATGGGAAACTGAGGCACTTTGCATGTTACTTTGGGGGGGGGGGGAAAGAAACAAAGATTATATCCATATCAGTTGATACATCCTAGAAGTACTTGCTGTGAATGGTCCCTCTCAACAAGCGACAGTGACTGTCTATTACCTTATCTATAATTTTACAAGTCAAGTAATGCAACAAGGTGATATTGTCCTGCCTCTACATGGAAAGTTTCCCATGCCAGTAGTATTATACTATTCCCATAGACTTAGAAAAAGGGAATTTAAGTTAGACAGCTGTTAACTCTGAGCATGAGGCACATCTTTTTATTCAACTAAATACAAAAAACCACATCTTCAACAATGATAGATCAAGAATAATGGTAGAACATCTAAAAGAACTTACCTGCTGAACACGTAATTGCCGAGCTTCCTTGTTTTGGGCATCACGGTCTGCAGCTGATGGATGGTTTGTTAACTTGTGAGCATGATTAACTGCTCCTTTTTGGTAACAAGCATTGCACACGTCAAAATCTGGACAAACTTCGCACCGCCAACCTTGACCAGTTTCAATATCATGACAGCAGGCATTACATGTAGTGACAAACGCTGGTGCGGTTGGATTATGTAGGTGGTACAACACCATCATTGACGAATGCTTAGCTCGGCGAAGAGTGTCATATTGATAATGATTTCCTTGACAAAGACTCAGGAACGCCTGCCTGGTGTCAAAAAATTCACTTTCTAGGATATCGTCTCTATCCTTTGTATCTTCAGGCACACCAAAAATGTCAACCTAAATGAAGAAGATCAAGTTATATGTTAGTGACTATTTGCTCTTTTCCTCTACAGAGAGAAAAAAGAGTTTGGTTGTTTACTGGATGGAGCGTATGCGTGTCCCTACTATTACTTGGGTGCCTCTCCCTCTCTTCAAGCTGTTGTTCTGAATCATAACACCTGAAACAAGAAAATACTCAATTTCGCAAAAAGAACTTTGAAAGATCTAAATGGTTTACCTAGCTTGGAAAGCTGTATAATACAGACAACTTTATCCTGAAAAAGTCTTATATACCAGTATACCACCACTGACCAAGCACACTTAGTTAATTCTGTCACAATCTCGACAGTACAAGCAGTGTTATTAAGGCGTCTTGTCACAGTCGGGGCGGACATCAGCGCTAGGTGGCTGTCTGGGCTTTCTAGGCAATAGGCATCACCCCAGTTCACTGTGATGGCCAACTGGATTTAGGCTAACCCTAGCCTCGCCATCAACTGAGCCGTCCGCATGCTGAGATGATGACACTCCATGAGAGGCTTGATGAGATCACAGGGTGAGGGGGAGAAGATACAGACACCGGGACTGGGCAAGGAGATGGCCACAGTGAAGTTTCTGTGGATGTTGAGAGGTAGAGTTGCAGATCTGCCATTGAGTTTTCCTTTTTATTATTATTGGAAGTTTTGTTGATAATAAGGATACAGCTTGTTGCAACAAAAAAAACTTGGGATCTTCTGTGGCTTCAACAATAAGAGGTGCAAGGATCCAATAGTTTGTGTGGTACACTATGTTACTTAAATTGTTGCTTTACAATGAATAATTTGCCACCTAGGTGCCAAAGCGTCTGGCCAGTTCAGAGCCGCCTCACCTCACTGGGCGCCATGATAACCATGAGTAAGAGCAATGATACAGAACTTGCGGGAACTTATTTTTTGGCAACTTGGCATGTGACAAAAACTTACAAGTTTTGAGTGTGACCACATATAGATCAATCACACATGCACACTATAACACACAGGTGCAACATTGTTAAAGAAATCAACTTACTTGTCACAGATGTAAAAGCTTTTGCATTGATGGCAAACCCAACGTTTTCCAGACACCATTAGGATACAACAATGACTACAAGAATACTGCAGATGGACCATAATGAAATCTTCCTTCATTGGATAAATGGTTTCCCCAAGCTGCACACGACACATCATACATCAAAATTAAATTCATGGTAAAGATGTCATCCAACTGAAACAAAAAAAAAAAGTACACAAACACACACACAGGAAAATTTTGGTGGGAATATAGCATTATGATTATCCGAACAAAAAGTACATGAAATCACACAATAAGCTTACCTTTTGCATCAGCATAGCATCCTTGGAAGCATTCCCACTGAGATCCGTGTGGCCAGCAGCTTTAAGAGCTCTTTTTGTAATAATCTTCTTTGTCTTACCCTTCTTCTGAAGCTTTCGATCATCTTCTTCTTGACGAAGTTGATTGATCATATCTTCTGCAGCTCCTGGCCAATAATCTCCATCAAAGTAAGGCAAACGAGCAGCAGTCACTTTAGCCTTGCACTCTCCCATAGTAATGAAGAAATGGTCATAAAGATTTGTCAGTTCAACAACAATTTCCTCCTTCGTAGCTTTTCGAAGCATAGATAAGTACCTGAGTATAAAAGACATTGATTCATGCAATCCATTGTTAAAAGTGAGCAGAGTAACATAAGTGTCAATCTAAGCCTCTAAGGTCTTACCACTCCCGCAGTTTGTCAGATTTTGGAGTCTTCTGAATCTCAGGATGGCAATATAAAATGTAATCTTCACCTTTCAAAGGTGGGCAAGCCCATATGTAACAGCTTGTAAATCCACGCTGTTTGCAATATTCAAGATATCCTATCTGAATACATAGAGAACTGGAGTTAGATTTGTGAATTCTAGCTCAAAAAGGAGGATGGCCGTATCCCATCAAACAGTTCCATACAGGAATGTTCTGACCAGCCTGGCAGAGCAAAACATTCATGATTGTAATAAAAACTCATCATACATAATGAATTACCAGAATTTCATGATAGACGAATGTACGCAAGGCCTCTCCAGACACTGTTCTAATCTCAGGTCTGAAGTATTTAACAGAATCCAGGTATGACAAATAAACACGACGTTGGTTTGGGAAAGAGCATTCAGCACCAAATTCTTGAACATACATTCCAAATAGGCACACTTCTACACCTTCTATTTTCTGAAATAAAAGAACAGCCTGCCAAACATTCCATAGGAATAGGATTATGGATATCAGTGTGTGTTACCAGCATAATTGATACTTCAAATGACAGGAATAAATCCATACCTTGGACTTGTATGGGAATTCTGTCGGGTAGTTGTCTTCTTGAAAAATTTCCAAAAAACGTGGTTTAACTTCCAGCTTCTTATCCACTGATGAAACAACTCTGACCACAAGACCTTCTACTCCAGGAACCTAACAAGGAACAATTAGAATTTAGAAGTGTTGGGGAGAAACAATTTGTACCAAAAAGAAATCAAAACTGATTGCAGAAAGAATGTTGAGACAGAATTCAGTGGTATATTCTCAATTACAGGACTCAGCATGAGGCAGAACAGAAATAAGAATCAGTGTTCCCCAAGGGAGCCGGTCTGCCGCCCGACTAGCGCCTAGCGCCTCGATGAACACCGATCAGAATTCAACAAGATGGCCTGTTTGGTTGGAGCGAATTAGTGGAAGGGAATGGGAAAGGGAGCAGGGGTTATAAAGTCCCTAGTTTGGTTAGTGGGCATGGGAATTTAGGTGGGAGGGGGATTGGGAATTTGAGGGTCCTACTCCTAACATTTTAAACCCATGGAAGGGTTGGGAATTGGACGGAAATTGTTCTTTATTGAAAGATGAATACATCTCAGCCCTTCATCATGACTTATGTTAGGATGTCTAGCGAGTTACAAACTAATTCCCAATGATTTCCCATCCTTCCTACAAACAAGGGATTGGGACTACAGAGCAAACTCCCATGCTCAGTCCCACCACAAACTCCTCTAAACTCCCATTCTCCTTCTCAATGGTCAGTATCAAGAATCTGAGCACTGCAGCAGGCATTAGTGTCTGCAGCAGTCCAGAGGGAAAAGGCAGTAATATTTTGAGATGCTCCCTCTGCACTTTACCCATAATGATGTTGGATGCAGATAGCAAAGCAGCCAGTTTAGCTAAGTCTAGTTGCTACCCAGATTTAGCCCTTTATTCTCTTATTGGCAGATAGCATTCCCAAACAAAGACTAGTATTTCCTCAATAAAATGTTAAAGCACTGTACCAACAGAAGCCTAAAACCTGCCCCTCATAGATCGTGTAACTTTTTTTTTATTCTGTGGTTTGTTGAGACTTGAGAGTTAACCAATCAGATAAAACAAGCAAACCTCATGTATGCAGTATGCTTGAGTCTCCGAATTGCACAGAACAGGGGGGGTTGAAGTACCACTTTCCAGTTAAGAAAAGAGGGATTGCTACTCACAACTACAAGTCTTATTCCAATAGCAAAAGTTCATGGGCCAAGCCTAGACTATGGGCTACATATGTCAAGCTAGCCTACTAAACATTTCCAATGATTAAACGGGTGGTGCATACAGCATATCGGCATCTCACTAGTTAATCCTCCAAAATGGTATACCTGATCTGATTATGTACCAGGTGGGAGTCCAGGTTTACATAAACTAGCAGTTCATCCCGGTTGACATGTTGTTTTGGGCTATTTTTGCATGGATTTAGCAAGTACTCCATGATATATGTTGTTTGCAAGGTTGTCACGACGCTCCGGCAAGTCGCGGCGAGACCAGGACGCCTGGACACCTAGTCGACTAGGCACCCGCCATGGCGACAGTTAGACGATAGTAGTTAGACAACAGTTGCCTTCAAATTTCTTAACTTTCAGTCAATTTTCTTAGTCCTTAGATCTAGATCTAACCATCTAGATCATTCCTCTCATTTCATATAAACCCATCCTAACCTTTAGATCTAGATCCAACCATCCAGATCATTCCCCTTATTCCATATACACCCATCCTAACCCTTAGATTTAGATTCAACCATCGAGATCATTCCCCTCATTCCATTTTAACCCATCCTAACCCTAACCTCACTCACTCCCACCCTTACCCCCACCACCAGCCGCCACTCAAGTACTCAACGCCACCTTCCCCGATGGCTGCGCAAGCTCCCCTGCGACGCACCGGCGGGGGCTGGATCTGCCCCCTTCGACGCTGAACTCGCGCAGCTCTCCGCCGCCATCGCTGTGGGGGAGGACGTCGGCCCGTTTGTGTGGTGCGCTTTCGCGTGCGGGAGGCCGGAGCCACCGCTTGCCTCACTCCATGCCATCGTGCGGGACCGCAAGGCCAAGATCGAGGAGCTCTGCCCCCTCCTCGCCGACGCTGACGTGCTCAAAGGGTCCCTCTCCGCCTCCCACTCCACGCTCCTCTCCAGATCTGAGCCGGTAGCGGCCATATCTGCACGGGGAGAGCCAGAAGCGGCCGGATTCAGCTTGAAGGTGGCCGCCTAGCTTCTCAGCCTTGGGCGACAAGCCTTGGCATCCCCCTCCGGCCGCTAGGACATGGCAACGCCAGGACAACCATGGTTGTTTGAAATTAAAATTTGTAAAAAAATCAATCAGACTTGGGAGAAAATCAAATTGGTCTAGTATTTGGTCGCTACCCACTTGGTTATCGGCTAGCGGCTTTTTCTCAAGTCTAAAATTTGAAACCCTGGATGGGACAATCATTATAGTAGGCTGCAACTATTCGCATGGTGTCAAGGCACTTATAAATGCTTTCATGCAGCATAATTTTTGTTATAAAAGGTAATACATACTAAGTGCATCAAGGTCCCACTTAAACACATGTTGAGAGGAACAGATAAAGACAGTACACACTCACTTCATGAATAAGACTTAGTTTCACTAACCTCATCAATGCTTTTCTGCTGCTGATTTGCCCGATCCTGTCTCTCTTGCTTAAGCCGTTTAAAAAGTCGATCTTCTATATGATCACTAAGCACAGTTCTCGGCAGATCCTTTGCCCCAAGAACAGCACTCTGTGGTAAAGGCTTGCGCAACCCACGTTTCACCTCTTGAACATAGCAATTTGGGCACGTATACTCTGCTTGTCCTCCATCATTCCTTCTGCCATTAAATAGAGCACATATCTGATGCTGCCAGCATTCACACTTGTCACACTGAACCCACTGCAGAGTACATGATTCGAAAAGATTTAGAACACAAGATAACCAGAATTTTGATGATACAGCCACCACAAAGGAAATGGGGAACTTACCCATTCTTCAGTTTCCTCATCATTTCTTTTTTTCTCTAACCTGGCCTTCAAAAAATTCTGGCCTTCAACCTCAATGGTCTCACCGCGGCACTCATTGTAACATGGGATGCAGAAAAAGTGACGGGTATCACCAGTCCCGACAGTATAGTATGACGTATTTCGTTTTATCCGAGCACCACAAGGGGAGCAATATATTGGTGGAGGTTCAAAAGTAAGTTTTTCCACTTTGCAGAGCTGGCATGAATTCTCATTTTCAGAATGCCCAATTGCTTGATTCTTTTCAGCTTTAGCCTTACTCTGTCAAATCACACAGCACATTACAAATAGTTCCTTTTAAAAATTCGTATTACGGTTACAGTACAAGATTCACCAAAACAATTGTATAAAAGTATAAACAGTAGTTTTATCCAAGAAAAGATTCGATGTATTTGCACAAAAACACAAAGAAACAAAAAGGCCAGCATTTCTCTCATGAAAGCAAGGGAAAATATTTTATTTGGTATGACACAGTTCAACTTAATTACAAATTAGAGTTTGGCAAAGCTACAGCCCACTAATTATTTTGTAAGCTCATGCAGTAATTAGTACTTTATTTAAGGTAGCAGTGACGAAGCAAGGGAGGGGAAAATTTTTCACCCACTGGAAAAACAAACAATATATTAAACTTTCCAATGTTTGCATGTCTAAATGAGGAGAATAAGGGCACAAATTACACCATGTCATATGAAAATTGTTGGTTCTCTACTCATCTCCTATATTTACTTTAAAAATGATTCAGCAATTCTGGGGACGAAACTGAAATACTACAGGAGGTCATTTCCAAGTCAAAAAAGCATACCTGACCAACCCACAGCCTTAGACTGCTGATATGTTCCTGAATTTGTTCTGGAGTGAACAACTCAGTCATTGAGACACCCTTTATCTTTGGTTTTCCTGATTTAGACACTGTGGCATCCATTGAATCATTTGTTTCATTCTTAACCTCAAGGACATTTTCACTTGCCTCTTTGTCAATTGACAATATTTCTTGCTTGACATGAGACTTCATCTCATTTGAAACACCAGGAATCGCATTATGCCTCACCGTAGGCACATTTCCATCAATACCATAACCAAACTTTACGGGCTTCTGCAGATGTCGCATGTCAGCCTTCACATCCGCCTCTCGCTTCAGGTATGCCATCTTGTTATTCTGCTCAAGCAGCTCAGGATGTGTTTCCTGTAATACAAACCCTGGGTTGACATGAGGATTGGAGGCTATAGAGATTTCATGCTCTGGAGCACTGGGTGATGCAGGCTGAATCTTTAAACGTTTTGGATCAGATAGCTCACCATCCAAGGCTTCAACTGACACTGGGTCAATGTCCATTATATCACCTTCTACTCCATTCATGATTCTTTGAGTTGTACTCTGTTGAACAACTTTTCTAGGCTCAGGGGGGTTTTGCTTACTTGCCTGTTCAGCTGAGCGGCACAAAAATTTCTTCACATTACTGCATACAGGACACTGCTCATCGACGCAAGTCTTATAATGTTCAATCACCATTCTTGACTTACTGCAGTCCCTGTACGAACAATCTTTTCTTTTACAGTTCTCAAAATGCTTCACAAGCTCCTGTAGCTGAACACAGCGATGGAATTTACAACTTCCAACAGGAGATAAACATGCTTTTGCATGAAACAGCAATAGTAACCACTTCATCTGACGGAGGTAATAGATATTTCCAGTGACCTGTTCAAATCCTCCAGTGGGGAGCTTTGGCAATGCAGGATCAATTGAAGTCACGGTACAACAAGAAATACGCCAATCGGATGAAAATGGCCGTTGTGCTCCATCCTGGGCCATTGTTCTCTGACAAAAGTCTTCCTGTATTTGCTTTTCAAGAGATGAATTATTAGTGACAGGGGCCTTTTCCATTGTTTGGGGCCGCCATTGAGGCTGCTGCATTTGCTCTGGCTGTGATCCTTTCAAGACATAACTGCCATCATTGGAACTGTCATCAAGCTGCTGATTAGGGGGCAACAATTGCTGAGAATCATGAGAAGCAGAACCATTAAAATTTTGAGAGCCAGCAAGATGTCCGAACATCTGCCCTCCTTTGACATTATCGTGAGCACTTCTTTGCTGGTATTGACCCTGGAAATTTGGAAGGTCAGCAGTTTCAGTAGCTTGTGAAGATATCAGCTCAGTGCGTGGCAGAGCTCCCTGTTCTGACAGTTGCATAGAACGGCTGGAGCTCAGTTGAGACTGTTTAAAGGAATTGCTCCTCAGCACAGCTTGCTGATGCTGTGAATTTGGCTGCTGCTGCTCATTGAGATGATATTGATTTTGCACAAGTTGGGAGTTAGGCTGCACCTGATGTTGCTGCACTGAATGCTGCTGGCGGAGTAGCTGTTCATGAGTCAACTGAGATGGCTGAAAATTCACCTTTTCTGGTTGATCCAAAACCTCAGCTTTTATCTGAGGCTGAGGTTGAATGGATTGCATGTGTAACTGATTGGTAAGCAACATGGGATTCATTCTTGATCTAGACTGCAAATTTGCAGCACCCATGTTCTGATTATTTGCTGTTGTTAAAGCAGAAGAACCAGTGCTGTAAAAACTTCCAGAACCAGTCACGTCAACTGATGCTGTACAACAAAAACACAATTTACTTTGCCACAATGCCACAAGTACACATGAATTTGTCTATCTATGAAAATTAAATAAATGACAAGCAAATCAACTTCTAACATTAACAACTTTTAAAAAATAGGCTGTAACACCCCAAGTACAGATCAAATGAGTGTAACAAACAAGGAAATGTGAATTTCACAGGTGCATGCTTTATAAGAAATTTTAAGTCCTTCTGTTATATATTGCAAAGAAAAAAGGAGGGATCAAATGGTGCCAGAGTGTTGTTGTTATTAAAGTCATAAAATTGGTTCAGAACTCTACTGAGATGCCCTTAAATCATCATTGAACCATCAAACATATTACTATAAAATAGAAAAATTTTATATGGTTTAAGAGCTTCTATCCACATGAAGTGGTCAAAAATATAATTTCTTCGTGTATAAAGGCCGCAAAGGTTTGTGAAAACTCATGGGCATTTATGCAGAATGAATATGGCATTAATGATATACATATATATTTGCAGATATTCAGACTAGTTTGCTGGTATTAAGATGGCAACAGTATCATTTCACCCTCCCTGGGTCGAAGGATTCTAGCCAACACATTAATTATGAAGCCACTGACTCTAATAGCAAGGAACCAAAATAAGCAGTCATGTATTATTTTTGTTTTGTTCCCTAACAAAGAACGCTCCAACAAGTTAGTTTGTGCAATATATTATTTTTGGATGACTTGGATAATATACTGATTGAAATTTGAACATAATATGTATGTGTTGATGGAATCTTGTTTCAAAGGAACAATAAAGCCATCACTAGATTTTGATTTGTGCTCTTCACAACAAACATGGCATCAAGGTTACGGCACAGGTCATCAATGAAAAGGCAGTAAAAGAAAGGATGCATCAAAAGACAGCAAGCATACTTGGTATCCTCTGTGGAGGATGCTGGTTGAACTGTTGCTGCAAAGGATTGGGCGAACTGCCATAAGAGGATATGTTCATATAGGCTTCTGGTGCTGCAGTCCTGTTTGTTAGCTGCATGTTTGACCCATGCAATCCCATTCCACCATTCACATGTCCATCTGATAAACCATAGGCAGAAGAATTCTCCAGCATGCTTGAATGTATTCCAGAATTACTGTGACCCCCAATATGCTGGATTTGGTGGGTATTTTGGTTGCTCGGAAATTGCTTCTGCTGCTGCATATGTGGTGCCACAGCTGAATCACCATTGAAATGTCCAGCTCCATTTGAATAGTCAGGATTGGCAGGTACACTCTGTTGATTATTAAATCCCGGAGTAGGGATCATATGAGTCACTTGCCGCTGAATACCCACCAGACCCATCGCAGATGGGACACTACTTGTGGTAGAGTTTAGTGGGACACTGGTAGTTAGATGCTGGTAACCGTTAGACACTGAACCTGTAAGGAGGAATTAAGAGTAAGCCTCTATGTAAATGGACCGGCAAAAAAATAAGAACATACAGTGGACCTGTTTGGCACCACATAAGCTTCAACTTCTCACTTAAATAATATAATTCAGTTCTAAACAACAGAGACCTCAAAAGGCATGCTTCAACTTGTTTACGGATATAACAGCTATTTAGTGGATGCTTTTTCTTTTCAAACTTACAAGCGCGACTCTCAAAGAGGTAGTTGGATATCTAGGCTAGAATCCCTACAGCATGGCTACAGAAGAATTTCAAGTTAGGGGAAACAGGCCTTAGGACATGAGCACAAGCTGAGTAAAACTATCTGCACCTGGCAGTGAGGTACCCATGCTGGCATTCTGAGGAACCATCCCTGCACCAGATGATGAAAGGCCAGTGTTGTCTGTTACATAAGGCATTCTAGAATTTCCACTTGAGCCTTGCGTGATACCAGGTGTCGGAATCATCGTTCCATAGCCAGAGGAAGATGCTATCTGCCTTGACATTTGTTGGTTTTGTTGAAAGGTCTTAATAGCAAACTGCAATTGTGGCTCAACTGGTCCGTTCATCATATTATAGTAGTCATTCTGCTCAAACAATAAAGAAAAATATCAAGCAGTTAAAATGACAAAACAGTAAGATTCTCTTTTGGTCAGAAAAGGACTTGATTGCTCGAAAACCAGAGCTACAAAAGAAAAGGGGGAGAGAGAGAGAGAGAGCAATACCCTATTTGAGAATTTTCTAAACAAGATTTCCTCGAGACGCCTCGTGAGTTCTGGCAGCCGCCGCCGCCATTCAGCCGTTGATTGCTTCCTTCCTATATACTCGAATCTGCCAAATTAAGAACGAGTACCAAGCCATAAAAAAACATTCCTGTACTTTCTATCAGATTCAAACCATCAGCCGCCACGGTGGACCTAAATTTTGGGAAGTGGGAAGGGGATTCAACTGCATTCCCAAATATTCAAAATTTATGTGCGAGCCCTTAATGAAAGTGATTAACTTTGGTAGTATAGATATCATCGCCTTTGTAATTTTGGAAAGGAATAACTTTAGCAGTATAAAAGTAGATAAAGATACTATTGTTCAGATCATGTTAGCAGTTTGCCATCATGGCTCAGCTTCTGGGTATGCCACCAGTGAGCCAGTAAATGGCACTTCATTAACTCAGTACCATTAAGGCATTAACACCAGGACTACTAAATAAATAGTCCACACATGGAAAGAAGTCAACAGTAATAAACACTTACATCTTCCCACGCATACTTTTGCGCAGCATCACAAACTGGGGGTCAAGCCCCGCGAGGCCCACAACATCCTGCATCTGCTGATGCTGCGGCAGCCCGTCAGCACCACCAACACCACTGCTGCCGGCCTGATTCATCTGCGCCGCCTGCCCTGACATCTGCCCGGACAGGTGTGCCGCCTGCCCCACATTCATCTTCGCCACCAGCCGAGCCTCAGACCATCGCCATCATCTCAGCTCAGAGCAAGCTGAATGCAGCAGCCACAAGTGGGCACACGTGGCGTTCGTTTTACAAGGAAAACCTTAAAAAGAAGCAACCTTTCTCCCCACCCAGAGCGCAATAACAGGAGAGAAGCTATCCCTCTCCAAATCCGACCAGAAACGCAGCCCAATTCAGCATAAACAGCACTGTACCGACGGTAGCAGCAGCAGGCTAGCAGGCAAGAGAGCAGCAGGGGGAGCACAGGCGCGGGCGCGAGCGCGCGACTACCATGCAGCGATCAGAACCCGCGGGGCAATCCGGGGCGCCGGGAAACCGAGCCGGCGAATTGGAGCCCACGGGGATCGGCGCGCCTGAAACCCTAGAATCCAGGCGCGACCGAGCGGGGCTTTCGGGGGCCCACCTAAGGCCTGCGGCGAGGGAACCGGGTCCCGGCGGCGGGGGGGCCGTGCGGCGGCGAGAGGCGGCCGGAGACGGGGGTGGGGTGGCGCGGAGGAGGGGAGCGGGGAGGTGAGGGATTTGGGGGAACGGGATTAGCAACGCGGGGAAGGAGTAGGAGCCGAAGAAGACGTCGACCAATCGCGGATCTGCGCGGATTCGGCGGGTGCGGAGCCTGGGTCCCTGCGGGTGGGCCCGGGGAGTGGCGACTCTGGGCTCGGTGCAGGGGGACGGGTAAACGACTAGGTGGCAAAAAATAGCTAAGGCCACCGGGGTGTGGTGGTGTGGAGTGAGTGGCCAACGCGTGCGTGCGTGCGTGCGATGATGCGCCAGGAGAGGAGGAGAAAAATAGCCGAGTAGTCGGCTGCGAGCTTTCCACACGTGCGTGCGCCATGCAGGCCGGGTAAGCTGCTGCCAAACTCCTACCTGGCTAAAAAATATATAATTTTCGAAAAAAATTCATTTTGGGAGATAAATAGCCAAACAAGGCTAAAAAATATATAATTTTGAAAAAAAATTCATTTTGGGAGAGAAATAGCCAAACAAGGCGTGAAGAGGATGGATTTTGGTGTGAAATTAGATTTTTTTAAAAAAAGTCTCACATGGAACAAAAGCAAAGAGCAGGAGTGAACGGTGCGTGCCGCAGTGTGCATCTGCTACAGTCCGGATCCCAGTCCCCGTTGGCACAACTGAAGTCATAATCCTGTTTAGGAATGCATGGTCTACTAGCTTTCCTGTGCCCCAGTTACACAAGGGAGTTTGTAACCGATTACTATTTAATTCGATCAATCAGCTTATTTTGTTCCCATGCTTTTCATAAATTTGAAATACTTCAAAATTAGACATTGAAATATTTTTTACTGAAATTTTGCAGGAAACATTTTAATCTCTATAACATCCTATGGAAATTCCTAAGTTCCGAACGAGTTGTAAAGAGGGAGTAGATGTAGCAGATTACTTCATCAGCAACACCATTATCCAAAATGAATAACACCAACACATCTACTTCAGTATCACTTAAACAATTCTATGGTACATAAGGAAAGCAGACAATGCCTACCGTTGTGTCAACCCCTCGGTATCAAACAAGTTCAACTACATCAAGGCAATTACTTAACAGTTGCTGTAAGAGATACAAAAGACCATTCTGATGCAGCCATGCAAATCTATGCTCGCTTGCCTCTATAAGGCGAACTAAACCAGTGATAACAACATCAACAATTCTACAAATCAGGCCATCAGGTACTGTAGCGCACGTCCACTTGATTGACTCGCAACTTATTGAATGCTGCATCGCATCATAAACTGCCACAACAGCTCGGACTGGATGGGAAGGAGATTAAGTTTTTACAGCTACGAGAACCTGACAGTTGCATTGCACTATCTAGTTCATTCACGCTAAGCGACGACCTTAGATGATTTTGTTCCTGATGTCTTCTAGCTTCTTCAGGATTTCACCTGGAGTTCTGTCGAGCTCATCAGCAATCTTCCTCTGCATATCAGCTGAGAGGGATGGAAACTGCTCGCAGAGATCACCATCAATCACATCCTGTCACAAACAACAAAATACTTCAGTGTCAAACAGAAAACAGTGCACTTCAAACAGGATTTAAATTTTGGCTCAAATTACGCCTAAATAATTTGATGGACTAAAGGAAAGATAGTTGCCAGGGAATCACACATAGATGTTCTATCTGATGAATGGGCAACAGGTTGGTAAATATTATATTTGTGATTCTTGAGCTGCTCCAAGATATGAAAATATGAAATGGCTTTTTTGGGTTTTCTTTTTGTAGTTCTTGCTTAAAAAAGCCATCGCAGTTCTTGCTTAAAAAAGCCATCGCTATGATCAATAATGATTTATACTATCAAACTTCAACATGATAGGAAGAGACCAAGTGAACACTGAACAGTTTATTACTAATATATTGGTTGAGACATACTACCTAACATAAAGTTTGCCTGCTTATACACGATTACATTCAGGATGCCAGTCACAATCACCAACAGTAAATTATCGCGTGTGAACAGTACCCTCCGTACTCAGTTGTTAGCTACAGAAATTATTGCGCATGAACAGTGATCATGGATACTGTAGCAGCAGGCTTACGAGAAAAGATGTTTCTTCCATACCAAGTTATCTATTTCCTAAATAGCTTGATTAGTTTCCTAAGATAAGAATTAGTTGTTTGACATCTTATCTATTAGTTAGGAAAGATTATTTAAATTGACCTTATCCATAATTGTTAGGAGAACCCTCTATATAAGGAGACCTAATGTAATCATTATTCTTAAGCAAAAAAGCAAAGAAGATAAATTAGTCTAGTCTCTCCTCCCAAGGTTCCTCTCCCTCATCAAGTCAGCCCCTCATCCTACCAAGCTAATGCCAACCGGCCTTCCTCCCGGCAGGATTTACCCCGTAATGATCTAAGGATCATTACAAAATCCGATTATAACACAATTTGTACAAACTCGCAAAGAAGCTGGAACTAAAACACCTCCATTACCAAAGAAAATGGCAGCTTGGAAGTTTTCTTTCCTTTGCTACAGGCCCATGTGATATAAACAGATATCAAACCTCTTATTCTCGCATGAACAATATCATTAACAGAACGTGAACTACTGTAACAGAATAGACTTCACGACATTATAAAATCACAGTAAATGACAATAGCAATTCCTGTCTCATAAATAGAACAAAAAAGTTAAGTATTTTACCTTCACTGGAAAATAAGCAGATCTGTAGGCGATGTGATCTCTTCCACATAATGGTGGATGCTCCTGGCGGAGATGCATCTCCAAGTGAGAGAAGAAGTCAACATCTTCCCTGGAAGTGAATGCAAGCAATGCTCCCACACTGCCCATTACAGTCCCATAGATAAGACATTCACCTCCACCAGGTATTAAAGACGCCTTCTGCAAACATGTGACAACATCACCAACATGAAATTGTACAATCTCCTCCACTTTGTTTGGAGCACCATTTAACTTCCCTTGCTCCCACTTAATCTTGCCCCCAGTTGGGTCTTCTTCAATCTCATCTGAGACATCCTGAGGAAGACGAGCAAAATATATGTTCCCAAACTTGTCTGCTCCTGCCATAGTGTCAAAATCTATGTGATTTGCTGCTGTAAGCCATCTGGGAACACTGTCATCAGCAAAGATATACAGTTGGTTTTCATCCCGTCTGTACTTGCAATAATGAAATGACTGCATAGAGATGACACCACAAAAAAATTAGAAATATGTCCAAGTAAGGAAGGTATGGGAATTCTGGTGAATGATATAATATGTCTAAAACTGAACCAGAACTGTCACAGAAAATTAACAGCTTAGAGATGTCTTTACCAAGAGTAGAGAGAATTCATTGTTATCCTTAATTTGAAGGTGAAAAATTATGGCTGCAATAGTTCAACAATATTCATCTCCGCAAAACACTTGAAAACAAAACAAACAAAAAAACAAAATCCTAGGAGATAAATGGTGTATATCCACAGGATCTATCAAGGATGTCAGATAATCTGCCACCTACTCACTGTCAAAACCTCACATTACATACATCAACCCGATCATTTTATGTTATGACTAATTAAATTTGAAAGATATGTCATGTACTTTTAACTCACTGCAAACATCGTAACTAGGTCTATAGGTTAGATAACAATTAGATTATGTTGTGCACTGAAGTTGATAGCTTGTCTTCTTGGCTACACCTAAACATACATATACAGGTAACAAACTAACAAAAGGGGAGGCTGGAGCAACAGAACTTAAAAAAGATGGTGGGTATACCTCTTGCATATCACCAACATAGATCCTATCACGATAAGTATGAATAGACACTATTGTCCTTGGGAAAAGCTTATTTTCACATTTCCTGAGCAACTTTCTCTTCCCAAGATCATATAATCTGAGCACTGAACCAACACCTGCAAGCAACCGTCCCTGGAACTGGCACAAAGCAAGAGGTACTTCCTCCACTTGTGTCTTGTGAAGAAGTTCTAGTGACCTCCCTTCATCCACAAATTTGTATATGTGGATGAACCCAGCAGCAACGCTCCTCTTTGGCCAGAACTGCAACCCCTTGGCAGTACCAACAGCCAGGAGAGTACCATGCTCCTTATCATGGAAATTCACAGTGCAAATACTGACAGCCGCCTCACTGTCCTGCAATTCCAGCAGACAAGTTGTGTCCCTACTCCTTGGATCAAGAATCCTAATGCAGGAAACCCACTTTTCTGATTCTGCCTTTGGATAACCGTACTGATCATCAGGAAGTGAGTTACTCTCCTCAGCACCATCTTCTTGACCATCACCATTCTCCGTCTGATCCCTGTTATTCGCATTTCCATTTTCTGCTGCACCAGAAGCCTCGAGGCACTCCCTCTTAGCAGCTTCTCGCTCTTCTGCGCTGAATGCACCCTTATCACTCTCAATGACAGCAAGGTATTTCTTTTTTGGTAGAATCACAAATTTCCTCGGGGTGTAACGCAGAGGGATGGCTGTCTCATTGAATGTCTCTCCCAGGCGTTCAATGGTGAAAATTCGTAGGGCATCTCCAGCAACAGCAACAACACCTTCTGAGCACTGATCAGAAGAGAATGATGCAGCAGACTCAAGTGTATCACAGGACAGTGGTGTCAAGAGGAAGTGGCCTTGATGTATATAGCCAAGCCAGGGACGGCTGGACAGGCAAAGCATTGCTTGCCGGTGGCTAACTATGCAGGGAAACAGCTTTGGAGGTCTCAGGCCAAGGAATCGAGACCGTGTGTCCGATAGCTGACCAGTTACCATGTCAACATTGGTTCGAAAAAGGACTCCGTTCTGCAAGCCAGCATTAAGGAAAAGGTTGGCTGGATGATCTGCACCATCCTCACCACCAACTGATGCCTGAACTTCTAGGAACAGGAGAGACTCCGGGGCCGAAGAGACACTTTGGACACTCAGAGGCTGCAAGCAGTCATCAGGGTCCAGGGAGAGTATACGGATGGTGTTATCGTAGGAGCCAACTGCAAGGAATCGGGACCTTTGTCTCCCCTCGGGGACCGGCGCAATGGCCAGGCACGCAACATCACCAGACATGTCCTGCTTCTCCACCTCCATGAGCTGACCTGTCATGTCCATCTCAAAATAGATGAGCTCTCCACCACTGAGGGCGATTACCACCTGGAGCCGGTTAGATCCTACCTTAGTGATAGTTTTCTTTCCAGGCGTCCTCCACTCATTGACACGGCCATCCTCCCTGATGTGCCTGATGCCGTTTGGATGGACCTGCATGAGAGAGTCCTCGCCAAGGAGTGAAACTGCGAGGGAGTGAGTGGTGTCCAGGAACTGGCTGTCACTGACTTCTTCAATTGTCTCACCAATGGAGAGGACAAGTGTAACATTGGCGAAGGACACAACAATGTAGGCATCAAACATGTCATTGATATTCTTCTTGACAGTCCAAACAGCAATAGGCTCAGCAGGCAGCATCGATCGGGCCATCTCACTGATGGCAAGGCCAGGCCTCAGGATGCGCAGAGTGGAGCGTGGACCACGGCCACAGGCTGTGAACACCTGGGGCGTTTCCTCATCAAATAAATTTGCAACACGCATGTCCATGATTGGCATGAGGCTCTCAATCTCATCAATCCGGATGATGTTCTTGAGTGCCCTCGGCTGAAAGAACACCGGCTGGAACCCCTCCTCTGTCTCCATTAGTGTTGTTGAAGATGACTCAACATCCACATCCCGGCCGATATCACGGAACTGGTAAAGTGCATGGTTGCCAAACTCAGAAGCACCAAAGAGGAAACCTGACCGCAGCACACAGATAGCGGATGTCACAGGTATGGTGTCAAAGTACTTGATCCTGAGCTCACTAACAGAGTCACCACTGTGTTCGAGATCAACCTTAAAGATATCACCATACTCAGTTTGTAGTAAGAAGAAGAACAAACTCTTCTGCCTGTGTGTCGCAGCAGCAACTATGATAACACCACGCTCAGCCGGGAGGTCAGCACGGCGTGGAATGACAGCCCGCAACTCCGGGTGCCCCTGGTTCCGGTACAGCACAAAGTTGTCACAGCACACAAGAAGTCCGCTTGGCCCGTCAGCACCACCAGGTACGGTCACCAGTAGATTAGCACCATTGTCTATTGGTTCGGAGGCCTTGCGGGAGACATGATTGAGCCCCAGGTCAAGCTCGTAGAAGGTGAGGTGCTTCTGAGCCTGGTTAGCAGCCTGCCCTGTGGGGTCGCGGTCGGACTCGGCGTACTCAAGCTCGATGGCAGCAAAGACGGGATTGTCGAATCCGCAGTCGAGGGCCGCGAGGGAGAAGGTGAGCGTGTGGGACTTATGCGCCTCGAGAGGGGATGAGATGGTGAGGCGCGCAGAAGCGTCGCGGTTAAGGACGTAGACGAGCTTCTGCTTCTCGAGGGCGGCGATGCAGAGCGCACGGCCCTTGGGGTCGACAGCGAGGAGCTGGCCTGGGACGATGCGGCGGCAGCCGGACTTGCCGAAGGTCTCCTGGTGGACCTTGTCGAGGCGGTTGCGGTCGGGGGAGTACTCGAGGATGACAAGGCGGCCGGAGTCAGAGCCGACGACGAGGTAGTCCTTGGTGGAGCCGGTGAGGCGGAACTGGGCGAGCGAGCGGATGGCACCGAAGACGTCGACGGAGAGAAGCGTGCGGAGGCGGCCGGTCTCCGGGTCGGGGCGGAGGAGGTCGAGCGTACCGCCACGGGCGACGGCGATCTCCTGCGTGGAGGAGGACCCGGAGGCGGACGATTTCTTGGAGTCGCGGCCGCTGAAACTGCCGATGACGGCGCAGACGGCACCCGTCGCGCGCTGCAGCGTCAAGCTGTAGAGGTACATGGCTTTCCTCCTCCTCCTCCTCCTCCTCCTCCTCCGGCGGCGACGACGGCGGAGGCGGAAGGGGAGAGAGATCTAGGGTTTTAGATTGGGGCGTGGCGGTGTGGTGCTCGAGTGGAGAGGAGTCTGGCGGCTTATCAGATCGGAGTCCGACCGGAGAATCGCATTGCGGCTTGGTGCCACCACATAGCGACGTAGGTCGGAGTCGGACTCGCGCTCGAGCCTGACCATTTGAATGCGCGACTTGGTGGAGGAACCATGTCCATTCACACAGATCCTGACTGACTAAGCCTTTTCTTTTTTTTTCTTTTCTTTTTTAAGTTTTATTTTTCCAGTAAATACAAAAGAGAGGAACAAGCTAGGAAATAGAGGATAATAGTGATCGAAAATTCCTGTTTCCGCACATATGCGTTCTTTGGTTCGTTGACGACGACATGCACACTTCGGGAAGTCATCGGATTCAGAGCAGCCATCTCGAACGTCCATGCGTGGCGAGCTAGATAGGGATAGCATCAATCCATTTTTTGTCATGTAGAAGGGAGCTTTTTTAGCATGTACCGCTCCAATGTAGTTGTATGGTCCCACCTGGCAGCCTTGAGTGTTTGCTCTTTCGCTTGCATGCCGCGTCGACAATCAAAGGCAGTAATAGCATGCGTGCAAGGTTGGCTAATACCAGTAGAGGGATGCTAGCCCCCACTCATTTATTTAGTCTCACTTTCCACTTCTCATCTCCCTCTCCGTCTCACTCTTCCTCGCATTCCTCTTTGCATGGGAAAATTGTAGTATCCAAAATTCCAAATCCAGTGTTGCAGCGGGGAATTTCTTACTTACTCAAGTACTTTGGACAACATTTCTTACAGTCATTTAATGATCCACTATAAGCCATTTTCTTCTACTACTAATCAGGCTCTGTTGGTTGGGTCTCATTGTTGGTGTGCCTACAAGTGGTAGCACAAGCCAAGCTGCCAAGACAGTGAGCCTTAGATGAGGCGGCATGGACAGCCATAACGGTGGGGTGGTGCCAACCAGTGCAACCGAATCAAGGAGCTACACAATTTTTGGTTTCAAATTTTAACAATTTTGCTTTCAAGTTTATCTCAACTTGCTTCCAGATTTATACTAATGTCACATTTTTAGGGTTTTCTACATAAAGATATTTGCATTGCCTTTTGGTATCAAAATTATATTGAATTTACTCTCAAAATTATGCTAATTTGCTCTCAAATTTATCCTGAATTTGTATTGATTTGCCCTTAGAATTATACCCAATTTGTTTTCAAAGTTATCTTGAATTTACTTTCAGAATTATGCTGATTTACTCTAAAACTTATCTTGAATTTGCTCTCAACCTTATACCAATTGGCTCTAAACATTATCCTGAATTTACTTTGAAATTTATATTTATTTGCTCTTAAGATTATGTTAACTTTGCTTTCAAATTTATCTCATCCAATCACGTGACGCGGCACACAAGAAAGGTGTTTTTTTCTTTGTCACGAGGGGCGTTGGACAGAGCAAGAATGGTGGTGGGAACACATATTTTGTCACCAAGTCATTCGGGGTGTGCGTGCAGATGACCTCTAGGATGCACGGTCAGACTGTAGTCATGTCCAATAATAATATATATATCAAATGAACTAGACACGAGGGTGACATCAAATTTCATAAAACTAGATAGTATTTTGCCAATTGCAACGTTTTGAAATGACACGTACATCTAATTTTGCCCTTTTTGGATATAAGATGATTTTTACATAGGCTTGTTTTATTGGTTGGTTACTACAAACTTGACCACCAGAATGAAAAAACATCTTTCTAGATAAAGCATGGTATGTGGGCTCATGTGATTGTAACTTTCATTGAGGCCCCACATGTCATTAACCCAACTTAGCCAACGCGTCATTCTATATAGCAAAACCATCCACCCATCGCATCATGAGGGCAATACCACCATGTAAAACCGGGTCAGGTTATTATTTGAACCGAATTGCAAAGTTTAAAAGGTCAAATGTTTGATTTCATAGATTGGGATGTTGAACGGACTTTTAAGTAACGTTTAGAGTGTTATGTGGACTTATTCCTTCTGTCTATGATAACTGAAACACACACACACAAAACTCTGATGATGGAAGGGAAAGGTTGTAGATTTGTTATAGCTGATGCTATGAGTTCAAGTCTCATTCTCCACATGAAAAAAAGTACATGTAATCTTTCTACATATCTTAAACGATATTGTTGTGGGGATGACCACCACCTACAACAATTCGGTCTACTAGGTCAAGAGACTCAATAAGACATATAAAAGACACGTATATCCTTAGAATAGTAGATAATGATAAGGATATTATTGTAATAAGATCTTGTGGACATGTATATATACTTCGTTAGATTAACAACAGAGGGAAAGATAGCTCATTTTTCTACACACACTCTGATAGTTCCATACTTACTATTTGACTCGTAGCCACATCAACCATGCTGATCTCGGTTTGGATGGTAGAATTCACAGTATTAAATTACCAACTGATAGTTAATCCAACCAGTATGACACCATACTTGAGGAGCTTATGACTAGAGACAGCGGTTTAAGTTAGGTTGTGAAGATGTACCCTTGTCATGCCACGGGTTCAACACCCATAATAGGGTGTAAAAGGCATAGGCACCTCTGAAATCATCATTTTTGAAATAAAACTGGGATGCTACTTTTTATTCTAATGCAAAGAGAGGAGGACGGGGATGCATTGTACAGGATGAGAAAATGAGTGTTCATGGAGAAATTTTATTGTATCACGGTGGTATACTCTCACTTGTATAACAACCCAATCAGTGATTGACACCTGTAAAATAAAAATTTCCTACCACCTCTGGCCTGCTGTATATGAAAAGTAGCATCAATCCTCGCAAAGGTGCTCAATGACCTCCTTGGCTGCCTCAACAACATCAACCTTATCCAGAGCCTCCTCGACCGCGTCTATGCCGAGATTGACCAGAACCCCCCACCTCGCCGAGGCGGCAGCCCAGTATGAGCAAGCTCGACGCCACGCGATGGAGGTCTACGCCACCCCCATGACCGTGGAAGAGCAGCACGCTGTGTTCGCCATGTTGGTGGAGGCCGCTGTCAGCATCCAAGCTCACATCAAGGACATCCTGGAGCATCACCGGCAGCTGGACTAGGCCATCGCCCTGCTTTGATGTCAATCGGTATGTGATCAGAATGGTCTAATTGAGCTTAATGTTGATCAGACGGTCCGAAAGTCTTTTGGTGCCGTTCGAACTGGTCCGAACATTTCCTTGTGAACGATCGACTGGTCCGAATGTTCCTTCTTTTCTCTAATCAGCTTTGATGTGGATGTACACAAGAACGGCGGCGGCTGGCCACGACGAGCAGGGCGACGGCCTAGTCTAGCTGTCGGTGGTGCTCCAAGATATCCTTTATGTGAGCTCGGATGCTGACAGTAGCCTCCACCAACGTGGTGAACATGGCATGCTACTCTTCCATGGCCATGGGGCGGTGTAGACCTCCGTTGTGTGGCGTCGGGCTTGCTCGTACTGGGCCACTGCCTCGGCGAGGTGGGCGGCGTTCTGGTCGATCTCGGCGTGAATGCGATCGAGGAGGTTTTGGATGTGGTCGATGTTGTCGAGGCAGCCGAGGAGGTCATGAGCACCTCCGCAAGGATTGATGCTACTTTTCAGACGCAACAGGCCAGAGGTGGTAGGAATTTTTTACTTTACAGGTGTCAATCACTGATTGGGTTGTTATACAAGTGAGAGTATACCACCATTATACAATAAAATTTCGTGTGTTCATGGGCGTAGGATTTGGTAATCTTGACCGTCTCCAACATGCATGTCATGGCTGAAATGGAGGCCTTACACCATGCTGTGAGTTCCAGATGACGGACCCGTTCTTTTTTGCTTCAGCTTATGGTTTTTGACTGTGTCTTATGGCTTTTAGGCTATTCATGAGAGAAAGTATGGAATAACATAAACTCGTGTGCGGTTTTGACCAATATAAATGAAGTCGCTACAGTGTGTACTACAATTAAATTGTAGACCCCGTTTTAAAAAAAACATTAGTTTAAAAATTTGTTACTATAAAAATAATCAAAAAGTAACTTTTAGAAGCTAAAAAGAAAAGAGCCAGCATCGGAGCTTGATGTTCTGGAGGTGGATGCCGTGCCGTAAATCTGGTCGGTGCTCTGAATTCCTCAGAGCATGATAGTGTCGATGTTGGGACACTGATCAGACACCTAAAATCTTTGTTGAGGAATGTTTTCCTGGAGTCAATTTTGAAATGTGATACGAGTTGTAATAGGGCAGCTCACTGCGATTCTGTCGTTTGGACAGACCATGCTCCGTCCGAACTGTGTTCTGAGTTCGTATTTGGCCGTGCCATCAAATTAATGGAACAAATAATTCCGCCTCAAAAAAAAAAAAAAAACACTGAGGATGAGATCCTTTCCTTGGCGTGCTGGTTAAGCAATTCGCCTCCCGGCAAAGAAGGCGTATTTCCGCAAAGCGCTTCTCAGCAGGCGGGGCTGGAGGATAAGGGAGTTCGCCGCAAACCGAACCCCTATCCGCATAAATCCCAATCGAATTCAACGATAAAACAAAGCAAAAGAGCAAGCAAAGCCACTGTACTAATCCCACTCGAATCCACATCAAGAATGGCCATGGCGGCCGTGGGCATCGGCGGCGTCGGAGGAGGTCTGGGCTTCCTCCCGCCGCGCCACCGCGCAGTTTCTTGGAACGGAGGAGGGGGGAGGCGGCCGCTGGTGGTGGTGCGCGCGACGTACGAGGCCGGGGTCGGGGTGATGGCGACCAAGGTGGGGATGATGACCTACTTCGACCCGGCCACAGGCAAGCCGGTGCCGGTGACGGTCGTCGGCTTCCGGGAGGGCGGCAACCATGTGACGCAGATCAAGACCGCCGCCACCGACGGCTACGACGCCGTCCAGGTCGGGTACCACGGCGTCCGCGAGGACAAGCTCACCCGCCCGGAGCTCGGCCACCTCGGCAAGGCCGGCGCCCCGCCGCTGCGCCACCTGCAGGAGTTCCGCCTCCAGTCCGTCGACGCCTTCGCCCCCGGCCAGCCGCTCGACTTCGCCGAGCTCTTCAAGGAGGGCGACCTCGTCGACGTCTCCGGCAACTCCATCGGCAAGGGGTTCCAAGGTCAGTAAACTCAAAAGAGTCTTTAATCTTTACATTGGCAAGAACCATTGCGTGCCTGAATTTAACAACGTTGGGAGGTAAACTTGAAGACGATCCTGAAACTTTGCAGTCTCACATCGCCATTTGCTTGCCAACAGTACGGCTTGCTCTGGATTAGTGTCACAGACTTCACAATGCCATTGCCATTCTTAGAAGTAGTGCGTCAAGAACTTGCAGTGCAGTACCATGTCCATGATTCGTTTTCCCGATGATTAACAACATTGACATGCCTTGTATCATGTCTGATATCTTACACAACTTATTGCAAACATTGGCATGGCTTGTAGATTTTTCTTGATTCATTCTCTGATGGCCAACAACATCGATCGGCATGACTTGTCTCGTCTTATCGTGTTTTTGATTCGCGCCAGATGGTTTGTCGATACTGTGCAGGTGGGATTAAGAGGCACAACTTCAAGCGTGGGCTGATGACGCACGGTTCCAAGAGCCACAGAGCTCTGGGTTCGATCGGCGCGGGGACAACACCGGGGAAGGTGTACAAGGGGAAGAAGATGCCCGGGAGGCTGGGAGGAGCCAAGACCAAGATCCGGAAGCTCAAGATCGTCAAGGTCGACAACGACCTCCGGGTTCTGATGATCAAGGGAGCTGTGCCAGGGAAGCCTGGGAACCTTCTTCGCATCGCGCCTGCCAAGATTGTCGGCAAGAACATTCCCAAGAACTGAACTTTCGATGTGTTCCATCCTGTTGTCTGGTTGATTGTATCCTACCTTGTCGCAAAACTGGATGTGCCCAGGTCCAGGTTTTGTATACATGCAATTTTAGTTTGGAAAAACTAATTTTCAGAAACGAGTGCATTCTCCTCCATGTTGTCTACACAGCTTGTTCTTCACTTTCTTTGGATGAAAGGCTAATGGAATCTGTCATCCTATCCTATGCTTGAGTGGGTTTTTTTGACTGATAGCTTATAACTTAAATATTTAAATTTTAACTGTTTTTAAAAGGTAATACATACAGAAAAATAGTCGTATACGATTTTGACAGATAAGCTAAACTCAATATACTTTCTAGTATAATCTTTTTGTTAATCCCATTTTAAAAAATACACCGTTTAAAAGCTAGTTACTGTAGATAGTACAGACATAAGTTGGCTGAAAGTCGAAAAACAATCAGCCTTGGATGGTTTGGAAGTAGATTTTAGTGTAAGGAGTAGATAAAGAAAATGGCACGAAACAGAAAGGAACCTGTAACGTAATGGTAGTGCATGACATCTCAATTATCATCAACTCCACCAAGAGCTCACTAATCTGATAGTAAATCATAGAAAAATCTCATCAACTCCTCCAAGAGTTCACTAATATGAAGTCTGAACAAGCAATGGAAGTGAAACATGACACGGCCAATCACACAAGGTGCAAAAGGAAAAAAAAGTTAAGAACAATATTCATGTAAGATTCACACAGCTAATGCTAACTTAACCTTCATGTAGAGCTTCCAACCAAAGCAACTGGCCTACTGCTAACTCAAGCAACCGAAACAAATACAGATCACGTCTACAATATCATCAGCAAGGACACATGAACATACATTTCTTGCATCCTTCAATGTGACAATTATGAGGTCAAGTAAGATTCTAAAAAAAGTCCATCCAATCTGGTGTCTACAACAGAACAAGACCTCAGACCGACAACGCAACAGTTCCCAAGAAATTAGCTGAGTTCCATAACCATGATTATAGAGATTTGTCCCTGCCCAAAATACCATGTACAAATGGTGCATCACTGCTCAACCTGCACATATTGAAATGAGTAACAAAACAAATTAGAACAATACAGATATTGGTCAAGTTAAAACAATACAGATAAAAACTTTGTTATTTAGCTACTCTAGAGAAAAACAGAGAAGCTTTAGCCAAACCCCCATCCCCTTGCCACACACCACCAGCCCACCACAGTGTCCTCCAGAAGTTGATGGTACCCCTAGGTGCACAATTAACGAATAGTTTCCTTGTACCATCTCAAGTTATTGTACTGTGGCAATATAAAGGTAGATGAATGTGATAAATTTTCTCTATTCAGATTGTTAAGAGCACTTTACTCTTGATACTGATAATCTCATTTATGTAGCATTCGTAGTTTTGATGCTCAGAACCGCTCTAAAATCTAAATATAGAATTGATTTTTCTTTTGTTCAGAAGTACTACAACTACCAAGCCCATGTAACAGTTGAGTGTGCATTTTGAGATACCTAGTTGAGTGCCTAATGATAAGAGTAGTGGAGTCACATTCAGCTACAATCTTATTCTTGAACTTTGTATGAAGCATAGGCAGCTTGCGGTGCCTAAAGAGTCTCAGGGTGCAAGTATAATGCAGAACAAGCACATTACACTCGCTCACTGGTTTCTTAATGCAATAACTTCAACCCTGCTTCTGTTGATAATCAACAGGTAAAGTCAACAAGGGCAATGGGCTGAGAGACTGAACCCCACCAGGGTAAGAAGATTTCAGATCAGACATGGCAGGCGAGGCAATATTTCAGTTATACCTTATAAGTTTACCAATTCTGCCACAACCCCACCCAATCAAATCCAAGCCAAGACCAGGAAAACAAATGAAAAAACAAGGTACCAATTTGTGAATTTACCTAATAATTGGAAATATCTAAGTTTGCTCATGAAATTACCTTATGCAGTACCATCAGAAGCTGATTAATCACTTCCAAAATCTTCATAACTAACACCCTCAGATATGGTATCTAGTCGTCTAGTTCCTATTTCTGACAATAGCAAAAGAACCATTAGCTAGATGGAGCACTGCATCAAGGCACCAAGGTATTAGTGCTGTACATGTAAGTTGATATTTTCTTGTTTTGCTTGCCTTATTTTGAGTGGGGGGTGGGGTGGGTGAGCATGAAAAGGATGAAGATGGGAAGGGGGATGGTTTGAACCTGTATGTTCTCCAGCAGTAGACTCTGAGAAGTTATTTGCCTCAGAAGGGATAAAAGGGGATCTGCCATAATTCTCCAATATTTCTGCAGACAGCCCAAGATAAAAGATATTGTATGTGTACATTACACAACAACAGGATGAAACAGTAGCACCGAAGAAAGGAAATACTGGGAAATATAAATCAGCAATATCACAGAAAAATACCTGCACTTTGGCTGAAATCCTCTGTTAAATCTGAAAAACTGACATTCCGAGGAATCTGGCTCAAGAATCCATACGATGATAAATCCATGTCCAAAATTGGATCACTTAGTGGTTGTCCATTCAACTCAGAGCTGCTAAAGGATCCACCGGAGGCATCCCCCATTGACTGGCAAGGCTCTAGGAAAGCGTTCTCAGTGCAGAATGCAAAATCTGAGGTGCTCGAGTAGCTAGACTCTGTCTTTATTGTTGTTCCATTGTCTCCATTAAAACGCCCAACAGCTGAATTATGTGCTGCTAGCAGGCTAGCGGAAGCATCCATGCCACCAGGAATGCCATGAACAACTTTACCAGCATAGATAAATTGGTCACTGGATGGAACACCATTTACTATATCACTAGAACTTCCATTAGGTAGCAAGCTATCCGGCATTGCAGTGCTAGTAGTGTCTGCTAAAAAGCATGCATTTTGGTTAGCTGAGACAGGCAATAATATACTATGTTAGTACATAAAATAGGATATGGGCATGACAAAAATTACAAGCTTGATAATAAGTACCAGGATTCAGGACTTGCTAAAACCAAATATGGTTCTCTTGATGTATAATCAGTGTCACTTTGAAGGAATAAAAAAATGTACTTAAAATTATGCTTGGAGCTGAGAGATAGCTATGTGCATACAAATGGAATCGCATTGGCTGACAGAACTGCCAACCGAAAAGTTTGAAAGCACCGGGGTAACTAGGAAAATATAAATGTTAATCTAGATGCAACTTAAGATGATTTCCTCCGAAAGTGGGAAGTATTAGGAAGTGCCAACATTGCAAGTCATCTAAAGGAACCACAGCCTTGGTTAACCCAAGGAATACCATTTGCTGGTTCAAGCAATGAATTCTTCAGACTATTTCACTAATACAAAGAAACAGAAAACACTCCACTTTCAAATATAGATAAAAATACTATATTTAACATCAAAAGGAGGATAAACAAGGTATCATATCAATTAATCATAAAATAATTTAGGACAGACGATTTGGTGAACTTATGCAAATTAGCGTAGCTGTATAGACAGCAGCTGAAAAAAGAGGCTTACATGTGCCTGAGTTGGAGCCATTAGGAGCAGTAGGAGGCATAGAAGGTACTCCAGCAGGATGTTCTTCACTCATAAGCCGATACTGATCCTCAAGAAGCTTGTTGAAGACCATTATTTGATTCTTAAGCATCAGCCTCACATAGTATGCCTTGAAAAACTCACGATTCTCTTCCTCGAGTTTCTGCCAGACTGGAGAAAAGGGGGAAAAAAGAGGAGAGAGATAAAATCATGTGTGTTACCAATAAAAACACCAAATGGAGAAATCATTATTTATGAACTATAAAATGATTGGATGGCATTAGTGTTCCCCAAAAGTCTGTAAGAAAGACAAATATTTCTCTCATATGCTAATCGTTGGGATTATTAATCATGTTAATGAAATAGCATTTAAATCAAAGCCATTGGCTCATATAAATTCAAAGCTTAGCACAAAATTTCATGGGGGGAGAGAGACTCATATTACTTCTGTTTCGTGTTTATAGATCATGCATGTTTGTTCAAGTTGCCCTAGTTTATCAAATGGAAATGGTATAAATCATGAAGACAATGTATACTGTGATTTCATCAACCACATAGATAACAAGTGACATTTTTGTTCTGTTAGAAAGTAATACTTGTTCTCAGTCAAATCCCAACCGACAACATCATAGCAACCAAGCTAGGATTGCACAATATATGCGTACAACACTCAAATAAAACGCACGATTGTGCTTCCAATTTTAGGCACCATGTATGCAATGTGAATTTTCAATGGCCGAGCCCAAGATTATAATTGTGATGTATTGCCAGTTATGAAACCTCAGATTTGTGAAATAAGCCAAAGCGCAAAATAAGCAGGAAAGGAACTTTCTGTGTACAAGAGAATTACCAAGCTCAGTAAAACTAGGTTCTATTTTTGCCTGGAATGATAAAGTTTCAACCACTTCTTTCTGGTTCATATAAAGCTGAAGACAACGTTCAATAAGATTCTGGACCTGTAAAGAAGTTTCTGTATGAGGATTTATTGCTTCAACTAAATATGCAGCTTCTTTCAAGCATGCACAAAAGAACTAGCACATAATCTTATCCAGAGGAACAGAAATTCCAACCATAACTTTGTATCAAACAAGAGCATAACATATGCAGTAACAACAATTGATTGTGCGTTCAATACTTCAATGTGACTGACAGAGTGACATACATATAAGAAATCATACAAAGGTAGATATATCTATGTGACAATGTCAGAATTCGGAAACTAAATGAGAGCATAGCCGCAAGTTATGATAAAGGACATCAAACAAAGATTGTGTAGTTCTGCAAAGTGTTAGCTGTTTGAAAAGTTTATTTCTTAGTTAAAATTGTATGCCTTTACAGGGAAACAGAACACTGTTGACAGCGCGATCTCTAACTAATGAAGAACTTGCATGCGGCCTATTGAGGACTTGGCCATCATAAAAGGAAAGTGAACACGAAGAAAAGGGCCAATTATAGGGGACTACCATCAGATATGATAATTCAGCTTTAAGAGATGTCCTATTTTGCATTTCAGTCTAGTTACATGCAACGGGGGTCGCATCTTTCTTTCCATTATATACATTATTATCTCGGATAGCAAACCCTTGGGGCATCCACAAAGTGATCACACCCCTCTTCCCCATGCCCGCCTCATTCCCCTTACTTTCATCCCCCTTTACCTCTTTCCCCTCACTTCTCCCTCCTTCCCTCACAAACCCACCTCATGCCCCCGATCACCCCCTCGCACCCAGCTCTGCTACATGATCTTATAGCTAAAAAATCCAGCGTAAGATTGCTCGAGATCCCCCAAAACAATAAACTAGCCCTAGCACACAAAGGCTAAATCAGGGCATACTGCAGCAAAACATACATCATCAGACCATGGCATTCCATTTAATCCTCAAGGGTAAAAGCTAATCAAATACACACACAAAAAACCATATCTACTCAGCCTTGACGATGCATAGCCTAAAAATCATTGAAAAAATGAAAATAAATGGGGGAGGGGGGGCAGCGCTTGCACATACGACATATCCTATTTCGACGAAATTACTCGAGAATAAAATTTTGCGAGGAGAAAAGGAAGGCCGGAATCAGGGGGGTGCTCACGAGCTGTATGTCCTGGCGCGAGACCTTACGGACGTCTTCTCCGCCGGGCACGCTCGACGCTTCCCTCATCTCCTCTTCTGCCCTAATCTCCCTAGCTTACCTGCGCCGCCAGCTCCCCCAAAAGGAAGAGAAGACGGTTGCAAGAAACGATTGATCAATCACATGGCCGGATCAATCGAAGCGATCTTAATAAGGAGAAGAAAAACAGCCAGAAACGAAATCATTGGATCCAGTTGGTTCGGCTGGGGGATCGACGAATCAAACGAAGTTTCGCCTTCCTTCTCTTACCTTTTAATTTGGAGGAGAAAGAGAAAGCGAGAGTGGTGAGAGGAGGGGAGGTTTCCGTGGTACGCGAGGCGAGTATGATCGGATCGCGAGGAGAGAAGGAAGGCGCCGGCACAAGCGAGCCGACGCGGACGCCGCAGCACGCACCGCACCAAAAGGGAAGGCGGCGGCTGGCTCGCTCGCCTTGTTCCTGTGCTTCTTTTCGGCTGGCCTATGGACATGTTTTTTCTCAACTTTTTAAAATAACTTTTGATTTTTGCTATAATATTTAATTTTTAAACAGAGTATTTTTTTACAATAAAGTCTACAAGTTAATTATAGTACATGTTAAAAGCCCAACATCTGTACCATCCAAAATCGCAAGCGAGTATCTCTCTCCGTAATCTCTATCGCAAACAGCTAAAATTCAAAAATTTCAACAAAAAACTATAAGCCGTAGCCAAAAAGAACAGACCCTATAGCTACCGCTGTAGCAAGCTTTTATCTTAGCAGGAAGAATATTTACGTTAACAATTAATAAATTGATTTTAAAAAATCTGTTTTGATATACTGTTTTAAAAAAAAAACGATAGAAAAATTGTTCTATTTATTTGTTCGAGTGAAGTCATAAGCCGAAAAAATAGGTCCATTGTATGCTCTGCTCAAGTGAGCTTAAGCTTTTAGCTTTTTCTAATATGCAATATTGTTTTGCACTGTTTCAAGTTTATTTTAACATTATAACTGTGGTGAGATTTAAATTTTAAAAAATAAAAAATATATCATCTTAAACAATACAAAGAAATTAGATAAAAAAAGTCTCAAAAAATAAAAAGCTAAAAAGACTCATTCGAGCACTAACTTAATCCGTTGGCTTTATCCATGCGTTATCCGATTCAAAAAGGGTCGTAAGTAGTGGACACTTGGATTCCTTCTCCTTTGTCTTGCGGGTTGCGAGCTCAGGCTTAGCTAACCGTGTGGGACCGCCATCCACTTTTATGAAATATACTACTGACATTATTATCTATATGCTACTTTTCTAAAAATTAACCGAATGGATTGATAAATTAATGTGGATGGGAATGGGAATTGCTTCTGTGTACAATGATAAAAAAAATACTTTGTTAAGGGCTTGTTTAGATAAGAAGGATTCGACAGCGGAATCAAAAATTGGTGTTTGTGATCCAATCTTGCAGTGGCGTGGGTTACCTGTTCATAGATTATAATAGTCAGATAACCCTCGAAGTGTTTGATTTTCATAGGTTATAATAGATAGCCCTAAAAGCCTTTGATGTTCATAGGTTACAATAGATAACCCTCTAAGCGCTTGATGTTCATATAAGTTAAAACGCTTGATGTTCATATCCTAGGTTATGACAGATAGCCCTCCAAGCACTTGATTTTCATAGGCTATGATAGCTCTCAATGCGCTTGATTACGACAGTTGATTTCATGCATTATAAGATGATCCAAAGGGAATGGGTGCGCAATTCACCGTCCATAACATACTCTAGCGCAATTGATCATCCTGCTCTAGCTGCAGGGATCGTGCGTAAAAATGACGAATAATCATGGAGGCTTTCACCTAGGGGCAGATATAGGATTTTATCATACCCTAGACTAAGAAGGATTAGATGCTATTATTACCTGAACAGAAAGAAAAAATTACACACTTGGCTTACTTGGTTTTATCTGAATTTTGTACTGGTAAATATCACACACCCGGCTTGGCTTACTTAGCCTTATCTGAGTTTTGCACTGATAAATATCGTATACTCCAGATTAAAACCTAGATTGTCTAGAATGTAGATCCGCCGCTACTTGCACGGTATCAAGGACAGCCAGTAGGCCTCCTCAAAACTTACAAAGCAACGTCTCCGAGTAGTCGCACGGCTTGATTAATCCACCGGTTGATGGCGACAGCTCAAGGCCTGAACTGAACCATCTACCACTCACACATGGATTGAGCAATCAATATGCAGTGCGAAACAAAATGTTGTTACCTTTGGGAAAATCGATGCAGATGTGTCATGTGTGGCGCCTCCGCCAGTTTTGCAGTCCGAGGAAAGGTCATTGCAAAAACTTGCACATTTCTTACAAGAAAGAAAAATACAATGCCAGTGTCAGCCGTCGATATCTACAATACTATATGAGAGTTGATAAACATTCCTAGGATATTTTCTTTTAAACTATCATATCTAGATTTCTCTAATCTAACGGCCGCGAATTTACATAAAAAAAATCCCCCCTCTAAAAACAGAGACCGAAATTCGAATAATTGTTTGAAAAAAATATCCGGGTGATGGCTATCCACACCCATACCACATTGCATGCCTACTCCTTTCTCCTGTTATCAGTTTCTCCATCCGAATGCGACATCAGCAACCCTATTCTCGGCCTTGGTAGCACACGACACGACGCGACTCTGCTCACCATCGAAACCTGCAACTTACATCCTGTTGCAAAGCTTCATACAAAATGGAGAAGCCAAAGCATCATGGCAGTGACAATAGTTGGCCAGGGGCCGGTCAGTCCAGAAAGGCTCAACCAGCAGTAGGTTCCGTATCCATGCCAAGATGGACCGGTTTCTGCTGGTACTGCCCGAAGACCTCGCTGACCGCATTCTTGGAAGGGAATCGGAGCTTCTGGCTCTGCTCTGACTCTGTGGTGGTTTGCGAATAGATCTCATGGCAGGCAAGCAACATATAGTATTAGAGCTCTATGGAAGAAGCAGACAATATATTGATACCAGGCAGATAAATGAACAATCTTCTGCTAAAGAAACGAGATGTTGCTGACATGCACTCCTTTCTGTATGGTTCCAACGCTTTAAGCAGCAATTCAGCCACTACAGAATCACCGATAGGAGGAAGATCTCCAAAAGTTGTGGGTGCTGCCTTAAAGCTATTACTAGCTAATTTACCACTATTACTGCATTCAAACCAAGAAGGCTTCACACCAAGTTGCAGAATCATACGCAAAGCCTGAGACACAAAAGCATAAGTGGTTGTGGTGCCTCATGGATCATTCTTTCAGAAGGTGGAAAATGCCATTCACAAACATAAAAAAAAAATCATTCAAGGAAATTGATCGTAATCACAAACGCCTATGGCTATGGTTGCTGATTTAAAACGGTGCTAGGCGTTAAATATAGTTACCTAAGGGATTGCTTCTTTCTCAATGAAAGAATATAAACAAATCTGCAAGTAACATTTTAAGCACATGAAGGCCAATGTTAAGTAACTCTTAGAAAGCGAACTTATCAGAAGTATATAGTAAAACACTTTTTCAAATCTTTTCCCAAGGTAGAAGTACGACTCTAAATTCTTCACTCCAATAAATATGAGAAGTTATGGAGTTCAGAGTCCAATCAACCACATAAAAAAACCAAACAAAACTATACAAAATCGATAGTACCGTTGTAGTAACTTTGGTAGTACCGCTACATTGCTTCTATTTCAGAAGTATCTTCTGTTTCAGATGTTAATTCTCAAGGAAACTACAAATTTGAAGAATTGTATATTGACCTACAGGATATTTACTTTTCTGGTTTGTGCTTGCAGGAGAGGACCATCAATGAGTATCTAGGTTACCATGGAAGCTCTTTGGAATTTATATGCTCACACACATGGAAGATAATTTTATCTGTGGTTATGCCGTAATACATTTAATTTAATTTTTCCTATGCAAATATCACAAGGTTATTGTTTATCAGAATTTTTGTAATTTTTGCACTTTTAAAATGTAATTCTTTAGTTTTCATGCATCTTGTTATTTCAATGAGCTACTTTTGTCTCTTTAAAGTGTAACTGATCATAGGTGATAATTTTTACAGGCTAATATGTACCAGATATGAAAATATTCACCTTCAAATATTTGCTCTTTTGGAGACGTGAATTTCACTTGCACATTGACTAATATATACAAGCACGTGAGTGTGAACACTATACAAGTACATGAGTGAAAACACTCTTATGTGTGAATACTAAACATCATCTCTAGTGAGAACATCAGCACTAATAAAAATACTAAACAATAATAAAAACACAACTATGATAACAGGGCCGAGCGTCCTCCACTGTATCCACCGATCCGTTCGTCTGTCTTCCTGGCATGACGAGTAATAATCTTGTTCCAACTAAGCGTTCTCTCATAGTTCATCATGACGAGTAATAATCTTGGCATGATTTTGCTCTACAGTCTATAGCTGAGATGCACAGAACATGCACAATGGCGGCGTGCATTCACAGGCGAGTTTAACTGCCTTGGCACCTGCTAAGCTGTACACATACATACATCTGAACCGACTCCAGATATCCAGCCGCCATCTTCACCGGTGCGTCGGTGCGTGTGCGTCCTCCAGGGCGCGCTTCAGGTCCTGCGCCACCTGCGACATCGCCGGCCGGAACTCCGCTTCTTGCTGGTTGTATACAATTGCGATGAGGTGCAAAGCAAGGACGAACCATCAATCACATTCGCATGCGGTGCAGAGGAGCACGGGTGTGGATTTACCTGTGTGCATCTGCTGATGATGTCCGCGAGCCGCGACAGGGACCTGACCGGCACCGGCGGCCCGAGGCGCGGGTCGGCCATCTTCCTCAGCGCGTTCAGGTCGTACAGCCGCGAGCTCGCCCACGGCACCAGGTGCCTCTCGCCCCGCGGCCGCGAGCTGCACGCAGAGATCGATCGATGGACAGAGGCCGATGATATGTCAGCTCACGACTGACAGGAGAGTAGCGCATGCACGGCAGGAATCAAGAATGTCACAGCTCGATCAGAACCTGTCGTAAGGCTTGCGCCCGGTCAGGAGCTGCAGCATCACAACCCCAAAGCTGTAGATGTCGCCCTTGGCCGTCCATGCCGCGGAGTTCGCGGTTTCCGGTGGATCGTAGCTCGGTACGTCACAGTAATCTGATTGCTGAAATGGGGGTGCACTCCATGAGAAACTAAATACACATAGGTCACAGTTGAATTGTAGAGCAGATTGCGCAGTAAGAACTAAGCGATATTTGTGATGGTTATCATGCTTCGATTACCTGAAGAGCCAAACCTGATGGCGCAAATGGAGCAAGGCCGCATGCAGACACACATACTCGCATCTCGCTACCGATGAGGACATGTGCAGGACTGAAATGTTGGTGAACGACCTGTTCCTCACGACCCTCATGCAGGTACCTTCAGAAGAAGAGCAAAGTCAGAAATGCTTCTGAAGCAATTGAACACAACTCATCATTCAGTGACGAACACAATGATGGTACTGGAGAACATACTCCAGCGCTTTCGCGGCTTCGAGGGCCACGGTTATCCGAGCATCCCACTGAAGTGTCCTGGAAGAATCAGATATCTGTTGCTCGAAATGGATCATGTCGTCTAGAGTGTTGTCACTGAAATGCTTGTAGATGAGCAGCCTCTGACCGTGCTCGATGCAGCATCCTACGAGTTCTTCCACGTTGGGATGCTGAAGCTCAGATATGCTCTGAACCATCTTCAGGAACTCATCAGCCGGCATTTTTGCATTTGTATCGTTAAGCTTCAATACTGCAAACTAGAAGGTAGTTAATAGAAAGATGAGCTAAGAACATCATACATAGTACTGAAGAACCTGCTACATGTCAGAAGAGGACTTTTGGGGTACAGCTACCTTGCTTTCTGGGTGCTCTGCTAGATAAATTTTGCCAAACCAGGTTTCTCTTATTAGATTCTGATCGCTGAAACTGTTGGTGTACTGTTGCAACGATGAAACTGTGAAGAATGTGAAAGAAAATTGCAAACATTGGCTTTCTGAACCCCCCTGGACATTCCTATCCGGGGCAATCTTGTCCGTACTACTGTTCTTGAAAGATGGATGTGCCGACGAACCAGCGGTTTTAGCGCACTCATTTGGATTCTCCTTTACCTTGTCTTCAGCAACTTCAGTAATCACTAGTATATAAAAAAGATGAGCATCAACTCAGAATTTACAAGTGCATATGAGATTATCATTCGTGAGAGCTCTACCTGGCCTATTTATGTACCTGCGTTATGCAGCTCTTTGTCTGGTTTGGCAACCGCACTTAGTCTAGGAGGTTCCCTCATCCAAGCCAGCGTGCTCGTCTCAATTCCCCTCAGATATCCTCCATGAAAAGACTTCTCCCGCCGCCGTCTCGATACGGCGAATATAATCAGAAGGACTGCAATGCTCAGCGAACCGGCGGCGAGAACGCTGAATCCGACAGCTTTTGCCGGGGAGACCTTCTTGCTGTGTCTCGGAGGGCCACCATGTGCAATATCCTGTGGAGTAATTGGAACTACAGTTATAGGAGGGTGTGAACTAGGAACGGCTTGAGGCTCTTGTGGTGCAGCTGGTGCTGGCACGCAGTTTGGAGGAACAGAGGGAGAAGGAGGCAACGGAGACGGTACGAGCGGCGGTGTCACCGGAGTCGGAGAGGAACCGGGGATTGGTGGGATGGTAAAATGGTTGCCGTTTCTTCTGCACAAAATCAGGTACAACATTGTTTTGTCAGGCAGTCCGTAGAAAGCTCTGCTGGTGCTTGAGAAGGGTTGAGTCTTACAGAAATTTTGGGATGCCAAACAGCTTTTCCGGGATTTGTCCTGAGAAAAGGTTGTTCTCTACGTTCCTGCAAGATCAGGTGACAAATGCAGTAAGACTTTTTGCAAAAAAAAAAAAAGCAGTAAGATGGTGGTAACGATGCTAGGATTAGTGTGAATTGATGAAGAAATTACAAATCTTTCAGGGGGAGATTTCGTAGAACATCAAGTGTCCCGGTTAGCTGATTGTTCTGCACATGCCTGCGAGGTGCAAGCACAACGCAAATTTAGAAACTGCACTGTACCAAATTAGCAAAGAAGATTACTGCATAAGGAGGATGGCACTCACAGCGTTGAAAGGGAGTTCAGCTTCGCCATCGAATCCGGGAGTTTGCAGCTGAGATTATTTGAAGAAAGATCCCTGCATAAACACGATCCATGCAATAACACACATCAGTGAGCTGCACCAAAGGTCTGCGCACACACACACACACACACATCAATGTGCATCTCACAGTTCTCTTACTGCAGGTGGCAAGCTCTGCGGTATCGCTCCCCCAATATGGTTGCTGCTCAGATCTCTGTCGCGACAATCACAGAACGATCGAAAGCAAAGAAGAGAACTAGTACCAGAGACAGAAAAAAAAAAATGCGAGGCGCAAACGCGTACAATCTTGCGATGGCAGTGAACTTCCCCAGCGTCTCACTCAGCTTCCCTCCCAGGCCTGCGCCTCCGAGCTCTCTGTCAGGTTGACACACTTATCAGTAGCTAGCTAACTACAGGGCATGAGCAATCCACCAAAGTACACGAAAGATCCACTCGATAAGTGAAAGCTAAGCTTACATCGCTGTTATGTTCGGGCCAAGGCATTGCACTCCCTGCCATGCCTCCCTGCAGGGGTCTCCTCCTGAAGCAGCCCAGCCATCGAGAGCAGGCGAGCCCAGCGACGCGTACAGGTCGTTCATCGCATCGACTGCATGCATCGCCAAATCAGAGAGGGAAATCATCAGCCTGTGGCTGCATCGCGAGATCGGCAGGATCAAAAGGCTCAATGGCGGGGCGTAAGATTCAGGTTCTTACTGTCTTGTTGGCTCGTGTAGGGGCCAAAGAACGGGATGGGAAAGGGGAACGCGTGCAGCTCCAGTAAGCAGCAGGCGAGCCATAGGAGAACTAGTGTTCTCAGCTGCGTTATGCCTCGCATTGGATGTTGATTCGAAGGAGAAATCTGAGCGAAAGCTTCGGGGCACAATGGTGGTAAGAGCATTGGCGATCACAAGACCCAGGTACATGAATCCTTTTATACCCCGTTTCAACTAACTTACAGTTTAAGCTATTGAGTGTAGTTTTTAATTTATAGTTGAAATTATACGTCTGCTAATTTTTTTGAAAAAAATAATAGAAAAATAGAAAAAAAAATATTATATCGTCACGATCAATACAAAGAAATAAGAGAGAAAAAGAAAAAACAATAAAACCGAGACAACCCTAAAGACTAAAATAAACCAAAATTATAAACCGATGTGTTCAAGTGACTTCAGAATTAAATAAATCAAAAGCCAAGCAGAGCCTATGTATACCATGTGAAGTAGCTAAGCTTGTGAAGGCAACATGTCATGTCACTCACTTGTTTCAATGAAAGACAAGGGAAAAGAAACATGTCCCTAGCCCACACGTGACAGCTTAATTGCATGATTTGTTTGAGCACCAGCATCGAGTATACTATGATTCTAATTAAGCAGCGGATAGGGAGGAAATGATGCTAGTAAAGTTTCTGGTCACCAACCTGTTGACTACGTACTTGGCTAGCTGTGTGGTATAGACCATTCATTTTCTTACGTTTCTTCTTCTACTTCTTCTTCTTCTTCTTTGATACGTTTTCTTACGTTTCTTGAAAAACATGGCCTGCAAGTTAACCCTAGCACACGAAATCAACATCATGCATTATGGATTTGCTGAGCAATGATGGATCATTTTTACTCCATTTTTTTTCTGTTTCAGCTCGAGCCAGATTTGGGATAGACCGGCCAAATGGGCTGAGTGAACTTGAATTCAGTCGGGAAGACCAGGCTTGGGCCGAGGAAAAAAACTTTCCTGCACGCCCCAGTTTTATTTTTTACATAGTTTTTTTTTAACAAGCAAGAGCTAGCTAAAGCATGTGGATGATTGGCTATTTGGATTTGAACTATAATATTGATTAATCTAAGGGCTAGTTTTGCCGCTGCTGTGCTGTGGAATCATTGCTGTCATAGGAATATTTACCAACTAATATAATCTCACTAAATATTTCCAAATTAAAGCAATTGGTAGGAGAAGGAAGAATATAATTATAAACTTGAATCAAGAAGGAGTGATTGAGGGAGATGCAAATTTGATGAACTATATAACTGTCTTCTATAAAAAAATTGTTTGGCCCTGTTGAGGATATTTCTATCTCCCTTGATTTTCCTCTTATGACAAAATTATCTGAGCAAGACAAAGAGTTCTTAACTCAGGAATTTAGTCTGGAAGAGATCAAAGAGACAGTTTTTGGCATGGAAAACAACAAGCCCCCTGGCCCTGATGGTTTTCCAGCTGAATTCTACCAGCATTTTTGGGACCTGGTCAAAAATGATTTGAAAAAACCGTTTGATGACTTTCACAAGGGAGATTTGCCTATTGAGAGACTGAATTATGGCATCATTACTTTGATACCCAAAAGTGTTGATACTAAGACTATACAGAAATATAGGCTTATTTGCTTATTAAATGTCAGTTATAAAATTTTGACAAAGAAGCTTACTAATAGATTGGCAAGACTAATAAGTTTTCTGATTGAATTGAACCAGACAGCTTTCTTGAAGGGGAGATATATTATGAAAGGGGTTCTCATGTTACATGAAACCCTTAATGAAATACATAGGGAAAAGAAATCAGGCCTGTTATTCAAAGTGGATTTTGAAAAGGCCTATGACAAGATAAAATGACCTTTTCTCTACCAAGTGCTACAACAAAAAAGTTTTGGGGACATTTGTTATTCTGTCTGTTGTTAGAGGTGGCATACTTGGGGCTAAAGTTAATGATCAGATAGGTCCTTATTTCAAGACCTATAAAAGGGTTGAGGCAGGGATACCCATGAGCTATTTCAATCACTTACTAACACAGGGACACCGCCATTTTGCTCTTTAACTTGGCTGCTGATGTGAACACAATTTGTGAAAAAAGCTCAAGCTATGGGCCTTGTCAATGGTTTTGTTCCCCAGTTAGTTGATGGTGGGTTTAGCTGTGTTGCATTGTGCTAATGACACTATTTTTGATTCAAGATGATGCGTAGGGCTAGAAACTAGTTTATTTTATGCCTTTTTGAACAATTGTCTGTGTCGAAAATTAATTTTCATAAAAGTGAATTATTCTGTTTGGGGGCCGCATAAGGATATTTACAAGTAGATTTTCACTTGTAACTCTGGTGAGTTTCCTCTTAAATACGTAGGGATTCCACTGGACCACAAAAGAATTAGGAATTCTCAATGGAAACATGTCGAAGATAAAGTTCCTGTGAAATTAGGAATTCTTATTTTTCAGATTTTGCTTCTGATTATCTGATAATCCACTTTGTATAAAATTCCTGTGAAATTCCGAACAGGACTGCCGGCCAAGTAGGCCGAATCCCGGCTCTGAAAAATGCCTTGCCAAAGTCCAAAGCGGCGAGGCATGATGATAAGTTTGTTTAATTAACAGGAATTAATTAACAGCAGCTAACCCCGGCCCGATCTAATCTACATCGGCACATCCCCCCGCCGAGGCATAATAATATTCCAAGGAACCCACCGCCGGCGACCAATCACAGGCCGCCACCCGCCGTCTTCCACCAATAAACAAGCTGCAAGAGACGCTGTCTTGCGATGTAATGTGAGACTTGGGAAGTTGCGGCTCGACATTGGTCCCGCCATGCAGATGGAGATATCGATGCAGTAGCCATCACCGATTTCGCCTCCATCTTTCCCTCTTGGATCGATCTCGCGTTGCTTTGCATGCGGTGTTTGATCATGGTGTGGAGGCCGACACCGATCGACATGGAGCGAGTTCTTGACCACTTCGACCTCCTCCTCGACCGCGACGCCGACGGCGACCATCCGTGTAACCATTGATGAAGCTTAAGCTTCTTGATCTCCAAGAACTCATATGGCCGTCGCGGCGATCCATGAGATGACGGTGTTTCTTGCATGCATGCGCGCGCAGGTGGTAGTAGTGATCGGAGCAGCCGGGGAGGATTACCGGGGAAAGAAGCCGGCGCGGTGAAGGAGCGGATCGCGCGGGCCCTGCGGCTGTACAAGGAGGCGGCGGAGGAGCGCGGCGGCTGCGGCGCACTGCTCCAGGTCTGGGCGCCGGCGAGGGACGGCGACCGCCGCGTGCTTGCCACCCGTGGGCAGCCCTTCGTCCTGACGTCGCAGTGCCACAGGCTGTTCCAGTACAGGACCATCTCCCTCACGCACGTCTTCGCCGTCGGCGGCGCTGGCGCCGCCGGGGAGCATGGGCTTCCCGGCCGGGTGTTCGACGCGAGGGCGCCGGAGTGGACGCCCAACGTCCAGTACTACAGCAGCAGCGAGTACGCGCGCATCAGCTACGCGCTTATCTACGACATCCAGGGCAGCCTGGCCCTGCCGATTCTTGATCCTGACACGCGGTGCTGCCTCGCCGTTCTCGAGCTGGTGATGACGGCGCCGATGGTCCGCTTCGCCGGCGAGGTCGGCAAGCTCTGCAAGGCTCTTCAGGTGATCTCTCCTGCCGCATGTCCTCATCTGACTAATTGCTCCTCCTCCTCCTTGCACACCAGTACAGTGAAAATGTAATATATCCATCTTGCATTCTCGCTCTAATGCAATAACATCTGAAGATATGTTTAGCTAGTTGCCATAGATTTTTAGACAATTAACAGGACTATTTGAGTGACATTTTCTGTATGCATATATGCAGGCAGTGGCATTAAGAGGTTCAGAGATCTGCCACCCTGCGTTCGAGGTGCGATACACGAAACTTCAGGGGGAAAAATTCTTGTTTTAATCCTTTCATGTTCATCTACTGATCCGATGCCAATTCTCATGATCCAGATATGTAATTCACAGGCGATTCAGCTAGCCATGTCCGAGGTGTCAGAGATCCTGACCACTATCTGCGAAGCTCACAAGCTGCCATTAGCACAGGCTTGGGTCAGATGCAAATGCTGCAACCCTGACACACAATGCACAGCAGTAGATAACTGCAGTACAGAGCATTTCTCCCTGACAACAGCCGGTGCTCCGTTCTACCTCACCGACGCCGGCGTCTGCGGCTTCCGTGAAGCCTGCGTCGAGCACCACCTGCAGAGGGGCCAGGGGCTCGTCGGCAAGGCGGCGGCGACGCGCAGTCCTCGCTTCTGCGCAGACGTCACCAAGTGCTCCAAGGATGCCTACCCTCTCGCGCATTACGCCCGCATGTACGGACTGGCAGGATGCCTCGTGATATGCTTGCAGTTGCAGAGCGACGTGTCCATGAAGAGCGGCCAGGAGGAGTACGTGCTGGAGTTCTTCCTCCCCCCGGACCGCAGGAGCGTCACGGAGCAGAAGGCGGCGTTGGGTGCCATCTCTGCCATGATCAGGGAATGCTTTGGTAATCTGAAAGCGATCGCAATAACCAACCTGCAAGATTTGTCTTTGGAGATTGTTGCAGATGGTGGTCACTGTGTGATGCGGCCTGATCATGTCGTCCTTGCTGACACCCCTGAACTGGATGAAGGTCATAAAGATTCAGATGAGGAGGATGTGCATCTGGCTGTGGACAGTACAAACGTTGAAGCAGTAAACGTACTCAATGGAGACCAAATCCGAGCTAAGGATCCTAGATCGCAGCTTGGCAGGAAGAAGGTGAGAAGAAGGAAAGCTGGAAGATCTGTCAGTCTGGAGGAACTGCAACGATACTTCTCAGGGAGCCTGAAAGATGCGGCGAGGAGCCTCGGCGGTAAGACTTTCTGTGTGAATTCCATGTTAACATATATACGCTATCTGGGTGAAATAATAAAGCAATCAAGATCAGCTACCGCATGTTCAGTCAACTATTTCCATCAAAATCTCGATAATATTTATGCACAAACACGCATTGTCTGAACATTTTGACACAAACCATGTCTCTGACTGAAAATTGGATCCTCAGGTAACGTTTCTTTCTTCTTTTTACAGTTTGCCCGACAACGGTGAAGCGCATCTGCAGGCAGCACGGCATCTCGAGATGGCCATTTCGGACGATCAGCAAGGTGAATCGCTCCCTCGACAAGATCAAGCGTGTCGTCGGATCGGCGAACTGCCCACCAAAGCCCATCACCGCTGCTTCTTCCTCTCAGCCAGCTCCTCCTCGTCATCTGCCATGCCTATCGTCCCAGGGCTCATACCAAGCGCCTCCTCTCACCAACACTGCATCGCGCAAGCCTTTTCAGAGAAGCAGCAATGGCGCCGGGGGAGTGGTGACCATCAAGGCCAGCTACAGAGGGGACATCGTCAGGTTCAGGGTGCCGTGCTCCGCCGGCGTTGCGGCGGTGAAGGAGGAGGTGGCCAAGAGGCTGGGCCTGGAGGCCGGCGCGTTCGACGTCAAGTACCTGGACGACGACCACGAGTGGGTGCTCCTGTCCTGCGATGACGACTTCCAGGAGTGCCTTGACGTTGTCGCGGCTTTGCCAGCGGCAGCGGCGGCTCAAGTGGTCAGGCTGATGGTGCAGGAGGTAGCTGATAGCCTTGGGAGCTCCTGTGGTAGCTCAGATTAGCCGTAGAACTACAGTTGAAAGTCTTAACCAGTGTTTAAGTGACCCACTGTTACTGATCAAGTTGGTCACTTCCTTGCCATGCGCCGGAGTCAGTTTGATCCGTCAAAAGCTCAAAATTTACCAAAAGAGATAGTTTGTAATTTTTTATACATATGATACAAGATTTGAATAATAGAGGGAGAGAGGACAAAATTGCTGTAAACTCGGTTATTAGGACGACAAATATAGATGCCTACACCTAGTGACAGAAAGAAAGGCCTCACATATCTGAATCAATGCACTGCATTACATGTCTATCGCTGTACACTTCAGTAGATCAGTTTGACACTTGGAAGGCAAAAAAATAACAGCCAATCAGGCAAAAGGGGGCTTGCATTTCACAAAACATTGAATTTTGCGAGACAAACGCACGGTAGCAATCAGGTATAGTCCGGCTAGGATTCAGTGCTACAAATTTAAGGATATCACATGCTAGGGCACAGCAGAGATCGATATGCTATTCCACGATAAGTATATTGTTCTGCGTCAATCCCTCGCCAGCAATCGGGTATTCTGGCGACAGCCTCCAGTCCCCCATCCACCAAGAACTTGATCTCATACCTTTAGCATGATCAGCATCGCAGAATTGACAAAACGAACCTCCCACGTCTAAGCTTCAGAGTCGCGGAGAATCTCCATGGACATTGCCTCTCCCGGGGACCAGCCGTCGAAGGAGCCCATAATTTGCACATTCTGATATGAATTGTATATGCACATATATTGAACAAAACAAAGATTTTTAAATTGGAGAAAGCAAAATTTAGCTGTACAATAATTTTGTTACCATATAATGTTTTCAGTCAAAAAAAAATCTTTGTTTACCTCAGCCATGCCAACCCAGTAGACCGCAATTTCTCGAGGTTTTAATGAGTCAACAACATCCTTTATCTGTTCAATAACCTTATCATGAACAGCTGCAGGAAACAAGAAGTTATTTCCCAGCAAATTCACTCTTGTTTTAAAAAAACACAATATTTTAACAGAGTTTTGGATTGGTTTTATGTTACTGCATGTTACAAACAACGTATAACAAACAAATTGAGGGTACTGCTTAGCAGATTTAGCTATAGTAGGCATGAAAAATCTGCTTTATATTAAACAAGGATGGAAACACACCAATAACTGCTTACCATGTTTAGCTGCTGTAAGCATCTAATAAGCATGCTGATTTTTCTTATAAACTTACAAAAGGATTAGCACACAGATGACTAAATTTAGACCTGTGGAATCATTAAATGCTAGTACTGACAATATCAGATCACAATAATAGTAACCATGATTGATGATCGTACCAAACATTAGTCAAAACAAAGTACACCGAATGTCATTGTTGGGGGAGTGCCTCCACCTTGGTCTAATCGGCCTACTGCGCCAAAAGGCCTATTATGTATGTGACTATGGCAGGCCCAAAATGGATATGACGGGGAAAAGACGTGTTTGCCCTTACTAGTATAACTCCCAAGAGGGGCATTCGTGTAAATAACCTCCACATGGCTATAAATATGCCCCTAGGGTATCATCGAGGATAGATGATTCATTTTGGAGAAAAGGCTAAGCAGTAGCACAAGCATAATATATACACCCTCTACATCTACTCCTGAAAAATGAATCAGGGTGAATGGTAGTACCGCTGTACAATTTGCGGAACTACCGCATATGTACTGTAGCAACAGTAACGACTATATTAGAACGTCAGAACTAGTCATTTAAATTCGGCGCGATACTACCATCATTATAGGTGTGGTAGTTTCGAAAGTTGGCACTCTCTAAAAAAATGTACCACTTGGATTTTCGGAATTTCCGTGTTCTGGTAGTTCCGCTCAAGATGTGCGGTATTTTCGTTCTACGGTAGTTCCACCGTTGAAACTTTGGTACTTTCATTTTTTAGAGAGACAAAATGATTTCGATGGTGCTCTCTGGAAAAAATGTACCGCCCGGATTTTCAGAGCTTCCATGTTTCGGTAGTTCTGCTCAAGATGTGTGGTATTTCCGTTCTATGGTAGTTCCGCCGTTGAAACTTTAGTACTTTCATTTTTCAGAGAGACAAAATGATTCCAAGAGTGTTCTCTGGAAAAAATATACCACCTGGATTTTTTGAGCATCCGTGTTCTAGTAGTTCTGCTTAAGATGTGCGGTATTTCCGTTCTACGATAGTTCCATAATTAAAACTTTAGTACTTCCATTTTCAGAGAGACAAAATGATTTCGAGGGTGCTCTCTGGAAAAAATATATCGTCTGAATTTTTGGAGCTTCCATGATGTGTAAGTACCGCCAGTTTTACACCAGTACTTCCGGAATGTGGAAGTACCGCCGATTTCACTCTGGTACTTCTGATATTATTGTCAATGCATAGTTTGGCTATCAATTTTAGTTTTAAGTGTATGCATGATCCTAAATTGATCCAATGGCACAAGAACATTCTATCAAGTTATTAATCATGATCCCTCTTAATAGTACGATATTTATCCTATAATCCAATCTACCACCTTTTCTCCTTAGACCGATAAAAGCAAAAAAAAAGGAGGAAAAGGGTTCTATACTACTTATACCTTTGTCTTGAGCCACATTGATCTTCATGTTGATCCTTAGCATGCATCTCACATTTATCGTTATGACTAAACCTTTTAAACACTTAGTAAACATGTTAGTCCCATATTCACATAATGCCATTAATTATAAAAACTATTTTTTCGAGGTATAGATGTTTTCACCTATGAAGCAAAGAGTACTCGATGCGAAGCTACATTTTGTCGAGCGATTGCCCTCAAGGTTGACCACACCGCGCCGAGGTGACATGTTGGCAGTTGTTGAAGTGAAGCGATCAATCCAACGGATGCGCATAATTGAGGAGATGTCAATGGATCAAGTTGAGCTCGCCGAGAGAATGCCTTGTATGTCAAGTTGTATCATATGGAGGCGAAGCCCTTGAGTAATGTTGCCCCTGCCTAATGAACTAACCCGATGACTAGAGGAGTGCGCTGGGGCTTGAAGTACTTAGACACTGATGAGTTGCTTGTGAGGTGAGGAGGTGTGCTCTGAAGCATCTATTAACCAACTCTTGGAGGGGTCGCCTGTGGTGCAAGTCGGTGTGCACCGAAGTGCTAGATACTTAACTCACATAAAGAATGACCTTGCAAGGAGTGCTCAACTCACTAAGGAATGGCCTTTGAGATGAGGAGATATGCATCCGAACATAAGGTGATCGACTCATCGAGGCTTGCATGGTCGACTCATAGAGGCATTGACTGCGGGGCAGACTACTCAACAAATTGGGGTGTGGCCTTTGACAGAAGGAGATGATTTAGTTGTTATTTGGTTATCCATAGAGCTAGAGAGAGCCCTTAGTCGGGGAGATACAATTGAGGCAAAGCGAAATTCGGTTGAGGCAAGGCCGTCAAGACCGATCGAAACACGTTGAGGTCAAGCATCGCTCTCAAGATGCTCTTTGGCGCAGCGCGGACTTGGTGTGTGTGTGTGGGGGGGGGGGAGGGGGCATCACCCTAGAGGACAGGGAAGGTTATGGTACCATGGCTAGGTCTATTGTCCCTAGCCCAGACTCGCACCCGATGCATGGCACGGTTGAAGCGGAGGCGGTGCCCAAATAGCAGTGGAAGTGATGGAGTCAGTCTGAGCTAGGATGGCGGCGCACGGTGAACATCGAGCCTAGGTGACGGTGTGCGGCGCCATAAAAAAACATAGCACTCGAGACAAGACTCGAGAGTGCTTCTGAAAAACTTGGCACTTGAGACGAGGCTCGTGAGCGCTTTGCGAATGGGGTAGGGCCGGAATGCCGCTGTCTTCCATAAAAAAACTTGACGCTTGAAACAAAACTTGAGAGCTCTTAGTGGATGGGGTGAGGCTGGAACGCTGTTGTTTACCATCTAAAAAACTTAGCTATCAAGATGAGGCTCGCAAGCATTTCGCAGTTAGGAAGAGATCGAAACTTCGTTGTTTCCCATAGAAAAAAAACCAATTATATGAATCTCGATCCTAACAACCTTAAACAAACTTATTAGTTTCATGAACAATCACGATTCAAAAACCGAATGCGAAAAAATTAAATACTGGCCGTAGCCGGTACTTGTTTTCCACCGGTTGGTTTCTACAGTGCTACCACTATTGCCGGCTACTACCAATATTTTTATCCATGCAAACAGTAGCTACGATAGATGGCTTTTGGCTTAAGGGGATATTCAGAATAGCGATGACTTATGCCTTTTTTTTACTGTAACTAGCTTATATTTTACTGTAGCTAAGTTGGTTTATTTGGCATAATTAAATTTAAAAAATTTAAAAATACAAAAAATATTAGTCCATCATGAATAATGCAAAGGAATACAGAAAAAAACAAAAAAAATGAAATAGTAGAAAAGAAGCCAACGCCAGACGCAGAAGTCGGCTTTTAAGCCGTTCTGAGCGCAACCTTACTTTTCAGTTACCAAATGGTCTGTTCTTTTCTGTTTTGGTTTTTGGCTTTTGGTGGTTGTGAGAATGTATAAAGATATAAATAATTTGCTTATAGTTTTGACCGATTTAAATGAAGTCATTATAATATGTAGTACAATCAACTTGTATACCTCGTTTTGAGAAGACATTCTATTTAAAAGTTAGTTACTGTAGAAAAGCCAAAAACAGCTTTGATTCATGGCATATATATATATATATATATATATATATATATATATATATATATATATATATATATATATATATATATATATATATATATATATATATAAAAGAAAAGGCATTGCCTCAAGGCCTCAATTGGATCCTTATTTAGATTATCAAACCAATACCTGTGTACTTAAAAGGAATCTGCCTCAACATTCAAACTCATGTTAAAACAAGCATAAATTGCATATGGCCATAAGGAGGCTTCATAACCAACCCGATTGTTTCGAGGTTTCCATTCAATAACAGGAACGAGATATCTCTCCACTCCTGCATATCTGTTCAAGCCATGCATGATGCATCATAACAGAACAATAGGAATGATTAATCTCCCCATACAAAATGCAGTGAAACAAGCATGTACGGTCAGTACCGGCAATGGATAGGTACATAGCACAAGCATAGTCTGCAGCACAAGATTGCTGACTTCTGAATCCTAAACTACGGAGGGAATCAGCTACACCAAAAGAGTTGTACAACTTATGATAAGCTGGTGTAGGTGAAGGCATCAAATGAAGCAGACTCAAACACTGAAAATAGCTGTTCCATCCGGAATCGGAAACCCAAAACATAGTCTTTGTTGCTTTTGCCCCTAAACGAACACTTCAGGCTGAATTCATTACAGCAGCGAGAAGTTGTACTCTACTACATCCAGTCTTGATTGTGAAGGAGATCAACTCGAGCCAGATGTAGATGAGCAGTAATCATTCCGCCAAGGTGGGTGAAGAGTAATATTGCTGCTGCTGCTGCTGCTTTCCTGACACTTCAGTGGAATGACCATAATCATCACCTTCATACTGAAATGGAAAGTTCAACAAGAAAGATCATCAGAAATGATTTCAACTATTGTTGTCTTGGGATGGCAATTGGCATGCATTGCTCTTTATTTTGTGGTATTTCATTTATAAGGTGTGCACAAAAAAATTAGGGATTAAAAGAAAAATAATATATGCAAAGGATAAAAAGAGATTCACGTACCAAATCAACAAGCATATCAATAGTGAGACCAGTATCAAATTCATGGGCTTTCAGCGCTTCAACAATGAAGTCAGCAGACACATCTGGGAACATTAGCGAGAGGGATTCCACCACAGCAAGATGATTATCCACGTCACTTTCCTCGTACTGTGATGGATCAAATGCGCTACTAGCAGCTTCTCCTTTTGAGGAAGACTCGGCAGAAATGTTGAGCTTGCCTAGGCTTTCAGCATAGTCATCCAAAGAAAGGGAGTCTGGGAGCTCATAACCAGAAGACTTGTCAGCAGTCTCATTCTTTTCAGTTTCACCTACTTGCCTCTCAGAGTTCTTCCTTTCATTCAAGCTTTCTGCAAACAAAGACCCGGAGGCAGGCACAAAAGGAGTTGCAAATGGATTCAACCGAGAAGACATTTCCATCGTCAGTGATTCAGCAGACCTGTCAAATACGGAAGGAAATCTCAGTACAAATTCGTATGAGCAATCATGGCTGATCAGATCCTAAACTGCATTTTCATGTCTATCAATTTTGGTCGAGAACATAATTTTTTCAGTAATACATGCATGATATGAGGATCATTTAATCAGATAGGTGTTGTGGTATGAGCACAACTAGACAAGCGCTAACGAATAGGCACCCGCGCGGCCCGGCATCCATTCACACCCGTACGTTGCTACATGCATGCGCCTGTGTGAGCCACAGCACCCATGCCTGCATCAAGGTTGAAGAACCACCACGTACGTATACGATTCTCTACCGTGCGGAGGCCAGCGGCCGGAGGTCAATGGTGCGGTGCGGAGGCAAGCATGCGGGAATATTGCACTGTAATATTCAAGCAATACAAACTACACGTATGCACAACTCGTAACAACTTGCCACGACGGGAAGTATTAGAGAGCACTTCCTTTACCCAGTTCCGCCTTTTATGCTAGAATCTCACAACTCCCACCTGATACCCCAAAACATTGAATCCACCAATCTAACCGACGCAACACACTAGGAAACCATCGAGATTCCACTTCCAGCATGTGCAGTGCTCCAATTAATCAGCTAAAATGGGATGTGCTGAGCCTATGGAGCACCTTACCTTCTTTTCAACATTCTCATAGCTCGCTATGCTGATGAGAGAGGACAAGATGACCAAATCAACTCCCCTGTAGCTAAGAGGCCTCAACCGGCGAACGAGGAAGCAGTCGGTTCTTCTTGGAACAACTCCTTGATCAGTCCCCACGGACGGCGCCAACTATTGTGGTATGAGCACAACAGTAGGTATAGAGTACCTTTCTCCATAGGGGGCATAGCACCAAAAGAGCTAGAGAGAGAGCTAGTGGTAAAAATGAGTGGATCTGACTCCCTTATATCTTCTTAGGGGTTTATATATATGAATGAATTAGAATGAGAAATCTCTATTCTACCCCTTAACAATTACAAAAGGTAAAGGTACATTGGTACATTTATCTATACTATTAGGCCTATTATATACTGTGTCCATTTTAAGGCCTAGTTACGGGGGCTGGATCACCCCACAACAATAGGCATTGCAAAAAGTATGAACTAATACGAGAAAAACTAGATGAAATACCTCTCCATATTCTTCTGTCAACATAGTTGTTGAATTTTCATATACCTAAACCCTCATAAAGTTAAACATCATCACACAAAGGTTTGCCACAGTACTATATCCCAAGTGTACTAAATGTATCAAGTCTTAGGTAAAGTATTGCATCAATCTAAGGTGACCTCATACTGGTAGATGAGAAATTACTTCCAGAAAAGCATACTTTTCAGGATTTCATGCCCATGCATATACAATTCTGGCTATGAGTGCGGACGGTGTTAAAAAAACTGTAGCCAGCATCAATTCAGTGTAATTAACGCTTGGAAAAAATATGACTCCACATATAATTTCGCCACAACACCGCAAGTTCCATTTCTCAGATAAGTAAAAATGTGATCAACAGTTAAGGACAGGAAAAGCTAATAAAAACAGGGCAGGACTAGCATGACAGGAAGACGTAGCTGACACCAGAAACAAAGAAATTCTCGATAGTCTACTGTCTACAAGCTCTAATGCTGGCACCCCAATTTTAACCAGTAGCAGCATTATTAGCATATTTGCAAGGAACAAGCGCAATCATTTACTTCACAGCCAGACTCCAGCATAAAGATGGAGCTACTGTAAGGCTCGTGGATACCAAATGCAACTTGAAAAAAAAAACGAGAATCTACTTCGTGATGCCATCTCAACCTATCACACAACGTCAATTGAGCAAGGCTGAGAAAGTAGGCCAATGACTAACCTACCGGCTACCGAGCGTCCAGGCGATGTCACATCATGATCAACTAAGCAACACTACATTACACATGACGAGACCAGAAAGCATCTACCGCTTCACAGGAAAACTCTAGCACAAACGGGACAATTCCATGATGTACCCCTCGGATTCGTACCAAATCCAGAACCACGACCTATATCCAAAGATCGTACCACCGAAGAGAACCAAGAAATCAAGCGTACCACCCAGGATCAACCAAGAACCTGCGATACGAGGCGAGATTGACCTGGCCAGGATCGCGAACGAACAACGAATCGGACAGACAGCACCAGGGAAGAGGCGGACGTACCTCTGCACGACTGGTAGGCAGGAGGCGCGAAACCCTAGGTCGCTTGTTCGTGGCCGGCGCGCGTCGTCGCGGCTGGCTTGCTTTGCTTCGTCGGGGGAGGAGAGCGAGAAGGGAGGGGAGCTGCTGATAAAAAGAGGGGAAAGGAAAGCAAGAAAAGGAAGGGAACGGGGGCAGGAGGGGGTGGTGGGCCCGCGCGGGGAGGAGGGAAACGGTCGTGGTGCCCTCTCGACGGCTGGAGATCGGTGTCGTCCGAGGATGGACGGTTGCGATGGTCTCAGCACTCGCAACGTGGGGGTTGGTTTTTTCTTCATTCCTCGTGCTTAAGGTGGTCTGCTGCTATTAATGGGAAGCTTTTTCTGGGAGCAATTCTCTTTAGGAAAAACAGGGGTGTGTATCCTTTGTTTTGTTGGCTGAATTTAGTAAATAGTAAATTGCACATGTTTTCCCCTTAACAAGAGCATGTTGAACAACTGTCAAAGTGTATTGATGATCAGAGCCACGTTTTCGTCATACCGAAGTCAAAGTTAGAGAGTAGACACTTGGGCGTTGGAGCGAGCATCACCATGAGGCCTCATGATAGGTAGTAAATTGCACATGTTTTTTCCCTTAATAAGAACATGTCGAACAATTGTCAAAGTGTATTAGTGACCATAGCCACGTTGTTGTCATGCCGAAATCAAGGTTAGACAGCAGACACTTTGGCGTTGGAGTGGGCACCGTGCATCACCGGCAAGCCTCATGGTAGGTTCTAACTTGGAGTCATGTGATGGAACAAAGTGGCACAATTGCATCACAATTTATGGCCCTATTAGCTATCGCATGAGGAGATAAAAAAAGTGAACAATGTTTGCTGATAAGTGGGCCTGCTAGGAGAAATGATCGGTAGTTCTCTCTCTCCTTGTAGTAATGAAAACTAAAAGCATTTCCAACAGCAATCAAAACATTGGCGACCAAAGCCACGTTGCCTTCATGTGGAAGTTGAGGCTGGAGAGGGAAGAAACTTGGGCGCTACAGCGGGCATTAAGCATCATTGGTAGGTCCCATGGTAGGCTCTAACGTGACGAGCAAGGTAGTGTCCCCCAGTAGTTTATGCCCCTATTGCTTACCGCATGAGGAGATAGAAAAAGTGCATGTGATTGCAGTTAAGTGGGCCCGTTAGGAGAAATGGTTAGGAGTGTTTTCCTCTCTTCCCTTGTAGTAATGAAAAATAAAAGCATTCGTGGCAATAGTCAAAGCTTTAGCGACCAGAGCCACGTTTCCTTCATGTGGAAGCCGAGGCTGGAGAGAGAAGACACTTGGGCGCTACAATAGGCATTGAGCATCACCGATAGGTCCCATGGCAGGCTCCAGCGTGATGAGCAAGGTAGCCCCCCCGGCGTTGTTTGTCTCTATTGATTACCTTGTGAGGAGATAGAAAGAGTACATGGTGTTTGCCAATCAAGTGGGCCCCGCTAGGAGAAATGGTTGGAAGTGTTTATCTCTTCCCTTGTAGTAATGAAAAATAAAAGCATTCCCAACAACAGTCAAAAATGAAAAATAAAGGCATTCCCAACAATTGTCAAAGCATTGGTGACTAGAGCCACATTGCCTTCATGTGGAAGCCATGGCTGGAGAGAGAAGACACCTGTGTGCTACATCGGACATTGAGCGTCACTGGTAGGTCCCATGGCAGGCTACTGCGTGATGAGCATGGTAGTGCACCCTAGCAATTTACGGCCCTATTGCTTACCACATGAGGAGATAAAAAAAGTACATGTGATTGCTAGTCAAGTGGGCCCTGATAGGAGAAATGATTGGGAGTGTTTTTCTCTTTTCCCTTGCAATAATGAAAAATAAAAACATTCCCAACAACTGCCAAAGCATTGGCGACCAGAGCCACGCTGTCTTCATGTGGAATCCGAGGTTGTAGATAGAAGACACTTGGGTGCTACAGTGGGTATTGAGCGTCACCGATAGGTCCCATGGCAGGCTCCAGTTGATGAGCAAGGTAGCCCCCATGCCCCCCACACGCAATTTATGGCCTTGTTGCTTACCACGTGAGGAGATAGAAAAGTACATGGTGTTTGCCAGTCAAGTGGGCCTCGCTAGGAGAAATAGTTGAGTCAAGTGAGCCTCGCTAGGAGAAATGGTTGGGACGATCAGCCATCTCGAAGAGCTCAGCGACAGTAGTCGAAGGATGCAATACGATGTCCTCAGTGAATCTCTTATTGCGGACACACTGCTTGAATGCTCTGGTGACAAAAGCATCAGAGACCTCCAGAATCAAGTTATGAATCTAGCTAAAGAGCCTGATGAATTGTTGCACAGTCTTGTCGCTGTTCTACTGCATCCGATGCAAGTCGTCCTCTTTTCCAGGGCAATTGTACGTCCCCTGGAAGTTGGTTAGCAGTAAATTGCAGAGGTGCTGCCAAGAATAGATCGATTCAAATGGTTGGTTGAGCAACCAACATCGAGCGAACCGTTTGAGCACTGTTGGAAGATAATTCACCATAACGTGCTCATCACTTCTTGCTGCCTATACCGCGGTTGTGTAAATCTGAAGGAACTCGATGGGATTCTGGGATCCATCGAACCTCTTCCTGTTTACTAGATGGAAACGCGGTGGCCAGTGTTCTGCTCAGACTTCGGGAACAAATGCTCGGCACCCAGTAACCACTTCTTGACACCTTCTTTGCAGGAAAGGTTAATTGTAGTCGCCAGGTGACCGTAATCGACGATGCTCGACAATAGATGGACTTGACCCATAATAGACTTGGTCCATCCGAGGGTACTACTCCTCGTACTCCATCTGTTGCTGCAGATTTCTTAGTTGAAGAGGTGATTGATTGCCTCTTTGGTCGATCTGCCGATCCGGAGTCGCTCGAAAAACTCTCATTCGGCTAGAATTGTGATAAGGTGACCGTCGTGACCTGTCATCATGTCGAACCCCACGTGGTGAGTTTTGTGAATGACTAGACGCGGTCGTGCTTGTCTGACTCCTAGAATCATGTCAACAAGGTTACTCGAATCTGTCCATCATACTGCGAAGTCTTCGCACAATTCCCTCGGCGAAGTGGTCATAGCTAGGCGCCCGAGCAAGCTCTGGAGTCAGATTCTCGAGGAGGTCGTTGATACGTTGGAGCTCCCGTGTCTCTTCAGACTGATACTGGGTGCGCCTTGGTAAAGAACTTTGGGCAGCTAGTCGTCTCCTTCGAGCGGTATCAGGATCTTCAATTTTTGAGGCGGGTTGTGGCCGCCTTAGAGGAGAGCAATTATTTCTAAAATTTTTTCATGCTCAACAAATAATTGATCTTGCTCATCGTTGAAGGTCTCTGCACCATCCTTAGAAAAGGAGGGAGAGTGTGCTCGGAGGGAAGCCTCGTGAGGGCCTCCATCAGGAAGGTGGTGAGGGCCATGACCTCCTGTGTAGAACCTCGACTTCTGGTGGAGGTCCACTCATCTCAAGAATCCTCTAGCAATAGCGCATCACGACCAAGAGTAAACCCCGCCAAGTAGGGGGATTACGGGTTATAGCTGTCTCCGGCTGAATGAGCATTCTACGACGGGATAGACAAACCCTCAAAGTGCAAATCCTCTGGAGGTTCCAGCGAAGTGTTACAACCAATAGGTGATGCCGATTTCCCAGAATTTGGGTCTCTGGGACTGGCTAAAACCGGGCAAGTTGTCGCCGCTGGTGGACTTGGACTCCTTAGGGTGGAGTCGCGGTCGCATTGCGAGTCCTGTTCGCCATCAGATTAACTCTTGCCATTTGGGGGAAATGAGTTCTCTCGTAGGTGTACTGCTTTGGGGGATTTGGATCCCTCCTCAGCCTTTCCCGTGACGGAGTCTTTGGGATCCCCTGATGGATCTCCAGTGACAGCCTCATCGTCGGAAGCAAGCAGGACCTGCTCGTAGTTGTGCAAGCCTCTATGTCGATATCTACGTAGTCCGCCAAGTCGAACCAATTCTCCTCATTCTATTCTCCTGCCATGATGACATCAGAAAAAAGAAAAACTGTTGATAAGGAATTTACCAGAGCTTTGAAAGAACTCTTCCCCACGGACGGCGCCAACTATCGATGTTTTAATATTGATCTTACGTATGATTTCTTGAATTCAGGGGAAAGCTCTCAAAACTCTTGTATGATTATACAGAGTAAAGATACATGAATTTTTATACAGGTTCGGATCTTCTTCTGGGAGAATAACAACTCTATGTCCTATGTGGCTATTACTGAGGAAAAGCTTACAAATGTGAATAGTGCGAAAAGTCTAGCACTGATTCCAGAACTCATTGCCTATTACCTCCTTTCCCATTCTTCTCCAACATCAACCCTTATATCGGTGACAAAGTGACAGCAGTTATCTCTTACCAGAAGATGCCTTGACACTTCGGGAGTTAACCGCTGGATGGTGGTTATTGTTAGAGATATGTTGGTAGTTATTCGCCGTAGGATAGTTGTTGTCAGAGAGAGAGAGAGAGAGATCTTGTGCGATTATTGAGCATAAACGCACATTCTAACTGCTTTGTCAGATAGACCCATTGTGAGGATAGGTTAATCGAATATAGAAGAATAATTAGAAAGTCGTAGCATAACTTACGACTAAATAGTAGTAGCAGAACTTACGACTGGGTAGTCGTAGCAGAACTTACGACTACAGAGTAGTCGCAGTAAAATTTATTACTACTCTACGAAATTTCTCCCTTATCGTTAAGATGTATATTCGGAGAATATGATGATGTAATAAATAGAAGATTATTATATTCTCGTCAGAAGCCAATCCTATTTTACATTTCTCAGCCATAGTTAACCGTCAATTATCATGTTGGTGACGAGAGCCATGCTATTGTCATGTTGAAGCCGAGGCTGCAGAGAGAGGTCTCATGGCAGCTCCAGCTTAGAGCCAAGGTCCGATGGTGCTCCTGCGCGCATTTTGTGGCACTATTGCCAACCCACATGAGGGGATAGGAAAATAAAAGCATTCCAACATCAGTCAAATATATTTACTGCATCAGTGGATCAGATGCAGTAACTAGCCGGCACGATCAGATAAGCTGTGGATCTTCTGAAACGAATCTTTTGCTGATGGAGTTTTGAAACGCTAGGCAGGCATTCTTCACGGGACTGTTGTACAAGATGCTACTGATGCATACTGCTAACAGTGACTCTCTCTTGCCTCGGATGTGTCACAACAAAAAAAAACACGGTTTAATTTAATCGAAACTACTCGCATGGAGCTGAAATTACAAGCAAAATTAGTTCAGCTCAAAATATATCTAGTGTGGTTTGCCTCTTCAGAATTGGATTCACATGTATCATTTTTGGAAGGGGACAAATGCAGCCCCTAGTTGTGCCTGACAAAGGGAGTACGTCTCAGGTTTTAATGTGTTCTGAAATTGATCCTTGAGATTAAGGGGGTGATCGGAATAGCGATGGTTTTTGATTTTTACTGAAAAAACACTGTAGTTGGCTGAAAAAACACTGTAGCTGAGTTGGTTTTTTGAGTATAATTAAATTTTAAAAAATTTAAAAATAAAAACGCCACAATAATCTAGAGCGGATGATGCAAAGAAACATGAAAAAAAAATCAAACAAAAACGGGAAAATTTTTTACTATAGCAGGTACTGTAGCTACCTGCAGCTACAGTACCTGCTACAGTGAAATAATCGCCACCGCCACCGCCAATGATGAATCGCTGAGCGGGGCCTAAGCTTCGTCACTATTTGCAAAAATCGGGTGCAAAATCTCCGCACTTCTTGACGGCGTGACTTGTTTTCTGGAATCTTTGTAAGAACTTCTTATATCAACTCACACAATGGAGCCAAATGCTTCTTCAACACCTTTGATGCACTTCCAACATAGCCTTGCACCACTTGAGATCTTGCTTCATGGCTTTTAAATCAATTGGGACTACCACAGACTGTAGTGAAGTAATAAAGGCTTTGTAATCCAATGACAGAGATTCATATGACACATGGTTCACTACATTATGCTCGAAACCATACTTTAAAGGAGGTTTCCCTATCTCAGCTCGTGGTTCCTTCCTCAAGGCAATAGGTAGATCCATGGAATCATTTGTAGCACATGACTTGTTATCGATAAGTCAGCACTTTCAACAGGAGCCGAAACCTGTTGTTGCCTCCTTGAATAAATCCTTAAATTTTCTTCCTCATTGACCCTTCTCCACCTATCATCAGTACATTCAACAACCGCTGGAACTTGATTTTCTTCCTAATTGACCCTTCTCCACATATCTCCCTCCATAGGACATGAAATGGAACCAACCACAATCCTTGGTTGCTCATCTTTCTCGATCTTTGAAGCTTCAAGCTCCCCCTCTCGACTAGTATCACCCATGCTAGGAGAGTCAAGGTCAAACAGAGAACTCGAATCAGTTCTCTCTTCATAGAAGGGCTCTGACTCTCTGAAAGTCATATCTATACTCACAAACATGCATGTTCAAAGGGACTCCAGCAATTATATCCCTTCTATCCAGAAGAGTATCCCAGGAAGATACACTTAACAACTTAAGGATCTACCTTTTCCACCGAGGGTCTGTGATCTCGAACAAAGCATGTGCATCCAAATACCTTTGGAGGGGCAATGAACTCATTCTTCCCTTTCAACATCTCGCACGGAGTTTTTATTCCAAGTACTCTTGATTAGCTGAATCATCTTCCATTTTCCCATCCAATTCATCTTCAACACCATCAATGTCCCCAACATATACGTCTTCCATTACAGTTTCATCATCTTCGATATCAACACAAGCGTCATCTTCGTCATCATCACTACCTTTTTGACGACGAGAACCTTTCAAATCTATCTTCACAACTCTCAACATATCAAGGAGCCAGTCTCTGTAATCTCATCACAGAACGCACGGAAAACCTGTTGTTTCAAAGAGAAAGTACAGAGCTACAATGTTAATAAGACACAGCAAATATATGCCAAGAACTGTAACAGTAAATGACTCTCATAAAAAAAATATTCTCATAAAACAAACAGTAAATGACACCAAAAAAAGTGAGGCCAGCATATCTGAGTACACAACTGATTTTTCCATGTTTCCATTTCCACTAGTACAAATATAGAAGATGGGTATTTATGAAGGACAATGAGAATATATTAGGCAGAAAAGTAAAAGAGAAGTCTTGCACAAACCATTTAAAAATTTTGCATGAAGCTTATTTCTTAGTATCATCAACATAGATATCTCAAATATGGAAAACTTCCAATTGCTAGAGGTACGTATACTTGCCTGTTCAATGGTGAAACACACAGGACCAGATACATGAGGTAAAACAGAGAGAAAAGTCTGCACAAGATATCTATAGTCACATCAATTGCAGCCTCCCAAAACTCGTCTGGATGGAGAAGAACTTGTAGCATCAAATGAATAAGGAGATAACGCATCACATGCATTTTTCTTTCCTATTCAAACAGAAAGGAACCACAGAAATTAGATGGGAACCCCAAAAGGAAATATATGAAAACGTCCATGAGAATCTACAATATTAATTCAAATTAAACCCCTGCTTCCATGATTTTTTTTACTGCTCTCACATAAGCAACAAGGAAAGTATATGCAGGGCAAAAGGAGAAAAGTAATGCAGTTTTTAATGGTACAGAATTGTCAGTGTAATATGAAATGATCCACTCAATTAAGTGCTCTCAAGTGCTGAGATCAGATGCGAGCTTTACTTAATAGTGCTGAATGGCATTACGTAAATACTGTTCCACATAAGACATTTTTGCTAGATTCCCTCTACATTTGTATCCCCTGATTACAATGAAGACAAAACATGCCAAAAAAAAAAGAAAGAAAGAAAACGAACGAACGCAGAAACTAGCATTGAAGACTAAACGTCTATAGGTAGATGGAGCATTTAAGCCCTATACGAGTTTGCTAGAAAAACATTAACATAATAACTGCAAGGAAAAAATGATCTTGCAAGTCTCCAATTGTTTACCCTTTGTTGTTTAGCAGGGCAGTATTTCATTCTAAAAAATATGAATGAGTAGACAGAGATTGAGATTCCATTTCCTCTTCTAACAGGACAAGCTGCAACCATTGAATCTAAAAAAAAATCATAAACTAACACCATTCTGAATGCTTCCTCTTCTTTTTTTTTTATCTTGGTACTTCCTTTTAGAATATAATGTTGCTAAACTAAACTTGCAACGTAGTATTGACATACTTGGATAGTACACAGCTTCTGTCACATCATAGTAATAATACTCACCACCACCTTTGCGATTAGAAAAACGCCAATCTTGTAGTGAAGGGTGACAAAGTTCTTGTCAAAAACAAAGGGCTTTACTATTGCAATAACATTTTCCTTGCTTCCCCATCTGTGTGGTCATAATGTAGAGCCTATGCTTCTCACTCATGTCATGTTCAGTATGTGCTTAAACCTGGCAAGTGGCTATTATTTCTTACCACACACAGGTCATTCCATTTTTGTTCTTTATTCTGGGTTTATTTGGAGGGATATTAACTAACTTCATTTTTTCTAATGTAACCAAAAAGCGCGGCGAAAACCTTGCTTCTCGGTGCAGAGCTTTTGTGAAATGTTGCAATCCTTCGCTTGAAATTTCCTAACGTAGCAGCTGTTTCTGCTTTGAGCCCTGTATCTGACTAACGCCATGTGTCGGTCTCTGTAATTTTGATGCTGTTCCTGCGAATGGTGGCGGCCGGAGCATCGGTTTGGATAAGAACAAATACTAGAACGGATTCTGCAGAATAATAAAAGCAGTTTTCGTGTTGGTTGATGACGCTATCGATCACGCGTTTCTACGGATTAATAAATTACAATTTTCATTTCCATACTACGACTTCCAAAGTAACATCTATAAATAACTAAAATTGTTAATGATAATTAAACAAAAAAAGCAAATTAAAAGAAAGAGCCTATGTCTAGTACAATACAAATTAAGTAAAATTCGGAATACAAATAAAATAAGTGATTTGATTTTCATATGAATTTCAATGTAAACCACTAAAAACTAAATTTGGAATAATAATTTAAAAATAGAAATAAACCTTTTATATGAATTTCAGCCTAAAACTAAATAGAAATCCATGGGAAGTACAATCACAAAACATGCAAATTCGGAATAAAAATTAACGAATGATTAGATATTTTATTTGTAAATGAATTTGAAATCTAAATTCCAAAAATATTAAAATTTGTAAACCTATACTAATTAGGGACTCCGAACAAACTCCCGTATTAACCAGAAAGATCTAGCCATCAATCTCGTGGACCCAAGTTAGAATAGCTCATATTAAAAGAAATAATCACGTGTCAAGTACACTCTGAATTAACTGAAATTTAGAATAAAAAATAAAAAATAGCAATTTGATTTCCATACGACATCTAAAGTAATATCTATAAATAACTAAAATTTGGAGTAATAATTAAATAAAAATGGTAAATTTTTTTTAAAAGAGAGAGTCTATGTCAAGTACAATCCAAATTAACTAAAATCCAGGGATAAAAATTAGCAATTTGATTTCTATATGAATTCCAAAATTGATGGCATGAGTTTGCTAAGAAAAAAATAAAAATAAACTAAAAATTCTCATAAAAAGAAAAACATCCATCCCTCGATTCAGTGAACTCTTATTATCGTCAATAAACTATTACTAGTATACGTCTTAGATAAAACAAGTAATCTTATTAGACAAGGTTACCCCATTATAGATTATAGATGAATCGAATAAATAAAAGGAATATTAGATGGCCCGCACTAAAAACCATGTACAAGAGAAAAAGAAGGTCGTGGTCGTACAGAATAAATAAGTAAAAGCTATGCATAAAAAAGAAAGAAAATGTGGCACTCGGCAAGAGAAAAAAAAGAGAAACGAAAAAAAGACAAGAGGTATTCTACTTCCACGCTTTCCAATAATGAGTGTTTTACAACATTTTTTTGCTAAAATCGCAAACGATGTGTTGGATTTTAATTAAAGTTGAATTATATCAACTGTTAGGTGTTATCTATCATAAAAGAAAAACTTAGAATAGTTGATTACATTAGCTAAGAAAACAAATATTATAGAAATTCTCTTAAAAATAAAAAGCATCTGACCTTTAATTTAGTGGATCCTAATTATGTTTACCAATCTATACTCAATTGGTGTTACCTGATAAATGAGAATGATTGCTAGAGATTCTCAAAAAAGAAAAGCGTCTAGCTCTTAACTAGATGGACCTTTCTTATGATTAATAAATTATAATCAATGATTTTTCTTGATATATGGAAGTACACATGAAGTTGATTTGCACATAATATATATGCACGTATAGTTAGAGAACTCTTGTATGAAATTAAGACACGAGATGTTAGAGATAGAATTGAACTTAAGCGATCCACGCACATAAACAAACTTGCCTACAATATATATTATAATTTGTATTCTTTTAATTATATTAATAAGGATATAACTATTGTCTGTATTATTGGAGATGTCGATTAAAATTATAAAGAACAAGTATTTCCTCCCAAAGATATAATCTATATTCTTTATTTTAACATATACTATTACACATTAATATCATAAATGAAATCAATTCTAGAACCCTTTATTTTCAGCATGTAATTCCTTTATTATCCATGACATATGAACCACTAAACCAATTAAATATGCTCTAAAAATAATGACCACGTAGGTACGCGGGCCACTATACTAGCTCTTCTAAGGCCCTGATCGTTTACTTTTTCGGTTTGATTTAAACGACTTTTTTTCACTATTCACTACACTATCCACTAACTCAATTCTGATATTTTTCACCAAATTCTGATATTTTTCATTTAAAACCAAAAGCCCATCGCTATTCCGATCACCCCTAAATATTCCTACTCATTCGAGAATATTCTGTTCGAAACGGTGGGGGAAAAAAGGGGGTGATGGAACGTGAGTAGTCTGCACGTCGCCATGCATAAGTTTTTAGCCTAGTGTGGCTAACCTGCAATATACGTGGGTTCCATTGTTCCTCAAAATTCGTAGACAAAACAAAAAGCGTGGTCCAATGCCATTAATTTGCTCTAACCATAACTAATTCGATCGAGCCGAGCAATCAGCATATGCGTGCGAGGTTGTCGGTTGCATGGGCCTTGTCATTTCATCATCATCATCATCGTATATGCCAACGAACACCAACTGATTGTTATATTGATTGATGGAATCCTAATAATAAGATTGTGCTCAAAACAGCTTAAAATTAGTTTCTGTTTTCTTTACTATTCAGTAATTTAGTTTTTTTTAGATTTTTTTGTCTTTTCTTTTTTTCTGTATTCCTTTGTATTGTCCGTGATGGGATAATATATTTTTCTATTTTTTTAAATTTAATTGTGCCAAATAAACCAAGTCAACTACAGTAAAAAAATCAATTACAGTTAAAAAAAACTATAAACTAATACCAATTTGAGCGCTATCTAAATGATCACAGTGACCCGGCGACTACCACATTGCATGTTGCTTTCCTTTCAGCTCGAGAACACGCGGAGAAGACTAGCAGTGGCACTGGTATGCATGGGGATGGATGCGCTGGACGGTCCCTCGTCGTTGTCCTCGCGTCCAATCCTTCGATATGGAAACCAGTTCAACCACCCTGGCCGCGCTTTCTTGGCTTCCCTTCTTTCCTGGCTTGTTTAGCTCCCATGCTAGCTTTCTTCGGTGCCTTTCTTCTTTCCTGGCTTGTTTAGCTCTCATGCTAGCTTTCTTCGGTGCCTTTCTCCTCTGTTCCTGAAATGTTTTTTTAAACCAGCTCGTGTGTCTCCTTTTTACAACTTTTTTTTGTTTGTGAAGCTTGAGAGACTAGACTAGACTAGGGGCCTGTTCTTTCCGGCTGCGGCTGATGGCTTTTGGCTGTAGCTGATAGCTTTTTGGCTGTTTGCGACAGAGATTGTGGAAAGAGAGATACTCGCTTGCGATTTTTTATGATACAGATATTAGTTTTTAAATGTGTACTACAATTAACTTGTAGACCTCATCTTAAAAAAATACTTCGTTTAAAAATTAGTTACTGTAGCAAAAGTCAAAAGCGATTTTTAGAAGCTGTAAAGAACAGGAACTAGAGCTCTCCTTGCAAGCTATTATTTAATCTGGCTTTTGCATACATCGTGAACCCCTCGTGTGGTCCTTCGGACGGACGGCGAGGGCGACAAGCTGAAGTGACGCGTCCGCACGCACTCGGAATAGACGGACGGCGAGGTAGGCTCGTTCCGCTGAGGTTGGTTTGGTGGCGCGTGCTTGGACGGAAGCTGCGAGCCCGGCCTGGGCTAGCTAGCCAACTTCTTCCCCTCTCGTGTCGCTGGGAAAGCATGCGAGCTTTCTCCCCTTGCTTTATGACGAGCCACCACTCGTGGCTTACACCATCGTCGTGCGCGCTGAGAGAAATCAGCGCTACGGTAGAAGCCACGAAAAGCTTAGGCCTCCGCTCTTTTTAGCTAACTTCTAGTGTTTGATTTATTTTTTACTATTTATAAATTTTGTTTTTTTAGTTTTTTAGTTTTTAAGCTTTTTTACTGATTCTTTTTTCTCGTACTTGTTTATATTATACGTGATGGATTAATCTATTTTTAGATTTTTTAATTAATTATGCCAAATAAGACACTGTCAGCTTATAATTTCAGCCAACTTAAATACAATTTTAAATATAAACTATTAAATTTTAGCCCGATCGAACGGTTTTAGATCCCCGAGAACTGTATATTGTTCCTCTGAAATCCATGCGTTCCAAAGAGGCCCTCGAGCCATGCCGAATGACATGCATCACTGTGACCGGGATCCAATTCTCCGGCTAGGTACGCGTACGCAGCTAGCTAGCCATTACGATCAACAGGCAAAGGACTGCATTGCGACTGCTGTTCAAGTTGTCGGTGGCTGGTACTACTTATCAGTTATCACAAGCAACTATTTGCGATCAGGAATGCTCGGAATTTTCAGGGCTCGCTCCAAAAGAGTTTAAGTTTTTAGTTTTGACTATTAATTTTTGACTGAAATTATACTATAGCAATTGTTAACTCCCTTCAATTAAAAAATAAATACCCTGTTATATCATCACGGACAACGCAAATGAATAAAGGAAAAAAAGAAAAACCAAAATAAAGCCAATAAAATCAAAGTAAACCAGAGTTAGAAACCGACACGTTCTGAAAGCAAAAAAGAAGTTAGAAGCTAAAGCCGTTTGAAGCACAACCTTAGAGTGGTGAGTTACAGTACATAAGCCACAAATCACTAGCCTGGCGCGGTCATTACCAGTCCTGACCTGACCATAATGCTGTACTCATTTTGTCTTAAAGGTAGGTTCTGCTTCTGGTTTCTACTTTTTTCACTAGTCAGTAATTTCATCTTTTTATATTTTTTTAAATTTTTTGGGCTTTTTTACCTTTTTCTTTTTTTTCCTATTCCGTTGAATTGTCCGTGATGAGCTAACATAATTTTTTTATTTTTTTAAATTTAATTATGCTAAATTAGCTAATTCAATTACAGTAAAAAAAATAAGCAAGTTACAGTAAAAAAAAATCATAAATCAATATTAAACTGAGCACTACCTTAGTGTGACCAACGAGCCACAGCTAGAACTGGTCTACTCTAAAGTTGTCAGGTCCCCGTCAACCGGTTTAGATTCAGCGTAAATTGTCACGTAATCTCTTAGGGCATCTCCAATGGTCCTAGTTAAGTACTATCTATAAGGATTCCACATCATCTATAGAGTACACACTAAAAGCTAGCATTCCAAAGGACTATCTATAAGGATAGCTATTTGATGTTTACATGCACACACAGTCATTTATAGAACCTGTCTCGTTTTGCGTTATAGACTAGAGACGAAATAGTAGCTAGCTGTTTGTGTTTTGCATACTCTCTTTTCTCCACATAAGATATATGCTGATGTGTACATGCAAATAGCCAGCTGACTCAGCATCATTGGAGATACCCTTAAATCATTCGCGAATCAGCCAGCTTCCAACCAATATCTCATTTCACATAAGGCTAAACAGAACAAAAATAAAAATCTCCTCTTGTTCCTTTCGAGCTGTACTCTATGCTAGTAACCCCTACAATAAACCAGCGTGCAGGAGAAATAGGACAATTACCATGGGAAAAGAGTGCCAATTATATCGGATTTCTGCGATATTGGGAATTGTCCTATGATCACTTAAAAGTTTGACTCAATCATTCACGAATCAATCAATTCCCAATCAACATCCAATTTCACACAAGGACAAATGAAAATAGAAAAGAACCCCTCCAATTCCTTTCAAGTTGTACACTAAGCTTCAATAAACCAGTTCCGCTCAAACCGGCCGCAACTTCTGTATATTGACTTTTTACTGAAATTATATTATAGTGATTGTTAGTTTTTTTTGAGTCATTCAATTAAAAAAATAAAAAATAAGAAAAACAAAAAATATTATTATATCTCCACGGATAATATAAAGGAATAAGGAAAAAAACAAAAAAAAGTGGAAAAAAAAGCCACAAAAGCCATTGAAATTAAGAAGCCGACATATTCTGGTTTCTGACTTTTGAAAACCTTCCCACTTGGAGACGTGCCAAAAGTCGAATCCACTTAGAGTGGGGCATGTCGTTCCATGCTGAGCCTTATTGTGCAGCCCATTCGATCAAGATCTAATGGCCGATCCCAATGGCGGGGAGTACATTGACCTTTCTTCCCCAAAGAAAATCGAAGCTTCTAGCCTGTAGCACTTGATATTTCTGGCTACCGAAAATGCCATGGCAAGCAGGTAGTTGGCAGCAGCATCGTAGTTCGATGAAAGGGACGTATTTGTTCGAGTTGAATCACTCAACTCCCCTCTGACTCTTTCTCTCTTGTGTTTCTCTTAAACACAACACATTATTTCCCTCCATCAATTACTCTTTCTCTCAACTAGTTTCTCATGGCGTTCTCCCTCTCACACACATACACAAGAAACTAAAGGGAGAAAGACACAACACCAGGAACTAAAATGACTACATTTTGCTACGCTCGGCAGCCCAAAAGCCTTTTCCTGGCCACTACTTTCATTCACTACATACTGCTACATTTATACACATAGCTAGCAACTACCTGACTCACATGACATGTGCGTGCACATGCACGTTCTGCCTATATGCACTCACGCATAGACTCTACTAACTCTCCAACGCATGCATGGCCAACTGCATGATCGATTCTTTTGCTAATCATCTTGACCACTAACTGACTCTAACTAATCTACTCACACATGCATGTAGCCAACCGTGACAAATCTACACCTCACCGTGCACACTCACGCACGTATTGCAAACTTGACATGCTAAAGTAACCAAGTCAAGATTATGACAAACATTTTTATCTCTAATCTTGACTTGCTAAACTTCACAAAACGTAGTCCGATCTCATGATACATCTCTAAGAAGTTTTTCCTTCTTCTTACTGATCATACCACCAGTGACACAACTTTCTAACGTCTTTCACTTCTTCACCGTCGGTGACACCTCGCCGACGGCTTCGATCACTTCCTCAGCTCCAATTGTCTTTCACCGGTGACACATCTTGACGGCGATAGAGACTCATCAAAACGTACACATATGAGAACTTGAACGCAACTACAAAAATTACTCACATGCGTCATGCACTGACTCACCTATATGCATGACCATGACACAAATATGCACACGTATGTAACACACCTCCTGCGTGCTCAAATAAATGACACATGCAACACTCCTACTGTGCCAAACGACTTAAAATACAATTATGCACTAATACTCGTACACGAACTCAACTCTCCAACTCATCATTACAGAACACAGCACCTTCTAGCCACACGCAGCGGAAACTTGCGCAACACACACACCATCGTCGGTAACTCGGTATCACACTGACTCTTGTGCTCACTATCAGCACAATAACCTTGGCCACCTACACCGGCCTCCGCTTCTCAAGGAGTCTGCCGTTGGTGTGCCACCACAGCTCTCTTCGTTGCCGGGCCACATCACCTTCCCGCCGATTCACACGTCATCGTTGTCAGCTTCACACCGACCCTTTCTCGCAGTGGCTTCGCACCGCCACATGGTAGCGGCATCACACCACAGGCCTCAACGTGGCATGTCACCACGTGCATGACAAGGCTGCAGCATCTCACCACAGCTTCAAAGTCGACAGTGTCGTTGCTCCTCGACGTAGCACCGGACCGGACGACACCATCTTCAACAGCCTCCATGTCGGCCTCGCTCTGATACCAAATGTTAGAGTTGAATCACTCAACTCCCTCTCTAACTCTCTCTTGTGTTTCTCTCAAACACAACACATTATTTCCCTCCATCAATTGCTCTCTCTACTAGTTTCTCACGGTGTTCTCCCTCTCTCACACATACACAAGAAACTAAAGGGAGAAAGACAAAACACCGAGAACTAAAAGGACTACATTTTGCTACGCTCGACAGCCCAAAAACCTTCTGCCGGCCACTACTTTCATTCACTAAGTACTACCACATTTATACATATAGCTAGCAACTAACTGACTCACACGACATGTGGGTGCACATACACGTTCTGTCTATATGCACTCACGCATAGACTCCACTAACTCTCAATCGCATGCATGGCCAACTGCATGACCAAGGGGGTGATCGGAATAACGATGGCTTTTAGTTTTTGCTGAAAAAACATTGTAGCTGGCTGAAAAAACACTGTAGCTGAGTTGGTTTATTAAGTATAATTAAATGTAAAAAAATATAAAAAAACCGAAAACAAAAAAACGAAAAAAGTATAAGTAAATTTTTTAAAAAAACAAAAAAAATGGAAAAAAATAAATTTTACTGTAGCAGATATAGCATGAGAGTAAAAAAATACCGCCGCGATCACAGAAGCCCAGTTGAACGCTCCCCAGTTCTTTTGCTTCCACACCTCACCGTGCACACGCCCGCACGCATTGCAAACTTGACACGCTAAACTAACAGCCAACAGCATTGACGAACCATGGCGGAGGCCGAGCTCATCGGCCAAATTTTCTTTGGGCAAAAAAACGATACATGAGCACACACGAATCACTCCATGACTTCACACTTGATCAAGGCCCACATACATACACTTGATCCATACTAGTACTATATATCTTGATGTGCTTAAACCGATAATCACATAGGGTATAAATTAACATGTGAACTGGGCTCAACTGACCTCTGTTCCGTAACAACAATACGTTCTTGTTCATCATTCCCATCCTTTATCCAAAACAACGGATCAAATGAATCTTGCTAAAAAGAAGAAATTGAAAATTTTAAGTTAAGCAGAAGAAGGCGCAGATAGATACACCAGCCTATCTACCAACCACCTCGGGCGCTCTCCTCTCATGCCGGCAACCGGTTGAGCGCCTCCTGCAGTGTGTGCTTGAACTTGTCAAGATCCACCCTGATGTTCTGCTTGTCGAGGTAAGCCGTCTTGAGCGCGTCCCAGCCTTGCTTGTGCACGGCGTAAGGATCGGTGAGCACCAGGTGGTTCCGCGGGTACTGGTCGATCAGCGAGCTCTCCTCCAGCTGCACATTGTAGTCCATGTAGGTGACCTCCATGTCCTTGGCCGGGTTCTTGAAGGTCACCCTGGTCAGCCACTCGAGGCCGCCGAACGGCACCACCTGGATCAGCACGGCGCCCTTGGGGAGGAACACCATGTTGGTGAGCCCAGCGCCGTGGACGCCGATCATGACGTCGGCCGAGTTGACGAGCCTGGCGAAGGTGGACATGTCGGTGTGCTGGTCGGGCTCGGCGATGCGCACGTCGAAGCCCATGGTGGCGCCGGCCTGCGCCATCTCCTGCTCGTTCAGGAATCGGCGGGAGTTCTTGCGGGAGATGATGAGCAGCCGGGGCTTGCCGTGGCCCGTGGCGCCGCCGCGGGAGGCCGCCGCGCGCTCCAGCCCGAAGGCGCGGCGCAGAGTGCGTTTGAAGTCGACCACCGAGACGTGGCCCGGGGAGCGGGACGGGTCCACGCCCATGTCCTTGTGGAAGGTGGCGCCGACCACGATGCGGGGGAAGCAGTGCACCTCTCTGTCGTTGTCGACGTCGAGGATGTCGTACTTGGTGAGCTGCCGGAAGAGGAGGATGAACTTGTTCACCCACCACGACTTGAGCCCGCTCAGCAGGAACTGCACCTCGCCCTTGAACTGGTGCGTGCTGATGAAGAGCGGCACGAGCACGTCGGTGTAGTCGTGGTACAGGTTGCCGGAGAAGCCGCCGTTGGAGAAAAGGAAGGCCGGCACCGAGTGGTTCTTGGTGCACGCCGGCGGGGACACGGCGCCGCCGGAGCCGAAGGGATTGAGGGTGAACTCGCGGACGTAGGCCATGGCGACGGGGTCGTGGTACCGCGCGTACGGCTTGGTCTTCCACTCCTTATCCATCGGATTGATGTAGATGGTGGAGGCGTTCCCGTCCACCCGTATGTCGCCCGTCGCTTCGCACCGCTCCGACCGCTTGCTCGTCATGAAGCAGGTCGGCTTCCCGGTGCCACCGCCGGAGCCGGCGTTGGCGGCGGCCGGGTTGCTGACAACCGCAGGCGCCGCGCCACCTGTGCTGTCCTCCTCCTCCTCCTCTTCCTCTAAAATCATGAAAAAAAACAATCTTTAAGCACAGACCGTACTCCAAAACCCAAATTGGTAGTCGATCTCGGGAGCCTCTGATTCGGAGACGACAACTCACCGCCCGCCGCCTTGGTCGCGGGCTCATCGGTCTCCATCCTGATGCTGGCGTTCATCTGCTCCTGGAGCTGGTCGTCGGGCTTGCCTGCACGCAGGCGGCGGCGGCGGTCAACATTAGCTATCTAGCTCTCTCCACTAACTAAATACACGGATCAAGAAGAAGAGGGGCAACTGAGCAAGGCAGAGGCAAGAAGAGTACCGAAGGGGGTTGCACAGTATCTGGCCTTGACGATGCTGAGGACGCAGAGGGAGAGGAGCATGGCGGCGATGATGACGCCGTTGCTGACCCGTCGCGGCTCCTGCCGGTTCCGCAGCGACGGCTTCATCTCCTCCTCCCCGCCGCTAATTCGAGCCTCCCTCCCTCTGAGCGTAGATCTGGAGCAATCTGCTTCCTTGCTTGCTTTGCTTGCTTTTTGTCCCCCTCGAACCAGCAGTAGCCTCCACCCTTTTCTTTCTTGACTCTCTCTCTACCTCTCTCCTCCCTCCTTGCAAGGAAGCTGGCCGGGCACAGGAGGAAGACTCGAGACAGAGAGAGAGAGAGGTGCTTTGACACTTATGCTTATGCTGAGCTGGATCTGAACCTACTAATGCTTATAATTTTTGGTTTTTCAGCTGAAATGATACTACTGTGGTAGAAATAAATTGTAGCTAAAATTATGGGTGTTTAATTTGGTTGTTAGCTTTTGGCTGAGTTGATTTGGAAAAGAGAAAAGATGGTAAAATTTGAAAAGGTTTAAATAAACATGAAAGGAGAAAGATAGAAAAGAAAAGGAAAATAAGAAAGGAACATGAGGAAAAAAATTAGACAGACGACGGCGGGTGACACGGGTAGGGCCAAGGAGGAGGGGCGGGGAGCGGTGCTGGCGGATCCAGGGAGGAGGGGTGGTGGAGTTGGAGGACGACATCGACGTGCACGACAGTCAGGGTGGGGAGTGGCAGGGTGAGGTGCCGTGCGATGGCCGATATGGAGAACGACAACTAGCAACCCCCTACTTCTCCTTCGCCTTCCCAAACCTAGATGGCAAGATCCGGTGGTCTTCTCGCCAGATCTGGTGAGAATAGGATGGATCTGGTGTCCCGACGACCCGATAACAACCACCACGGCTGGCTCCTTCATGCCTATGCCCGTGCTGACGCGAAAGGGGGTGAGAGAGACCCTATCGTGGCCATCACCTTCCGCCTCCTTGTGCTCTGGAAGAAACCACTACATACAATAAGAAAGCGGTTTCTAGGAAGCTGCTGTAAAAGCCAGAGTGTTCAATTCGGTTTTCAGTTTTTGAAAAATAAAAGGCAAAAATAAACGTGGGTCAATTTGGTTTCTAATTTTTAAGTGTTCAATTCGGTTTCCGGTTTTTGAAAGAGAGAAACCGAAAACCAGCGCGCGTTGGAAGCCGAAAACCAAACGGGTCGGAACAGCCCCTAGATTAGGAGCCACCTACCGAGAACAACAGCAGATGTACGTGTGTTTGCAAATTAATCTGCATTAGTCAAACTGCGTGCCACGAACTAGCCAGCCTAACTTACACACGGTTATCGCCTGTAAAACCTTTTTTTTCATTTCATTTATCGTGTCAAGCACACCACGCATCAAAGGAAGGATACCTGGTAGGTGTGCAGGCATGGGAGAAGTTGCGAAGCACCTAGCAGTGCTCGCCGCCAGGACTCACATCGCTCACATTTGCGTTGCACTAATATATTGTTCAATTTAGCTTTTGATTTTTAGTTTCTATATTTTCACTATTTATAAATTTCTACTTTTTTATTTTTTTAGATTTTTTACTTTTTTTTTCAATTACAATAAAAAAATAAAACAAATATAATAAAAAAATTTATAAATAAAAAACCCCTAATACTAACACACACTCCTACTTGGTCGTATCGTGGACTCGTGGTTGCAGCGTTTCCCTGTGTCAAAGCACGTTGCTGCATGTATATATTATGCAGCTAACTACTTGGTTGTTGCCTGCTTAAGCAAATGCTTATCATGTATATGTCCCGTATAATTTTGTGTACGTACATGTATTCTGACTCAAGTTTGACAAAATATACCGACGAAAAGTTGGGCGCGGTGTCGGTGTCCGCCTGTCAGTGCCGCAACACGCGGACGGACGGATTCTCCCGGCCGGCGGCGTGCTCGTTTTTCTCTCTTTTTGTAGACGACTACCGACTACGCGTAAATGGTCGCCTGCTAGAATTTTTGGCAGGCACTGTTGTATCCTGTATTTATAAAAATAGCAGTATATAATACGGAATAGTAGAAATATTGTTTTTGTTATCTGGCTATCGGGCAGCAACGCTGTGCATGCAACACGTGTCCAGTGAAGTCCAGTCACCAGACGGTAGGGACATGCCGCCTGGCCACCGAGTTTTTCCCCGCCTATCGCCCTACCACCAAACGGCAGGTAATTAAGCCGGCTTAATTACCTATTGAATTAGTATTTTTGTTTACTATTTGTTTAAATTTTTAAATATAGCAAATGAGCTTAAAAATTACTAAATTTTATGTCCAGTCTCCCGACACAGTGTACTTCATTGTGTAATTTTCTGACAATTTTATCCTCTGTGAATGTTGTTCATAAATTCGTACGATTATGATACTTATAGGAGTTGTTATGTATAACAAATGAACTCTAAATATTACAAAATTTTAGGTGTAACCTCTCGACACAGTCATCCTAATTGTCTATTTTTTTTAGGAATTTTATACATTACGAATTTTGTTTGACTAATTTTTCTATAATTTTATCCAGTTTAAATGTTGCAGAAAAATTCATATGATTATGCTGTTTACATGAGTTGTTACATATAGCAAATGGTCTCTAAAAATTACAAAATTTTATGTGCATCCTTCCAACATAGTCAACCTAATTGTCAAATTTTTTGGTAGTTTTATGTTTTCTGAATTTTGCTCGACTGATACTGGTATGCTCGGGTCCAGCGCGTGTGGAGTGCCGCAACACGTTTTTTAAACAATCCCCCCAGGTGGTGCAGCATAATACGTCTATCAGACTATATCACGATCCAAACTTTGTACCCCTCGAACTCTAAGGTTTTGAACCGGAGAACCGAAGCGAATGGGGGTAACCAAGGGAGGTAGTGGTGGGTGGGAGAGGAGAAATCAGAGAAATTTGGGAGTGGTGTACAAGGGAACGAAGCGGGGGAAGGGGAGGTGGGTATTCAAAGTTGAACCACCATGTTACAGGCAGAGATATACAGAAAACGTCAAGTATTTGGCTGACATGTGGGTCCTTTAAGTGGTGAGCCATATGTCAGTGAAGCATCAGAAGGATTCCGTGTGAGATTTTTCAGATAAACAAATGAGTCTGTCCAGTGAAAGATCCTTGTCGGGAGCATTTTAATGCGTACAACGGCCACAACATGCGGAGGGCCATGACACGCAACTTGACACGTGCACTGTGATAGCTGCGCGCGGGGGGCCGGGCAATGGCCGAGTCCTCGCATGCCAGGCCATCTATGTGCGTTGGGGGCCAAGCTATGGTTGACACAACGCATGGTAGGCACGCCACACCACCCGGGGGAATTGTTTAAAAAAATGTGTTATGGCATTCCACCTGCGCGGGGCACGGGCACACAAGTAGCAGTTGAACAAAATTCATAATGCATAAAATTCCTAAAAAATAGACAATTAGGATGACTACGTCAGGAGGCTACACAACGACGTTCTTGTCTCCCCAAAAGATGTACCACTCATGAGAGCCAAGTTTTTCCTGATGAAAGATGACAATATTCTTGCCTCCCCAAGCGAAGTATCACTCGTGAGCTTCCTTGCAAGCATCAAGTTTTTTTCGATGGAGGATGGGGTAGTGGGATGCCCCTAGTAAAAAGTAGCAAGTGGGCTTTATTCTAACATTAGGCAGGCAACAACGGTGCAAGCCGTGCGAAAGGAACAAGGGCAGTTATGGCCCCTAAAAATTATTTTACTAATTAATGACAATAAATGAATATGTGACTAACATATTTATTAGTGTTTAAAAAGTTAGTCCCGATGAAGAATGTGACAACATGAAAATACATGCTATGGATCATCATGAAGATCAATATAGCTCAAAACAAAGTTATAAGTAGTCTAGTATCTCTTTTTTATTTTATTGGTTTTAGAAGAAAAGGTTGGAAGACCGTATTTTAGGTAAGATGTTGTACTATTAGGAGGGATCATGATTAGTAACTTGATAGCATATTCTTGTGTCATTTAGGTCAATTTAAAATCATGTATGCACTTAGAATTTAAATTAAAAGCTAACTATGTATTATTAGAAAAATCGCTAGTACTTCGAATTTAAAATCGTGCCACCGCGCTGAGGCGATGCCTCCAAGGCAAGCGGTGAGGTCCCATGTCAAAACCAAGCCGCCCTACCGAGGCGATGTCTACAAGGCGGGCGGCAAAGTCTTCCGACGAAGGCGTGCCATCCTGCCGAGGTGATGCCTACGAGGCGGACAGAGAAATCATGCTGCCCCACCGAGGCGATGCCTCCAAGGCAGGCGATGAGGTCCCACGCTGAAGCTTGGCCATCCTGCTGAGGCGATGCCTACAAGTCGGATGACGAAGTCATGTAGCCCCGCCGAGGTGATGAAGGGCAGGCGTGGGTGACGTAGGCTGAGACGGGTGCTAGGCACTCAGAGGTAGGGAGGCAGAGCCGTTGTTCCCTACCTTGAAAAAACAACGCCTGTGAAGGGCGAATGCGAGCGGTATAGACCAAGACGAGCACTACGCATACGGAGATAGGGAGGCGGAGCTACCGTTCCCCTATCTTCAAAAACAACCGCTGCGAAGGGCGGGCGCGAGCGGCGTAGGTCGAGCAGGGCACTAATACACGCGGATGTAGGGAGGTGAAGCCACCGTTCCCATATCTTGAAAAACAGTTCCCGCAAAGGGAGGATGCGAGCAACATAGGCCAAGACGGGTGCTACATACCCGACGTAGCCTGAGCAGGGCGCTAACGCACTCAGAGGTAGGAAGGCAGAGCCATCGTTCCCCTACCTTACAAAGCAGAACCACCATGCAATTTTTTATACTATGTAGAATTGCCTGGGATAGCTAAGTTCCTAGTGTTTTATACTCCACAGAGTATGCTAGGGTGCGAGGCCGTCATACGATTTTTTATACTCCGCAGAGTTGCTCGGGACGGTTAAGTTTCTAGTGCTTTATATTCTGCAGAGTACGCTGGACACGAGGTCACCGTGCGATTTTTTCTACTCCGTAGAGTTGCTCGAGAGCTAACTTCCCAACGCTTTATACTTCACAAAATATACCAGGAGGCCGCCATACGATTTTAAAGCAAAAGCAGATAAGGCAATCACAAAAAGGAAAAGCTAGCTTCATTCAAAGTGGCAGAGATCAAACCAGAAGCTAGCTTCATTCAAAGTGGCAGAGATCAAACTAGCCATAAAATGTGGAGATGAAGCCGACGCAACAAGCATAGCAATGAATGGCACAGAGGAAGCGAATTGTCATATAATGCTTATCTAATTAAAAGTCAGAACCCACATGTAGCATGCATCATGTTTTGTACTGCCCATGCCAGGTAGTATTACTTCAACACCATCTCTCTGTGAGCTCAGAGAGTTCACTTGCGGCGTTGAAGCGGAGGTCGGTGCCCTGTCGGCGTGGAGTGTGCTCTGTCGGTGTGTCGACGTGGCGTGACCACCCGGTGACACGGAGGAGGTTGGCTAGCAGAGGCCGGAGGGCGCGAAGGCCGGTGGAGGCAACGTGAAGTCCAGCGGAGGCCGTGTTGCATGGAGGCCGACGTAGGTCGTGGGAAGTCCGACGGAGACCGACGGAGGCAACGCGAAGTCCAGCAAAGGCCATGCAATGCGAAGGCCGGTGGAGCCGAGGCTGACGAAGTCGGAGGAAGGCACGCGGCTGGGCGGACGCCGTGGGCGACAGCGCGGACCCCTGCGGTGTCGAGGTGGAGCCCGACGCTAATGGGCGGCGCCGAGGCTAACGTTGACGGAGGCAGGCGCGCGGCTGGGTGGAGGAGGCCGACGTTGGTGGAGGCAGGCGCGCGGCTGGGCAAAGGTCGTGGGCGATGGTGCAGAGCCCTGCGGTGTCAAGACGGAGCCCGACACTTACGGGCGGAGCCAAGGCCGACATTGGTGGAGGCAGGCGCACGGGTGGGCGAAGGCGATGGGGCAGAGCCATGTCGACACGGAGGCCGACTGCATTGGGTTCCAGCCAGAGTTTGCCAGCGCGCCGGTGGCTGCGTGGTCGTAGGTGCCGGCTCCGAGCGATCCATGAAGGTGAAGGCGAAGGTATGGCTGCGGAGGTTGGCACCGAGCGACGCACGGAGACCCTAGATGGAGCGGAGGTCGGCTGTGTAGAGACGTCGCTCGACGTAGCAGCAGGCCAACGCGGGCATCGATGAGGTCCTCGAGCAGCACCTCCGTCGTCTCTAGCAGCTCTCGCACCCTGCGCACGCACGGCGGGAGCGCGAAGGGTCGACGGTGAGGCGCGAAGGCAAACATGTGGCGTGTCTGGCCACATTAAGTACGCATGCACATGCATGGATGTGAGCATGCCACCAAGCCATCCAAGACATCACCTCCCTTTACAGCCAGGGATGGTTAAACTTTTATCAAGTAAACTACTTATCTGTGCTCCCAAGAACCAGCTTTCAGCTCTTTCTTTAAGCAACTTTTCATCCGATACCCACATACGGTACCAACTGTTATAGAATAGCTACAACATAGGAACGGATCCAGTATATAAAGATTGATGTCATAGAACTGCAATAAAATTTTCTAAATTCTATAGAAAATTACTGTTTATTAGTATAGATGACTTCATAGTGTAATATAGGTGACATCAATGATTTTCTTGTCTGGATCCGTCTCTGTTACAACAGTGGGTACAACATACCCTTCTCCATGAGAGACATAGCACTAAGAGAGCTAAAGAGAGAGCTGATGATAAAAGTGAGTGGGTATTGCCATCTCATACCATTCTTATGGATTTATATACATGAATGGGGTAGGATAGAAATTTTCCATCATACTCCTTGATAATTACAAAAGGTGAGGTACATTGATACATTCCTCTATATTATTAGACCAATTACATATTAGACCCGTTGTAAGGTTCAATCATGTAGGGCTCGTCACAGGGAGCTAGACCACCTCATAACATAAAGTAAAGTACTGCTATTATCAATCACACCCGTTGTCCATTAGGTAAGACCCCCTTCTCCTTCGGTTCATCCTTTCCCCCTTTTTTTCCACGGCGACCACAACGTTTTTAGTTATATTCTTTTGATTTATGGTCGATGATTTTTGCATATATTTTTTGAGATAACAATAAATTATGAAAACTTCAATGCGAATGATATATATAATTTTATATTTGAATTAAATGACTTCAACAGATCGTTTGAAGAGATTGTCCTATTTATTTTGGCTTAAAAGAGCCATAAAAAAAGCAATAAAAAATGACCTTTGATCGGAGTTGTGATTGGTGACTCGTCAGAGGGCGACGGAAGCGAAACAACGCGAAATCCTCACGTGCGCAAACAAAAATTCGCGAGTGGAGGGTGGCGTAGAAGATAAGACATCGGCAACCGCGAACCGCGACAGCGTCCAATGCCGCTTGGCGTCGCCGGAGCAGCACCATGGCTGGTGGAGGAGGAGCAGCGCTCGTTGACGGCGTCCGCGATGGTTCCGCCGCCGCAGCCGCGCCTCCTCGGTCTCCTCCGAGCGGGGGCGCTCATCGTCGGCGGCGGCGTCCTCTTCCCTGACCTCCGCCGGCCCCGACTGCCTCGAGGCCGTCGAGGACCCGGGCCTCGTCGCCCTCCCCGCCATCCGCGTCCCCAAGCGCAATATGCCGCCGCCGCCGCCGCTCGACGGCCAGCTGGAGAAGGTGAGTCTCGCAACTACATCGCGTCGATCTTAATAAGCACGCGTGTTTCTTGGGTTCTGAGCTGCTTCGTGCCCGTTTGGCTTCTTGACTGACTGAATTTGGCGGTTGGGGTCGGAAAAATCACGTCTCCGTCGCGTTCGTTGATTCTTCAGCACGAGAATTTGATGCCACCGAGTGGTTGAAGAGTGTGAATTCGATCGAATTTGACTTGTCCGGTGTGCTCGTTTGGTTGCTCAGGGAGTTTACTTGGTCTAAAGCTAACCGCTTTTGATCGGAAAGTTGAGTAAAAATGACGGTCGCATTGCTTAACTTCCTCCTATCAACTTTGACTGCTTGGTTCCATGCCATGTTTCTTTGGCTGGTCTAGGAGGTGGAGCATATCAAGCAACTTGTTCTGTGGTAATTAGTTATTGCCTCTTGAAATTTTGATTCTACTACCCTCTCGCTCTCCATGGATTATGAATGAGCCATTGGAGCGCTTCTTCTATAAAGCTCGCGCAATTGGTAGCTTGATACGGTTGTGGCCTTGCATGATTTGACGGGTTCTTGTTTCAAACATCTGCAACTTGCGCGTTTCTTCGCAAAAAACCCGCACTGATTTTTTGTTTCTTTCCCACCAGGACAGTGCAGCTCCCCTCTTATCCACAATTCATGTGAAACGAAGAAGCACAATTTATAAATGTAAGCTAGATCTCACTCCTATATCACTTATAAGTGTGTCGCTCTGTGAGTTTTGTTGTGTTCAACCTATTTGAATCTGTGGTCTGGAGAGTAAATCTGGTTGGATCTAGACATGCGGCTAGAGTTTGATTTTTGTAACTCGCCCCCAAGTGGAATTTTGTGATGCCTTATTCCAGTCTGGCTACGCGGTGGTGCTATTCCTTAAGTGGCTTCTGGTGTTGGTATTGTGAAACCATACGGCGTTGCTTCCCCCTCTGCTCGTGCCGGCCATGTGCTTGAATCTATTCTTGTCGTAGTCATGTGTGCCATGAGAATTATTCTACAGAGGTGTGCCATGAGAATTATTCTACAGAGGTGTCCATTATTGTAGCTGTTCATTTCTGACTATGCAACCTCAGCCGGATTAGTTTTTGGCTGTTGCTTGCTTCAGGAAGGTGCACTTCTCCCATTTCTTTTGTAGAGCTCCTGCTTTATTATGTCTTCTCGTGGGGTCAGGCTTATTTGATGTCGCGTAACTTCCCTCCGTACTAGTTTGATTTAGGTTTTGGCAATTGCTCGTGTAGTCTTGCGAAAGCTCTGGTATCCTTTGCTTTCTTTTCTTTCTGATATTGTTGGCAGGGACTAATTCTACCAATAAGAGGTCTTGGGTTGCACCATGGAGCCAGATCCTTTTTAAATCGATGAAGTCTGACCTTCAAAAAGAGATTGCATCTTTTATTAGGCTGGAACCGGATGTTAGTTCCCTGGTCATGATAGTTATATGGAAAAGTGCATAGCTATTGTTCTTCTGTTATTTTACTTGCTTCCATGTTGATTTTTCTGGCGATTCCATGAGCAATGAGTAGGCCCTCTTTTAAACAGGGTACTATGATTCAACTGCTTCCTGCAAAGAGCTTGTGCAATTTTGTGACTTTTCTGTTGTAATCTATCTTTTTATGGGGACATCTTGCTCTATGGGTACTTGATTGATGCAGTTCAAAACTCTAAATGTATATTTTCTTTCACTAGTGGTCCTTTGTGTGGGACTCATTTGTTATTGAGCAGGTTTTATATTTGGTACTTCTTGATTCTTCTTGCCTTCATTCTATTTTGACAGGTTATTTTGTTCTTTTTGTCAACACTTGGGTCTCCATTTCCTTCAGTTCTGTGCATAATTCGACTACGCTTGAATTGTTTATTCAAGTGTTTTTGGATTCATATGTTCAAAATCTTCTCTTTTGAGCTGTGGAGCTTTACATAATGGGCAGCGGGGATTCAAATCCTCCACCTTTCGGTGAAAGAGGAACACTTTTCCTTTCACTTTATCCTAGCCATGTATTTTAAATGAATGAGTGCGATTAAATCTTGATCCACAAGTCATAACAGCTTAGGTGACCATTTAGAGATGACATTGAATCTCACAGAAAATAGGTAAGATTTTGGACAGCTCCCGAACTCTTGCAGCATGGAACTGCAAAATAACATGACCAGAGCATTTTGGTGCACAGGTTCTATTGCAACAGATCACATGCTCTATGTCAGCAAAGACAAGGAGGTGGTGACTCTGCTGAAACTTGACCGGGTGACCATTGCTTAGTTGGCGTCTTGGCCATCACGATGCAGTGATCTCTGTAACCAACATTTGCTGCATTGTTTCCATGTAACGTGATAGGTTTGTTAGGATGTTGATGAAACGGGGGAGCGCTAAGATAGGTGAGATGTGTACAGCTGGAAATGGCAGCTGATCGCAGAGTTGGATGTTAATGAGGAAAGAACGAGAATTTGGAAATAAGGCGCCTTTGAGGGTACTTTGAGAAGTTTAGCTGAGATGATCTCTGCCATCGTGGGTGAGACCAGGACTTGGCAACAAGTGGAGGCATTGGGGTTGCCTATTTCTTGGGAGACATAGGTTTCATAGTGTGTTGCTTCGGCCGTTCTGCCGGGTAGTCCGGGAGCTCCTTCCAGTCAAGTGCTTTTCTGTAGTTTTGTAGTGTTGTTTCCTTCTGTGTTCTAGCTCTTGTGGTTGGCATGAGCAGGTTTGTAGTCTTTCTTGTACGTCATTTGTTTCTTGCTTAATACAAAGATGCACAAAGCTATGCGTGTTCTATAAAAAAAATAGTAAGGCGTAGCATAGTGCCTTGTTGATTTGAGAAGGGAACACATACCATCACTGCATCGCCTACGTTGCTTTGTACCAAGAATGAATCTTGACCCATAGTTCATAATGGATATCTAAGATAAATGGGAAGGCAGAACATGCCTATTCTATCTAGAGGTAGATGCTACAACAGTCAGTAGCGAAAAGCCTATTGAGTGCAAGTAACTAGATAGTAAAATGTTGCACTTGCCTAAAATAAACCATGTGATTTTTTGTGATTCATCAGTGATAAAGTGAATTTTAGAAAATAAACAACACTCCCTCTATTCACTTATTCAGAATTCTATGATGTTTTAGAAAGCGTGCAGTCAAACTTCTCTAACTTTGACTAGTAATATGTGAAAAAAACTATTTAGATTGGCCATGTGAGAATGGTATCATTAGATTTTTCATGATAAATATTTTCATAATGTAGCAATTTTGTAATTTTTTACTAACATATTCATATGAAATTAATGGTTGAAGTTGTATATTGGAGACCTTGCTGATGTCCAAAACGTCATATATTCTTGAACAGAGGGAGTATTTATTTTGGGGTATAGTTGGCTTAGTGAAATTTTCTATGCTCTCATTTGAAAATAAAAAAGTAATAATCTAGGTAATGTTTAGATTAGCAAAATTCTCTATACTCTAATTTTAGGACCGAAGAAATCACATAAAATCTTGGTATTTTTAAATTTTAAAAATCATTGGTATTTTTAAATTTTAGAGAATCCCTGTTTTTATGGCTTGTGGCACATAACCCTAAATTTTATGGTCATATGCTTTCAGAAAACCCTACTCTAACCAATTCCCACTTGAGTTGGCATGCTGGTCCCACCTACAACATTACTCTGTACTGCTGGTCCATCCACCTTGGCATATCGACAATAAGAACACTGCTTATCCACCAGCGCTGTAGGTGGAATCGATAGCATGTTAGCTCAGGCGGAAATTAGTTAGGGTGGGGTTTTTTGAAACCATATGACCATAAAATCAGGGTTACGTGTCACAAAGCCATAAAACCTGTGGTTTTCTACAACTACGACCATAAAACATGGGTTTTTTTTTTAAATTTGCTTTGTGTTAAAGAACCCAGATTAAAAAGATAATTTCAATTTACCCGAGGTGTTCTTTGAAGTTTTGAATGTGTCTCCATATATTAATTATTTGCCAATTTTTGATGGCTTTGTTGCACAATGGCCATGTTGTGACCATGCGACATTGATTTAGTGTTTATATGGTACCTAGATAATGGCATGGTTCTTATAACATTAAAACTAGGGGCATTTGATCATTTGTCCCATAAGTTGAGGTGCAATTAATGATTTTCCCTCAATATGTTACTGACATATAGACCTAGGACCAGGGATAGAAATCTCAGAACTGGTGCAAAACCCGGCCGGCGGGTGGTAACGGTAAACGGTCGGTTACCTGAAAACTCCGGAAAAAACAGATAAAATTCATGTTTCAAATTTTGAATCTGGGCGGTTTGAAAACCAGCAACCGTTCTGGTTACTAGAAAAAACCAAAAAAACCAGAAAACCCACTAAATATTGGGAAAAGCCAGAGAAAACCTAACATAAAAAGTTGGAACTAGCATATTTATGCATATTTAGTTCATACAATAGGTAATTTAGCACAAAAAGGTCTAAACCAACCTTGGAACTTCCTAGGTTATCGGCCGGTTTTTTCCCTCCTAGCACCCATCGGGATTTCTGGTAACCACCGGTTTTTCTTTCCTTGCCTAGGACCCGCATGTCAGTGGACCCACATGTCAGTAAGACATCATAGGACAAATCATCAATTGCACCTCAAGTTTGAGGCAAATCATCAATTATCCCAACTATAGGCTGCTAAGTCTTCGGCATTTTCTTAATGTTATAAGCACCCCTTAAACATTATTTGGATGCTGAATCAATTCCTTGTAGCCTCTATGTAGACGTCTTGTGTAAAAAAAACTTTGATGGTCACAAACTGAGGCACTTTGCAAAAGCATGCAGTGTAAAGTAAACGTAATTAAGTATGGAATTTCCCTTCCATTAATGTCAAAATATTTAGAATTTTATGAATTTCTTGTTTATGATGTGAATCTTACTCGAAGGCTGAACACCATACGAACTAGCTTCAAACCCATGCAATTGCGCAATTAATAATGTTCCTTGCATCAATATGCGTCAGGCAAATCTTGATGTTGCATATTTCCTTCCCACAAAAGATGTGTTTCCCATTTGTTTCATTTATTTCTTTTTTATTATCTAAGGTGCAAGTTGCATTTAATTAGTGTTGCATCTGATATGGTTTGAGGAGCTAGAACTCTGCACTAGAGCTACTCTCAATATCACAAATTAATGGCCCATAATTTTTGACAACTTTACCCGCTCTCCTTTCTTCCCCCCCTTTCCCTACCCCTATCCCCACTCCCAATCCCTAGACCAACTTCATTACTCGTCTATACTCTTCACATCCCCCATTGCCCGCCATCACCTCTCCCCTCTTGTACCTGATCAGCACAAACCCCCCTCTTGTTATCACCTGTTTCGCTTCCCGGTGGTGGCCGGCAACACCAATTGACCTTGGTGCGCTAACTTTCGACTTAATCCTAATTAGCTTATCTCATTCTCACTCGTTGGTGCGAACTCATTCGTTTCCAAGCAAACATGTGCTCTGAGGTAATTTTGTTATGTAATTCAATAGATCTTCTCTAAATAGTTCTTGAATCTAGTATTCCTCATACTTCTATATCTAGATCTACTTAGCTTTGACTTAACAAAGCTTCATTCCGGTCTAGTTATTTTGTGTTGATGTTTGCTGGGTGGCTTTGGGATTTGACATCAATCAATAGTACCTTTCCGTCCCTTTTTTGCACAATGATTATGATGGCCGTTTGCTTGGAACTATTTTTTTCCATATTGTTGTGTATGATATTAATTTTCCAAAATAAGTGTCAATTCATTCAGTTGTTCCGTTTTCTATTACTTCAACTTTATTTAGTTTTGCTGTGAACTTACTTTATTTAGTTTTGCTGTGCTGCTTGCTTCATTGTGGTATTTCTTTGTAGATCTCATGCTTTTCCGTGTTCTGTTAAATTTATCAATTATCGTAGGCAATCAAATTTCTCCGTGACCTTAACAGTTTCTCACTGTAGTTTGATTTAGTTATTGGTGATTGCTTAAATTCTACTTTGAAAGTTCTTCTTGATCTGTTCTTCTTCAGTAGTTGGCAGGGGATGTTGTCATGAGATCATGTATTGGTTTAATGTTCCTGTACTTGTTTTCTGGTCAATTTGTTTCTTGGTTAGATTATCATTTGGTAATCTCTTTTAGGTACATCGTCCCTGGCATCCCTGCAACTCTTGTACTGCTGTTATGATGCATCAGGGATGTATCTGTAGCGCTATTTCTCTGCTTTTCAATTTATGGATTGGTTTGTTTTATTTTTGGTTCATTGGATTATCTTTTTCTGTGCGTAGTTGTCACCTTTGAGATGTTCCCTCACATATGCTCTATATATTATTTGTGCTTCGGAGGTTTATATGATTCATGATTCTTCCTTGATAGCTATTCTTCTGTCTAGTATGTTTTGTGCATAAATTTTCAATTTAGTGCAAATTGTGATCTTTTAGAAAACGTTGGACATGGAGTTCTTCACGGAATATGGGGAGGCAAGCCAGTATCAGATCCAAGAGGTCATTGGCAAGGGAAGCTATGGAGTAGTCGCTGCTGCAGTAGATACTCACACTGGGGAGCGGGTTGCGATCAAGAAGATAAATGATGTGTTTGAGCATGTCTCGGATGCCACCCGCATTCTGCGGGAAATCAAGCTTCTTCGGCTGCTCCGCCACCCAGATATAGTTGAGATCAAACACATCATGCTTCCCCCTGCCCGAAGGGAGTTCAGAGATATTTATGTTGTTTTTGAGCTCATGGAGTCAGACCTCCATCAAGTGATCAGAGCAAATGATGACCTCACTCCAGAGCATCACCAGTTTTTCTTGTACCAACTTCTTCGTGCTCTCAAGTACATCCATGCAGGTTAGTTGGGAAACCACTAGCGTATTCTTTGTAGAAGCTATATTTTGAGCTCTCATGTACCCCTATCTGACTTTCCTATATATGGTTTATCTTGTTGCAGCTAATGTATTTCATCGTGACTTAAAGCCCAAGAACATACTGGCCAATGCAGACTGCAAATTGAAGATTTGTGACTTTGGACTTGCACGTGCATCATTTGATGACACTTCTTCGGCTATCTTTTGGACTGTAAGATGTTTGTCGCTGAATAAAATAATTATCTTTGATTTTTTTTACTTAATTTACTTACCCATCGTGCTTTCCTATTTGAAGGATTATGTTGCTACAAGGTGGTACCGTGCTCCTGAATTATGTGGTTCCTTTTTCTCCAAAGTAAGTTGGTTTTCAACTTCTGAGCTAACTGTAGTAAAAAATTGCTTCTGCAGTGCTAAATCTGTGGTGCATTATTTTTATTTCTAATGCCCGAAGTGTGCCAATGCTTTAGGTGTGTATTGATGTTATTTTTCTTAAAAGAAAGCATTTATATAAATTCTACAAATGCAGCAGCTTGTTCTGAATGACAAAGATGTGGCTAAGCTTTTAACAGTACAGTGCCCCCCATTTTCCTTTCTGAAAAATGCTGAAGTTACCTTTTTGCACTGGACGCTGTTGTAAAATCTTTTTTTGCAAAGCTCTTGAGAATATATGGAGTATATGTATGCATTCGTTCTATCTTCTTGAATACTTGATTTTGTCTGTACAGTACACCCCTGCAATTGATATTTGGAGTATAGGGTGCATATTTGCTGAAGTTCTAACTGGAAGACCATTATTTCCTGGGAGGAATGTCGTGCACCAATTAGAGCTAATAACAGATCTCCTGGGAACTCCGTCATCCGAAACTTTATCTCGGGTATGTCTACATATTAGACATTCACAAATGGAGAAAGACATGTATGCATGAGTTGACTATTTTCCATTTTTTCTCTTACCATACTTGTACTTTTCTTGCAAAACATATTATCTTCTGTGCTATTTGTTGGCAACGAAATGCAGTTCCTGATGCTCTACTGGTTGTTTCTTTGAAATGAAATGACAAACTTGACCATAGACACAAATTTGGCTCTTTTTAGAGGTGTACTATAATATGTTATAGAATCACTTGTTCCTCAAACTTTATTCTCGAAAACGTAGGAGGTTTGTGTTTCATTCATTAAGGCAACGAAATGCAGTTCCTGATGCTCTACTGGTTGTTTCTTTGAAATGAAATGACAAACTTGACCATAGACACAAATTTGGCTCTTTTTAGAGGTGTACTATAATATGTTATAGAATCACTTGTTCCTCAAACTTTATTCTCGAAAACGTAGGAGGTTTGTGTTTCATTCATTAAGGGGTAATGTAATACAGACATGGCTTGAAGGCCATGAGGGAAACAAAGGCTTAGGTTAGTAATACATAAGGTAGATGACTGACAGAGTGAAAACACAAATAAGCTAGAACATTAAACTAGATGGGGAAGCGACCCAGGATGATCCTAGCAAGGAAGAAGATTGCACAGCCTGGATCTAGTCAACGACCAAGCGAGGAACTCCTGTTTGATGCGGTTTGCAAACTCCTTCATTTTAAGGTTTCCTTGATCATGTCGCATCCTATTCCTCTCCTTCCAGATCATCCAAATGACTAGGATAATTAGGGAGTCTATTCCTTTTCGCTTGGAGCTGGGCACTAATCCCCAAATCACTGGCCAGTGTTCGTGCAGCGTCTGTGCGGTGAAGTTGTAAGAAGTGCAGAGCGACAACCAGGAAAACATGAAGTGCCACATCTGCTTTGCCACTAAACACCGAATGAAGAGATGGTTGACAGTCTCGGAGTCTTGATCACAGAATAGGCATGTCGCCGGTGCTGGTATGTTGTGCTTTATAAGCCTTGCGAAAGTCCATACTCGGCGTTTGAGGACCAACCAAGTGAACATCTTGGATTTGAGGGGGATTGCACTTTTCCACAATTATTTGGCACAAGGGAATTGAACATAACCTTGATATAGGGCTTTGTAAGCCGATTTGGGAGAGTAGATCACGCCGACTGACCAGCGCCATATGATCTCATCTGTGACCCCTTCTTGTAATTGGACTTGGCTTATAGCTGAGCACAGCATAAAGTATTCGTGAAAGGATTGCCTGGTGAAGGGACCTTGTAAATCTTTCATCCAACTTCGGTTTTGTAGCGCCTCCTTTACCAGAGTCCTTTTTTTGCGAGAACTCTTCACTTTTGCCCAGATTGCCGGGGCTAGATTGCGTATTCCTTGGCCTTGAAGCCATCTATCGATCCAAAAAAGAGTTGAGTTGCCATCTCCTATGTGATATGTTGACGCATAGAAGTTCTCAGTTGCAGTATCTTCCGCTAGTCGAACGCCATGCCATAACCGACCTGGATCAGTGCGCGTCATCCATTCCTAACATGAGCGAAATGCAATGCTGGCAAGCTTGAGCTTTGGGATGGCAAGTCCTCCATACTCGTATGGACGGCAAGTTTGCTGCCAGCTTACCAGACACTTTCCTGCCGTGGATAGACTGTCTCCGGTCCAAAGGAAAGATCTACGCTTCTTATCGATGGCTTTGATTGCCCAAGCAGGGAATGCCAGTGTAAGAAGAGGGTAGATAACCATGGAGGTCAGGGCTGATTTGACGACAATAAGCCTCCCTGCCCCTGAAAGCAATCTGGCTTTCCAATTAGGTAAGGTAGCCTGAATTTTGTCAACGTATGGTTGAAGATCTCACCTCCTTAGCTTTCCAGCTGACAACGGCATTCCCAAGTATTTGAAGATGAGCTTCAGACTGCATAACAGTTTTTCGGGTTCCTCAAACTTTGCATGCAAATACGTCAATATTGTCTGGCTGGATCTCTAAGTATATTGTTTCCTGTATAATAATCTCTTTGTGATTTCTGCTCTTTCTACCACATGTCTTCCATTGGCATTTGGCACAGATGATCTTCTTAATATTTTCTATAACATCCGCAGATTCGTAATGACAAGGCCAGGGGATATATAATTGGCATGCGAAGGAAACAGCCTATTCCCTTTTCTGGTAAGTTTCACAATGCTGATCCTCTGGCTCTCCGCCTGCTAGAGCGTTTACTTGCATTTGACCCAAAAGATCGACCTACTGCCGAAGAGGTATATTTTTTTGGAAAAAAGGTTCTTGCTTATGTCCAACTGATTTCAGAAGTGATAAGTACATAAACATAATCTTTTTTACTTCTTCCAGGCTTTAGCTGATCCATATTTTAGAGGGCTTGCTAAGTTGAAGCATGAGCCTGCAGCACAGCCAATTTCGAAGCTTGAGTTTGAATTTGAGAGAAGGAAGCTGATAAAGGATGATGTAAGAGAATTGATATATCGAGAGGTAGAAAACCACCACTTCAGTTTATGTTCTCGGCTGACTATATTCATCTCACTTAAAATTGGAATTTTCTTTTATTGAAAGCAAACAGATTTTGGAGTACCATCCACAGATGCTTCAGGAGTATATCAAAGGTGGAGAACAGATTAGTTTCCTGTATCCAAGGTTAGATTTGTTTTGTCATCTGTTGCCAGCCCACCAGTACGAGTGGAGGAAATGCTTGTCATACATATCATAACAACTTAACAATGAAATAGTATGATTTGTATAGCGGTGTCACATTTTATTTTCACATTGAAATTGTTGGAAGGCGATAACCTGGTTTAATACCCCTTATCAGTGGTACTTTTTGCTAATGCTACCTCATTGCAGTGGGGTTGATCGTTTCAGACGGCAATTTGCGCATCTTGAGGAGAACTACAGCAGAGGAGAAAGAAGTACCCCACTGCGGAGACAACATGCATCTTTGCCAAGGTGTGTTAATCACCAGCAGCTAGAATTTATAACTGCAGAAAATCTTGTTTGGTTCTGATTCTGCTTGCTTCTGTATTTATTTCTACGTGACAGGGAAAGAGTCTGTACATCAAAATATACCAACAATCAAGCCTCTAACAATGAAGAGAGGAGAACGGCATCTTCTGTTGCCCGAAGTACCATAAGCCCCCCAAGATCACAAGAAGAGGGGCACAAGCATGCATCTGCTTATCAAAATGGCACAAACAGTTCAAACGTCAGTCCAGAGAGCTATTTGAAGAGTGCTAGTATTAGTGCTTCCAAGTGTGTCGTTGAAGCGAATAAAGGCCCAAAGGTACTGCCTACTGCCAACACGATGACACCACTTAAATTCCTCGCTGAATCTTACAAGTAACTTATCAGTGCACGGTACTTTTTCCCTGACAAGTTCTGTTATGCAAGGGACTGACTAATAGTTAATCTGTTTTGCTTTGCTTTTTTTTACTCTTGAAGGAGAATGGTATCTCTGAGGACACGGAAGAGGAGGTGCTCTATGAATTGGCAGACAAGGTGGTCAGGATGGTCTCCTAGGGCAGCAACAACCAGCAGCCATCATCCTAATGCAATATTTCTAGCATCCCACCAAGATAGAAGTCGATCAAGATGAGGAAGCAAAAAAATTGCCGGTTATCTACAGTTGCGCTGCAAATTTCGCAGCATCTATTTAGATTATCTGAGATGATGAGCCACCTTCTGGCTCTTTGTTTGTGTCATTTGTTTGTGCTGCGTTGTCCACAAGCATCTTGCCTGGAGAAATGAATTGTGTGGTTAATTACTTCTTACATTTTCGTAGAGGCTGTCGGTATGTGATAGCCAGCTCTAGGTGCCATATGAACAGTCTATCATTTACCATTGTACCATTTCAAAATTTTAACAAAACTCAGCGGTGATGCTGCATCTGACTCAGAAAATTTTGTGTGCAAATTATGTGAATGCCATAGGAATTAAGAATTGCTTGTGCAATATTCAATGCCATAGCAATTGCAACATTCAGTTTGGGAATTGGTCAATTGCACGCATACAGCATACTGGTGAAGTGGTGGGTGAGAGCAGGTAAATCTGTTACAAGCTCTGGCCAGTGACACCAACGCGATGTGCATGCAGAGTCTAATCAACAGCATTTACTAACGCGACTGCACATGCAAGTATATTTATGCGACACTTACATCAGCATTAAGCACAAGCTCACCATCATCTATGCATATCTATCCAGTCAGCTACATGGTGCAGGATAGAATCATTAGCAAAGCATTACACCGCATCAAGCATGACTGAGAGAGACCCAGTCAGCTGCCGCTATCTAGCAAGTTGAGTAGGACATAACTGACAACCACTCCACAATGTACTGACAACTTAACAGGACACATGCAAACAAAATACTGCATGGTTTGATGCAAACACGCACAATGAGTTTAAATCAATCAAATGCTGCTTGGATCTGACTCATACCAGAGTTAGATAAGATTTAATTGAAGCCAAACATGCATTGCAAATTAAATTATATACACCTTTTCAGAAAGCAACTAATAAATTAACATCCAACTTACTTTACGCGCGAATAAGTAGGCATTTACACATATTTAATTCACATATCAAAACTAGCACTGAGATTAAAGAAGGTAGCAGATTAGATTGATCTTTATGCCCCAGACCGGCCGGATTCGATCAATTCTTGCGTGCGTCGTTAGGGACACGCCGGCGGCGGGCTCTGGCTGTGCTCGACGTCGGAGTCGACCCGGGCGTTGTGGTGCTCCGACGGGCCGGACGGCGGGAAGGAATCCCCACCGCTGCGCGGCAAGTAGTCGAACGCCCGGCGGTGCGCGACGCCGGCGCCCGTCCCCGTCACTTTGCTTTCCCGGTGGTCACCGAGCTCCGGCGATAGCCGTGCCCGTGCGCTTCCTGCGTGCATGGGCCTGGCGCCGTCGCATAGTCCACAGATCAGCACAAGGAGGAAGACAAGAACAACAGCGAGTGGCTGTGCTGAAACATATGGAGTAGTTCGAGGAGGAACCATGGCGATCGATCGAGATAGAAGCTAGCCAAGAAGTTAAGGCAGATGAACTTGCAGTTTAACTTTGTGATGAGTAGTAGTTTTGCAAGAAGCATCTGTATGGGTATTATATATATAGCAGCAGCCAGCAGAGTAGTACATAGGAGCTTGGGACGTCGTACTCGCTGGTTCGTATGCATGGTAAGGCGGGAGACAAGCGGGGATTTTTCGTAAAAACAATTAAAGAGAAAGAAATAGCATATATGTCCAACGTATCAGGGGCAACCACGCAGTGGGTCAGTGTTACCGGAACTTGTGTATTCAAAATATTTTTGGCACGTCGACACGCATCCACACGTCGATTCGCATCTGACACGGTGCGACACGCATCTAACACCCATGGCCGCGTCCAAGTCAGTATAACACACTGTTTAAGCCCGCAAAACACAAGTTGCAAGGAGGAGGCCGAGCTATACCTGTAGCGGCAACGACGACTGGCCGGGCACACCTCAGATCCAATAGCATCGGCATCAATGGCAACGGTGGCGTGCACAGTGTAACTGTGGTGGCTCGAGTGATGACGTGGCCCAATCTCGAGGTGACATGGGCGGAGTGGCGGCGGCCTAGGGAAGCGCACAGGCAACGACGAAGGCTGGAGTTGGTGGGCAGCAGGGGAAGAGGAGCGGCAGAGTGGAGCAACATGGGCAGGGCGGCGGTGGGGAGAGGAGAAAATGGCGGTGGTTGGGCTCGCTGGGGATAGCGGTGCAACTCAGGGACACGACGCGCTACAAGGGGCGGTGGTACGCGAAGGGGGTGATGGCACTAGCGCGCATGGGAGCTAGGGCAGCTGCTCCCCCTTTTGTAGCTGGGCACGCCCAAGCTTGGGTGAATGCCAATTCGGCCCAAGTCCCACTCCGTTTCTTTTTCTTCTTCTTCTTTTGGGTATAACATTGTAGTGTGCTTATGTGGCTAGCATTTGATGCGGAAACATATGGATTTTAACCTTTTCTTCTAATGTTTTACTAAATGATGCTTGCTTGGGGCAGCAGCCTCTTGCTTTGTAATTGTTCAGTCAAATACCTAGTCTTGAATCTTATAGTGTTACCAGGACTTGCGTGTCGGACATCTTTGCTCGTGTCACCAACGAGGTGATGCATGGAGTGTTGGCACTGGAGGAGGAAGTTCCTGGAGGGGAGATCAAAACGTCTTCAACGAGATCACAAAATGTAGGATCGTCAAAGGTAATCAAATGAGGGTAAATGATTGCAATCCCTTACATAAAGTCTTTTTTTATTACAACTCCACTACTTTCTCACCGTCCAATCTACTAATCAATGGAAAAGAAATAGCCAAAAAATAATATTAAAAGCTAAAATACCTTATGCCCTTTGTTACTATTCTTCTTGGTTGCTCTTTGATATGCACTGCTGTCGTGTCACAGAGAAACAAAGAAGCCACCAATTTGATTGATGTCACGTTGAACCGATTAAAACCAGCAGAGCCACCCGACGGCCTCCCAAAGCGCGTTTCCACCACGCACATGCAGCGCCCAGGCACGTGGACCACTGCTGATTTCCTGATCAATACGTAACAGATACCAAAAACCTCATGTATGCATGCAACACCCGAGAGAGGGATGAGCGGACAGTTGAAATTCAGGCTAAGGGACCAAGAAGGACACGTGCCTATGCATTATGGGAAAAGGCAAGTAGCACATGCAAACTTGATAGCAGATCGATTGTTCTCTAGCTCACGTGATGATCATGCAGAGAAAAAACTTCACAAACTCATCAAAAAAGGCCACGGCCCGCCACCATCAAATCCAACAGAAGCCATCTACTCTTTAGTCATATCAACTAGAAAACTTTAAAAAAAATCCAAAGACAATGCAATCAGCAAGAGAGGCAAAAGGCCAATGCAATTTCTTCACAAGCCGTCGTATAGATCTCTCAACTCATCCCTGCAACCCTTAATCAACTTTTTATCTCCCTACAGACACAAGCCTCGGTCAGGCATCTTTTTCTTTCTCATAAAGCCAATCGGCACACAATCGAAAAACAAATCTCAAATCTCTTCTAAATCTCCCCTCTCAACACAAGAGAAATAATTTTAGCAAATTTCTCGAATTTCTCCAATATCTTTCCAATTTCTCCCCCTTTGGCAATGTAATCATCAAGAAACTTCAGAGAAAAAGTAATTCTAAGAAGAAGTACCGAGACTAAAAATCAAGAAACTTTATAGATTATCCAAGTCACTTTGCATTGATTTAATAATTTAATCAAGCCATCTTTTTATAGTAGAGCTATCTAGAACATATATATTCATATATCATACAACAACGTCAAAAAAGGTTTTTTAAACATGATTAAGTTATTTATATCAATGACAGACATCTCAATAATGACCAAATCAATTATAAAGAGCACAATGAGATATCACAATGAAAAGTAAAAGCCTAAAAGTGAAGTAAACCTTAAATCTAGACGAATTAGCAGTCTCATAAAGCAACATATTGCTCTACACTCAATTCTTAAGCATATGACATACTTGTAACATACTTGTTTTCATATCGGCATACATGTAGAATACTTCTTTTTAAAAGGTGGCATGTTTGAAGCATACTTGTTTTTATTGATGCATTTTTTTGTGTTTTTTCTTTTTGTTTACCATGGCATACTTGAAGTATACTTCTTTACAATTGTCTCCTTATTTTTTTTATAACATGCCAAATTGAGTGATCACAAAAAGATTGCAATATGAAACATAGGAGCCTCATAGTCAAGATTTAAAATAAAACTCACAGTCAAGCTAATCTTTTTAGATGAACATCGCAAAGTATTATCTATAATTAATCTAGTCAAAGTATTTCACCATGTCATATTTTAGTTCAAGTACAACAAATTATTTATAATCAGTCATGATCAAAACTACACAGCATATGAGTAAATATGATAAAGAGAGCTCTACAATTTATTTGATTTCAATGGTTTGGACTTGATTAATTTTTTGACAAGCATAATAAATAAAGCTTCTAAAATTTTTAAACAACAAGCTCTCTCTCAGAATAATCCCATGTGATGCAACACACCCAACTCACTTCGCAAACAAGCAAAATATGAAGAATCAAGTAGTTTTGAGAGAATATCAGCAACTTGAGAATCTGACTCAAACAGATGGAGGACAACATCATCTTTTTCACATGGTTTCTTAGAAAGTGAATCTATTAAAAACCATTAAAGAAAGTGAAGAACCATCAAGTATTACAATCAAGCAATGATGTAAAAGATCGGAACCCAATCAAGTTCATGTTCTCCATCCTCGTCAACTGTTCTTATATTACAGGAAATATCGGTCTCACAGTATTGAGGTTAGTGAAATAAGTTCTAGAAATCTAGTATTGAGATACACGATGTGGAAGAACAGTAACAAAACTGAAACTAAAATCACATGCATGTGCGCGATCAAAATGCCAAAAAGAACATGAATTATTTAAATTAAATCACAAATCAACATGTGAAGTAGATTTACAGTCTTCAAAAAAGTTCCCTAAAAACTGAGCTTTTATATTAATTCTAGGAACAAAAGAGACTACCTGTTTTTGTTTCATTGCATTCAATCTTTCTCTCTTTATTTTCTTAGCACACTTAAAGCAAAATTCATGCAAGTGTTCATCTTTTCCACAGTAGGTGCAATGAAATCCAACAAAATTAGAATTCTTTTGAGATGATGAGTTAGCACCTACAGCATTATCAATTGAACTTTTTACAAAACCAGTAGATTTAAACACAATTTATTTTGGTTTAAACTTTACTTCAATTTTTCCAGGTTCAAGAAGCTTAACAACCTCAGGAGGATTATTCTTGGTATGCTCAATAAAATTAAATCTAGACCATGATTCTTCACAGTTGTTTTTGACTTGTCGGAAATCATATTCAGATTTTTCTTACCAAAAGAAAATATCTCTAAATATCCTTAAGGTACTCATTTTCTTTAGCTAAAATAGGATAAGTTATGCACCTAATAAGTTCATTCACAAGATTCTTAGAAACACTAGACTAAGCTAATCTTTCTTTTTCAGAAAAATCATTAAGTTGTCTAGTCAAAATTTCTACTTCTATATTAAGTTTTGGACAATTAGAGTAAGAAAATATCTCATGATAAAGTATATGTTGAATTGTTTCCTGAAATAAATTAAGTTTAGCTTGTAATAATTCACATTTAGAACAGATTTTGGATTGAACATTTGAAATACTTAACTCTAAACATGTAGAAGAATTAAACTTGAGCTTTTCAATTTCATCATTAGCAAATTTTAATTTATCATCACAAGAGTCATATGCCAATCTTACTTTATCAAATTTAGCAGTTACATCTCTATGTTGATCCAAGTTTGATGTATTAATTGATCTAGCAGTCTCCAACTCAGAATGTAAAATTTGACAAGACTCATATGATTCGTCATTAGGAACCAAACCTCTAAGTCTATTAATTTCATAATTTAAGTTTTCAACAACAAAATTATTTTTTTCAATTTTTTGGTCTTTTTTAATTCAATAACAAGTTTAATCAAATCATCTTCAAGCTTATCATATGACGGTTTTACCTCATCGGGATTACTATTATTGTCACTCCTTGCCAAGAAGCACAAGCCCATGAAGTCGTTTTTTTTCAACTTGCAAGGGAGCCGAAACCCTTTCTAATACAGGTTTTTCAAAATTTTAACTTTTCCAACTAGTCATGTGTCGAAGCCTCCAGGATGACACCTCCTGTATCTTCTTCACGTATCATGCACCTTTGATCTCTACATGCCTAAGCATGAGCTCGACTATCTCGTGATATTCTCGACAATATGAACCTCGAATCTCCCCATCCTAATACCTGTCTACCTCGTCATTGACTACGATCGCCTCCATACTCAACCTGTACATGTAAAGATCAAAGAAATATTTTTCCCGATACAAGGTCTTCTCAACTTGACCGACATTAATCCACACATGCAACGCACCTCCCATAACAACACTAAGCAATGTTGTCCATATTCATCATCATAAATATTCTAAATCTAACCATATAATCCAACACAAAAGCAAGTACTAAACAATTTAAATCCTTGTAGTCATGTACTAGTATCCAATCCTTGGCCACCACTCACAAGAGCAACTCAGAGGTTTTAAATCTGAAGTGGAGAGGAGGATGGGAACTTATGGGCGTACATGTGAATCGGTGGCAGCAGCGAGCTAGGGCTGTCTAGCATAATGAATAATGAGTTCTATTGTTTTGACTGCGGCTAGTAATGGGTTTTAGCTGCTGCTGTCTAGCATAATGAATAGTGACTAGTGAAACAGAAATCAAAAGCTAGTTGAAAAGCTCAAAAGAACGAGCCTAAATTATTTGGTTATGTCTAAAGGTGAACTCTAATATGACGGTGATATCTCACAACAAAGAAACTTAAAGAGTAGTCGTACGTGCAGGTCAAGCTCTATGGGTACATAAGATAATCTAGAACGTCTCTTGCATACTGACGTTATTACATGACAGAGAGGTGGAGCTTGAGTGAGAGATGAAGATGAGTCGATATGAGCTTGACTACGCTAACTTGTGGTCAACACCTGCACCATACTAGTATACTATTGTCTCCCAAGGATGCTGACGAGTCGGTGCACTGGATGAATTCCATGGATGAAAGTAATACCTTAGTTGATCCAAGGTCAACTCTCCCATAATGATATCATTACAGGATAAAGAAGTGAAGCATGAGTGATAGATGAGCCAATATGAGCTTAGGCTGTGTTCTTTTTTGTTGCATCTGATGGTTTTTGAATACGACTGTCAAGGCTAATGAATAGTAATTACTGAAACGGATGAAAATACTACATTAGGTTGATTTTGGCACAATAATTTTGTCAAGTGTCAACAACAAAAAAGTGGCTTTTCATGGCTTTTTTTATTGTATTTGTGAAATAATATTTTCATATATTCATATTGTGGATGTACAAAGAATACAATGGTGTAAGTGAACACAAGAAAAAAATGTAACCCGAGGGGAATTTGGCACCCAAACTAGGGCAGTGCTCAGCTTCGCTTTCAGATGTCGTGACCAACGATCAAAGCACTATGCACACGTTCAAAACATTGTGTACTATTTTGTCCTTTAGCTTTTTTTGAATTTTTATGTTTTTCTGTATTCTTTTGCATTGTCCGCTCTATATTAGTGTGTTATCTTTATTTTTACAATTTTTTAGATTTAATTATGCCCAATAAGCCAATTCAGCTACAGTAAAAAATTAGCCAGCTATAATAAATTTTCAGTCAGAAGCCATCGCTATTCCGAACGCCCCCTAGAAAATGGAGGCAAACTCCCTATCCAAAGAATGTCTAAAGGTCCAATATACCCTTAGATTTTTTTTTCAAATCATATGAAATGAGAGGTTAGAAAGGGGAATTTCACATTGTTCCTTCCCTAGGACAGTACGTAGGTATGCACAAAAAGCCATCTACTGTCCCCAAAAAAATTGCTCCCTGCCAAACTCTTTCCATACGAACTTATCCTGAGGTCCATCCACAAATCCCTCTCCCCAGTGGTGCTACTTTAAAGGTATATGTGTGAAATTGTGAATGCATGCGTCTTCAAAGAATTTTGCATACTTTAGTCCTTCTCCCTCACTTCGATTGCTTCTACCTTTTGGCAGAGAAGCAGTGTTGGACAAGGAAAAGGCAGGGGGCACGGAAGACTCCAAACAAAACAAGAATGCTTCTGATGAAAACAGCTTGTGGAAGTACATGAAAAGCTAGCTTCATCAAAAGGTGGAGATAACAAAAAGATGGAGTGCAATTTGTGCCATCAATCTTTTACTGGCACTTACACTCGTGTTAAAGCACATCTTCTGCATTTGCTTGGTCATGGAGTTGGTCCTTGCCTAAAAGTTGATCATGTAATGCTAGAGAAGTTGAAACAATTTGAAGAAACAAAAGAGCTGAGAATTTCAATAGAAAAAAGAAAACCCACCATTCCACTTCCAAACACTGGCTATTTGCCTCAAGGGCCTTTTGGTCCAAAGGGTGAGCTCTGTACTGTTTAGTGGTTTTTCTACTGTGGCAGGTAAATGGTAAAATATGAGTATTTGCTAAACTTTTCTGCCAGTGATGAGAGCCACTTAAGCGAGAGGCGTCGACCGGCTTTGGACAGTCTGGGAACATCTGTGAGCGCTATTGCTTCGACAGTTTTAAGGCCAAAGGTCTGACGACAAAATCCATTTTTTATCCTTTGGGTTGTTTTTTCATTCCCCGTTTTTCATTTCTTTTGCGCTCTACTGGTATTACAAAATATCAAGGTCAGGCTTGCTGGTAGTCCCTGTGTCCACTTCCTCAAGCTAAATTCCATTCCATCATGTTTATTTGACCTTAGCATTTCTTTGGGGAAGGTAGTGCTCTAGACGAGGACTCATTACTCTTGCAGATTATCCATGATTGATGACGGATTTGATGGACGAATCACTGTTCAATTTCTGATTCCTTTCTGCAGACCAATTGCAGATCTAATATCAGTTCCAGACATGCAGATGTCACTGAATTTTCCTCTGGTACTTGCGCCGTCTGAGAATAGAGTGGTTTCAGTCCAGTCTATCAAGAACCATTTAGATTGTATGTCTCATGTGACTCTTGTAAGATTACATGTGTAGAGTTTTCTAGTATAACCTGTGCTTTTGGCTGTTGGTAGCCACAGCAATATATATCTATATAATTTTGAGACAAGTAATTGCTTGATATATTGTAACTTTGCAGTTTCCATTTAGTGAGCCAAAGTTCTGTTTAGTGTCTCAGTGATACTGATACGATGACGGGGGGCGTTAGCTTCAACTCATGTAATCAGTCCCAACAACATTTAAGACAGGACTAGTGTGTGAGATCCTACATCTTGTTGTCAGAAAAATTATCAATCTTACCTTGTATGTCTGTTCCTGACCACTGTTCTGAAAGTTTGATTCCCGTTGCTTTGCTAACAGGCCGAGCAGTGCTAATTAAAAACATCAGTAACTTTCAATACGAAACTTCAAACATGTGTCGTCTGAAGCGCTTTCTGAAGTTACCATTACCTGACGGTTTCAAGCAATGAAGACTCAGAAAATGAATTGCCTTATAGACGTGATTATCATATTTATGGTATAATCCATTATCTTCAATGTGAATATATTACAATGTTATACAATAATCTACATATCTTTATTTTGCAAAATCTCTTTTGCATATGTGATTGGACTTTTATTGATGAGTCATCGAAGCTTTCGTAATAACGTACTGAGGTACTTGTTATCGTATCTTTATTTTCTTTTCATCTATGGACATTCAAATGTGTGTTTTTAAAATTATTACGGTTATCAATTTTGCTTTTGTTATATATATATGAATTTGTTCGCGTTTATTGGCTATACTTGTGAGGCGCCCAGGTTCCGCCACTGACTAGCAGGTTCAAGACCGCAGGTTGCTAGTACTTGACGAATGGCATCAGGTGAAGATCAGCTACTGCAGCCTCAAAGAGGCAGATCATCCGCTCATATATGTGGTGTCAACGGCTGCAAGCTGCATACATACATCTTGGTGTAACCATTAATATTATTTATGTTTCCCAGGTTTCTTATGTGATAATTGTTCATCCATAATGTAGTTTGGAGTTTGCACTACGAGAATTGCGAGTGAGCAGTGCGCACCACATACCAGTTCATCCTCCCTTGCTACCATTTTCTAGTGAAGTTTGCACTAGAACCTCCTCTCCCAAAGTTGGTAGGAAGAACAACACGTCAAGGAGAGTCGAGAAGAAGCCAGAGTGCAGAGGAAGAAGAAAGGTCTGAAAGAAGAAAGGCGCGCAAAGCGATCGAGAATGCACCAACGACAGGAGAAAAGAATCCACGACATGGACCACCAGGTGGCAGCCACATACTGCTACTAGCGCTAGGTGATCAAGCATGCACTAACGAAAAAACAGATAAAGCTGCAGAAACAAGAATTAGCACAAGAGAAGCCTAATCAAACCAGTGAAACAGAGAAGAAACGAGAATTTCGCGGGAATTCTTATAAAAGCCGGTGCAATTAATTTCTGCGGAAATCGCAAATTTTCCCCGTTATAAACACGCACTTGCTCTGCTCACTTTGGCTTCTATAAACCGTATTTCTATAGTAAATAACTTTTTTTACAATAAATTATTTTCATATGGAGTGTTTTTAAAGTAGAGTCTACTAGTTGATTGTTGTATACACTATAGTAACTTTATTTATATTGATCAAAATCACACATAAATATTTTTCTATAAATTTTTCTATAAGGTATTATTATTTATAAACTATAATTAAAAGCTATCAGTAACTAACAAAGAAGGCATGGTGGACAGGCGCAAAGCCTAAAGCAAACGAGTCATCTTTAGATGATCCTCCAATTAATCCAGGCCCTTCAAAAGCTTCGTCCTCCTTGCCGCGCACTAGCTAGCTAGCAGAGAAAAGCAGAGAGGAGGAGGAGAAAGGGTAAGCCCACCACAACACATGGCACCCGAGGTGCAGGCCTCCCCGTCGCCGTCGTCCCACCCGGAGCCGGACCCACCCATCACGCCCATGCAGCACGCGGGCGGCGACGACTGGTCGGAGAGGACCCCCACCGCGCACTCTTCTCCGCCGCCGCCGCCCCACTCCGCCGCCGTCGTCGTCGCCTCCGAGCCCCACGCCGCCACCGCCACGTACGTGCCCCGGAAACCCACGACCCGCACCGCAGACGGCCAGTCCTGGTACTCGTGGACCGGCGGTCGCACCTCCGATCGCCGTCCGCGGCCACCTCGGCCGCGGTCGCGGCCGCAGCCGCCGCCGCCGCCCCCGCAGCCGCAGCCGCCGCCGCCGCAGCCGCCGGCCGTGGCACCGCTGGCGCCGGCTAGGTCGGTCGACCGGGACCACCCGGCCGTGCCCGATTTCCTGTCGCGCAAACGCCGCGCGGCGGCGCTGCAGCGCACCGCGCTGGTGGCGCGGGCCGCGGCGGCCGGGCTCTGCCTGGCGGCGCTCGTGGTGCTCGCCGCCGACAGCCGCAAGGGCTGGGCCCTCGACTCCTACAACCGCTACAGCCAGTTACGGTAAGCCAACCAAAAAAAATCCCCCTTTTCTAAAGCAATCCCTTCACAATATCTCGCTGTGTTTGGTTAGGGTTCTTGGATTGGTGATTTCCATTACGCGCTTGTCTTCTGTTGCGGTGCAGGTACTCGGAGGCGGTGAACGTGATCGGGTTCTTGTACTCGGTGTTCCAGTTCTTTGCGCTCGCGGATCTCATGAGGAGGAACAAGCATTTGATCCCCCGGCCCAAGGGCGATTACTTCGACTTGATCATGGATCAGGTTTGCATCTCAGAGCCCTTTGCTCCTTTTCATAGCTTTCTTTAGGATTGTGCAACTGCAAGTCATGTGATGTGATGTTAGAAAGGACCAAGAGAAGATGTGAAGTCATCTTGGTGAAGCAAAGTATAAGCTTTCTAAGCTCCTGGAGATTTCTTTCTTGTGATTACAGATGTGCTCCTTTACGCTGCATTTTGTGCTGCTACCGCGGTCAGCATGGTTTTGTTTTCATCATCCTGATATGCATCCAAATGTGTACATTCAGATTGTCCTAACTTGCGTTACAATTAGAAAAGGGGGTTTAGATCATATACCCTCCTCTTAGTTGGGAAATTGAGGATTTACCCTCCCCACTCAATGATATGTGGGGTCATCGTAGGTCACTGACACGTGGACCAGGAGGGTAAATCCTCAATTTCCATCTAAGTGGAGGGTATATGATCAATAATTCCATTAGAAAATTAACTTGCGCTACAATTAGAAAATTTTGTGTCCCAGATCAAAACATATGTTCTGAAATCTGAACGAAGCCTTATGGTTGTCAAGTGCTTTTCATTGGAAGTTGGGTACAGTGTCTGTATTGAGATTTCAGGAGGGCACTGTAATGTTTTTTTTAAAAAAAAATCTAGTTGAGTAGAATGCAACAACACTGTGGAATTGTAAACTAGCTGATTAGGTGTTGCATGCATATTACCTTGTGTCCTCGGGTGCTATTCATACTTCATTCTTCATATATGATGAACAACAAGGGCTTTGGGTGTTTTCCTTTTCATTAACTTAGGTGTCGAAATGTTTGCTTTATTCCCAACGAGTGAACTATTGATGAGTGGCAATTGTCGAGTTATTACTGTCTTCAAGGGAAAGGGACAAAATTTCACTTTGCTGTCATAAACAATTATGTTCTGAAGTCCAAACGCTACAATTGGTCATCGATCATGAAGCTTTAGTATTGGGTAAAGAGTTTCTATGGAGGTATTATTAGTTGGGTGCTTCCTGGTTTCGTGTATTACATCGTGTTATAATACTAGAGTATATGTGTGTAGCACCTTCATTATGATGTTACCGTATTAGCCATTAGGGCTATGCTTCTATATATTATTCCAGTTTAAGTTGCACATACTACCCCCCATGTATTTTATACTTTCACATTTGTGGTGAGATACCTATACGATTTTGAGCGCATCATGTCCAGTGCTTGAACAAGAGAAATCTATTTCTGCAAGGAGAGACCAATGCTGAGTTATTTATTTATTTATTTATTTTTTTGCAGGTGCTGGCTTACCTTCTGATATCGTCGTCGTCATCAGCAACCGTTAGAGTAGGCGATTGGATGGACAACTGGGGGAGCGACCCTTTCCCGAACATGGCGAACAGCTCCATTGTCATATCTTTTCTGGCATTCTTCGTTTTTGCTATCAGCTCCCTCATCTCTGCGTACAATCTCTTCCGCCGAGATCTGTAGCTGCATGTACCCGACATCCTGTTACCTTCTCATTTCTGGACAAGTTCTCAGTGCAGACTCTTTTGTGTTGTACATTTATATATGATGATCGAACGACAACGGGAGTTCTAGTAATAACATATCTCTACATGAACTGAATCGTCTGCGTCCATAGCCGCTGCTGCATGCTTCTGTGATAAATAAAAGGCCGAGATGCAATTTTGTGAATACCAGATACAACGATTAAAGGAAACAAAAGGAGAATGTATATTAATCACCAAGATTGATATGATCTAATCGGATGGCAGTCTAACCATTCAAATCAAATCAATGTGTACAATCGTCTACAGCCCTATGCTACGCATTAAGGATCAGAATGCAGCTCCAATAACACCTTACAAGTTACGAGAGCTGAAACTGACAAGAATGGTAAAATAAGCAAGTACATGCTCCATAAAACAGGCTACTTCAGCCTAACTGCAATTGACAAATCTCTCACAACTCCAGCTTGACTGGATGAGTAAGTATACCGTCGAATTATAATGCTACTTCAACCTAATTTTAATAAATTAATGAATCTTCAAGCCCCAACTCCATTGTATGGGTGTGTCATCTATTTGCACTGCAGTTGCCTCTGCAACGGCTTTGAACTCCATGTCAGCTCTTGGATAGTAGTAGGGAAGATCACTGTGGGCTGCCTGTTACTCTCCTCCAGGTAAGGGAAGTCCACTGTGAAGTGTAAGCCGCGGCTCTCATGCCTCGCGAGCGCACTCTTCACGACCAACTTTGCACAGCAGAAAAGGTTCCTCATTTCGCAGGCCTCAATCCCCACCATTGTAGGCTTCCACCCCCTCCTGAACAAGAATCCCTCCCAATCTGACTCCAGATCACCAATCTTCCATTCTGCATTCTTCAACCGGTTTGTCGACCGCACTATACCAACACACTCCCACATTATGGACTGCAGCTCCATCCTGGTCTGCTTTGTCCTCTCAATGATGTCAGATAATATACTGTCCCTAAGGGAGACAGCAAGCATAGGGTGAGCCCATTTCGTCGCGAAAGAAGGGTAAACATCAGCATCAACCATGTGATCTATTGAAGGCTGCACTGCTCTCTGAGCAAATACCAATGCTTCAAGCAATGAGTTGCTTGCAAGCCGATTAGCTCCATGCAATCCAGTGCATGCAACCTCACCAGCAACATACAAGCCTTTCACATTCGTCTCCCCCTGCAACCCAGCCCGAACACCACCGCACATGTAATGAGCTGCAGGAACAACAGGTATGGGCTGTTGCGTGATGTCCAGACCATGCCGCAGGCATTCAGCTGCAATGTTGGGAAAATGAGCAAGAACCTTTTCTTTTGGCTTGTGACTGATATCCAGGAGGACGTACTTCTCTCCACGCTTCTTCAGTTGATCATCTATGCTTCTTGCAACCACATCCCTTGGTGCTAACTCTGCACGTTCATCATACAAAGGCATGAATCTCTCCATGGATTGATTATAGAGAATTCCCCCATCTCCTCTTACAGCTTCTGTTATGAGAAATGCATTCTCTCTTCTTTTAGTCGGCTTTATTGGGAGGCCTTCATCTGATAGTGCAGTTGGATGGAACTGCACAAACCTGTCATTGCAAAGTAAGGATGTTTTGTAATATGAACTCCAGATACAAGTAAGTTGCAAATATGAATAAGGAAAATTTAAAGGATTAGAGATCAATAAGGGAGCTAGTGCTACTTATGCAACACTGATGTATACATTTTAATTACAAAAGCAGGGATGAGTAGGTATTTAATTTTCTTTGAGCAGATCTGAGAGCAAAGGGAAACTCACTCCATATTGGATATTACAGCCTGAGCACGATGAGACATCGCAATTCCATCCCCAGTAGCCACCTGGAGCATTGAGATTTAAGGACTCTTAGGAAGATTGTGAGCATTACATTAACAACTTATTTTCCATTGAAGACAAATTAGATGATGTATCATAATTATCTGTTCATCTACCATATGGCATTCAGAAAGTATGTTGGAATATTAAACAGAAAGATAAAGATGGATGCATTAAAAAATCCACTATAATCAAAAGGGTGCTTGGAATACCAGTGGATTGGTTGTTGTGGGATATATATGGCCAGCTCCTCCAGATGCAAGCAATGTTACTTTTGAGATGAAACGGACTACCTGGATATCAGATAAGACCCAAGTTATCCAACTCAGAGTCATCTTAGATAAAAGTGATGCCTAATGCTTGCAAATGACAAATATGACAAGAGGAAATGAGACATATACTAGGGCAAAGGTAAGAATTCCAGTCGATGTACCTTATGAGTTTCGGTGTCCAATGAATCCACTCCATAACAATATATTTCACCATTGTTCTGCAATAGAACACTTCATTTTAGTCACGGTGGTTTCATTGGACACTGTTTGGTGTTTGCTAATAGGAGGTGCAAATCAGGCATGGTGCGGAAAACATACATTTCCATTTATAGAACATGAATTGTTATTTGACTGTACTCACGGGATAACTCAAGTAAAAAAGCCATGAAAGTTGAATGTGATTGAAACTAAATAAATCCAAAGTGGAAAAGAGGAGAGAAAACAAGAGCCAATTTGTCAAAGCCTAGTGTAGAACCTGCATCAAATGGGAAAAGGTAACTTGCAAGTTCAACAATACAGAATGAAAATTTTAAATGTTGCATTTAAGAGGTCACTATCGACAAGCGTTTGGAAGCCGACAATAACAGGACAGTTATTACTGGTACCTTACAGCTTCCTAGTTTCCTGAAAGCCAAGCAGTTTAACAACTAAACTCCAGGTCCTTTTTTCCTAACTCCAAACTACTTTATTCCACAATTTTGTTGCCTAATAAAAGGGGGAATGACTATTCAGCCTTGAGCGGAAAATTGCCAATCACCACTAATTTTCATCCTGTCCAAGGCTAGCTGCCAGATAGCAACCTGTATACAATTGTAGGACCAAGTATCGCCATGTACTTGTACCAGTTACCAACCAATATCCAATTCGGTACTGGTTTTAGGAACCCTAATGTTGACCCCTGAGTTCTTGTAATTCATAAAGCTTATTTCTCTGAAGTATATACAATTCGGTAATGGTTTTAGGAACACCCTAATGTTGACACCTGAGTTCTCGTAATTCATAAAAGCTTATTTCTCTGAAGTATAACACCTAAATGACAGGCGATTTTCAAAAGTAATAGAAGGAAAACATGTGCATGTAAATTGATTCAACAAATGCAGGTTAACAAAAGGAACACCAGAAAAAGGTTAACAAAAAATATTATCCATCAAATAAACAAGACTATTGTTACGCAGAAGGCTTGACACTGAAACAAGAGGTAATATGACAATTAACAAATGATTGGCATAAGAACAACAAATACCAACCTGACAGGTTAATAAATCAATGGCAAAGTGGTGACTGAACAAAGATATGTTATCATCATTATCAACTGCTTGAAGCAGTGCTCTTTCAATCTCTCTTCCAGTCATATCAGAGGAATGAACAATTCTGTTGTGAGAATGTCCACCTTCCCTTGCAAGGTGCAGTCTACCATCTTCACCATGGTCGAATGAAGCACCCATGGCCATTAGCTCCTTGACACGCTCTGGACCTTCTGTGCATACTACCTGAAAGATAGCAGGGAGGTTATTAATCAAGAATGACTAATAATAACTGATAACAGGCAAGGATCCATTGGAACATGCATTCAAGATGGATGTTAAACTTACCCTCACTGTCTCTTCATCACACAGATAAGCCCCTGCAACAATTGTATCATGCATGTGACTTTCTACAGAATCTGAGGGGCATAAAACGGCACTAACACCACCTTGTGCGTAGTTTGTGTTGCTCTCGTGAGGCTCTGCTTTGGTAATGACAGCAACAGAGCCGTGCTTAGAAACTTCTAGAGCATACCTTAGGCCAGCAACACCGCTGCCAATGACCACAAAATCAAAATATTTCGTGGTATCATCTTGCAAGCATGAGTGAGTAGAAGCTCTGATGGAGCTGACCCTGTGCCTCATACGCAGTTGGGAAGCACTAACAGCCTTCACGCCCATGACACGATGGATACTACAGAATCTGTAAGCATAACCAGCATGCTGCCATCAGCTTAAACAATGCAACACTGACATTTCAGGATTTGCCATCAAAGCTTGCCATTTGCAACAGGTAACTCATGGTTAAATTGACAATATCAACCAATTGAGAAACTTTCACATACTTTCTCAATTTCTTAGCTGAATCATGTACTTCCCATTTGGAAATTTTGGTATTGTTTTTTTTTTGTGGAAACTCATTTAGAGAAAAAAAATCATGGAGAAAGAAAGATGGGAAGTTTAACAATGGTTCAAAAGGTAAAAACTTAAGCAACAGAATCAAAATGTCCTGCTGCCTACCTCTTGATATAAGAAACATTTGAAGTTGGCTTGAAAAATAAGTTGATGATCATTTGAAAGTTTTTTTGTTTGAAACAATGATCATTTGAAAGTTAGTATGATGAACAATTACGAACTGCGACTTAACCTTGAGATATCAAGCTGGGCGCATCTTTTGAAAGACAGATAAGGTAGCCCAGAAGCTTGCATGTGCCCTTTCTCCACACGCATCATCCCGGCGCATTGGAGGCTTGCAAAGCCGTTCATTAGGTTTGCCATCGCAGCCTCAGCTCTGCACACACACGAAACAATAAGATGGGTGAAATCCACGAGAATTTCTCAGAAAGGAAGAATTCCGAGGAACAACAATTGCAAACCACAGATGGAGGCGACCAGATGCCAAGATCAAACACAGAAAATGGCAAGCTTAAAACAAGAACTCGGTAAAAGAAAATGGAAAAAAAAATCTCTGGTTATGGACCCATTCCGGACGACAACAAGAAGGACAAGATCTAAGGGAAACGTTCCGGCCGAGAAAACAATACTAAAGATTGGATCAGGCGATTCAAGAAAACAAGCCGCAGGGAGAAGAACAACAAAGCCTCACCTGTATGAAGAAACGCTCGTGGCTCCAATGGCAAGGAGATGATGGCGAGATCTCACCTGTACGAAGAAACGCTCGTGGCTCCAATGGCGAGGAGGTTAGAAATTTAACGCACACACGTCCTTTGGGTCTCCCAAGGAGCGGGGGGCGGGGCGGAGGTAGGAGAGAGCAGCAAACTCTTATTGCGGAGGAGAGGGAAACAACGTGAGAGAGAGAGAGAGAGAGAGAGACGAGTTTGGGGGAAGAGGAGAAAGGAAGAAGCAACAGAAAGGAAGAGGAGGCTGGCTCGAAAATTCCTCGCCGTCCCGGTCGTCGCCGCCGCCGTCTCCTACTCTATTCATTATTATTTTTTCCCTCTTTCTCTATTCCGATTGAATAATTTCCATTTCCGTTTTCTTCCCCTGATGACGGGGAAGATCCATCGACTGTTGCCGTTCGCGCTGTGGGGCCGGCACTTTTCTCCCCGCGTGCCTTCAATTCCCGGGGGCGGCGCACCTGCGGGGCCAGCGAACGAGGGCTCTTTGGATTGAAGGGTTCTTTTAGGAATTCAATTCCCATGGGATTGAGTACTATTCATCGCTTTAGAACAAGGAATTTGGACCATACAAAAAGCGGAGGGAATTTTCCTTTCCTACCAATCCCATAGAAAACCATTGGAAAGTAAACAACTACTCGAATCTCTTTTTCCCCGTCTTCGCGTATGACCGAGGCAAATGGTGTGCTGATGTTGCTGCTTCGAATCGGGCCACCACCGCTCGTCGCTGAATCGCACAGCCACCTATCATTGAATCTCACCTCCCTTGCTACTCGTTGCCGAATCATGTAGATTTGATGAAACACTCTTTCCAACAATTCGGCAAAATATAGTTGATTCCCAAAATTTCCCCAAAAAATCATGTGTTTTTCCTACAGTCTATCCAAACACTCTTTATTGGAAAGTAAACAACTACTCGAATCTCTTTTTCCCCATCTTCGCGTATGACCGAGGCAAACGGTGTGCTGATGTTGCTGCTTCGAATCGGGCCACCACCGCTCGTCGCTGAATCGCACGGCCACCTGTCATTGAATCTCGCCTCCCCTGCTGCTCGTTGCCGAATCATGTAGATTCGATGAAACACTCTTTCCAACAATTCGGCAAAATATAGTTGATTCCCAAAATTTTCCCAAAAAATCCTGTGTTTTTCCTACAGTCTATCCAAACACTCTTCATGTGATTCTTCTTTATTTTACAATTCTCTGTGTTTGTACCTACATCCCTATCCTAATTCCGTGCATTTTCATTCCTACGTGCCAAAGATGCACTTAAGATATTTGGGAACCTCTACCCGTACAATCACACAGGCTAGATTTAATTAGGTTATAGGTAGCCAATTGCACGGGCTGAAACAAACCAAAATTTCAAAACTATTTCGGCAATTTGAGTTTCTTTCCTAATTCGGCAATTCCCAAGCTATTTCCACTTTGCCTTTTGGCCTTTCTGTTTTCCTCCTTGCGATGGCACCCTTCTTCTTTCTATCTTCTTCCTTGTGCAGCCACACCGCCTCTGCCACCTCCAACCCGCCACCTCGGCATTGTTGTCCCATTCGCGTTGTCGACCGTGCCATTAAGGCATGTCCGCGCACCCTAGACACGCACCGCAACCACCTCACCGTCGAAGGTCCTCGGCTGCCAACTCGTCGTCCACACTTTGCCACCGCCATTGCCAAACTCCTGCTCCCACCGCCTTCTCATGTGGTATAAGCCTCGCCAACCTACTACCTAGCCTCGACTAGCCTCTAATTACACCGCCAAGCTCTTCCTTCACCAGCCCTGACCCCCAATCACCACCGCCACTAAGCCTGCGCAAGTGAGCCCCAAATTCAATTCTCCTACCGTAGCCAGCCATAGTCCAATTCCTCATGGCACTACACCACTTGGCCTCCAAAAGCCTCATTGTCACCTCGCTATACCCATCCCTAGCCTCTAGGTTGTCAGCGACATGCACCACTGCTGTCCGCACCATGTCACCATGGATAGCCACCTAAAAGCCGAGTGAGCCAAAACCACCACCGCCCTTAGCCTCCCCATCCGCCATAGAAGCTTAGAAACCCTAGAGTCATGTCAAAGCCTCAACAAAATGCCGTCGTGCCATGGGCATGGTCCGGCAAGCTCTCACGGCCACAAGACCTCGTCGGTGCTTCCCGAGCTTTACTAAAGCCAAAAATGAATCCATAGAGTTCATAGACCCTATCCCTGTCATCGCTTATCGTCGAAGACCCTCACCGGAGCTCAATTTCACGCGACGGCGTTCCCCCGCTCTACCAGCCAAATCAGCCCAAAAGGCCATAAACAAGCTTAGCCAAGCCAGTGGGCTAAGCCCTACAGCGTTGGCCCACTATTGTTCAAAGCCTGGACCAATACTGTTTAAACTCAAACCCAACACTGTTTAGCCCAGACCCGTTACTGTACTTGAACCTGACTTGTTATAAATAGTGCTAACTCATTACTGTTCACCCAATCTTTTACTATTTTTCCGAAACCCATTTAGCATATTTATACCAATTTCAATTGTCTCGAACCTATCTAACCCACTTTCAACTTTGTTCAACCCAACTAAGCACAGTTTAAATTCTAACCGTCTAAACTCACCTTCTTTTATATCTTTTATGGGCATTTTATTATGTTTTGTTCCTAGCTTGCATTCTACAAAGTATGAATTTATTTATATTCATTCTTTGACGTTGTTATCCTGATTCTACTAGTTGGCCAGCAGAGAAGCTACTGGAAAGATTAATGTGGATGGTGTAAACCTGAAGCCTATAAAGAAATAATCAAGACATTGAATGAAGGTAAGTCACATATTTTGATCATATTGATCATGCATTATTTATTAATTATCAATACTTTCATTATTGCTATTTGTGCATTATTATTTATTTAAAATAATAATATAGAATAACATGATAATTAGCTAAGTCCTACTACTAAAAAAGCTATGTTCTACTTGAAGGTCATATTCACCTTAACAGTCTAAATAATAATAAATTACTATATAATTATCCATAAGTAGATTAAACAATAAAACATTTTACATTACTAAGTAAATTCAGTGTTTCACCAATAGATTTTAAAATGATACTAGGGTTAAGGATGACACATGGAAAGTCACTAGATGATTGGAATCCATGACCTTACCCTAGTGTGGAGACTTTGGTATGAATTGGTGGTTCAGTTCCGTAATGCACTGAGGTATGTGACTGATTACATCACTTGTGAAAAGTAAGGACTATAACCTTATACCAAGTAAATGACATAGAAATCGCTCAACCACAAGTTTTAATTTGTTAGACCTGGTTTTGTAGGTGCTCGACTCGATTGAATATCTACATGAGGGTTAGCCTTTTTAGTGATTAGAATAGCCTGCGTACAATGAGGTGGTGTGGAAGCAGTATCTTCTATGTTTAACAATGGTAGGTACACTCAGAGTCAGTTCATGGTATCCTCTTTGGCTAGTGGATTATTGACAATGGGTGCCTAAGAGCCTATTGGGTAGAAGCTAGAAAGAGGAGAGTAGTGAAAGATCTTGTTATCTCAACTCAATTGCATGCTCATGAATCTTAGATATCTTATGGGTAAAGTTAGGCAACTTTGTAGCTTATAACAATGGTATTTGAATACGTCGTGCTTCTGGTTAATGGAGTTATGTTTTGTGTGTGATTCTAGCAACAAGGCATAATTAGAATTTCAAGGATTTGAAGAAATTGTGGATGACAAACCCCCTTGTTAATTAAATATTATTTTACTATTTTAAATACAAAGCTATTTACCAGCAAACTTGTATATATTATTATCATATTACAATATGTGACTATCATTTGAAATCCTTGCATATTAGTTATGTAATATTCCTGTGTGGCTTGCTAAGTTACTAGTATACTCAATCTTACTTATTTTTATCAAAATAAACAACAGAAGAATAAAGGATATATTAGTTATCGTGTTAGGATTATGTCGCACTCAAGCATTTCTATGAAATTTCTTCGATTTTTCTGAATGTAAGTTAAGTTTTGACCGTAGACGTCCATAAAGCTATTGTGGTTTGGTTGTTAGATCATATTTAAATAAAGCTAATTCTTTTTAAACGCTCGTAAGCACACATTATATTTTTCCTGCTTGCAATTGAATTTCTAAGCTATTGTGGAAAACTTCTTGGCCCTGTTCTTAAAAATAAGGTCGTTACAAGGGCAGGTACGATTAAGTTATAGGTAGCCTAGCTCAAACAAAGATGGCATATGTTGATACGAAAATTGATAAAAACTTACTCCACAAAAATAATATTGTATGTGGATATGAATATGCGTTGACCCTTGGTACAAACCTGCACAGCGGTGTTCTCGCCGCTGAGCAGCTCCTGGTTTGAGGACGACAGGCCCCGGTTGGCCATGACACCCTTGTAGAACCCCTCGTCGAAGGCGTTTGGGGTGACGACGTCCCCCCACGGGCGATGGCTTCGTCCCTGTGTGAAATAACAACAACACAAGAAAGAAGGCCCAGGAAGGGAAAAAAGATTGAATCATGGGTAAGAGGAAGTCTGGAGCCAAGCCTCCTCCCAAGAAGAGAATGGACAAGCTTGATAGCCTTTTGCTGCCCTGTTCTGCAACCATGGCAGCAGCTAGGGGTGGAAAAAGCTCTTTAGCAAGGCTTATTGACTCATTTCAAAATTACTTTAATTATACTCGTTAATTGGTTAAATATTAAAATAAGTTAATTTCAAATGAATTTGGATTTTTCTCTAGCTCCTAAAAATACTTTCAAACTATACATAAAACTATACGTAAGGTTGATGTGTGCTTCCCTACGATGTGGCAATCTCTTTTGAGTTTTGATACCCGGCAAGATTTGCCATGTAATGACACATTTCTTTGTGTTTTAGTGATTTCTGTTGGAAATGTGGGCAATATTCTAATTTCAAATTTTACTAGGAGGCAAATATTAAAAATACTTCGAATATACTCCAGAACAGAATTATATCAGAGTCGATCAGTTATATAAATAACTTACAGTAGGGTCTAATGAATAACAGGAAGCAACGCAGGTTTAATACAATGCAAAACATAGATGAAACAGCTAAACAAGTGGTTGCGCAGATGTGCATGTCTTCACGGCAGCAACGGCTCGGAAATACTGCTCCCTTCCTTCATGATGCATGCCAAGAAGCTAAGTTGACGAGATTTAGGCGGCGCAACACAACAACACGGGTTTGCAGGAAGCAGCGATTTTGGTCCCTTCTACTCTGGATGTCTCCAGACATATATATAGATGTAAAATATGAACTAATGTGATTAATCGATCATTTATCCACTGGTAATTGATGCAATTAATCAGTCATTTATCCATTGGTAATTGATGCAATTAACAAGCCATTTATCAATTTATAACTACCTATCATCAACCCAATAAAAACTCAAATTCAAACATTTGAATCTCATTCAAACAGAGAAAAAGATGCACAGTTCAACAAAAAAGGTAAACTTGGTCTATCAAGTGGCGCGTCACATCACGGTGTGGCCACGCGTCGCTAGTCACAAATCACATGATTTTTCATGCAAAAATATACGAATAAGCGTGCACATATGTGTTTAGCCAAAATCCTACGCATGCCATCCCTATCTATATGTCATATGTTTTAAGGAGTGGAAAGGACTCTACCTTGTAAATTGTCTTTCTTCCACTTGGCTAGGCAATATGGTATTAAACCATGCATACTTTGGAATTATAGAAAATATGACTAATTTCTAGTAACTCTTACCAATTCCAAAATAAGTAGCAAAAAGATATAAAAGATATTATGCTGAAGTATTGATAATATACCAATATTTTACTGTAAGTCTCATACGGGTTGAACTTGCATATAAAATAACAAGATTCATCTTCCTACAGCTGATGAATAGACTATTCCTTGAATTCACTGCTTTTCGTGGTCAAACTTCACTTGAAATCTTTACTAATATTAGGCCGCAAATGAACAATGTCTAAAAGAAGCATTATATGGTCATGCTCCCTTATTTGCTCATAAGATTTCTAGAGAATGTCCTGTTCTCATGAGCTATGACCACAGAGTTAGACTCAAGAAGGTGTATTATTTCTAGACATCATGTAGACTAATACATTTTCCTTATTTAGACAACAAAATACATTAAGTCTTTTTCATACAATTGAGAGTATTATGTCTATTAGGACACGGGTACAATGAATATGTACTATCTTATTATAATATTAACTTGTTCCCCATTGCCTAAGTGATGGGATCTCTAATCAAGAAGGTATGGATTATCATTGTGATGTAACTCAAACAGATTTTATTTCCATATCCATAGATGCAACGAAAATCACTTTACATGCTAGCCCCTTTGTAAAAGGGTCTATTAGATTTTCTAGTGTGAATATGATTCATAGCAATCACTCTGGAGTTTATTAAATTTTGATAGATTTAAGTCTTCAGTTCACATGTCTGGAGGACCTCATATTATCCTTAGTACCAATAACCTTATTCAACATTGTTTGATTATCGTAGTACATCAGGGTTGTCAATATTGATTTCTTAACCAATATCAATTCTAATAGAAGCTCTCTCAGCCATTCAGCCTCAACAGTGGCTATGTCAAGTGTTATAAGTTTTGATTCTATGGTTGGCCTTGTTAATATAGTCTGTTTGCAAGACCTCTATAAAACTACAGCTTCAGCTAAAGTAAACACATTGCCACTTGTAGCTTCCATCTTATTCGCATTAGATATTTAATTGGAATAATTGTATCATCCTAATACAAAAGGATATCTAGTTTAACAAATTTTAAACGATGTTGTGCCTCTTGGGTAACACAACATTCTTTCAAGTGTCTCTCAGTGATCATCTCCTAGATTAGATATAAGTAGACTTAATTTGTTTATAGCAAATGAAATGTTAGATCTTGTGGCATCACCTAAATACATGAGTGACCTAATAATTTGTTAATATCTTAGTTGATCTTTTCCTAGCCCTTGTTTCTTTCGCGGTTTAATACTCGCATCACAGGGCGTTGGAGAAAATTTACAATTCTCATGACCAAAGCTCTGACTAGAAAATCTCTCAGGTTTTATTGCATCCAAAGCACCAATGGTTGCTAAATTGCAACAAAATTCACAATAGGATTTTTGAAATGTTGAAAATGTGGAAAATATTTTAATTATAGATTTTTACTAGGAGACAAATATCGTAAATAATTAGTGATGCATAGCTCATAACTAATAGAACAGGCAAATAATAGTATACTTCAAACATACACAATAACATAATTATATTAGAGTTGATCAGTTACACGAACGACTTACAGTATGGTCTGATGAAGAACAAGAAGCAGCGTAGGCTCAATGCAGTGCAGAATGTAGACGAAGCAATAAAGCGAGCGGTTGCACAGATGTGCGCTATCTAGAAAACTTGTTGTCGTCCCCGTGCAGGTTTTCATGGTAGCAACGACTCATAAATACCGCTCCCGTCCTTCACAATGCATGCTAGAAAGAAAACTCGATAAGGTTTAGGTGGTGCAATATAGTAGGACATGTTTGCAGAGGAAGGAAAATGAATGAAGGAGGCAATGATTTTAGGCCCTTCTGCTCTGTACGTCTCTGTACATACATACATACACACATATATGTAGACTATAAACTAATGGAATTAATCAGTCATTTATCTACTAGTAATTAATGCAATTAATTGGCTATTTACCCACTAGTAAATGCATGTCATCAACACGCAATAAAGCCTCAAATTCAAACGTTTAAATCCTATTCAAATAGAGAGAAATGCATGGTTCAGTAAAAAATAAAGTAGACTTGATCTGCCAAGTGGAACGCTACATCACCGCTCGGTCGCACATTGTCAATCACTCGATTTTTCACGTGAAAGCATATGAATACGTGCGTGTGTGCGTGCACATGTGTGTGTTTAACCAAAGTTTTCCTTATACCATCTCTATCCATATATCACATGTTTCAGGAAGTGGCAACGACTCTACCTTATAAATTTTCTCCACTTCATTTGGTTAAGCAATATGATAGTAAATCATGTATACTTTAAAATTATATGAAATAGGCCTAATTTCTAACAATTTCAAGAACAATATATGGCGGTGCCCATTAGAGCTTAAGTTTTTAGCTTCTAACTTCTTAATTTTGCTTTTTCTGGCTTTTTGTTTGTTTTGGTTTTTTGTATTTTCTTTTTTTTCTTTATTCATTTGTATTGTCCGTGATAATATAACATTTTTTATTTTAATTACGTTGAAAAAGTTGCTAACAGCTATAGTATAAAAAAAAAGCTACTACAGTAGCAAAAATAGCTAAAAACTCAAGCTTCAAAAGCCTAAATGAACATCCCCGGCGAGCCCTCTTGCAGAATCAGCCAGGAGAGTTTCAGCACAAGTGTCAATGGCACTGCGTGCGTTGCCCCTTGCCAGGCACGCACGAGCCGCAGAAGGAGCTGTTCGATGGTAACCGCATTGCAGCGCGTGGGATTGCTGTTTGACGCACGCGCGTTCAGGTAATCCGTTAGGAAGAAGACTAGGGCGACGCGGCGGCGCCTTGGAGACCAAGGGATCGTAGAATGCAAGCGCGTGGCATGTATTGTCCTCTTGGTTCGCTCGCCGAATCCAGACGAGACACCACCCGTCACGCGCTTTTCCTTCCCCTTATAAACGCCGCGCCGATCTCCCATCGTCACTTGCATACCATCCATCCCGCCACAAAGGCAGCAATGGCGCAGTCGCCGCGCCTCGATTCCATCCTCAGCTGCAGCCGCGCCCACCCGGACCAACCCACCCACGAGGACCACGGACAGGACGCCGATGCCGCGTCCGACAGCGGCGACGACGCCGGCACCAGCTTCGAGTTCGCCTTCGCGCCGCCCCACTCCGGAGGCGGCGGCCACGTCGCGCTCGCCGGCGACCTCTTCGCCCACGGCCGCATCCTCCCGGCATACCCCGTCTTCGACCGCCACCTCCTCCTGCACGCCTCGGCCTCCACGGCGCCGCCCTCCCCCGACACCTGCTGCCCCTGGGTGCCGCGCTCCGCGCGGGACCCAGCCTTCCCCAAGAGCGCCTCCACGGGGGAGGCGCGACGCTGGCGCCTGCGCGACCTCGTCGGCCGCTCCCACAGCGACGGCAAGGAGAAGTTTGTCTTCCTGCAGCCCGCCGCGTCGGCGCCGTCCAAGATGTACCAGGGCAGCAAGGCAACCACAACGGCGACTGCGGAAGACAAGCAGAACAAGAAACCTCCGCAGACGCAGCAGCGGAAGCAGGGCAAGAAGAAGAAGGCGGTGACGGAGATGGACATGGCCACCGCGCACAAGCTCTTCTACGGAAAGGCCGGGGCCGGCGCAGGCGAGAGAAAGCAGCAGGCGTCGTACCTGCCGTACCGGCCGGGGATCGTCGGGTTCTTCGCCAACGTACACGCGCTCGGCCGATCGCACCACCACCCCCATTAGAGAGATCATTCCTTCCGTCGCGTTGGTTGAGAGCAATTTGCCGATGATTAATTATTCTTTTTTTTTGTTCCTTCTTCACTTTTTTCCCCGGATAATTCCGGTCAAATGGCTCGTTGTAATTCTTTCGCGCGCATGCGTGTATATAGCCCCAAAAAAAAGGTTCGTTGGGATCGGGATTTGTATTAGGTTTGCTGTTGAACTTTTAACAATAGAATGGAATGGATTTGGTTTTTTTTAGCTTTCAGTTTCTTCCAAATTCGAAATAACGAGATGATTTTTTAAAATAGATTTTTCAAAAGATTTCTCAACTTTAAAACTATATGTGTCATTTATATCAGTTTTTCTATTGTTTATTATCATCTTAAAAAAAATATAGATAAAACTAGAAGCCACGGTCCAAAAGAAAAGGGCCTTGCTCTATTAGAGACGCTGTTGCGGAGAGAATTTATTAGATAGGAATCAGAATTACATCAGAGAATGCAGGTCAATCATTTCGGCTACATGGCTGGGCTGACAACACAAGCAGGCCCGGCTTAATGCAAGGCCCATCCGATGGAAGGCCCGTCCCGCTCGCAACTTGACCTAATTCATCAGGGCTTCACCTCGCTAGGGTTGAAGGCTTTTTAAGCCGCCGCCAACGCCCCCACCTCCATCTCCATCTCCACGGCAGCTCATGGCGCGCCGGTGGCACCGTCCCCTTTTTCGCCGCCCTCTCGCCACCTTCCTCTTGCCCTCCACCGTAACGCACGTGTAGTCATCGGTGCATCGGGTGGGTGAGAAACGGAGGAGGGAGAGAGCTCGCCGGCGGGCCGTCGACGGCATCCTCGTCTCTCGCCGCGCCATGTGAAAGGTTGTAGCTTTCTAGCGCACGCGCTGCTGTTTACCTGCTTCTTTCTTGGCATCGAACGTATCGTTAGCAGTAGCAGCAGTGTTCTTGATCTTTTTCTTGAATCGTGCCGTGCCGTGATGAATGCTTGCTTCGTTCTGACACCTCTTGTATGAGAAGTGTGCCTCTCTGTATTGAGGAGCCCTTCGCTGAGCAGAGTACAGCGACCCTCTGAGCACCCACTTGATGAGTTCTTTTCGTTTAGCCTCGATTCTTTGCTGTGTTTGTACTATGTTTGTGCCGTGATGAGTACTTGCTTATTTCTGACACCTCTTGTATGAGAAGGGGTTTCCCTTCCTTGAGCAGATTAGCAACTCTCTGAGCTCCTGCTTTGCATGAGTCTATTCTGATCGTCTGGCATTCTTTGCTGCTACTGGTCCATTTTTACTAGTATTCTTCTCTGAAATAACCTTGACCTTACCCATATGATGTGCTGTAAATTTCTGCTCTCTTGCCGAACATAGTGGGTAACAGAACACCATTAGTGATCTTCTACTGTAATGGTTTGTTGTTTATGTTGGCGATAATAGGAGCAGCTGTGATGAGCATTGCTTTCTTCTGACACCTCTTGTATGAGAAGTGCGCCTCTCTCTCGAGAAGCCCTTCGTTGAGCAGAGTACAGCAACTCTCTGAGCTCTCCTTGTATACAAGTCCCTCATGGCTTATACTAGTTCCTGTCATCTTTCATTGTACCCTTGAGTACTTGGTTACCGGTGTCTTTCCGATCTTCGATACATTCTGGCTCTATACATCCTATGATACATAACCTGTCCTACTCTGTGCCCTTGTAAATTGTTCAAACTGTGTCATACGGACGGTCCTTGGCTGTCAATGGCATGCCTTGCAACGAGCTGGGCGCTGTGTATCGTAGGCATCCAACAAAGGGTGAGAGAAGGTGCAAAGAAGTTGTTCCAAGTAAATTTTGAGGTCGAGAATTGGGATCATATGCAAGGTGTAAGCTGAAACTGCATAACAGTCTTGTCTCTTTGTTGCAGTCTTCCATGGCAACCTGGCAAGCACTGTGCTGGAGGCTTGGTGTGCTTTTTCCCCCCGATTGTATTCCTGTTTGTACAATTGGATTTCTACCTTTACCCTTTCTCTGATGTGAGATCATTGCTGTAGCATGAAATTGGTATATATGTTAGTATATATCCCTTGTGCATGGTATATGGGAAACAAGTCGGAATTCGAAATCAGAGGCTTGCTGTGTTGTACATTCAAATTTCCAGTAGACACATTTTCAGGTAGTTGATTTGCTGTGTGAACTTCATATGATTCCTCGTTAAATTGGTATTTTACTTGCACGCATCTCCATGGTCTCACTCTCAGCTTCCATCTTTCTGAACGGCAACTTTCAACACAAAGGAGTAAGCATAATCTGTGCTTCCAGTTCCATGGTCAAATGCATGCGGCATGCCCTACATTTTTCTTCTGTACCAGATCATGTGATCAGGTATGTATTTCCCCATGGCGAAGATAGGATTTTGACCATAGGGATACGAACTTAAGACACATCGGTAATTATAAGCAAAGAGAAGTAATTATAAGTATAACAAAGCTTCTACAGCCTAACAAAGTATGAATTTAAAGTAATATAATAACTACTAGTCCTAGAAATATTCACATCAGAAAGAAAAGCTACTTATATAACACTGAAGTTCTAAACTAAAGAAAGAAGCAACTACAGTATTACAAGATTTTCCTGTGGTCAGCCTTCAGGAACCTCAAATGACAAATATTTGCTTTGTTTTCTATCAAGAATAGCAATCATGTGCCTTCCTAGCCATGAGTAGTATTGAACTAAATATAAAATAATTAGATAAAGGAAAGGCTAACTTCTAAATTTCACTAACTCAGTAACCGTAGTTAAGATCTCGTTTCAGTCTTCAGATTTGAGAACCCGTAATAGAGCTATACTAGTACACTGAGTCATTGTGTCACTGATAGTTGATAGTCTCGTCTCTCGTATTTCAGATTTGACTTATTTGAGAACAGAGTTATACTACACAAAGTTATATTTGAGAATAAATATATGCCATATTGATGCCTGTTGCCTGTTGGGTCTAATGAAGTAATGGGCTGCTAGACTATATAAAGTGTATAGGAGTATATGTAGTATATACTTTATATATTAGGAAGTATATACCTAATTTTTTGGTAAAAAATGTAGGGTGCAGCTGCACCCCATGCATATACTCTCCCTCCACCCACTGCCCCATGAACTGTCGACGTTTAGGAAGGAGGGAGCTGTCTACTGTGAGTGTAGATCATTCTCACATGTGCAGGCATCGGAGAAACAGATCAATGCAAAGCCTTTAGTTTCGTTTTAGAATCCATTCTTACAGGAGTGGTTGTATGTAAGGTAGGAAAGCAATCTTGGCATTGTAGGCCAAAGGCTCATATACACTAATTTGCTATGCCTTATTCTGCTCGCTGAGCTTGAAATGCCCATATGATGAATCGCTATGTTCTGCACTCCGATTGTACTGCTTGTTGCTGGGTCTCTTGCTGCTGATTCTGCTGTTGCTGCTGCTGCAGTTCCTTCTCAGCTTCCATCTTTCTGAACGCTGTAGAGCTTATCTTGTTCCCTGTAGACTTCTCCGGCACCAGCTCCACCACTTCAATCTATAAGATTGAAAACGAAACAAAAGATACAGCCTTATTTGTGATACCCAAAAAAAAACAGAAAAAGAGTTGCGACCAAACCTCCAGTTGTGTGAGGCCCCTCTCTGCCCTCTTCCTGTTGACAGCGAGCCCTCCTGGCAATGTCTCCTTGCTGCTCCAAGAATTGCATACAAACAACATCGGATTAAAGACTTCGTCGCATTCACTAGTACGCAAAGCTTTGTTCAGTCCTATTAAGGAAACTGTCTTCAAAACAAGACAGCCTGTGGTACTGTAGTACAGAGAAGCCTAACCTGACAATGATTGCCTCCAAAGCTCCATCAACAATGGAGGGTCCATAAGGGTCCACGATTGGCTCAACATGAACCTCGAGTTCAGGTTTGATGGACTGGAAATGGAAAGAGGGAGTGTACCGAAGCAATTATCGCCTTGTAGTATCAGGTATATGGAGAGATTTCAAGAACCTCAAGATGAGGCATACTAATTGTAAATGGTCCAAGTAGCTGTGCATAAGAAACTGTCACCTTCTAGCACAGATTACCATTTGCACGGACCAGTTTGCCATGCCAAAATAAATAAGTTGATGCTATCCCCAAGTGTAACAGGCTTGCTAAGCTGTTTACGTGGAGGGCTGATGATATTTACAAGCAACTTCTGTAAGTGTGGTCATATTACTGGAAGGGATATGTTTTTAACAATTTATGTTGTTGAAAGGTCGCATATGTGCCTGAATCCTCGACCATGTAAGATGTTACAGATTGTAGATGCCAACAATGAAATTGTTTGTAATTGGGTTTTGATATTCGCAGCTTCAGGGTGTGTGCACTGATTTATGTATAATCAGGGAATTACATAACGAAGCTTCCTCTGTAAAATGCCTGAACCAACCAACGTAAGAAATGTTTATTTGGATTGGGTGGATACCTTAATATAATCCTTGACATTTTCCATTCGCTTCTCGATTGGTTGTATCAGGTAAGCATACTGCAACCAAGCAGTCCAAAGCAAAAGATGCCCATCAGATATATATATAATCATAACAAAAGTTTATATTCTTAAGCTACATGCCATGACCATAGGCAGCTCACAAGCATGCTTTGAAGGGGATAAGCATTTCAACTAAGTGATTAGCCCCTACAAAAGATGTGTCAGGTGCCCATGGAATTTGAACCCCTGTCCACATTCAATGAACTTGTATGATTCTGCTGAAGAGTGCTTGTTAACAGAATTGCTCACCTACTTATTAATTTCTGTCTTTTGTTTGATAATGACATGCTTAGGTATTCGATTCCGACATCTTCCTAGAGTGTCTCGGTGCACTGGAGTGCTAGACAGCTCACCTTGAGTTTTATTTTATATTGATCTTTCCATCAAAAGACACTGTGTTTATTGGCAATTTGGCATAGACACTACATTGACCTTGGCACTGAAATGACATTGTCCAAAGTGTTTCCTTTTCTTCTCTTTTCATCTCTTGGACAAATAAAGAATGGCGGGTAGCACGAACAGCCTAATATATATTCGACGAATCATTGGCAAGGAGAAAGTGCGTGCCTGACAATAAAAGTTTCATGTAAACTAGTTTCTATAATTTGTCTAAGAGGACATCATCTGGTCGTAGAGCAGTTGGTATGAGTTAGGACGTCTCATGTCTCAAACTTTGAAGTTGATGTCGCTGTGGCAACAGCTGCAGCAGCAGCACACTAGTATTGATTTTTATTGTAGTGGAAGAAAGGTTTATGAGGAAAAAAAATCATGTGTCCTTAATTGCAACGAAAATGTCTCACGACAGAAAAGCCTGGCTCCCAAACAACGAATAGACCAGTGACGAGACAGACGGATCAAAAAGAGTTGGCAGGAGGCGACAGATGAAAAACAAAAAAGAAAGAAAAGAAAAACAGAGTGAGTAGATGACCTGCTTCTTGGTGAGCATGGGGCCGTCGCAGATGCCGATCACGATCCTCTCCCTCGCGAACTCCGCCGCCGCCTGCCACGGTTCACGAGAAAACGAAAATATTTTGTCCCATCAAGGCGAAAACAAGATGAGGAGGCAACAAGGCAAGAGAAACCGACATGTACATAGAAAATATTCTCAGATCGATGTCAGAACAGAACGAAACAACAGGTTTAATTACTGTAGTGACGCAGCAAGGAAGGAAGCCAAAAATGTAGAACTTTCGAACATGATGAATCGATGGAATATTCATGGTGTGTACTTACTAGATGGATTGGATGGTGCAAGTAACACGAGAGGCAGGCAGAGGAAGACAAGATCAGAGGGCCGCATGGGGTGTACCTTCAAGAAGAGATGGTGGCCCTGGTGCAGCCGATCAAAGGTGCCCCCGATGACGACGGCCGCGTAGGCGGCCGGCTTCCTCCCCTGGAGCTTGCCGGGATCGCCGTCTTCTAAGCCTGGCACGGTGGTGTTCCCATTAGACGCTGCTTCCATGGCGACCACAACACGCACGACCTCGGCGCGCGTGAACCGCGCAGGCAACAGCTAGCTGCGCAAGGGAGGGGTGGGTTGGTGTGTGTGGCGTGGGCTCTCCTCCGCTTGCTTTGGCAAAAGCGAGCGGCAAGTTTGACCTGACCAGCAACCACCGCACCTGGACGCCAAAACCGCCCTGTGTTTGGTGGTGCAGCCAGGCTCACCGTTTTGTTATTACATACTATATACAACAAAAAGGTAGCATTGAGATTGCAGATGAGATCAACAACAACAACTACAGGCTGTTCCCATTCTGTCGACAGACATAAAGACAGGACGGGATGCCCATATGCTCGTCTCATGCTTCCCACAAGAGGCCCATAGTCACCAAACAAGTGAAGTGCATCCTTCAGGCTTCAGAAAGAAAAAAATGAGCAGACATTGCATCGATCGAACCTCTCAAGGGAATATAACAGCACTGCAGTGCCTAGTACCCACGGCTCGAAAACACAAAATCAAATAAAAAAAATTGTTCAACTGCCTTCTTAGTCAAAGACTGGTCATACTCTAACTGGGGAGCAAATCTTCAGAAACTCGTCAATCTTGGCCGAGTACACATGAGGGAAGCTCCTGTAGTGGTCCACATGTGGTGATGAGACAAAATCGTGGCCGAATACATTCCGCCCTAATGATTTCTGCATGTCCATGAAGTTCTCTACACATTCCGCAGGTATTACTTTATCGGCTGAGCTGTACAGATAAAACTGGGGACAAGAAGGCTGCCTCTCTGAGAGAACCGAGAGAACCTTGTGTAGTCTCCTGAACATGATTAACAAGGGGCAGAAAACATATCAGGTGACAAAGAACCATCAGATGCATTTCTATGGCAAATGTATTTGGAAATGAAAACTGATCATTTTGAAATCTACAGGAAAAGGGTTTAAGCTGAACCAACAATGCTTGGATAAAAATTGAAAAATAACACCATGAGTCTCAGTAAAACGAACCATAGTCACTCACAGTAATCATGAGCTAGTTTACCATGTAATTATGATGGCATGGAGAACTATAGTGTTATGGTAATATTCCATGTCTATGTAATTTGCACATGAGATGTGTACCGGTATGGTTAGCCATCATAGTTTCATTTGTCAAAAGAGTACATAACTAATTAACTACTCCATTGTAAACATGTAACTAATTAACTGAAAGTAGAATATTGTTTCTTTGGGCTTTGCTAGTATTAGATCAATCCCATTAAATGCATACAATTAAAATACAAAATATTGCATTTATGCACCTTGCCCTCCAGATAACCTAAGTTTCAGGACGTATGAAGAAATACTCGGTAAGCAACAGTTATATAGCCTTACTTTTGTTACATTAATATGCTTCTGCCTTTCATTTATGAATTTTAAATAGCACTACGAAATGGAGTACTTAAAGTACATAACGCCACGGCTAAACAGAGTAGCCATGGTAATTTCAATGTATACACTCATAACGCCATGGTTAAACAGAGTAGCCATGGTAATTTCAATGTAATGATGTATACACTTCCATTGATTTTACTAGGTACAAAGATGTGAGATGTCAAAACCATGTAACCAGAGCAATAATTAACAGTGGTGAATGGACTTACTGGTTTACATCAGGTAGGTGAAGGACAATCTCAAAAACTTTCTGTAGAGTTGACAAAAGAAAAGTTTCACCCCATGATGGTCTCGTAACATCAGAGCTAGTAGATCCATCAGGGCATTCAACTGAAGGTCCTGTCATGGAACTGTTTTTCTTCAACATGGCAGCAGAGAACCCAGCAGCCCAGACCTGAGTTTAGCATATATATGAGAAAATCCCAAAGTATACAAGTTTGTTGCATGGAAGACGAAGTACAAACCATTATAGGTACGATGGTAGGTTAGGATACTGAGTGTCCCAGATAAAAATTCCCCACAAGCTAAAGTGGAAGGATATTGCAGCATTTATCTTACCACTACCAGTTAAAAGCTTAATTCAAGCGTACGCGATTCAGTAAAAAAAAGTCAAGACATACAAACCTCAGGTCTTATCTCTAGAACCGGTGCAGAGTCTACAACACACCCCCTTATCCTCTCAATTAAATCAGCCTTTGTATGTAGATTCTCAAGTACAGCACCATAACTGGAAATAAATTAAAAGCAACGGTCTCAAGCAACGGTCTCATACACAGTTAAGTCAAAGGCATGAACATCAGATTAAAGATATTGAAGAATCAAAGAAGAGCTCCACTTCTTCCACTAAGGTTTTGACTTTTGGGTAAGATGGAAATGCAAAACTATATGTTGTGGCTACTAGCCAAACAGTACAAGAGGGGACTAGTAGAGAATGAGTATGGGAAATGAATTGCCCTCCCCCTTGTTAGCCCAAGGAAGCATATATGCATGGCTATAAGGCCTTCTTACAATGCTGCCCCTATCACCGGGTACTATTCCCAGGATACACATGTCTTATTGGGTCTCTTGACTCAGCAGGCCGAATAGATGTAGGTGGGACCACTCCCACAACACTGTCCTTAATTACATGCAACGAATTTTCGCTTGAAACAATTGGACATGGAGCTAGATTGACAAGATACCCAAAAAATGAACTAAATTGCCAAAGCATTTTCTCAATTAGGTGGCACCAAACGAAACAACAAAAATCAAAGCAACCGTGAATATAGTACAGAACCATATGTCAGCGACCACAACACTGTTGCTCCAGACCTGATAACTATAAGGAAACCATGAACACAGAACCATGTGAACGTCACCAAGATAGAGGTAACTCGACACAACACCAAGATCATGCTGTTCTCTGTTCTCCGCTCTCTTCATGCAACCCACTCGTCCACGGATCCATCAATGGCATATCTGCTGTGTTCTTCAAAAAGTTACCTGAATTCAACTATTTCTGCTCGTTCTCTCCATTTTAGCTAAATCCTGACCACTGTAAGGTGGAAATACATTCCATGGTTTCCCCCAACCTATACACCAAACAGGCAATGAAGAATTTCTCCAAAGCAAGAAGACACAACCATCTGGTTTCCTCATCCCATACCGCTGTACGAACAAATGATTCTGCTTTCCTAATTCGCGATCTCTTCGTATGATGGCACGCCCACTCAATCAATCGAGCACGTTGTATCCACCAACCCGATGTAACAAACCAAAATGTCACAACGAAAACATGCGGCACCAAATGCAAGCGTCCCCCATCTAAGGACCAACCCATGCGTACGTAACTACACGGTGTCATCAACTTTTTATCCCGTTTTAAACACTCCAATTTCTACCGGGAGAAAAGTAGTACACAAGGAACTGAATTGAAGTGCTTAAAGAAAAGCGAGGAAGGAATAGGAGGAATGAGGATTTGGTTTCCGTACGCGAGCCATCCGGTGTTGCTGAACGTGTGGAAGAGGAGCGTGCGGCGGCGGTCGGCGTCGCACCAGGCGGCGATCTCGGCGGCGAGGTCGGCGACCCTGCGCTCGACGCAGCGGCCGAGGTCGAGCCCCACGAGCTCGCGTACGGGCACCACGAACCGCACCGACCCGATCCCGCGCTCGCGGTAGAGGTCCGCGTACCTCCGCAGGTGCTTCTGCCGCGCGCCGAGCCAGCCGAGCAGCACCACCAACGTGGGCCCCTCGCCGGCCCCGCAGCGGCCGCCGGCGCCGAGCGGCGAGGCCGAGTCCGGAGGAGGCGGGTCCCACTGGATGAATGGCTCGGAGTCCGGCGGGAAGAGGTTGAACGGGACGGAGGCGTGCGGGGAGGAGGAAGGGAGGGGGAGGGAGATGGAGGAGAAGGAGGCGCGGCCGCGAAATGACGGGCCGTGGTGCGGGTTGCGGGGGAAGGAGAGTGAGAAGGCGATGGGCGCGTGGCGGAAGGCAGCAAGTCGGTGCGCCGGGCCGGCGGCGGCGAGGAGGCGGACGGAGGAGGCCGCCATGGGTGCGGAAGGAGACGGTGGCGAAGAGATGGGGAAAAGAAGAGGCGAGTTTACATGTGGTTTTAGCTAAAATTTTGAGTTCTATCGGTGTGAGGGAGAGTATACTAAAAACTAGCTACGTACACCGTCATGTCAGTTATCGTGTGTACCGAAGTAAAAGAGATAAAATTTCATAGCAAAAGAGAAATATAGGGGTTTTTTCAAAAAAAAATCAAGAATCTTTTCACAATAAAAGAAGAGCTGAGGAATTTTTTCGTTAAAAACTAGGGACCATTTTGAAAGAGCCAAGGACTTGTACGTAATTTTCAGAAACTACAGGTCGTTATCAATGAAAAAAAGCGTAAGGGCTTTTTCGAAAAAAATCCAGGGATCTATTCATAAGAACTGAGGACCTATACATAATTAACAAAATTTTGGAGGCTATTTGAAAGGGGGTGACGCGTGGCATAGTTGGGGGGCCGTGAATCCCCCCAACTTTGTATAGGTACTGATACCTATGCGTGATTTTAATTAATATAATATATATTATAAATAATTTTTATATTTTTTTAAAAAATATATTATTTAAAAGCTAGTTACTGCCAAAAAATTTGCTTATGGTGGTGGACTCCACTGATGTGTGGACCTGTAGTGTCGCAGTGGGCCCGTGGTGTCAGGGACAGTGGCTCCCGCGTCGAAATGGTTGAAGACTTACGGGTAGGAAGTACACGTATTTTTTTAAATAATATATTCTTTATTTAAAATTATAGAAATATGACTCCGTCTAAATTTTTTTTATAGAAATAGCCTCTAGTCATCCAACTGTTGGGCGACTAGACCTGTCGCCCAACGGATAAGCGACATGTAGGCAATAGGTGGGCCGTTGGATGACAGGCTCCGGTCGCCGAACGGTCGAGCCACTAGGACCTGTAGCCTAATTGCTAGGCAACTGCAGGTTCAGTAGTCTGACTGTTCGACGACTGCTACCTTAGCCTATTTTTTGCACAATTAACCCCCACTGCACATGAGGTAAATGACAATTGTTGTAGGTAGATATCATTTATCAAATTTTGTTTATAAGTTGTATTTTTTGTAAAAAAAATGGCAGACAATGTTGGTTGATCTATTTATGATTTTCGTAGACTATGAATGGTATGAAATAAATTAGATTCGTAATAACATTTTGCGATCATCGTATGTTGTTATAGTGTAAGAAAATTTTTGAAATTTTTTTAAGGACAATTGAGATAGCAATGGTTGAAAAGTACAAAATAAGTGATATTACGATACAACCGGAAATTCATACATAGAAGAGAACTTTTTATCATGTTGTTAGATGTCTTGTTACACGAAGAATTCAACGCGAAAAGATAATAAGATGTGGTGTTGCGAATTAAAATAGAATTCATAATAAAGTTAGGAATAGCACGGCGCACAGGGTTTGGTTATGTGCATAAAAAACATCACATGCACAATGCAACAAACCAAAATACTCCTACGATATATGTGTGTGTTTTTGGAATGGAAACAAATTCGACTTTTGATGGACTAGTGCGAAGCGGCTTAACCTATTGCATGAACCGGGACCATTTTTCCTTCCTTGCGAGCTCGGTGTTGAACTCATCGGTAGCCTCTTTGGCCTTAGCCACAATTTTTCTCTTTATCTCGTACTCCCTCTCGTGAGCCTTGCGCTCCTTGCACATGCACGCTTTGATATGAGCTTTCATCTCTCGACGTATACGCTTAGTTTGCTCATCGTTGCGGCGCTCCTCCTCCTTGATCTCGTTTGGAATACTTTCTTATTGAATCGTATTTGAGCTGATCTGGGAATCAGATCTACAATCCTCTTCTCTTCCGTTTATAATAACTATTTTTTGATTTTTCTACTGTAATTAACTTTTAAATAATATCTTTTTAAGATGAAATCTATAAATTAATTATAGTACATATTATAACGACTTCATTTATATTAAACAGAACTATATACAAATTTATGGTACTTCAAACTTTCCCACGAATAACTTAAAAAAATATAAACTACAGTCATAAATCTAAGCAAAACAAAAACAAAAACATGCCCTACTAATCTAGCATGTGCAGTAGTGATGAGTGTAGCTGCCTGCCTTCGCCTCTCCGGCCAGCCCAGCCTAGCACACTAGTACACTGGCAGTGACTGCGGGATTCGAGCAGACGTAAATCACTAGCGCAATGAATTACCACAGGACAGGCACAGTCGCATTCCTACTCCTACCACAGTGGATTGGAAACTCCAGATCCGCTGTAACTGTACCTAGCAGCTGCCAGCACAGCACAGAGCACACAAAATTCTCATATGCTATGCTATTATGAACCATGTGCCCATAAACACTAGTACCAGGGGCAATAATATTATGAAGACGTAATCTGGTCCCGGAAACCAAAAGATTATGTTCGCATCGCAATCGCATGATAAATAATCGGTCCAAACGCAAGCAATGTTGGTCGGAAGAGAGAGACCATCGCAGCACAGCTGTGGTAGCACAGAATCGTGAGTACGCAAGAGGCACAGCTTTCTACAATAGCCCAGTCTCTTGCAAACTCAAGAATGCAATGTACGGGAGGAGGTAACATGTATTCGAGGCCTAGATATCCATCGGCGCGGCGGCGTCCGAGCCCTTGTCCTCCTCCTGCATCGAGCTTGACTCAGCCGGCACCTCTTCGGCGGCCTCCATGGAGTCGACTATTTCTTGGATTCTCTTCGAGTCAATCATCTCAAATGGCTCGACGGTGCCATCGTCCTTTCTGCCGACAATAGCAACGGTGCAGTTGCAACTGGTCAGCTTCTCACCTTGAAGAGTTTCCTTTATGGCGGAGAGGGCATCTTTGATGAGCTGGTCTGGCGTGTAGTCATTGTAGCCCTTGAATCTGCGTTCAAGGAAAGTCTTCGCCGCCTGAGAGCGAGAGCCTATAGCAAATGCCTGGTACTCAAAGTAGTTCCCACTGGGGCAGTTATAATAGAGATGGGCTCCAGACTCGTCCAGTCCAGCAACAAGGAGCCCAACACCATAAGGCCTCTTCCATGAACGCTGTGTGCAAACCTGCAACAGCATTAAAGAAACATAGTAAATACATTGTCCACCTTAAAATGGAGGAGGAAACATGTGTGAGTATGAAAACACATCAATCTTTTAGATAACAATGTCCTTTGATCTTTAGGCATGAAACTAGCAAGTTCAACTATACGGTAACCAAAGCAATTATTTGACTACGCCTACAATTAGAATCAGAAAAACAAAAGCAACAACAACTGCATGACCCTGGGGAAAACAGGTGCAGCTCATTTGATAAACTGCTCCCCCAAATAGAAGCACGCACCATGCTCTGGAAATCAAGATGTGTCTACTCAACTATGAACAAAAGCAAGGTGGAGGATGCACAATAGCACGAGCAATAGATATGCACACACCCTGCTCTGGAAATGAAAATGTGTCTAAAGTACAATGACAATCAAGGTGGACGATGCACAATAGCACAGGGCACAAGCAATAGTTCAAGTAATGGACTGACGTCCACATGTAGTAGATATGTTACTGGGAACAACTTGACGCCCCAGCAGTCAAAACAGATGTCTTAAGCAGCAGTACCCAACTCCACATCAATGCTATGTTGATGTGCTCAGTATTGGTGTTTCCACGTCGTATGGAGACAATAGGAAAATGGAAGCAGAGGTATTTTTCAAAGAAAACACGAAAAAGAACTGCTAGTTCCACGTCTAGATTCCAGGTAGCAATATCCAGGCAAGAAATCAGCCTTCACAGCTAGGCTTTTGCAAATATTTAATCCCTAACAAGTTAAAATCCTTTGAGATCGTTTATAAGCTGAAACGATTTCTATTTTACAATGCAAAAATCAACAGGAAAGTAGATATTAAAAAGCAATGAGACTATCATGGAACAGAGATCCTAGTCACAGATGATACTAAATCTACGAAGCCGATCCCCTAATATGGCTCGATTTTCCTATTGAAATCATACATGATACAACCACACATTGTTTTTTTGTTGATGGGGACACATAACAAGCTAATAGTTATACGAAATTGAGCAATGAACTACTAAGTGTGACCATGTTCAACAGGGGAATATAAGCAAGGTAAACTTTTCATAAAAATCAGTGTAGCTTATTATTTGTACCTATGGTCACTAAGGGAAAAGGCAAGTGAACATATGAAAAAAAAACATGGTAGGACATGGCTACGAAATTGCCAATTATGTGATAAAAATTGGGACTTATTACTAAAAATGCTATGGTAAAGACATTAATGGCATCCTTACACATGTATTTAGTATAGCAAAACCTTATGTCAAGCCATGCCACACATAATTTAGGAATGAGGAGCAGCACACTATACACAACTCAAATGGTAAAGAACCTTTAAAAAATCAACCTTTTGAATTTACCAAACAAGCTTCTAGCTAAGTAGTGGCAATAGAGAAAGAAGCCACAAGACAAAAAAAAAATGTCAGCCGTTACTTGTTCCACTGAACAGAAATAACCCACTCAAGATTGCACTGGACGAGCTCTAAAGGGCAGAAGATCTAAACAATACACTCTTACTTTCCGAACCATCTTTCAGTAACCATATCTAGCTTCTTTTGTGATTTTTCTTTATCGAATTATGAAACTATGTATGTCTGTTGGAAGATAGTTTACCTTCTATGTTTTATGTAAATTCAACTTTGCTGACTCCAGACTAAACTGGATCAGTGTTGCATGATCAGAAAGAATTAACACAAAAGGTAGCCAAGAGAAATTTAGTCCAGTTGGTCTTCAATCATATCTTATCAGAACATGCATATCGAATCTGTAGCCAAGAGAAATTTAGTCCAGTTGGTCTTCAATCATATCTTATCAGAACATGCATATCGAATTTGTAGCCAAGAGAAATTTAGTCCAGTTGGTCTTCAATCATATCTTATCAGAACATGCATATCGAATCTTCTTCTCAGCCTACCTAAATGTTCCGTAATCGCAAGTGGACCAGTTACTCCAATGGAATGAAGCAAATTCAACAAATTTCAGATGCAAAGCCTAATATTTTACACTTTAGTCAAAATAATTCTAATTGACACCTACAGTTAGATAAAAAGCAATCATCAAACCTAAATACACAGTACACACAAGCATGTATTCAAACAATTTACACAACTGAAATTCACAACAGCATGTTAAGCATCAGGCAACGATTGGGGAAAACTTAAGACTGCGCCTTTCAGTAAAACTGTGAGGACTCATCAGGAGCCAGGAGGAGACTCGGATACTGCTAAAATTTCTATACTGCTGCAAAATTCTACATCCCAACAGAAGTAACCCAGAAACACAACACTCACATGCCTAAACTGTAATCGCAAATAAGCTCCAAATTGGATGCCGGATACTGATCCGTACCACTAACCAAGCCATCAGAACTCTGATATTGACCCGGCTCCCAGCGACATCACCCATCAAAACCCTAATCACCAACCAAAATCCTACCCGAGATTACCTCCCTAAGCACGAAACCCCAGCTCCCATCTCAGATCTGATCCCTCTACCACGAAACCCTAGGCGCACGAGCAGATCGAACGTTCTAGCCGCAGAAATAGCCGGGAAAAAAGGGATCACGAGGGGAGAGAAGTGGAGGGGGGAGATGGACATGGGGACGGACCTGCGCCTTGTCTGCAAGGCGGAGTGCGAGCCTGGAGACGGGGAGCGGCGCGTCGTAGACGAAGGCGTGGTTGATGCACTCGGAGCGGAGGAATCGAGAGAGGACGCGGCCGTCGGCGGTGAGGCCGGCGAGAGCGACCCCGGCGTGGTCGGCGACGCGGAAGACCTTGCGCTGGTGGGAGGAGAGCTCGGATGCGGCCCTGTTGGCGGCGGCGAGAACGGCGTGGGTGCGGGAGCGGAGGCCGACGCAGGCGGAGCCCTGCTTGACGGCCTCCATGGCGTACTCGACCTGGAAGAGGCGCCCCGCCGGGCTCCACGTCGTCACGTCGGTGTCGTACTGGTTCCGGAACATTCTCGAAGCTTCCTCCTCTCCCGCGATGCGAAGTGTGTGTGTAGGGTTTGGGTCCTTGGGTTGCCGTGTGCTTTTTTTGTTGGTGCGGTGGTGAGGCGGCCTTCTTGGGCTCCAAGACGAAGAGGGGGGGGAGGGCAGGGGCCACGTGGACGTGGGAGAAGGAAAGGTTGTTTGGCTGCTACTGCGTGGTGGGCTCCACGTGGTTTTTCTTTTGCCCTTTTGCACCAGGAAAATCGTTCTGGCCCGTCCGATGTGGAATCCGATTGGCCCTTTGGCCCATACTGTCTGAATTTTTATCTGAACAAGGCAATCCAAAAGAATTTTTTTAATAATTAATTTTTAATTTCGAATTTCAGTATTATACCTACATTTTTAAATTTGGCATAAATGATCATCTATCGTCGCACGGTTAGGCAACATGGGCAAATCATTTATATCACCCAACCGTTGGACGATTTTTTTAAAAATAAAATTATTTTATCAATTCGATGGAAATAATTGTGAGTGATAAATAGCACTTGTTGTAAATAGGTAATATTTAGTAAACCTTATTTATAAGTTGTTTTCTTAAATGAAGGGCAGACAATCTTTTCTTCTGAGTGGTAGTGGGGAGGGAGTAATTGTTGAATAACCAGTAAAAGCCATTAACACAACCACAAACAAGAGACGGGTAAAAGTAGAAGAACAATTTGTACATGAGATGAGAAAGAGCAATATGTACATAATAGATAGTTTGTCCCCACTAGTCTAATAACCTATAGGGATTTTTGGTATGCACCCATATCTCCTTTCTAGAAAATAAGTTCAAATGGATTCTTTTCGACTTATGGCTTTTAGCTCTGATGTAAATGCTTGTGAAACGAACTGAATGTCAATAAGCTATTTTGTAAAAGTTATTTCAATAAACTATTTCAAAAAAAAATAACAGAAGAGTCATCACATTTGTTTTATTTAAAGAAAGATATAAATCATAAACTGAAAAAAAAAAGACCCAAGGAACTTGGGTGAGAGCCAGAAGGGCAGTCACGCATAACACCGAGGAGGAGGAAGGACCGAAGGAGTAGGGTTCTTCTCACCGAGGAGGCCCAACTGGGATATCAAACGTCTCTCTTTTTTTCTCTTTGGAAAAGGAAAAACTCTCTGGGCTTTTTAAAGGGAAATATCTCTGGGCCTTACTGGGACGTGGGCCTTGGGCGATGGCAGCCTTGCGTTGCGTGTTGGCGTTGGAGTTTGGTTACCTGTTTGATTTAATCCGGGCTCTATCTGAATCCTGATCAGAATAATCCATGCGACTATATAGCATACTCGGACCACGGGCAACCTAGCAGTCCATAATCTAAAAGAGATTAGAAAATTTCTATCTCCTTAATAAAAACAATTTGACTAGAAAATTGGTTGCACTAGAGCGTCCAACTACTCTGGTAACCTTTGCTCGTTGCATTTGGGGGTTTAAGGATCAAGCCATTTAATCTTATGTGTCTGTATCGGATAAATTTCAGGAGCACGGTTTAAAAAGGAAGACGAAATTTACAAGCCACATACATTAATTTATCCCAGGTACGTACCCATACATTATAGAAGCCACATGGGCCGTATCTATCTGTATACATACGTGTATGTACGTATGTATCAGATACATCTTGCACACGGAGATTCCTTGGATCACATACATACGTATCGCAAAATCCAACAAGGAAGCTGGCCAAGTTAAAGTTAGGAGCTCCTGACTTAGAATTGGAACGGTGCAGCCTGAAATTGCATGTGCATTGCAAGCATGTTTCCCTGCAATGTTCTTCCTCGGTATGTTGTGTACCTTAATCTCTCTGGTATTAATTCCTTGGCCATTAGAATCTGCGGATTGCAACAAAAGAAGAATTGAATTCTTTTGACGCAACGTTCTTGTTGTATCTAATTACTATCCAACTAATTGATCGATGGATTAACTAGTGTTCATATCTAGTACTAGTACTGATTCTTGGCTGCTTAATCGATCGCGCCACATATATTGATCAATTAGTTGGTCGTTCGGTGCAGCAGGGGCGCTCGGCCCGTTGCTGATTAATAAGGCGATCGACCGGCGATGTCCTCTGCCGCCGTGACGCCCATGCCGAGCAGCGCCTAAGTTGCGGCGGAGGTCGGCGGCGAGGACGAGCGACGGCCCGCGCGTGCGGCGAGCATCGCGTCCTCGTCTTCGCTGCGGCAGCGCGCGATGAGCGCGTCGTCGAAGCTGCTCCGGAGCTCGCTGAGCAAGAAGGCGGGGCGGCAGCGCGGCAGCAAGGTGATGTCGGTGTCGATCGAGGACGTGCGCGACGCGGAGGAGATGCAATCGGTGGACGCGTTCCGGCAGACGCTGATCCTGGAGGAGCTCCTCCCCTCCCGCCACGACGACTACCACATGATGCTTCGCTTCCTCAGGGCCCGCAAGTTCGACCTCGACAAGAGCAAGCAGATGTGGACCGACATGCTCCAATGGCGCAAGGAGTTCGGCGCCGACACCATCCTCGACGACTTCCAGTTCGAGGAGATCGACCAGGTGCTCGAGCACTACCCGCAGGGCCACCACGGCGTCGACAAGGACGGCCGCCCCGTGTACATCGAGAAGCTCGGCCAGATCGACACCAACAAGCTCATGCAGGTCACCAGCATGGACCGCTACGTCAAGTACCACGTCAGGGAGTTCGAGAGGGCCTTCGCCGTCAAGTTCCCCGCCTGCTCCGTCGCCGCCAGGCGCCACATCGACCAGAGCACCACCATCCTCGACGTCTCCGGAGTGGTGATAATTTGCCTAATTCTTGATCCATATCATCCATGTTTCTTCAGTATTAATTTCACTGGTTCATTCATGCATGCATGCACCGCACACTCTCTTCTTATTATCCTCCTCCTTTTGAGAGAAACAGTGTCTTCTTTTATATCTACAGGGGTACAAGAACTTCGGTAAGGTGGCAGGGGATCTCATCAGCCGCCTCCAGAAGATTGATGGGGACAAACTACCCTGAGGTATGTATGTCATATGCGCAATCGAGACATTTGTGGCAATTTCAATTTTTGCTAGTACCTTGGTAGAAATGTTGTCTGACTAATTGATTATTTTTATGCTTGCAGACGCTGTGCCGGATGTTCATCATCAATGCCGCCCAGGGATTCAGACTTTTGTGGAACACAGTCAAGTCCTTCCTTGACCCCGATCCATGTAATTGATCTCTTCTTTATCTGCATCAGCCATTGGCTAAGCTGCATTTGATCAGCGTTGTAATTACATATGTTAAAGATTCTGTGCCTCGCTGTAGGTCCTTGGCAACAGGTACCAGAGCAAGCTGCTGGAAGTGATTGATGCCAGGTTTGTCCAAGAAACTTTCTAACTCGAGCTTCTGCAATTCTGCCTCTGCAGATTTCATACTGTCGATGCAAATGGCATTGCCTTGAATGATTAGACAAGTGTAGGAAAGCAGCTAGTAAACATTAGAATATATAGAACAAGCAGCAACATTTTGAACTCACCTCCCGTTCTTCTTTTACGGAGCTCAACAGTGAATTGCCTGAGTTCCTTGGTGGCACCTGCACCTGCGAAGGTGGTTGCATGCGCTCTGACAAAGGCCCATGGAAGGACCCTGAAATATATAGCTTACATACAAGATCTGTAACTTACCTGACAATTATAGTGTAGCTAGTGCAGATTTGCCATGACAAAACTATAGAACTGAATTGCTTGGCACGAGTACTATGAACATTTCTGGTTTGGTGCTGATGCTTCATTTGACTCTTCAGATGGTCCAATGTGGAATGGGGAGATGCGGAATGAATAGCTCAGACCATATTGAGGCTGACGAGAAGATGATCACCGAGGACGACATAGTACCGACCCCCAAGGTTTTGTTAATTTTCTTATATGCAGGTTTTTTATGGTCATTTTCGCATTTTTCTTGCATCTCTGAACAATGCTTCAGTATTGTACAGAAGGGTGTGGAGTGTGCATTGATCTTTTCTTCTTCTTGTGTGGTTTCATATACAGAAGCAAGAATCATTACGCCGGGACTCCGTTGATTCTCCCAAGATTCCACACGAAAAGAGGAGCATCCGCAGATGTCTCCGCTCCACGAGATGGCAACTTCAGAGATGAAGGTAAATGAATATGACCGCTACATAGTGCACCCTGTCACAAAAGACATCTAACATTTGTCAGATTTGCTACAGTAGTAAGCTAAACAATTTTTTTCCTTCATAGTATCTCCAATTTAGAAGGCTGAACATATACTACTTGTTTAGCCTAATTTGTTACATCTGCTTCTCACCTATGATAAGTAAGCTGAGTACTGATTTTCTGCATTGACATAGAATTTGCAGGCTCCTTCCGGCAAAGAGGGCAGCTCTTCTCGTTACGACGATCTATTCCCCATGGTGGACAAGAACATGGAATTCAACTGGAACGGCGAGGTCAGCACCGATAAGGTTGCACTTGCAAGAGGTCAACTCACATCTTTCACCCAAATTCCGTACACCATAGGACTACACTAAATCAGTGGTGAATGAATGAAGTGAAGCATTAGTTCATGCGCGACGATCATCGAGTTCAGTCACTACTACAAAACAGGCTATACTGGACGGGTAAATCACAGACGGTTCATACAGAACCGTCTGTGCTTAACTATCACAGACGGTTCATACTATCACCCGGCTGTGATACTTTCACAGACGGTTATTAACATGACCCGTCTGTGATAATTAAGACATCATAGACGGTTCGTGTTAATAACCGTCTGTGAAAGCTCACAGAAGATTTGTTATACGAACCGTCTGTGATAATAGAGACATCACAGACGGTTCGTGTTAAGAACCGTCTGTGAACTTTCACAGACGGTTATTCATACAAATCGTCTGTGATGTCTCTATTATCACAGACGGTTCGTATAACAAACCGTCTTTGATATTAATTGTCACAGACGGTTCGTGTTAATAACCGTCTGTGATAAATTGCACTATTAATACTTGGACGGTGACTCTATGCATGTACAATCTTCCTCCTTGGCTGTGTATGAAGCGGAAGTATATTTTGATGTCACTGCTTATCCAAGGGCCGAAGCAACCTGGCAACGATATTAATGTGTTCCTATCACCATTGGTAGAAGATCTTGCAATACTGTGGAACGAAGGGGTACATGTATGGGATGCGGACAAACGAGAGAACTTTACTCTACGCGCTATGTTGTTCTGCACCATTAATAATTTTCCTGCCCTTGGTAACCTGTCAGGGTTAAGTACAAAAGGAGTTAAACCGTGTCCGCACTGCTTAGACTATACCGAGAGTGTGTGGTTGAACAACTCACGTAAAACTGTGTACATGCGTCACCGTAGGTTCCTTCCAAAGTATCACCCATACCGCAAGATGAAAAAATAATTTGATGAAAAAAAGAAGATGACTCAGTACCAAGACCTTTTAGCAGGAAAGAGGTGTATGATATGGTCAAGGATATAAACGTTGTGCTTGGAAAGGAGCGTAAATTAAGGAAGAACATGTGGAAAAAAAGTCAATATTTTGGGACTTACCTTATTGGGAGTACTTAGAAGTTCGCAATTGCATCGATGTCATGCACGTAGAGAAAAATATATGTGACAGTTTGATTGGTCTCTTATTAAACATTCCTGATAAAACTAAGGATGGTGTTAACGCAAGGTGTGACTTAGTCGCTATGAACATCACAAACCGTCTGTGATATTGTGTGTATCACAGACGGGTAGGAACAAGAACCGTCTGTGACATTGTGTGTATCACAGACGGTTGTTGTTTATAACCGTCTATGAAAGTAGACTATCACAGACGGTTGTTTGCAAAAACCGTCTGTAATGTAAGTTATCACAGACGGCTCGGGAGCTATCTGTGATAACCACCTATTATCACTGACACATAAAAACAGACGGTTCGAAAACCGTCTGTGATGACGGTTCCGAACCGTCTGTGATAGGCCTGTCTGTAGCAGTGAGTGTTCGTGGTGTCTGAAGCAGTGTGTTCACTAACTCTGGCAGATATGTATGCCTCGCTGCCCGACGCCTACAAGCACGATGACGCCGGCGACCGGTAGGTGGTGACGGGGTTCATGGCGTTCGTGATGGGGGGTGGTGGCCATGGTCCGCGTGGGCAAGATCGTGCCCAAGAGGGCCATGGGCATCGCCACCATGGAGGCTATGGCCAAGAACCGGAGGCTGCAGCAAAGATTACGAGCGGTGGCGGGCCCGACACGATGGCGTTGTCGGCGGCACGCATCAGCGCCGTGAAGCGCTGGCGACGCGCGAGGAGAAGGTGGCTGCGCTTAGCGCGAGGCCAACCGAGATGCCGGTGGACAAGGAGGAGATGCTCCGGGCCGCCGTCAGCCGCCTCGACACCCTGGAGACCGAGCTCGAATCCACCAAGAAGGAAATACATATTGCAGCACCCATGCACGCACATGGAGACGCATCTCTAGCTAGTCTCCAGAGTATTCTAGATTAGTATGGAATGTTAGGCGATGAAGCTCTTGGAGACATCTTCTCGGCAGCAGGAGGAGGTGCTGGCTTACATCGAGAAGAAGAAGAGGAGCAAGATGGTAAGGGCATGCTTTGATTTGATGCATGCATTGATCTGGGGTTTTAGTTTTGTGAGTGTTGGTTAGTTTTTTATGGTCTGATTTCATTAAAGTTTTGTCTTCAACAGCAGAATCCATTCCGTTGGTGAAGGCTGATGACCCCTGGAGCAGCAACAAGCGGTGCAAACATACAGCAAAAGAAATCTTGTATGTCACTGTGTCCCCTCCTCCTACTAAAACTGAGAACAAAATGTCCCCCAACCCATCCACATGCCTAAGTTTTAGTAATTACATATAGGTTCTCAGTTCTTACAAAAAGGTCTCTATTTTTTTATAAAAAAAACCCCTCCATTTTTTTGCTGGATAGCGCTCCGCGGTTTCCCGTAATTACGTACAGGCCCTTGGTTCTTTGGAAAAGACACTCGGTTTTTTGCAAAAAAAAAACCCACTTTGCTTTTATTGTGAAAAGGCCCTCGATTTTTTACGAAAAAACCTCTCTGCTTTCCTTTTACTGCAAAATTTTATCTCTTTTATTTTAGTCCACACAGTGGCTAGCGCGGCGTGGTGCCGCGCCTATGTAGCTAGTACTACTATATCAAAGGTGGGGGGATTCATGGCCCCCCACCGTGTTCACATGTCCCCTTTCCAAAAAAACCTTTAAATTTTCGTAATTACGTATAGACTCTCGGTTCTTACGAAAAGATCTCTGATATTTTGCGAAAAAGTTTCTCCACTCTCCTTTTATACTACTATATCAAAGGTGGGGGGATTCACGGCCCCCCACCGTGCCCACGTGTCCCCTTCCTCAAAACAAACCTCCAAATTTTTGTAATTACATATACTCTCGGTTCTTACGAAAATGTTCCTGATTTTTTTACGAAAAAGTCCCTCCGCTCTCCTTTTACTGGATAACGCCCCGCGATTTCTCCACCTTGGTTTTTTCGAAAAGGCCCTCGATATTTATGAAAAAGCCCCTTCGCTCCTCTTTTGCTGGATAACGCCCCGTGATTTCTTCGAAATTACGCACGGGTCCTTGTCCTTGGTTTTTTCAGAGAGGCTCCTGGCACATCATTTTTATATGAATCTTCGGTCCACATCGTAGTGAATTTTCGTTTCATTTATTTCGGTTCATATGGTAGTTAACGTGGCGTGACACCGCGTCTATAAGGCTAGTATATATACAACAAAAAAAGGACAAAAAACAAAGCAAAAAATTTCTGATACTATTCTGGTTTGGGCTGCTACTGCTACTCTATCAAACTGGTATTGGGGGTGGCAAAAAAGTTTGTTAGTGGAGTTTGTTGGTTCGGTTCAAAATTGCTTTAATTATAATTGTTAATTGGTTAATTATTGAAATAAGTTGCTTTTAAATATATTTGAATTTTGCTCTGGTTCGGCTTGGCTCGTTTCTAAAAATACTTTCAAATTATACATAAAATTATATTAAATCAAATTATATTAATTTTAAGAAAAACTCGATAAGATGAAAACTAAGCTCGATATCCACCCCTGCTGGAATGCCAAAACTGAGTCAGTGTACCCCACTACTGTGCTGCTTGCAGAACATATATGTGTATAAATTGAGTAGCCTTGGTGTCTGAAACTCTGCTCCATGCGCCTGCAAAACCTCCTGTGTGATGTCATGATATATGATTATCATATGGGTTGACACAATGCTGGCATAGTGTATAGATCAACTGGACGTGCAGCAGTCAGATCAATCAATCACCGAGATAACCAAATCATAGCTGGAAGAAAGGATACAGGCATACTTTGCCAGCCAACAAACTGCCAACCCCTATCCTCAGCACATAATGCTGAAAACGCGGATAACCAACCAATAATTGCTGTAACGAAAACACAGGCCAGGTCACAACGGAAACACGCTGGGTCACAACGGAAATATGCTGAACTTTCTGTCTGCATTGACGGAGGCAGAGATGAAAAGGGCAGAATTTAGTGCAAAAACACATTTATTTATGTCAGAATCTTCTTTGATTTACAACCGATGTCTGTCGCTTCATATTTGTCAGGAAAATGAACAGGTCACCGATTACAACATCTCAAATGCCATCTTTGGCATCTCAGAAAGCAGAAACTGAACAAGGGGGGTGGGTGTCTCCTGATCCTAGTAGCAAAACATTGTCTTCTTTTTCTGCCGTAGGAAGGTAGACATTACACATTAGAAACTGATCAAGAAATGAGAGAAGTTGCGGAAGGATCACAAATGTGCATTACAAACCTGAGCCTTGGCAACCTCCTTACTGTCGATGTACGCAAGTAGTTCCTCTTGCTTGATAAGAGCCTCATGTAAAGCCTAGATAAATTTTGTAAATGTGAAGGGTAAGTGATGGTCAGTGAACTTGCTGAAACTAATAAAACTTAAAAAAAATCCTGGAGTGAACTTTATCTGCATGTGCAGTGGTGAATTTTGCATGCTCTGCTGAAATAGTGAAAAGGAATATTATGTACCATTGTGCAGTTTGGAATTACCTTCTTTGTTACAATGAGTTCGGCCTCCAGTGCATCCACACGGCGGACAGCAGCATTAAGCAACTCTTCTTTCTCGCAAGGCATTTCAGAAGGCTTTTCTTGAAGCATCTGAACCTTCTCTTCAAGCTCTCCCAGCCTTTGCAAGACTGATGAAAACAGGTCAGCTTCAGCAAACCCAGGACTTGGCGAAGGGGGGCAGAATTCCTCTTTTGGCATGGAGTCTGGATATAATGCAGAGTACTGATCTTCTGCCTCAATTTTATGTGGCAATCTCCTTGTGGCAAGATCTTTAACTGATCGAATCAGCGTTACAACCGCCATCACAAAAGACAACAGAGCTGCAGCAATCTGATCCCAAGACCAGTTGGATGACCTTGCGGTGCTTGTCAAAGGAGAGTCTATATTAAAGAAAATTAGCAAATATCAGGTTTTGGCAGTAACCAAAGACATCTTTCATGTCCTGAAATTAAATTGACAATAATAAACCTTTCAACAGGAAGGGTGTCTTTCGAAGTACTTCTCTCTTCCATGTTGTATCCACAGCCTTGTCAACAACAGGAACATCAAATTCAGGCATACGGGTAGAAAAGCTAGTGGCCCTAACCATCTTGACCTGGAAGGGAAAAAGACAAGTTCAAATCCACGTAGCATAATCCATATCCATAACAGAGGGCGAAGGAAAAAGGAGGTTCTAAAGCTTTTTTATAACACATGGAAATTTGAAGTGGTGCTTGCCAGGAAATTAGGATAGAACGGAAGTGGTGCTTGGTGTTACTTGTTAAGAACGCAATATCCTAGAAGGGTTGTTTATGGGATGGAGACAGGCAGTTCCAGTTGTCTTGTTCGTTATGGAATTTGATCAATATACAAGTTCCTAAGATCAACCGTCGCATATTACCATTGCTTGATTGTTCTGGAGAACAGTGGCTTGAGTGTCATTAGAATTTCCCTTAAATTACCTTGCTGAGAAAGCTGGCTGACATTCTGTTTGCAGTTCCAGATAGAAAACCGACTGGTTCATTGCTTAAAAATTACCACATCTTAGATACTGCTGCTACGAATACATGAAATAAAATTTTCCTAAGACTGTAGATAGCAATCTAGCATCTGGTACAGAGACCTCTAACTAGTGTAACATCTGACATAGAATATGCAGGCCAGCATCACCAGTTCACTACAATAATGCTTAGTACACATTTCCACAAGAAATCAGTTAAGCTATTCATGTAAAATAATTGAAAAATATCAATCATCATGTTGATACGGAACAGAGATAGAGGGGGATAACACCATCTGCTGATACTATGGAATACTCCATGCAAAGAACAATATAGGTTAATTAAACTCAACTACTGACCTCTTCGCGAACTGGGGTCAACTTAGGATGAGAGATGTAACTTCTCATAATTTTGGGGGAAGCAACATCGTCAGCTTCAGATCCAGACTCAGCAGTTGACGTATCGCTCCCACATATCTAGCATTCCACATTAAAGCAAAATTAGGTTCCCACAAAAAGCACTTAGGCAAAGAAAGCAATAGAATTGATCGTGAGACATACTGTTCGGTGCTTGGGCTTGGCATAAGAAATAATTTTTTCCTCTCCATTGGAAACGGTTACAATTTGCCAAGCACACTGGGCCTCACCACTCAGGACTATCTGGTATTAGTATAAAGAAATATACATATGAGAATGGAATATAGTAAGGAAACAACTGATAATAGATAGATGAATAGCAGGGATACCATGAACCATACCTTAAGTATGTTCGGGTCCTTCCATGGTCCTTTTTCAGCTTTAAGGCACCCTCCATATTCAGGACAGGTACAAGTGCCACCAAGGAATTCCGGCAATTCACTGATTAATTTTCACAAGTGGACGGAACAATTAGAACTGAGGATTAAATAAAGCAAGTGTCCCAAGAAGAGTACATTGAATGTCACTTACCTAGCATCAATTATTTCAAGCAGCTTACTTTGATATTTGTTCCCAAGTACCTGAAGAAAATAAGAATAACCTTGGAAATCAAGTAACTTTTGCATGCAAAAGGTAATGTGTAGTTGGCAGAAAGACTTACATGTATCTTGGAAGTGGTTTTTGGGTCAAGGAAGGACTTCACAGTGTTCCACAACAGCCGAAAGCCCGGACCAGCATTGACAATAAACATTTGATATAGAGTCTGGAGACACGAAACAAAAAAAGGGGGGGCATATTTAACCCAAGAAATCTGAGCAACAAAGTATACAGACACAGCACTATGTTTATCACAAGAGTGGAGTAGAAATGAAGTCCAGACCTCTGGGTAGTTATCATTGTCAATTTTCTGCAGTCGCACAATTAATTCACGTGCAGTTTTGCTGAAATTTTTCAAGCCCTGTAAAGCATGTATCAAATTAGTGCTCGCTAATTGCCAAGATTGTGACTAAAGGAACGCATTGTGGTGATTAAATATTCAGCAACATACCACACCCTGAACATCCAGAATTGTCGTGCTCGAATCAATGTGCCTTTTGGCAGCAAGAGAGCATGCTGGAAACTTGATCAAGAAGCTCCTCTCAAATTCCTTCACATGGTATCTTACATATCGGTCCATTGTTGTTACATGCATAAGCCTGTTAGGGTCAACCTTTCCAAGCCTTTCGATATAAACAGGCCTCCCCTCTTTGTCAACACCATGATAACCATGAGGATAATATTGCAGAACAGAGTCCAACTCGTTGTAACCGAAATCCTACAGAAAAATGCAGTTTTACGTGTCATTTATAGCCAAACAAAATCTAAACTGTCTCAAGAATTAATCTCAGCTAACTAACCTCAACAATTGTATCAGTACCATACTCCTTCCTCCATTGAAGCATGTCAGTCCACATTTGCTTTGCTTTCTCAATGTCAAATTTTCTTGCTTTTAGAAATCTATATAAAACCAATTTAAGTTAGGTTACAACAACACGCTTGTAATATGGAAAAGAAAATGAGACATGTCAAGCTAACGTAAAAGGGGCACCATAATTAATAGGATATATATACCTGAGCATCATATGATAGTCATCATGCTTTGCCGGCAACAACTCATCCAAAAGTAGTGCTTGTCTAAATGCTTCGACTGCTTGCAGCTCCTCTAGATCACGCACATCTTCAATAGACACAGAGAGAACCCGACTACCACTCTTCCTCTTGTTCTTCTTCTTTAAGGAATGCCTAAGCTTAGATGATGCATCTATAGCTTTCTTCTTCAAAGAGCCCATTCTAGTCCTCTTTTCATCTTCTGAGTTTTCAACATCTGACTTATGGTCTCTCCGCTCATCATGACTTGAACACCCTTCAAAACCTGAAACATAGGAATGCAAAATGATTTCTTGGCAGTAAGCAGCCATACGAAACATCTACAGCTCAACATACTAAAAGCATAACATTGGGTTTGTCTAAAGCTCTAAGCTCATCCTAGCAAGAGAATTAGTAAACCACAACAGACAAGGCCATGCCAACTTTTCAACAAAATAAGCTTTGGGGATAGCTTTGTTCAGAACAATGAATCCAGCTAACTAGCTAAGGTTCCCAACTAGATAATTCAATGTTTACAACCTTATGTGGCCAAATGATTACAGCTACAATTAGCAGAAACATTCAATGGTTCAACATCTATGCGAGTTTTATAAACAACAATCAAATGAATACAATCATTAATCTTCTCCTTCTATTCCGCCTAAACAAAAGATGGTGTGATATTTTGAAGTGATGATGAACAAAATGGTTCTAACCTGAGAGGATACATGTGCTATTAATTGTGAGGTCCATTTCCAGTTTTACACCAGTTGATACAAAACTACATTGGCAAGTGCTTATTGCGTTAAAATTTCCAGTGTTCTTGTCTATCATATTAGGGATCATAAATTTAACCTTGAACAGGTGACAGGTCGAGGCACTGTTTCATGTGGGACTCGGTCTGAAACCTAGATAGCAAAAAGATTTCCTCCCTTCTAGCCTAGCATATCGCTTGCCTCCAGACGAATCCCACACAAAGCCCTGAAGTTTATGCGCCGGCAAATCCAATCTAGACTAGCCGCTCATTCATAGGAAACCAGGTGTCCCTCTAATAAAAGATCAGAGCACCTTTGATGAGACCAAAACAACGCAATATTGAACCGGTCAAACCACATATCACTTCGCAGGCAAACCATCCTACGACCCGGTGCATACGCCTCCAACGAGAAAAATAAAAAAAATATTCTAAATTAGAACCTGAAGAACTCGCAGTGGACTCAATGCAGCTAATCTAGTCTAATCGAATCAACCTTGTTCACGCGACAGTTCACGATATTCTCAGGAACACGGCGAGACAACCCAATGCGGCCAACCCAATCCAAACTCACACACCAGCCGCAAATCCCCCAGAAAAATCGAGAGGAAAAAGAGTTAACGAACAAGCGAGAGAGAGAGAGAGAGAGATCTCGAGCTCACATGGCCGCGCGAAGCGATCGAGATGGCCCGACATGGACGGGGGCTGCTGGGTCCTCTTCTCCACCGGCTCTTCCTCCTCCTCCTCCTCCTCCCCCAACCTCCGAATTCTGAAACGGAACCCACATTCGCATCAGAAACCCTAGAACACCATAAAAATCCCCAAAAATCAGGAGAAAAAAATCGCAACGAGCGGAGCCGCCGGCCTGGACGGGGGTCTCATCTCCCACCCACCTCACCTCGGGACGTCGGCCGACGCCGTCGAAGCGGGGTATGCGTCGTCGCGTGGGAATCTGGGGTGAGGGAGGGGAATTTTTTGGGAGTGGCGCCGCAGAGGTTGGAGAGGTGTGGGTGGTAAGCGGTAACTTTAAAGAATTAGAAAGATAGGAGACCGACAGGAGGGAAGCACTTCTCTTGGGGGCGTCTCAGTTAAGATCTTTTTCTATCTATTGTTAGGGTATTTGTAGTGTATATATCACAATAGATCTTAAGATGTGTTTCATCTAATTATTAAGATCGACTCTGTTATGTTTAAGGTCACCGTTCGGTCTTAAGGAGGGTCCTACCTAATATCCCTCATGGCATGGTGATTGGTTGGTGGAGGGAGAGAACACGGATTCAAAAGAAGAATTATATTTTAATGCTTATGGCTAAGTTTTTAGCTTAAGGACTGGTCTTAAGCCTTTTTTGCTTATGGTTTGCTTAAGGTCAACCCTGTAATGTATAAGATCGACTTTAAAGTGGCTCAAGACCCCCTATTTTCATACACTACGGATGCCCTTATATTTGTTGAGCCTTATATCAGACCAACAGTGGATTAGAAGCATTCTGGGGGCGTTCGTTTTAGCGATGGCTTCTGACTTTTGGCTGAAATTTCACTGTAGCTGGCTTTTTTTTACTGTAGCTGATTTAGCTTTTTGGGCATAATTAAATTTAAAAAATATAAAAATATGTTAGCCCATCACGGACAATGCAAAGGAATACAAAAAAAAAGAAAAATACAAAAAAAACCCAAAAAAATCTAAAAAAAATTAGAAAAAGACGAATTATTGAATAGTAAAAAAAGCTGAAGCTAGAAGCTGAAACTGAAAAAAAACTGAAACGAGCGGGGCCAGCTAATATCCTTTCCAACTAAATTTTCTTCCAGTAGGAGGGGAGGAGAGAGAAAAGAAATGATACAAAGAGAATGTAAGTGTCCTCGCCGATTCCTCCGGCAATTTAGTATTTATTGATTGGTTCTTTTGATCTGTGACTTTAAATTTTGACTTAAATTTTAAATTATGATTGTTCGTTAAAGAGAGTACGGATAGTGACACTTATGTATGTTTTTTATTGATGTAGATAAATTCGATACAGTGTTTACCCATAATAGACTTACAGACCCCTGCTCACTTTTGTGGTGACGCGTGCGGGGAAAAAAGGTCGGAGGCTATAGCGCAGAGCTCGACTAGCATCGGTGCGCGGTGCGGTGACGCGCCTCGAACAACGACGCCTTTGAGGCCATTGACGACGGCGCGTCGCTCGGGGCCGAGTAGCGGCGGCAACGCTTTGCCCGAGTCTGTGCGGTGGCAGCAACGCTTCAAGGCCAATGGCAGCACCTGCGGGCCAGCGGCGACGGCCCGTGCCTCATGCGGGAGGCGGGCGGCGGTGCGTCCGTGTGCGAATGGCATGACTCAGTGGCCATGTGTTGACGGCGACACGGTGGCTCAACATGTCGTGACTATACAGGGCCAGCGGCGCGGCGCCTCAATGGCAATCAATATCTACTCTATTATGAAAATCTACCGATCGGTTTGACCGACAACTTCAAGTCTACTCACAGTAGATTTAGAGTGGATTTGCACCATAGACAATAATCTAGAAAGCAAAATTATGCGGAATTGAAAGCGTTCTAGATAGGTAGATTATTCTGCAAATGTTGTGCTTCGACGATTACCTTGCGATCCACTGGAATGATTCGTGCTAATAACGTCTTGAGGAACCATCACTGCCGAGTCCAGTCTAACCAATTCCTCTTAGGCAAAAGAGATGGATCAAATACAGAATAATGCAAGTACAAAATAGATTGAACGGGGAGATAGGAAACTCCTTTCTTTCTTTATTACTTTCTCCTTCCAAGGTATAAGTTATAATGATTAGGACTCTATATTTATAAACTAAATGGTGAGGTGGCTACCATGGGTCAGGCTTACAGATCTAGGCCTTGGTTTTCCAATAGGTATCTATATAAATTGACACCACAGAGGAATGCGACAGCCCAATGACACCACCCCCTAACGCAATGAATGTGCATCGGCGGTCCCGTCGGGACTCAACCGCCTTGTCAAACACCTTCATCAGCATGTCCTGCAAATGACAACCAATTAATTTACATCCAAAGAACCTAAACACAATCGCTAATCTCTCTGAGCACTAGATCACACACACAACATGTCCTTGTACTTCTCGCCATTGGACAGGATCACGTGCTCCACTGGCATGTTCGGGTTGTTATGTGTGAATGACTAGGGGGTGATCAGAATAGCGATGGCTTTTGGCTTTTGCTGAAAAAACACTGTAGCTGGCGAGAAGAGAATGGGCCCGAGGAGAGAAGAGGAACCAGCGGCGAGCTCGTGAGGGGGAGCGGAGCGGAGTGGGTGGTTCTAGGAGGGGGGAGAGGGGAAGCAGCATCACATAGGGGGAAACAAGAGCCAGTCAACGAGAAGGACGTGGCATGGTTTTGGGAGAGAAGGATGTGGCACGACGGTTTTCACGAGGAGTCGCGTTTGCTGCAAGATGACGGACAAACTAGCGCTTTATATTAGTAGAGATATCGGTGCAATCATTCAAGAACACAGAACAGATAAATTGTTCAGAAGCAGCATTCGGTTGCTTCACAGGAATTTAAGGAGAGAAGGGTACGTGCAAGACATAAAGAAAATATTCTATAAAGTCTACCTCGTAATAGAATTCCTCTAAAGTTTTTATATTACAAGCTATTCCATAGGAATTTTATACGAATCTCATAAACGCAATAATTTGTTCCAAATGGCTGTATAAGATTTTTTTTTTCTGCCGGATTAGATTCCTTCAAAATTTCTCCAAAATTCTTGCAATCCAAAAGGGCCCTTAATGGTATCGGATTCGTTCACGTTTCAGCTCCCTGTGGTCCGCCGAAATTTCGTTTCCATATCCTCTGGTGGCAGGCAGCGAAGGACGTGTAGCTAAGTTTTTGTCTTGCTAACGCTATAAATGAGGATTTCGCAATTGAAACGAAAAATAGTGACCGGTGAATCTTGGAGATAACACGGCATGTGAAAAAAGGGGGTGAATCTTTGAATTTGTTGTCACAAAGTGATGCCTCCTATCCTATGTGCTTCTTGCCAGGACGGTGCCTTTTTTATCTGGATATCTTATATATTCTCGTGACATTTGTCAACCAATAATCCCAGTAGGTTAGCAGGCAGTGAGTAGTGTCGTCGCTTTACATGCTTTGGGTAAATGGTTCGATGCATGTGGATATATGCTCTTACTGTGCAGAACGCCGTCTTGGAAACAAAAATGTTGTTAGCAATCTGTAGGTTGACGTACACGCACATACATCACAGAACACGTACACCACGTCTAGCAAAAAAAAAAAAGGTTACAAATCCGCGACCAAGGACGAGTTGTGGTTCTCCAATTTGCGCTTTCCGTGTTTGATATTCCCTCTTGTGAAAAAAGTAATGTTGCCATTTATAATGGTTGATTCTGTTGCGTACTCCTCGGCTCCCACCGGCTAGCAACGAAACTGCTTTTTTTTTATAGAAGTGAATATGAAAACATAACAACGACTTCTACACGTTTCTAATGCGATATGTTTCTTTTAATATACTCCCACCAAAAGTTTTTGTCCTGCTTTGATTTATTTTGACTTTCGGCTTATTTCAGTTAGAAGTCACTTAGAACACGTTAACTTCTAATTTCTGCTTATTTTAACTTTTAGGGGCTTTTTTTTGTTTTTACCTTTTCTTTTTTTTTATCTTATTTCTTTGCATTGTCCGTGGCGATATAACGATTTTTTCTATTTTTCTTCGTTTTTCTTAGAAAAAGCTAACTGCCGCTATAGTGTTATTTCAGCCATAAGTCAAAAGCTTAACCCATAAGCCAATTAGAGTGGGTATTGAGCCTCTTTTTTATTTTTTTAAATAATTAATTTTTTATTCTGAATTATAGTAATATATCTGTGTTTTTTTTTGCAATAGTAACCATTCATCGCTCCACAATTGGGTGACTTGGTATTTTAAATAATCAATATCCAAGGGTATTTGACTGAGAGAAGAGGAGGAGGCACATTCGGCCAAGAAAGAGGAGGGAGCGTGAGAGAAGAGGAAAAGAGAGGAGACGAAGAGAGAAGAGGTCCGTGCATCGATGACTAGTCTAAGGTAGCATTCGGAATAGCGATGGCTTTTAATTTTTGCTGAAATTTTATTGTAACTGGTTTTTTATACTATAGCTGAGTTAGCTTATTGGGCATAATTAAATTTTAAAAAATATAAAAATAAAAACGGCATGCTAATCTATCAATGCAGACAATGCAAAGAAATACGAAAAAAAATAAAATTCAAAAATTCAAAAAAACAAAAAAGAAAAAAGAAAATGACAAATTTGTGCACAGTGCCACCCATCGCCAGCGATGGCCTCGTCGCTGAGCAGGGCCTAAATCGTCTAATCGTGAAGCGACAGGTGGTTACTTATGTATAAATAAATAAAACGCAGATCTAGTCTATAATTCAGAATAAAAAATTGATTATTTAAAAAAAACTTCCCTTCTTGGAGTAGAAAGAAAAGCGGATATTTCAGCAATTGAGCACTCCCACAGGGGCTACAATTTAAAGAACCTCCCAGTCGTACAGATATCTCATAGTTTGGTGTTTTGTTAACGTGTTGCTGCACGTGGCGCGCCCGCAGGGAGAGGGAACCCAGGGCCCCATGCGCAGATTCCTTTGCATCCAGGCCCTTGAAATTAGTCGTAAATACAGATTCCTTTCAAGAATGCTGTATCATATAATATGTACAACGTTACAGCCTACAGTAACTGTTTTCAAACAGTGTATTTTTATTTAAGATAGAGGTCTACTAGTTAATTATAGTATATATTATACTGACTTCATTTATATCGACTAAAATCATACACGATTATCTTTCTTTTTATAATTTTTTTTATAAATAATTAGAATTTAAAAACAATAAGTTACAGTCTAAAACAACTCACCCAACTAACGTGCTACCACCTTTGTGTCGGAGACCCATACCATCCATATATATGGAGCGGTGAAAGAACTTATCTGTGTCACTTCCATGCGGCCTGTGTGGTCTTGTGGCCCCCCTGTCAGTGAGGGAGGTAGAAGTAGCCGTTGAGGCGGTAGGTGCAGCTATGTATGTAGCCGTCAGGAATGGAGAGAGGAGGAGGGAGAAGCCTGGGGTGGCGCGGAGAAGAGTAGCATAGTCTAGATACCATATGCACCCCTTCAAGAAAATGCCACACTCTTTTCAGCTTACGTTTTATATTTTTTAGTAAATAAATAAGATAATTTTTATTATTTTTAAAGTGATTTGTTGAAATACTTTTTTGATATACTTTATTAATATTCAGTTATATTTATATAAGAATCAAAAGCTATCGACAGTGGTAGAAAAGAAACATCCATTTGAATGAGCGCCGAACTCCTCTGTGAGAACGCTCGCTCGAGTCTCGTTTTCCTCCGCACACTTGCCACGATTACTTGCTACCATTACGGTATCTGTGTTTTGTCCCCCTAAAAAAGAGTATGGTCTCTGTAAGGCACAAGTTAACGAAGGATTTATTTGAATTGTTAACGTATTTAGCGCTTTTATAATGGTTTTTTTTTAATTTTAACCCTCTAACACTTGTTTTCGTAAATAAAATAGCCCATTCCTAAACTCGAAAGGCACGATAGACGATACATATGGCCTATCGCACCGGGTAGTTTGGCAAGAGGCGAGCCGTATGACAAGCAGCCCGATCACAGGTAAGGGCTAGGCAGCGCCGGTGGCAAGGTCTTCCTGTGTTAATATACCTGTTGATGGTGTCACAAATTAGAATTATTTTAAAATAATCTAATTTTTATTCAAAATTACAAGAAATTCGATACGTAGCCAGTCTGCGGACTATTAGACGATATAATTGCAGTTGCTAATAGTTAGGCAATTATGACCTATCGCCCTACCATTGGGCGACTGCAACTCCAGTCTATTTCTATTTTATAGTACACACTAACAACTACTCTCATATACCTGCAATCCCTAGAACCGTTATATGGCTACTGCAAGTGGTCGACCTAGAGATCCACCCATATGACTAGTGAGCTCTCAACTTCGAGGAGTGAAAATTCAAAAGGGCCTTCGAGATCCACGAGGGGGAGCGCTGCACCGACAAGTAAGCCAAGCGTATACGTCATAAGACGAAAGCTCATCTCGAGACGTGCATGTGCAGGGAGCGCGATGCTCGCTAGAGGGAGTGTAAGAAAAAGAGGGAGATGACAGCCAAGGCCAAAGAGGCTACTGAGAAGTTCAACGTAGAGCTCGTAAAGAAGGGAAAATAGCCTCGGTCCACGTAGTAGTCCGGGCCGTTCCGTACTGCTCCTCCGAAGTTCGAATTTATTTTCATTAAAAAAGGCACATATGTATCGTAGGAGTAGTTCGGTTTATTGCATCATACATGATGATATTTCTTATGCATGTAGGTAAACCCTACGCGCCGTGTTATTTTCAGCTTTATTATAATTTCTATTTTATTTTGCAGAAGCACATCTTATTGTCTTTACGTATTCAATTGTTGGCATAGCAATGCATCCAATAATATGAAAAAAATTTCTCCTCACGTATGAATTCCCGATTGCATCATAATATCACTTACTATCATATTTACCAATCGTTGTTATATCAATCATCCTAAAAAAAGATTCACAAAATTTCTTACGCTACAACAATATACGACGATCGCAAAATGTTATGGCGCTTCTAATAGATTTTATACCATTTTAAAATCTATGAAAATCACAAATGCATTAACCGACATTGCCTCTATTTTTTCTCCTAAGAAAATACAACTTATATATAAAATTTAATATATGTTACCTACCTACAACAATTATCATTTGCTCTCATGTGCAGTTAGGGGCCAGTTACGCAAAAATAAACTAAAGTTATAGTCGCCGAACAGTCGGACGACTGGACTTACAGTCACCCAACCGTTCGGCGCCTGGAGCAACCTCTCGACCAACCATTCGGGGACTGCAACCTCTCGCCCAACGGGCCACGAATTGGCTGCATGTCGTACGACCGTTGGGCGATTGGAACCCATTCATGTAAAATTTTTTTTATGCAGGTATATTCCTATAATTTCAAATAAAAATTGAATTATTTAAAAAAATTCTCACAAATCACATCATACACCAAGTAGCAAACAGTGAGGAGATTTAGGGACTGCCCCAACCGGCTATCAGCTTTTGACTGAAATTGCATTATAGTGACTATTAACTTTTTCTGAGACATTCAATTTTAAAAATAAAAAATAAAACACTTTTATATCATTATGGACAATAAAAAAGGAAAAAAAAAGAAAAAAACCAAAAATAAAAAAACAAAAAATAAAAATTGACATATTCTAAGGACCGTTCTTTTTGGTTGCAACTTATGGATTTTGGCTGAATTTTTTGAATTTTAGCTGTTTACAACAGAGATTACGGAGAGAGATACTTGCTTGCGATTTTGGATGATATAGATGTTGGGTTTTTAACGTGTACTATAATTAACTTGTAGACTCTATCTTAAAAAAAATACTCTGTTTAAAAGTTAGATACTATAGCAAAAATTAAAAGCTATTTTAAAAAACTAAAAAAAACAGATCCTAAATAACTTAGCCGGGCTTTGGTCAAAGTACGCGAAGTTTCTGGGTGTCATGGTGGCTGCACTATTGACGAAAGGTAGGTTGCTTGAAAACTGAAACCAAAGGTGCCAAGAGTGCGGCTGCTTTTCAATGCACTGGCCACCGCCATCTTGAATCTTGATTCATGAATGGCTGTGTGACTGACGGCTCTCTTTCTCCTTTTCACACTTCTTTATTCCCCCCTGAGAATAGATGCATCTTCTTTTAGCAGCAAATCTTGATGCTTTTAATCTTGACGAACCCAAAAGCTATCCACCGTTCAAAGCGACTGTTGTTTCCTGATTTCTCGCTTAGAGGCCGTTTTGAACGTATTAATTTCTTAATATATTTTTTCTAATTTTTTCTTTATATTATCTATAGAGATATAATAATTTTTTTATTTTTTAATTGAATGCCTCAACCAAAAGCTAACAGTCTCTACAGTGCCTATTTCAGCTAAAAATCAATAACATTAAAAAGGAATGAATCGAATCCATGCATGAAAACTAGTATTCCATTCCTCTGTTTTTTTTAACATAGGTACGGTTGGCTTGAGTTTCATACCGGTGATCCTGCTCATTTTGGTTTTTTGTGACTTATGGTTTTTTCACTATTTGAGGTTTATTTTGTATTATAACTGATGGTAACTTATTTGGTGTAATTAAATTTAAAAAAAATTAAAAATAGATTATTCCATCACAGACAGTGTAAAGGAATACGAAAAAAACAAAAGGTAAAAAAGCAAAAAAAATAAAAACTAGAAAAAGACAAAATTAAGAAATTAGAAGTTAAAAATTGAAGCCCAAACAAACAGACCTAATCTTTTAAAAGCTTTTAATGTAGCCAAATTTCTTGCGCATCTGTGTGATTAGGTATTACAATACACACGGTCCTTAACTTTCTAGACACCAATAGTACAAGAGTTTATGTAATTAGGATGCAATAGATGTAAGTTTGAGGAGGAATTAGAAGAGAACAAAAGTAGAGGAAGAACAGCAGGGACGGGGAACAAGATGGAATTCAGAGAGGAGGCCGGGTTCTGTTCAGTTCTTCCTTTTTCCTCACCCTGCTGCTGCTACTTATGCAGTGACGAATGGGCCTTAGAGCCAGCCCATTTGCTTGTCCAGCCCAGCCCACGGTCGATGCCCATGACATTCTTCCCTACTTGAAATTCGGCTTGCCCCCAAGCCGACGTCAATCCTCCAGGGTCCATGGCACTTTCTAGTGTTATCTCTCCATTGTCAGGCTGCAAGACAACCAGATTTTCAATATCTACCCCCGAGCATGGCTTTTGCATAAGCTGGATCAAAAGCATGCTTTGCATCGACAAGCATGGCATTTCCCCTAGCTTCTGTACTGCAGCAATTGCATGCAGAGCTAAGGTAGTCTTTCCCCTGCTTTCTGGACCACACACCTCTACTACTCTTCCTTTCGGAAGGCGATCACCCAGAGCAAAATCTAGTGTTAGGCAGCCACTCGGAAAGGTCTCAACAAAAAAAAAAAAAAACACCACCAGCACTGCCTAATCCTGTAACACATCCATTACCAAGAGAGTTGTTTATGTCATTCATGGCTGCATCCAGAGCTGTATGTTCATTTGTCACAAGCTATTCGATACCAGTTGTACCCCCTTGCCATGGATACATAGAAGCAGAAGCAGCGGCAACGGCATAAACACAGAGTGAGCTGCATCATCACCCCGCAAGGCTGCACCAATTCCAGCTTGACTGCATTTGAGATATTCACCTTCAACCGGCACCTCTTCATCTAATAACTTCTTTCTCGTTTTCTTCCTAGTCTTGGAAGCACTGCATTCACTCACTTGCTTCCTTTGTTTAACTTAATCAACTGGAGAAGGCCCTGCCTTCCTTTTGTGAGATAACACAGATTTATTCTTCCCAAGTGTACCTGAAGGAATCTTGGGCTGTGACACTTTACTGGGTACAGTCACCAGAGAAAATAATCTCCTCTAGAGAAAATAACCCGCGAAGTCTCTGATAATCTGGAAAGCTATTCCCTTGTCTAGCCACCGTTGTGGTTTCATGCTCAACTTTACTGGTCTGACCTTCGTCGATACTGTGCTCAATTCTTCTCTTTCTCAAATGTCGCTGAGTCTGAGATATCTCAGTGTCTCCAGTTCCTTTGGTTTCCAAGAAAGTCTGATCTTGAACAACTTTAGTTGCTTCTGTTCCTCCAGAACTTCCATCAGGAGAACACCCATTCATTGCAAAGATAGTGCTATCATTATTGATCTCTTCATTAGCCTTTTTGGTAGAACTGAAAGTGTTTTTAATTTCTGATGTGGCATCATCAGTAGCATTGATGTCTGCAGGAACTATAACTGGTACACGAGGGGTACGTCTCCCCACAGGATGACTTGGGATGTTCCTGACAAGTTCTCCATAGTATCTTTTTCTGAAAGAAGATGAAAGTCCAGAAATTCCCCTTCCATGATAGGAGTGGTGAGGATGAGGTGCTTCATTCTCTCATCGAACACCTGGTGCCATGGCATCGAACATATGATTCACTTGTGGGTCATACCGTACCTGGGCCGAGCCTACAAGTAGCGTACTTTGAGCCAGCCCAATAGGCACCGTCTATTCGGCTACATCTACAAGAGTGTAAGCTTTCTGCTACCTTTAGGTTCAGTTCAAAAAATAAAAAGGGCAATGCTAATGAGGTGTGAGCAATATATTACATTTGCCGCTTCTGTTATAGTAAAATACTGAAATGAAATGAAGCCAATTCTTTCCTCGAGCAAAACCCATTCTTTACTTATTAGCTGCCTTCATAACTTATTAATCAATTTGCTCCTCATGAACTTGATTGCATGGAGACGGTAAAAGACAAGATACATTTCAAATTGAAACTAAGAAACAAGAGGAGAGACAAGGACTGCACTTTTATAGAGGGTATTCATATTGGTTTCTATTTGAAGACATAGTAAGTTCTAATATAAATATCTAATTTTTCGAAGCGACTTTCTCATTCTTTTTTGCTCCTGTCTCACTTCGAAGATAAGATATGGGTCATGAGCGATCATGTATCCCACTACTTTCACTTCTACCTCACGCACACATCTTTCCTTTACTTTCCTCACCGCGTGCATTTTTATTCTAAAAATCACTTCTTTCAGCCATTATATTATTTAGGGGGCGTTCGTATTGGTTTTTGCTGATAATTTTTTGTTATATCTTATAACTTTTGATTGAAAATGAATAGTAGTGGTTGAAAGAAACGACTGAAAGAAGTTGCTTTTAGAAGGAGGTAAATAGTAAAAAAAGTTAAGGAGAGAAATGTGCGTGTATTGGATGAGACAGCAGCGAAAGAAATGAAGAAGCCGTATTGAGAAATTAGATGTTTGTATTAACTTTTTTAAGTAGAACCTTATACAAATATGATCTTATTTTCAGCCAAAAGTCATGGATGGCAGCTAATACGGATCCCCAGAACTTTGTGAACATGTGCTCTCGTTTGGTGCCCCCGAAATTACCTGCACCGATTGTAGGGGCTACACGTGTTTCTGTTTCTAGCCTGAAACAAGCAAGCATACATGGGAGCCATGGCCAAAAGATCACGAGGCCACTGGCCACATTCGCAAAACCCTTTGGTTGGTGTGACCACTCACTGGCCACCTCCACTCCTGCATTGCATTGCATGCCACCAAGAGCCCCCTCGCTCATACCGCCATCCATGTGACCGCAAGTGTTTGGTCACGGTGAAACAGTCGCTGCCCGAGAGCCCCACCAACCAGAAAAAAGATTTGGTTTCGGGGGTGTAGGGCGGGTTGGGTAGGAGAGGTGTACAGTTACTACGCGTACGACGGATCAAATCTGGGCACCAAAGATCAAACAACCGTAGTACGGCTGCACCTACAATATAATGGATTGCAAACTATTATTGCCTACAAACGTGCATATAAGTTTGGGTAGCTCAGAATCGAAAGAGCAAGAAAATAACCTTGTATTTACCATTCTTTTTTTTTCTCTTTTCTTTTCATACCTTCTATGGCTCTGACAGGAACCTAACATAGCAATGTTTAAGAAAATTGTACACTGGCACTAGACAAAGCAAGAAAGGAACACCCCCACATACTCTGATGTTATCTGTGAGGGTATTTTGGGAACTTTCCAATTTATTTTTTTGGTTTTAAAGAAATAAGATGGGAGAGAGAGAGAGTGGAGCCCATTTGTCATTGGCAAAAGAAAGAAGATAAGGAGAGGGAGGTGGCCTTCGGCCGCTCCATGGAGCGGAGGGCCGAATCACGGGGATCGTCTCGATCCCTATTTCATCAGCGATCTTAGGTGACCGGTGGCAACACCTTCTCTCCTCACCTCTTCTTATACCAGTTTAGGGTTCTTCTCTTTTACATTCGAGGGGATCTAATTGAGTTTTCTCCTCTTTCATTGAGAGCAACTCTTAGGGTTTTGAGCTCTAGTGGCGGCGACCAAATTCGGTACCCCTACTCAAGCAACCTGAGGTTGTGCTTCGTTGAGGGCGGAGCCAAGGGATCGGGTTTCTAGCGGCGACGGTGATCTGGTCGTGTGTCAGGTCAAGGCAGCAGTGGCGGCTTCGACTACCAGTGGGATCATAGTGGCGGCCTCGGCTGGCTGTGGTGGTGCTAGTGGTGTGGTGTGGTGAGCACTCCCATGCAGTGGTGCTTGTGGTTTAGCCGTGACCTTTAGGGTTTCAGTTGTGTAGTATCTGGCTTGTCTAGCACTTGGCCAGTGCTAGTTTCTTAGTCTTGTGTGACATTATCCGACCTTAGACTTCACGACCGTGGTGTCAGCCATCTCGTGTGGGTGGCTTTGTATTTCCAAGAAGCACACCATAGTGCAAACAAACTGCGATAGGTTTTCTGGAACAGCACCGACTTCGACGTGCCTAGTCTTGTTGCCTTCTAGACGGCTTAGAGTGTCATCTCCTTATGAGTTGCATTCTGTACTTGTTATTATTGTACAATTGTGAGTTGTTCTAATATTTTGTAGTATTTGGCAACATTATTCACTAGTTCTGAGAGATAATTGCATGATAATTAGTGGTATTAACTATTACTCGATGATGATTCATGGTCTATATAAGATTAATATTATGTTTTAGGATATTATGCTAGTACTTTGAGTAGTTGGATGCTACTGTTGGTGTTGTCCTTGTTCTTGCTGTAGCCTTAATCATCATATATATATTGTGTTCTTACTTACTGTTACCTTTGATTAAGCTTTTGTTTTATATATAATTGCATGATATCTTGATGTCTTTTGTTTTAGATAAAAAGATAAAAGTAAAAAAACTAAAAACTAAAATTAAAAAAATTAAAAACTAAAAAATAAAGATAGAAAAAATCTGGGCCGTCCATCCAGAGATGGACGACCGAATCGTGATCGAAAGTTACCTCTGACGTAGCCGAAGCTACGTCAGAGAATCCCGAGCGGAGGTTCAGATACGCCGAAAAACGAGCAGCTCATTTATGTCCCCAAATAAAAGAGTAATTAAGGAACCAACAAGCTTAAGATACACGACGGTTTGGCATATACCCTAGACTAGTCATACTCTTGGTCTCCATCACCAAGGGCTTTAATATTCGTAGTCAAGCTTTATTTGCACCCCTTTATTTTTTTCTTTTGAGAGAAAAAAAACTGTGCACTTTGGAAGGTTATCGATCGAGACCAATGGATATATATGTAGGGTTCTCGACGGAACTGAACAGGTTGGAAAAACTAGTTAAGCCGTCCTATCAACACGGTTCCATTCAATCTAAAAAACTTTAACCTCGCGGAACAATCCCAGCAGTTATGTGGCGTTTGCCCAAGGAACTTTTATGATATGCCCGCGATGTACCGGGGCGCGATATCTGGAAATAAAGTGGCTACATAATGTTGCACATTTTTATTTAATTTTATATGGAATCAACATATCAATAGTTGTACATACACATGACCATATATATATTCGAACGTAACTTTAGTGGGCGTACTGTTATAAGTAACTTTAATATTATGTATTTTTTTTAGTGGGCGTACTGTTATAAGTAACTTTAATATTATGTACATACACGTGACCAAACTTTTGTATATATTATGTATTTTTTTTTCGAAAAAAGAGGAGGGGGTAAAAAGAGAGGAAGCACTTCGAAGGTGCAAAACCAGCAAGCAGGATTGCAGCAAGCGATCATGCATGCATGCATGGTATGCCAGTATGCGATATGCCATGGCGCCACTAGCCAATTCACTCCCAAAGGCGCACACACGCACACACCTTTCTTACCCTCTTGGCCATGCGGCTGATGCATGGTGCCCTACAAAACCGGCCCATGCATGCATGCATGCATGTACATCTCCTGCAACTTGCGACGCATGCAGAGATGTACCGCCCACAAACACAGCTAGCCAAGTTGACGGTCAGATGTGGGTGGGGGTCTGGATCAAAAGGAACTCAGCACAGTCTCACTCGTGATCAACAGGGTTCCCCTCTTGTTTGCTTGCCAGAAGCCAGCCAGATGAATTCGTCTTTCTTTTTCTCTCTCTTTTTTCTTCTTCTTCTTTAATTTCGCCTGTCTCGAGTTCTTGTACTTCAAAAACCATCTATTTTGAGGACCAGGCCGGTCATACATGACGATCGAGTAGCCGGTCGGTTTTTTCTTTCCTCTTCGAAACGACGCACGTGAGGGCAAGATAAATAAGTCCTGTGATAAGCCATCACAATTGTAATTAATATTCACAGTAGCAGCTTGCGTTACTCGTTAGGGTGTAGGTCCATGCTTGCATGTAGTGCTGCTCGAGGGCGTGCAATTGTCATGTCCCTTGGGAGCACCAACACATGCAGCCACAGCTAAGCTACGGTTCCTTCCTTTCTTGTGGTGGAATTATGCCTTGGGTACTAAGCAAGAAGAACATTGGTTAGCTATATATGAATTCATGTTGATAGATCTGTTCTTTTGGACTACGACTAATGATTTTTAGCTGCGACTCATGGTTTTTGTTTACACTTTTGGAGACAGCGGTGGACAGTGAAGACGCCGATGCAAACGACATACAAAGTTTTGAACTCAGAAAGCTAAGCTATTCAGAGAATCCACTTTAAAACGGTATTATTTATTTTGACTTTCGAATAACCTAAAAGGAAAAAAAAACAGGCCGATATATGCTTGGCTTGGCTTGGCTGGGTAGCAAAGTGGTGTCACCTCATTGCTCCTGTGGCCACAACACATCAGGATAACGCCACACATCAACAGCTCCCCGAAGCTCAAATCTCCGAGCGAATCCTCTTCTTCCCAGCTACCTTAGCCTTGTAGATACAACACCTACCCTTGGGCACCTTGATGCTTAATTGATGCACCTCCTCTACATTTGAGATCGATGCAACAGCACAGCCAATTCCCTCCGGTTTATTTGCCACCACAAGACATATGGATCCCAATGTCCATTTTATCCTGTGGGGAGAGAGAGAGAGAGAGAGAGAGAGAGAGAGAGAGAGAGAGAGAGAGAGAGAGAGAGAGAGAGAGAGAGAGAGAGAGGGAAAAAAGTGATTTATATCCGGAGAAGATGGTGCGGATGCATTGTCCGGGTCATTGTCACGCATGTCAGAAATGAACCAAATTATTTGTCCCTTGTGCGCCTCATTCCTGCACTGCAATGACATATCCAAAGCGATACTACTTGCACCATGCATGCATCGTTTTGTACCGTACAACATTCGAGAATGTGAGCTTCAGATCGAGGCTCCTCGTTGTCCTCAATTTGCTGCCGCCATTTCTCGACGTTATATACTCATCTTATTTCTTATTAATACTGCTTCTATCCACAAGTGGCAATGCGTGCTGTAAGACTACGTGGTGGCAGCTCTACAAAAGTGATGGGTATTTGATACTGCTTGTGTCTTAGTTTTGTTGCTTGAGTTTAATTTTGAAAAATTGCATTTTGAGTTGCTACTATGTGGAGTTGACGGTCACATCGGCAAGGGTACCGCGGTCTAACCGGCCAAAACGGTAGTACCGGCCTATGTCACAGTATGACCGGCCAAAGCAGTCGTATTGGTCTGCGGTTGTCGGTAGCTATTTTTCAAAGAATGTCTTTTCGAAGTTTTTGGACCAGGACCTAGTGCGGTAGTACCGACGTTATAATCACAATACGACTGAAGTGTAGCGGTTTGACCGGCCATGGCAAGGCGGTATAACCGGTGTGGAGTGGGCGGTATGACCGACATGGGTGCCACGATCAGATTGGTCCTTGTACTGAATTGGCTTTAAGTGATGGTTTTGATAGTGTTAGTCACGACAGGAGTCTGTGCAAGTGTTAATCATAGTATATCTATGCAAAAGTTAGTTACGACGTAGATCCATGCATATATTTTTGCTAATTACAAATTAAGTGCATGTTATTTATACTCAAATCTATTGCTTTGTCTTTAATGTACATACACTTTTACGATGGATTACGGCCAAAGGTAAGACCGAGGCAGTTTAGTGTACATGTGTACATGTACTCGAATCGTTTGAAGGTACTCACCAACATTGTTACCGGAATGAATGACAGATTGTTGGTGGTTGGGGTTGGGTTTTACCGTGGTTCAGTTTATGACACTCCCATCAAACTTTGTGGCAGACAGTTTTTGTCTGACCACACGAGGGCTACTCGCACCGGAACTGCTCGGCCAGCTGCACTACACACCCTTTGGAACCCATGCGTGGACGACACATGCCTCTTTATTACCTTCCCTTCTCTTTTATTTGTCGTCCTACAAAACTGCTGGTACTACGATTGATTTTATTTATATGTACTCCTCTGCTCGTAATTGCTGAACTTGACATATACTATATATATATATATAGTTGCACGGATCATGAGGCGCATAGCGCTGCAAAGCTGATGTTAGCCTAGCTTTTTCCCAGAGAAATCGGTCGACGACGACGCTCTGAATTGGGCCGGCTGCACAAAATGATACACGCTTTTAGCTATTCCAACATGGCAGCATGGAGGCTGTACAGCATCTCTGAATCTCTGATGATGAATCAGTGCGAAGTTGCCAACGCAAACGATGGCTTGGGAAAAGCGAGGACAGCGCTGCATGGGGAGAGCCCAAATCTTTCTGCCCCCTTTAAAAACGTTAAAAGCAGCAAAGGAAGCCCAAAAAAAAAAAAACATGAATCATATCATCAACAAACTCCATCGAACGATCGATCCAACGTGTTTCAAGAACACTTTCTTCATCTTTTTTTTTGCCAAATTCACACCCCTTTTTTTTTTGTGCAAAAGTGATACCTATTATTAAGTAGTTAATATATTGTCCCATTCAAGGAGAGAGAGAGAGACATGATTGTGAAATAGGAAAAAGGTCATATTATATCTTAAACTTTACTCGAAAATTCATCCAGCATCTCAAATTATAAAATTGGATATTTGATCTCCGAACTTTATAATCCAGTTCAAATAACACCTTGTCCGGTTTCGGATAGTAATTACCCATGTAGCACGATAAGTGGGTGATTTTACCACGTAGGATGTTACGTTGATCAAATTTAGGTGAATGACAGGTGGTGCCCACATGCCCGTACTACTACAAAAAGACTTATATTAGACGACTCATCACAACGGTTTATCAAAACCGTCAATATTAAATGCAATCATAGATGGTTTAGGTTTGGAGACCGTCTGTGTTGCTACTAACGTTAAAAATCATCTGTGAAGAGACAATATCACAGATGGTTCATGGTGAGTACTGTCTACGAAGTATCACGGACAGTTCTGAGTAAGAATCGTTTGTGATATTTGGTAATATCACAGACAGTTTGTATTAAAAATCATTTGTAATATCACAGACAATTTGTATTAAAAATCGTTTGTGATATGTTTCCCGTCTCGCAATACCCTAAAATTTCATAGGCTAGGTTCGGATGGGTTTTTACACGGCTTATGCACATACTTGCTACAGTAACTAATTTTTAAATGTGTTTTTTTAAGACAGGGTTTATAGAAAGATTGTAGTAAAAAATGTACTAAATTCAGCTGTACTAGCTAAAATTGTATGCAACTATTTTTCTGTGCGTACTATCTCTCACAAACAGACAAAATTCAAATATTTAAGTCATAAGCCATTAGCCCAAAAGAACTCACCAATAATTTCTCGCCTGAGTCCGAGTATAATTCCGTTCCAAGATACATTTAGTAAAACAGATATAACTATATGTAGATAGCTTTATGAAATGATGAGCACATTTGAATTCAAAAAAAATTAGATTTTTGGTCTAGAAATATGGACATAAATGGTAGCAAAATTAGACAACAAATAGAGATCAATGGTAACTGATTGGTTTCCGCGGTGTTTATGTTGGATCGTAAGGGCCTTCTCACCTCAAAAGCTAGTCAATGAGATGAGGGACTCCTCCACTTTTAAACTAGATCTCTTGCCCTTCCACAACCAATGTGGGACTATTCTAACAATCTCTCCCTTCACATATTGGTGTCTTTCAACCGTTCATTACCCCTTCACCGTACACCGACGGTCCCTTAGGTTCACAGTCCATCAGACGTTCACACCCTAGTGTCCATTGGACCAGAGATATTAGAATCGGGTTCTGATATCACTTGTTGGATCGTAAGGACCTTCTCACCCCAAAAGCTAGCCAATGAGATGAGAGACTCTATCACTTTTAAACTAGGTCTCTTGCCTTTCCACAACCAATGTGAGACTATTTCAACAGTTTAGAATCGCCGTCACTATACATAAGATGGCTAATCAACCTCTGGTTTAATGAAATAAAATAATAACGATTTTTTTGCACGAATGCAATAAACAAGTGTGCATGACATGGTGAAACATTTTAATCGCATTGCTGCAGCAGTGCAGATTGATTGCAGGACTGGGGCGGCTTTTCTGTGAGCTAGCTACAGTAGAAAGGAGCCGGTCGGCTCGACCACCTGGTGGTGGTGTGGACGTAGCACGGCGTCTCGTGGCGTCCTCATTCGTGCTGCATCTTGGATCGGCCGGGTCCGCACGTGCGAGCGGTCTGTAGACTGCACGTCTGCACGCGCGCACGCACGGGGATCCGTAGTAAAAAAATGCTAAGAAATGAACTAGAAATAGTACTTTACATGGGAACCCGATGAAAAATTCGAATTGATGCACAGAAACAAGCGGCAAGCAAGCAGTCGCAACTTGCAACCACATGTTTAGTTTGTTCGTGTGCTTCGGTGCTTCAAGCTTTGGAGTTAAGTTGGATCATGGTATCCACCAATCAGTGTGCTAGCCCTAAGTGCAGCCAGAATGCCAGATGCGTGTGCATTTAGGCCTCACTCGTTTAGGTGTCAGCTTTTAATTTATGGTTTCTACCTTCTAATTTCTTAATTTCCTTTTTTTCTAGTTTTTTTAGACTTTTTTACCTTTTCTTTTTTCCAAGTATTCCTTTGTATTGTTCATGATAAACTAACTTATTTTTTCTATTTTAATTTTTTAGATTTAATTATGCTAAAAAAAAACCACTAGCAACTACAGTGTAAAATAAACCAACTACAGTGACAAATAGTGAAAAATAAACCAAAAGAGCAGCGCCTTGATCTCAACGATAGCATCTGCAATTCTGCACTAAAGCCAGGATTGCGATGCATGTCTTTCAGTTCAGCACCACAACAGCAACAACATCATTTGATTCTAGTGATTTTCTCAAGAAAAAATAAACATGTTTGATTTGGTGATTCCTTCCTCCTCTGCCCTTCCACTGTCCACCAGTTGCAAGTTTTGGGGTAGGTTCTGTTGAATTGTGGTTTATGGATTTTGAATTCTGTTTGTTTGCAAGGAATACGAAAAAAGAGATAATCGTATGCGATTTTAGTCGATATAGTTGAAGTATGTACAATATCTACTATAATCGACTTGTAGACCCTGTCTTGAAAAGGTGCGCTGTCTGAAAGGTGGTTACTGTAGTAAAAGTCAAAAGTCATAAGCGTCTATTCTTTTTGTTTTAGCTTATGGCTTTTAACTGCGCCTTGTAACTTTTAGGCTGTTTATCATAGAAAGTACGGAGTAACAAAAACTCTCATGCGATTTTAGCCGATATAAATAAAGTTACTACAATGTGTATTATAATTTGCTTGTAGACACCACATTAAAAAGACACACCATTTAAAAGCTAGTTACTATAAAAAAAATTAAAAATAGCTTTTAAAAACTACAAAGAAGAAACCAAAACTCAAAAAAAAAAAAACTCAACAATAGCTTAACTTTCATTTCCGTTCCCTTTCCCCTCTCCTACTCATCCTCATACTTCGTCCTCGAACTCATGATGGGTTCCACTTGATGGTATATGTATGTGTGTATGTGAATATGTGAATGTATGTGTATGTGTGTATTGCATGTGTTTTGTATATGCAGAAAAAAAGCACTTAGCTTTTTTTTTCTGCAGGTTCAACTAGCACGGCGTCAAAGGGCCTGGCGCCGAGATATTCAACTACGACACCAGGCCCTTTGGCGCCAGCCTACGGCACCAAAGACCCTGGCGCCATAGTTGAGTACCCCGGCGCCAGGCCCTTTGGCGCCGTGTTATTTACGTACGACGCTAGGGTCCTTAGCGCCGTTGTAGATGAGCTTGCATTAAAACTACAAGTTCGGCCAGTTGTTTCGTTCCGTTCGCGCAAACAATACTAATTGACATTCCACCAAATGAATAAGAATGATACATAGCATTACGACACAATACAGACATACATACATAGTTTATAAATTCTCAAAAAATACATACGCCCACATCAAACATACATAGCAACAACCTACTGAGTGCATCGAGGCCACTTCCCCTTCCTCTGAGCATCAGGGTACTCCTCAAGGGCTGCCTTGGCACGTCGCGCTCTCTCTAGCTTCTTCTCCCTTTCACCCTTGCGCCTTTCCACGGCCCTCCTACGCTCCTCCTCGCGGTGCTCCCTCGCGGCCTCCTCCTGCTTCTTCTCCCTTTCCCACCTCTCCTTTCTTTCTCCATCTCACTTCTTAGCGGTGTTAAGGTAGTTCTTGTCATCCTCAGCGATCTCAGTGTCGATCCACTACTCAAAATCACAAAGTAGTGGAGGCTCCTGCAAATGTACGTATTCGTTAAACCAACAGAATTAATACCAAGTCGATGAATCGACAATACAATATACCATTTTACCGAGGACGACGGCGGCACGTGGCAGATCGAACGCCCAGTTGCCACACATCCAGTACCTCTGCCTATATGTCTCCGACTCGTCCGACCTCTCGACCTTGCAAGGATCGCCGCAAAAAACACTTCGGCACGGCGACATCAGGTGGAGGTGCCAAACAGGTGAAGCCCATGACAACCTAAAATGCAAAATGAATAAGAACTACAATTCTTCAACAGCTCTAACCCTAGGTTAGCTATATCCATCATAGTTACCCAAATTAAACCATAAAAACGAATCTACACACAACAAACGGCTTAGATAACGCATATTCAACGCAAATCTAACATAAAATCGAGCCAAACCCAACATGTACATTCTAGGGTTTCCAATCTTCCACCATAAAATGTACCTAAAATCAACTATTTCTAATGCAATTAATCAACGGAGGGGAGGGACCTTACCTTGCTTGCTCGGTTTGGAAGCAAAATTGCGAGAAAAACCAACAGTTTGGAGTGGATTTGGAGGGGGAGAGCTGGGGGGCGGAGGGCACCTGTCTGTGTTCGCTCGGGCTGAAGAGAGGACTGAGGGGTGGGGGGCCGGGGGCTGTGCTCTGGCTTAAGTCCCAAAGCACGGCGCCATGCCCTTTAGCGCCGTGGTTACATAGCACTACGCCATGTGATTTGGCACTGTGCTATGCCACCGTGGCTCCTACGTGTCCACACACGGCGCCAAAGCATATGGCGCCGTAATATGTACCCTGAGCGTCATATCCTTTGGCGTCGTGTTAAGAGTTTTATTTTTGTAAATCTTTTCTCTAGAGATACATATATAAAAAACTTTCAAATTTTAAACTAAAAAACAAAAATTTTACTCCTACTCTAGTCCCCCATAAACAGATTCCCGTTCTCCCATTTCTTTGCCCCCTTTTCCATTTTATTAATTAAAACCCCAGGGACAAACAGAATCCCATCTCGCACCACCCGAACCTTACCACCATGGTTCTATCGGAAATATTGGCTGTATGGTTCTGGCAAAATTATAAATCAGTTTCGGAAAATTTATTTTGTATAAATTTTATCAAATATAGAAGAAATTGTTTTCAAAATTTTTGGCTGATATTTTCAACCGATTTTCAGTGATTTTGACCAAATTAGTTTAAAATTCAAATTTTGTTTAAAACATTTTGATTATCGCTAATTTCGTCTGTATCGCCTCTCCGGTATAAAAGTTAAACCGTTGTTGAAAACCCTGCCTACCACTACCACTGCAGCTGCAGTCTCCCCTGGATTGGAGCGTCTGGCTGGGCGTTCCTCTATAAATCAGCGTGCGCTTGCAACCCCAACAACCCCCCCTCCTCCTTCCTCTCTTCTTCCTCGTGCTTGGCATTTTGTCCTGCAGGAAGAGAGAAGAGCGAGAGAGAGCGGAGCTCCATCCTCTAGCTACTAGTATTCTTCTAGCTTAGTACTAGTAGTAGGCTTTTGCACCGACCCCTCCTCCGATCGAATCCGGTGCTCCTCATCGCCAAACCTCCTCTTTATAAGCCAGCTTCCATCGCCGCCTTCTTTGCTCTGCTTTCTTCTTCTTCCTCTTGCTATATATGCTTTGAGGCAGTCAGTTCTTGGCTCGATCCTCGGAGGGAATCAAGAAACCAAGAAAGCACATGCTTCCGTTCGTCTTGGAGCTCCTCATTGATGTCGCCTGTGATCAGTGAGATCCTCCTCTCGGGGTTTATGATCAACTCCACACTCCGGCGCCGCACCCACCTCGTCCAGTCATTCTCCGTCGTCTTCCTCTACTGGTTCTATGTCTTCTCATAAACCACTTGCCCACCCCAATCTCCTCCCTCTTCTCCTCTCTCCACTGCTCTAGCCACTACTACTCTCTCGATAATTTCTCTCCTCCTCGTCGTCGTCTTCATCGTGATCTCTCGTTTCGTTTCCTAAGCTAGTTTCTATAGCTATTGCATCAATTTGCATGCACTTCCCTACTACTTTCTTGTAGCTAGTAATCTTTAGTATTTCCAAAGAAGAAGAAAGAAGAAATCAAGGCAAAAGAGAGCTCATATTTCTGTATTTTCTACTGAGAAAGAAGAAGGAAAGAAGAAACTGTTCTTGATTGCAAGGAGGAGCAGTTCTTGGAGGAAGAAACTAAGAGAGAGATATACATATATGGCTTCTTCCAGCGGCAGCGGGAGCACGGGCTCGCTCTCGGCGGCCACGGCGGGGGGCTCGTCCACGGAGAAGGAGCTGCGCGTGCTCATGGAACAGCGCCGGGCCAAGCGAATGCTGTCCAACCGGGAGTCGGCGCGGCGGTCCCGCATGCGCAAGCAGCGGCACCTCGACGACCTCACCTCGCAGATCGCGGACCTCCGCCGTGAGAACGCCCACGTCGCCACCGCGCTCGGCCTCACCACCCAGGGACTCCTCGCCGTCGACGCCGAGAACTCCGTCCTCCGCACCCAGGCCGCCGAGCTTGCCGCCCGTCTCCACTCCCTCAACGACATCCTCTCCTGCATGAGCAACAACGGCGCCGCTGTCGCACTCACCGTCGCCGCCGACCCGCTCCTCTTCGACGGCGCCGCCTTCGAGGACATCTTCAGATCCTTCCCTGAGAGGTTTCAGCCTTGTTAGCTGAAGCTACCATGGCAGAAAGCACGGGAAAAAATCATCTTTTTTTCTGATGCTTTTGGTGTTTCAGGTTTACTAGTGATGGGGAGGTGGTAAAAAAAATGGAGAGCCATGAAATTTTACTGTACTGAGTACTGTACTGGGGGTAAGCAACTAAGCACTGTTCCTAACTAAGCTAGCTGCTGGGGGGTTAATGGTCTAATTATCATGTGTAATTCTGGGGTCTACTCTGGTAAATGGTGTATCAATCAGGTGATGGTTTAGCCTGCATCATCATCATGTACTCCACTATGTAAGACGCAGTAAGCTTTCTCTTTCTGCGTTAAACAAAGGAAGTGCAATATATATAATTACTCTACTGGTTGCCTCAAAATAATTCTGCTCTTGATTTAATTGTTGTTCCTAATTTATCTTATTTTCTGCTGCCTTGGAGCAAGATATTTTTTTGTCTCTCTGAATTGTGGTGTGCTGTATTAACGTGGTATATTCCTCTACAACTGAATGCTGTCTGAATGCTGCCCATTACATTTTTCTGATGCCAATGGACATGGAGTAGGAAATCCTGTCTATCTGCAGAAAATTCCTCCTAATATTCCACAAGGTAGTGGGAATAATCAGAGTGAGAACAGCCAGTCTTTTATGACTGGAATAGAATGGAATAATTGGCTCAATTTTTTTCTCTCTGTTTCTTTTTGGATTTTTTTTTCAGAATCTGTTGAGTACAGCGCTGAAGGTTTTTGTGCACACAGAAAGGGATTCTCCAAATTACTCCCTTTGTTCTCTCCCCTTCCTTTCCTTCACAATATCTGTTTGTTGGTTCTTGAGAATTTGATTGTACCAGAAGACTACTTTCTAGTTGTCATGGACCAACACTGTTGGTAGTACATCTCTGTAGACTAATGGCAGTAGCACTAGCAGTACTGCTAGTCCTAGTGCCATCTCTTTGTAGCTCAGCTCAGCTCTCACAGGCAGCACACAGACATGAGATATTTCATCTCAATTCAGTTTCATCTGACTACAGCTCACATGATATCTTTGTTTGGTACCCACCAAAGCACATGCAGTCTGATGATTCTGCTGTCACACACATGAATCTGATCTTCCAGTGGCTGACTGGAGCAACAGATCACCAACTACTCCAAGTTGTAATTAACAAGGAGTATGATGCATCATGTTCTTCTAGTATAGTTACTGTGCCAATACACACACATGCATAATTACATATGGAATGGACCACTGAAAAAAATGCAATTGGTGCAATGGACCTGGCAGGCTGTGTGCTGCATGCCTGGGAGATGAGGTGGCTACATTGATGGTGTAGAGCCAGCTCTCACACAGTGGAGATTGCTGCAAAAGCGAGGGAATCAAGGCCAAGAAGGTGGTCACCTCACCTCAGCCACCACCTTTCCTCTCCATCCACAATTCCAGAGGAAAGAAATATCAACACCGAAATATTCTCCATCTCCTCTCCGGCCGTTGTTCCGGTCGGGATGGTTGGCGGCGGTCATCGTAATTTCTGGTAGATAAGAAAAGGATTTGCCGGTTTCAGAGTTGTCATCAGCGTAGATAGATGATGATGTTCTAGATGTGAATGCACAGAGGGTTGCTTCTCCTTGGCCATGAGAAGATGCAACTGGAGCCATCCTGATGTATATGAGCATGATTGGTTTGAATTGCAGTGCATTTTAAATGATATATGTGTCAAGTTTTCTTTTCCTTGGTCAAGTGAATCACCCAACTATCCTTCCGCTTGATCTGGCTACTTGATGTGTACACACACACACACACACACACACACACATGAGCATTATATTTTAAAGAAGTTGATGTTGCTTGCAGTAGGAAAACTCAGGAGCCTCTAGATATATTCAGGGTTTACATTACCGGTTTTTATTTTTTACCGGAGGGGGCCGGTAAGTCCAGTTTAACCGATTTTTGTTTTTTTTGTTGGAGAAATTCGGTCCAAAAAATCAAACAAAATTTGAAATTTAAATTCATACCGACCGAAAATATCGGCCAAAAATTTTGAAACAAATTTCGGCAAAAAAATTTCTTCTAGTTTGACAAAATTCATGCAAAATGAATTTCGTGGTGCCGGTTTGGATTTCTACCAGGGGTCACTGGTAAAACCGGTTAACGTCCGGTAACCCGCCAAAAAAAACCCTGGATATATTAGGCAAAGCCCCTAGAGAAGAAGAAAATGGAACCATGGACTTTGGTTTTCTTGGTGGTATCTCTCAAGATTCTTCAGGTACTCAATGGCACTAGAGCCACTGCATAACTTAGTAGTACTTAACATGACTCGGTGTGTCCAAGTAGTTCTTTGTTTTTTTATGTGTGTGGAGAAGAGAGAGAGAAGATATTTTCTCCATTACATCTTAACCTTATGGGTTGGTTCTGCTCATATACATCTGGCACTTGTTGATAATTTGTAAAGATGAAGGTCTAACATAAGATAGAAGAAAAGAGCAAAAGGATCTCGGTGCCGTTGATTGTAGCTTTTGGATCATAGTGTCACTTGAGTCTTTATGCATTATACATGATACTAGTGAAGCAGTAGCGTGTATTGGTGGTTAGATTAGACATGGTTTTCTTTAGAACTTGACAAGGCTTTGCTCCAAAAGCTTCATTCAATGGCTAGGAGGCTAGGGGATTTAAGTTTTTTTTTGGTTGAACTGACAGGTTTGCAGCTTATATGTTAGCCAATAATTAATTTATATAAAATGTTTCTTTACCATAAACAAGACCAAAAGCTTAGAAATATCTTATCTGGAGATGCAAAGGTTATGCAGAATAAACACTTATTAAGTAACCGAATAAGAATTGGAATAAAGGTTGCCCTTAACAATTCTCCAGAGAATAAAGAGCAGAATTATATTATTCAAAGTAAGCTAAATGCGGGCTAAGTCTATTTCTTATCAAAGATAAGAATTTCCTAATAGTAGAGATGTAATTCAGATCTTATCAAACATGTTGGGCACTGCAAACACGATCTATCACGCGGAGATACGGCTTGTGGAAAATAAACAATAATCTTTTGATTCCTTCTTGCAGAAACCAAGGCTAAGGCTTTGCCACTTTTTTTAATTACATCGGCAGAATTGTACTTGTGCACAATTAAACACTAGTTATGACCAGCTGCAGACGGGTTATGCATGCACTAACCTACTTCTGTGTTTCCTAAGCCCATGTGGCCGGCCGGTGATGCCTTATGCTTAGCACTCATCTGGAGGGGCTGGAGACAAAGGCTGCTGTGTTCATGTTCAGTCACATTGCTCCATCAGTACTTGAACAGTGCAAGGTGTATGGAACCCCAGATTAGATTCAGTCATCGTTAATTGGAACTTTGGAAGAACTAGTAGTTTGGTTTAGCATTTTGATAAGTGCACAAGATGCAAGTATATGTCTTTTTTTTTTCTCAAGGATTTCTCCGTGAAATTTCATCGCGGATAGGTCAACATTGGGTGAATTCTAATTGACTCCGGGTCGCATTTTATTAGGCATTGAAACAGAAACAAGTTCTTGAACCTGATATGAACCATGCTTTATAAAACTAACATCCACAATCAATCCTCATGCGTAACTGCACCATATGTGAAATTCCGACGAATTTTGAAGACTTTCCCGGAGAGTATAAAGGGCACGGATTAAAAAATCGAAATCTGGACCATCTGATTCTACCTAAGAATTGCATAGACAACTGGCAAAATCTGATTATATTTGTCTGCTTCCCTTGCATCTCCATGTTGCAGGTAGCCATCGGCCAAAGGGAAATATGCGTGGTCGGCCTGCTTTGTTGTTGTTTTTGGAATACCTTTTCTGCAAATGGAAAAGATAAAACCAAATAATGTGCACACCGCTGCTTGCTTTTGTTGCTAGATGTACCTCATATTGCATACATACTGCTCTGTAAAGCAGCCATACACCTCTCTACTTAGTTGTTACTCCCCTTTCTTCACATTAGCATATGGTTTTCACACGCTATGTGAAGGAAATGGAAGGCGAAAAGGCGGCATTATTGCTGCAATGCATCATGAAAGAGCATGTCATGATCACTGTGTTAAGGCTAGCGTTTCTAGTGTTCAGGGGGGCAGTGAAGTGTCAAAAGGAGTCCCTTGCATTGCCATAAGCAAGCTTGCAATGTGCATTCATGGAAGGTGAAGGTTGGGATAGGAATTTACTTGGAAGAGTGGCTGCTCCTCAGCCATTTGGAGACCAGCCAATGAGAATATGGTCACTGATTTGATGCAAATTTTTTTTTTTTGCAAAATAAGTACAAAGCTCAAGTCCTGGATAGAAAGGCACCTCCACATTCTTGTATGGCTGTGCATATAAACATGGTCCTATTTTTGGCGGTCTTCTAAGGGGAAATTAGGTCAGTAACATCGCAAAAAGTTGAAATTAGAAAAATAACATCGCAGTAGAACTTGACTGCTAAATAACATCCAAAAAGCTAAAATCTGGAAAACAACACTCTAAGGGAATATTCCATCACAAATTTTCAAAAAAAAAAAGACACAATTGCCCCCTCCTCCCCCAATTCTAGCATCTCCTCTTGCATCTCTCTCTCTCTCCAGCTATGCTTGCTCTGGCCATCGTCGGAAGCTACGCCTTGGCAGCAGCATCGAGGCGAAGCCACGCCTTTGCCGCGTTGTCGCCGCTGCCACGAGCACACCAACTTGGCATGGCTTGGAGACCGGGGTGGCAGCAGACAACTCAGGGAGGTGGCGTGTGACAACCCTCAAAAACTGATTAACCAAATCACGAAAATTAAGAAGTAAATGATATAATCACATAAGAATTTATATTTAATCATGCCAAGACAAAAATTAAAATAAAGGAAATGTCATTATACAAAAATCCAAATTACATCACCTTAATTACAAAAATGAATCTCACACATAAATGTTAGAGCAATGGTTCGAGGACCACCCCTATAATTAGAGACTATTAGAAACTTAAGTGACTTTTACCTACTTGTTATATTGCACTACATATTACTTGTAACTCTCTACCTGATGTTACTTATCTAGCTTAAGTCTAAAAATTTTATCTTTTTCAAAATTTATTTCTACTGTAAGTCAGCCCTCCCTAACTAACAAAAACTTCAATTGTGGGATGGTTCGATTTTCGATCCCCATGAGTGAGATCTACGGTGACCACGTCTCACTCCTAGGGCATATGGTGCAGACATTAGGAGGACCCTTCCCCGAGTATATGGAGGAGCCAGCAGCCGGGAGACTACCTCGATGAGTAGTAGTCACAGGCATTTCGTTAGCTCCGAATTATCAGATAGAGTACTTTGAGGACCAATACTCACCTTCCTACTATATCACTCTATAGACTGTAGCTAGGCAAGCCCTTACCACATTGAGGGTGCACTTCCGGGATTTCCTTCGGACTACTCAGTTCGGGGAAGTTCCACCAATCGCTCCAGATAGCCTAAGAGAAGAGTATGGCCTACCCTAGGGTAGAGTGGGTTCGACCTTTAAGGTCTCACCTTCTATCTTGAGGGCCCAGAGGGAGACCCTCAGCACCCTCACAATAGCTGACACACTATTGCAGTACTTCGTCACTAGTGCTCTCAACAGAGCGGAGGCATTTGCTTCCTAGTGGAGGGAGTAGTATTAAGAGGCCGATCTAGAGGCTAGATCATTATAGGAAAGCTCTCAAGTTGCTCATCACTCATGATTTGAAAGGTGAATAAGTAAAAATTAGAAAAAACATTCTCACAAGAAGAACCATTCTTGATAGGATTAACCATAAGAGTCATCGTTTGTAGACTTTTGGACTTCTTGGCTATGACACCCATCTCATGGGTCTTAAACCATGAATACAACTTATCAAAAATTATAGTTGCTAAGTTTATCTTGTCATTGATGGATGTAACTTTTATTTCTCAAACACTAATGTCAAGAACACCAAGAGCATGAACTGCACCGTCGACATTTGAGTAAGTGGCTCCCACATACCTCATGTCACTTAGGATTTTATGGAATCTACCAAAGAAGGAATTGATGGATTCTCTAGGTTCAATATCTCCAGCTTCTAGTAGCCCTTCTTGAATTGGGTCTCACACACTTTTTTGATTTTCAATGTTCCCTCATGGTAATATGAGATGGTCATCCAGATCTTATGTGCGATTCAAGATAAGCCACTCTACTGAACTCCCTAGGCCTTAGATCAAGAAGTTACGTGCCTTAGCATTTGCATCAACCTCATGTGATAGTACCATCGAGGACCACATCATCAGCACGCACAACAAAGTGACTTCTCAATTTGTTCCAAATGGCTAGACCTTAAGTCTGGATGTACATCGGCATCCTTGTCTTCCAATAAGGATAGTCAACCACATCAAAAACATAAGACTTATTGTAATACTTCTCTAATGCCATTGCTCAAAAGATCGATTAGGATCTATGAAGAAGAGCTAACAAGCTTTGATACTAATTGTAGGATCAATATGGTAAGTCAGAAGGAAGGGTGAATGACTTCTTCAAAATATCCTCTTGGTATTATCAACTCAATACAGCAGAAACACAAAGTCATAAGCTCACCAAAGCTAAGAGCCACAAACACAAATCAATCGAGACTTCTCTATCTCACCGATATTATTGTCGGTCAGGGGCGGTTGGACCAGTGTTGGCCGATCTGACCGCTTGGGTCTCCGATCTGACCGGGTTGGACTGTCTGACCACTTGCGTCACCAATTTGACCAGGATCGCTGGTCATACCACTCAGGTCCCTACTGTATGACCGCTTGCCTAGCTGAGTACAAAACAACACTACACACTATCCAAGTAAAATGCTAACTTCTAAACCACTAATCCAAACACAGTGAAAGTTGGCACAAGTTCTCTCTAGGATGTTAGAAATCTATTTCAATTATGGATCATGAAGATCAATACTAAAATTCTAACATTTATCCAAAACAAGGAAAGTTGCAGTAAAACTGAGCAAAAGAGATAAATCTTGATCTACTCTTACTCGTGAGTCCTAGATGATCTTAGATGGGGTTCTCATATGTCATAACAACTTAGATCACAACACGAATTCATGCCAAAACTCCCTCAAGATCAAAACCCTAAACTCATCTCTTTCTTAAGGAAAATCAGGTAAACACAATAACTCTCCCTAGAACATATCTAGATGGATATGATTTGATCTCTAGGGGACTTCTTCATCTCTTATATGTCCTTAACACCAAGAGAGATCAGAATGAGATAAAATCCAACCAAGAAAAGCAAGCAAATCGAAAGCACAAGTAGGGATCTATAGTACAACTCAATTGGATGAAGTTTGGATGTTCTTTTCACTTGAAGAGGAATTTTTATAGCCACTTCCACATGAAAGATAGAGCTCTAACCCTACTACATACACACACAAGGCTCTAACACAAGAAAACCCTAATCTTTCTCATCTCTACCTTTTCAACTCTCACAAAGGCTTATATGGTGGAGACTCATCACCTCACACCAAACCCTAACCAACACATTCTTAGTGGTTACAACCACTTATTAATGGAAAAATTCGGTAGCCTACACACAAACGGGACGCTCCATCCTCCAAGACGAGTCCTAAACCACTTAGACTACCGCCACGGTTTTGCAAACCACCACTCTAACTGGCATTGGATAATTTTCTCAATTACCACCCATTGGACTCCATGATGCTTCTCCTTGAAGCAACCTCCACTTAACGATGTGATGCCCAATGACTTATTGTCAAGATTGTATGTCTCCTCCGGAGGATTGTCACCACTTAAAACGACTCAAGTCCTATGGCACACCATATCACAACACATTCCATGATGCCCAATTACTTGCCGTCAAGATTGTATGTCTACTCCAAGACTGTCACAACTTGAAACGCACAAGTTCAATTGGCACATCACATATAGACATTTATCTTCTCACGATCCTTGTCTTTCTCCTATATTTCTCTGCTTGAGATGATACTCTATTCGGATTTACGCACCATGCCATTAGCCATTAGCAAAAGTGGGATGGGGTTCCCACCCACCTTCATCTGAGTCACACATTCTAGATCGGGCGGTCCACGTCGCCATTAGCACTGAAATAACCATTATTTATATATATATATATATATATATATATATATATATATATATATATATTCTATACTCCTAGGATTATGTATTCTCACTTAAATGATGTTATATATCTTTATCTTTTTGAGTATACTTTAATAATGGTTATAAGATACTCTAAAGTGAGTTTCATGAAAAATTTCATATAAATGAAAATGTAAAAGCATTGTGGTGATTTTCTTAATTCACATGTTTAAGAAAATGTATACATTATAATAAGTTGATTATCTCTTGTGAGTAAAGTATACAATCTTTGCAGAGTATAAACTGTTCGAACAGCCGTGCCCACGGTCAAGGACAGGCATGGGAACTTACTCGAGTTAGTTTCTATTTCAAAAACCTTATGGGCGGGATGAAAACTCACCGGGTAGATGTAACTCTGATTTTGGATTTTCCTAGGTGGATATAACCTAGTGTTGATAATTGGGTGTATGTAACCATAGTAATAAAAAACAAGCATATGGTGGATGAAAACTATGTAACAGGCGGATGAAATCTGCACTGTTATAAATATTATGCACTTTCACTCTCTTTAATAAAATATAGTTTAGTTAAAATGCCAAGTCATAGGAATTTCTAATTAAATGTAGTTTTTAAATGTTGCCTTTAGCAAATAAAAGAAACCGAGTTTGCCTTTCTTAAACCTTGCATGTGTAAATATGGCATCTTGTGTGTTGACTCGCGAAGCACTGTTGCTTATGCTTACTCTCGCCCATAAAATCTCTCAGAACCTATGGATCAAGGACACTGTGTACTATGACGCCCCAGAAGCTAATAGAGAAGAAGATGAAGGAGATTAGAATAGTCTCTAGTAGTCGGTCTTACCACAGTCATGCTGACTAAGTTAGTATTTGCATGCATTAATATTATCCAGATTCTTAGTTAATATCGATCGCACACATTCTACCCCAGTCACTTGCCTGTGCCTTCCTTTTTTACTTTCGCTTCCGCTTTCGCGGTTATGTAATGTATCCACTAGGCCCAGTCGGCTCTATTATAAATTTGATCTGATGTGATCTATTTAAACTCTGATTAATATAATATTAATGTATGGTATGGTTTATAACATGTATGAAATGACTTAGTGATATATTCTGTAAGCACTATCTACTAATCCAGGAGATAGTGCAGTGGTTTCACAGAAGATTTTAGATTGGTTAAATCTGGATCTGACATCCTGATAGTTGCTTTTGTCATTTAATAACATCACATATGTACTCATGGCTTCTTGCAAGGTAAGTCTTAGTTATGCAGCAAACAGCATTGCATTCATGCACATTTATTAGTGAACTAATGAACACCCAAATCTAGTCATAACTACCCACCTAATCAAGGAGTTTTGAGTCCTATTGGGACTCCTTGCCACAGAACAAACTGAACAAGTCTCCATCTGAACTTTCATCCAGCATCATCATCATGCATCACCATCAAAGTAGCATTCAGCAACTAGTGTGGTACATGTATGCACACTATGGAAAATAAACACCAGAGTTTATTTGCCAAATTAAGCACACACGGTTGCTTGCTTCTTGGCTCTTGCTACACTCATCTTTAGACTCCCCATTAGTGAGTGGCTCTTCAACTTCCAACAAAAACTTGAACCTTGTCTCAGAGCTGAGAAAGCTGATGGAAAGAGAATTTTTTATTGCTCTACACGTGCTGATGTTAGAAAACATCTACATTGTCAAGAGCACCAAAGTTAAGAAACTCTATGGCAAAGTTGTGTGCAGTTGACCTAACATAAGAAACTAGTAATATCATTGGATCGGTGCCGTCTGTTTTGTGGAAAGCAAGAGTCGATTTATCTTTCTTCTTCGATCACACAACCAAGAGAAAACGAGAGTTTTTTTTTGGGTTAAAAAGTTTTTTTTTTACCCATGGTTAACACAGATTCTGAACCAGGCTAGGTTAGAATAGACTCCTGAGTCCTCATTACCAAAAATATCCATTTAAACCGGGTATTTACGCATAGTTTTTGGGTATTTCAGTTCAGCGATTCATGACTGCTCTCCTTGAATGAAAGTTACAAAAACACTAAACTTAAGAAAAGCAAAACTGACAGGGCATCAAGAGGATCAAGTTCATGCGATACTGACAGGGCAATTCACACTTCGCAGATGCCTCCTCTGCATGCGTTCATCTTTTGACTAGTAGGTCAGTTTCACTTGGTTAGAAAAAAGGGCCAGTTTCACTTGGCACAAAAAAAATAATAATAAAGGAACACTTGGCGCTATTTAATCCTAAAGCTGAAAATAAGGATTACTACTAAGAACTTCCAAAACCCAGCCCACTCTTGCACACGAGATTGTTAAGGGCATCTCCAATGGTCTGAGTCAGCTGGCTATTTGCATGTACACATCAGCATAAATCCTATGTGGAGGAAAGAGAGTATGCAAAAAAAATCGAGCCGGCTCTTCCTTAAGCACTAGGCTATAACAGAAAACGAGGCAGTCTCTATAAATGACTGTATGTGCATGTAAGTATCAAATAGCTATCCTTATAGACAGTCCTTTGTATACTAGCTATTTGGTTGATGATGTGAAAATCTTCTAGTTAGTTGCTAGCTAGAACCATTGGAGATGCCCTAATGATCGCCACCTTCAGGTGTTCGTTGCATTATTAACAACGCAGGCAGCAAGGCAGGAGTACTCTCCTACACGCGTGCCCTCGATTTCAGTAGCCCTTTCCAAGTCCCAAGGTACTAACAACCATAGAAAAGTAGAAATGGAAGAAACAATTAAAAAGATCCACCAGTACTAGAGCAGCATGTGCAGTTCAAATCATGATGGCAGCAAGGTCAAGCAATCCAGCAAAGTCTGCATTTACTTCATTTTCCTGAGGGATGCTATACGTACAGACTTTTTTTTGTACAACTTCAGGGGATATCAATTGATTCGTCAGTTTGATGAAAATAATCAAAGGATGAAGTGTTGCCAATTTGTCAAGTACAGTTTTGCAAGTTATGTACAATTAACAACATATTTTGCATATTAAATGTTACATGTTTATTGTGAACCTGAAGAAAGGAAAAATAGGAACATATCTAACAAAAAGTCCGCTCAGAACGACAACCTAGCAATTCTGTCACAACCTTCCTCGTCGGTTCAGAATGTGAGGCAACTCATTTTATTCTCCTTTTGTTTGAAAGAAAACTATTCTACATGGAGCAAAAAACTAAACAAGAATTCTACCGGATGGCTTCAAACGAATTCCATGTTTTGCTTTTGAAATATCCGCAGAAAGGCCCGTTATTTTCATGGATCTTGATAAGGTTGTGAATGATATTCATGCAACATCAGCCATCCAAAGTTGTGTCCGAATAGATCGCTTTTCCAATTTCATCATCGATGTTCATCTGAAAAAGTATAGGAAGGTTAACTCATGGTATAATTTTGAAAACAATAATAAGCTTGATCACTTGATAGTTCAGTTTTAATGTAAGTTATTTTTTGGTGCAATACAGATGAAGGAAACAGTAGCAACGGGAAAAGAAATCCCCAGTTGTTGAAGGTGGTGAGGCAGTGTAAATCATGAGAACAATTCAAAGTTTCTATAGATGAATTGGATGGTAACCAGGCATGAGATGGAGCTGATTCTCAAACTATCACCACAACACATTTTTGGTAACTTCACCAACTATGCCATGCTTACACAGCTGTCCAGGCAGTAGGCACCTTGTGTTGGATAACAGGGAAACAGTATGCTCATCATGAATTGTTTGTTCAGATGCATCAATACGGTATCCCAAGAACATTAAATGTCTTCTCTACACACAATCATTGCACCGACCATGACACGGTATAACCGAAAATAGCTGCAAGTGATGAGGGACTCAGCAGCGCACACCTTTTGGATGTGTTCTCCTATTCTAATTGTTCTTGAATTCCCAAATTGATGTCTTCCCATTTGTCAGATAGTGTTGCTGCTGATAACTCGGATTACCAAGTTCTGTTCGGTAAAAAAATCAAAAAGAGAAGACGACAACGACAACTACGAAAAAGAAGAAAAGAAAAGAATCTGCAGGGTCCTGAGTTGTTGCAATCATGCTTTGTTTAGTATTGCAGGCATCATTTCCTTCACAAATTAATGAGTAGAATAAAGAAAACTTGTACATGATGTCTACCACTGGTAACATACATGACCTTCATATACAAGTCTTGATGTCAGAAGTTTGAGAACACTGTCAAGATGGCTTCTGTTCATAGTTGTCATGGCGTCGCCAAGTCGTCGCTTTGGCAATGCCTAGGCGTCATGGTGGTCCAAGGGGGATGCTATAGAGTTTCGCCATGACAACCATCCTCCCTCACTCCCATCCCATGGCCACTCCCGTCTTCTTTGGCTCCGGCCGGTGGGAACGGCTAGATTGGTTGGATCAGTGTTCCCCTAGGCGGGCGCCTAGGCCGCCTAAGCACTAGGTGAAAGCTCCCCGCCGCGACTCGGGCAGAGGCGCTCCCTCGGGCAGTCAACCCGCCTAGGCGATCAACGTCGGTCCTAGGCGGACCCAGGCAACACTAGGTGGGCTAGGCGTGGTGGGGCTGGGTGGTATGGAGCGGCTCTGGGTTGTCGCCCGCCATTCCCCGTCGTGTGTCATCACTCGCCGTTCCCCTTCGCCGTCGCCCTCAGTTCCTCGTCACGCGATGTCGCCCATGGTTCTCCGTCGCCGTCACCCTCGATCTTCCTTCGCTCCTAGCCACGGACGAAGTAACATCCTCACTCCCCACCCCGTCCTCCCGCTCGTCGGCCTCCTTCCGCATCTCCGACTTCTGCCCCGCGCTCCCCTCCTCCACCGTATCCCTCGGCCACCTCCTTTGGTCCCGCCGCTATCTCCTCTTCGTCGCCCTCCCCCTCCTCTTCCTCATCCTCTTTGTCTCCCTTGACAGCGCCTCCTCCCTCCGCCTGCCCGCATCCATTTGCCTACCCTCAACTGACCCCGCCGCCTCTCGCATGCGTGAGATCAAGCTCCATGCCCTCTATCTACTCTTGTCCCAGCGCAGGGTCGAGCTCCATCTCCTCCTCTTCTGTTCGGCCGCCTAGGCGCTAGGCAGCCACCCACCGCCCGTGTGAACATTGCGTTGGATTCGACGGAGACGGGGTGGGAGGCAGCGGGGAGGGGAGGCACTGCACGGGGGGAGGCGGTGGCAACGATGGGGGAAGGCACCGGGAGGGGAGGGAGGCACCGAGAGAGTGGGGGAGAGAGGAGTCGGGAGAGAGAGCAGATATATGGGGGGAGAGACAGCGGGAGAGAAGGGGAGAGAGAGGAGTTGGGGGAGAGCAGATATATTGTGGGGAACGGCTGATAGGATTGTATGTACTTATCATGTGTATGTATGCATGTAAGTGTATGCCTCGCCGTGGCGTTGCCATGGCATACCTGTAACACCCTAACTCTCCACAGGGTCCAAGATGCTACCATCACATTGTTACTGTCTCACCAAAAACATACCCTAAACAGAGTTAACGCTCGAGAACTGTATTAAGAAGAGTCCGTTCTCCTGAAACATACTGTAACTAAAACATTTACACAAACTTCTTAACAAAAGTTTAAACATAACGCTCAGTGCAGGACTAAGCCGTTATTACATATCTACAGTGCAAAAGGAACTACTCCCTTTTCCATGCATGCCGCTCTTCCGGATCACCCTAAAAAAAACCACAAAGCAAATGTGAGTCCGAAGACCTAGCAAGCACACGACAAAACAGTACATCAATCCATATCTATAAACTGTAAACCAATTCTATGATTGTAAATCAGAAACACCTCTCATCAGACTATAAAGTCAACGATCGTAAATGATAAATCAAGTCTCTCGTGAATCTGTGAAGCCAATCTCATCAGAAATCGTATATCACATCTCTGTGTAGTAAACTATAAATCAACTCTACTATAGTTGTAAATCAGAAACAACTCTCTCAGTAGTTATAAATCAGAAACAACTCTCATCAGAATGTAAATCAGAAATTCATTTACTGTAAATTGTAAGTTGTAAGTCAAATCTCTGTAACTGTACCACTGTCTGTAGCACTCTGTATGCAATGCATTAAAATACAATGCATTTGTAACTATAAACTGTAAATCAAATCTCTGTAACTGTATCACTGTCTGTATCTCTTTTCATGCAATGAAATGCTCCTGTAACTGTAGCTTATACCGGTATAGCGTGTGGAAATATGTGGAAATATAAGAAGATTTAGGAAGCGTTGAACCTCTCTCGAGGCCGCATGAGTTTATAGACTGTTGGCTGAACCGCCAGGCTGAATACAAGGTAAGGATCACTCATATCTCGGTTGCCATATTGATAAGTCTATACTAGGATACAATCTATTCTTTCTATACAAAGAGCAGCACTACAAGGCAACCGAGATAGCAGGATCTCACCCGAGATAACAGGCTGTAGCAGCCAAGATACATATATGGATATACCTTATTTAACAGCCCCCCTCAATCTCTACTTTCTCAAGTTGAGATTGTGCTTAAATTCTTCAAGTCTTTGTGTTGATAGAGGCTTGGTAAATCCATCTGCCACTTGATCTCCTGTGGGTATATATCTGACATCTAGCAGTTTCTGATTTACCCTTTCTCTGACAAAGTGATAATCCACCTCAATGTGTTTAGTTCTTGCATGAAACACATGATTCTCTGATAAATACTTAGCACCCATATTGTCACACCATAATGTAGCAACAGGAGAAGATTTGATGCCCAGCTCGCATAAAAGAGTTTGAACCCACATGATTTCGGCTGTAGCATTTGCCATTGATTTATACTCTACCTCAGTGCTGGATCTTGACATTGTTGCTTGTTTTCGTGCACTCCATGATATGAGATTGTTTCCTAAGAAAACAGCAAATCCCCCAGTTGATCTTCTATCATCAGGACAGCCAGCCCAATCTGCATCAGAAAATACACTGACAAGCATACTAGTTGATTTGTTTATATGTAACCCAACACCCATGGTGTGCTTTAGGTACCTTAGAATCCTTTTAACAGCAGTCCAATGCAATGTAGTTGGTGAATGTAGATATTGACAGACCTTATTGACAGGAAAAGAAATGTCTGGTCTAGTCAATGTTAAGTATTGTAAAGCACCCACAATACTTCTATATCTTGTAGAATCTTCAGGATTAAGTGGATTACCTTGAGCTGATATCTTTTTTGATGTAGACATAGGGGTACTCGTAGGCTTGCAGTTCAACATGTTAACCCTTTTAAGCAGATCAGTCCCATACTTTTCCTGTGTCAGGAGAATACCTTCTTTAGTTTTCTTTACTTCAATTCCAAGGAAGTAATGAAGATCTCCTAGGTCCTTGAGTGCAAACTCTTGTTTGAGATCCTGCAGTAGCACTGTGGTTGCATTTATAGAAGAACTTACAACTATTATATCATCAACATAGATAAAAATAAAAATGATGATATCTCCCTTATTGTAATAGAACAAAGAGGTGTCAGCCTTGGATAGGTAAAAACCAAGTTTTTGAAGTTTCTCACTTAGTTTTGAGTACCAAGCTCTAGGGGCTTGTTTGAGCTCATACAGAGACTTGTCCAGTTTACATACATGATTGCATAATGCCTTATCCTCATACCCAGGTGGTTGCCTCATAAACACTTCTTCCTCTAGAATACCATGAAGAAACGCATTCTGCATATCTAGCTGGCGAAGACTCCAACCTTTAGATAATGCAATAGACAAAACAAGTCTAATAGTAGCAGCTTTGACCACAGGACTAAAGGTATCTTCATAATCTATACCATACCTTTGTTTAAAACCCTTTGCTACTAACCTTGCTTTGTATCTATCAATTGACCCATCTGATTTCCTCTTGATTTTATAGACCCATTTGCAATCAATTATATTCATATTCTTCCTTGGAGGAACTAGATGCCAAGTCTTGTTTTTCATTAAAGCTATATACTCAGTGTCCATTGCTTCTTTCCAATCTTTGTTTTGTAGAGCTTCATATAAAATTTCAGGTTCACCAGTTGATGTAAGAAAACCATACCTAATTCTCCCATCTGTATACTTAATTCTTCCATTCGTAAAAACCATGGGTTTAGTAATACCTCTTTGGAGTCTTGTTAGTGGGCGATGCTCAGCAACAGTAAGGATGTCCTGGCCAACCATGGAGGGTTCTGCAATGCTGTTGGGTCCAGATGATGGCGCTGACTCTTGCTCTTCCTCAGTTGGCGCCGTTGCAGTGCTTGCCGGCATCGGAAGGGACGTTCTGGGACGCCGGCTATACACCTGTGTGATTGGTAGGCGTCCTTGGAGACTTGCTCAACACCTTCGATAATCCTGCGCAGTGCCAAGCAAGTTGTTCTGAAGGAGTAGCAGGTTCGGCGCCAGTGTCAGGTTCTGTGCCGATGCTTCCATTGTTTGCCCCCTCAACAACCTGTGTTTCTGCATCAACTTCACTAGCAGGATTAGGATCATTAGCAGATTGATCAGCTATTAGCTCCCCCTGGTGATCAATGGGATTCAACAAGGTAGGAGGAAGGAGAAGGATTTCGGATCTGAGCCGAGCTCCTGCATTTGAGTGGAGTTGGAGAAAAGGAAAGATTTCTTCATCAAAAATAACATCACGAGATATATAGATTCTTCCAGTGGAGATATCTAGACATTTGAAACATTTGTGCATGCTGCTATAGCCAAGAAAAGCGCATTGCTTGTAACGGAATTGAAGTTTGCGAGTATTGTAAGGACGAAAATTAGGCCAACATATACATCCAAAAACACGAAGAGACGAATAATCTGGCTTGACTTGAAAAAGGTGTTCCAAAGGAGTTGTTTGAATCACTCTACTAGGAGTTCGATTAATCAAGTAAGTGGCAGCGGTGAAGGCCTCGTCCCAAAATTTTAAGGGAATTGAAGCATGGGCAAGAAGAGCTAATCCCACTTCTACGATGTGGCAATGCTTTCTTTCAGCAGACCCATTTTCCTGATGCGCATGAGGACAGGACACATGATGAGATATCCCAACCTTTTTGAAAAAGGAATTAAGTTTCTCATATTCACCACCCCAATCAGTTTGTATAGAAATGATTTTTCTACCAAATTGACGTTCAACAAGACTTTGGAACTCTTGAAATTTTTGGAAGACTTCAGATTTGTGTTTAATAAGATAGATCCAGACAAACTTGCTGAAATCATCAATAAAGCTTACATAATATTTGTGTCTCCCAACAGATTCGGGTGCAGGACCCCAAGCATCAGAGAAAATCAATTCTAAATGAAAATGAGATACACTATTAGATCTTGAGTATGGAAGTTGATGACTCTTTGCCTGTTGACAGGCATCACAAACAGACTTTTTATTGAACTCTAAAGAACATGGAAGATTATTCTGGCTAATGACTTTCTTGATGACTGGAAAAGATGGATGACCTAATCGGTTATGCCATCTTGACATGGATGGTTTGGTGATACTATGAACTTGCTTATTGTTTTCACCCGGAATGAAGGATAGTGGATAGAGTCCTCCCTTACATCTTCCTTGAAGAAGAACCTTTTTTGTTGCCTGATCCTTGATTAAAAAGAAGTTGGGGTGAAATTCAAGAAAAACTTTGTTATCGGTGGCTAAGCGGTGAACAGAAACAAGATTTTTGTGGCCTTTGGAACATGCAGAACATTGTTAAGGTAAAGATTGTGATGGGGAGCTTGAACAATAGCATGACCAATGTGCTTAATGTCCATACCTGTACCGCTTGCAGTGTGGACTTGTTCGCTCCTGTTGTATCTGTCACGAATGGAGAGTTTGTCCAATTCGTTGGTTATATGGTCAGTGGCACCCGTGTCGGTATACCAGTTGGTGTCGATGCCGTAGGATGTGGTTGCAGCTGCAGCAGTTCTTCCTCTTGGCACATAAGCTTCATCAAACTGATGCCAGCACTCAAGAGCCATGTGGTTCAGCTTGTCGCAGACTTGACAGTGTGGGCGATCATCATTGCCGCTGGAAGGTCTACTTCTACCGCTGTTTCGGCCACTGCCGCGGCTACCACCACGATCTCCTCGACCGCGACCGCGCTGGAAGCTGCCGCGCCCACGCATGGATGCATTGACGGAGCTTCCCTGCAGGAAATCCGTCCGCCCACGCATGGCTGAATTGGCAGAGGTTTGCAGATTTGTTCCCTGCAGCAGATCCATCCGGTTTTCAAAGCTGATCAGCTGAGAGTATAACTCACTCACCGTGATGGGATCTGATCTGCCCAAGACGGTTGTGACGACTGGATTGTAGTCGATGTCGAGTCCATTGAGGATGTAGGCGATGAGTTCTTCATCATCTAGGGACTTCCCTGCTGCCGCCATCTCATCAGCGAGTGCTTTCATTCTTCCGAAGTACTCAGGGACTGTCATCGTTCCCTTCTGAGTACTGGACAGCGCCATGCGAGTATTCACTGCATGGGCCCTGGTTTGCGATGCAAACATATCTTCTATTGCCTTCCAGATTGCTACTGCGCTCGTCATGGAGACAACATGGGTCAAGATTTCCCTTGACAGTGTGGAGAGGAGGTAACCGAGTACTTGCTGGTCAAGCGCCAGCCATTTGGCATACTCCGGATTTGGTACTTCCTCAGCCTTGTCGTTGATCTTGGTGACGATCTTCACACTGGGCGCTACCGCAGTTCCATCGAGGTACCCAGTAAGTTGGGCGCCTCGAATCGTAGGAAGCACTTGAGCCTTCCATAGCATGTGATTGCTTCTCGTCAGCTTTTCTGAAACTGGATGACCAAGGGATTGGTTCATGGCCGGTGAAGAAGGGACTCCATTCGCCATGAGTATATGTAGATGTGTTTTAGAGGAAAGACTCTGATACCATGTGGAAATACAAGAAGATTTAGGAAGCGTTGAACCTCTCTCGAGGCCGCATGAGTTTATAGACTGTTGGCTGAACCGCCAGGCTGAATACAAGGTAAGGATCACTCATATCTCGGTTGCCATATTGATAAGTCTATACTAGGATACAATCTATTCTTTCTATACAAAGAGCAGCACTACAAGGCAACCGGGATAGCAGGATCTCACCCGAGATAACAGGCTGTAGCAGCCGAGATACATATATGGATATACCTTATTTAACATAGCGAAGGGTACGCTCGTCGATGTCACCCTCTCCCTCCATCTCGTGGAGGTGCCTACCTCTGTAGGACTTACTCAAAAGCACTCCGGATTAGTCATACGACTCTCACTGACCTGGCTCTTATGCACTTTGCATGATGCAATGCTTTTCAAATGAGGTTGTTTACTCATGAAATGTATTCCTCCAGATATGATTTAACACAAAATCATATACATCATCATGTCTTGCATGCTTTAGACCATGGCATGGAAACACATATAACCATTGTTCAACACAATTTATTGCTTTAACATGCACTTGCCTGCTAACCTGGCGGGCGGTGCATGGACAACACCAGACTCGAACCGCTACCAAAACAAGCATGACCCATTTCAATTCATTTGCTAAAGCAATACATACACATGCAAGCAAACAACATCATTGTTACGTGTAAACCCAGTATCGCCGACCTCCCTCTCACCAGACACAGTCCCGCTGTCCCGTTTTAATCAGCATATTACTTTACGCGAGAATCTGCAAATAACTGAAAAGGGGTTTTCGAACCGTTACCCGGACCCGACGACCGGATCAGGCCACGATCTGTCGTCCCTGGACCGGATCTGGCAGATCTAACACCAGATCAGGCAATCCCCCTTCTTTTTCTCCTCTTCCTTTCTTTCCCTTTCTCTTCTTTCTTTTCTTTCTCCTTTTTTCTCTCTTTCTTTTTCTCACCCGGCCAGTCCCCTTTCCTTCTCTTTCTTTCTTCTTTTTCCCTCTCCTCCTGTTTTCTCATGCCAGCGCCTCTTTTCTCATGCCCGGCCGGCCTCTTCTCTCTTCCTCACGCCCGCGCCTCCTTCTTTTCCTCCCTCCCCGTTGGCGGCTCCTCCCCTCTTCTCTTTCCTCACGTCGGCGCCCTCCTTCACACCTCCCTCACGCCGGCCAGCTCCTCTCCCCTCCTCCCTATTGCAACCGGGTGGAAAAGGGGAGCGGCGGCGGCGCGGCAGCAAGGGCACAGCAGCAACGGTTGCAGGGGCGAGGAGATGAGGACTGCGGCCAGGGAGTGGTGGCGGTGGCGCGTGCACAGGGAACTGCGAGCACAAGGCAAGCGGCTGCAGCAGAGAGAGAGGGCACATGGGGGGAAGAAGCAAATGCCAACTTTTCTTCTTCTTCCTCCCTTCTCTCTCTCTTTTATAGCACATGAGTATGGGCCGGGCTGGGCTTTCGTTGGCCCAGGTATCACAATCCCAGCGTCTCTTAGGCGCCATGGTCGCTAATTACGCCATGACAACCATGCTTCTGTTAATGATTAGAATTTTACAAATGGTTAATCAACCATTTATTGGTTATCATAGTGTAAATTATGTCTTGTTGGATGAAGAGTGGAGACCTTTGTCTATGTATTTGCCATTTTTTTTCTAAAACAGAAGCAAAGAGCGAGGTGGATGAAATGGCGTCAAATATCGGGTGTCCTGCGTGATAAAAAAAGTCTCAAAAATTAAAAGGTAAGTACTATAAGATGACGATTAGACCTACGATGCTATATGAAGCGGAATACTGAACGACTAAAAGACAACATATACAAAAGATGATTGTAGCGGAGATGAGGATGCTGCAGTGGATCTGTGATCATACAATGTGAGATCAAATCCGCAATGATGATATATGTGATAGGGTGGGGGTAGCACCAATTGAAGAGAAATTTGTCCAACATCACTTGAGATGGTTTGGACATCTTCAACAGATACCTCCTGAGACACTGGTACGTAGTGAAATTTTAAGACGTATCAAAAACATAAGAAGAGGTAAAGGTCGACTAAAACTAGCATGGAAGGAAACAATTAAAAGAGATATGAGAGATTGAAATGTATAGAATTAGTTTTGAATAGGAGCGCATGGAAGTTAGCGATTTACGTACCGGTATCTTGACATAAGAAGAAGATTTAGGAGTGGTATTTTAGGCTCTCTGCTCAGATGGCATAATACAGGCTTAGGGTTTTTGCCTTGTTGGTTTTATTACAAGGCTTTCATTTCTTCGACCTTGAGGAAGTTTTATTTCTAATTCACCCCTAACTTATTTGGAATAAAAGAATTTGTTGTTGTTATTGTTGAAGCAAACAGGGTACCGGTAGCCTTGAGAAGATACACAAAAGAACGTTTTTACAGTTGTCAAATCATCTCCACACTTCAGAAGTTCTAGTATTGTAGCTTAGCATGGTCATGCATGAGGTCGTATCGTACTAAAAAGTCTTATGCCTATAAAGTTCATAAAGGAAATAAGGGAGGCAGAGGATGAACCACCATCGACAAGTAGATAACTTGGTAAATCACATCGACAAGATGTACAGAATAAGTGCAGCCTTGAGTTGCGCAATTAACGTACTTTGCATAAATGACGGATCAAGTGCTGCAACCACATACATGTAAAAATCCATCTTCGATTTGCATCCAAAAATATGGGCCAACACTAAAAAATGTACAATAATAGTTATTCCTTGCATCCATTAGAGGAAGTAGGCTGGAACCATGATTTATCGAATACGATTCAGATTCCGATTTCAAGTTGGTTCAAGCAAACACACATAGCATATTAAAGTTAAGGAAAAATCATAAGAAAAAATAACAAGGGGATGGCTATGGTATATACAACTTTTAGTTAAAAAAGTTGCATGGTGATATTTTTTCCCACTTCCCACCATTCCCACTTGTAGGATGATTAGTGAATGGTGGGAAAGGTGCATGTAAAGTGCATAATTTACATACACATGTACCATAGTCAATCTCAAATAACAGTATCAGGGAAACAAAAAAAATTGATGATAGCATAGGGAAAATACTGAAACTGAAGAGGGAAAGAAAGTAAAAGAAAAGTTAAGGATTAATGGATCACCAAGAGTTAACAGTGAGTAGACCAAAAAATTGGCAAGAGATTGGCTGCTAAGAGAGAGATGCTCTGTTAGTGGAAGCAGATACAAGAAAAACAATACTATTCCCCCATATATTCTGTTACTTTCAGAAAGATATCTGCACGAAGCCTATTTCTATAAGCATATCAAAAGACGGAGCATATATTCTTGGCTTCTAAGTTGTAGGAAATGAGGATAGAAAGTTTGATTCGGCCATTCAGGGAAGATAACTACTGTTGACAAGTTTCTACTTTCATCTTCAAAGTTCAAACTCCTTATTCCTCATGGCTTTGCAATTGTTTCGATAGCAAGTAATTGGTTGTTCCGTTTTTTTTAAGAACAGTGGCACGAGTTCTGCCTAATCAATTAAGAGAGAATAATAAGAGGTCCGGCAAACAACATGGCCCTGTATCTACAGGGTGACTACTCTGCAGCCTACAATTGCGGCAAATCACTGAAGCAAAAACAAGGTAAAGCATTACAGATTTATTTGGAGTTTGGAGAAGAAAACTGGAAGAGAGAAGAAGATATTAGAAACACTTGTCAAGTGGGAAGAAGTTATGTAGTTAGGTCCATCGATCTCTGTCTCTCATATAGCTTCTTCCTGTTTTCTTATGATCTGGCTGTTCTCCTTATCTCTTTTTCTTTTCTTTGGTACTTTCTTCCGCCAAATGAAATTGCATTTCAAATTATATAGAAAATATGAATCCGAAATTAGCTTGATTTATCCAAACAAGAATAGTTTGATTAATTGATTTGGTTATTTTTATGTAGGTATTATAGTTCTGGATCTGAATAGGAAGATGCAGTTGCACATATAGATTATCTGCAGCTTCCTCATTCAGAATTTATACATTCATACCCATAGCCTGTTTGTATGTCAAGCAGATTTATCTAATCTCTTTGGGGACTTGAATTAACCACATTCTCTATCTCGCGCATAAAGAAACCTGTAAGATTTCGAGGTACGTGTGAATCTGGGCATCAGCCTCATTGAGCATAGGTTGGGAAGGCACTGAATCCAACAGATTCTCAGCAAATGGAGAACCCTAACTGAATTCAATAGATTCTCAGCAAATGGAGAACCCTAACTGAATTCAATAGATTCTCAGCAAATGTGGAAACATGCCGGATGCTGCATTGTTCATCATGGAAACTAGGTCACTAAAATGTTTTTGGAATTCATTACTATTATTCTATTAAAGCAAATAGTTCTTCTTTCTCGTTTCTGGATCAAGTTGGCTATATGGGGCCCTTTAACAGGTGAAATTTCAGCTTTGATATTCTCTATTTCTGCCTCTAATTCTTGGAACGAACAGTTCCATGCTGTCCTGCCTGCAACAGGTTGATCCTCAATATGTGGTTACTTTTTGGAAATCAAGAGTATTGCATGATACTTTATGCGATAGTATCAAACTTCAAGGTAAATTCAAATTTTGTAGCCCAAAAATGAGCTTCTTCTGTACAACTGACCAGGGATAGAAATCCCGGCGGTGGCCGGGAAGAAAAAAACCGGCCAAAAAAAACCGGGAAGAGAGCAGCAGCAGCAGCAGCCAGCAGCAGCGGCAGAGCAGCAGCAGCGGCGGCAGAGCAGCAGCAGCAGCAGCGGCAGAGCAGCAGTAGCAGCCGTAGAGCAGCAGCAGCAGCAACAGCGGCCAGTAGCAGCAGCAACCAGCAGCAGCAGCGGTTTCACCGGTTTTTCATCGGTTTTTCCGGTAACCGACCGGTTACCGGTCTCCTCCCGCACCGCATTCAAAATTCAATTGCCAAAATTCACCCGGGTTTTATCCGGGATTTCCGGTTACCGGGCGGTAACCGGCCGGTTACCGGTACCGCCCGGCGGCCGGGATTTGCCCTGGTACCGGGATTTCTAACCTTGCAACTGACCACACATTCAGCAGCAACACCTCAATGATCCATTGATATAGTTCTTCAGTGGAACCAAACAAGTGTAGTGTTTCCCAGTCATTTGAGCTCACATAAAGCTTGCATGGACCAATCGATAGTCTCCCACAAACAAATTCTTGATTTTAGGGCATCCCACAGTTGGACTAGGTTCACAAACACATCACAACAAGCACAGAGGCCCATGAGATGTAAGGGAACAAACAAAAAAGAAAGGAGCATTTGATCATTTGCCCCATCAGTTGAGATGCAATTGATGATTTGCCCTCAAAATGTCACTGACATGTGAGCCTAGAACTCATATATCAGTAAGACATCATAAAGCAAATCATCAAATGCATCTCAAGTTTGGGGCAAATCATCAATTATCCCAAAAAGAAAAGGTTGACCCTATTTTTTTTATTCACTCTCTTTCCATACAGCCAGTAATGTAGTCATGGATATGCAAAGGACTTGAAAATACTTTAGATATATGGAATCCCTGTAATTGCCCATGAATTATGAAGGAAAGCAACATTATAGGTGCCATAACATATTGACCGCTATCAAACTAAACTGTGGAAGGAGACCAATTGCAGAGGCTTAAAGCAAAATCAAGAAATGTGAGATGTTTGAGACCACATTTTAATTGACTAATTGCTATTTGGGAGCTCTTTTACATTTATAAGCTGCAAAGAGTGATTTTCTAGACAAGTAGAGAATACACCAAAAGTCGATAACAGCTAAGCAAATGTTGTAAAGCAACAAGAACTTAAGTTGCCTACCTGGTACTATATGCGGTTATGCTCAATAAAGTCCCAGTATCCTCAACTCCGCAACATGGCTAGGATCAAGATCTGGCACTCGATCAGTTCCTTCAAGATCCTCTACGATATACTCCTGCCACAAGAGGAATATCAAATAGTGTGAGGCTGCGAGCAGAATGTTTAATATAAGAAAATGAGATGCCAATAAACCATAAGGGAAAGAAAATATGCTACAGTTTCAAAATCTGTATTGCTGAGACGCTATGTTATGCCAGGATAAAGAACAAGGATACACATGTAACTCTGACAAGAAACATCAATTTTTTGTTCATTACACAGGGACATCATGCTCTACCGCTAACTGATCATGCCAGGATACGAGAAGAAACCTGAAAAATGATGCGGAAGGAACTGGAATCCTCTGTGCTTAATTTGCAGTTCAAAATTTCCAAATGCCAAATAGACATATTGGGCTGTTAATGACTTGATAGGCACAATTAATCATTTATCAATCAGAAAATGCACTTCTTGAAATGAAAAGATAAATCAATACACCTTGCTGCTTCAATTTTTCTTTCTTTCACCAACCTTGGTTAACTCTTGCTTGCCAAGAACATGGTAATGCCGTTCAGTGATCCTTTGTCCGCATATTATAGCTATGAAGAATCCATACAGCACACCAACCAAAACAATAGCCAATACTGCAATTTGAGTAATTATTGAAAATATTAATTTTTTTCTCAACAAGTGCTTCATGTACAGTACAGGTAATATATTCAAATGTCATGTACACAGATAGCTGTACTGCAGTAAACAAGAATAGAGCATGCATGTTAGTACTTGTACAATCACAAATGTTAAGTTAAATGCCAACAAAGGATAGACAAGTGCCATTACACACTCATCTAGTCTGCCAACTTTGTGCTATATAACTGCCAAAGTGAAAATATGATTTATTCTGTAGCTCCCACTGAGCATCTGAACTATGAAAACAAATCCATATGACAGGTTTTCCCATGCTTTCCCAAACCACACTTAGATAACCATGACCCACTCAATATTAAATGTGTTATAGGTTATCTTTTACCTTAAAGGCCCAAAGCTATTACTGCTATCATAAACTAAACCATGATTTTTTTTCTCGAACGCACAGAAGAACTGCGCATCATTATATTAAGAAGAAGAAAATAGTCTAGGAAGACTCTTACAAACTCTCACCAAAAGGCGGGGTTAAATACAAGGAGTCTCAACGAACTAGAGAGACCCACCTACCAAGAACAACACAACACCTAAGGCCAAATGTTACTAAGGCCTTTGGCCCCCGCCAAACACCACAATTTAGCCTCATCACTGATGTCTTGCAAGACAATGCTAACATTGGGTGAGGCGCCGTCAAAAATACAGTCATTCCTATGCTTCCAAACCCTCCAGAACACCAACACGACCAACGAATTAAATCCCTTGCGTTGCTGTTTAGAGACTTTGTGCAAATCTTGACGCCACCAAAAGGTAAAGACCAAATCATCTGGACCTGGAGCTAGCTGCTGCAATCTCACCAGTGAAAGTACAGAGAACCATACACTTCTTGTGAACACACAAGAGGTGAGTAAGTGCTGAATATTTTCATCTACTTGATCACACAGAAGGTAGCTCTCAGGGTGAACAAGACCACGACGGGCCAAACGGTCAGCGGTCTAGCAGTGATTAAGTGAAAAGCTAACTACAAAAAGAATTTGCAACGAGGAAGAGCCCAGGTTTTCCAAATCTCCTTCCATGGTTCAAACTCCACAGCCCCCACAAAAAAACAACGGTAAGCTGATTTTGTTGAGAACTTGCCCGAGGAGGAAGGCTTCCACACATGCTGATCATCCACGCCAGGGGTGAGCCTCACGCGGGCTAGGACGTCCCATAGGCCAAGAAACTCCTCCAGGACTGCAGTAGGTAGACTGCCCCTAATATCATGAACCCACAAATTGTCTGTTAAAACTTCTTGGACCGTCCTCTGACTGACAATTCTCTTTGGCACAAGCACACAAAGGGAGGGCACAAGGTCCATTAAGGATTTGCAATGTAGCCAATTATCACATCAAAAGAGGGTCGTGCAGCCATCTCCCACAATAGAGTTGATCGATATGGAGAACATAGATGCTGAATTGGGGTGTACCTGAATGTTCAAACCGGCCCATGGGCGATCAGGTTGCGACTTTTTGAGCCACAACCACCTTATGCGCAGCGCCCATCCGAGTATTTCCAAATCAAGAATTCCCAAACCGCCATACTCAATTGGTCTCTTGACCCGGCCCCAAGAGACAAGACAATGTCCTCCATTTACTCTGTTGCGACCCTTCCAAAGAAAAGCTCTACGTATCTTGTCGATTGCTTTAAGAGCCCATTTAGGGAAATCCAGAGCAAAGAGCGGATAAATAGGAATTGCTGAGAGCACAGCTTGAATAAGTGTGGCTCGGCCAGCTGGGTGCATCATGGCAGCTTTTCATCCAAACAGCTTGCCAGCAATCTTATCAATTATCATGTAGAAGCCAGATTTGGCGAGTTTTCTGATTGACAATGGGAGCCCAAGGTATTTGCAAGGGAATTCTTGAAGTTTGCAAGGAAAGGATCCTTGCACTATTTCCAAGTCCTGTTGGTGGCATCGGATCAGGGTCACCGAGCACTTGCTTAAGTTGGTGATCAATCCCGACGCTTCTCCAAAAACCCGAAGAATCTTTTTGATCAACTCAAACTCTTCCAAACAGGGCCTCAGAAAGATAACCACATCATCAGTATATAGGGAGACCCGCTGACTAGAACCTCTAGAAAAAAAGGGCTGCAGAAGGCCAATCTCACTTGCCTTCGTGATTAGTGAGTTAAGCACATCCATGACTAAGATGAAGAGCATTGGGGATAAAGGATCGTCTTGCCGAAGCCCCCGCTGATGTTGAATTAGCTCTCCTGGCGCCCCATTCACCAACACCCGAGTTGTTGAAGACCTCAGGAGCTTGGGCAGTAAGTTACACCAAATTGGGCCAAATCCCACATGGCTTAACACTTGCAGCAAGAAAGGCCACGACACCGAATCAAAGGCTTTTAAAACTAAACCATGATGCTCTATATTTTCACAGTAGATAAAGCAATACATAGATAGATCATACTGTACAATTATTTCCACACCATATTTTTTAACAGTAGCTATAAAAATAAAACTAATAATGCAAAGAATGAAGTGGCTTCTTTTTTAGAAGTATATGGCTATATGCCAGACCATATTGTCAGAACTGAAGAATTGACTTCACAGGAACAGATCGAATACAATAAAGAACATAAGTTTTCTAGTTCTCATTCAGTTTTTTAGATAAGTAGCAAATAGCAATTCATGAAATTTCCTGAATCATAAATGAAGATAACTTGCAACATGTACAAAAAGGACAATAGATATCACTATTAAATTGAACTTACTTGCCGTTGCATAAAAAGCATATGGATGCTCTTCATAACCAAACATTTCTCACAATTCATCCCCATAAAATCTGTAACCTATCAGATGAAAAGAAAAAAATCAAGTTGGCAAGATCAAACAAAAATATATATCTCGGTTTGGAGGATGCAAGATGCCTTATATTTTCCAATGCAGTGAACAAAAACAGTGATATGTTCACTTTTATCTTTACCAAAATCAAATCTAACAGAACTAGGAGCAGGAAAATGTTCTATATTGCAAATCTCAGGACCAGAAACTTATCCATGTAAGGTCACTGGAATTTGGAAAAAGAAATTAGACATGATTCAAGAAAATTAATTACTCCCACAGGAATGGCACTGACTTTGTCAGAAATCAGCAAACTAACTGTCACATCTCTCAGAAGAATGGCAATGATAATAAAGTTCAGCGTTAAATTGGTACTGACTGACTGACACATTAACAAAATTAACTTCACTGGTTTCATTTTTATTGAATTACATTCGAAAATCTTTCGGTTATAAATTTTGAGTTTTGAGTATTGCAGAATGCCATATTCGTGCAAAGCGACTATATCCCAGAAATTGAATGAAGTATTCTTTTCCTCTTATGAGCAAATATGCATGCTTCAGGGTGGCATTAGCTTAGTGTTTCTATACCCAAAACAAAGCACATATTTCTATCATAAATATGTTTTTAATGTAGTAATATCATGAGACAAATATACGTGAATCTAACGTAATTAGGTGTGTAATATAACATCATAAAAAAATTCATCAACAAGACAACAACATATAAATCAATAATATCTAGAAAAAGCAACACAACGATCCACCACAGATTAATGTTATTACTGGATCGTTGAAGAAAAGTAGCCCATTGCACTAGACTATTAAAGGTGTGAACATCTTACCAGTTGTACAATAAAAAAGATCAATGTGTGATCTCTGGCAACCAGAAGCTGAAACTTCAACCGTAACCACCCACGATCTGGAGGAACATTTGCACGTAGTAAGAATGCAGACCGACACTCAGTACAATGTGAAAAATGCAAAACCTTCCTGGGTGATGTGCAAGAAACAAACTGGGTCAGGGCCAGACTAGATTATAATGATTAAAAGTGTGAGCATTTCTGCTCTCTTGGTTGCAGTTGAGGATGGTTGAAGGTCTACAAATATGTTCAGTATAAAGAACAAATGCTCACGAATCCATACCTTTGTTGATCTCCAGTTATCAAGACAGGACCTATGAACATACTTCTGTGTGCCCTTGCATTGGCAGGGCGCGATCAAGTCATCACCTGCTTACAGTGGATGTCCAACAAAACAAACACAAACTGAATATAGAATATAACAAGATATTTCAAAGCTCTTAAGACACCATCTAAGAATATACTTCAAATCACAGTGTGGACCTTCGTTATCAAGGCAAATCCGGCATTGTGGAAGGTCTTGAATGACAAGGTGGGTTTCTTCATTAGCATCAATATTTTCATTGTCGTCCTCAATACTAACGCAATGCCACATAAAAAAAACAAGCCATTTAGAGAAAGTGCATAGAATTTATCATGATGATTTGAAGTTGGAGGTTAGGGATGCAGGAGTGGTAAGCTGTATTAAGATTGGTTTATCCGAGCATGTGCATTTTTTTAGCTAGAATTATGGCAATTTTTGAAGCGTACTTGATATTATTCGTAATCCTTTAAGTTGGAATGGAAGAAATTTGCGTCAGCTGGGTTTTCACTTGGATGTCCTTAGAATTGCCGGTTCTCATAGAGTTGACTGCGAAAGCATCTATGGTCCAAGTTGGGGGAACTGTTACTATTGGTTTAATTAGAATTTACCAATTCCAACAAACTCAGTGCACCAAATTTTGAAATATTTGATAATTCAACAATGAACATAAAATGGGAAAATACAAATTCCGCTGCCGTGATGACTACATGGGGACTGACAACTGATGCAACTCTCCTCTGACCCAGCAGCAACCAAACCAAAAGGCAGGAATTGAATTCCAACAGTATCTCTGCTTGAACCGAGTATATCTGGTATCACCTCATGCAAGCCCTAAAAAAACTCCATTCCTATTCCGGCTACGATCTCGAACCAAATCACCACCCAAGTGTACGGCAAACATCGCCACCTATGACGCAGCGTGCATTTGGTGCGCTCCAATGATCGGTCGGACACGCAAGGCTCTACGGGCTCTCAATAAAAGATGGCAATCCTACATATCTCACAGATCAAGGCGACGCAGATTAAGGCCGCATACCCATGCACCCAAGCAGAACAGATCTCCAATAAGGGATCGAGCGAAGCGGCGGTGAGATCTAAGGGAGGCGAGGGTGGTAGGGGGTGGAAGGAGAGTGGCCAGAGGTACGGATGCATGCGGCCAGCGCTCGGCGGCGATGGCGGTCTTCTCGAAGAGTGGAGATTGGAGAGGAGATGGAGGGCGGACGTGAGAAATGAGGTGGTTGATCTGTCTGCTTCTTCTTGTTCCTTTCTCTACATTAACTTCATTAGTTACAGCAAATTGAGGCTTCACTAAACTTGGAGTAACACTGCTAAACGTTATGGCCCAGTTCTTGGCCCTAATTCAAGTTTACATTCTGATTATTAATGTAACACCCTAACCTTTTCCCTGAGCCTAAAGTGTTATCATCTATTCTATGACGCTGCCCATTCACACTTTTGCCACTGATCTTGCGTAGCAACTCCTCTGATTAAATAACAACCCAACGGCAAATGACACTTGACATTAAACGCAGCAGATGTATAAATTTGCCGACTACCAAAAGGAACTTATGTGCTATACAAGACTGAATAAATCTTGTTATAATATACTTCTAATACTAACTACCTGACATGTCATCAAAGTTTAAACATGTCGGCTAAAGATGACATGTGAATTACTGTCATATGTGAAATAGTTGTGTTAATCCCGCTCGTGCATGTCATCCTCAACGATTATCTAAGAACAACAACAAAATAAGGGTGAATCCGAAGACTCAGCAAGTACACGATAAAATAGTGGGATTAACACTGTAATCCAACAAATCACATGTAATGCCCTGAACGTCATTACGACGTCCCTAAGAATATTTAGCGGAATCACGGAGTCACCCGGTTTTTCGGTAAATCGCGAGAGATGAAAATAAATTCTTCAGAATAGTCTAAAATAATAAAAAGAGAATTAAATTAATAAAAACCACTTAGTGGGCTGTCTAAAGGGCCACCTTGGGCCATCCGGCCCAAGTGGAGCCGCCCCTCCCCCTAAACCCTAACCCTATTTAATCAAGTGGCCGCCACCCCCCCTCCCCTTTTCCACCCCCTGGCCGCCACCCTCCCCTCCCAATTGCGCCTCCACCTCTCCTCCCCTCAAGTGTTGTCCATTGGCGCAAGAAGAAGAAGAAGAGGAAAAAGAGGAAGGGAGGAGGAAGAAGAGGAGAAGGGAAGAAGGGGAGATCCCAAGGGATCCCCTACGTAACTTTCTCCCAACCTAAACCCTTATGTTTTTGCTGTAATTAGGGTTCTTAGCACGAGAATTGATGGATATTAGCAAATTGATTCACTGATTAGGGAATTCCTGCTGTCTGCGCGTAGTTCAATTTGTGCAGCGCGGCTGTTTGCGCATATTAGACCTGTCAAACGATCTTTCCTGTGGGTCTGGTCAAAAGAAAAATTGTAGAGAACGTCGAGATCTATCTCCTGTATTTTTTTCAGATTTTTTGGCCACGGTGTTTGGGCGCAGCAAGGTTGAGAAGACTGCTGTCTGACAGAGGTGGAATCCGAGACAGATTGCTATTCGGATGTAGATTCGGAGTAGGAGATAATTTTTATATTTTTCCTCCCAATAATGAAAGTTGTAGGGAATCTGAAGATCTAGTTGCTATAGAAAAATCATAATTTTTATAACTTTGTACTGTGGCTGGGGTGCGTTAGAAACTGGCTATCCAGATTGCCAGAATAGAGTACGTCCTCCGTTTTGCGCGTTAAATTACACCATGTTAGTAGCAAAATAAAAATAAGAGTGGTATGAGAGTCCCTTGTGGTATGAGGAATATGACTGTGGTCATGGAATGGAGGTTCTCCCCTTGTGGTATGGTCGGGGATGTGGATGTGGCATGAGTTATTTTCACTTGTGGTGACTATTGTTAGCAGTTGTGGTTGCGGGAAAGAATATGGTTAGTAAGGAAAATATGTTAATGCATTATAGATGTTGGTAGTAGTGGTGATTGCGGTTACGAAGTAGGCAATCGAGACCTAATTGCTAATGTTTGTGGTTGTTGGTAGTAATGGTGGTTAAGGCTATAATTGTGGTCAATGTGGAAAACAAATGTTAAAGCTTAAACATTGTAGTTTAATTAGCTTGTTAAACAGTTTGCTTACTGAGATTTTTATCTCACTCTTATTATCCCCCTCTTCCAGGTGATTCTCGAGCATGTATGGGAGGGTAAAGCAGCACATCACTGTCACATACCATATCATATTTCATACTATAATAAACAAGTGGAGTCTGTAGTTATTTATCTCTTTTCTCTCATTGTTGATCATTTTTAATTAACAATGGTAGGCTGTGGTTCGCTTTAATTGGTTAAAATTATTAGCGGGTGTTCTTTAATTAATAGTGTTCTATTACCTTTGTGTTAGTATGCTTCTGCTAAACTTATCATGATTTAGGAATTGTTGTCAGTTTATATTATCTTGTAAATTGGCTAGCTTGTGGAGTGGTTTAGTGGCATCCCAGGGTAATGTGGGTCTTGGGGTGTTACATCATATCTTTTAGAACAGTAAATCGTAAACTTTGTATCTGCATCTGCCTCCTATTTCTTTCCTGCAAATACGATGTGTTACCATACTATGCATCTCCAAATGTATCTTATACCAGTATAGTGGAGTTGTTTCACCCGCGGTGAAACCCCTCTGCCTCCATCCCTGGAGTTGCCTACCGAAGTAGGTCTTGATCTTTCCACCGTCGTGGGATGCCTACCGTCGTAGGCCCTTTCAGATGAGTGCAATGCATGATGCGTCTTTAGATGTATCTTATACCAATATAGTGGAGTTGTTTCACCCATCGATGAAACTCCTCTACCTCCATCCCTGAAGGTGCCTTACCAAAGGGAGCTTCTCATAGAAGTTATGGTTCACCCTTTAGGTAGAACTTTCTGTATGCACACGCTTCTTGTCTACCTCTGTAGAACTTTCATGATGCTTATGGTGCAATGCAAATGCAACATTCTTCAAATGTTAATATTGCTCATGGTGCAATGCAAATGCAACATTCTTCAAATGTTAATATTCAATCATAAGCATCATTTCGTAATATACAGTAAAACATGGTATAAGAGAATAAGCACCAGGCCTGCATCCTCAAACTACTATTCCATCATGCATTTGCCTGTTAATCTGGCAGACAATATGCGGATGGCACCAAACTCGAATCGCCACCTGAACAAGCATTACCCATTTCAACTCATTACTAATGCAATACATACATATACGAGCAAACGACATCGCTCTTACGCATAAACTTAAAATAACCGATCTCTCTCTCACTAGACACCTTTTCGTATCCTGGTGTTCATCAACCATTATTTCACAGGTTTCGTCATCTATTCTTGCGAATTTCATTTATTTACACGCTCTTAATCTCTTTCCCCTTTTTTTCCTTCTACCCGGTCGACTGATGGGCCTCACGCCCCTTTCTCCTTTTTTTTCTTCCTTCCTCTTGCCTCTCTCCCCTCATTCGGCCGACCGGCCTTCTCCCTTTCCCGATCCAAATCCACGGTGTGCCACGCCTCTGGCTCCCTTAGCGCCGTGCCGCTGCTCCTCCAGCCTCCTGTCACCTCCCGGCCTCTGGAGGTGCACCACCGTGGCTAATCACGATGGAGCTCGAAGCCGCCCGCACGCTGGGGGAGTGCACAGTGACTGTTGGGCGTGAGTGCTAGGCTACAAGTAGTGCACCGCCGCCGATACTCGTTTATGGTAACCTCTCTCCCCTCTACTTCCTTCCCTTCTGCGCTTCTACTTTGTGGTGCGCTTGCGTTCTACTATGGTGCATGTGCGGTTCTGAATACCGAAATTGTGGTTGAAATGGGGCATTGGCTACCTTGATTGGTTGGTTGTCGACTGAGCTTGGGAATAAGTGGATGTGTGCTCTTGTGGTTGCCTTCTTAGTTGGCCGTGCGGGGTTGCTAGCAGGGTGGTGGCCTTCTCCTCCTGATTGCCGTCCTACTGCCTAGTTTCTTGCCCTTGGTCGGCTGGCCCTGCTTCTTGTGCTGTGGTGGCTAACGAACTTGTGGCCTTGTGATGTAGGGTTTGCATGGGGAAGAAAAGGAATTCAAGAGAGGGCTGAGGTATTGCTACCGTGTTCAAATTGGCTACTTCCCTCTCTTCTCTTCTAGCCGGCTGACTTGGCTGGTTTGGCTTTGCCACCTCTCGGTGCTTGTTGTGCTTCTGGTGCCTTCCTATGTGTGATGTGTCATCTGGTGCTTTCTTATATGCTTGGCTGGCTTTCCAGTTGCCGTGTGGGTGGTTCAAAGCTATCCGGGACAACTGAGGTTTTGCTACAATATTTTGAATATAAAACATGTTTGTTTAACGCCGGATGACGACCGAATGGCTGTGAGAGGTGCCGACTGGCCCCTAGACAGTCAGGTATCTCTGTGACCGAAATACCCTACCTGAATTTAAATTCTAGGGCTCTGACGACAATTTCTTTCCCTTTCTTTAATTTACTTAATTTCTATTCTCTTTTGACCCAAATGTAACTGAGTGAAAGAAATGATTTCCTCTTTGTAATTGATTTCTCTACACTGTAAACTGTGAATTTATTTCGTTCTTTGCTTTCCTTTTTATTTTCTTTCTCACGGGTATTACAATTAACCAGCCAATTAGTCTAACCTAATACCAGTCAGCATATATTAACCGTCATATATAGTGTATGCAGAGAGCACTTATAAACGATTAATTGGTCTTTTTAAATTAATCAGCCATTTTCTCTTATTAATTAGTGTTTTCATTGTTTAATTGTCAAAATAGTTTATTTTCTTGCCAATTACAATTTAGTTTATAACATTGTGAAATGGTGTATATAATGTATTATGTAGATCTAGTGTGAATTATATATTAAAAACTATGCTTTGTATAATGATTGATTATAATACTGATAATTAAATTATTTTCCATCAATTTTTAATACAAACGAATAAAACTACCATGAACTTATAACCATCAGTTTAATTTAGATTAATTGGATGCATAATAATTAATCGTTTGGCGGTACCCATTTGCCCGACGAGTATATACCATTTTTCTTAATGTTTCATGTAAAAGTCCGTTGAAATTCCTATATTCTAACCATGTCATAATATTAATATCATGGGAATTTTATAATATTCTAAAAATAACTAATCTTAAAGGGATTTAAAAATGTTTGTCATGTTATTTATGGATTAGAGAATGGCTTGTGTTACCTTTTTCCCAAACACATACAATACGGGTGAATTAAAATGTGGAGCCCATGAGCATGTTGAGTGTGAATCATCTATGTAGTGTGCAAGGCTATTAAGTCAACACAACCCTCCTAATTACCGACTTGTCGACTAGTCGACTAGTCGCTGACTAGTCGACAGATACTGTTTATATGACAGTGATATGTATATAGTATGAAGCCAAGCAAGCTCTAAACCACTTATCCCCTCCTCCTCCACATCCCTAGCTCCCCATCAACCCCACCAGTTATCTGCTTGTTCCTCTCGTCTTCCTTCATTCGGCTCGCCATCGCCGAGATCCCTAACCGTCGCAAACCCTAAAAACCACAACCGAGAAAACACCAAAAAAACCCCACCGAAATGGCCCGAGATCTGGTGAAACCCCGCCAGATCCACGCACAATTCCCACGAAACCTGAGGAGCTACCACCCCTAGTGGCCATTCGATATTCCACGACTTAGTATCGTGGGCACTCCACTGGTGTCCATGACTTAATGTTGTTGGCACACCTCTAAGGTACCCACGAGTTAGCTTCATAGGTGCCTCCAAGTTTACTAGGGGGTCTACCACTCCAAGTAGCCATTCGGTGCCTCATGATTTAGTGTTATGGGCGCCCCTCCGATGTGTCCATGACTCAGTCTCATAAATGCACCTCCAAGGCGCCCTGTGATTTAATCTCACAAGCACTCTCAAGCCTACTGGAGAATGCAACGCCTGGTAACTTTGTGTTGCTTTTTAACAACACATGTATATCTCTCCCAGGCATCTCGAATCATCTACCATCGACCTGGCTCAAATACCAATCAAGGGCTGTCATACCTTCATAAGGCTATCACCTCGGATATCTCGATATCTAAAGTAATAGGATTCTATCTGTCCCACACCAATGACTTCGATTATTTATCATATCGAATGAATACTATCTTGATACGAGAAATGAGCTTTGATCATTTTCACTCTCGTTTCCAATCTCACATTATCCACCTGTCCGTATAGCATCTCTGGGCTCACATTAACTTGGTGAATGATACCAGCATTCAGCTTTTTCTAAGTAGCCTTGTAATTAAAGGCTATTCACTCAATCCATCCATCCCCACATGCGCCATCAAAACCGCACCCACCTCTGCTCGAATTCATGCTGGTAAGCCAAGAGAAAATGAAGGCAGAGAAACCTGAAATGCATTAAAAAAAATATAGCTTTGCTAAATATTTTTTTTTTCAAAATTTCATTGTAAAACAAGAAAGAGTATACTCTTTATTTATTTTTCTTCTTTTTTCAACAAGAGGAAACTAACAAACCTCTTCCACCATAGATCCCAATTGTTCTAGGTGTGAAGCAGCAGCCTTGATTGATGAAATGACTCCAGTGTCCACACCTTCTCCAAGAGTTTCTTGAATAATCCCAACTGTCAGACCATTTAATGGTTTTGATTCTAGTAAATCCAGAGAGACCAACTCTGATGAAGTCTCGAATGTCCTGAGAAAGAGACACAAGACACAGATTAAGCAGCAATAAGCCAAACTATAATACTCTGTCTACTTGCTTCGAACATCCATATGTGCTTTAGAGGCTAAGTTAAATGTTTCTTAGTCATAGTTACTGAACTGGATGTTTGAATTAAAAGTCAAAAGAAAAATGTATGTAAAGATGAAGTTTCAATTCCTTACATGAGAGCTACTGGTTGAATCCATTTTGTCATGGCCAGCGATGACTGAAAAGATCGTTGCAGTGTCAATAACTAATGAGCCAAAACATCCCACAAAACAAACACCCAAGTTTAATCAAGAGTGAAATAACCTGAAAATTTAAAACCTGAATTTGCTGCTAATTCTTGGTTGCTCCCTTAATCCTTTCCCTAATCCTCCTCCCTTTTGGCGTCCATCTCTCCCTCCCGTTGGCGCATGCCCGATCCCCGCCTCCCTCCTCCTTGCTCTGTCGCCGCGCTCGCAAGTCTCGGCCACGCCCATGCCACCGTGCCTACTTGCCCCTCCCCGTCACTCCCACCGCGTCAGCGCTGCCAGGGTGGCCCCACGCTCCCACGTCACCCTCTTTCCCCGACCGCCCGTGCTCTCTCGCGTCCAGCGGTCTTAGCGGCTCCCCCTCCGTGCGGCACCCCCTCCGACTGGCCGTGCAGCTCCCCCACCTTCCCCGACTATTAAAGTTCAATTGCTCTTGCGGAAAGCGCCGCACCACCCTCACTTCCCTTCTCGAGCCATCCAATCGAGTTCTTCTCCTCCCCAGCTCCGTCGCCACCTTCCTCTGGTCCGATCAGCCGAAAACCTGAACTCTCTCCTCAGTTGATGAAAATCTGATTAACTCCGGCCAAAGCACCACCAAAACCTCATATTCACAAAACACAAATCAATTTCTCATGAGAATTTGTATGTTAGTCCCGCACCGTGCACCCTTTCTCCAGCCATCGCCCCTCCCCGTGGACAGCTCATTTGAGGCCTCCCCAAGCTAGACCGACCACATGCCATTGAAACCCAACCTCTAAGAATGGTGAAAACGAAGCCGATTGCTCTTGAGCGTTTCCCAAACCGCCGCTGTGCATCTGAGCCGCCGCCACCTTCCTTTCGACCGGCAACCCCCCTCTTTGAACTCTCGCATCGATCCAAGGCCAAAAGCGAGATCCCTGCACCCTGCTGAGTCCCTAGATGCCGATCACAGCCACTAAGACCTCCTCCCGAGGCCGCATTGCAGGGGCATGCGGCGCCCTGTTCCTCGCCGTCGCAGCCGGCTGGGGGAGGAAGAAGACCCCCCAAGGGCGACGTGGCCTCGTCTCCACCCTCCGTTCTCAATCCATCGGCCAGCAGAACTTTTCCAGGCCGTTCGACCGAACTCCCGCACGAGGCTGGGCTGCGCCCGCTGGCCCACGAGGCCATTTAAATAGCGCGCACATTTCCCGCGCTCCGCAGTGGGCCGGCCCAAGCACTGTAGCATGGACAATAGTTTTTTTCTTTTTCCAGGGCTAAAAAATACAAAAATACATTTATTTGATTTGTTTCGAAGCCCCGATTTCATTTCCAATGCCTATTAACCCTAATTCCACTCCCAAATTTCCAACCTAACCCATTTTGACATTTATTTGCATTTATTTATTTTCATAGATTATTTAATTTATTTTTTATCCTAGCTTGATTAGAGGCAAGCGCGGATTAGCTTTATTTTATGTCTATTTTCGCTAGCGTCTGAGGGTTCTGAGGCTTTTGTCCCAGCTCCCGAGCAGGCTCCCGAAGTGTACGAGATTGTCGAGGTCATCGAACCGCAAGGCAAGTTACAAGTTCTTGAACATATTGAACCTATCAGTTCCTGATTATCTAGTTATTTAAGCTATTTGCATTTCGATTAATTGCTCAAATTATTTAATTAAAATAAAATATTTAGAATGATGCGTTATATTTTTAGCTACGACCTACCACTGTACAGATGCCCTATTTAACTTTGAGGCCATATTCACCTTGACAAACTTAGTCATATTTAAGTAATGTATAAATAAACATCGTATGTTATCACATAAAATAACGAGCTATCGAGTAAACTTGATAGTTCACCGGTAAAAATAATTTAAACTGTTCTAGGGTAGGGCGGAAGCCGTGGAATGCCCTGTAGTGGACAAGTCCATAACCCTACTCCAGGGTGGAGGATGTAGCAGACGGGAGTTGATACAGTATGTATCGGTTATCGGTTATAGTTGGCAGTCTCAGGAGAAAATATAAGGACGAGACCCTTATGCTGAGTACAGAGCACAGAAACCGCTCAACCAGAAGTATTGAACTGTCAATCCTGGTCCAATAACTACTCTTTTTAATTGAACCTCTACAGGAGTTTGGAGTGATGGTACGGATGTGTAGGCACCATATACACAACGAGAGGTCTTTACAAATTTGAGCTGTCATGTTCCGCATTGGTCCATGGATACCCAATTCAGTAAAGATCGTAACCTATTGGGTAGAGTCTATATAGTAATTTGAGCAGTGAAAGATTTTACCTTCTCAATGCAGTCGCACACTAACCGAAGTGTGTATATAGCTTGACATCAGAAATTGAGAAGTCTTGTGGGTAAAGCTAAGCAACTCTGCAGAGTGAACTTAATTGTATTCGAATACGCCGTACTTCCGGTTAATGGAGCTGTGCTTGATGGGTGAATCCAGTGACAAAGTATAAGTAGTTTTCCGATGGTTCAAATGGTGTAATTAAAGAATTAATGTTTTGAGACTCCATTTCCTTAATTAGTATATTGGAGTTTATTGTTTTAAACCGTTTACAAATAAAACTTCATCCACATAAAATAATAAAACCAGTATACTCTCTTCCTTTGAAATTCCATGCATTCAGTATATTAAGGTTTACCATTGTAACTTACTGAGTGCGGTGGTACTCAAACTTGCTGAATCAACAACTTACAGAATACTGGACAAGGTGAAGATCAAGTTTACGAAGAGGATTCGGAAGAGCCAGTTTGCGCCGAGGATCAATGGTTTTAGGTTTTTAGCCGCGTTCAGGCTCGCTTGTGAGACTTCTCTTGTAATGTATATTATTTGGGCTTGCCGCCCCGCTACGCTAAACTTGACCGATATGTCATATGTTGTAATAAATTGTGGCTCTTATTTGTGTAAGCATGTTTGGCTGTGATATACTTATTTCTGTTCGGTATGCCGCAACTGTACGGATCCTGTGGTAGTTGCGGATTTTTCGACGCTCCCGGAAACGGGGGCGTTACAAAGATTTTGACATGAAAGAAAGGTAGAAGTGGGGAAAGAAGATGGACGCAACCTGCAGCTGGTTTTGATGAAGCCCTTGAGGGTGGTGGCGCGCTAGGTGTTCTTGGTGCCGCAACTGAAGGCGATGCACCGCGCTGTCAGGATCGCACTCTTCCCCGCCTACGCTAGCACGGAGAAGAAAGGGCATCAAGGGCCGTGGAGAGGGAGAAGGGGCTAGGGTTTTCAGGGAGGTGTACTGCCGTTATGGCTGGTGATGAAGTTGACGTGGTTGTCGAGTTCGATCCGGAGGCTGGAGTGGCACATGAAGTTCTCTAGCCAGATCTGGCAGCGGCGCATGGGGAGGTGACTAGGAGGAGGCAGTGCGGAAGACGTGCGTGAGTTTGGAGGGAGACAGGTGTCACCCAGGCAAAGGAAGCCGGCGGGATCTGGCCCGTGGAAGCGGTGGCAGGGCAACGGCGGTGGCACGTGGGGAGGTGAGGGAGGAGGCAGCAGCAGTGCGGGAGATGGGCGCGAGTTTGGAGGGAGACGGGCATGAGTTTGGTGGGGTTGATATATCACGTGGCATTCGGGTGTAAGGGCCCACACGCCAATCATTTTTTTAGGGAAGAGGAAGGGGGAAAGAAAGAACATACAACCATTAACTGATTCTTTTAAGTAGTAGAAATTAACATAGTGATTTCTACCCCTTGAGAGTGAACGTGGTAACTTCTTTCGATTTTGTTTTAATAAAATAAATAGATAGATTTGTTTTAATAAGGTAATAGATAATAGATAGACAGATCGTAGGATACGAGTGGGTTATTTTCGACTACAGCTAATGGACTGAACGTTGATATACCGATAAGTTGCTTTAAAAAGGTTGTTTCGATAAGTCGCTTCAAAAAGACGACGAAAAAGATATCGTGTTTGTGTGTTTAGAGAAAACCATAAGTAATAAGGCATAAACCATAAGCCAAAAAGAACTAACTACAGGTGGGAGCTAGTTGCATTGTTCAAAATAATTCCTATCTCTTGTTCAATTTTGACGGTGCATCCGAATTTGGTTTTGTTAATGTGCTATGCAAACTAGACCTAGCCAAATGGGTCTTCCGCCTAGCACGACACAACACTGCCCTGGATAGGGCACGACCTGATTAGGCTTGACACAACTGATTTGAATAAGTTATCGTACCGGTTCACATGTTTGCCCTTCGATCCAAGCACGACACAGAAAGGAGTCGGGCCGTGCTGGGCTGGCCCGAGCACACTTAGCCAACTGGACCACCCATGGCCTGTCGATTTTACTACTAGTCACAAGTAATTTTACTATCAGTCACTGAGTCATAAGTATTTTTAATGCAAGTCACAAGTAATTTTACTAATAAGTCACACGTTCATACTCAGAAAAGTGCAGAACTATAACACAAATAATTTTACTACTAATCACAATTAATTTTACTGCACTACTATAAAAAAAAGTTACTATATGTCGTGCTGTGCCAACTCAAGCACAACACATTGATCAAGCCAGACCGACATGACTCATTTTACTATTCCTGCCGTACCTAGTTCGGGCTAAGTGCCATACGTCGGGCCGGGCCAGGCCTAATCCAAACCACATCAGCGCACGAGTACATGACTGGCTCAGGAATGTTCTAGAGGACCTGTTCGGGTGGGCCCACTTCGCAAGGCGACTCACGCTCTCTATCCGGCCGGCACTGACATGACTGGTCCAGGGACAGACACGCGGCATCCCCTTTCTTAATGAGGCACCTGCTCCGTCCGTTTGAGGATGGACGGTCAAGATGTAAGTATGGAGCCTGACTCGGAATTCCTTTGCTAAATCCTGGAGGCCGAGTCCTAAACCTCGGAAGCGCATCGCGAGCGACATGGCCGCAGCCGCCGCCGCCCACGCGCACCGGCGGCAATGGAGGTATACGTGGGAAACCCTAGCCCACCTCCCCCTCCTCCGCCTTTACCTCTTCCACCCCGCCCTCTCCGCCGTCCCTTCCGACCTCCGCGCTGACCTCCGCCTCGGCGACTCCCTCCTCCTCATCTCCTTCTCCCTCGCGGGGGACCCCGTATTCCTCAGGGTACCCGTCCCGAGGGTGCTCGTTGACCCCTCCGCTCCACCCGAATGCCGCGCCGCGGGGGACCACGTCGAGGTGCGCCTCGCCCTCGTCCTCCCCGTCGACCACCCCGTCGTCGCCGCGGCCTTCCCCCCGCCGCCCGGCTTGGAGCCACCCGCACCTCTCGTCCTCCGCGATGGTGAGTTGCTGTAGGGATTTAGATCAGTTCTTGGTCCAATTGGAGTTGAGTGTAGTCACTGCATAAATAGATAGCTTAGTGTAGTCACTCAAAGTTGCCTCGAGCTCCTGACAGTTGAATAATAAATCTAATTTGGTTTGCAATTTCAAATGCTAGTTAGATGTTACTAGATTATATTCATTTTATCTCCCCTTTTCAGATGAAATTAAAACTTCATTTGTGGTTCATTTCTTGGATAAACAGATATAAAGAGTCTATCTTCTGGAGATGTTCACTTGTATTGCAAAGCTTGTTCAGCAAGATTGACAAATCAACCACTAAGGTAGAGCATTAACAATCTTGTGACTGCAAGTTACTTTGAAATTTGCAGTGTTTAATCGTCAGTCCATGTGTGACATATTTTTCTTTACAAACGAAAAGATGTGTGGAGTTTTAATCTGTTTAAATCCTCTGTTCCCCAAGGCGGCCGCCTAGCCCGCCTAGGCGCTAGGCACCACCTCCCGCCTTGCCCGCCTAGCCAACTTTCTCGCCTAGGTGGACACCTAACCTGCCTAGGCGGCAACTAGGCGCTAGGCGCCGGTCTGCTGCCCGACTAGCGCCTTGGTGAACACTGTTTAAATCATATTGATGACCCTCCGTGTTTCATACTTAGCAACATTGATACCATGGCATTCCATTTTGTATGTTATGTGAGAATCATGAGAAATCAATTGGCATGTTTATTACATCAATTCTTTGGAAACGTTGGAATTGATGTTTTTACCCCGGCACAAAATCTAGCTTAAAGTACAATGGCAGGTTTCTTTATCAAGTTAAACAACTTGTCATCTTTCACGTCTTCTATGCAACCTATTCCATTCACATGTTTTGAATAAGTAACTTCAAATATGTCTTGCACTTTCATATCATCTCCCTTGGTTTTAAGTTGGAGAGATCTTACTATGGGATGATGGCTCTGCCTCTGCTTGATCGTAGAGGTTTACAAAGGTGTGATGAAATCAAACGAAACGTTCTATAGAAGAGTTAACCTTAGAGGCTTAGACTAATCATTTGCTATTACTTGCTATGCTGGAAGCATCTGAAATTCTGAAGCTTACAGAGTGGGAAAAGGAAAGGGTTGGTTGTTTAGCCGTCCTCTGTTCTGGTTGTCACTTGGAAGATGTATGATCGAGTCATTAGATATTTCTGGAATTTTATTTTTCTAAAACTATCTGCAATCTACAGATTAGTTCGGTGCTATCTGATTATCTCCTACAGTCCCACCAAAGCAGTATATCGCTAAGCCTATGAATTTCTTAGCAAGCAAGCATTTTAGGTCATTACTCAGAGGTTTTGGCCTACATAAAAGCTGATGTACAGTGGCATATTTGCTCATGGCTCCCTACTAGTTCTTAAGACTAGACTTGAAAACTAGTGTGAAACTTGTGTGTCAAAATTCTTATGGTGCAAAGTTTGTTTTTTTATTGCCTTGCTGGCGAGTCTAATAATCTAGATACCCATTTTTCAGGAACATTGTGGAAATGCCATCTTTAAATTGGGAAGATGTGGCTGACAATTGGTTTGGTGGATGTTGCACCTCATTTGGGGGTGCAAGTGAAAAGCTAGTATCACAGTATATTAATGCATATGGTCATCTAGAGGGAACAAGTCTACTAGATGCTACCTCCGTTAGTATAAAAAAGGATTATCTTGATATGGATTTAGCGTGTGGAGTAGCTAGTTCAGTGTCTAGTAATGGTTTTGTTGCACTACAAGAAGCTATATCTGATGTTAATGTAGGAAAAGATCATACCACCGACAAGATAACATTGAATAATTCAGAAGAGAAGGCATATCACAAAAAGAAGATTGGTTCTAGTCATGTGCAACCTCCTGTTGCTCTGGAAGAGGGGCCTTGTGTTAGTAATACTGAAAAAAATGGAGACACTCCCTGTACTGATCAATCTAGTACCGTTCAGATGGAAAATGGTGTTGATGTGAACTATGAGAATTCTAAAAACGACTATTGTGTTGAGAACATGGAGAAAACTACCAAGGAGACTGATTTGTCACTTGTAGATCCTTGGAATTGCTGCTGTGATAGCGGAAACAGTGGAAAGGCTGAAGATGATCCTTCAAAAATGTCCACTGGGAACTGGAAAATGCAGACTATGTTGGATACCCAAAGAGATTACAAATTAACAAAAAGTATTTCTCTTGGTAGTAGCTTCATTGTGAAAGCATCTAACCTTCTGAATGATGTTGACTGGGTTGAACTTCTGTGTGCTCATTGCTCGTCACCTCTTGGGTCATTCCCTTCACAATGTTCACATGCTCCAGCAGATGGCCGGGTGCGACTATTTAAGTGCTACACATCCTCCGATCTTACTGTTGGGGGACCTCATAACGTGTTCAGGTCAGTATCTGCATTTCTCATTAGTTTTGAGATAACTGGTATACCACCCCCAAAGAAAAAAAGGAAAGAGAATTACAACTCATAAGTATAGTTCGGCACTTGGGAGTTAAAGTCTGATGTTCCTTGTTACTCTCTGAATGGATTTTCTACATTTGCTTGTTGCTAATAAGCTGATTTTATTGCTGATACATGGACATGCATTATCTATGTGCAGGGGACATACATTGGAAAGACTTTTTGTTAATTTGTTGCTTGAAATTGCGGAAGATGAAATATCTTTTCGTACAGTAGTCAGAGATTTGAAAACCAAAAAGGCCATGTTGCAAATAGTCCTTCTTAGTTCAAAAGCATGGTTGTTTTCCGGCTACTGCTATGACAATGATATTGATGGTTCACATGGGACCGCACATCTGCAGCCTGCTGTTAAGCTCTTGTATTCTAATTGCAGTAATGCCTCGGAAGCAGACTTAAGGTATGGTGTATGCTAACCTATGCTTGTTATGGTATTTTGTTGTCTAATCATGTTGAACGCCTTTTGGATTGTTCTTTCTTTTGCCAAATTCTTAAATCAGCAGTTATTCAGTAAATGGATGTAAACATATATTGAAGTCTGTATTGTTAGTTTCATTTTTACACATAGAGTGAAGCAAAGATAAAGAAATGCACTTGTGATTATATTTTGTTTGAGCGCCATGAGCAGTCCTTGGTTATGTCCTGTCTTGCCCCTAGCCCCACCCCTGGCCAATGGCCAATGGTTTGAGGTAATGCTTGGTTGACATGAAGTATGCTGATGTTTGAATATCTATCATACTTTTTAAAAGTCTTAAATTTACCTCAATATAAGTTTTCTTCAGCTGCATTGGCAATTGTATTGCGCTTCCACAAGTCTGTTGTGCGCAGAGTAATAAGGATGATATACCATGTTTATCTAATTTTCTTTTGCTGTCACCATTTCTCGTCTTCTGCTGTTTCCAATATGCAGGACCGTAGAGGAGTGGTCGTCCAAATATCGGGCTGAAGAGTTGTACATGATGGAGCGTCAAATAAATGAACTTATTGAATGCCTCAGCTCAGCTATGGACAAGTTTCCACTTTCTTGCTCTTCTCTTGAAGGAATGTCTCTCTCATCTCTAGAGCGTTGACTTAGGTATAAGATAAACTTAGATTATGTCATCATTCCCGAACTGGTCGAACAGTGTATCTGCCCATGCTCAGTTTATTAGTCTTCCGGCAAACTCGTTGATCATCTCATCTGTTAACTGCAAGACATCTGGGTTTGTCCTCTGCTGTCAAAAGACCGAGGGTCGGATCCGGCTACCAGTGCATTTGGTTCAGTTGGCTTCTGGTAATAGGGGGTTCAGCCTTCTGGTAATCTGCTTCACACAGTATATGGCATGTTGTTGTAGCTCAAAAGAGTTAAATGATCCTGTCTGTATTCTGGTACGTGTCTAGATTTTCTCCATTAATGGTTCTCATTGGGATTCTTTTGAATACATTTATGGAGTGATCTCCTAAATAATGCATTATATTTCTTCAACTCTGATGGGAGTGAGGCGTCCCTGTATGTAACAATGTAACATGATCAAGTTCTAAGAATCTGCAGATTGGCCTAAGTACCTGCTGATGCCTGAAACCCTGAAACAGACATACCATGCTATATTGGTTTAATGTATGGCGAATGCTTTTTGCAACTTGCAAGATTTGTAGCGCCTGGTCACATTCACCTGATATAAATTGACAATGCCGTAGCAACTACTAGTAGTGCGCACACAAATATGAATGACTTGGTATATAGCTAAAGGAAATAGTGCTCGAGTCTTCCATTGGTACAACCATTGTCCCCTGTGATAGGAAAGTACTAGCCTAGCCTTATGCAACAGTACTTCATTTGATCCACATGGATGAGTACATCTTGTTCTTTTCCTAAAAGAACCATTTCTTAGTTTGCATTTGACCATATGATTTAGATCCACATAAAAATGGTACTTCATTTGATCATACCAATCGCATAATTCTGCGCAAACAATGCAATATTTTACCATATCGATCACATATTTCTGATGGTACACTTCAAATTCCATTTCTTATGCATTTCATCATTGCATGCATAGATGACCCAAACCAGCCTGTGAGATTACCGTACATGCAAACCTGCATTTGTGCCACATGTGCTATGCTACTCAATAATCATGGATCTGTACATGTGTACATAGTGCTATGGCCATGTTGTGTCCACGTCACTGTGTTTTGGCACATGTGCATCAAGCACATGAATGATTGCATAGACCCTTTTTCCAAAACCATGAAAGTGACATGGAAAGGGCTCATGATCTATCAAGTGTTGTTACACAAATGGTAAATGCACAATAGGTCCATGCAAGGAAGCGTGAACAATGACCTGGCCTACCTATCTAGAGACATGTCACATTCTCTTACATTACATAGCTGGGAAGAAATGACCACTGGATCTTGGCTTGGAGATGAATGGACCCTCTTAATGATGTTGGATGCAAAGGTATGATTACACATGAACTTAGTTAGGCATTACTTGTATGTTGAATTATTATATGTTAAGCGTAATGATCAAAGTGAATTTAGGCACAAATACAAAACAAAGAGATAACTTGTAGTACTAGTGAAATAGTGATAGAGCAAGCTATATATCTATAGTTTTAGGATGTGTTCTTTTCTGCTACGGTTTATGATGCGGATACGCACGTGTCTTATACTTTTCAGTTAAATATATTGTTCAACTGGAAATAATTATTAAGCCGCATGAAATATGGTCAAGTGAACTCATTCCAAACTAAACTTAATGTTGTTATTTATAAGGATGAAATATTACTTTATGTTACCACACGGTACATTATCAGGTTTGTTAAATGGAAGATATTAGAACTGAGAGGGAGGAGCTGAAGGCCGGGGCCAAAGCAATGGAGAGACATAAGGAAGAGGATAACGATATTAGGTGCAAAAGACATGAAAGAACAAAGCACATATGGATGGAGCTAACAAGAACAAATCTCATGTGGCTAGATGAAGCACACAAGAGAAAGACCCATGTGAATAGGGGAAAGAAAGCCCATGTGGTGGGAGAGCAAACGGGGGAGTCCAAGTACTTAAAATACAAGTTTTGGACAAAATTTTTGAGCCTAATTCGGATTTCCCACGTGCTCAACCCAATTCAAACTTGGATTCAACTCAGAACTCAATTCGGATTCGATTCGAGACTGCCTGACAGGCAGTTACTAAAAATACCATAACTTTCACAAACGGAGTCTGATTCGAGTGTTTTTGGACTCGTTGGAAAGCTTATTTCAAGGGCTACGCAATGGATTAGGCCTCATCTTCAAATTCATCATGAATCAAAAGTTATGACCAAAACAATATGATGACTATAAAATCTAGTTTTCTTTTTGTAGGAATTCGAGTCTAAAACAATATAGGGATGAGTTGTATTCGGTTTGGGGACACTATGAACGTCCCAAATGGCTATATAAGCCATGTATTGGTAGCCTTTAGGGTTCAGACCACCTTTGAGAAAAATCAATTTACTAAAATTTGTTCGAGTTCATCAGTGCTGCCGAAATTTCATAGGGAATTAGGAGTATTTTTAAATCAAGATCGTTCAGCCTTTCCACTAGGAATTGGGTGCATGATAGATTTTTGCTTAGTGATCAGCGAAATTAACGTGAGCGTGTTTTGGCGGATTAAAGAATGTTCGTCCCTTGCACTGGCATTGGAGGATCACTACGATTCATCAAGACTCCCGCAAGTATCCATCCTATGTCGAGAAGATCGGATGACCCTGTATCAGTTTATGGTTTATAGTTGCGGCTGATGGCTTTTGATCCTAGCGTAAGCGTTTGTGCAAACGAATTGAACGCCAATAAGTTGCTTTGAAAATGCTGTCTTGATAAGTCATTTCGAAACGACGGTGAAGAAGCCGTTCCATTCGAAACGAAGGTGAAGTCATAAGCAGTGGGGCCAAGCAGACAACCAGAAACACTAAAAATTTGTTTGTTTATACAAAAGAAAATTACATATCTATTAACTAAAATTTAGCTCTATGACTACTAAGCAAAATATCAAATCATATATAACGACCCAACATTGCCACAATTTTATTCTCAATGCAAGTATCCCTAGTCTTATTTGATCACCCCTGAGCACAACTTAGCTTTGTTGGTTTTATAAAAATGGCAGCATGGCGACACGGTATTTTTCTTTTGGTCATATAGAATACAAGAAGATGGGACTTTTTCAAGTCCCCACTCTTTAGTCCCTGCTTGGAATGCGGTAATTTTTCTACGAATTTTTTGTGAAATTCCTGCGTTCGAAACACAGCCTTATGTAAAGTACTCCTGTGTAATTTCCTATTCTTCGCTAGTATCCTGAACTTTGTGGTCCTCTTTAATTGGTAATTCTATCTCTAAATTAACATAAAATTTGATTTTTTTAGATGAAAATCTGAAAATACTAAGTTGTTATAAGTACAAGGGCTTGACACTCTATTGGGCTTGGGCGTTTTTGAGTCGTGATCAGAAATCCTATTGAGGAGAGCCTAGCTAATACATGTGCAGGATGCTTAATAGATTGGTTAACTGCATCTTAAAGTAATTAGTACATACTATGTCCTGCAAGTTTACTCGATTGATGGGGGTGCGAGGCCTCTCTTGTCTCCACCCCCTAGTTATAAGCCATAAGTTGAAAAGAACAAAATCTTAATGTCATTTTGTAATGCACACATATTATGGGGATTAATCCTAATTTTATGTTTTCTAATACCAATCACATTTGGCCAAGTCAGGCATGCATTTCAACAATGCTTGGCTTTCGTTTTTGTCGTTCTCATTCAACATCTTACTAATTAAAATACAATGATCGAGATAAAAAAGCATTTTAATTTGGCGCTCTAGAAAATCAGGCATAACACTCATCAAGCTCTCCCTGTCCCTCTCATTTATCTCATCCAATCCAATAATTGGATCACCATTTTAGTATATCAATCACGACAAACATTGGAGTCTTGTTATATCAATATACAGTTATACACATACACTAAATAGTGCTGTTCTTGTTGTCTAGTTAAAGAAAAGACACCATGGGCCAATAGATTATACATGTATGCCTATAATGGCAGACATAGTAAAGCGGACCATGGGCCAATAGATTATACATGTATGTCTATAATGGCAGACATAGTAAAGTGGAGCTAGTCTCTCTAATCATCTCCAGTACCCTTAACTGGAGCTTTCATCATTTGGACGCATACCCAGCCCTGGGCTTAGCTATAATGCAAATGGATCAACCAAGCCTAGCTTTCTCTGGCAAGAGGATCTGTACTATGGATCCTAGCATTAAAATCCCTAGTTGTTTTCTACCTTCAAAAGCTGATTTGAGTACTACTTTCCTCAGGACTGAGGACTCAGGAATCATCTATTTCCCTTTTATTTTTGGCTTGTTGCTCTTGTAAATGTACTCAAGAGTATGTACCGATCCTTGTACTTGGAAATGTACTTAAGTCGATAGGAGTATGTATTGATCCTTGTACTTCAGACGATAAGAGTAAATTGAGGGTTTAATTGACATGTAGTGAACATATGTAAAGCGACTTTTCACAGGATGAACAAATTTTCTTTATCCATCATACAAAGAAGATCAAATAGTAATGCCTTTTCACTGTGCAGGTCAAACCAGTAGAAGCGGGAAGAGCTTGCAAGGGCGGCGCCTTTGAGCAATGTAGGGGCCCAGGTATAGAGGGATCCAAGGGAGAAAAGGAGAGCACTATGGCCTAGTGGGAGCCGTTATACTAGTATCTAAATTTTATATGGACAAGTTATCTGCTTAGTTAATCATCAAACTATGGTGAATGCATGCAGCAGTACTAAAGGATTAGAACATTCCATTATACCAGCATTGCTGCATTAGGATACCTAGTGAAGCCAGCCATGTTGATCTTCAAGGCTAGTGAAAAAATAGAGAAGTTGGTAGCATGCATGCATGGGTTGTTGACTAATGCACTTTCTGTTCTTCGTCAGTGTTAGGGATCTAGTATATGTTTTTATCTACTTGATTTATTCAAATAGGAATTGGATGGCCTTCTAGTTGAAATCGCATGGCCATATCTGCTTGAAGAACTTAATTATAAATTATTGAAAAATTTAATGCGCATTTTGTTTGGAATAGCTAGCATGAGCCATATCATTGATTCTCTTATTCAATTATTAAATTCTGTAAGTACAAAGGAGTGGATAACTTTTTTTGTAAAACATGCAAAGGAATTGACAAGTTGCCAAAGTTCTTATTTAGATTATTCAGTACTTCAAATTGGGATCCTAACTTAACATTTTTCCCTCTCGATGCTCGAGAAAGTGAACCACTTCAGAACTAACCTACTGATTATATCAACTCTAAAAGTGACTCGCAGGTTTTCGGGGATTTAATAATTAATATATTTCTGTTTAGAGCTCAGTTTTTCAAATTTTGGCGGGTTAGAGCTTGCTATGTTGAAGTAGTATTTCTTATTTTCTAAGGTTTAGTTTTATGTGTCCTATGTATTCTATATACATAGCCTTTTGAGCTGAGATTAATACATCTAACATTTATGTGTTTATACTTCCGCGCATACCCTTATATCCTTAACACTCTGCATATAAATGCTAGTATTTCACAGCATTTTAATTTTTAACATCATAATGATATCTTTGAATGTCCCATGTTTTTCATAGAAACTGTTCAATTAAAACCTGAAAACATTTGACGAAGTTTAGTTTAGTTCAGATCGAGGTTAAGGTTAGGGCGCGCTTGCTTAAGGCCTTTTAATTAGTTGTTGCCACCACTAATAGTTGAAAACTTTAAATAAACTTGATGCAAATAGTACCAAAACTCATCTGTTATTACTATCTTAATTATACAATATAGGGGAAATATCCTGTGCGGACCCTTTTCTCAGTGTTAACTTATGTGAATTTTGTGTGAAAATTTCTAAAATTCTCAAAAAAAAAAAGTAGGGGGAGGGTTGTTCTATAAATGACCCTACAAACTTTCAAAATCAAACTCAATTGAACTTGAAAGATATGGCATTTGCCAAAGAACAGGAAACATTCACTTCCCTCCAAATGAAATGTGGAAAAAGAAAAAGAAAACAGAAGCCAAATAGCCAACTATTCAGCAAATACTAATCGAGAGAGAACAGATGCCTCTTGATTAATTCTCGAAGAGAAGATCAATCCAAGGATAATGTGAAAGACTGTCACACTAACATGTGCGTGCTGCAGGGGAATTTTTTACAGCTGCATTCACTCACCCATGCACTCTTCAGCTAGCCGTCGATCACTCAAGCAATTACATACACAAACCAATCTATGTCGTAGCTAGTTAATTTGCCTTTGCAACTCGGCTGACGAAGACGGCCTCCAAATCCGCCGGCACGCGGAAGAACTCCAGCAGCTCGCCGTCGCAGTTGCACCGGCGGCTGGCGCTGATCGACACCGCCGTTCTCGGCTTCTTGGGAGCCGGCGGGCACGTCGCCGCCTCAGCCGGTATCCTGCACCCTTCCCCCCTCGGCGTCGTCACCGCCTCCTCTTCCTTCTCCTCCTCCTCCTCGTCGGCTCGTCGCCGGCCGACCTTCACGGGCTTGAGCGGCAGCGGCAGGGCGATCCCGCCGGCCAGAAGCCATACTGCCTTCTTGCCGTCCTGGCCTTCGTCCAGTCGCATGCTGTCATGGTGATGCGGCTTCTTCATCTCTTGGAACCCCATGTACGCAATGATTCAGCTGGTTAACCACAGCTATAGCTAGGATGAACCTTGCCCTGCGTAAGAAAGCTAATTAAGCGTGCAGCTGATCTGAGAAACTAAGGGAAGAGCAATACATTGTAGAGGGCAACAGAAGAAAGGGTGGCTAAATAAGTGAGCCTTTAGGCTTTTTTTTTTGTTGCTCCTCTCTCTTTTGTCAAAGCTAAGTAGTTACTATATATAATAATGGAGCTGGGGAAAGTGAGGGTAAAGGTGAGGGGTGGTTGAGACTTGAGAGGGAGTAGCAAAGTTGATGTGTGTAATCTAAAGTATTAAAACCTACTCCGTTTTGCTGTAGCGAGAGCGCTCCATGCGCGCCCAGAGGCTTCACGCGGCGACACGTGGCGAGGAAGCACTCCCCCCGTGCGATCCGTGCGCACCCATGCCGTAGCTCCCCCAACGCGCCCCCTTCCTCCCTTCGTCAGTCTTCACCCATGCCGCCCTTGCCTTGGATTCGCGCTCGCGCCAGCAACCACCCCCTTGACCCCCTCTATGTCTCCTGCGTCCCCTCCTCACCCGCTCTCGCCTCCCCCCTCCCCCTCCCCGCCGCCTCCCCCTCCTCCTCCCCACCGCCCCGCAGCCCCCTCCTCCCCTGCTCCCCTGCCGTCTCCTCCGCTCACCCACCGGCCGCCGCTTCCCCCTCCCCCTTCCTACCCCGCCGCCTCCTCCAACCCCGCTGCCTCCTCCTCCCTCCTCCTCCACCCCTTTCCCGCCGCCCTCTCCTCCCCCCAACCCCCTCCTCCCCCGCTCCCTCGCCGCCTCCCCATCCCCCGCCGCCGCCGCGGGATGGAATGCTCGCGGGGGTGGATGGATCAGACCATTCTGCTCCAACGATGATGCCGTTATGCTTCCTTGAATGGCCGGTGCGAGGGAGGTGGTGACGGTGACCGCTGGGCGCGAGGGAGCTCAGAGCAGAGTCACTGGCGGAGCAACAGCGCAGGGAGGGGGCCGGTCCTGGAGGCCCAGTAAGCGCAAGCCGCCTCGCCACGCGTCGCCTCCACCTTGCATCGTCTGATCCATCCACCCCCACGAGCATCCCCAAATGAATAGGAGGGAAGATGCAACTAAATTTGGCTGAGCTGTTAATGTAGTTCCTTCTTTCCTTTTGATTGCAGGGCATAGCTGTTATGATGGCATCGAACACAGGAGCATCAGGATGGTTGAGGGGTAAGGTGAAGGCTGCGACTTCTGGGGACTGCCTTCTCATCGTGGGGAGCACAAAGGCAGAGATCCCGCCTGAGAAGTCCATCACTCTGTCATATCTCATGGCCCCAAGGCTAGTAAGATTCAATCTGCATTGATGAAATCCTTGTCAGTAATGTGGAATATGGAACTTATTATCTGTGTTTGTGTCATGAATTTGGAGGAAGTAATTGGTTTGTGCCATGTTATGCTTGGGAACTAATGGAAGTGTATAAGTATAATTGACACAAGAATTCTCTAGATCATTGCATTATTATTCCTACTTTTCTATTGCATTTTGTTTGTATGGTTTAACACTCAAGGAATGCATTCATAGTATCAAGTTGCTGCATTCTGTTGTGCCATACATCTCTGTCATCTATCGCCTTTTTCCCTTGTCTAGGCTCGCCGTGGCGGAGTGGATGAGCCATTTGCTTGGGAAAGCAGGGAGTTTCTGAGGAAACTGTGCATAGGAAAGGTACTCCATGTGAATTTTATATCTTTCCCAAACTCACCGACACATACATACATACATACATACATACATACATACATACATACATACATACATACATACATACATACATACATACATACATATATATATACATACATATATATATATATATATATATATATTCATTGTATTCCAGAAAATTTGTTTACTTTTCTTTTCAAAATGAAAAATTAAAACCTATTACAGGAGGTCACATTCAGAGTGGACTACACAACTCCTAATGTCGGACGAGAGTTTGGTACTGTTTACCTCGGTGACAAGAATGTTGCCTACTCGGTAGTTGCTGCAGGATGGGTAGGCAAGGGTGAGGATTATATACTTCTTTTTTTAGTAGTTTTATCCTATTGATTGGTTTGCTAATTTCTTATCTTATTTGCTTAATCAGGTAAAGGAGCAAGGCCCAAAGGGTGAACAAAACCCATATCTTGCTGAGCTGCAAATGTTGGAGGAAGTTGCCAAGCAGTAGGGTTTAGGTCGTTGGAGCAAGGTTAGCATTTTTTGGTCACCACCTTTTTTGGGGGTGATCGGAATAGCGATGGCTTTTGGCTTTTGGCTGAAAAAACACTGTAGCTGGCTGAAAAAACACTGTAGCTGAGTTAGTGGATAGTGTAGTGAATAGTGAAAAAAAAGCTGAAGCTAGAAGCTGAAGCCGAAAAAAGCCGAAACGATCAGGGCCTTTGTATCGCATGAGATGAATGCTCTATTGGCTCTCATTTGTATGCAGCTTCTCTGCTAACTTTCAGGAACCTGGTGCTGCTGAAGTGCATTTGAGTAAAAAAATATAACATATGTAAGTGCATGGTTTGAGTTCTATTTAGAACATAGGTATTTTGATTAAAAAAAGTAGGAATTTTACAGGTATAGGAATTTCAGATAAAAGACTTCAACCCAAAAGAAATGGAAAAAATTCTTATATTTCAAATGGGGACTTAAAGTGCGCCACGAAAAGAATTTTGTGCAATTCACGTGCAGAGTCGATGAGTTTTGATTCCTTAGGCTTCGATGAAATTTAATATGTGATTATGATCTATTTGTCATCTATTTGAAGTGTTTATATTGAAGTGTGAATTAATTTCTGCAATTGAAGTCATGGTAAGGCGTGCGAAGCGCGTCCGATATTCTAGTAGTCTCTAAATTGCGGGTGTGTGTAATTGTGTGTAGATGTACATACACTTGCAGAAGGCACTGGGTTTGTAATGGCAGACGGCCCATCTTTCATGGACTACAAGGCCCATTATAATGAGTAAATAGGCATGCTATTATTAGTTCCATGTCACTAATGACACAGGCCCCAAATGGAACATTACGAACGTGAGTGTAGTAGGTGTAACAATAATCCTTATCGTTCGGTTGGTTACTAGTGCCAAAGTCAGTGTAATTCATGATAAAATCGATTTAGGGAGCACATTCATCACAAATAATTGTCAAATCGCCACTTGTTAACTCTCTCTCTCTCTCTCTCTCTCTCTCTCCTATTTCCTTTTGGATTAAAGAATAGCACTGATGACACTAGTCTCCCTGAGAATATTGTTCTGTTCTGAAGTTCTGTGTCTTTTCACTAAAATAACACTATAGCATCTATTAGCTTTTTCTTAGGTATCAATTAAAGGAAAAATAGAAAAAATAAAAAAATATTATTATATCTATACAAATAATGCAAAGGAAAAGGAAAAAAACCACGTTAAAAGCCAATACATTTTGAATAGTATGGCCTTGCTCATTTCAGCTTTTTTTAACTTCTACTTCTAGTTTCGGTTTTTTATCCACTATTCAGCAATTTCGTCTTTTTCTGAATTTTTTTAGATTTTTTGGGCTTTTTTGTATTTTTCTTTTTTCCTGTATTCTCTTGCATTGTTTGTGATAGATTAATATGTTTTTGCTATTTTTAATTTTTTTTTTAAATTTAATTATGCCCAAAGCTAACTCAATTACAATAAAAAATAAGTCAACTACAGTAAAATTTCAATCAGAAGTCAGAAACCATCGTTATTCCGAACGCCCCCACATGTGATTTTTGGAAGACCAAAGTCATTGCTGATTGGAAAGGAGCTGAAACCATCTTGTCCATAAGAAGCAAGCAGGACAGAGACCAATGGGTATCTTAGTGTTGCCTGCCTGCCAAAATTGCCTCAGTCAATTAACCAGTCTCACTCTATCTCAGTACTAGCTAATCTGCAGTTATTTGTTCTCAGTCACTGAAACTTCAATCCCTGATCATGGCAGAGGAGCAACATCCATCATTGCAGGCAGTATCTTATTCTGTTTTAGCTGCAAGAGAATATCATCGTATGAGTGTTACTTCTTTAATTCTGATTCCTTGCTGATGTTTCAAGGCAAAGCAACCATGCATATTTGTTGGTGGACCCTGTGAGTGATGACGTGGACGCCAGCTCAGCTCGATCGATTAGCAGCATACGTACACTGTCTGTCACTCACTATGGCACACCTAGCGTTTGGCTTTGGCAATATACTAAGGCCCACTTCAAACGGCTTCGATTTCTTTTTTTTCTTACTTTTGACTAATTTAAGTTACAAACCATTTGAAATCTGTCATTTCTAATTTTGGCTTTTTAGCTTTTTTTCTACCTTTTGCTTTTATTTTTCCTTTTTTTTCTTTACATTAATGGTGTTTTTAATTTTTTTATTTTTCTTTAATTAAATGATTGAAAAAATTAACCGTTGTTACAGCGTAATTTTAACTAAAACTAATAACTATAACTAAAAAACATAAGTTTAAACTCTTTAGAACAGCCCTAATATAGTTCAAAGATCATAATCCATTTCTTAGGGGGCGTTCGAAATAACGATGATTTATAGCTTTTTTTTACCGTACCTAGCTTATTTTTTTACTGTAGTTGAGTTGACTTATTTGATATAATTAAATTTAACAAAATTAAAAATAGAAAAAAAATATGTTAACCCATCACGAACAATGTAAAGGAATACGAGGAAAAAAAGAAAAGACAAAAAAGCCGAAAAAACTAAAAAATTAGAAAAAAAACAAAATTACTAAATAGTGAAAAAAATAGAAATTAAAAGTAAAAATTGATTTTAAATCAAAATAAGTGGGGTCTTAATGGTTGCCTCAAAAATTGAAAGAATCGTATTTAGTTGTAATGGTGGTGGGGCCTACGTGACGTACGCGCCATGCGCAGGGACAGCTCAACCACGAGAGCCGTGACAGCCGCAAGCCTCCCTTTCAGTAGTCGGAGATCACTCACTGCGGCCCGCACATCTGGCTATCAATCTGTCGTTGCCGTAAAACAAGCATAATTATTTCTCTAGACTCCGCTTGCAATGACTTCTGTTTCTGGCTTTTTAAAGACGTCAGTTTTTTAATTTAATGTTTTTTTAGTATTTTAGGTTTTTTTTGCCTTTTGATGATATAACTTTTTTATTTTTTATTTTTAAATCTAATTTCATAGAAAAAGCTAACAGTCGCTATAGTGTATTTCAGTCACTGAAAGTCATTTGGAGCACTATCTTAATATAACAAAACTTAGAGATATGTGCTACAAAAAATCTAAGATGAATTATAATTAGACTAGAATTTCTATTTCTCTTTAGAGTAGAACAATGAGGGACTATATAAAATCATGAGGCGGCCATATGAATCTAAGTCATAAATCAACTCAACCAAAACAAGAGATGTACGAGAATATTATATGCTATGTTATTATTTAGTACTAGATTCTTGTATAGGGTAAAGATACAAGGTCTTAAAAGGTTCAGGGGTTGTGAGAGAGTGACAAATCATTGTACTCTTTTAAGATCATGTTTAAGGAATTTGTGACCGGCTTTGCCAAATCTCTCGCTCATCGTGATTGTTTTGACATCGTTATTTGGTTCTCTACAAGATCCATCTACTTCGTCTTTGATATTGTATACAATTGTGTCGTATTTTATAACTCTGATCTAATCTAGAAGGCTGCTACGTATAACGAGAGTATCAGAGTATAATAGTTTCTTATGTTAACATTTTTGTTTATTTATCTGCATATGTAGTGAGCAATCGATTGCTCCCTGTAGCTTTTAATTTGTGAATGAAATGGATCGTGAAAGAGGCATTTCTTCGCTGGATTTGCTTTGCTTTGTGCATCCCATTTTATCCTGGTAAAAGGTTGTTCCAAATCCCATTTTATCCTGGTAAAAGGTTGTTCCTTGACGTGTCCACATGACCACTAGCCTGCAGTGCAGAAACTTTTTTTATCAGAAAAAGCCTTCCTTTTTTCGCTTTCTCCATCCTGGGTGCTGCTTGGGGTCCAATTCTTAGCATGTATGATGCTTGTCTGATCTGGAAATGCAAACAAGCTAATTTGACCAGTTGGTCCAGTATCTTCAAGACTCTGTTCACTTCACTCAGATTAAGATAAAAGGAAATGCAATGCCTCTTTTTTTTATGATGTCTACAAGCTCTAAACCATGAAATGTACTAAAAAAAGGTAGGATGCAATATAGTACTAAAAAAAGGTAGGATGCAATCTATCTACCCCCAGTTTTTTGAAAGGAAAAGGTAGGGGCTGCCATTCAATTACGAGAAAGTCATTACAAGGTAGTGCTTAGTTTAGTATTGATTTATAATTTTTTTATTGTAGTTAGTTTATTTTTTATTATAACTGAGTTGATTTATTTGGTATAATTAAATTAAAAAAATAAAAAACATGTTAACCCATCACGTACAGTGCAAATGAATACGAAAAAAAGAAAAGGCACAAAAGCCTAAAAAATATAAAAAAACAGAAAAGACGAAATTACTGAATAGTAAAAAAAGTAGAAACTGGTTTTAAACCAACTTGAGCACCACCCAAAACAATGATGGGCAATGGCCCAATCAAAAAGGGGCTGGCAGATCTCTTGGCAAGAGAAGCAACCAAGGAGGGTAAACGGTGAATTCTTTTAGGTTGTGGCTAATATTTTTTTAGATTATAATTTCTGGTTGTTCGTAAGAGAGATTACAGAGAGAGATACTCGTATGTGATTTTGGTCAGTACAGATGAAATTTGCACAATACGTACTACAACTGACCTTCAAACCCCGTCTGAAAAAACGCACCGTTTTTTAAAAAGTCACTATAGCTACAGTGAATAAGCCGAAAGCCGAAGTCTTTCCGAACCTAGCCAGAAATTACACGTTTAAGGCCACGATCAATTCGGCTTTTTCTGAAGATTTTTAGCTGAAATGACACTGTAGCGGTCGATTGACTTTTTTTTATGAATTCAATTTAAAAAAAATAAAGAAAAACACCGTTATACCTCTATGAATAATGCAAAGGAAAAAAGAAAAAATGTGTTAAGAAGCCACTACATTTTAAACTGTTTTAGGCTTCTAAAAAGTTAAAAATCAGAAGTCCAAAGCTGTTCAGAACATAGCCCGACCACGTCCTGTGGCGACGATGACACATGTTGGGAGATCCTGTGATTCCGTTCTTTCCAAATATTTCACGCTACGTACGTAGATGACCATCCCATTGAAGTTCCTGTGCTGCCCTTTGGAGGTTAAGATCCCATCTGGACCATGAGAAATTTTTTTTCTTCTAATTCCTATGCATGTTAAGTTGTTTTCTGTGAAATTCTCCTGCATTCCAAACGGAGTACAGGCTACACGCCTGTTGCTAAGTCGGGAAGCCAATTATCAGCAAGGCTGCCGAGGCATAGGCATAACAACAGGCTACCAATTATCTAGCCAACCTTCACAGAATCCAATTATCTAGCTCAAGGCCAGAGATCCAAGTCCTACCGGCCACACACATGTTGCTGTGTTTAGTTGCGCATATTCTGATTTTTTTTTCCATGCATAGCATTTCTATTTCCTATGTCGATAGATAGCTGCAATAACATGCAAACATTAGCTTCGCCATCATCAACCTGCCAAGTGCCAATCCATGTAGCCATAGCTGGATCATTCAGCAGCTAGTGAGCGAAGCGTCTCAAGTACAGACATTGGTCGAATCAATCTCTGGGAGACAAAACACGCAGGTCGCAGGCAGTGTCAAGAGGCTTCTGACGTGACACTTGGGGAAAAAAATGACCGTCCTTCTCCTTCCAGCCACAACGGAGAAGGCTATGGAAGAAGATGCGCTCTCTCTGAAGCTAGAAAGAGTCTCTAGAGAGAGCAAGTAGACTAATTTATGCTGCCTTTAATATATCGTTACCAAATATTCCCGGCCAGGCTCAAACTACTCGATGGATTGATGGATCATAATCGAGATGACGAGATGAATTGAGAAACCTTTAGGTGGTCATGGCTATGGCGGCATAACATGACAAGATGGCTTTTTGCACGGCCGGTGACAAGATTGCTGCTGCTGGATGTGTTCTTTTCCGGTCACAAGCCAATATTCGCTTCTCCTGTTCCTTTCATCCATCCGAGCAAAAATAAATCCCTACTCTCTTTTTCCGATCCAACCTTTCCTTGTTCTTTTTCAGATGATGCGTAAGAATTATGCTGTAAAAAAAAACTGGCTAACTGAGCGGTGTTAATTAACACTTTGACGTATGATTAGCCACAACTGACGGCTATATTCCAATGAGCAAGAGCAAACAGTCCCAGGAAACAAAACATCAACCTCTGAAAAATTTCCAGGCAATGATAGTCTCCACGTACGATGCTGACTTAGATCTGATGGCGGCACTAGCGGCTGGGAACTCCGATGATAACTATTTCCAAACATCCATGTCATCCTGCTATGGCTCCATTGATTTCTTTCTTTCGGCGCGGCGATATGTTTGGATAATAGTTCGTCAGCTTAACGTTACCTGCCTCAGGTTTTCATAAAAACCTCTGGTTTTCTTAAAGCGTTGCGGATGACGGATCGGATCGAGCGGTGGATTTGTTTTTCTGAAAGAAGGATTTGGATTGTGAGAGGGATCCAGCATGGCGCTTTGGATTTGACAACTTGGTATTTTTCCTTCTCCTAAGCAGTTGATCATGTGGAATTCTTTTGCTGCAGATCACTGTCATCAGCAGCGACTTGACTGGATTGAATATTCAGGGAGCATGCACCTCCTTTCTTGCACCCCCCCCCCCCCCCCGGTTCCTCTGCAGTCTTCAGAAATTAGTCCCCATTGAGCAATTTTTACTTCCATAATTCTGGATGCTGGAACAATGTGCTGAAAAGAAACTTGATTGGGTTAAGACTTAAGAAGTGCTGGTTTTATAGTTGATCAAAACCACAGCAGTTCAATCGCTTCATTTAGGATTCAAGAGGAAAGTTGCAGAAAGAAAAATGACACTTGAACTAACATAATATCTTGGTAAGTGTTAATACCGTACACCATTATACCAAATGTGAAGTTAATTTCATCCTGTTCAACTTTTCGCTTCATTCGATTCAGATAAACTTTTGACAGCCTGCAGAAATATCGGTTGAATCCGTGATTCACTTGCATTCCAAGTGCATTCTGAGGTAAGCTGGACACAACCTTTCGCGACACCTTTTGCCATTGCATAGATAGTTGAATGTGACAAAAGATGCAATGGCTGCTTAACTGGTAGGAGATAATTTGCCCCTGAAGGGACTTCTCCAGAGCAATCATGTAATGTTATATGTAAAGCCAAGCAACGGGGGAAAAAAGCAGATAATAGTATTTTTACGCTGAAAATCAAATTTTATTTTGCATTCCAAGTGCATTCTTAGGTAAGCTGGACACAACCTTACGCGACACCTTTTGCCATTGCATAGATAGTTGAATGTGACAAAAGATGCAATGGCTGCTTAACTGGTAGGAGAAAATTTGCGCCTGAAGGGACTTCTCCAGAGCAATCATGTAATGTTACATGCAAAGCCAAGCAACGAAAAAAAAAACAGATAATAGTATCTTTACGCTGAAAATCAAATTTTATTTTGAGCTGCATTCAGGAAGAAAGAAAGATAAGGATCCAAGAATGATACTCTTGATCAATTATCAGTTCAATAATTTCTCACAGAAAAGGTTCTGTGGGTCCAACAATGCAAGAATGCAAACACACTGGTCCAGCCACCCTGCCTCATGTACCAGTTGGCATTTTGGCACCTAATGCTAAGCTTCCATGTTCATTGACATTCCAGGGATAAATTCTCCCATTTAATCTAGATTATGACTAAGCAAATACCAACTCCCTATCAAGAGCACTGTCTTTTTGAAACCCGCATCAAGAGCACTGTCAGTCTGTCACTGCTTTCCTAACCGCTGCTCAGCAAAAAAGAAAAGATATTGACAGAGGAAAGGTCGGTATAAAGACCACCAGCTTTCAAGCGCCCACAAGACTTTTTCGGTGAGAAGCCTTTCTTTCTTTCTTTCTTTCTCTCTTTCTTTCTTTCTTTTCTTCTTCACATCCTGATCTGGAGCAATGGAGACAGAAGAGGAAGCACGCGAAGCAACAGATGGGCAGGTAAGCAATGGCTCCTAGTCTCTGAACTTCTGCAGCACTTGCTTGCTTCTGCTTCCATGCATACTTTGTGTAGATGCAACGCTACGTAGAGAGCTTCAGTGTTGCAGAAGTCAGATACATGGTGGGGAGCATATCTGTAACAGTTCAGTAGACTTTGGTCAGTTTGCAAGGAAAATTATCATTGTGTCTTACTTCGTGTTCCATGATCTCATGATCTCATCTGTTAATCTCCCTCGTAGTATCTATGGAAGGTTTTTCATGTAGTAAATTGGCGCTGCATACATTCTGTGTTCGTAAACAATCTTCAGAAGCAAAGCATGAGGTCTTAAATAATGCAAGAAGTGCATGCAAACTGAAGAGTCATCAAGTTCCACTTTCGTCCTCAAAAAAATCAAGTTCCCCTTTGATTTATAACAAACTGAATTAAGATGTCAACCTTTTCAAATGTTATCGTCTTCTTGATTTGATTACAAAAAAAAAAAAAAACTAGCACGCAAAATAGGTTAGTATTTGTTTAGAAGGATCCTATTTCAGGGATCAAGAAAGTAACTTGGTGGGGAAAACAAATAAAAAACAGACTTTCATAGGTTATTTACTCATGGCATCAGTCCGTCATGCTCTGCTCTGTTAAGTCAAAATAAACACTAGATATTGTCTTCTACAGTTCTAAGTTCTTACTATCTAGAGGGTACAATTTGTTAACAATAAGAACTACAGTATAGGTGGTGAGGAGGTTAGCATTTATAAGAAATGAAGGTTACACTGAATGTGGACCGTCAAGTGTTACACTGAGTGTGAACCGTCAAGTGTGTTGATGTAAGACAAAGGCATGAAGTGAGCAAAGGTTACTTAAAGCATGCAGAAGCATATAATTGCAGCACTAATACACTAAATAGAATCACTCTATTCCTGAGAATTTCTGCTTCATGTAAGAATTAATCAAAAGGCTCTTAGAGAGGCACAAGGTTGTCCAGTAAGGATGCTCACATGCCAGGTCATGGATTAAAAACTTAAGTTAAGCCTTCAGTTAGGTCTGCCACCAGGGTTGGCATGTGGTATCGTGTATTATTTAACAAGTCAACCTGTTCTTTGTTGACCACTTGCTTCAGAGTACTAGAACCATGAAAAGGATACTCTTACGTGTACTGAACCTACATGTGCCATTCAGTGTCATTCCTTAGCAAGACATAGTTGGCCAAGGGGAAATCCTTGCTGTCATGCAGGACTGTATATTTGTACTTTTGTAGTGCTGCAGTACCATTTGGATGTCCTTTTGAAGGAATTATAACCGAAAGTGAACAATGACAAGGAAAGGAATAATGCATCTAAGAATGTGTAGGTCATCAGTACCTTTTTTCCCTCCCTTTTTTGGTTTACATCTTATGAGATCTTCTATGGAAAATATAATAACCTCACAAATACTGGTAGTCACTATTAATGTTAACCTGTGGATATGCAATATTAACGTAAATATGACAACCCAGTGTCACATGCAATGTACTTGTTTTAAGTGTGGGATTTACCTGTACATGTTCCAGGAAGTTCGAATGGAAGCTGTGGATCTAGGAACAGACCATTTGCAAACGCACCTAGATGATAAATTTTCATCTAATAAAGAGACCAAGGACGAGGCAAAAATCATGGACTCAACTGAAGGAATGTTTCCAGAGGAACAAAATGTAGCAGAGGCACCCACTGAAGTCGAAATTCCTCCAGGGCTTAATATAAATGGCACCACATCTTCTTTGAATGGCCATATGGTCAAAGAGGAGAAGATTTCAAATGAGCAGCCACATGAAAATGATAAGGAAGATAAAGAGAAGGTACAAGTTTCACCAGATGGAACAAGCACAGATCTGAGCAACAAGAGTAACGATGAAGAGGTAATTGATTCTTTAGGCCATGGACAGAGCACAACAGAAGATACCAGCCTTCTGAAACATGAGAATGAAGAGCACAAGGAGCATGGTCAACAAGATTTAGAAGGAGATGTAATGGACGACAAAATGATGCACAAAGACACACTGAAAACTGACAATGCTATTGAGCCAACAGTTGATCCTCAGCAGGACCAGAATCTGGAATCAGCAAAAGCAACCGAGGACACACAACCTGCAAGCATGTCAAATATTCTTGATGATGATGTTGTAGCTGAAGCACCTGTTGGAGTCCGAACTCTGGAGCCTAATGTGGATGATTCTGATGCCCTTCCAGATACTATTGATGAAAACACAGAAACAGTTGAACCAGCTAAAGCGGATGATGTCGCTCATCTTGACCACAAAGAGAGCTCTCCAGAAGATAAAGACAGTGCAGAACATACAGATGAGGTGGCCAAAGTAGATGATCAACACAGTAAGCAAACTGATGCTGTGCATGCAGACGTGGTGCAGGAAGAGACACCTAAAAGCAAGGAAACTGAGGATCCTAATGTGGATGATTCTGATGCCCTTCCAGATACTATTGATGGAAACGCAGAAACAGTTGAACCAGATAGAGCGGATGGTGTCGCTCATCTTGACCATAAAGAGAGCTCTTCAGAAGATGAAGATATGTTCTACAATAAGCAAACTGATGCTGCGGATGCAGACGTGGTGCAGGAAGAGATACCTAAAAATAAGGAAACTGAGGTGCAGGAAGAGATACCTAAAACTGAGCATGCTGATGACTCAACAATTGATGCTCGTGTGCTGAATCAAGAATTGCCTGAAGAAACCAATGACCCTGTGTACGAAAAAACTGAAGAGACTTTCCACCAGAGCAGTGTGGCCACTTCTAAGGAGACAACTCCAGAGCATGCTGCAATGAGGGAACCAGCTGTCAATATTCAAGAAGTGCAGAACCAGGGATCAGTAGAAGAAATGATAGATGCTGAAGCACTTGATACTGAGAAAACAATGCAACAAATTAGTGCTGCTTTTGAGGAGGAAATTCCAGAAGATAATGTAGTAGCCACCACACCAAGTTCTGACATCCAACATGTACATAATGTGGAATCAGAAGAAATCAAGGCACTTGATTATGCCAAAGCTGAAGACACCTCCAATGGAAGCAATGTGGCTTTTGCTGAAGATGCAGTTCAAGATAAGGTACTACCAAGTGAGCCAACAGTTGATATACAATCAGTACATGGTTCGGAACAACAAGAAACTGAGAACACTGGAACTGTTGAGATGGATGAAGCTTCCAATCAATCGCATGGTGCTGTCCAAAATAACCTAGTTCAAGAAGATGTTATACCAGCAAGTGAACCACATGTGACAGAATTAGCAGAAGAGGTGAAGGACATCGAAGCCACTGAAACTCAAGAAATCACCCACCAATGCCATGCTGTTACTTCCAAGGAACTATCAACAGAAGATAATTCAATAGCAAGTGAGCCACATAATGATGATATCCAGCAAGCCCTGGAGCAAGATTCAGTTGAAGTTAAGGACACTGAAGCTGCTGAGACTCAAGGAATCTGCCATGAAAGAACTATTTCTACTTCCGAGGAGGACACTGTGGAAGATAATGCAACAGCAGAAGGACCAACCTGTGATACTCAAGAAGTACAGAGTGTAGAATCACCAGAAGAAATCAAGGACGACGTAGCTGATAATATTGTAGAAGCCTCTAATGCGACAACTGTTGACGAGGCAGATCAAGAGAACAATGCACTAATAAGTGAGGCAATTGCTGAACAGCAAACGCGGGGACTTGAACAAGAAGAAATCAAGAACACTGAGCCTGTTGAAATAGAAGCTTCCGATCAAAGGCATGCTGCTCTCTTCAGTAACCTAGCTCAAGAAGATAACACAACAGTTAATGAGATGCAGACGACAGAGCCGGCAGTTGAAACAAAGGAAAATGAAGCCACTCAAAACGAAGCAATTCCCCAGGAAAGCAGTGCTTCTATTTCTGAGGAGCCTACCCCAGAAGATAATATAACAGCGGGTGAAATAACTTATGATACTCAAGAAGTAAACGATGTAGGATCACTAGAAGCAATTGAGGGCAACAAAGACACAAAAACTGAAGAAATTTCTGACCACAGCAATGAGTCTTTTGCTGTAGAGGCAGCTGAAGGAAACAATGCACTTGAAAGTGAGGCAAATGCTGATATACAGCCAGTGCAGGAGCTGGAGTCAGAAGGAATGACGAACACCAAACTTGTCGCGGTGAGTAAAACATCCCATCAAATGGATGATGCTGTCTTTCAGAAGCCAACTCAAGAAGATAATCCAACCACAAGTGAGTTGCATGTGACAGAATCAGAAGGAGAAGTGAGCAACATTGAAGCCACTGAAGCTCAAGCAACCCCCCACCAAACTAATGTAGCTCAATCAGAGGAGCAAGCAACAGAAGAAACTACAACAGCAAGTGAACCGCAAATCCTGGAACCAAAATCAGTTGAAGAAATGGACGACACTGACGCCATTGAACCTCAAGGTATCTCCCAGCAAAGCATTATTTCTACTTCTGAGGAGTCTGTTCCAGAAGAAAATGTAACAGCAAAAGAGCTAGCTTATGATAACAAAGAAGTACAAAATGAAGAACGAGAACTCATAAAGGAACATGATGATGTGAAAGCTGAAGAAATATCCAATCAAAGCAGTGGGGCTATTGTCGGGGAGGCAACTCAAGAAAACAGTTTACTAGCAAGTGAGACAACCAATGATGTACAAGTAAAGGGGCTCGAATCAGAAGAAATCAGGAACACTGAAGATGTTGGAACGGGAGAAGCTTCCCATCAAACACATGCTGCCGCTGTTGAAGAGAACTTAATAGCAAGTGAGCCACAGATGATAGAATCATCTGGACAGATGAATGACATTGGACGTGAACCAACACTCCACGAAAGCAACATTGCTAGTATAGAGGAAATGGCAACAGAATATAACACCACAATTGGACCAGATGTTGGTATTCAACAACTTCAGGAGCAAGAATCAGTTCAATTCAAGGAGATTGAAGCTATTGAACCTCAAGGAATCTCCCCATCTCACATTGTTTCTACATTTGAAGAGTCCACAAAAGACGATAATGTAACAAACACGGAACCAAGTTCTGACACTCAAGCAGAAAATTTAGAATCAACAGAAGTAATCAAGGACACTGAAGATGTGAAAAGCAATGTTGATCTTGCTGAGGAGGCGACTCCAGAAGAACATGTACTAGCAACTGAGACAACTATTGATGTACCACCAGTGCAAGAGACAGAACTAGAAGAGACCAAGAATACTGAGCCCGTTGAAACACAAGATAATATAACAGCAAGTTACCTGCCAGCAGAAGAGGTGAAGGACACTGAAGCCATGGAGACTGAAGCAATCCCTCATGAGAGCACTGTTGCAAGCATCAGCGAGCTCACTGAAGATGTGAAAAGCAATGTTTCTCTTCCAGACAAGGCAGCGCCCATAGAACATGTACTAGCAACTGAGGCAACTGCTGATACACCACAACTGCAGGAGCCAGAACTAGAAGAGGTCAAGAATACTGAACCTGTTCAAGTGAAAGATATTATAACAGCAAGTGACCTGCCAGCAGAAGAGATGGACACTGAAACCATGGAGACTGAAGCAATTCCTCATGAGAGCACAGTTGCAAGCATCAAGGAACTCACCGAAGATGGTATTTTAACAGCAAATCCACCACATGGTGATATTCAACAAGTCCTGGAGAAAGAATCAGTTGAAGACATGAAGTGCACTGACACCACAGAATATCAAGGAGAACCCCAACAAAGCACTGTTTCTACTTCTGACGAGCATACACCAACAGAAGAAAAAATAACAGTAACAGAACCTACTAGTAACACGCAAGTACAGAATGTCGTAGCTCAAGAAATCAAGGACAGTGAAGATGTCAAAACTGAGGAATTTTCTGATCACAGCACATTTTCTGCTCCTGAAGTGGTGGCTCAAGAAAGTGCTGTACTAAGAAGTGAGCCGACTTCTGATGCCCAACAAGTGCAAGAACAGGATTCAACAGAAGAAACCAAAGGAATTGTAGCTGTGGAAACTGAAGATCACCAGCAACATGGAGTTTCTACCCTTGAGAAGCCAGTGCCAGAAAATAATGTGACAGAGAGTGTAACAAAAGTTGATGATCAAGTGCAGGAGGAGAAATCAGCGGTAGAAGTCAAAGACATTGAAGCTATGGAAACTGAAGAAATCTCCGACCAAAGTAATATCACCACTTCAGAAAATGCAGCTCAAGAAAGCAGTGAACTGGGAAGTGACCCAGATTTTTATGTCCAACCAGCACAGCTGTTAGAATTAGCTGAAGGCAGCAAGGGCAGTCAACTTGTAAAGGCAGAACAAACAGGAGAAAGCAACTTTGACCAAACAGGAGAAAGCAACTTTGCCACCCTTGAAGAACCAACTGCAGAAGACAATGCTACAAATGAAATTGGCCCACCTGCTGATATTAAACAGGAGCATGAACTAGAATCAGTGGAAGAAATCAAGCATATTGCTGCCACCGAAGCTAAAGAAGCCTCCCATGCAAGCCAGGCTGCTGCTTTAGAGGAGCCACCTTCAGAAAGTAATATAGTAACAACTGAGCCGACTTATGATATTCAGCAAGTGAATGACTTGGAAGCAACGAAAGAAATGAAGGCCGCTGAAGCCATCAACGATGAAGAAATCTCCTGTCAACAAACAGATATTGCTGTTTTGGAGGATCAATCTTCAACAGATAATGGAGCGGCGCCAGAAAAGCTTCCTGTAGAGTCAAACAAAGAAAACGTTGGAAATGAAATCGACAATGTAATGTTGGTGCATGAAAAGATCAAAGATGAAATACAAGAGTCAATGGAACTAAAGGTATGTGCACATTAACCAATACTTTCTTTCATCTATCTGACATGTTTAGCATTTACCTCCTTTAGGATACATATTTTTATTTCTTCGAAACAGTCGTTACTATTTATTCATATGAGAAGAAAAGGCCCAAGAAAGGACTGGGTATAAAAAAACACAAACTCCGTAAGCCTAACAAGACAAAAGTCCGTGGCAAAAACACCCAACGTCGACAAGGATGCCAAACGCGACTGATAAGCACCACCACCCGATCTAACACGTGTTATCATCGCCACCCATCGCGTCCACGACCCGGCTGCTCCGACTTCACCGCAGCACGCATCAACGCGACGACAACCTCACAGTAAAAAGCCTCCGCTGGCGAACGCTAGCTTGCCAGCAAAATCACACAACCGGCCAAGGCAGCCGGCTTCAAGCTATCGACGCACATAGTCGCCATTCGCCGTACCGCCCTGACACGAGAGCCACACTAGGCCACCTTACCACCCGAGTGAGGAGTCAGATCTGGTCAGAGCGCCGAGGTGTGGGGACAACCCAGCCACAACTAGGGAAGGAAAAACGATGCCGAGAGGATGACCACCGCCGATGGACAAGCACCAGCCAACGCGAAAGCAACACACACACACGGAAAAACGAGGGGGGTAGGGTTAGGTGGTCCAAGGTAACACCTCAAAGGAGGGAAATGACGCCCAAGGATGTTGTCATCGTCAGATCCTGCTAAGGAGAGCCAGATTTAGGGTTTTCAACCAAAGCACGGCACCACACCACCCGGGATAGGCCCATCACCTGCCACGATCTGGGTGTGACCGCCTCACAAGGCCGTCCAACCCAAGAGTAGCACCACCCGCCGGCCTCCACGCTTAGCCACTCCATCCGCCTCTGCGGCCACACCACCGCCTGCCAGTCAGCCATAGCCCCACCCGGCCATGCATCGGCCGCCCCCCAATCCAACAAAGAGCAACAAGGATCGGCTCTACAGCTGCAACCCCATCGCCTCCATCCAACTCTGGCAGGTGCTCTCGGCGAACTCCGGAGCTCATCTTCTTCCATCTTGGCCCGTCCAGCCTCCATTGAACCCGCAACCTCATGGGGGCACCGCCGCAATCTAGAGCCGCCAAGCACTACCGCACAGCCCACCACGTAGCACACGCGTGGCCACGACACTCTACACCCTTGAGCGCCACCACGTGCAGCCGGTCGGTGCCGTCGTAGTCGCCTGCGTTGACGCTTGCGCACGCTCGAGCCGACGCCTCTGCGCCGTGGCTGCCCACGCACGACGGAGAAGCCGAAGGTGATGGAGGCCCCACCAAGCCTGGATCCATCTTGGAGACAGGCAGATCCGGCCTCCTCCAGCTCTCTCCACCTTAGATCTAGCTGCCTTCAGCCGTCGGGCTTCACGCCGCCACACTGTTCCCGGCCAGATCCGCCAAGGAGGTGGACAAATTTGGCCCATGCCACTAGTTCACTATGTGGCCCGCCAAGCTGCTGCGGGAGGGCCCCCGCCACTGCCACTCGCCGATGCAGTAGCAGCGAGGGAGCAAACGCAGTGGCGAAGGGTGGTTTTTTGGGGTGGCTGAGTCGCCCCCTGAGCCCCCTGGGGCGGCTGAGCAAATTAGAACCATTCCAGATTACATGTTAGACTAATACAAGGTGTAGGTAGTTCTAAACTTGTTGAGGACTTAGAAATATTTGGAAAAATGAGATTAGAGTTTTAAGTAAGTGCATCACCAGTGGTGTTTTTTCTTAGCTCACTAAAGACATTGAATTGAATAACCTTGATATATCTAACTTTACTGCAACATTGCATCCAGTAAGAGAAGCATACCAACAGCTATCATCAATTGTAATATTTAAGTAAATATATTATCGAATTGTAGGTTGACTACTATCATTGGCTTGCATTTAGGCCTATATCAAACAATACCAGGTTTTAAATTAGTGATGTCAAACTGTTTAGTTGAATTAATACCTTAAGTTTGAGAACACACAAGCTCTACATCATAATTGGAAAGCTGCAAAGTAAACTGTAAAGTAAATTGAGAAACAAAAGCATACACATTTCTTGCCAAATTAAGAAAAGATAGCACTACATCAAAGTTATAAGCTGCAAATTAGATTGAAGCAAAAAAAAAAATCATATTTGTACTTTAAGAGCACTCCATTTGATTGTGCAATCAGTACCAGCAGTCTGAAATATGCCACTAGTACTTTAAATTTGGGCTTAGTTGCAGGACAACTCACTAGTGTATTTTATACAGGATGAAGCATCTAACTTGGGTGAGAACACTGTTTTTACAACTCAGAAAGGTGAGAACATAACTGAGGTAGATGCTGTCCAAATTTCTGGTGAAGATACGATAGAGACTTCACATAATATCGATAAAATCGAAAAAAAGCCAAAAGCTGTAACTGAGCATGACTCAAGCCAAATGTCAAGTGACCAGCGTGAAGAGCACATAACTCATGTTCAAGACAGAGATATCAAAGGACAACTTCTCGCAGAAAGTGACACTGAAGAAGTATCGCAAGCTTCATTTGAAAATGATCCCCAGGCAGCACAAGATGTTGCAGAGAACGATGATACAATAAAAAGTGGTAAGCAAACCAATGATCAAGATAATGAGCAACATCATGATCTGGTACTTCAAATGCAAGTTTGTGAGAGATCAATGGATGCTTTATCCATTGGTCAACAAGATGAGGATGTGCAAAAGGTTAATTTGGATCAACAGAAGAAGGAAGGTGAGGAGATTGAAGCACAAATGGAACAAATTCAGACAGACGAACAGAAACACGATGACAAGAGGGCTGATATCACCACAGAGCCACTAGTGGAACCCCAGAGTATTGAAGTTGTCACCAACAGGACAGAAGACACTGATGTTTTTGAGGTGAAGATCACTAAGACTCATTGCATGTTGTACGTTTTCCAATGTTCTTTTAATAAGAAACAAACAGAACGTGAGTTTCTATTCAATGAAACCTTGCAGGCTGAACGAACAGAGACGGTGGTTACTGAAATGCTCAATAATGAACACACCCTACATGTACCCCAGGAATCCATCCCAAGAATTACAGATGCGAAGGTTGAAAACATTACAGAAAGAAAGGAAGGGACTGAAGGAGAAAATGAACCCAAAAATGCTAGCCCCTTAGATGCTGATGCAGAAAATTATAATGAAGATGAGCAGGAGAATACAGAAAAGGATGCAGTAGTAGCAAAAGCTTCTACTGATGAACAGTATGAAACAACTGATGAAATTAGAAATGAAGAGGTCAGTTCAGAATTTCCATTAATGCAGTGTGAGAAATTTAGACATGTTCTTGTTTTGTTAATCAGTCTATATTGGACCGCATAAGTTCAAACAGCTAACTTTCCAGGTTAGAAATGTACAGAAACATACTGAAATACTTGATGGGCAAGAACCTTTAGTTTATCCAGGTACCTGATGTCACCATGAGTGTAATGTAACATTGGTTAGCAAGCGTTCTTTTTTAGCACTATCATCATTCTTTTTGTAATAATGCAAAGCACTACCAACTACTACTCTTAGCACACTGAATTATTGCATGGGCTCACTATTAAGTAGAATTATATTAAGAAAGAAGTAAATATATTAGAATAACCTATACGGAGATCACAAGGTCATACGGCAAAACCTATGTTGAGTTTTACTGTAAAGAGCAGAAGACACAATAGTGATTATTTGGTGAAAACCTCTCATTGTTCATACTAGAAACACTTCCATGTTTTACTCATCTTGCAGGTTGAACCTGGTTTGCCATCATCTGTGGAGATAGATCTTCAAGAAATATCTGACCCAACTCCTTCAAATGATGAAATACCAGAGAATGTAAGGGCCTGTTCTTTTTAGTTGCGGTTATGACTTTTGGCTGAAATTTTTGAATTTTAGTTGTTTGCGATAGAGATTACGGATAGAGAGATACTCGATTGCGATTTTAGATGGTACAGATGTTGGACTTTTAACGTGCATTATAATTAACTTGTAGACTCTATCTTAAAAAAAATACTCCGTTTGAAAGTTAGATATTATAGCAAAAGCCAAAAGTCGTTTTGAAAAGTTGAAAAGAACAGACCCTAAGATTTATTGAAGTGAATATTACCCATGATTTCATGTACTTTGAAAAGAATAATCGTCCCTTCAATCTTTAAGATAACTATTTCAAAGGTGAATTAGTACTGAACTACTGACCTTGTGATGAATGCTTAAATCCTGCTCAGCGCTATTCTGTTTGGAATGCATGATGTTGAGCAGCACTTAACATTCATCACAAGGTCAGTACTAATACTCTTAACAAGTTATATGCCTCAAAGTTCATGTGAGCAAATTTTCTTGCTAAATCTGCTCCTAGTAACATTTTAAGCCAGTTTTTTTTAAAAAAAAATATTAAGCCAGTTTTTTTTATAAAAAAAATATTAAACTGTTTTTTCCACCATTCAGGTTTCAGATGAGAATTTGGCAACAACAGAGCACAGTGGTGTAGAGGCTGAAGCTATGCAACAAAAAGTTGATTCACCAAATGCTGAAACAAATAATGATGATATTTTGTCAACAAGCAATCCCTTATCTGAGCATGAAACTGGAACTGCCTCAGATATAAATCAAAACAGACAATATCAGGAAGCAATTAATGCTGACGACGTCCTGCAGCTAGAACCAGAAGAAAAGGCATTTGACAAGATTGCTGAAACTGACTCGAATGAGAAAATGGAGACAAGCTATACAGCAGCCACCGAAGCGGTTACATTCGATGAAGATATCTGTGATAAGGTCGGAAGTTAGAACTCCTTCTCTATTATTCTTTTAGAGTTATATTTAGTATTCCTAAGCTATTTTTCACTTTTACCATTTAGGCTAGCGGAGCTGATGGAGCACTATCTGATGAAAGTCTCAAGACCTTTGAGGACACCAGAAGGAATCTTGATGTTTCATCTGTAGTTACAGTATCAAAGGGAGAAAGTATAAACAAGGAAATGGAAGATCATAAGCTTGCTCTTCCTGCACAGCCTACGCTAGACAAAAACACAACTGAACATGCATCTAGCTTAGAGGAGAGGGAAAGAGAGTTGTTGTTGCCAGAGAAGCCACTCCCCGCTGAACCAGAAGAGCAAAAAGAGAATCAAATAACCAAAGAACAAGAAGAAGAGGACATGCATGAGCCAGAAATTGGTGACACACAGAAAGAAGCTGAAGAAAGTGATTTGCCTGTCTCAAATTTTCTGATGAACCTGATATTGGGAAAAGAGAGCAATGATCCAAACAGAAATTCAGAATCTGAGGCTGAAAAGAAGCAAGAAGAAACCACGAAGGATCACAGTTCGATCACTTCTCAACAAGAAGAAAGCTCGGTATCATTTCGTGCAGAAAATAAGGTAGATGACAAACTCATCTTCGAACAAGAAAAACAGAATGTAGAAGGCTCTGAAGAAACACATGAAACGGTCAAAGAACAAAGTCATGATTTCAAGCTGGACACTGAAAGGTCATTGGAAACTGATGAAGAGCTCAATAGGAACACTCATGATTCGGAAGCACCAGTATATCAAGACAATGCCCAGGATGAAATTTCTAGTGAATTGGTACCAGGTGAGGCAACTGGCCTCGTTACAGAAACGGAAACTAGAGACTTCAAGCTGGATGAAAAGGTAGTTGATACTATTTGTCAGGAAGATGTGGAAGCAACAGCACAAATTGAAGAAGGAAGCTTGAAGAGCAACCTAGATGACTCAACAAGCCCAAAGGCTTCTCAAGAGGATACATTAGAGGAAGGACGAACAGAACATTTGCGTGAATCTTTACCTGAAGATAGAAGTTCTGATGCAGTGGCTGAGCAAACACTCTCATTGACAGAACCAGATATGGATGATGCAGAAAAATTGCCTAACGACACTTATGGTCTTCAAAGTCCTCTGTGCACAGAACAAGAAGAGTCCATTGAATCTTCCAATGTTGAGGACAAAAGTACTATTGAGGTTCAACTGGAAAGTGAAGAAGTAGATAAGAAAGAAGGGAACCGGCATGCAGCCACAGGTGGATCTACTGAAGAACAGATAGAAAATTTGCATGATAATTCGCAGAAAGGCACATGTTCTGAAGCAATATCTGATGAGCAGGCACCTGAAATTACTGAACCAGTTAGTAGCACTGATATAAATTTGGCTCATGAAGAGATTTCTGCGGGCTCAACATGCATGGACGAGAAAGGAAGCTATAATTTCTCAAACATTCTTGAAATTCAGTCAGATGGTCCGAACTTGCATATAAACCAAGATAAGCAAGATGAGTCTGCTGACAGCCAAATTGTGATTGAGAAGAACAACTTGCTAGAAAATCAAGGAGAATCTAATTTGCAAGAGCAGCAGGAAACTGATACTGGGCGAAAATCTCCTAAAGAAACTGATGAAGGTTACCAGAAAATTTTGGTCATAAAAGAGACTGTGATCAAAGAAGAGGATGTACATGAAACAGTTAAAAGCCATGTGCAAACAGTGAACATAAAACCCAATGAAGAGCAAGAACCTGATTCACAGGTTCACGAACGTGCTCTCGATGTGGTTTCACCCAAAGAAGGGCCTGAAGTTGAAGAAACTTTTGTGGAAATAACAGAACATGGATTCAGCACAGATGAAAAGCAAAGTCCAAAGGCAGATGAATCAAATATGGCAGAAGAGAAGACTTATGACGAGAAGACAAAGGATGAAGAGGAAGCTAAGAATTTCACCGATGAAGCAACAATGAAAATCGAAGAACGGGGAGCAGGACAGAAGGCATCACATAAAAAACATAACATCTTGTCCAGTGTTGGATCAAAGGTGAAGCACCAACTAGCAAAAGTAAAGAAAGCCATCATAGGTAAGCCTGGGCACACAAAATCTGAATCACCAAAATCCTAAAAATGCATTCACTTTAGAGCATGTAGATTCTTGTATATTTGTACTAGAGCGTGTATATTATTGTACTGTTTGTACTTTTGTAAGCTATTTGTTTGAGGTGTAGAATGTCGCAATGGGGATAGTGAACTTCAAGGTTTCTCTATGTCCATTGAAGTGAAGTGCTGTGATATTCAAGACGCTTGTAAATAGCTGGTGTGTAAATCCAGGTTTCCATGAAATTTGGTAATTGTTTAACCAACTTCAAATTTGAGGTAGAACCGAGGACAACATGGACATGGAAGATTGATTTTTTCTCTTCATATTGTCATATATATGTATGTGCATTTTTATGGTCCTCATGCAACATAGTTTGCCTTTCCTCTTGAAACTATGTGCTGTTACTCTGTTTTGCTCTGGTTCTGAACAGTGTGAGCTTATCTGTTTTTTGCGAAAACGAAGAAGATTTGCGTTTCATTCCATAAGAAGAGGAGAATTACTATTCACAATCCTGGACTGAAAACTGAGGCCAAGAGGACCTTCAACAGGAAAAATTGAAACCCGAAATTACAGGAAAAAGAAAACAGCTGGGAAAACTGCTACAACCAATTACATTACTAGGCCATTCCACACCAGTTCTGAAAGCTCTGTCCAGGACCTGCAAAGGGGCAAACATCGGCCAACTTGGACTTGCTCTGAGCCGACCAAGCGCAGAATTCCTGCTTAGTACACTAGGCAAGCTCCTCAAAATCTAACCTTCCTTGGTTATGCCAGATCCTATTCCTTTCCTTCCAGATCATCCAAGCCAAAAGAATTACTAGGGAATCCACACCTTTGCACTTGGAGCTAGGCGCCAGGTCTCTGATGGCTAACCATTGATCCTGGAGTGAATGTTGAGTGAAGGAATAAGAGCTGCAGAGTGACAACCAGGAGAAGATGCGATGCCATAATTGCTTAGTGACCGGGCAGCTGACAAGGAGGTGGTCGATTGTCTCATCTTGTTGCTCACAAAGAATGTAATGAGAAGGTGCTGGAATATTATGTTTTCGCATCCGCGAGAAAGTCCAAATTCGACATTTGAGTGCCAGCCAAGTGAACAACTTGGCTTTCAAGGGTGATGCACTTTTCCACAGCTCGTTGGCACACGGGAAGAGGGTGGAACCCTGGCACAGGGCGGCGTAAGCTGATTTAGGAGAGTATTTGCCATCCGTTGTCCAGCGCCAAAGGATGATATCTCTAACCCTCTCTTGCAATTGCACTTGGCTAAGCAGAGAGCACAATGCGAGGAAGTCATGGATGGCATGAATGGTAAAGGGGTCACATAGATCAGAGATCCAACTTTGGTTTTGCAGTGCTTCCCTAACCAAGGTTCATTTCTTGCAAGAATTCTTCACCCTTGCCCATATGGCCGGAGCTAACTCGCATAAACCTTTTCCTTGCAACCGTCTGTCGGTCCAAAAAAGGGTGGATGAGCCATCTCCTATCTGGGTCGACATTGATGCATAGAACAAACTTTCGGATGTGACATCTTCCAGCACTCGGACGTTGTGCCACAGACGACTTGGCTCAGTGCGCGCAAGCCATTCCCAATGAGTTCTGAATGCTATGCCAGCAAGTCTGAGATCCGCAATGGCCAGCCCTCCAAACTTTTAAGGTCGGCATGTCTGATGCCAACTTATAGTGCACTTCCCAGCCTTGATCAAACTTTCCCCGGTCCAAAGGAATGCCCGCCGTTTCTTGTCGATTTCTTTGATTGCCTAGTCTGGAAATGCCAAGGTAAGGAGGGGGTAAATCACCATAGTGGTTAATACTGCTTTGACGACAATAAGCCTCCCCGCCCTTGAGAGTAGCCTGGCTTTCCACGTGGACAGTCTAGCCTGGATTTTGTCGATGTACGGCTCGAAATCCCTTCTTCTCAATTTGGTAGGTGCAAGTGGCATGCCTAGGTAGTTAATGGGGACGGAAGCAGCTTGACAGGAGAAGATCTCTTTGGCAAAGAGTAGGCCGTCTTGGGTGCAGCAGATCGGAAGTGAGGATTTCTACAAGTTGGGATGAAGTCCTGAGGCTACCCCGAATAATGACACAATTCACCAGTAGCAATCACATCCTAGGGGCTTGGATTTATGAAAAGCATCACATCGTCTGCATAGAAGGAGCAGTTCCTCAGCAGAGTTGGTGACGTCGCCAAGATTTGAGCTTGCGACGTAGCAACAAACAGCTTGCTGAGGACCTCCATGGCTATGACGAATAGCAGAGGCGACAGGGGGTCTCCTTGCCGGAGACCTCTACAGTGTTGCAAAGTTTTGCCCGGAGTGCCATTGAATAGAACTTTGGAGGTAGCCGTGGAGAACAGGACTGAGAGCCAATCACCCCACTGGTTGCCAAAACCCCAGTTGCGCAACACCTTGAACAAAAACGGCCAAGACAAGGTATCCAAGGCTTTGGCAATGTCGAACTTGAGGAGAAGCTTGCTCTCTCTTTTTCTTTTTAGTGTCCTGCTGGCATCATGGACAAACTTGAAGTTGTCTTGTATGAGGCACCCCTTGATGAAAGCGCTTTGGTTGAAGTCAACCAGTTTGTCCATATGTGACTGTAGCCGCAGAGCCAGTAGCTTGGAGATGAGCTTTGAAAAACTGTGAATTAAGCTGATGGGTCGGAAATCGGATGGCTAGGCGGCTCCTTGCTTTTTTGGCAACAGGAGGATGAGGGTTTAATTGAGCTGGTGGAACCCCTGGCAATCCGTGGAGAAAAAGGCCTATATGCCGGCCATGACGTTGTCTTTAATTATCGGCCATGCTGTCAGGTAAAACAATGTGGTGAACCCATCTGGTCCTAGGCCTTATCGGTAGGGATTGCTTTGATTACCCTGAATACCTCTTCCTCGGCGAAAGGATGCTCGAGCTGATGAAAATCAGAGTCATCAAAACCTATCTCCTCCAAATGAATCGACCGTGAGACTTGATCATCTAATTGCATCAAGGCCCCAAAATGTTGGTGCAGCAAACTAGTTGTTTCGTCTTGTGAATGGACCAGGTCCCCATTTGCCCTTGCAAGCAAGTTGATCCTATTTTTGTGGCTATGGAACCTAGCGTGAGAAAGGAAAAAGGCTGTATTTGCATCCCCCACTTGCAACCACAGCAGTCGTGATCTTTGTCGAATCATTGTCCTTTGCAAAGAACACAAAGCGAGAAATCTGAGCTTTAAAAGCTTCCGAAATTCTCCTTCTTGCACTGTCAGCACTCTCCTATCCTGTGCTTGATCTAGCTGCCCAATGACTTCGTCAGCCATGGCAACCTGAAGACTGATATTCCCGAAAAGCTGCTGGCTCCATCTTTGAAGTCCTTTGGCTGTAGCACGAAAGAGGGAGTCCAAGTGGCGGAAAGGCGATGTACAGGGGACCTAGCTTTCCCAGGCTTGCTTGATGACTAGGAAATACTCATGAGAAGCCCAATGACTCTCAAAATGGAAACGACCACCGTACTTGAGGCGAGCGTTGGTGATGAGAAGCAACGGGGCATGGTCGGAGCATGCTGTGGCCAACATCATGAGGGAGCAAAAGGGGAAAAGGTCATCCCATTCCACCGAAGGAAGGGCCCTGTCAAGCCTCACCAAGGTGGGGGTCACACGCTCATTGCTCCAAGTGAAGGCTCTCCCGTTGAGCTGGAGATCGTTGACAAGCCGGCGGAAACGACCAATGCTTATGCAGTGCACATTTTTATTGCTTTTATCTGTGTGACTCAAAATCATGTTAAAGTCTCCAACAACACACCAGGGCCCCTCTCTGGAAGCTCTAATCTGCCTCAACTCCTCGAGGAACTCGTGCTTTGCCGGATCAAATTGGGGGCCATAAAACAAGGTAATCCACCACGACATTAGCTCGCTGGCTACGTGAATGTGGAGGCTAACAAAAAACAACCCAATGTGAGAGTCGAGAGCTTCAACATTGGGTGCCCTACAAGCAATCGACTTCCCGAGTGCCTGAGGCTGGGAGATAGGATGAAAACGTAAATTGAGAGCCCAACATGGAGAGTACAAGATGCTAGACATCTTTGTCTCCTGGACACACCACGTCTACTTTCTGAGCATCAACTAACACTCGCAGAGCGTCACGACGACTCCTAGAGTTCAGCCCGGAGCATTCCACACAAGAATGTTACAAGATGGTCTATCCATCTGAAAGACAATGACCAAGAGTCCAAAAGAACTGATGTGGTTAGGCTCGGGGGACTTGAGCTGGTGCTGTGGAGGAGGCGAGACCATATGGCTGGCCTACGTGCCTGTAAGTGCTCTTGCGACAAAGGCTCTTGGAAAATGGCCTCATATGACGCATAGTCATGAGGGCTTGGCAATGCATCCTCTAGGGTGACTCCTAGCTTTCTCATGAGCACAATTTGGGCCTAACGAAGTAGGTGTTGATGCTTGAGCACCAACCGAGCGCTACATCATGGATTTTAGCTTCCAGCTGAGTGTATCTGCCAGTCTAGCTTGGGCGCAAGGGGGACCTGGGCTGGGCTGCTAACCAAAGAGATGAACTGCCGGATTGGAGTGTCAATTGGCGGCAAGCCCAACTCGCTGCCCATCACAAGCTCCGCAGAGGTACTTTAACGTGGGCACTGTCAGCTGTACACAACTGGGGAAGAGCCCCAGTGAAAGGCTTGCTAATCAATGGTGAGCGGGAAACTCAAGGCGACCGAACCTTTTGAAGCTGGCAGAATCTCTGCCGCTGGATCAAAGGGATCCCACAACTTGGAGGCGAGCTCTTGGCATGCCGGGTTGATTTCCTCAAAGGTAGTCCAGCTCTGCCGTTGGCTTGGCGTAGTGGGGAGGCCCCAACTGCCCGAAACAACAACCTCCTGGGTAGGCTTGCTAGGCATAGATTGCTCAGCATTCATTGCACCTATCTCGAGCCAAGCATCACACGAATCCTGCACCTCGTCGGATTTGTGAGCCTCAGAACCCGGCGGTCCTTGGGCTGTTTCTCCATGGGGAGACAGGGGCCCACCAGTGACGTGATGGCGACTGTGCGATTTGCCAGTGCGACCGCTCCAACAGGATCCACTCGGCGAGCCCGGCGCAAGGCAGAATCTTTTGAGCACCGGACCTTGTCCAGAGGACTCGCCGTAGCCCCTGTCGGGGTGCCCGTCGTGGCCGTCGTCCATGTCGCTGGACGAATGCGAAGCCTCGTTGGAGGATGGCAATCTTGAGCGAAAATCTGCCAACCCCACAACGTGAACTAGCACGTTGTATCCCTCCTTCTCCTGGAGGTACGGCTCTGCCCCTGCAAAAATTCTCTATAAGTCCGGATCGCTGTGAACAACATCAACCATAGGCACAGCAACGAAGACCTTGACGGCTGACCGCAGGGAGCGAGGGTCGGTGATCCAAGCTTGAACGTGAAACCCAGTCGACGCGAGTAGGGCCACCGTGTCTTGTGGGACATGCCCAATGCGCTCGATCCAACAAGAAGCCAGGATTGCCTCAGCTGTGGATTTGCTCCACACATGGGCAGAGAGGCCCTCAAGCACAATGGATACCCGAATCTGTAGTCCGGAGAAGTCGGCAAGGAGCTGCTGCATTGTCGAGACCTGCATATGCAAATCCAAACTCTCTGTATATGCCGCACTAGTTCAGGATCATGCTAGTGCACACAATGTAAATATAGATGAAATATCAACTATATGCACGAATAATAAAGGAAAAGACTCCAATATTAATAATTATCAGAGTACAACCTCATGGCCAAACTTACAACTTACTAGCCTAAAGAGTTTAAGAAACTAGTAGCGAAAAATAGAAATAAACATGTTTGCCACTCAACATGCCCATAGGCAATCGATTGTGAAGCGAAATCCTAATCCGCAAAGTCGTTGAAGTATCCTCCTTCTGGTACCTCCTGCTGATATGGTTTTCTTCTTCAACTAAGCAATAGTAGGCATAAAGTCGTCATTACATTGGTACTAAGCAAGTCGTTTGTAATAATTGTGCAATATAATATGCAAAACTTATCAATTGATGGCTGAAAGGTTATTTTTCAGAAAATAAGAAATTAAAGAAAATATAATAAATAGATTAAAAGTGAAGTTTAAAGTAAATGGTGGCAAAAAATAACAAAAGGAATTGAATAAACTATTTGTGAACTAACCATTCACAAGTTGCTCTACAAGTGAACTAACTATTCACTTTTCAAATTTAACCAAACCAAGTCTTTATGAAGTCTCTACCCTTCATGTGAAAGTACCGAGTATTGTCCACAACCAGAGATATAGCTAGTCGAATAGTTTTACACTCTGCAGAGGTTGTACAACTTTACCCTCATGATGTGATCATCCTCACGTTAAGTTGGGAATGTGACAGGCTTTGGCATCCGCATGGCGCTGCTCTTGTTCTGGTGGTATGGGCAGCCCATGTGGGTTTCCTCTATGGCTTTAGTTCCCAGCCTCTATCTCCTTCCTTGTAGCTCCAAAGTCTTCGACGGGTATAAACCTAAGAATACATAAGAAGCTTGTATGAGGTAGAATATTGTTCTCATCAATGCATGGAAATTTATTAAGAAACAAATTCACCTGTTTATTTAAAAGTTTGGCTCTCACTCTAGTCATTGGTCCTTGTGGTGCTTCATGAACACTTGGACAATTTAGAGAAGGCGACGATGTGGTAGTGGTAGGGATGTCCTCATCTTCCGCGCCCCGACACTTTAAAACCAAGCATTTCTGTTACAAGGATGTGCTTCCATACGGATGATAGCGACCCACATTCAGCAACGTTGTTGCGGAAAGTTAACATGCATGCATGAATGCAAGCGCAATGTAGCAAGATTGCCCCATGAGACACCACGATTTTTGGCCCAACTCATAGCAAAGTGATCCCAATGCTGTATGACAATTGTACATATAAACCATTATAGCATGATACACCACTGTCACCCTTAATCCCATTGAATGCAACACAACAAGGTGTGAACGTCCCATGTGCCCCCACGCAGGCATTGAGTGCTCTGCATTCCCGAGCAAACCACGCCTCGCCTATCGGTGCCCCAGCACCCTACACGCTACGCACACCTCAGCTCTCGGCGAGCTCTATGGTTCAGCACCCCGCAACGCCCGATGCCCAGCGCATTACTGCCTTACGTGCATGGTGTCGCCCAGTACCACCCTACCGCATTCCTCGATCCTTGGGTTAGGCGCTTGCCGTCGCCATTGGCAAGCTTCGCATGATGTCGTATTGGCTTTAGGCTTTTTTAAGCAGAAGCCAATAGAAAATAGGGCCTAACACACACAATAAGCATCAGGATTGCAGCAAGCTTCTAAATTCCAATCAGCCACAATCAATCGCCAGAAATGCCACCGAAAGCAGCGACATTTCTAAACAAAATAAGCTCATTTACAAGCAGCAAGCATCGCTTCTCGAGTTATGCCCTAACAAATACAGCATCTGTATCGTCAAAATAACTCGGCTGTGCTCGCTTCCCGCACAAATGGTGGCTACAGCGCAGAATCGAAGCTAGAGATCACCAAACCGAAGCGGCAAACGTGAGAGGAGGACTCACCGGAGCGGAGGATGGTGTCGAGGACGCGCATAGCCTGCTCCTCCCCGAGCGGGCGCGTCTGCTCGGGCCCCGTGCACACCCGCGCCTGCGCCTCCAGAACCGTGGCGTTCGGCCGGGGTAGCCCCGCCGGCCGGAACGAGTCCGCCCCCCGCCTCCTCCATCCACGACGCCGCCACCGCCGCCACCCCGCGCCGGCATCGCCGCCAGCCGACCGAGGCCACCGAGCCGAGCCGCCTCGGCGCTGGCGAGACCCGATTGCTCAGACCCGGGCTCGGGCTCGGAAGCGGCCTGATAAGGAGAGAGTTCATGGTGCGCCAAGGTCAGAGGCGAGGAGGGAGACGACGACCACTATAGGGGAGGAAGAACCGAGGCGGGGTTTGTCGAGGCCAGTGGATGGACTCGGCCCACTGTGCACCGGAGGTGGTGGTCCCGCCATCCCGCGAAGCTGGGGCCACGACTCCCCGAACGCTTTAAGATTCGTGCGTCGCGCCACGTGCGGGGTCCGTGCCGATCGGACGGCGGGGCGCCCTCACAAAGCGCAGCGCAGCTATTTCTCCTCCCATTCCGATCTCTCTCGCTCTCGCGTCGCGTTGTTTGGAGCTTGGAGAGATCGAAGAAGCGGAGGCTTCTGCCCTAGCGCCGCACCACCACAGCATCCATGGCGTTGGCTGCTCGCCTCGTATCCCGCTCCCGTCAGGTTCGTCCGCTCGCTCGCCTTCCTCCCTGTCGTCGCGCCACGGAAAACCCTAACTTTGGTAGATCTGATCCGGTGCCGTCTGCCTCGGCGTGTGCACACCTGCTTGGTTCGGCTTACGTGGGATCTGTAGTTGCGCTGTAGATTTTTCTTTTGCTGGGCATCGATCGCAATTTTGGACGTTGGATGCGGCGGTTGGCGTTGGGTGTTCCGAGTCCGATGCATTTCGTTTCGTTTTGCTTTGATTGTAGTGAGCGATTAGGAGGTACAGTATTCCAACTTGTCGGCAGGGCTGGAGTGGACAAACAAGGGAAGAACTTGTTTCTAACCGCTCCAGATCCTTTCAATCCCTATTCGATTTCGTAATTCGACATTCTCCCAGATCTGCTGTCATATGAAACCATGTTTGGTACCAATTGACAAGCTAGCTCTGGATATTGCTGAAGCCTGAAGCCCTCTGGACAGAATGTTTTGCCTTAAAATAGAAATGTTAATGATCCTGCGCATACCTTCTTAGTACTTATTGCCTTTGAGCTCTGTATGTGTTGTTTTGACATGTCGTCAGCGGCTTATTGTTGAAATTGACATGAGAACATGGTGATCAACTTAAATTGGCATAGGTTTGAATGCCAACGATAAGACTTGTGAGTTATTAGTTTATTTTATGTGAAGGCGTCCGTAGACAGTGAGGTTTCAATATGGAGCTGTTTCAGTGTCAATGTTTTTTCTGATGCTTCATCTATCATATTTTCCACTATGTTTATGCATCTCAGCTCATTGATTAATGTTCTTGCAGCTGTATTCTGCTCAAGCTGCTTTGGCAAATGGAGGTGTCACTCAGATCCGCTTGTATGCCAAGGATGCAGCTCCGGCTGACCGTCCTCCTGTCAGTGGAGACGGTAAGCCTCTTAGTTTTTTGCTATGTTTGTATAGAATTAAGATCTTTATCAGGTATAAGTGAATTCTTCCATTATGCATGTTTTGTAGTAATCTTAGCACTGAAAAAAGTCGCAAATCACAACTGACCCAGTTTGAACCCCTTTTGATGTGAGATGATCATACTTAACTGCAGAAAAAAAATGTTGTTAGTACTGTATCCTGCGTTGTTGGCTTGTTGCAGTAACAGGTAGTGTTTACTGTGCTGCTGCATCATTAAAAAAATTCTTAGTCAAGACTATGAAGAGGGTACATCATGGGAAGTTGAACCTGATAACTATTTGGAATTTACTTCAATGTATTGAATACTTCTCCTGCAATTAAGCTGTGCCCCTAATGATGAGTCCATTGATGTGTGCTTTTTCCCTGAAGACGCAGCTTATGCTCTCATTTCGAATATATATTGGATTTTGTTAGGTTAAAGTCTATCTTGGATAACCAATACGGCAATAACATGTTGTTTGTTAGTTATAAAAACTATGTCTTGAGTACTGCTTTTCTTTTTTGCAGCACTTTCTGAGATTTATTTTAATTTTGATAGCCCTAATTTCCTCTTTTTTATGTTGTCAAGACCTATTGAAGGGCATATTTTTTGAGGTAAAAAAGAAATTTGAGACAGCACTTGGGGTCCTTAAGAAGGAAAAGATCACAATTGATCCAGATGACCCAGCAGCAGTTGCTCGTTATGCCCAAGTCATGAAGACTGTAAGAGAAAAGTAAGATGAATTATAGGCTTTTGCATGTATTCATAGCCATTAGTTTATTGCTTTCATTTGATTTTGTCTTTGTTTTTGTGTTTTGTTTACCAAAAAAAATTGTGTGGTGATTGTTTCTAATGCAAAACTTGATGTGCTCTATTGTTCTTAAGTTTCTACACCTTTGATTCATCAAACACTATAGTGTTGTGTTTCAATAGCAGTATGGAAACAATATATTTCAATTTCGGGATTACTTACTGCCAAATAGAATTGATTAGCCTGCAAAGTACTTCAGGGTATAGATGTATCCTTCAGAAATTAAAGAGGTTTTACCTGTACATATATTGTGGCTTTGGCAGATACTGATATTTTGGGGGGATTGAACTGTTTGGACATAACATTTTTGTGTAAGCTCATTTAATCTTGATGTTATTTACCTGATCACCTAATTATGCTGATATTGTCTAAATGCAGGGCAGATCTTCTTTCTGACTCTCAGAGAATTAAATATACTATTGAGACTTTTACGAAGGGTATCCCTGATGCACGGACTTACTTGAATACCCTTCAGGAGATCAGAATAAAGTACATCCATTACCCTTTTTGTATAGTCTTTTTTCTCTATGCTTTCCAAAATGCTTAATATTACTGCTTGACCAAAAGGACACTTCTAATCAAATTGACACAATGTTTGCCCATATTATAAATTTGTGGCGTTCATTGCTTGTATAAATGTTTCTTTTGTGTGATACAGGAGTGGCCTTGCAGATGATCTTGGTGCTGAGGCTATGATGATGGAAGCTCTTGAGAAAGTTGAGAAAGAAATTAAGAAGCCACTCCTGAGGAGTGACAAGAAGAATATGGGTCTCCTCTTGGCAGAGTTTGAAAAGATAAACAAAAAGTATGTAAAGATATGTGTCTTCATCTTAATATTGCCAATACGTGTCTTCGTCTTAATATTGTCAACTTAGTTTTGAGATAGCGCTGGTTAAGTACTGTACTGGACATATCACGCTAATGTTCTCTAGAGATGCATCTTTTGCTGATTATTGAAGCATCTGGATCATTTGCAGTTGGGCACTTGACCACAGTGCATGCTATTACCTGAATAGCACTCCTTTGACAGTTCTTAACCAAGACTTCGGATGAGATTGAAATTTCTCATGAGAGAAGGAATGCATAAATCCTATGGTTGACTTGCATCAGGATTGTCTGATATATTGCAAGATAATTCAGATCATGGCATGGCCAACCGCAGCATGTTTTGTACTGTAGGCTATCCGCATATTGTCGGGATGCTGATTTGCAGGGAAACCTTGATTATGCATCCTGCTGTGCATCCTAGACATAGTCAATCTTATTTTATGGCTCTTACATGTTTTCCTTTGCCTTTTGAAAATTAAAATAGGCTTGGCATTCGGAAGGAGGATCTTCCCAAGATAGAAGAAGAGCTTGAACTGCAAATTGCTAAAAGTGAGCTGACGGAACTTAAGAAGGATTGTATTGAAGCAATGGAGACTCAACTAAAGAGGTATTTTTTTAATTACCAGTTCTTTATTTGCCTGAGTGGTACCTCTAAGCTAGTTGGTAGGAACCTCTTGAGGCAAGTTTCATCATAAAATTGTCAATTACTATTATCACTAGCTTGCTAGTTCTTCGCTTTTGTGCGTCTCTTGTCTAGCAACACACTGATGCGCTGTGTTACCAGGGAGGAGTTTACAGATGAGGAGATGCCTGATGTCAGGAAATTGGACATCAGAAACTTCCTGTAGGGCCTGATCGACCATAATCCTTATGGCATTCTGAAATGCCCGATCAATCTGTAATTTTTCGTGGGTTTTCTTTTCAGTGACCCCCCGGTGCGGTAAGCTGCATCTATGAATGTTATCCTTGCCTTTTGTAATAAAACTGCGCCGAAGTACGAAGACAGTCAACCGTTGAGTTGGATTGCTTTTTTACCTTCCTGCATGGAGAATTTTGTTTTTTGACTGGCAATGTGAACGTCGAGCATTGCTCTGCTGCTGTTGTAGCCACAGCTCATCTGGGATGTTCTAATGTTATACATGAACCAGGTTTACGTAAGGCGATGGTTTTACTACTTGTTTCGCTTTTATTAGGCAGCATTTTATTTCATTCCGTTGAAATGGCACTGAGCTAGAGAGTAGCATTTCATTTTCATGTTGGACCTTGATGTTGCATACCGCCTATCATTGATTTTCGGGTTTAATATGATACCTGCATGCATCATATAGTTTGTGCTGCACTGTGGCTTGTGCGCTGCTGCTCTGTGCCTACTACTAACCTGCAAGACTCCCGGCAAATTTCTCATGTTTGTTGCGTTGAAAAAATTGCTAGAGGTTCATGAGCACCTGGGCAAAAAAATATACTCGCATGGAAATGGTTCACGAACAATAGCTGATGCGGCACCATAGAGTTTCACTTCTATGCTACTTCACTTTTGACAGGGGAGTGTGCAAAAGCTACCACTCTAAACAAATTAACTCTTATCAAATAGCCAGCACCAGCACAATCAAATGGTTACGTGCAAGCCAGTACATATAGTTAGTGACAACTCACATGTCAGCCGGAACAACATCTAGTACGACGAGTATTCATCGTCGACACTGCATGGAGGCATCAGCCAGGTCCTGTACGGCGCCGGCTGGTCTCCATCAGCAGCGGACGCCGGCGCCCTGCAGGTCTCCATCTGGCCCCCTGTGCATGCCCTCTCCGACACCGCGACGTGCGCCACCACCGTGTCCTTCCTGAACGTCAGGTAGACGACGGCGACCATGAGCGCGAACACGACGGCGGAGGCGAGCGCGTTCGCGTACTTGGGGAGGCGGTTGTGGACGAGCCAGTCCACGTTGCCTAGGTTAATAACTGGTTAATTATCATGTGTAATCGTGTGTGTGTGTGTGTGTGTTTTGGTCAGGGGAAATCATGATTTATGATTCCAGGGATGGAGATGTCATGTGGAGAGGCTTACGTAGAAGGATGCCTTGAGGGGGCCGGCCGGCCTACTCTCTTGCTGCTGTTGCAGAACTCGAGGGGAGGGATGAGAGCGAATGGCAGCTCGAACGACAGGATCATCTGCGTCGAAAAAACAAGAACTCAGAAGCTAGCCACTCGCGAGATTCCGTGCTTTGGGAAGTGCAAAGTGATATTTGTTAGAGCGATGGCCAGTGTTCATTAGGAAGATAAAACTGAGAAAAAAAGCCCTACCGATGACAAGATGATTAGCTTGCCAGCGCCTGATGGGCCGCTGACAACGGAGATAATAAGGCTTAGAGCTATGGCAATGACTCGGGTGATGAGGTTCCTTACCTAGTTTTTTATCTTCATGTCCAGAAACTCCTGAAAGATATATCATAAATAACAAAAAAAAAAGCTAGCCATATTCACTGAAAAAAAATGATTCTCAAGAATGGACCACCATATGCAAGCCAACAGATACTTTGTTCGTATGACTTGGTGGCACCCAGATTAACACTACGAGTCAGTACTATGCTACTAAGAAACCCATCATTATCTGCATGATGACCTGCCCAGCGAAAGTGCAACTAATTATGGTGCTCTGCCTAGAAGCTAGCAGCGCAATAGCATATACCACAGAGCTAGATCTCCCCAAAACATTCTGCAAGGGACAAAAGACGGCTAAAAAAAGGCTTAAATTCAGAACTCTCACATCAGATGTGCTGCAATACTCAATGAGCCCTAGTCCGTAATTTCTTTCATATTACAGAACCAATGCATGTGATCTTGTATAGGTTATTATCTCCTATCAATATTGATCCACTCGAGGTCGTTTTATAATTAACGAACTAATCTTGGTTCGGACTCATGTGGCTTTGTACAGGCTGAGTCAAGAATTCACTCATCACCAGTTTTGAAATCATCGGCAAAGATAACAATGACATCTCCTTCGGAACCTTCTTTAGTAATAACGGTGGCTTTGGCTTCTTCGTCTTGTTGATCTTTCTTAAAATCGTTGTTACTTTTCTTCTTGTTCTAGAGTTTCCAACACTCGGATATGTTATGGCCACTTTTCTTTCAACAACGGCACGACTTCTTGTTAATTGACTTGGAACAGCCTCGAAATTTGCTCTTGCTCCTGAAATCTCTGGTTGAAGATCTCTTAGTTTATCTTTTAATTTTCTTTTTCGCCCCACGTTACATAATTCTTTGATATCCTTTTATATACAAATTTTCCTTCTAAAAAAACCCTTAACCTACTCTAGTACGTCATGAATCCTAATACAACTCATCCTAAGCCTTTTCGTCTCCACCAGACTTTTTGGCCCACTACTTTTCAAGGGATCCAAAACCATTTATAACATGAGTTTTTTAATTCTTTTATGCTTCCGATTTTTTCAGTCTTTCACGTATCGAAGCCTACAGGACCGCACCTCCTGTATCTTCTTCACGCATCATCTACCTTTGATCTTCACGTGCCCAAGCATGAGCTCGACTATCTCGTGACTCCCTCGACCACCTGACCTCAGATCTCCCCCATCCTAGTTCCGGTCTTTCTTGTCATCGACCACGATCGCCTCCATGCTTTACTCTATACATGCAAAGACCAAAGAATATTTTTTCGGCATAAGTTCGTCCGAACTTGACCAACGTTAATCCGCACACGCGAACGTCAATCTACACATGCAACACACCATAAGTAATATCATAACCAACGTTGTTAATTATTCATCACCTAAAATATTCTAAACTTAACCACATGGTCTAACATAATCCATGTGCTGCTATGTTCAGAGAAGACGAGAACGTCCGGTGGAAGTCATAGATATATACATGTAAATCATCCATACCAATGAATACGACGATTTGCCGTAGTGATATGAATGATATCAACGGAACGTTCCCAACTATAAATCCGAGTGCTAGTCTAGGAAAATTAATGGCGTAGGCGGCGCCGGCCGTGCGTGCGTGCGTCTCTTCAGGCTCAGGCGTCTCGCCGTGGCCGTCGTGCTCGGCGAGGGCGGCATGTGCGCCCAATCTCGAGATTGAATCCGGCCGGGGGTCGGGGGACGCCTGGCCGTTCGCGCGCAGCTAAGCTAGCGCAGCCGACGCGCCCTGCATGCCCGCGCGCGGTTTGTCACGGACGCGAGCAACTCCGGCGCGCGTACACGGGCCGATGGGCGTGCCACACCGCGGCGGCGCTTGGCACTGACGGTGAGTCGGCGTCGCGGCCATCGGGTGCACAGTACTACTAGCGGACGTGCTCTTCTCTGCGCTATGCGCTCTTAATTACGGTCAGGTTCGGGTACTCGGTCACCCTGCATGGCTCACATGCATACGCCAGGACAGGAAGCAATGATGAGGTAAATGAATTGTCAGCCAAGCTGAGTGCGTCTACTTTTTTTTTTTTTACTACAGCTTATAGTTTATGATTATAATTTATTAGTCTATTAAATAGTAATTACTAAGAGAAGTGAAAACACAAAACTCGCTGAAAAATCAAAAGTCAAAAAGAATGGGCTCTAGTCTTGCCATGTTCTTGCTTCGATTGTCCATGGATTTTTCTTGCGTCCTCATTTTCAGGGCCCTATTTTGAACTCATATCCTCCTATATTATATATATAGCCACATGACCAATCAGCTCTACAAAAGAAGTTAAACCAATATCTCCATTTGACTGACCAATCAGTCAAGCTATACATAATCTCTTCTCTCTTTTTTCAGTTTCCATTACTGCAAAACTCGTACTTAAATCTGTGAGCTTCGATTTACATGAAACTATACGGTGTAAACGCATGTGCCCCTCCTCTCTTTTTCATGGAGAGGCACCTGCGTAAGAATCCACCACGCTGCCATTATTCTGTATCCTTTTCTGTATAATCTGTTGGCAATGGAGGAGAAAGACGGCTTGGTTCATGCGCCAGCCTCTTGAAACTGTACCCTGAACCACTTGGAGAGCAGGTGGTGCTTCAGTTTGATCACCAGCCTGAAGACCACGTAGCAAGGCAATTGCATGAACGCGACGGCGAAGTACCTGCACAGACCATTCATACGGATCTTTGTTCAGTCTGTGATCACAGGTTCAGTTAATAAATTTCACGCGAAATGTCGGAGAAAATGCTGTTGTAGGGAGGTAAATGGCATTACCACAGAGGTGCTAGATTAGCCGACAGGTCGAGGAATGGGTACGGCCACCTGCCAAAATTCGCACGACATACATACATTTAGTGACAGAAAAAATGCAAGTACCCCTCTTACTCCGGGAAGGGAATGGAAGCTGGAAATTTTACCAAATTGGAGTCGATGCATGGACAATCCATTGGAAAATGACATAGAGAGCAGTCCAAAGGAAGAAGTATGCGATCCGAAACCAAGGGAAGCACTGTAAAAAATCGTGTAGATTGAAATCTGGTGAGTAAACTGCAAAAGCATGCGTGCGTGAACTTGCTTGAGTGATCATTTATCCGCTTACCAAGCTATTCAGGGCTGCTTCACCAAGCAGGAAAACAGCATTAACTGAGTGCATTCCTACCAACAACTGTCGAAAGAGAATCAAGATAGTTAACTATTAGCGTTAGATGGCGGGTGGGAAAGCCCTGAAACATGCATACTTACAAAATTTAGATTGTAATCTTTGATGGTAAGGAATGGGAAAATGATGAGCCAAAACACAGAGTCTGTAAGCATCACAGCGCCTGCATTTGTCTGTCAACAGAGAGAAACAAGTCATGATGCTAGTGTGGTAAAATGGTAGCAAACGATAACATAAATTCTTGCATTTTTTTAGGGTGATACATTCTTGCATTAGTTACTAGATGCTCAAATTCTGTAACATGTACAGGAGTCATGGCGCCAGGTTGAGAGATTGCAACTACTAAGATAGCTCATCTTACATAAAGATAAAAAAAAAACAAGGAAAAAATTCAGCAGTCAACCGATAAAAGCGCAGCAGCTTCCTTTTTTTAGACAATATGGGACAGATGAAAACCAAAACTACGCAAATTGCCAAATCCTTAAAAGGACATTCACAAAGAATCCTAAGATATTCCCGCCTTTCTTTTTGAAAAAAAAAAGAGAGAATCCTAATGTAAGATACATTAAAAATGGTTTGTAAAGTCTAGAGAATAACCCAATAGTAATGGAGCTTACTCTGAAGCTATAGCTCCTAGGTTATTATGCATGGAGATATCTATTAATCCTTATCTCTGTCCTTTTCCAGCCTAGGTAGATATTCAGTCACCATTTTGACACAGTTAGGCCTAGCAAATCAACACAAAGGAAACAGGTTATCTTTATTCTTGATGCCACTACTAAAGAGAGCCAGGCCTACACTCAGCAAGGGGGTAAAGGCGAGATTCAGCCCTTCAAGTGCAAGGAAATTCGAGATTGAGCATCTGGACTGGACCAACAACAAGATGGCTCATGTAGGAGGCTGCGTACGACCTAGCCCTTGAGATATGACCAGATAAAGATGCTATGTGGGCACAGCTAATCTTTGGAAACGGAATCCAATTCATCAGAGCACACTATAAGCGTACTTTAGTTGTTAGTGCATGATGGTAACTACCAGGAACTAATAATTGCATCTGAAAAGCAGCATGAGACCCCCTCCCTGTTATGCAGACGTCTCTGCTCACTAAGAAATCTGAAAAAGGCTTCAAGTGGATAGTATTTCGAAGTTTATGGTAGCATGGAAGCCCATTTACCTGATAGATGATCTGGAGCAGGTACCCCCAAAATCCAGCGATCTCTCTCGTGCCATCTTCTTCCTCGAAACTCGGTTTAGTAGCAGCTCCACGAGCAACGTAAGAACCATGCTCGACGTCTGAAGTCGACGTGCCAACGTTCTCGTCGGCAAATTTGCCGCATCCGTAGATGGACAGCGCCGTGCCGAGCTGAACAATTCACAGAACAGAACAATCTTTTTTTTTTCAGATAAGGATTGTGTTGATGTAAAAGTCCTAGGCATGCATCATCGGTTTGAGGAATTCAGTGAAGAGAGAGACAGTTTGGCCGTGGAAGAGGAAGGGCCTACCCCGAAGTAAATCGTCACCAGAATGAAGGTCCACCTGCGTGACAGACAATACAACCACCACTTAGAAGAAGCTGGGGGAGCAAATGCTACTTCTGGGAGCAGAGTTACAAACACCGGCAACTATCAGATCTTTGTATATAGCAAACTTTGATGCTACCAACCAGTTACACTGCATTCTTTTCTGAAAAGAAGACACACTAGATATTTGCAAAAAAAAAAAAAGGAAGCATAATCAGCTATTCAATTGACTTGATATCAGAAATCTCGGATGGAACAGAAAGTCATAAGCTCAGGTGGCTAGTTGGAGTGGGTATTCTCACAACACTGTCCATTAATCAAGCATTGAGAAGCTTGAAGCTAGACCATACAGGTAGAATTGCAATACCTGCTAGTATGATGTACTGCTTATGGTTGGTTATGATATTGTACTGCACAAAAGATTGTTTCTTAAATGTGCTTCGCAAAACATGTACTGTGAGGTCCTTCTCGATTATTAAATTGAAGTAATGCATCACATGCAAAACAGTTTCTAAAATGTACTTCTATAAAAATCTGTACTATGCGTCGCTTGCTGTCGAAGCTAAGTAGCAAGATGTTTCTAGCCATCCATTGCGCACAGCACAGTATGTTAATATGGATGCAAGGAAATTGCTTGAGAATTTCGCTGTTCTTTATCCAGGAAACATGCATGTTCAAGACCAGTGGCTCCATGGGAAAGCGCCCTTTATTCCCTGAAAAATCTAAATTACAAGAAAAGAGAACAGATGCCAAACTTCCTGACCGCAATACATCGCTGGTTTAAGCACCACTTTAAAAGATGAAAGATTTAATCGACGGCAATGCATTCCTTTATTTCAAAAAAGAAATCTTTGTCCAACTTTGCATCTACAGCATGTAAGCAAAACATTTTTCTCGGAACAAAAAGGTAAAAAGAAGTAGCAATGAGCCACTTACTGAGTGTAGTAGTAGAAGATGTTGCCACCATCAGAGATGACAATGACAATGAGCAGGCTGAGGAGGACGAAGAAGGAGATGAGCCTATAGGCGAGCAGCCACGCCGGGTGGATGTCCCGGAGGCACGGCCGCCACGCCTCATCGTCGTAGAGCACCCCGGGGCGCCTCTCCTTCCCCCCGCTTCGGCCGCCCGCAGCGCCGGCGCCGCCCAGCCGGCGGTCGGCGCCCGGGCCCTCGTGCCGCCATATCAGGTATGCCGCGACGGTCATGCAGCCGAACACCCAGAGCGCGCATAGCGCCACCTGCCAGTGCAGCCAGTAGTGCAGGTCCGACGTGTCCGCCGTCACCGTCGGCTCCCAGGACCGCGTCGACGAGCCCCCTGTCGTGAAACGCATCTCCAGCGGTCAGTCTCCACGAACACTAGCTTGATCCCGGAGAGCATGTACTGCCGCAAACACACAAGCTAATCCAGTGTTCTTGGCACCCCCAACCAGACGAGCAGCTCTTGGAGAGAAATGCACAGAGCAGAAGCTCGATCGAAACAGCAGTGCTCTGTTTTTTTTTCTTCTAGCTAACGGAGGAGGCAATGCAGGGGGCGTTGTTGCAACCAACCAACCAACAACAAACTGAGCAGAGCACACGGATCGCCTGCAGGGGAGGCCAGGAAGGAATGCGCGAACGCGAGCGGAAGAAGAAACAGAGGTGAGAAAGATGACAAGCTGTGCGTCACAAGAAGTTAGCTCTGGTATCCGTGCCTTCCCTTCACTTTCCTCTTCCTCTTCCTCTTCCTCTTCCTCTTCCTCTTCCTCTTCCTCTTCCTCTTCCTCTTCCTCTTCCTCTTCCTCTTCCTCTTCCTCTTCCTCTTCCTCTTCCTCTTCCTCTCTCACTCACTCTGTCATCAAAGAAACAAACAAACGCTCTCATCTATCTATCTATCCACCAAACTTATCCGCGTGTTGTTACAGCGGCAATGAGAAATGTGGGGAGGGAATTAAAGCAAGCAAGGAAGGAGCAGGAGGGGAAGATGCTTGCACGCATCAAGGGGGGAATTAAAGCTAAAACGGGGGCGAGGACAAGGCAAGGCAGCAAGGTGGGGAATTAGATGCTCTGCTTCTTCCTCCTTTGGATGGAAATCTGTATATATATATATATACACATCCCCCTCTCTCTCTTTCATGCTTACTCATTCTCACCTCACTCCTCCCCCTGTGTCTCGATCAACCAACCCTTCTCTCTCTCTCTCTGTGTCGCTTAGGTGCTGGCTGCTTGCTGAGTTGGTTGGGAGAGAGGAGAGTGGTGGCTTGTGAGGGGGGCCAGGCCCAGGCCGTTGCCATTGCTGCCTGTACAGTAGCTTTTTTGGATTGACCGTGGTCAGCTCGTCTGGCTGGCTCGGCTGTCGCTGCACTGCATCTGCATGGGAGAGGGAAGATCCAAGGAGCTAGGTTGCCTTCGGTCCCGCCAAATCCAGTTTAAAAAGTCGTCGATAAAATTCTGGACACGGCCACCACCGACCGTCACAGTTTTCTGTTTTTCATATTTATTTATTTATTTCATTTCAAGAACACAGCACAGGGGAGGTAGCCTTTCAAACCTTCACACTGGGATGGTGTTAGGGTGGTGGTGACTCAAAAGCTATTTGAGGGAACTCAAGAAAATGAGAGAAAAGCTGAAAATGGAGTGCTTCCATACTTCACCGACAAACTTGGTTTAAACAAATATACAAATATTGCGTGCGCACAAACATCAAAGAAAATTGTAGCTCCTTACTTGATCTGTTTGAATTTAACTGTTATCAACCATACAAGTATCTGGGGGAGGAAAAGGAGACACGTTGGGTTCCAAAGAACATAGCTCCATTTGGAATGCAAAAAATTCACGGCAATTTCATATGAGTTTTACTGGAAACAGTCTCCAACTCCTGTGGGAATTGGAAAAATTCCCACGAGGCATATATATATTTATTTGCAATTTTGTGCCAGCCAAGGTTTTACATCTTAGAAGAGCAATGATTTTCCGGTAACTAATAGGACACATATTGGTTTTTGGTCGTTTTGTAAAGAATCTCAGGGGAAAGGTGATTTCTTGAACATTTAGCAGAACTGGCCGGCTACCTTGCCGGCCAAGATTTGGAATATGCTCAAAACTAGGATAAAGGGTACCTCTTCTAGAGGCAGCATAACCTACTCTGGGAAATACATACACCAGATTATGGACAGAGGACCAGCCATATGCATGCTGCATGCATGATCGTAGAACGTGGACAACGGAATTTTTTAATGGTACATTTTAGCGATGGTAAGAGAGTCGTAATAGAACTTAAATATAGTTATTAATTTGTGAGGGCATAATATTTTTTTATAAATATATTTTTTTAGGGTATTATAGCCTTTTCTTCTGAACCTATTATGAATCATTTCCATCGCCGCCGCTCCCGCCTCTCACCCATTCCCTGAGTCGCCGCCACAGTCTCTCGTACACACGCTGCCGTAACGCTTGCAGAAATTAGTCTTACACTATAGTTACCTTTACAATTTTACTCCCCTCGACATTCTACTGCCAGTATTGCTGGTAGTAGTATAAGTAAATCCTAACTAATTTGATCCGCTGCATAAAAAAAGAATTAACGACTCATATTCATTTTGAATAACATAAAATAGCCCTTTTATATTTGGCCATATTCTTTTGGGCTGCGACTGATTGGCTTTTGCTTGCGCTTCTCGAGACGGTGGCTAAAACACCGACGTGGATGGTATACACTGATTCGAGAAGCCATTTAAAGAAAGCACTCCGTTTGTTTCGACTTTCAAATAAACTAAAACCAAAAACCACACAAAAGCCAAAAAGCATAAGGCCAAAGCTCTACATGATGCAAACTAGCATTAGCTAGGCCTGACAATGGTATTTTGGCGAGAGATTGGATGAAGACGTGGAACCATTCACAGAAATGGCACTTTAGCTATATTTTTTTAAAATTTAGTTCCAAACATCATTATTACAAATCTAGTCTTCTCCGTAGGCTTTCCGAGCTCCCCCTGGGCTCAACAAGTCACCGACGGCCTCACATGAATTAATGTGTATATTTTAATTAATACTAATTAGTATTAACTAGTATTAATTGTATTTAATTAGCAGCTATTAAATGGCTGCAGCAGTGGTGCGGTTCGGCAGCAGATCGACGAGCGTGATTGCCCAATGAATGGCTTGTCCTCCTGCGCTTTCCGGGCGCTGATGTAGCACCTCTCCATCTCACCAAGAACAGCAGTGTACGCGGTCGTTGCGGCATCATTCTCTGCGACCCAACTCATGGGCTTTTGCGAATTGGTTATCTATTGGTGACTGGCAAACAGATTAATTAAGATATGATGGCTAGGGTAACGAAGGGACTAAAGCAGTGCAATTAGCTAGCTAGGCAAACGTATCATGCATGATGATTGTGCATGGTGAGTGGCACAGGCCAATCTTGTAGGGCAATGCATCGCGTCGTGTGTGTGGCTTAATTAAGAGCGGAGATTCTCTACGGTCGATGGCTTTACGATGGATCCCAATGTGAGCTTGACGATCATGCAAAGCAGCATGGGATAAACTAACAAGCTAGCTAGTGGGAGAAGGGAGAGGGATCAGCGGGTACGTGTTCATATATAATAGCCGTACTTTGTTACGCCAGTCTTGTTCAGACCAAAGACATTAGTTTCGTAGCTGGCTGGTGTTAGAGACTAAGCTTTCGTTTTCATGCTCACATTATGGGAACTGTCGAGGGCACGAAGAGTCGACGACGACCACCGAAGATCGATGGAGGCGCATGTCAAGATCAGAAACATATGTGTCTCCATTAATCTGACCTACGTAGCAGCTGTGTGTATGTGTCGTTAGTTCCAGTGGAAATTATGGTAGAAATTGATCTGTTGCTTGTTATTGTTAACTTATTGCGGGTGCACTCCGAAGCGCAGCAAGCAATTTCAACGCTCAACAGCCAAGTCAGTGGAACCAGCTCAACCCTTGGGAAACAAACAGTTCAACCACGAGGAATCCCAGGGCCTAAGAAAACATGTTTCTTCTTTCTAAATCCTAGCTAATTTATGCAAGGACCTAGCTAAAGGAACACATCAGAAGGTCAGCCATCACTCTCCACAAAATAAAGGGCAAAGCAAAATCTGGAAAAACAAAGGTAGGAAAAAGAGAGAGAGGCAAAAGGCAAAGGCAGCTCTCTCTGCTCAGTCAGCATTTACTACAGCTTGCCATTGCATAGATCTCCCATACAGCTGATGGCTTATGGTTGTGACTAGTGGCTTATAGCCCTAGTGTGAGTATTTGTGCAAACGAACCGAATACCGATAAATCATTTCAAAAAGACTATCCCGATAAACCGTTTCAAAAAGCGGCGAAGAAATCGTTTCGTTTGTTTGTTCGGGGATGCCATACGCTGAAAGAAGTGGGCCGAAGTTACATTGGCTTATGCTACTAGAATATGTGCAGTCAAATTCTATTAATGTTGACTAAAGATATTGTTTAAAACCTATGATTTGGGTATATGAAGATGTTACAAGTGATTTTGTCATAAAGAATGACTTCATAATATTGTACTTTCATAATTTTTAACTGTAATAAAAGAATTTAGTGGTCAAAGGAGAAAATTGTTAACTTTGAAAAGTCAAAGATGTCACTCTTTTTGTGAAGAGAGTGGTACATGGAGTATCAATTACTATTGCTAATTAATTAACAAAGCATTGGCACTAACGAAAGGTGTTTAATTAACAAAAAAAAACATGAAGACAAGTGAGCAAACATGCACATGTCGGAGAAGCTCTTGCTGGTTAAAAGCAAGATTCTGTCGCCCACACAACATACTACTAAGGGGGTGATCGAATAATAGCGATGCTTTTAAATTGAAAAACATCAGAATTTTGAAAAAACATCAGAATGAGTTAGTGGATAATGTAGTAAATAGTGAAAAAAGTTGCCTGTAAGTTTCTAAAAGCCAAACCGATCACCCCCTAACTAATCATGTACTAGTTTACACTGTGTAATTACCCTAGTCGCCATCAGTTCAGTGTGCAATTCCCATGGATATGAACAATCGTCAAACGATCGAATCCAGCAGTAATGAGCACGATCCAGTTGGACCAAACAGAAAACACAATCATTTGATGCGGGATGTCTTTGTTCTTGTGTGGAGCTAAACTACAAGCGTGAGGCCTTGCTCAATTAAACTTTAGTTTTTAGCTCTTTTATTTTGTCTTTTTCTGATTTTAAACTTTTTACTTTTTCTTTTTTTCAATATTTCTTTGTATTATCTGTGATAGGATAATCTATTTTTTCTATTTTAAAATTTTTAAATTTAATTATATTGAAAAAATTTACAGTAGATACAGTAAAAAAACTTTAAATTGAAAGTTAAAAGCTCAAATATGCACTATCTAAATAGATGCATTTATATGGCAGAGTGGAGTGGTGCCACAGCAGTGTGTGTGCTACAGTGACATGCTTTCTTTCCTTCTCGTTGGGAGAGCAGACGAGGAGGACAGCGTCGCTTTCGCGGTCTCTGTCCTAACAGCTCAGAACGGAGGGCCATGCAGAATTGCAGGTGCATGAGATGTGCTGCATGGGACTACGTGCCAGTGGAGGGCCGAATCATTCGTCCATCTGGACCCCACGTGTACGTACGGCCAGGATCCCCCCAGTTCACTGCCTCGATCTTGACCGCTCTGATTTTTCCTCCGTTTGCCAGATCAAATGTACTACTAGTTGAAGACCCTTTTTTTCTGCAGCAGTCAACTGTCTTAATTTAAAATCGGTTTTTGCTCCTTATTTTTTGCTTTTGTTTTCACAGACGAAGAGAATTGTCTGATCTGGACATCCTGCCTGCCCTGACCAATGGTTAGCCTAGATACATGCATGCACGTGAATGTGGCATTTGATATATGGATGCCTAGAGATGGCGCCAAGCGCCTGCATCCGGGCCATCGATCACAAGAGCAGAAAATGCAGAGAAGTTGCTACGTCCATCTGTCTATCCAGGGACCCATGTGGAATTGTGTGCCATAGCATCATTGGCTCGCTCGCCATTCACAAGTGAATGCATCTCAGAGCACATGCATGGACAGGGGTTCATCAGCTGATACTAATTAACAACTCTTGGAGTGGTTTGGTGGCTGATGACCAGCATGAGAGAGAATTAGGTGACGAGGAAAAAGTGCTTTGGGATAAAGATCAGTAGTGTGAGAGGTGAGGGTGACCCGGAAGGATCCTTAAAAAGCTAGTGAGACGAGCGTGTGTGGAACCTGCTTTACTTACCATGCATGCATGTGTAGTCTTAGTTAAGATTGTACTTATGGCACACTCGTATTTTGGTTATAACTTCTAACTTTTTCTTTTAATTCACTATTTCTTAATTTTATTTTTTTATTTTTTTTGCTTTTTAAAGTTTTTTGTCTTTTTTTTCGTATTCATTTATATTGATCGTGATGAGCTAACCTTTTATTTTTAAATTTTTTAAATTTAATTACTTTAAGTAAATCACTTCAGTTATAATAAAATATAAATTAACTATAAAAAAAATTCATAATTCATCGTCAATCTGAACTCCCTAAGAATCTTTCTATCTGCGTACTTGTTTTTATTCGATCCTTAAAAGCACTCTCTTTTGGTTAACTATAGTACCCATATAGTGCTGCAAAGTGGAGCTAGTAGTGCTGTGAGACGCGCTTATCCCTCTGCGAGAAAACTAAACTAGGCAGTTGCCACGGGGAAAAAACTAAATTGATCTTACAAAAAAAAAGGAGAAAAGTACCCTCCACACCACTATGCGAAATTCCGAGTGCGGCCAAGTAGAGACGAGAACAACATGTGTCCTTCCTTGCATAGTGACAAGGTTAATTTTGGGAATCTGGACTTGGTTGATCGGACTGTACAGGGGAGGGTATTCTAGTCATTTCATGAAAGAACCACAAAGCAAAGAACATGCATGAAGCTTAACGTACGAACGTCACATTCACACAGTACACACACTCTCTCTCTATATATATACTGAGATTTTTTTGCTGTGACTATTTATAGCTGTTAGCTTTTGATTAAAGTATTCAATTAAATAAAATAGCAAAAAAATAAAAATAAAAATTATTATATCTTCATAAATAATACGAAAGAAAAAAAAGATTTTACCATCCGTAGATCCCTATCATATGGGGCTTTTACCACTGTTGCATATGTAACAGTGCTATTATTATGGAACAGTCAAAATGTTATTTTAAGTATGTGCTCCTACGTAAATAAAGACATGTATAATAGTTTTTCTCTTAAAGTTGTTTCTAAAATTTCCATCTTATCTAAAGACAAAATTAGAGACAACATCTCTAACAGTAAATCATTTATCTAACTATTTTATATTATTTTCATTATAAGTTTCTGCTTTACATCCTCTCACTATTTGTGTTGGTTTGCAAGTTCAAATCATCTCTTGTATAAGAGATATTATATTATCTCTCATCATCCCTTTTCTCTTCTGTATAGGAATTTACTTATTTCATATAGTTTAAAAAACACCTAAGATAGTACTTATTAGAGAGGCCCTAAAAAGCAAAGGGACATAAGGCAGTGACTGGTTGGTGAGACTAGAATAACCGAGAGCTAGGGCGCAAGTGTGCAACGCCTTGTTACGCAAAAGATGTATGATTTGGAGCCTGTTCATCTTGAACTTATTTTTTATTATTTCTAAATTTTATCTTATTCTGACCTTTCAGTTTTTTTTAAGTTTTTTTTTGCAGATTTTTTTCGTATACATTTACGTTATACATGATATCCCAATATTGCTGGAACGAGCACGGCAGTATCATGATTCGTGCCTCCCTAGAGATTCTGCGCGGTAGAGACAAATGCAGCAGGGCATGGGGGCTGGTGGAAGACGCATTTGCGTGGGAGACGGTGCGGCGACAGCAGCAGCAGCAGCTACGCTACGCCTTGGGTCCTGAAGAGCATGTGCATCCATGCGCTTCCCCTGCCTCTTTTCTCCTAGCCCTTGTTCGGTTCTTCTCCTTGTCGCGCAGAGAAAGCTAAGGCATTGTTCCAAATGGTTTTGATTTCATTTTTTGGTTTTTTATGCTTTTTTTTACTTTTTTTTGCTTTTATTCCTTTTGCATTGTGTATGATGATATAACATTTTTATTTACTCCTTTTCGCGAGGATGGATGCATGCATGCAGCCTTCGCGGGGTTCGTGCGCCCTCGTCTGCATGCATGCCAAGCTGGACGGGTGCCAAAGGGGTCTTGTGAATTTATTATTTGTGACGGCATCCTGTGAACCGAGCATCCATGTGTTTCTAACTGGGAAGAGATGCAGGAGTAGGTGCGCTAGCTGTTGTGTGCAGTGCAGCCAAACGGATGGAACAAAAGGCATACAAGAGTATTGGATAGGCGTATAGAGCGGCAGATTGATCAACTAATGAGTTCCACCTACAACAATAGGAATCCTATACTGCCTGTCTAGCTTTCTATCTGACATCAACATAATTCATTCTGGACATAATGGGCGTCCATGAATACACGGGGGAGATAAAGAGTGGGTTATTTTTGGCTACGGCACGAGTGCTTGTGCTAATAAATTGAATACTGATAAACTATTTTTAAAAAATTATCTCGATAAGTCACTTTGAAAAAACAATAAAAATTGTCCTATTAATTTGTTTTAAAAAAAATTATAAATCATAATCATGTGCTGGGTAGTAGGAATTCAGAGTTCAGGCGAACTGTGCGAAGTACAAAGGGTCGTATACTGACATATGCTATCTCAGTTATTCTCCCGAGAGCCACGCATGAGTGAGCATGTGAGAGAGATCCAGGCATGTGTGTGACATTTGTAGTGAGAAGCCATGTCTAATACTAGGTTGCACTTACACGCTAAATCCCAAAGGCCACACATGCAATGTGCAAGATAGATAATGCAGGGAGAGGGGTACTACAACCTTCGACTAATGCTACCAAAGACATAATATTCTCTGCACGATATATAAGCATAATAAGACATGTTCAATGTACTTTCTAGATTCTATCTTTTACTTTTTACTATTTATTAATTTTATCTTTTTTTATTTTTAGATTTATTTTGCCTTTTTTCTATATTCTTTTTACATTACTAGTAAGTTGCCCGTGCGTTGCAACGGAAAACCAAAAAAGAGTCATGTATACAATCTCGCCCCTATGAGATGCAGGAATATCTCCAATATAGTTTTCAGCTTTGTGAACCGCTCCATGCCGCTCGACCACATCTTGCGCTCCATCACCGCAAGCATGCATTGTAGGATGCCATCCCTCATCTATACCATGATCCCCCACACCGATTACACTTGCCTGTGGTAGCCCCTCGACGTCGCCCGTGCCAGTACTTGCATCGCTCGTTTCTCTCCTACCGATTGACCAAGCGTGAAGTGGGGTACGGGGCTCGAGCTCAATGGGCAATGAAAAGGGGGAAGGAGCCGAGGATTGGCGGAGGAGCATTGACGACGGCGCCGATTTCCGTGAGGTGGCTCGTCAGAGCTAGGGAGGTGGCTTAGATAGCTGGATTTGATGGTGATGTGTGGGGGACGGCTAGATCCGCTCGCTAGCCGCCCTGGCATGTGGAGGAGTGGCGAAGTGAACACGGCGGCGCGGGGTGGGGTGGGGAGGGGAGGAGGCGGCGGCGGGGGAGGGGAGGAGGCGGCGGTGACGGGGGGGGAGGCGGCGGCGCTGGGGGAGAGGCGGATCTGCGGAGGCGAGGGGAGAGCGAGGGGGAGGCGGAGGGAGAGCGAGGGGGAGGCGGTGGGGCGGCGGGGGGAGAGCGAGGATCTGCGGAGGCGGGGGGCGGCGGGGCGAGAGCGAGGATCTCGCGAGGCGGGGTGCGCTGTCTGCGAGGCGAGGGAGAGGAGGACGGGGAGCGAGGGGAGGCGGCGGGGTGGGGCGCTGTGTGGGAGAGCAAGGGAGGGCGGGTGGAGGCGGGAGCGAGGGGAGGCGCGGCCACGGAGGTGGGGGACGGTCCAGATTTTATTTTATAATCAGATCGAATGGCTAAAAAATGATAGGTGTGACATCAACCACCAACTCCCTCTTTTTAAATAGTAAAGATTCGTGATGGATTAATATATTTTTTATTTTTAAAATTTTTAAAACTTAATTATACTAAATAAACTAACTAAATTATAATAAAAAATAAATCAACTATAATTAAAAAAACATAAATCAACAACGTCCAGAACACCCCCTAGGTACGAAGATTCTCCTACAAGCTAGTTCTGGATTCAATTTATTTGGAAGTTCTGGATTCAATTTATTTGGATGGCAGTACTTGTATAGTTGTATTGTCGCAGGCAAGTGGGCTAGTGGTACGTACAGGGCAGATCGATACGTCACTTCATCCTTATGGTCATATTTCTTTGTGCCGCGCAGATAGCTTTTGGCCCCACTCTGAACTCTAAACGTTTTTAGCTTTTAGTAAACACTTCAGGTTCTTAATTTTGATTTTTTAGTTTCTTGATTTTTTTTATTTTTTTTCTTTTATTCCTTTAAATTGTTCTAAAGATATAGCGATGTTTTGCAATTTTTTTCTTTTTATTTTTTCTTATGTTTTGACTTAGAAAAACTAATTGCCACCACAGTGAAATTGCAGCTAAAAGTTATGACTTTTAAGCCATTTGGAGCACTACTTTTGATTGTATCTGATGGTTGTTGTGCGTGTTTTTTTAATACGGTAGCGAACCGTAGAGACGCCAATGCAGACGGTGCATACAATTTTAAGTTAGGAACACCGTTTAGAGAATCCGCTTCAAGAAACTATCTCATTTATTTTGACTTTCCGCGGACCATGATACAAATTTGTATTCATTTTATAATACAAATGCATTTACGTTTTCCACATTCGCTACCAACCGAATTCGAATGCTGAATAAAACAGATAATTCGGATTCAGTTAAGCACCGCTCATTTCAGATTAAAGTTAGCTTCTGTTTTCTTTACTATTCAGTAATTTCGTCTTTTTCTGGGTTTTTTTAGATTTTTAGGCTTTTTTGTCTTTTCTTTTTCTCCCGTATTCTTTTTACATTGTCTGTGATGAGTTAACATATTTTTTCTATTTTTAAATATAATTACGTCAAATAAATCAACTTAGCTGTAGTAAAAAAACCATAAGCTAATACCATTCCGAACCCCCTTAACACCCCTACCCTTAAGGCCTAAACTCATTGCATGCTTACGCAGGTCTTTGTGACTAGCACTTGGGTAAATTCCCACACAGTGAATTCCCTTGCAGTTTCTTGAGCTAGCTAGCACACCTGTATACCACACCGATGGTCAAAGTGCCAAGCTCCGTGGGACAGAAAGCCGACAAGAAAAGTTCCACGTATCAATGGGGCCATGAGCATCGATCATTCTTCCTATTTTTACGCGGGAGTTTAGATCATATATCTTTTTTATAGTTGAAAAATTGAGGATTTATTCTTCCCACTTAATAATATGTAGAGTTATCGTAAGTGACTGATACGTAGGTCAGAAAGATAAATCCTTAATTTCTATCTAAATGAAAGGTATTTGATCAATAATTCCTTTTTACGCAGGGCCTGCCTCTCGCTTCAATCGCTAGTTATTACAATCCCAAAGAAAAGAACGACCCAATCCTGACTCTATGGCTGATGAGTACTAATGGCTGATATGTCAGTCGACGTATCATTTGGGCCCCTCAACTCAACTCAAGGATGGACGGTTCAGCCTATCATTCCTCCTACACACTTGTCTTCATGGTAACTAAGGCTAACCCCAGAGAGAGAGAGAGAGATTTGTGGGCTCTTCCGTATACATACTGGCTGTTCTTTCTAGTTGGAAAGCTGCTGCTTTGCTCTCTGAAAATGCAGGGTTTTTTTTTTCTCCCGTCCTGCACAGCAGTCAGCACCACCAAGATGCGTGTCCATTCTTTTCTTGCTCGATGATCTGCTGGTGCTGCATCACATGTCGCGCACAGGCAGCTAGCATCGATCGCGCGCAGGCCGCAGCGATCTTTTCTCAAAGCCACTTGCTTGCCCTAACCCAAAGATGCACTTGCAGGCAGCTTTTTTTTTTTTTATTTCATCCCCCCCAAAGGTTGGCAGATAGATGCCTGCGTGTTAGAACATGCGTTACCGCTGTATGGTAGCTTAATGCGTCCTGCACTTTTGGTGGTTCGAGTAGTCACTGACAAGCTAGTCATCTGTAGTAAACTACTTAATCAGGTGTTTCAACACTCGAGTTTGTGTGGTTAATTTAATTGCTCAGGATTCCTTTTTTTTTTAGGGATTAACTGCTCAGGATTGGTTAGATTTTTTTTTTTTTGAGAGGAAGGATTGGTTAGGTAGGAGGAGGCTTTCAACTAAGCCACGTTGCTTTTGTACGGTCAAAGTCAATGTGTGGGTCAAATGGATCGGTTTGGGCCGGCATGGTGGGCCGAAGTGTACGGCCCATATTCAAATGAAAACTCGTGTGCTCTACGCAGATTTGGACTGCATAACATGAGCTTGTTTCTGTTGGCCACGGACCTAAGGGCCTCTCCTGAGAGTAGGACTTTCAACTTCAAGTTTACCAAGTTCGATTTTGATGGATGCAAAAGAAGAAGAAGGAAAAAGTTTAGATTTTGACGGGCTTGACCTTGTCTGGATGACCTTATGTTCAGTCGAGGCCTCTTGTACGTGATTGCTGAAACATGTCTTGCTTGTAGAACGATTCAGCAATCACGTACGGCGATTGCTGAATCACGCATCAAGCCACAACAAAGAAACAAACAAACAGAGATCACCCGCGGGCGAACACTCACAGATCGTTGAAAACCTCACAATTAAGCAGAAATTGACTACGAGGAGGAACGAATCAGTAGATCACAGCAGCATATATATCAAGTGCAGGCAAAGGTAATTAATTAAGAGGGCAGGAGATGAGCTGCATGCACGCATGTAGATGTAGGTACGTACCTGGTAGCACCTCAGACTTCATGCCGATCAGAACCAACCTCCGGCGGCCGGGGAGCGGTCGAGCGGCGAATCGGTCTGAAGCCTCTGAAGAGCTCGATGGAACGTCTATATGTTTGTTTGTTTGTCAGTCAGGTGAAGAATTGAAGAGTCAAGTAGCAGGAGAGAGACGAGGAGCAACGGCATCCGGCTGGCTACTAGAGGCACTGTTGCTTCACGTTCAAATGGCATGCGCCACCAGGCAGGCAGCTAGCGAGCCACCTGACCTGATCACCCGTTCATATGGTCTGCGTGAGCGGTTAGCCATCGGTTTCGCCCTGCCTGCCTCGTGGTGCAGGAGCAGGACGACACCGTCCAAATGGCAACGGCGTGTTCCATCCAGCAAGCTACACGATGACTGCATTTCGCCTCCCCTCTTTTCTGGACCAGTGGTCCGATGCACGATGCCATGCGTTACAGCTTCTCCCTCAACTGGCTGGCCGGATGGCTCTTGCCTGATCTGCGATCGAGGCCATCCCATGCGCTGTGCTCTAGCTGCATGCAACGCGTCGCATGCATGCGCTACAATGCATCCATGATCTCTCATAATCTCTCTCTCTCTCTCTGATTCGCGTCATGTAGAACTGTAGAGTGTACGGACTCACTGATCAGTAAAGTTAAATGATCGGCCGGAGCAGCAAAAAAGAAAGGCCCAGTAGATGCGCCGATCCATTATATTGGGCTTATTTTGAGCCCAAAGAGCCCGATTTGAGATGCGCGTGCAAAATGGGGCCGAAGACACGGGACTAGACCAAATTATGGGCCGGCTAAACTGCCAGCATACCGTCGGTGAGGGTTCTTCGTCGGCGTCGCGACTGGTGAAGCGGCGGAGCGCGGGGGAGGGGATCGGAGCGCATCGCCGCCGCGGGGCAATCAATCTGCCGCGCCTTCTTCTTCCTGCTACCGGGGGGGGGGGATTTTTTTTTTCTAAGCCTTGCGGTTTTTATATATATAATCTCTCCATTTCGCTCTGATTCTTTAATCTCCCTCCTTTGTTTGTGCGCGTGTTCCTGTCTGGCGAGGAGGGGAATCGAATGGACGGGGAAATGTTCGGGGGTGGCAGCTGGGGCACCCCTCCCTACCCTGCTGTCGCCGAGGAGAACCGGTTCCTGTTCGATTCAAAGGCCGCGCCGCTGCAGCTGCAGCTGTCCGGGAGCACCGCGGGTAAGCCGATTCCTTCCTGCATTTCACCGATGACCTTGTTAGCGTGATCTTGTTGTACAGTCAGTATTTACTAGTCTATCTCTAAACGTACGCAATCCTGATTTAGCAATCGGATTCACTGATTCTAGTTTCGTAGATATGCTCGGTAAGCATTGCGCATCCCTACTCGCTAGTGCGTCTTGATTACCCAGACTATAATTCGCAAGAGACCCTAGTTTCATAGATATATTGCCATTCATTGCATTTAGATCTTGCTAGCAGCGCTTCTGGATAAGCTACGGAACAGCCGGTGGCTATTGACCATACCGCCTCTTTTTTCTCGATGGGATCAGCACATTTGTCTTCCATTCAGATGGTCTTGTGACCAAACCTTTTGATTCGTTAGAATTGTACCCTATGAACAAGGCTTTGTGTGTCCTACCAGGATTAACAGGATGATGATAGCTCATTTGCAAGTTTTCGTCATCTTGCTTGTTACAATATCATATTTCAATAGTGTGGCCTAACCTTTGTCTTCTTGCCACAGCACTAAATTTTCTTCCCATTGTTCTTATGCTCGAATAAATGCTAAATTTTCATCCCACTGTTCTTATGCTCGAATATACACTTAATTTTCATCCCATTGTTCTTATGCTCAAATAAATTTACGTATGTTCATTCAATTATCAATGCAGTTCCTGCAGTTGGTAACTGTGGTTATTATAATCACACTGGAAACAACCACCTTTCTGTTATGAACCAAGCAAGAAAGGCAAACATTGATACAGGGGATGAAAGGCAAGCTCAAGCTTCAGATGTCCTTGAACTACTTTCATCTAGAGGATGCTGACTGGTTGGCATGTGTTGGTAATCCAAGTTCTGTATCAACTGGGCTAAGACTGTCCTATGAGGATGATGAGCGGAATTCTTTGATCACATCTGGTAGCGGAAGCATGTCTTCGTTGCCTACCATGATGCCATTTTTTGATGAGCTTATGGCTAAAATGGACAAAGAAAACAAAGAGATCTACTATCATTTTCGAATTCAGGTAAATAGTCGATGCCAATTTATTCATTGACCAAATATGAGTTGTGGTGTTTGGTAAGACATCAATGACAAAATATCCTGGTTAGTGCTTGTTTACATAAAAAATACTCTGTTTAGTTCAATTGTGAAAAATCTATGCCATGCAGTATAGTGCTGGAATGATCAAGTTATCCAAGTATGATGCTGTAGTTGTTGGTGGCATCATTATATTGTCGCCACAGAAACTATCAACCTTCATACTACCTGATTCTGATTGCCAAATATATTGACATGTTTCAGGCTTTCAGCCTTGTGGTTTCCCCCTTTGGTCAACATCTTCATGCAGACCCTTCGAACTCTGTTATTGTAGTTTATAGTGTGATTGCAAGAATATGGAAGATAATCCTCTGGATCCCTATTGTAGTATGTGGAGCGATCCAGATATATTAGGCTCTAGTGGGTAGTACGTCACTTGGTTCTAACTGTTCAAAGTGTTAGCCAGGCTTATGGGCTTAGCTGTAGGCTTATGGGCTTAGCTGTTGGACTTATAGCCTTGGGCCCATAAGCTCCTAGTCTGATTCTGTTAGGGTTTCCAGGCTGGTTGTTACACCTAACCCTAGACTCATTTGCCTATTTAATCACCGTGTACTGCTGTTTCTCAAGACATCAATAATATACATAGATTCCAGTGCCTACACTCTTACATGGTATCAGAGGGTCGATCCCTCCCATTCGGTCGATCTCGACCGTCCACTTCCGCCCAACCCTAGCTCCTCCTTTCCCAGGCATCATGCCGGGCGATCCGCCGCCAACCTCCTCTTCCCCTGTTGCTCCCGCCGATACCGATCCATTGATACCAAGACGCCGCGGGTGGAGGTGACGCCGCGTCGCGATCGCGCCTCCGCTCTCTGCCGCCAATCTCGCGCGGGCCTAAGCGCTGCGTGAGCCGCCATCGCCGCCAAGAACGCGCGCCGCCGTCGACGGCGTCGCCGCCGCGCGCGCGCGCGTGCCGTGCGCGCGCCGCGGGGACGGCGACTCCGACACCGAGTCCGTCCCGCGACGCCTCCTCCATGACGCGCACTTCTCTTCATGGCGCGCCATCGCCAATCTTCACGCTCAGCCGTCGGCGTCCGTAACATCCGGCGGCCGGTTCCTCGTCCTCGACCTCACCTCCGGCCACTACACACGGTGGCACGAGCTCTTTCTCCTCGCTCTGGGGAGATACTCCCTTGAGGACTATGTGCTCAGCGATGCTCCCCACCTGGCCCTTCCCGATTGGATCCGCATGGACTGCGTCGTCAAATCCTGGATCCTCGGCACCCTCTCCACCGAACTCGTCGAGACCGTGCTAGAGCGCCGGGCCACCGCTCGCGTCACCTAGCTCGCCGTCGAGACTCAATTCCTCGGCAACCGGGAATCGCGCGTCCTCTACCTCGACGCCGAGTTCCGCACTTTCGTTCAAGGAGATCTCTCTATTGCTGATTACTGCCACCGATTCAAGAGCATGGCCGATGCACTCACCGATCTCGGGGAGTTTGTCGCCGACCGGACTCTTGTCCTCCATGTCATTCGCGGCCTCAATGAGATGTTCGCTACCATCGGCCTGCACCTTCAACGGAGCAGACCTTTCCCTTCCTTTCTTGAGGCCTGTGCTGATCTCCTGCTGGAAGAACTCCACATTGCCAACCGCAAAGCTCCCTCGGCCACCGCTCTGCTCTCCTCCGACGCTCCGTCTGCATCGACACCCACCAACCGCTCCTCCTCTGCTTCCAGCGGCTCCGGCGGAAGCCACGGAGGCGGGCGGCGGTGGCCCCTCCCACTCCGTGGTCGCGCGCAAGCGCTTCCGAGCCGGCCAAGACGGCGGCGCAGCGCGAACCGCCTCCCGCGCCCAAACCGTGGCGCCCCGATTTTACAACCTCGACAGTACTATCTGATGTGGCCTGGCCCCCATCCTCCTCTTGCTCCTCCGCAGGGACGTGTCTCCGGGCCGGCCGTGTCCTCCCAGGCTCCGACGAGACATCCACAACCCCATGCTCTGCTGGCCGCCCAGAACCAGTGGGCTCTTCCCGGCCAGAACGCTGGGTTCTACGGAGGTCCACCCGCCGGCCATGCTGGATTCTACGGCGGCACTCCTACCGGCCACACTGGACTCTACGGAGATTCTCCCGCCGGCCCAGCGATTGGGAGCTACGCCGCCCTTTCCTGGGACCAGCAGAGCCTTGCAGGTGCCTTCTCCACCATGACACTCACACCCCCCCGGCAACCCGAGTGGTTCTTTGACACCGGAGCTACCTCCCACATGACCTCTGATCCGGGTATCCTCTCTCACTCCTCAACCCTTCGGTCCTCCACTCCTTCTTCCATTGTTGTCGGTAATGGCTCTTTACTTCCCGTTACCTCCACCGGCACAGTCGATCTCCCTGGTTCGCTGCGCCTTCATAATGTCCTTGTTGCTCCCACACTTATTAAAAATCTCATTTTTGTTCGTCAGTTTACATCTGATAATAACTGTTCGATTGAATTTGATCCTGCTGGCTGTTCTGTGAAGGATCTTCGGTCTCGGAACGTGATCATCAGGTGCAATAGCTCCGGTCCGCTCTACCCCCTGCATCTTCCTGCAGCCGAGTCTCTTCTCGCCGCTTCCTCCGCTCCGCTTTGGCATCGTCGTCTTGGTCATCCCGGTCATGAAGTCTTGTCTAAGTTAGCGAGTTCTTCTGTCATTCCATCATGGAATAAAACTGCAGGTCCTCAAATTTGTCATGCGTGTCAACTAGGTCGTCATGTTCGTCTCCCTTTTCATGTATTCGCGTCCTGTGCCTCCAAAAAGTTTGATCTTATACACTGTGGCCTTTGGACTTCACCTGTTGATAGTGTTTTTGGTTACAAGTATTACTTGGTCATTCTCAACGACTACTCACATCATCTGTGGACTTTTCCTCTTCAATTAAAGTCTGACACCTTTTCGACACTCGCTAACTTCTTCTCGCTTATTTCCACTCAGTTCGGTGTCACCATTAAGGCAGTTTAGTGCGACAACGGCCGCAAGTTTGACAACTCCAGCGCCCGCACGTTCTTCCTCACCCACGGTGTCCACCTCCGCATGTCTTGCCCCTACACCTCCCAACAGAATGGTAAAGCTGAGCGTATCATTCGTTCTATTAACAATGTCATTCGCTCACTTTTGTTTCAGGCTTCTATGCCACCATCCTACTGGGTTGAGGCCCTGACCACTGCCACCTACCTCCTCAACATCCTTCCCACCAAGACGCTGAATTTCTCCACACCTCACTTTACACTCTTTGAGTCTTCACCCTCCTATGATCATCTTCGCGTTTTTGGATGCACATGCTACCCAAATCTTGCCTCCACAGCCTCCCACAAACTCGCTCCTCGCTCCGCCTTATGCACCTTCCTTGGCTACTCCGCCCACTATAAGGGATACCGGTGTCTCGACATGACCTCCAATCGAGTCTACCTCTCCCGTCATGTCATCTTCGATGAGACTTCCTTTCCCTTTGCCGATCTTCCTTCCACCCCCTCCACGACAGCCTTTGAGTTTTTGGATGACTACACTAATCCTATGCCGACTCCCATTGGACCGTCGTGCATTTCTTTGCCTGCAGGTCCTCCTCCTCCTGCGCGTCTGGACGACACGCGTGTTGGTATCTCCGCGCGCGTGCCACTCGCGGCCCCGGACGTTGCCACTCTACCATGTGCGGCCGTTGACGACCCTGCACCACCAGCCCTGTCGCCCACACCTCTGGAGATCGATGCGGTGTGCCGGGCATCTCCTCCGGCACTGCCATGTGCGGCCGTCCCCTTACCTGCGTTGCCACATGCGGCAACCGCCGGCCTCACTATTTGTCAAGTCTACACACGGCGTGCAAAGCTGGATCTTCCACCCTCCGCACCGGTGCACTCCCAGGCACCTCCTTCCCGGATCGCGCGCCCTCCCGCGCGCTCTTCCTCCAGTCTTTGTCTGGTGTCCCCGTGCTCAATCAGCACCCGATGACGACGCGTGGCAAGTCCGGTTTTCGGCTCCCCGCTCTCTACCACGTCGCTCCGCTGTCACCAGTCCCTCGGACATACCGCACCGCCCTCGCCGATCCTAATTGGCGTGTTGCTATGCAAGAAGAGTATGCGGCCCTCTTGCACAATCGCACCTGGGATTTGGTTCCTCGACCAAACAAAGCCAATGTCGTATCTGGTAAATGGATCTTCAAGCACAAGCTCAAGGCAGATGGCTCCCTCGAGCGCTATAAAGCCCGTTGGGTGCTCCGTGGCTTCACTCAACGCCCGGGAGTGGATTTCGCCGAGACCTTCGATCCGTTGTGGAAACCGCAACCGTGCGGGACGATCTTGGCTCTTGCCCTCTCCAGGAAGTGGTCGATCCATCAACTTGATGTGAAGAACGCCTTCCTTCACGGGACCTTGTCTGAGACAATTTATTGTTCACAGCCATCTGGATTCGAGGATTCTACTCATCCGGAGTTTGTCTGCCGCCTGAACAAATCACTATATGGCCTCAAGCAAGCTCCTCGCGCTTGGTACAGCCGGTTTGCCTCATATCTCCTATCTCTTGGGTTCATTGAGGCCAAGTCTGACACCTCCCTGTTTGTGTACCACCGTGGCACTGAGATGGTCTACCTGCTTCTTTATGTTGATGATATCGTCCTCACCGCCTCATCTGCCGAGCTCCTCCGTCGTATCATCTCTGCATTGCAGCAGGAGTTTTCTATGAAGGATCTTGGTGAGCTTCATCACTTCTTGGGAATGCATGTGCAGAAGTGTCGTGATGGTCTTCTCTCACAACGACAGTATATGATGGACATCCTGAAGCGTGCAGGCATGGCAGATTGCAAGCCATGCACCACCCCTGTTGACCCCAATCCAAAGGTGTCAGCCTCAGCCGGTGACCCTGTCAGTGATCCCAGCGATTTCCGCAGCTTAGCCGGGGCCCTGCAGTATCTCACATTCACCAGGCCGGACATCTCCTATGCAGTTCAGCAGGTGTGTCTTCATATGCACGACCCTCGCGAGCCCCACATTGCTGCTCTAAAACGGATTCTTCAGTATGTTCGTGGCACTCTTCATCTAGGCCTCCTTATTCAGCCCTCCTCGCAGTCTGATCTCGTGGCTTACTCTGATGCTGACTGGGCCGGTTGCCCGGACACGCGCAAGTCCACCTCGGGCTATGCCGTGTTTCTCAGAGACAACCTTGTTTCCTGGTCCTCCAAGCGTCAGAACACGGTGTCACGCTCCAGCGCAGAGGCTGAGTATCGCGGTGTGGCCAATGCTGTTGCCGAGGCATCCTGGTTACGCCAAATTCTGTTGGAATTGCATACCCCTCTTCAGCAGGCTACCTTGGTGTATTGCGACAACATCAGTTCAGTTTACTTGTCCTCCAACCCAGTCCAGCATCAGCGCACCAAGCACATTGAGATTGACCTTCACTTCCTCCGCAAGAAAGTATCTCTTGGCGATGTTCGAGTGCTGCATGTACCCACTACTTCACAGTATGCCGACATCTTCACCAAGGGTCTTCTTTCATTGGTTTTTAGTGAGTTTCGGTCCAGTCTTAATGTCCGAGGTGCGGACGCTCCGACTGCGGGGGGGTGTTAGCCAGGCTTATGGGCTTAGCTGTTAGACTTATGGCCTTGGGCCCATAAGCTCCTAGTCTAATTCTGTTAGGGTTTCCAGGCTGGTTGTTACACCTAACCCTAGACTCCTTTGCCTATTTAATCACCGTGTACTGCTGTTTCTCAAGACATCAATGATATACATAGATTCCAGTGGCTACACTCTTACACAAAGTAACTCAGCCTTGAAAGTTTGAAGTCACCAAGCCCAAACCAACTGCTTACTACCTGTTCACCCTTGTTATCATGTACCAAGTGGAATTACAGGAATCAATGAAGTTCAACATTTACCACGTGTCTCTTTTTCCGACAGGTGGAACTCCTCGGTAAGTACGTGAAAGAGGTGAAGCAGAGGTAGATGGTTTCTTTTCTGGCGTCTCTTGAACGAGGAGTAGGAAAGAAGCTGAGGGACAAAGAACTCGAGGTGGAGGCCATGAACAGGAAGAGTAAGGAACTGAATGAGCAGATCAGACAGGTGGCCATGGAAGTCCAGCCATGGCAGTCCGCGGCGCTGTACAATCAGTCTGTCGCCAACAACCTGAAGAGCGAGCTCATGCAAGTGGTATAGCGCAGGGCACCAATCTCGCCATGGAAGGCTCCGGTGACAGTGAAGTGGAGAACACAGCCTCCAGTCAAAACATCAACGCCGTGTCCGGAGGTTTCTTCCAATCAAGCCTCCTCGGAAGCAGGAGCGTGCCCGGTGGGCTAAGGGCCTTGCAGGGGGTGCAGAGTGAAGGAGGCAGCCGTGCTGGTGATGCCGTGCTGCCAACTCTGCTTGTGCGCTGATTGTCAGAGGAATGCTGATGTGTGTCCTGTCTGCCGGTTCCCCAAGAGTGGTTGTCTTGAGATCAACACGTTCTAAGAGCAGTCTTATGTATATAAAAATGGACAGTGATATTATGAAGCAGTATACAGGGTAAATCTCTCTCTCTCTCTCTCTCTCTCTCTCGCTCGCTCAGTTATATATTTCAGAGTGGCAGTGCAGTGTTGATAGCATTCTAGTTACGCTTACAGTTAACAGGCTGCATTGCATGTTGATTGCAAGCAGTGGTCCTCAAGTCTTTTGATAACCTAGATAGATTAGCAGCTCTTGTAGCACATCTGAACTGAAAAGCTTCAGCTTCTCGACGTTGGAGTAGCAATGATATTTTTGTTTGAAAACGAAAAAGAATCAGGTATGATCAGGGAGACATCGTGATGGGGTTGCAGTTGTTGCAGCAGAAATAATGTGAGCAGCAAGCGCCCAACAGCACACGCAACGCAATGTGGCCGGGCAGGCAGGCAGGCTCTTTTGCGAACGGAAGGGATGACGAGTGCATCTTAAGAAACCGCCCGAACCGTCACCCGAGAGCTGATGCATGCCATGAACAAAGTTACGAAAGCACGCCGTGCCGGAACGATTCATTATTGGTACCTGGAGCAGCACGATGGTTCTTTTCGGCTTTGGTTTATCACTTTCTGCTACAGTAACTAGTTTTTAAATGGTACGTCTTTTTTAAGATGGGATTTACAAATTAATTTTAGTATACACTGTACCGAGTTCAGGTGTACCGACCAAAATCACTTACGACTTTTCCCTCTTCATATATTCTCTCACGAACAGCCAGAATTCAAAAGTTATCAGCCAAAAACTAGGCGGAAGTTACTGCGAAAGCTTGCCATCCCGATGAAAGTTCAAGTGGCATGGTATGGTGTCCAGCTTTTTTCTGTTTGTCTGGCTTCGAATTCAACAGAAGGAGTGGAGTGTTCTCTGGGAAAATTTGCACGGCAAAACGAGGTAAAAGAACGGTTATGTTTTTGTTTCTTCGAAGGATCGAGCTGAAGCAAATGAAGCGGGAGACGCTACGAGAGCTTGGTTGCGCGAGTCTAATCGTGGTTGGGCGATGGAGCTGCATCATCGATCGATCAGCAATCATGAAAGAGTCATGGCCTTCGCGCAATGCAGACTTCACTCGTGGTTAGTGTGATCCCTAATTAAAAGAATAAGCATGTCGTAAGCCATCAACATTAAGGGGAAGCCAGACCAAAATGGCCCCTTGTTCCTCTGCCAAAAGGACCATGGATCCGTCTATAGCTCTTGCAAGACATTATTATTATTACAACGTAGTACATCGAAATGGTAACAAGAATAAAAAGTTGCCTGGTAAATAGCCCGTACTTTTCTTCTCAGAATCATGACTTAGCTAACGAACGTACGATTGTAATTGCAACTTGAGTCACCAAAGTTGACCGTTTAATTTCTCTTTCTTTTCTTTGCGTGTGACGCGCGCATTATATATCTAGCTAATTAGTATCATCTTGCTAGCTAGAAACAAATCAAAAGGACGGCATAAAATGATGCAGAGATGGGAAGATGCCAAAGGGAAAGAAATGGATGGGTCTCCTTTTTAGAGGATGAGTAAAGCATAAACCACACCTTGCTCTGTCGCACACATTATTATTCACTTGCACTTCAAACCAAAAAAGGCATAAAACCACGACGCATCCTCGTCCTCTCCTCTCCTACTCGATCGACACAGCTCATCATCGTCATCATCTCCCTCTCCTCCTCTCTTTCCCAGCTTCGACTGTATAAACTTAATTGTTACACCCTTCCAGGCCAAAGGCATACGTACGCATGCGCCCAATCGTTCGCCTCTTGCGCCATTAGGCAGACACCTTAGAGTACAGCACCATTGCTGTGTACAGTGAAATGGAGGCAGGAAGAAGAAGAAGAGACATGAGAGCAATGCTGTCCTTGGTGCTGGTGTTGATGTTCATGGCCGTGGCGAGGGCGGCAAGAGGCGATGTCGGTGGCGGCGACGAGGCGGGGGAGCAGTTCTTGAAGCTATGGACGGATGGAGGTGGAGAGGCTGAGGAAGATCGCCTGAAATGGGATGATGACGATGAGGAGGAAGAAGATCACATCACGATGTTGGGGAAGATCTGCCGGCGGCCGACGGGGAGGAACGTCGTCAACGTCGACAGCTTCGGCGCTGCGGGGGACGGCAACGCCGACGACACGGAGGTACGTGCGTGCGATTGGTATGGATCCGTCATGCCGATACGGTGATGGTGTGTGGCAAAAGAGCAGGTCGCGTACGTATGCATGCATGGGGATCGTGTAGGCTGGCGATCGAGAACCGGCACCAACTTTCAGAAACGTTTCTTGCCGATTTCGCCTTTGTTTCGACCTTTTTGGCTCCAAAATTTCAATGTGCATAGATTTTTGGGTGTCCTTTCTCACCGTGAACACGAGCAACTTGTGAGCAGAACAAGCCGGGGGTTAGTCAACTTGACATGTCTAATTAGTAGCATTCAACAAAAATAGCTTAAAGTATTACATCACGAAATAAGAGGTGAGACTAGCGCTCATAAACATTTTCACAAGGCCAATACTTCGTTTAGAAAGGAGAGGAGCAATTTGTCTATTTATGTAATATATCTATTCCAATATTGAGCTAGGCCTGGATAGGTCGGTTCGTCTTGGGTATTTTTTTTATCTATGTTAGTGGTACTTAGAAAATGTAAAAATGATCATTCCATCAAAGTCACTTAATTATAAGCGCGCGTATCCAATAATACTAAGGGACTGTTTGTTTTAGCTTCTGGCAGCTGCAGCTACTCCCAGAATCTGCAGCTCCCCCAAACAGTCCAAATTTTCATCCAGATTCTAAGTAGCCAGAAGCTACAAAATCCAGAAAATGAACTAGTAGCCAGAAGCTGGGGTTATCTAGCTTCTCCAGATTCTGACTAGCTAGATACTCACCAGCTGCTTCTCAGAATCTACAGCTGAAACAAACATGCCCTAAAGTTGTTGAGAGTTGACACCAAGAATCAACACTCACTCAGAAATATAGAAACAAAAAAGAAGGTATCCATCCGCATGTCATGGATCTTAGATACGACACACCAATGTTTCTTTCTTTCTGAATATTATTCTGAAATATCTGTCATCTTTTAGTCACAAGAAGATGACAGAGCAAATAGGCAATTGCTTTACTTTCAAACAGTTGGTAATTAACATCCTGATGCTGGGAAGAAAAATAGAGATTCAGACCCTAGAAATCCAGGAAGCCACACTTTTTAATTATGTGATCATGGGCTAATAACCTGCTCAAGCAAGGAGATTTGACAGCGATGCCAGATGACACCCGCTCTTCCTTGGCGGTTGCTTAGCTTAACTTAGTCATCCACCCACTGCAGCGTGCAAATCTCGTCGAGAGATCCAGCCTAATAAGAAATGAAATGAAATCTGATCTGCGTGCATGTTTTGTGTCCTGAATCAAGCATTCAAGCACATGCATGGCACAGATGACACTGCCATGCATGGCCTGGCTGCTCTTGCTTCCATGGATTTAGTAACAGATGAAATCGCGAAGCCTGTACTGATGTTGGCAAGATGTTGTGCCACCTATATATCAGGCGTTCTTGAAGGCTTGGAAGACAGCATGCTCTCTGAACAACGCAGTGTTCTTGGTTCCCGGGGGGCGGCGCTACAAGGTCGGCGCGAGCAGGTTCGTAGGGCCATGCAAGGACAAGATGATCATTCAGGTGAGGCAATATACATGTCAGTGACACGTGGGTGCATATGCATGCATGTTAGGGTACTAACGTTGGAGAGCGTACGTGCAGATCCAGGGGGCGATCGTGGCGCCGGAGGAGCCGGAGGAGTGGGACTCGAAGAGCCCGCGCCTGTGGTTGCTCTTCTCGGGGCTCGCCGGCGCCCGTATCCAGGGCGGCGGCGTCATCGACGGCTCCGGCTCCAAGTGGTGGGCCAACTCGTGCAAGATCGACAGGTCCAAGGTACGTGCATCATCGATCATCGACTTCATTGATTCTTCAGAGCTTCATATCACTTCATCTGGCTGCCTGACTGATCAAGTGGTTTGCTCGTTGTTCTCGCCGTTTGATTTGCAGCCATGCAAAGGTGCTCCAACGGTAAGCACAGAACGAATCAGTCGATCAAGACTCGTTGCAGCTAAAAGAAAAGCTGGAAGAAGTCGGCAAGGTTTAATATTGGATCGGATGATTATTTGCAGGCCTTGACGATCGACTCGTGCAGAGGTGTGCGGGTGAAGAGCCTGCGGATCCAGAACGCGCAGCAGATGCACTTCACGGTGTCGCGGTCGCGGAACGTGCGGGTCGCCGGGGTGCGCATCGAGGCGCCGGAGGACAGCCCCAACACGGACGGCATCCACGTCGCCGAGTCCACCGCCGTCACCATCCAGGGCTGCCGCATCGGCACCGGCGATGACTGCATCTCCATCTCCAACGCGAGCTTCTTCGTCAAGATGAAGGACATCGACTGCGGGCCTGGCCACGGCATCAGCATCGGGAGCCTCGGGCAGGGCGGCTCGTTCGCCGCCGTGGAGGCCGTCACGCTCGACGGCGCCCGCATCAGCCGCGCGCAGAACGGCGTCCGGATCAAGACGTGGCAGGGCGGCTCCGGGTACGTGCGCAACGTCCGCTTCTCCAACGTTCGCGTCGACGACGTCGACCACCCCATCGTCATCGACCAGTTCTACTGCGACTCCAAGAACCCCTGCCACAACCAGGTAATACTACTCACTTTGCCTGGCCCACCGGTCAGTCACCCATATTCTATCACAGCCATACTGAAAACAATATATTCTACAGTATTTTCTCTAATTGAAAACAATATTTTGTTTCTTGCGATCCAAACCGAGCCTAAAAGGTTAATATTTTTGTTTTGTTTGTGCAGACGTCGAATGTGCAGGTGAGCAACGTGATGTACCGGAACATCAGCGGCACGTCGAGGCAGGCGGAGGCCATCAGGTTCGCGTGCAGCGACGCCGTGCCCTGCAGCGGCATCGTGCTCAACAACATCAACCTGCTCCGGGAGGACGGCGCCGAGGTGCAGACCGTCTGCAACTGCGCAATGGGGTTCGACTACGGCCTCGTCCGCCCCGCCGCCGACTGCCTCAGGACCAGCGCATGTGGCGGCGGCGGCGGCGGCGCAGATGACCACTACCACGCCGACGATGATGGCGACGACGACGTCGAGGAGGAGGAGCCTCCTGTCCTTCTGCATACCGAGCTGTGAAGTCGTGGGATCGGTGCAAATGTCAAGGCCAAGCCCTTTTGACCCAGCCGTTAAGTGTTAGCTAGTAGTATTGTACTAGATTCTCCGATTTTTTTTCCTTTCTTTTTACCGCGTGTTCGTTGTATAAGTTATTGTCAAGTTTGATTTGACATGCGTGTATACGGTGATTGGTGAGAAGAGACTTAGCCCCCGTTTGGATGTTGGAATTGAGGCTGGAATTGTGAAATTATAATCACAATTTCAACTCTTAAGACTGTTTGGATACATTGGAATTGAATCTCGGATTTTGACCCGAATTCCACCAGTATTTGTTACCACTAGAAGTTGAGCCACTACAGCTCAGAACCCAGACCCTCTGATTTGGCTGGAATTTGGTCCGTTCGTGTGCGAACTGTCGACTGAACACACCCATGGGCCATGGCCACAAAGGCACCAACTCTTCCTCGTGTCTCCAGCGAGCTCCGGTCGCCGCCAGGACGACACCGTCACCACCGTCAACGAAGACTCCGGTTCACCTCAGCCAACAGCGGCGAGCTCTCAATGACTACCATTAGAGGTGCAAATAGAGTGTATAACTTTCATCTGACCAATCTATGCAGGCGGAGAATACTGAGTGATGTTCCTTCAACATCTCGGTAATTAGTCTCTTCGTGTTCGCTCTGATTGTATCTTTATTGTCCAATATCCTGTGTAGGGGTGCAAAAGAAGGAGATAATTTCTGTCCCGACTGATCGATTGAAAGCTTATGAAGCAAATATGGAATGGAGAAATGTGTATCTGGTACTATTCGTATTCAGCTGATTTCGAGAAAAAAATGGAATAGAATACAAGATAGAAGATATCCAGTTGTATCCGCTCTGATTGCACCCCTAAATGTCATTGGTGCTGGATCCATGCTCATGAAGCACTGGCAGTAACGACTTGATCTATGCTCACGAAGCACCGTGCGAGCCCTAGCTATCGCCGATGAGCTCTCATCGGCCCAAATTGCCATAGATCCACCCGGTTGATGCAGATCTATCACCTGGTATGTCATCGTTGCCCCTCCTACCTTCTTCCTTCTCCCCCCTTCATGCCGGTTGTAGCCTCCTTCCTCAAGTTCCACCGTCACAACTCTCTTCCTCCTTGTAGGCAGCTCCTGTTGATATCTTAGCATGGTTCCCATCATCCTTACCGCCGCCGCCACCGCTTCTTCATCGTTACTATCTATGGTGGCAGCACCAGTGGGACAACGGTGATGGAGAGGTGCAACCACCGTATGGGAAAGGAGCACAAGGGGACGCCGATGTTGCTGCATATAGCTGTTGAACAATTCTTGAGGTAGGCAACCAAACAATATTTTTATTTGAATTTATTTTTGATTCCAATTAACAAATCCATAAATCATCCAAACACTTGAATTTGAATTCATAGGCTAATTCCATTTCAACACAAAATCGAATTAGATCTTCAACTCCGTCCACCCAATTCAATTCAGAGAACCAAATGGATCCCTAGTCGTTGGTTGTCGCATTAGCATTCAACATTGACTCCACGCCCAAAAACAATAAACATTGACTGCTTGAAGTACTAATTGCATTTGTGCAAGTAATCTAGTGGTACTTCTTGCGTCATTAACTCTCGAGTTTCGCTGTCCTGCTGGGGTGTGGTAGGCTGCCTGGCAATCTCAGGGCCGAGCAAACAGCCCACAAATGGTGCTTCCACAGAGCCCAGTTTGACAAGTGTTATCAAACTCTCCGGCCCAGACAGCCAGGGACCCTCACCCGGCCCATGTCAGTAACGACGGACGGCCGCGATTGTTCCACCGACGTGGACGCACGGCTCTCGGACGATCGGACGGCCAAGATCGCGCAGTTCGCACCTCCAATAAACTTTCTGTGGCGCTATGTCCGTCTGTCACCGCGTGTGGCGGCCGCCGCCACGGCGACGTGCGCCTTCTTCCTCCCTTCCCTACCCTTCCGTTCCATGATGTCACCCTAGACGCCAGCCTCTGACCCTACCTATTCAGACCAAACCACGATCCCAAGGGGAGAGGGAGAGGGAGAGAGAGAGAGGGAGGCAGGGAGAGGCTGGGAGCCATGGCGCTGGTGGGCGTTCTTGCGCTGCAGGGCTCCTACAACGAGCACATGTCCGGTATGTACGGCATCCGCGCCGCGCGGTGCTGTTTCTTCTTCCTTTTTCTTTTCTCGCCTTTCTTGCGTGTGTGTTCGAGTTCTTGATTTGGTTGGGTGTCTTGGCAGCGCTGAGGAGGATCGGGGTGAGGGGGGTGGAGGTGCGCAAGCCGGAGCAGCTCCAGGGCCTCGACTCCCTCATCATCCCCGGCGGCGAGAGCACCACCATGGCCAAGCTCGCCAACTACCACAACCTGGTAGGTGCTTCTGCTGTCTTCGTTTCTCCGTGGATAATCAGTCCTCTTTGTTCGTTTCTGTCATGGCATAATAACAACTTGCCTGGTTTACCTGATAAAAATCGAAATTGGTTGGTGAATTCGGTATGTGCTGATAAAAAGGCTTGGCTGACGATGCCTGAAATGGATGCATCAACCTTGATACGATACAGTATTCACTGGAGGAAAAGAAATTGGATTCAAGTGATGAGGTTCTTTCTTGACTAGATTTTGTCATAGCCAAAAAATGAATCAAATGGGCTAGTACAATGCACAAATATTTGGCTGCACAACCTTGTTACGTGCAAAGTGATTAGTATGTGCGTTCTGAACAACTCACTTTTGATCAGACTAAAGAAACACTGTCTTCTCCCAACTGATGTATATTCTTCCCTATTTCTAGAAAAAGTTATTTAAGTTCTTCCTTGCATTGGTCAAAACAAAATAGAACTAGTCCAAAATGGGTGCATTTTCCCCCTATTATCTACTAGTAGTGGTTTTTGTTTCTATTGGTGTTGTTCAGCCAGTTAAGAAACTGCTCTAGCCGGCCTAGATGGTATTCAACACAAAAGCAGCCAATTATCCATATCTGATTTTGATGTATCAACTCCAACCTATTAATGCTGTGTATGGGCAGTCTCAATTGTTTCTATTGGTATCGAGGGGGTGGGTAGTACTGTAGTAGAAAGAAAGAATCAACCAAAGTTACATGGAAGGCAAATTGGACTACTCTTCTGTGTGTAGTGTTGACTGCTGAGCATAGGATTCTAAAAAGGGCACTGCAAATTGGACTACGTGTTTACGGTTCAAATTTACATTCTCATAGTTTTCTGTATTTCTTCCTCAAAGATATGACATTGTAGCCTGTACCTCCATCAGAGTAACTTGTCACAAACAGTATAATTGCCATTATTTTGCTGCCTTACTTTGTAAGGCTAACCAGAAACTATGAATGTACCTTTGCCTCCACCTCCATTTATTGAAGAGGGTTTGTAGGCTTGTAGCCAAGTAGGCCAATGCTGGCAGGCTGTACGGAAGAATTTTTTTTTTCTGCCCTTGGCTTTTTGCTAAGTGGTAGGAGTGTGTGACGAGTCACAATACTCTTTCTTAATTTGATATGCAACTATGCAAGTGACTATAAATAGTTTCACATGCAGATAACAACTACATTCCCCCCTGTAGCTAGAAAGATCGCTAATGAAGTGGGACTGTTGCTGGTAAATTTGGCACAGAGCTAGATTCAGACCCATTACATTTGACTATATGTCTTTTTCATGGGAGTGCACTTTCCTGTATTGCATCTGTACTATCTCGACTTTTTTTGTACCTGAGATAGTGTACTCCTTCCTTGTTACCTTTTTATTCATTTACGCCGTAAAGTGTTGCAACGTTTCACTTGATCTGCTTTGCAGTTTCCTGCACTTCGAGAGTTTGTCGGTGCAGGAAAGCCTGTGTGGGGAACTTGTGCTGGACTCATCTTCCTTGCAAACAAGGCAGTAGGTATGTGTATCACCAATCAGTAATGGCTTTAATTTTTCTTTGGAGTTTGTATGGAATCAATTGATGAAACGTCATGATTGTTAAGTAATGTCACTCGCAGGGCAAAAATCGGGTGGCCAGGAACTTATTGGTGGACTAGATTGTACTGTCCACCGGAACTTTTTTGGTAGTCAGGTAACTTTGAGGACCATGTTATCTATTTGATGGCTGAATTAGCTGGTTATATCATTTGAATTGTGTATCTGCAAAAGTTTTTGAGATAAATATACAAGAATGTGAAGCCATGTTTGATTGCAGACTATTTCTCTTGCAGCTTCAAAGCTTTGAAACGGAACTGTTAGTCCCAATGCTTGCAGAGAAGGAAGGAGGCAGTCAGACATGCCGTGGCGTATTTATACGAGCACCTGCTATCTTGGAAGTAGGATCGGATGTTGAAATATTGGCTGATTGCCCTGTTCCTGCTGATAGACCCAGCATTACAGTATCATCTGGCGAGGATGTTGAGGTCTGCTTGTTGCTCTCTTAAGTTAGATCATGATATTCCAGTATTCTGCAAATGATTGTATTCTGGTCTCTTTCAAACAAAATTGATTTGTAGGGTCCAAATTATATGGATTTATAGGATGAGCGTGATGAACACTTGTTCTTTCTTCTCATATTCATAGTTGCTCAGGCTGCACTAGCTAGCTGCTATTTGCTTCTAGTCCTACTAAAATGAGTAGTAAATATGGAGCCTGGCAGTAATTTTTGGGAAAACATTTCCAAGACAAACTCTGTCATTATACGTGGACATATTTACATCTATTGTCCTGAAATGGCTTCTCCCTTCTGGTATTGTCATTCTAAACACGTGGGTTGGTTTTGACATCTGACATACTGGTTCTCGGTCATTGCAAATCAAATATTCACAAGAGCAGAGTAAATGAATATGCTGAATACATTGGTCTTTTAATTCTTGAAATCCTATGAGTGACTCCTATTTGGACAAATTTTGAAGCTAAATAGTATATTGTATTATATTGTTAAGGACATTTTCTTACTTTGCTATAGTATCTATATATTCACTTCCTTGCTACTGTGATATGCATCCTGTTTATTTGCTGCATCAGATGTTTTTATCTGATTGTACCTTTTCATTTTGACTTTACTAGAAATATGCACTGATATGATTCCTTGTATCACATTGAGTTTTAAGGGACAAAATGTGTTGAAAAATACTACATGAGTAGCAGCTATCGTTATGAATTCCTTGTTGAAACGTACTCAAGTCGCCATTCTTGCATGACATATTTAGAGTTAGTCCTGTATCTCTTCTGTGCACAGCACTGACGTGCAATGCAATACTCTGGCAGGAAGAAGTGTATTCCAAGGATCGGGTAATTGTTGCAGTACGGCAAGGGAACATCCTCGCCACCGCTTTTCACCCAGAATTGACATCAGACTCTAGATGGTAAGCGCTGTTCTCTCATACCATATCGTGCATTTGCTTAGTGGCTTGGCGCTCTTGATGCTGACTCTCAAGACCATGCTTGCGTCTGCCCCTTCAATAGGCATCGCTTCTTCTTGGACATGGATAAAGAATCTCATGCAAAGGCCTTCTCTGCGCTATCGCTATCGACATCTTCAGGAGATGCAGAAGACGGGTCAAAGAATAAGCCTCTTGATCTGCCCATTTTTGAGTAGCGCTAGAAAGAAGACTGCCAAACACTGAAGAAAAGAAGATGAAGAAGCTAACTAAATTTTGCTCATTCAGTTGGTGACAACAAAGCAGTTATCTGTTATGCTCAGTCCAAATGTTTTACTGGTGTCAAACTGTACCAATCAAGAAATAATGACAATTATGTTACTTTTATTTTCACCTCAAAATATGATTTGATTGCACACTATTCCTAATGACCACTTTGTGCGGTTTATTTGAAGTAATTTTTGCTCTTAGTACCCTGACGTGCGGTTTACCAATCAAGGTGTTTGGCAGAATGACTTTGGGCTCTTAGCATAAGAGAGAACCCAATCGAAGGGATATTAGGCGGCGAATAATGTTTCTGCTATTTTCTACAAAAAGAACCCTCCAAACTTTCCAGTTCTCTCACCCATCGTCGATCAGTGGCAAATCTGGTCAAGTAGCCGGAGAACTTCAAAATTGCAGGTACACAATCGTCACGATTAACGCCAGAAAAAGCTCTGAAATTTGCCGCTGTTTGCTACTACTCTCAATTTACAAGCAGTAAATGCAGGGCTCATTTGCTATTAAAAAGGAAACGCAAGGTCCTAGATGCAAAAGCGCTTGTCCTCCAAATTCCAAATGCAAAAGGGGAAGCTCAAGTCGTAACCCTAAACCCCCAAAACCCTCGAAGCGAGCGCGGAGAGACTGCCACGGCGATGTCGGCGGCGGGGGCTAGGCTTTTCCGTGGGTGCCGGGTCCTCATGTCCCCGGCCGCGGCGAGGGGCAAGAAGCCGGCGGAGGCGCAGGTGACCAAGGCGGAGGCGGCTGTGGCGAAGGAGAACCGCGGGATCATGCGGCCGATGCCGGTCTCGGAGGCCCTCCGCCGGTTTGCTGGCGGCGCCCCCGAGATCTCCCGCGCCAACGCCGTCAAGGTCGTCTGGGCCCACATCAAGGCCAACGGCCTCCAGGTGACTACATCACTACCACCAGCTACCACTCTTGTCGGCTGCTATCACTTGTAGCTGTTCACTTCGTAGTAGCTGCTGCTCTAGTTGTTCTTGCTGCTAGTTGTGTGATCTTGCTTGTACCAGTTGTCTGATTGGGGGTTTGGAAGGACGACAACCCATTTTGGTAGGGTTTGGTTAGAGTTTGGTCTGTAGCCAGCGATTGTAATGGTTGGCTTTGGGGCCATTTTGGTGTGTTTGGCTAGAGCTTCTTTTGAGCTAACGATGAGGGCTTTGCTGCTATTCTGTGCCATTTTCTTTTGGATCTAAGTGGTATATGAAATTCGACAAAAGTTTCAGGCCAGGGTTTCTATAGAAGTTTTTTTGGCAACCTGGTAATTCCTGGGTTCTATTTAAGAAATAAGTCTTCGATTTGTTTGTGTTGTCATAATCTAGTTTATTGTAGTTAGACCTGGGAAAAACTTCCAATGTGCTGAGGTTTTTAAGTTGTACCTTTAGTACAACAAAGTCGTGCATTGTTAACAAGCTGGGCACTTGCTGTTCAAATTTTCATCTGAAGTTTCAATTCCTTTTGGAAATGTACACCTTTAGCATTATGGTCCTAGCTTCTTGCTTCGCAAGGTCCTTCTGTAGTATGCCCAATGTTTCATGTGTTCAGAGGGATCCTTGTAATTACCCCATTTATGGTTGTTTGATGAATGAATGTGCTCCTCTGTGATTATTTCATTGTGCATTTTTAATTGCAAGATTGAACTTGTATGACACTAGTTCTCTGCATCTGAAGTACTTGAGTTTCTATCAGAAGTCTGCTGTGCACTTGCAATGGTATAAAACCATAACAGTGTAAACTGTATCAGATATGCTCTGTTGACTGCTTTACTATTTTGCCATGATTTTTTTATAAGCTCAATTGCACTGATGTTGCATACTATATTGGTTGATTATATTAATGTGCCATAGACATTTACAGCAAACAGTTTGTTTCCCGTAATAAGAATTTCCTGTTCATGACTTGCAGAACGCAGCAAACAAGAAGGAGATTAATTGTGATGAGAAGCTCAAAAGCATATTTGCCGGGAGGGACAAGGTCGGGATGATGGAGATCGCCAAGCTGCTGTCCCCTCATTTCCTGAAAACTAACTAAAGCTATCAAGTGGAGCCAACAGTGGTGCTTTCTGCAGACTTGTTGGAAGATTCTCTTGTGATCCATGTTAAGTCAAAGGTTCCACTAGGTAATGAATTCGATGTGATCGTGTTAAGACTTCAGACTTTGTTCAACATTTAGGTTGGGGGGTTCAGTGATGCATGTAAAAAGGATTCCCAGTGTGTTGTGTGTTGCTCCCGTGATTGTGCGAGGGCGCCCGCTTGCACATTGATGTGGTTCAATGTTTAGTCTGCTAATGGCACCTCGTCCTAGTCATATATCCATGCTCGTCTGGTTGCAGGTAATTGTGCTCAAGCTAGTTATGGTCACATGCGTGCCATTGCATCCCGGAGAGTTTACATGTTGAGCATGGTGATATTATCCAGATTTAATGGTCATTCCCTCCGAAAAAGGGTTATTAGATGGTTGGTTGATTGGATATGTTCTGGGGCTGTGCTGACCTATTTCATGTCTTACTGGAGCAACAGGCCAGCTATCTGTCTGAGCATGTGAATGGGTGGTTTTCGTTCTCCGTGTGTTGCATGCTAGTAATTTTCTTTCAAAAAGATGTTTGTCAGGGCATTCCCAACAGTCTGTATAGGCTGTATCTAAATATATCTAGAAATTGTTAAGGATATAAAGGTATTTATATTTTTTTCTAGTTTATAGGGTTTAGTTGTGTCTCTTAAGTCTTGTACTATATATTACCTATTGGGCTGTACAATATGCGTGTGATTTATCTATTTATTTATAGATCTAACATAGTGTCAGAGCTATGGTTCAAACCTTTCAAACCATAATCTCTCCGCACGTCTTTCACTGTCGCTGCCCCTGGAAGGATTGATCTTTACTCCTGAGAGTGGTCACCTCATCTCTGGCCGTTGCCACCCTCGGGTAGCCGACCCCTCTGCGTGTCTCCAGGTCGTTGCCCCTGGCCATCTCTTAGCATTGTTGCTGTCTTCCACGTCGACGCCAAGGTCTTTTGCTGGCGCCTCCTTTCGCACATTGGCTGTCATCACCATCGATGGTTGTCATCGTCTCGAATCCAGTCCACACCAACACGTCGTCGGATCTAAATGCCCTTGAGCCGTTGCTACTAGATCTCTGTAGCCACTGCCGCCGCCGGCTCCACCGGATTCGGCCTGCCTCGGTTGTCACTGCACCTCTTTAGGTCGCTACTGCCTCCTCTACGGATCTGGTGCTCACCTCTAGTAGCCTCCGCGGCCGCCTCTGGCTCTCTCTGCGTCGGATCCGGCCTCTTCGTCGTCGCTAGGCTCTCCCTTGCTTTCGGATCCGATTAGTCCTATATCCAGTCTATACCGCCACCCTGACTAGATCTAGCCATCGCCCAACCGCGCCATCATGCCACCGACGCCTCTTCCTATTTTGGGACGGCGAGCGGTGTAAAAAAGTGAGGGAGAGATATGTGTGTGTAACAGGAGTAAGAGGAGTGGAGTAGGTGATACACTCATGATCCCCTACCTTATTTTCGGAACAAGACTATAGTGAGAGGAATGTAGAATTCGTTTTGAGAAGTCAGGTGTTTATATTAACTTTTAATTTTTTTAATCAGAAGCTAATACAAATATTACCTAAGTACTAACTTAGGTTCAGTCGGGGAATCCTAAAGTGAAAGTAGGGTGCTTCTCAAGATGCAATTACCTTTTTCTGAAAAAGAGAGAAAAATATAGTACACAAGGTTAAGAAAATCAAGTAGATTTTTGGGCCTGTTCTATGTGGCCGTGGTTTTTGGCTAAAATTTTTAAATTTTAGCTATTTACGACAGAGATTACGGAGAGATATACTCGCATGTGATTTTAGATGGTACAGATAATGGGTTTTCAATATATACTATAGTTAATTTGTAGACCTTATCTTGAAAAAAAACTCCGTTCGAAAGCTAGGTACTGTAGCAAAAGACAAATGGCCTATTATTTTTGGCTTCTTAAAACGGCTTTTGGCTTTTACTACAGTACCTAACTTTCAAATGGAGTATTTTTTAAGATAGAGTCTACAAGTTAATTATAGTACACGTTAAAAATTCAACATTTGTACCATTCAAAATCGTAAGCGAGTATCTCTCTCCGTAATCTCTGTTGTAAACAGCTAAAATTTAAAAATTTCAGCAAAAAGCCATAAGACACAGCCATATCAAACAGGTCCGCTGAATAGATCGCCTCGGAATGGAATGGGCCTATCCTTCTCGTAAAAATGGTAAATAGGCCTAGCCCATTAGTGCCTTCAAGTCTGCTACTTCTTGTGCTCCACCAAACATCACTTTTCCTACTTCTCGTGCTCCACCAAACATCACTTTTCCATATGTAAGAGGGGTATATACATAAATTATGCTATAAAAGTGAAATTTGATAAAAATTTTTCATGGAACACACTTTAAAATATCATATAATCATTATTAGAGTATGCTCAAATAGATAAAAAAGTATAACAATACCATTTAAGAGGTATATAAGAGGTAGAAGTACGTACTGTTAAAAGTATGAAATTATTTTCCTTTACACACACATAGGAGTTGTTCATATTAGCTGTGGTTGATACCTGTTGGCTATGATTGATAGTTTTTAGCTGAAAATAAATAGTAGTGAATGAAAGAAGTGACTTTTAAAAGGAGAAGAGATGCGGTGGAAAAAGTGAGAGAGATACATGTATGAGACAGGAGCAAAAGGAGTGGGGTACGTGATGCGCTCATAATCTCATACCTTATCTCTAAAGCGAAATGGGAGTAAGAGAAGTGGGGAACCGCTTCGAAAAGTTGGGTGTTCATATTAGCTTATAGTTTCTCTAAGCAGAAGTCAGAAACATAAATAAGTATGAACATGCCTGTATATATGATGACAAGTGATTTTAAAGCTGCTTATACGGTTTTCCTTTTAACAGTTCTAATTGAATTTTTAAAAGTACATATTAGTTAGTTGAATCAAGTTTTGTTGGTAACAAATTTCCAAAAAAAAAAAATTGTTCGTAACAATCTTCGTTAGACAAAGCGTAGGCTCAGCCTTTACAGGTTTTCGGTTTGCCTACACATGAACAATTTGTCTTGGACACGAAATCACTCAACCTTATTCCTACTATGTGTTTCACAACGGAAACGGGGGAAAGGAAAAAAAGAAAAAGAAAAAGCAGGTTGACATAGCTGGAAAAAAAGGCAACTCTTTACACTAAGTTATAACATTACCGGTTTTTCACGTGTCTTCCAATACTCATCGATGAATAAGAACAAACAATTACCTATCTTTCCGATGCATTCTAGTCGAAAAAGCGTATTTTTGATATCACCTTTTTTTTGGTTGCTATACACAAAAAGGAGTACCTTTTCTTCCAACTCGATTGTGCCGGCGAACACATCCATCAATATATCGTCACGAATCAAGCAAAGTCACAAGTGTGCTCTTTAAAGGAAAGGTTTCTTTCCTCTATTTTTCTTGCTACATATGCCCAAACCATTCATTTTAAGCTGCATATGCTTTTCTTTTTGGTCCATTCATGCGAGCGCCAGACGAGTCCACTGATGGCAGAAAGCAAGCAAGGCAAGTAGGTGTAAGCATCACACTTTCATCTTTGTTCTTGGTCCAATGTGACCGTGCCCACAACGAATTCCTGTATCTCCCATGTGAACAAGATTCTCCTCACTGTTCTCCCAAACATTTCTCTCCACAAAAAAATATTCTGTGCGTCTAGATCACTGTTCTATTGATGGACCAATTCTAGAACATTTTAGTTATTTTCTTTCTTGCAATGAATATTTTAGATTTTTTTTTGTTACTAACATGTCCTAGGAATAGAGTTATAGAGCTCTGGTTTTCAGACGAATTTCTGGTTGTCAGATGAAATTTTGCGCCGAGTCCACCGTAAATTGGAAATTTATTCGACTAAAAATTGACCAAATGGCCCAACACGGTCGGTCAAACTCGGCATGCATTATTGCAGAGAGGTACAAGATCCTTTTCGAGTTAGGCCAAACACGAGACTTGAAAAGTTAGGCGCTGCTTGTTTTGTTTTTTCAGGAAACAATACATAGCTCTTTTAAAAATATAAAACAACACTTTGTTTGACCTAGACATGTTTATAAAATTTTGCTGTCATGGTAAGGGCTAGTCATGGTCTTTAAACACTAGTACAACCATTTACACCGCCGAACCCACACAACTCTTCTGCCTTTGCTGAACTATTGCTCATTGTTGTTTCAGCTTTGCTTGCATCCTCTGGCCTCGATCGACTATCAGTCAACCATGCTTGCCCTTTCCTTGCTCTCCAACCCCCGGCTTCCATCAAATGCAGCCTAGTTGGAATAACAAACATAGACATCATTTCCTCTTCCTTCAAAACGGATTTAATAAACAAGCAGCCAATTTGAAAAGAGAATACAGTTAGCATGTAAATTCACTATTCTACATCAAGATTTTGAGTCCAAACAGAACAACAAACAATATATAAATAATGAAGGAGCACCTAAGGCGGTATCGCGTTTCTTCATTTACCAAGGGCACACGGGCGCAACCCTCTTGAATCTAGGCCCATTCTCCTATTCTAGAAGAACAAATGGCGCTTCGTCATCCACCATTTTCCCGACCTACAAAACCCTAACATATATGAGGAAAGGTGCAAAACTATTGGATTGGAACCAATGGTTTTTGCCATCTCCCACCTCAAATATATTTCCTTTTAGCTGGAATCTCCTACCCACAAGAACAAATGGCTCGCCCCCACCCAGCCCTTCCTTATTAAAAAACCCAAACCCCACAAGAGGACATATCTAAACCCATCGGATCCAATCCAATGGTTTTCATCATCTACACCATCCTATAGATTTCCTCTCGATCCCAAGCCCCTACTCCAAATAAGCAATTGGTCCGCCGCTGCCCATCCTTTCCCCTACCTACAAAACCCTATAACCTATAGTTGCTAACATCGATACCCTCAAACCATGCTGCTACCTTCGCCCTTCTCGACAAATGCTTCCATCATCGCCCTTCTACCGCTTGTTGTTGGTCTCCTTGTTGCTTGGATCTAGGGTTGGGGGACTCAACATGCAACTTATCACAAGTAACCTTGTCATCTAGATCTAAGGTTGGAGAGGTCAATGAACTCTGAATAGCACTTGATGCATCTAGTCATCTACACCACCATCACTAAGGCTATTCCAACCTAGGTTATACAGGTTGGCTCAAACCGTTTTGTGCAGCATGGAAGGAAGTGGAACATGCATGCAATGAAGGACAACATGGTTGAATTTAGGCTTCCCTAGCTTCAAATGGGTTGACAATGGGTCGATGAAACCATTTTTAACAGCTCTACCCATCACCGCCCCACCTTCCACCTCCTTAGTTAACTCTACCCATCAACACAAGTAAATACCAGATCTCGCTTTTCTTCTTTCTAGTAAACAAAAACCAAAGAATGTAACCATGTCAGTGATTTCCCCTCAACTATGTGCTGCTACTATTGTGCTTCTACATTTCTCATCACCGGTGACCTTGTCGTCTAGATCTAGGGTTGGAGGGGTCGATGAACCTTGAAGAGCACTTATGCATTTAATCATTGATACTGTTGTCGCTGTGCGCAATTGACATATAGCCAATAAAAATTGGAGACAAGAAAATTAATGCTTTTCACCCACCTAAAAAAAGGAATAAGAGAAGACGGAGAGCAAAACTACCAAAGCCTTAAAAATGGAAAATCACTTCCATTTCCTAAATCTAGGGAAGAGGCTGTTGCCTGCTGCTTTCTCTCTCTCAAGGGGGCGTTCGTATTGGTATCTAATCCAATATGAATAACTGGCATTTCGAAATGATTTCCTTACTTTTCTTGCTCTTGTCTTACTCCGAAGATAAGACAATAGATCATAGACGCATTACGCTCCATAGTCCTCTTGCTCTTTTTTCACGTACACATCTCTCTTTCAATTTATCTATCACTCACATTTTCATCCTAAGAATTATTTTTTTTAACCACTACTATTTATTTTTTTAGCTAAACTTTATCAGTCTAAACTAATAGAACGCCTCTGGGTCTTGGGGCACGTGCTTTTCCTGCAGTCGCGGGCCCACCTCCCCGCCCTATTATGTGCTCCCGAATCCCCACTCCCCAACTATAAAACCCCCTCCTCTGCCTCCCATCCCAACACCACCACCACCCAAGCGACAAGTCGCCGTAGCCGCCACGCCTCCTCCCCCTCCACCTCTCCTCCCATATCTATCTATTATCCCAACCCAAACCGAGCAAGCGTACGAGATGGCTCACTCGTCTCCTCCCCGCTGCCGCCGTCTCGGGCTCGCTTGGTGCAGATCGGGACCCGCCACCCGCGCCGCCGGGCTGGATCCCGCCTTGCACCAAGTGAATCGGAGCCGGCGCAGCGACTGCCGTCGCCGTGTGTACGGATGCCGCCGCTTGCTATTTATGCCTTGAATTAATCGTCTGTTGTTGTTGCTTGACTTCGTTGGATTACGCTGGGGCTGGTGATTAATTAATTCCTGCGATTCTTTTTCAATTGCTACGATGTTGCTGTAGGTATGAGGGTGGCGTGTGGATCTCTGCGTAGGTTTAGAATTTTAGATCTAGATCTGGCTCCTGATTTTGTTGATAGTTTGTTCGGACGGACTGGATGCCTTGTTTCCAGTCAAGCAAGATCTCTCCTTTTGCTAGGATACATGTCGGTTTAATAAGGCAATTTTCCCCAAAAATGCGAACCTTTTGTTGTGTATGGTATCAGGGGAGGCCGCGGGATGCCGCGGGATTGGTAGAATTAGTTTGTCATGATGCAAATCTGGTTTTGGATCATAGGCAGGTCATGTGTAGATGCTTCTAAGGTTTCTTTGAACTGTGGAAAACATTTATTGATCTAGCTGTTATCAAACTGCTACTAGTAGTAGGGGAATATCAGCTCTGCAAGGTACTAGGAAACTAGAAATTGTGGTGAGCTCATTTGGGGAGGATCTATGAGCTGCAGGTGCGTGCTAAATACCTGCATATGCTTTATTTGGCACATTCGCTGTAGTCTGCTGAATGGTCTTCAGGGCAGATGCTAATTTTAGAAATGCTGAAACCAATAAGGTTCTGTTCTTTTGTCAAAATTTAGCCGGATGATTCTAAGATGTGTCTTCTTTGTTAGAGGCTGTGTGCGCAAGAGATTGCTGTAAGGCCTGTTTTGGGGTAACTTAGGCATGTGCTTATCACCAAAATAAACATAAGCTGGGGTTAAACAGGGTACTGGTTTTAGCCTTTCAAAAAGATCAAAGTTCACAACCAACTTTGACGTTGGTAAAATGTTTTAAGATTTAAGCCAGAAATGTATTTGCAATCATTATGTTATCAAGTCGCGTGATTAGTCGCGAATAATCGACGATTAATCGCGAAGTTGGCCTGGTAGCACGACTGGAGGACCTCGACGACTACTTTCCTAGTCGAGCGACTTGGAATCCAAGTCGACTACTAATCGCGATTAGTCAAGCGACTTAGCCTGTTGACCTGGCGCCATGGAGAAGGGGTGAAAGGGAAGGGGAGGGGGGAGGGGGAGGAGGAGGAAGAGGCGGTGATGGCGGCGTCACAACTCTGCGTCTCTGCCCTATGTTCTTCGTAGGCAGCTGATGCATTTCGCTGCTGGGCCGGGCCTTGCTGGCCCAGTTCGCCCAGATGGTGCTCTCAAAGTGAGGGGCTTTTAGGTTGGGGGTTTAAATTATATACCCTTCTCTTAGTTGGGAAATTGAGGATTTACCCTCCTCACTCAATGACATGTGGGGTCATTGTAAGTCACTGACACGTGGGCCAGGAGGGTAAATCCTTAATTCCCATCGAAGTGGAGGGTATATGATCAATAAACCCTTTTAGGTTTTCATTCCCCTCCTATAGAGCCGTCAGCCCGTCACACCAGATGCGCTCAACCGGCGATGGAGGCATGGGGCGATCCCTCCCTCGCCGTCTCAGCCCCGGAGAGGGGGTCACCGCGGACAGTGCACCTCCGCCACCCCTTGCAAGAAGCAGATCGAGCCAGGTGCTGCTCGGTTTCGTTGCACTATTTTTCATCCGTTTGCTACTCTGTTCTTCCTACTGGTTACTCTCCCATCCTCCTTCCTCCACTTTGCTGCTCTGTTCCAAATCTTGATCCAAGTGTTTTTTTTTGTTTTTTTGCTGCTCTGTTCTCTCCATCCTCTCCTTCCTTCTATCAGACACAGTTTTGCTGCTTTCTTCTAGATCAATATCTGGGTATTCTTCCTCTCTGATCCTGGTAGTAGGTAGTAGCAGGCAGTACTAGCTGCAGCAAGTAGTGGTGGTAGAAGGCAGCTAGTAGTAGAAGCAACCAGCAAGTAGTAGTGGACTAGTCGACGACTAGTCGGGACTGGTCGACGACTGGTCGGGACTAGTCACGACTAATCGGCAAGTTGGTAGCATGGCGACTCAACTTTACGACTTAATAATTATGACATGCAAAATTATTGACTTGAGAAAATAAATTGTGTTGGTGTACTGTAGATCTCAAGACCATCTGGTGCACCAAATTAAGCTAGGTTCTATCAAGGCTTGCTCTAAATTTTTTCCACCCCTAAACTATGAATTTGTTTTATAAGCATGAACTTACAAGCTGGTTTGCAACAAACAGTTACATGGTTTATCTAATGGGGTATAGCTAATCTGATTTGTGATGTTATAAAGCTGAGTAATTCAACTTATAGTGTAATCAAAGTTAGTCGAAGTCAAAGTGTCAAACATACCCTTCCTTAGTGTGAGTTCAGTTTATAGGTTTATTTCTTGTCAACATTTTTTCCATGAGTTGATTTGACATTGAATGAAACTAGATTTACTGCATTAGAAAAGTGGCCAATTTTTGCTCTTGAAAAATATACAATTTTTTTAGTGGAGAATATTTGTAAAGCATCTCTGGTGTACAGCTTTGAACCAATGGGATTGTTTGATGTTTTATGGTTTTGCATCCATGTTAGTATGTGTACTTTTGAATGTAGGGATGCGAGTTTTTTCTGGATAGATGCTGGCTGTGTTGCCTGAAATAGTAAATCTAGCACAAATCATTGATAGACAAACAAATGCCTAGTTTTTGTTGAACCGTAGGACCATTCATTGGTCTAGTATTGTAGGTAGCTCGGTAGATCTACCATTTCCCATTAACTAATAGTGGGTTTAACAACTTTTGTTGTTATCTACAGAAGGACTTTACATGTTAGGTACTGTTATCTGGAATCATTTTGGATGAGCCATTGTCCTGGAAATTTTGTTATATGCATCTGCATCTTTTACTTAGCACCAGGTGCATGCTGAAAATTTAAGCTATGACTGCAGCACATGAGATTCCAAGTGTCAGAACAGGATCGTTACTAATTCTGAAGTGCTATTTCTGTTAAAACTATCCATGTTTTTGGTAACATACTTGACTCTTTTTTGGCGAGAACATTTTCACACACAAGGCACTTTTTTCATTGTACAATATGCAAAGTTTCCAGACATTGCATTCACTGTTGCCATGATTTGACAAAAATTATACTTGATGATTTCATTGTACAATATGCAAAGTTTCCAAGAATCACATTCACCGTTGCCATGATTTGATGCATATATTACTTGGTGACTCATATAGCCTAAGTGGGTATTAGGTTCCTCTTTTTTTTTTTTTAAAAAAAGCTGGTCATTAGGTGTCTGCGAATATATTCTCAGGGATCAAGATTCTTTTTCTATCAGAAAGAGAAAGAGGAGACAAACTAGCCGATTGGCACTAGCTGGTCGTCCATGGCTGGCATTAGAATTTGATCCAGGAAAAGTGGATTCCCTACATTTTGAGCTGGAGCTGATCGGTGAGGTGTAACTTTTAGTGGTTAGAATATTCCGCTAAAAGCCGCGACAGCCTTCAGGAGAACATGTTCTGAAAAGCTGTCAAGGAATATAAATATCTGACGCACCTGGATAGACTTGAATGAATGAGTGTAGCATGATGGAATTCCAGCACTGAGTGGATGCACTAAGGTGTAGTTGGTGTGGTGGTGGTAAACATTTTGTTTCATCTTATATGTTCTAGCATGGCCATGGTAAAAGGTTTTGTTTCATCCTTAAAAGATCTAACATGATGGTAGTAGAGATTTTGTGGGAACTGGGAACACATCACATAGTTTTTCTTCTGTCCAACCATCGTGAAGTGTTATTTGCATGTGGTATTGTTCTTCAGAAGAGGAGGGAAATCAACATTCTGTGGGAAATCAACATTCTGTCCATCTTGTACCATCATATATGTCTTTCATCTATTTTATGTGGCACTGGGCACATGTTTGGTGCAGCTTCAGCAATGGATCAGCGGGAATACGAATCTCACAGTCGCAGCCTGCCGATCTGTGGTTACAGTTGAATTCTGGAATAATCCAAGACCACTGATCAGTTGGGGAATACGTGACGAAAACACGGTACTTGGGTAATTTGTATTCATCGAAGATGAAACATGGTGGGCTCCTGTGATCAGTTTGATTTAGCTGGTGTCGTTTGCGTTGTTCCAGCCAGGCCTCCAGCACATGAAATGTCCGAGCTACCGCTGCTCGTCAGGCATGGTCCCCTTTGATGGCGCCACACTCCATTCATTTCAGCGCTGTAAATCCCTGCGAGATGGGCTCTCCCCTCTGAGAAATTATCCTGAAAGATTGAGCTGTTCTTCTGTTGCGTCCTTGTGCGCATATGTTGGTAAAGCTCTGTGGTTTTCAATTTTTCATGTCTCAAATGATTGTCTAGCTTGCTATTGTTAGTTAAGAATGGTTATTATCTCTCCGTCGCACACTTGTAACTCCAAGAAATGGCATAGCATAACTTGTGCTAACTTTCAGGCATTAACTCGAGTGTACAAATCTCTTGGTTTGGCCATTGCAATCCTTTCCCCTTGTTTTTTTTTCCTGGTAGAAAATCTCTAGGATTCGCCACACCATATTCCTTTCAGATTAGGCTTTTTACCTGGCAAGGAAGGACAAGTTCCAGAGAAGAGCTCTTAAGCAAATATTTATGCTGTTTTTTCCTCCTGAATTCGTGGAAGTTTACAACGAAATCGTCCAAATAAAAAACCCCACGCTCGGATGGAGCGGCCGAAAACCAGTCATAATAAAAATTCGGTTTTGAGTTCTTCTCTTCAAATGCAAGTTTCAGCTCTGGTTTAAGCAAGGTTGATTCGACGGTTTCAACTTCGAACATGGCGGACCTGCAGGGAGGTCAGGCATTGATCTACAAGCGTACGAAGCAGTCAGGCATTCTACCATTCTACGTCCCAAAGACAATATACGAAACCTGTACCGCAAAAAATCATCGCAGGCTTGCAGCTTGTGCTTGTAGCACCGGACCCGAGGCCAGTCCGTGGGAGAAGCTTCGATCTGACCGTTCATCCGCATCGGACGGCTCATACGCGTTCCCTGGTTCCGACTCATCCGACCGTAGCAAAACCAGCCCAGCCACGCGGCGTCGTGCCGGTGCGCTCCCGTATCCTATCCCTTCCCGTCATGATGTGTCGGTGCGCTTGCACCGCCGCTTCGAGGAGAGTCTTCGCAAACACTCTGCTCCCCTGTCATGGCGCTGGCGGCGGACAACAGCATCGCCGGCTAGGTCCGACGAGGAACGACGTCATCTCTTCCCCTTGCTCTGTACGAGGCACCGGTACCTGATTGCTCCAAGAGCCAAGGCGCCTTGCCATTTACGCAGTTCTCATAGGGTGGCCCTCCTTCCCTCCCGAGCCCACCCAGTCGAGCTCGGACTTTGAAAGAACCCTAACCCTAATACCCTGATTAGGTAAGTAATAGCAGTATTTATTAATTTAAGCTTTAATTATTGTGAGCATTCATCTCATTTTCTCCATAGCAAATTTTGAGTAAATTAAGGGTTGCATGATTTCATAAGCATTGAAACTCTATTACAATTTTTTCCAATACAAAATGAACTTTATAATGTAATGCATTCAATCAAAATATTTTACAAATGAGTTTACAATTGAATTCATCAGCTGCAATTGCATCAAATATATTAATTACAATATGTTCCAAAATGATTTACAAAAAGATTGATTGTGTGTCTTCGTGGTTTCGGGGTGAGAGCCGAGCAGCGCGCTTCATCCTTGCTCGATCGATTGTAGTAGTGTTAGCACCAAACCCAAATTCTGTAGTAGCTAGAAAGTTAGATTACTAGTAATCCAAGGGAGAATAAAGAGTTGGAAAAGTGATTTGCCGTCAGTCACCCTTGGGCTGTTAGGGTCAATTTGAGACTATCTCCGAGGTTCCCAGACCGTCCCAGGCCGGTCGGCGCCTCTCGTCTCAGTGGGTTTCATCATTCGGCAATCAAAGGTTTTCATGCCCACCTCACTTACCTCAGACCAGAAAAACCCGCAAAGATATTCATTTCAGCCCATTATCTTTACTTAGCCCACAAAATCAGCAAAAGCCCTCAAGCCACAAAGCCCACTTCATGCCTCATTATTTTCACCCACATTGCAATCACCCATTCATTTCAAGCCCTCAAAGCCACTTTTCTGCGTGACTGCACCCCAATCAGAGCAAAGAAGTGCATGAAGCACTCTTCGCACTGCAGGGTTGCCAAGACAGATCGCAAGACTCGGGAGAAGATAAGCGCAAGGACACACCACCGCTCCCAAACCAAGGCAAGCCCGGAGGAAACGAGCTCAGATACCACCCCCCCAAAAGCTCAGTGTATCCACCCCTCCCTGCATACCCAGCTTACCAAAGCACACAACCACCAGAGCTCAGCCACCCAGAGGTAAGAACCACCCCAACACCCTCAACACCAACCCCAGCACGGCCACCCCCATCCGCACCTTCAGAGCTCGCCTTCGGCCGGAGGCCAGAAGGCAGTGAACCGAGCCGACCGCAGCTGAAGGGAGGAGGGCACGGCAAGGAGGTGACGGCAACCACCACAAGCACAAGTACAACCAGCAAGGACCAGGAAGCAGAAGGGGACCGCATCGAGCCAGGGACAACCGACAAGGATCCGCAAGTACACCTTCTTCCCCGACAGCGACCTCGTGAAGACCACTTGCGGCCCCCTCACTCACTTCCTCTTTCAACCCGACAACAAGTAGGTCACACCCTCCCCTTTTTATCCCTTACCTCTTTTAGGTTTTTCTTGCCCGGACCCCACCCAACAACCACAGTCCAGCATATATCGAAACCAAGCAACAAGTATAGCAAAGTCAGGAAGCCAGCACCATGGACCCATGATTTGGGTAAAGCTCGGACCGCCGATGTCCAAGAACCGCAACACTAGCACTCCAACCCATCCCCCCAAGCCGTAGATCCGCATAGATCGGGACCTCGGACCCTCCTCCTTAGCGCAAGCCCTGCGGGGAACCAAAAGTGGGTTAGAGGAAGAGGTTAGAGAGAGGGAGGCGCTAGAGAAAAGAGAGAGAGGGGGAACTGGAAGTAGAGGCGGCGCGCGCAGTTGAGCCGAGGGGTAGGGGGTGCGGCGAAAAAGGGAAGAGGTAGAGGGGAGGCGGCGGAGAGCCGTGGGAGAGAGAGAGAGAGAGAGGAGTCGGCGCGGGGTAGGGGAGCAGAGCAGCAAGGAAGGGAAGGCGATGAGGCGGCGGCATTAGAGGAGAACCGGGAGAGGCAGAGAGGCCGACAGAGGCGGCGCGTGAGGTGTGCGGGTGAGGAGAGAGAGTCGATAAGAGGGAGGCGGGTTGGGCGCTGGGCCGATCGGAAGAAGTGGGCCGCGAGTAGGGTTAGGCAGTGGGCTGGGGGCTTTTATTTAATTTCAATTTATATGATTAATTGTTGCATGATATTTTCATTTAGAACAAAAGTCCTCCTCTACTATTGTTAAATTAGGATTAAACTTTTATTAGTAATAGATCATTTCATTGCAATAATTCCATTAGTGGTTTCCTTTAATTAGAGCAGCATGTGTATGCATATGTGTATATGTGAGTGTGAGCTCACATATGTATATTTGTGTGTGCATGCATGTATACATGTGCATATATAATTATATAAATGTGTATGTATATGTATAGCAGTAGGAAGTTAGTTCTTTCAAAATTAATACTATAAATACCTATTTGGTTAAATTAGCCTCGATATTTCAGAGTCCGGTCAGGAACCCGTCCAAGGAGCATCTTCTACTTTTTGTCATTCCGACTCCCGCTACTACTCAGGCAAGCTCATTTCGACCATGCACCTAGTTATGTTAATGGTAGTTGATATTTTTCTGAAATGTTGATAATTATGTTTAGTTGCATAAAAGCTATTTCTTCCTTTATCAGTTATGAGAGGGTAATGATGCTTATTTATGAGTTATTTGAGAAAAGAGAAGAAAAAGAAAGAGAAAAGAGAGAAGGAAAAAAATAAAGAGCAAAAGAGAAGGGAAAAGTTAGTAGCTGTGGTACTGCTGGAGCAGCAGGCCCACAGGCAGAGGTGTGTATATTCATATAGGTGTGTGTGTGTGTTAATATATGGTGGGTAAAGGGGTTACAGGGAAAGGATGCAGAGAGGTTAGGGGACCCCTTTACATATGGATAGCATGTAAGGATTTAACCCATTTTCACTCGGAGCTAGGAACTGTACCTCTCGTGCCAACCATCTCCCCGTCTTGGGCGGGCAGGATTTAGTAACCCACATGTTATCCACCCACCACATTGGGTAAGTATTTATGTGTGAGTAAGACATGGATGAAGCTCAGGACCAGTAGCGCAAGTCTGGATATGAGTAAGTCCCGAGAAGGCGCTATATGCGTTAAGTGGAGTGTTGGGCCAGGAGCTGGTCCAACCAAACACTATTAGAACTCGGTGAAGCCCAAGTGAGCGACTTGGTACACCGACGAACAATAGATGGGTTGGTGGATGAAATAACGTAACCGGAGAAAGGTTCTGTGTTTTGAGCCTGAATCCGCACCTACGGCAGTGTGGAAAACCTAGTTCAGAAGGTTCAGAACAGCTGTGGGTAAAGTGGTACAAAGCCTACGCAGTGCTAATAAAATCATGAATTCATGCCAGTTCGTTGGAATGCGGACTACAGTGATCACTAGGGATCGTGCCTTACCGGGTGGAAAATAGACAAATTTATAATTAAAAGATGACAGATATTTTCGGGTAAAAGTTTACTTTCAGAATAAAGGGTTAGAATTTGGACTTAAGGACATGAGAGCATATCAGTGCACTTATTACTATTATGCTTGCTGAGTACTGCGGTACTCACCCCTTGCTATTACTCTCCTTTGTTAGACCCTACTTTGCTCCATGAATCGTGCGAGCAGGACGAGGGGGAGGCAAGCCCCGCAGAACAGGCAGGAGAGGAGGATGACGACGGCGAGGAGCCTGGTGAGGTGGACCCCGTATACTTCGGCTGGGACGAGTAGAAGACTAAGCGGAGCGGGAGGGAGAGCCCTGGGGTATTAGCTATACTTTTGTTAACTACTTTTGTAAAACCAGACTTTAAGCCCTGTGGCAACTGTTGTAATAAAGACGACAGTATCTATATTATTGTTCTGCTGCGCTACTCTGGTAAAGGCTTATTATTTGCCGGAGCAGTGTTTTACTGATCAGGCAAATAGTAATCCGTATGCCACACGTAATTATCTGAGGGATAATGACGTGGGGGCCTTACAGACTTCAACTGATTTCACAGGGGAAAAACGTAGGGAAAAAGATTCATTTTTTCCGTTTGACCGTGTACGATCTGAGTATTGAAGTATAAATGAATAATCTATCTTTCCTCAACTTAATTTTTAAATAAATTGGCTGATAATACAACTTAATATCTTGCACCACTGTCAGCCTGAGTCAAACCATCAAAACGATCCAGGCCGCCGTTGAGGTCACCACATGTTGCTTAAACTTTTGAATGAACTGGTTAGTGCATGCAACTCAATACCGAGCATCACTATCATCCCGAGTCAAACCATCAAAGCAATCCATGCTGCCGTCGAGGCCACCACATGTTAGTGATATACTCTATAGATAATCATAGAGATGATTGTATCACTTCTATATTTATAATCATTTGAATAATATGTTATTTTGTTTCTTGAATAAATATCATTCATATTGATCAATAAGTATGTAATTTGTTCGTGGAACTATTTATTCATGTTCTGATGTTATTCTAAATTATCACTGATCTTATATTATTATGTGGGACAAATATGATTTATAAAGCATCATATATATATATATATATATATATATATATATATATATATATATATATATATATTGATAATCATATTTTACAGATCATAGATACGAGAATATCAAATCAATAATGTGAACATATTTTAGAGAACATAATGTTGGATTGATCTACCATGAGGAACTGCAATAATTATTATATTCTTAAGCGTCATCAGTTGATCTCCTACATAGTGTACGTAACATCCTTAAACTTGAGATCATCATAGTCTCTTACATGTGTAATTCGTCGCAGTTTTTTACATGTGTAATAGTTTACTTAGGGGTTGTCAAATACTACTATGTAACCAGGTGGTTATAAAGATAGTTTTCAGGTTTACAATGAGACATGCAGAGAAATGTGAGCAATCAAGATAAAATTTGTC